>HG992042.1:11434395-12861290 GCA_905220475.3 Ennomos fuscantarius
AGATTTATTTAATTGCATTCCTCAAGCTTCTGCATAATCCTTACAAATGTAGCGCGGGTGAAAATAATTGTGATTACAGAAAACAGTCGTAATTCCTGCAAAACATTTTGTGCTAAATCTAAATTACCTAGGTTAAATTGTTTATTGCTCAATTTTTTATTATAAGCACAGAATTCGCCCTAACTACATAGGGCTAAGTCTATGGCTTAAAGTTGAAAATCGCAGATCATAATATAATTTCAAACTGGATCTGCACAAGAAAATGTATTAGTTTTTGTGGATTACGTGAAATATGGATATCAAATCAATATTTTATCTGTTCATTCCTTTAGAATACCAGTCTGTCTATTTGATTTGTAAACAAACTGTGTAGTTATCGCTTAAAATTTGTAGAATTACGTCCATACCTATAGGTTTTATGGGGTCATAAGAACGCTTTCATATTGGATAAACTAAAGTAGGTACTTTGTTTAGTTTTGTTGGATCATTACTGTTTTTCATTTTATTTTCAATTTCCTCTTTTTTTCATAGGATTATTTTGACGCATTAATGACTTCAAAAAAGTGCTTTATCTTGATATATCTCTTAACACCGCCCTAAAAAGTTCAGTCTATATGGGTAGTAAGACTTAGAAGAAAGATTTCATAATTTATTTTTATCGTAGCGGTTCACAGGCTATTTGGCTTTTATATATTTCATAAACGCCAATCTTATTATACTTACGTACGTTTTCATTACATCTAACGAGACTGGCATTATGCCAAGCATTTTGTACGAGACGCGAGTACCTACATAGCTGTAAACGTGAGTTTGTATTGTTGTGTTACAATTTTGTGAATGATGAATTGCGAAAACACTACTTGTGTACTTTTAAACATTTTCCAGTCATAGGTAAAGGTTCCATACATCACGAACTTAGCTGCCTAGTTCTAATTTCTATCCCTCAAATTGTCATTGTTTTTTTTACATCTAATTTGCCTAGCATTTGACCACGCTCTCACCTGATGGGAAGCGACGATGCGATCGAAGGTGTAGTGTCTTGCCCTTCTTGCGCTTCTTTAGCGCGGGTTATATTTCGCCGGAAACACACGCTAGTAAGGCATTCCATTCTTTAGCCGTTCTAATTATTCTACAGGCTGAAGATAGAAACTTTTTGCCATAGTGTATAATGTGAAAGTCTTGTCAGCTTTCAGTTTTTTTTTTCTGTTGAACCTATAGTTATCGATTTATAAGTGAAAACCTACAAAAATGCAAAATTTAATGCCTTCCCCCTTCTTTAGCTGACCGAGAGGTCGGGTACTTTTAGTATGTGTATTTCCTAAACAATCCCTGTACCCAAAAATTCTGCCCCTCCTCCATCCACTCTATACCATTTTTTTAAGCATTCGTTGAACAGACGTAGGTACCTACTACTTACTATCATATTACAACTCCGATCAATTCTAATCTTAGCGAAGTTGTATTTCTTTTACACAATAGAAAGGACGCTCTATTTAAATAGAGATTTTGATTTGATGACTCATTAACATTACAAACATTCTTCATTCAACGGTTTTGAAATGAGGTCGAGGTAAATCTCGATTCTCCGGCGTGTCAGAAAATAATTATATTCAGCGAATATTTAGCATCAGCACCAGTGGCGGATTTACACATTTCCCGCTCGCAATCTATTTGATTTTTGCCGCCTAATTAACCTCTGCAATTCAATACCCCAGTTGACAATGATGTTAATTACATTTTCTTGTCATTGAAATTGCAGTTTTAGGATTTGTTCTCTAAATCAGCTTTCAGTACTAAAATATTGTAATTTTCGAGGCTTTTTTCTCCGTGTATAAAATGATTTATTTTTATAATAAAAAAAATTGGACCCAAACTTGCCGCCACAGGCTCCAGCCCACTCTGCCTACTGGTAAATTCACCACCAATCAGCACCCTGATTCATAAATTGAGATGATAATCTGAGTGCTAATCATACGATAACTTCACGTATATCGAGTTAGATACTTAATTGTTTTGTATTGAAGTGTTTATTCTACTACCAACTTGATTTCATCAATCAGCTGCTTGGAATGAAACTATTCGCATCAATTTGTTTGTAAACATTGCCTGTGTCCTATTAAATAATACTAAAGTATTGGGTGATAAATTGATAATGCTTTAATAGACCCTACATATTCTCAAATTCCTATTACCTATTACAGATTTATTAATTTTTTTTCCCAAATAATTTTTCAAATTCAGCAATCATAAACAACATGAGATGCCTATTAAAAAATAAAACTTAAACTGTAAATATGACTGTGTGAGTACATTCAGTCAAAATTGGGCCGATTGTATCTTTCGTGCGTCGTTGTTTAAGTTGCAACAAACAAATCAATGTACTACCAAAGAGATACAAATATTCACCCATAAAAAAGGAACTTAAAGAAAATTACCTATCAGATCTGAGTACCTAGGTACTCTCTACCATGATTGTCGTGATGGATGCTGAAATATCTACATTAACCATGCGTTGTGGTATATATATGTATTACTGTGCAATGTGCATATGCAATGCAATACTATGCAAGTCGGTGCTATGAGATGATCGCTGCGTGCTTCGTTTTCTAAAGCAATAGCAGAATCTGTTGTCTTATTTACATTATATAATGATGCTACATTTTACCTATTCTTGTAACTGATAATAACAATAATACACCGGCTGATTCTGTGTGTGGATTACAATTACTAAGTACTTATTGTAATAATCACAATTACTAATTGTAATCATTACAATTAATAATAGTAAATCATGAAATAAGTAATTAAAATGTGTAATTACCATAACCATTAATTTGGTATCAGATTTGGACATAGCACATAGAATAGCACAATTTGTTATTACCATTACAAGACTAGTTACAATTATGGTTGGCGTAGGTGCGTGATGTTTACAATTCCTACCGTTGTCATCGACTCACCTGGGAGAGCTTTGGTATGTACGTGATGTACGGTTCGTGATACAGGGGAAGTAATGAAGACAGGTAGTAGGTGGACGTCAGGGGCTGCCAGAACACCGAAGAAATAGTCTCTCATTAAAATGTTGTCGGAGCCTACTTCATGCTGTCGTATGAAATAATATCGCTTCGCTAGATAACAGTTCTATTGTAACTTCTACCTCATTTTGAGTATCGTTTTGTCTGAATGTCTGTTGCTGTGCCTCAGTCCTCATCTATTGTTATCCTGTGTATTGTATTTGTATTGTAATAATAGTGCTTATGACTAAAGATTAAGTATAATATTTAGGAACAGACAAAGAACAGAGGAGAGTAAATCAAAACAAACATTTAGAGATAACTGTTAGTGAAGATCGAGCTCATCATCGATCTGTATTCATAGGAGTTTGTAAACACAACACAAAGAAAATAGAGTGTGGGTATTAGAAAACGCAAGCTTTATTAAAAATTCAGTCTAAATCACATTTTTTTCATAATTTAAACCCTAACATATAAACATAACATTAAATAAAAAGAAGCTAAGATCCGCATCCACTTGTTCACATCAAAGTGGAGCGATCACTGCATTAGCGAATACTGATTAGGTACGAGGGAAGCGGGGTTAAGGAGCTGGGAGGAAGGGTCGGGAGTCGGGAGCCGGGCTCGGGCCTACACGCGGTACGAGTAGTGGCGGTAGGTGTTGCCGTAGGGCAGGCGGCCGCTGCTGGTCGAGGAGTACGAGTACCCGCCGGGCCCGCCCAGGCTGCTGGACCGCTCGCTGGAGTAGGAGTACCCGCCGGGGCCGCTGCCGGCGCGCCGCTCCACGGTGTTGGAGTAGGAGCTACGCTGCGGCACGCCGCTGCCGCCAGCGCGCTGCGTCGTACTCTGGTACGAGTACGAGTACTGCTCCTCGGCGCGGCGCGGCGCCACGTCGCGGTCCACCACCACGTAGTGTCGCGGCGTCTGCAACAACCGCGCGCGCTGTAGCGGCGCCCCCAGCCCGCCGCCCGCCGCCCGCCCTCGCACCCACCCGACACCCTAGCACGACTAGCGAAAGCGACACACGAAACCGAACCTCAACGCGACCGTCAGTACGAGGCGTAGTTGCTGTAGAAGACGTGCCGGCGCGCCGCGTGCTGCGGCAGGCCGTGCGAGTGCGCGAGCACCACGTCCATGTGGTCGCGCGGCGTGCCCAGCGGCTCGGCCTCGTACGCGCGCTCGCGGTGCGCCACGGCCGCCAGCACGCGGTTGCGCGTGTGATCGCGCGGCGACACGTACGGCGCGAGCGGCCGCAGCTTCGACTCCGGCGTGGGCGGGATGTTCTGTCGGGTGACCGGCTCTAGCGCGGAGAGCCGCGTCCCGGGCCGCGTGCGCCTCCCGAACGCCGTCACCGGGTCCGGCACGAGGCTCGGCCGCGGTACAAACGGCACCTTCTCCCAGTCGCCGAGCGCCGGCCGCTGCAAGCGGAGAAGTCGCCGTTAGTCGGCCGCGCGCGACTCCAGCCGCGGCTATATTTGGCGCGCTCGGTAGCTCCGCTTCCCGACTCCGGTTCTACGCGAAATGACCCACTTGCGGAACTGTAGACGCCCGCCCTATCGAATCGAACCCTACGATCGAAGCACGAGCGCGACCGAGGCCGACGCCGCTCGGAACTTATGAAAGCAATGATGTTTACAAGCGGAAAATCAACATTGACAAGTGATCACTTGTGAAGACGGCGAGCTTTGCACAACTCGGTCGGAACGAGGAACGCAATGACGTCGATTACAAGGAGGCGTTGAATAATGGTCGTCTAGGAATGCGAATGTCGAGGGTCGAGCTGGTGCGAGGGTCGTCCGGCTCCCGGGGGACAGTGGGGCGAGGTGCGAGCCACGCTCGGTGTTAGAGAAGGACGGCACTCACCGTCACGCTGGAGTAGCTGGTGGTGGGCCTGTAGGGGCGGCGGGTCGTGTAGAAGTCACTCTCGTACACCATGGCTGCTGATTTATGATCGTTCGACTGTAACTCGCGGCGGACCGTGTTCGACTGGAGATGGAGAGCACGCGAGCCGCGCCGCGACGCCGCCGCCCTTATTTTTAGATCACTGTCATTGCAATTTCACGTCATACCGCGTCCCGCCCGAATTTTACACACAGATATTACAAAATGCGCGATATGATGTCACTAGTGGGTTAAGGATAAAATACTTTCGAGACCTCGAGGGTGCAACGGATCAAGGAATGGACTAAAATAACTAACACATCGCTGCTTCTCGAAGAACCTATTTCTGACGGCGAGATACGGTTTATTCCAGTGAATCATCGGGAAAAAGCGACTGGAGTTGCAACCCTCAAATGTACCGTGACATGTGTAGGTCGAGGTTGAATTCTTGTAGGAGTAGGTGATCTTGACGTAGATAATTTTGTTGTTTATTAGTCAATGTACAATGTTGTTGATGCGTCAATGAATCACATTTTTCTGTACCTATAGAGATCAAGCTGAGAAAGGGGTAGGTATCCACCTACCCAATCTAAACATCCAATTTGATCGTGGCAAGATCTCTGGTAGTGTAAACTTTTTGGAAGAGTCAAGGCCGCTACTGAATGTAGATTTTGAAAAGGAACGTTGATACCTTTTCTGATTGTAGCCGATAGCTTGTAAGTTATCATCATCAGAATAGGTATGTCCATCAGTGGACATCTTGCGACATCCCCTTATAATAGAGCACCCACTTATCACTAGCGAATTGCATCTCTTGCATCCATCAGCTCCCTGCTTGTCGATCCACCTGGTCTTATTAGTGCTATTATTTAATGTGTACATACTGTTTCGCACCAGTATATATGCAGCAAAGAATTCCGTTATTCGTCGAATATCCTTCCTTTTGTTTCAAAGCAGCTAATATGTGTGCTGTGTGGCTTTCACGCCAAAATGGCTAAACCGATATGGATTAAATTTTGCACAGCGATTGCTTATATTACCGTCAAAATAGGTCACTTTTATCCCGGAAAATTGAGTTCCCGCGGTAAAATGGGTGAAACCGCTAGCCACTTTTAAATAATACAAACCGTATGTCAATTACAATGGGATTAGTGTTGAGTACTAGAAGAGTATTTTCCGTTTTGTGCCACCACAGTGGCCAAATTTGTAGAACAGAAGGGAATAGAGCAATTCGAGAACCAATTAATTTATTGAGATTTTTATTATTAATTTAAGATAGACTTTTATAGTGTTTACCGTAATCAACAAATTAATAATAAATGTAAAAGAAAGAATTGAATCACAAGCGAGATTTGAACCCGCATCCATTCATCCTTAAAGCCGGGACCATAGAGTAACTTTTTATACTAGCCATGCTTTACTTAAGTGATTTTTACCAAATTACGTGAGCGGTGGCGCCATCTATTGAGATTCTTCCAGTATTAAGATTATCAAGACACATTTTCCTAATTCAATTGGAACCAGAATCGCTCAGATTCGTTTCAAAATACAGGCGCCATCCTCCTTTGTGCACCTACCCAAAATAATACCCAAGGAAGAACCCGAGGAAAAGCTTTAAAAGAATTTTCAATTATATCTCCCAAGTTTCTGCTGCTCTGATAAACTTCCTTGTGTTGAAAGAAAAAACTAATGTGCTAATACCACACGGCTGAAGCAAAACTTTAGTTTAGCGCCATCTATCGGCCGGTATAACTTTGTTTTTTCTTTGTTTAATATTAATGTCGCCATCTTGACCTTTGTAAATTGCTATTATACCGGTCATAATGAATATCTGCGTGAACCAACTTCAACTTCCGTTCGCTTCGCATTCACCAGCTTACTCTCCAAGTCAAGCGTACGTAAAGAAGTTTTACTTCAAAATCTGTGTCACTACATTTCTTTCACCCCACTTGGACTCCCTGGATTAATGTAGATTGGTAAGTATTTACTATTACCTAATCTTGAAACAATAAAGTTTGAGAGTATAGTTTTTTAAGACTGATCTTAAGTACAATTTGCGTGCCTATGTTAGATTAATTTTGGGTAAAAGACAGTTAAATTGTCGCACAATGATACAACAATAACCAAAAATAATGGTAAACTTAAACTATTTATTTTTTCCTCTTACAAAATGATGTTTAATTAAGAATTTACAATATAAATTTTCATCGTCCGAATGTGTGCGTGGATTATCATAATCACAGCGTGGACCGAGCGTACGGCACATATTATAATTTGGACCCAAAAAATTAATACAGAAAATAATGTCTCTCACAGTATAAACACGGCGAAATTAAACACCCGTTGTCCCAGACCCACTGCTTTATTGACTTACCAGTGTTTCCATACAATAAATCATAACAATTCAAGTCAAACAAAACAACATGTGCCGAACTTAATATAAATACGTCAAAACGGTCTGGCGCGTCGTCGTGAGAAGTCTTGTAACATAGCTCAGTCGGCCAGCGCAGCGCGCCAATAAATATCAACGTATGTACACGAGGCCACTCGCGACACCACCCTATATATAACTTTTTTTAAAAATTTATAATTTATTTCGTTATGTCCTATCTATGTAGGCGACTAACAACGTCGCGCCATCTCGCGGCGAAACTCGACGTAGCTCGCGGCCGCTGTCGCTACCGATACCGGGGCATGAGTTGATTCGCTACTGCCTATAACAATTTGTACATTCCTCCGTGACAATCTAGACAATGTGAATATAGCGAGTTTAACAGCTCGATCACCATCTGTAAGGTTCAGCACACCGCTTGGTACCTGGTGATGTTTCAGATATGTGGCACCATGTTATCAGTTAACGTTTACAAACAAAATGGGGTGGTCACGAAGTCAGATATTCTTGTTGAAATATAAACTGTAAAACAGCTTGAACATAAATTAAACAATATAATGTAGACATGCCACCAAACGGTGCTCGAGCAAAATAATTAACAATTCGGAGCACCATCCAAAACACCATCAGTTCCAATGCAACACCAAAGCCAAGAGGAAAAATCTGCATTACAGGATATATTATTCCGAGCAATTCACCTCTTAACATCGATGTTTATTTGTGGAATTAAAGCTAAGTACATGAAAAGTCACTTGCCTATAGATAGATCGCCAAAATTTGCCCACAATTACCAAAATGGCAAACTTCATCTAGGACAAGCGACTTTTGCTTGAATTCGGTGATAGTGCTCTGCAACTTTGGTTACTCTGACATAGAATCTGTATACAAAAATAAAATTATTAACATTGTATATAAGGTATTTTGTGTACTACATTAAATACGTCATAGCAACACACACCGCTGGTATGATCAACTTTAAGATAATAGATAGTGCCATTTGGCAAGACACAAACATAATCGCTTCATTTTTATGTAAACTATTTAAAAACCACTGTACTGCATATCATGACAGCTGGCATCGTACCACATTGAAATGAAGGTGAAAAATTAAAGGACAAACAGATTTATAACTCTAGAATTTTGTTAGAACTGGCTTTAGACAGCCCGAGTTTGAATTTGCAAATTAAATTTGAAGAATAGTTTCTTAAGTCTCCAACTTCATTTAAAGTGTACTCCTTCCAGAATGATATTTAGTAGTAATTAGGATACATACATATCCAATAACAGTGACCTATATTTCACAAACACACGTTGCTATCCTTTTCATGTTATATGAAAATAACAAGGACTGCAATAGTTTTCTGTGGAGTTTAATTTAAGATCTTGTGCAAAGATACTATTGTCTACGAGATGAAGTTATTTTAAATAATCTTGCAAAACATCGCGTCTCAAAATTATGTTTAAAACTTAAGCATCTGTCCACATTGATAATACGACTTTCCAATGCAATGATTCTTTCAACTAAATCGTCTACTCTTTGTTACAAACGTCATCAAATACTGCCGCCACACCGCGGACAGAGACGTACTACAGAAAAAGAGTCGTTTTCGAACGCAGCGATTAAAAATACTATTTAGTCTGTGGTAGAGGAAGCAGTTGGTTTTTGGAGAGAAGTAATAGACTGTCCTCTGGTATAAACAGATGTGAATATTAAAAAAAATGTTGTAAATAAATACAGAAGGTGAAAGTGTGCTAAATCTGGACTTTTATTCTGGCCTCCCTGACCACTATATGTAATACCCTAATGAGTTTTAAAAGGGTCCATCATACCTTTTGGTATTCTCTATTGAGTTTCTACGGCCATACAATACACAAAATATTCCAACTGGCGAAATCCTTTTCATTATTAAGAGCACAATTTAGCATTTAGGGCTGAATGTATGACCTATAATTATAAACTCTGCGGTGACACATCGAACATGGCGCGCCGGCTCGCCTCCACAATGTTTGATGTGTCATCACATATCCCAGTTCCTTTACAGCCTTATTAATAAACGGGTATTAGTTTCGGATTAGTTATTTCAGCTTTTGTCCTTTTTTTGCTACTGCAATATTTAGCTGGATCAAAAGAGACAAGAGATGGTGTAACTAGTCTAAAGCTAGTTCGTGTTTATTAATAAGGCTGTTAGGGATTATCACTTTGTAGTTCCCTTCGCCGAGTACATGTCTAGTCTGAGATGGGTATATTGTTCACCGCGATTAGCTGTACAAGGTTGTTTTACTAAAGTAAACAACTTTTGTTCAAGTTTTTTCTAAGCTTTAGATTTTCGCCAGTATAATTGGTGAAAATTTTAATTTAAAAAAAAAAATTTCCTCTAGTTTGCTTCATTGAGCATTGATACGTACGTATGATTATTTTTTGGTATCTTATAAAATCAAAATAAAGAAAGCAACAAAAAACATTTTCCGTACCACCACAAATACATAAACAAATCTTAGACGTAAAACGCGTGTTTAACAATACAAAACCGCAGTTTAACACTAGTTAAGGCTTCAAATCTTGTGGTTTAACCATGTAAAAACAATCAAAAATTTGAAAAACAAAAGTTGCTTGCTTCAGTGACATGAGTTATTACCAAAGTTTTTAGGACAATTAACATATAATAATAACAATATACCAATCTTTGTAGCACTCGAATCAACGCGTAAATTTTTAATTGAATTAATTTTCATCAGCTGGTAAAAAGTAACCTGAGGTAATCCAGTACATAAGCTATCCCAACTCCAAACATCCAAATCCGTTCAGCCGTTGCTACGCGAACAGAGAACAAACACAAACCTTTGCATTTATAATATTAGTGTGATTTATAGTTACAATATAGTCAGCTGTTATCGGGTACGTAATGCAGAGCACTATCTCCGGTGTGTCCGGTATCAACTCATGCGGTCGGTTGGCTCGCCACTGGTTACTGTCCGGGGTACTGCGCCGAGGGCAGCGCGGAGGCGTACATTACGGGCTGCGGCCCGCTCCAGCCGGCGCCACCCGCGCCTCCAGGCACGCTCATGCGGTACCCTGCTGGGGATAAACGTGGCGGTGTAGAAACAGACAAACACTTCTTTATTGTTAAATGTTGCTGACATTGCACATAGCGCCACCTACGGGGCGATCACGAAACTTTGAATGCAATGCAACAGGAGAAATTTCCATATCAACTATGCACATAAGATGCGTATTCAAACGGTGGGCGAGGAATACACTTTGGTTGGTGAAAGGCTCTCTGGAGCCTTTCACCAACCAAAGTGTATTCCTAGCACATCGACGTAAGGTGGCAAGTCTGTCGTTCAAATTACATCATGGTGAATGCGCTCAAGAACTGCATGATCTCATTCTCCCATCACCATTCCACTACCGGACTACTAGACGCTCGGCTAAGCGCCATCCTTTCGTGGTCGAAATACCACCCATTCGTACCAGGTGATTTGATTCCACGTTCTTAATTAGAACGGCTAAGGAATGGAATGCCCTGCCAGCGCCTGTGTTTCCGGCGAAATTTCACCCGGGCGTGTTCAAGAGAAGAGTGAATTATTTACTTGGCTAGAATGCTACACCTTCGATCGCATCGTCACTTCCCATCAGGTGAGAGCGTGGTCAAATGCTAGACAAGTTTGAAGTAACAAAAAAACGGTCAAATCCATACGAATTTGTGTTTCTATGTGTTGCAATGCTGTTGTATGGGATGATATGATGAACTGATTCTTTATTTTATAAATATATACTTGGAATACAATATAACACAAACAAACATCGATGTTCATCACACAAATGTTTGTCCTGGGCGGAAATCGAATCCTCAACCGTTTAGAAAGCAGAACTGCTACTAACGAAGAGGCCTGATCTTTTAAAAGGTTTTTGTATGTTAAGGAATGACATGACGAGCTAGTCATTCACCTAATGTTAAGCGACACAACTGCCCCTATCAGTTGCAGTGTCAATCGAAACGTAAATATAGTTTCGCGTGACACTGCACTGTGCACGTCATCCTGAGACATTAAGACGCAGCATTAAAAGTAATGTTTCTTATTGCTTCTTCTTTTTAGTTGTAATCGAAGCTCTGAATCAGAGTTTTTTGTCGTGCCAGATGAAGTGCAGCAGAAATAAAAAAATAAACTACGTTTCAAAAACACTCCAACCCACTTGTTAATTTGTACAATTGTTTATTTTATTTAGTGTGCGTAATTGTTGTATTTAATTTAGTGTGCTTTTTTCAGGGCAGAAATACTTGTCCTGCCGCGAGAATAGAACCCACCGCCTCCAAGTTATGAGCCGACCTGCTCAACCACCACACCACAAAGGCTGTCATCAAGTTAATTAAGATCGAAATACAAACGAAATGAAATATGAAAATGTCTGTATTTTAATGAGCAACTTTTCCTTATCATTTCATTAAAAAGTGTAATTAAAATTGGTAGATATGCATATAAAGCGTCATTATTATCTAAACCGTGAAATCTTGTACATACTTCATACGAAGATTGGAGGTAGAGGTAGATTAGTCACGACTTATATTATTGACGTTGTAAAAACAATTCACTGTTAGTTTGTGGTTCTGTTTATACTTCGCTAAATATATCTGCGTCTTTTTCATTTCCCTTTTATAAGAAGAGTACCGCTATACTTTGAGTTTAGTTTGCTTTAGATAATGTGACAAAATACCAAAAATAGATGGATTTATTTATAGTGGAAATAAAAGTGTCATTACTTATCAGTATTAGTTATTAGCTAATGTATAAAACGAGTTTTCTTAAACATGCGCAGAAATATTATCATTACTTTTGAATAAAGAACACGCGAAGTATCATATTTACGTAGACTGAAAAACCAAAATGACTTCCCGGCGCATACTTTGAATTTGGAACGAAGAGCGCACCGGCATTGTATGAAACGGTGTGCTGTTTGAATTTAGAACTCTTTCATCTATCGTACGCTTTACGTTCTCGTGGCTGTATAGCCACAGATGCGTTTACCTTTCGGCACAAACGGTAAAATAAAAAAAAATTGGCGGTAAAGCGGAGTTTGTTGTTATTTGGTTAATAAAAATAAATTAAAATGAGTTCCGATGATTCTGAAAGTGAAAATGAAATGCACTCCACCAGATTTAAGATCGGAAGCTAAATTAGCGATGGAAAACCTGCTTCCAGCGAAATCAAAAGAAAATTAAATTTGTTTTGTAAAAGGCCCTTTTTTATATCTATTTTTTTAAGAAAAGCACTATATATGCCTCGGCCGAAATGGCAATTGCCTATTTCGCTGCCTTTGCAATAATGTACTAATAAAACAACGATGTTTCGTTTGAATTGATAAACAAGATTTAGTGTAGGATTTTTATTTATTTAAACTATCATGAAGATACTGTTAAAAATACAACCGAAAAAGATTAATCCCATTTTAAATTATCAATTTGTTATCTTATGTAAAAAGCGAAGCAGTGATACACCGGAGAAATTATTTATCTATACATGCATTTTTATATTTTGCTGCGGTCTATTTTGATATAAGTTAGAAAGCTGATCGTCTAATAATTAAAAAATAAATAAATATTTGTGGACATTTCACACAGCGCCATCTAGTCCCAAACTAAGCAAAGCTTGTACTATGGAAACCAGATAACTGATAGAAGACATACACTTTGTAAATACATACATAAAATACAATATAACATTCAGACACAGAACAAACACCTATGATCATCATACAAAATGTTTTTCCTGAGTGGGAATCGAAACCACAACCCACAGTTCAGAAGTAAGAGCTACTACCAACTGAGCTATAAGGCCAGACAAACTAAATAATATCAGTGAATAAGTATTAAGTAGATAAATATTAAAGTAAATAAAAAAGTAACAGCTGCTTGACATAAAACACAAAATACCAAAGCGCAAGGTGGCGCCACGAGTAGGCAGTCAGAGGAACTATTTAACTTTTTTAATATAGTGGTAGTGGTATAGTCTAATTCACACATACACACACATTTTTTTAAAGTTTTGCACTAAAGTTTCACTACTCTCTTATCTCTCTATGACGTACCCAAATGCATTGCAGTAGGTACGTCATAGAGGGATAAGTACGAACATGAGTTTTAGCGGGAAAACAAAGAAGATCGCGTCGCCGCATTGTATTATTTTCCAAAACTTGTGTTATTTTCAGTGATAGTGCATAAAATTGGTGGCATTTTATTCGTTAAGTGCTGGATGAGTGTGGGAAGTGGTATAATGATGGTGAAACGTTTCTTTTCGTGTTGTTTCCAAAACTCCATAGAAACTTCTGGTAAAGTTGCTACCACTTTACTAGGAGTATGACTTGCCTAGACTAGAGCATGACTTAACTTGATGACTTGGACTGTGACTTGACTTGACCATTTTATAATATTAATTATGTAACTTGAGAGATTATCAATTACTTGACACTGGCTAAATACACAAAAGTGTGGAGCCAAAACAAAAACAAAAAAGTTTCTTGTAGCTTCTTCTTTACAGATGTATTCAAAGCTTCTGATCGGAGTTTGCTGTTCTGCATTGTGCCGGATTTCTAGCATCAGTAGTGAAAACTTCTTTTTTTTTTACTCACATATTGTAATGGGCTTGCTATATTATATTTGACAATAAGCACTTTGTAATTTATATGCTTAGTTGAACAACTTAATTTTAAGTAGGTACCTAATATAATTTTGACTTGTAAAATATTGTAATGGGCTTGCTATATAATATTTGACAATAAGCACTATGTAATTCTATATGCTTAGTACAACAACTTAATTTTAAGTACCTAATATAATTTTGACTTTTAAAAGTGCTATTTGCAATAAAATCTTAAGACTTTGACTTGTCAAACTTGGTGCAGACTAGCATATAAATATGCAGGATAGTTTGTTACCTGCAGCAGCGGCTTGTGGGTTGCTGTAGGCGGCAGTGTACTGTTGGTAGTACCCGGGCGCCATGTAGCCCTGGATAGCCGGGTAGCCCTGCTGGAAACGGGAAAACATACCATTAACGAGGAACCAGGCCACCTGTAGGCTGTAAGAGATTATATACAGTAAAAAATGCATGTCTACAAATGTGGCCGGCACAAGTCATCGTTCGATAACACAATCATTTTTAACAACACAGTTAATAGCAATATTAATTCATAAAATATTAGCTAATAGCTAACTATATTTCTTTCAAATTTGTTTGCAGATATAAGACGATTAAAAACGCCACGTATATAATTCTTTTTATACAGATCTAGCGGCCCGCCCCGAGTTCGCATAACAAAATTTTCAAAATTAAAAATTATAATACACAAATACATAAATCCTTACATTAGCGTCAAACTACTAAAAATTTTAATATATTAAAAAAAATGTTTGAATATTAGTTTTTTTTGTTACTTTTTTAATAAGTATTAAATCATTATTATTTCTTGTTTTTGTAAAAAGATCATGTATATAAATCAAAAGCCATTCAATTCAGAGTCAGAGCTTCCCTGTAAACGATATTTGTCATTTTTAGTTTTATTTTGTGGCAACAAAATAAATTGATTTTTAGGAGCCAACCCGCGACTGGCCAACATACAGTAGTTGGCCACGAGTAAAACATTGTTTTCGAAGGTCAATCCCTACTAATTCGAAGGTTTGGCCTTGGGACTTGTTAATAGTTACGATGAAAGATGATTTCACCGGAAATTGAAGCCGTTTATATAGGATTGGCAAAACAGTTGGGATCATCTTTATCCTCGTTGTATGAGCCAGATAACCAGCTGCTGGGCGGGTGATAGTGGTCGCTAGTTAAATTATCCTTCAATTCTTTAATAAGCTGCCTTAGAGGGCTTAAATTTCTCAAAAGCATGAATGGAATTCCGATTTTTACCTTATTGGCTATCAATTTGGCAGCCTCTAGGGTGTATTGGTTCAGGCGGCTCATAACTTAGTTGCGGCGGGTTCAATTCCCGCGGTAGGACAAGTATTTTTGCATAGAAAAAAAAAGCGCAAATACTTGTTCTGAGTCTGGGTGTGGTGGGATCATGGTCCTCGTAGATCCTGGGTCTCTAGACACAGGGAATCCTAGTTAGGATCCAGGCTCTATGTATGTGATCGTTGAGCGTTATTATAATTAATTTGGCCACCAGACCACTTGACCAACGGAAACTGACGACGTGGTGTACGATGTTACATGCTGACCTAGAAGACCTTTCCATACCAAACTTTTCCAGATAATAAGTATCGAATCGGTAGTGTAAGTAATCTGCTCGCGACATTTCATCCAAAATAGTACAGCCGTTGAGGCACGAAACGAACCGACAATCTATATATCAATTGTGTTATAATAACGCAAGGGAATAGGTATTAAGTAGTGTCATGCTTATTTTCCAGTCATAAATAATTATGGTTTGCAGTGTATAATTTCTTATCAAGACTGCGGTTAGCACGCATTGGAGTACCTGATTCCGACGGCCTCTGTGGTAGACCATTACAGCAAAACATAACCTTAAATAATACAGCATTTCTTAAAACTATGACTACAAGTTTTAACCGTGTTTGACGGCCCTAACAAGCAGAATTCCTTTCCTTTCCCTACTAATTTACTTACTTAATTAACTACATTCCACTACCGGACTACTAGACGCTCGGCTAAGCGCCATCCTTTCGTGGTCGAAATACCACCCATTCGTACCAAGCGATTTGACTCAACGTTCTTAATTAGAACGGCTAAGGAATGGAATGTCTTGCCAGCGTCTGTGTTTCCGGCGAAATATGACTCGGGCGTGTTCAAGAGAAGAGTGAATAGTTATTTACTTGGCTAGCAGCTACATCTTCGATCGCATCGTCACTTCCCATCAGGTGAGAGCGCGGTCAAATGCTAGACAAGTTTGAAGTAAAAAAAAAAAAAACTATTACATGTATTCAAGTGAAACGTTATCTATCTGGCTTTCACGCTAAAACGGTTAAACTTTAATTTTGCACACGTATCACTTATTGGAGACATGAATACAGGAAAAAAAAATACAGGAAAATTAGGAATTTTACAGAAATAATATAAATTGCGGCGCGTGGTACCTCTTGTGTGATCTAAACGTTCAGAAAGCGGTACGTACAAAACTCAAAACGTTTGATTTACGTTCAGTTTTATACCGTGAACCGAGTCTTGCCTAATAAATTGATATTTATGTGTATGATAGATTGGCAAGCGAATTGAATGATTTTGATGGATGTAATGAATGTAACCTTCGGAAAATCATCTTTTCTTTTTGGACAGTTTAAAGGAGTTCAGGTTCAGAGAACTTATCACTCTCAGCACGAAAATAAAGACCTACAGTGAATCGCTACAGTACAAGTTGTATATTATTTGACTTTAGGAATTTGTAGGCCGCCTAATGCTTTCTACTTCTTAACAACTGCTGGGCGATCATGTAACTTGATAGGAACAGGTAGAAACTCAAAATTGTATGAATTTGACGCAGTTTATGTCCATAGTTAGTATAGAAATTTCTTATGTTGCATTGCAATCAAAGGTCCGTTATCAACCCACTATTGTCTTGTAGTAACACATGCCCAAAGCCGATGACTTTATGTGCACTCCCCGAACCAATGTAGCGCTTAAAAAACACTTTTTGTAGCACCCATCAAGGGATGACTTTTTATAATATTTGTGGACATTTCTCAGCGCCATCTAGTCCCAAACTAAGCAAAGCTTGTACTGTGGGAATCAGATAACTGATTCAATACTTAGATACTTTTTGTTTGTAAATACATATCACCATGATTTTACTAGGTGGTAGGACTTTACTGCAAAGTTCATCTAGGTAGGTACCACCGCTTTGCCAGTTATTCTGCCGCCAAGCAGTATTGCGCAAGCACTGTTGTGTTCCGGTTTGAAGGGCACTGTAGCTAGTGAAATTACTGGGCAAATGAGACTTTATGATCTGATCTCACAGTTTAGTAATCTTATTACTAGATTGTGCTGATGTCTCAGGTTGACGTGCGCAGTGCAGTGTCACGCGAAACTCTATACTTTAGAGTTCCGAGTGACACTGCAGCTGATATGGGCAGCCGTGTCGTTTAACATCAGGCGAACGGCTAGCTCGTCACGTCATTCCTTAACATAAAGAAAAAATTAAAAAAAAACATACATAGAATACAATATAACACCCAGACACAGAACAAACACTTATGTTAATCACACAAATATTTGTCCTGGGTGGGAATCGAACCCACAACCTGCAGTTTAGATGACAGGGTTACTACCAACTGAGCTATCAGGCCTGTCAATTGTGTGTGTTGTGTACGAAAAGATCTACTTTTTACTGCATCTCACCTGTTAATCGATGATACAGTCGAAGATGTTGACCTATAAGGAGAGAGCTACTAACAGCAAACGTTGCTTAACTTACCAATCGTAAGCATGGATAGTCAAACATCGTTATGAACACTACACAAACAAAAAACGAGTGTTTTAGACCACACGACTGAAGTAAAACTTCTTTAGCTATATCTATCAGCCGGTATAACTATGTTTTTCCTTTGTTTAATGTTAATGTCGCCATTTTGACAATGGTGAATTGTCATTTTACCGGACATACCAACATAATGACTGGCCCGATAGCTCAGTTGGTAGTAACCCTGCCTTCTGAACTGTGGTTTGTGGGTTCGATTCCCACCCAGGACAAACATTTGTGTGATAAACATCGATGTTTGTTCTGTGTCTGGGTGTTATATTGTATTCTATGTATGTATTTACAAACAAAAAGTATCTAAGTATTGTATCAGTTATCTGGTTCCCATAGTACAAGCTTTGCTTAGTTTGGGACTAGATGGCGTTGTGTGAGATGTTCACACATATTATAATACAATTTAAAGTAATTTTTAACTTTGTTATGTTTCAATGGAGATCTACGTTAACCAACAACTTTTAACTTCCGTGCGCCTCGTCACGCATTCACCAGCTTACTCCCCAAGTCAAGCGTGCGTAAAGAAGTTATAATAAATCTGATAAAAATATATTTATAAACCCCTAAGATATGCTTATCTACCTCATCTGTTGCATGATATGAAATGCATCAAGTCAAGTCGTATATGAAATGTATATTAAATAAAATCTTACAAAGATTTCGAAATTTATATAGATAGATAGAGAACTCTTTATTGTTCCACCAATGAAATATAAAAGTATCAAAAAAAACTTATAAACTAGCGTTACAATGGGCGGGCTTATCGCTGAAAGCGATCTCTTCCAGACAACCTTTTATATAGACAGAGTTTACTTATGTAAGATATTTAAACGGACGTACACGGGTGTAAACAAAGCAAATTAAGCTAAGGGGAGAGAAATTCGGCTAGTGCGACTAGACTAGAGCGAAAACGTGACATAAATGTAGCGTCACATAAATTGAGTGACAGAGACGATCTACGAATCCGCCACCAGCTAACTATCTCCCTCTGAGTGACAGAGACAACACCCGAAGTTGATATTAAACACAGGGCTTGGCAACCTGCGGCTGTTTGGATGTGAAGCTGCGGCTCATCGTTCCATACGATTTTTTTAACACATGCAAGTAATTATTTATTGTTGGCAAGAAAAAAAAATTGACTAAAAGGACTTTGAAATTTTGTATATTGTAAGTTTTGACTGTTTCAATTCAAAAGGTTGCCGACCACTGTACTAGCAGATTATTAAACGGTCGATTCAAACTACCTCCATATCAAATTCATCAAGATTAGTTTAGCTTCAAGCAAGCTTTGCATTGAAAAAACAAATAGAGAAACCGAGTTACTTCCAAATGAAATACATTGTATATTTTGTATAAAATAGCTATAAACTATTAACCAGAATAAATTAAAGATTTCAAGGCTCATTCTGCTCGACATATTAATTCCGCAAAGCTAAAGGGCCATCTTAACTGTCCCGTATGTTATTAGTTCTATTGTTGAGTCCCTCGCCTATATTGGTATCAGTAATCAGATGTTCAAAGTTCAAGGCCTTTCCTGCGATTGTTTCTATAGGAAAACAAATATCATTAAACATAAATTTCAACCGTGTGGTCCCAGTGCAAGAATAGGACTATCTACACTATTCCTGCGGGTGTCGTAACAGCCGGCTGAGGGAATAATAATAATAACGCCCAACTATCACATACATAGATCCTGGAACCTAACTGGGATTCCCTGTGTCTAGGGACCCAGGAACTACGAGGACCATGGTCCCACAACACCCAGACTCAGAACAAGTATTTGCACTTTTTTTTCTGTGCACAAATACTTGTCCTACCGCGGGAATCGAACCCCCCACCTCCGGGTTATGAGCCGACCTGCTGAACCACCACACCACAGAGGCTGTCTATCCAGCTGAATATCCAGGGAATCGGCAGATCAACACGGTTTGCATTATAGTCAAACCGCCTTCCAAGCTTGGTGATTATGGTGTAAAGTATACGATAAGCGTCCAAAGTGGCGCATTATGAGAGGCCTATGTTCAGTAGTGGATGTCTCCCGTATGATAATCATTAAACATTATTTCATTTACCTGGGCGTACCAATATCCCATTCCCTGTTGGTACGGATAAGGATACTGTTGCTGTTGACTCATTGATGGCTGCGCAGGAGGTGGGTTGGATGGAGTCTGAAACATTATTTCAAATTGTTACCAATGACTATGTTATATGGTGCTGAATAATAATAATAACGCCCAACGATCACATACATAGACCCCTGGCCTCAGATTCCCTGTATATAGGCACCCAGGAATTATGGAACCACGGTCCCACAACACCCAGATGCAGAACAAGTAAGTGCACTTTTTATCAGTGCACAAATATTTGTCCTGCCGCGGGAATCGAATACGCCGCTTTCATTTTATAAGCCATCCTGCTCTACCAATGCAATGGAAAACATTTTAAAATTTAGAACACCATGTTAAAATTTTATTCAAATATAAACACGGATTTTACACATAAACTTAAATAAAAATAGCCTTTATTCATTGACTTTTCTTAAGTGTCTAGTATTTTAGCATACATTAAAAAAAATTTTTAACTTATTTAATTCAACCTACTTAAGTATGTAGGTTAGATAGATAGATAACTCTTTATTGTCTCACCAATGAAATTCACACAATACAGGTATGAATAAATCTAAGGTTGTCTTTGTGTGCATACTTTATAATATATTAAATCTAGTATTATATTTTGTCAGGTTAATATCCACCCTGGATATAGGCCTCCTCTAGGATAAGCATTTTACCATCTCTAGCTTCCCTAAGCTACCCTTTCGGTAGATCACGTTCCCACCTTCTCTACCACTACTGCCACTACTTCTCCATCTATCATAAAAGTGGTAAATTACATTGATTTTAATTTTATTTCTCAAATAGCTGCACATGTGGGTTTCATCCGCGGATAAAGTGTTTATGTGTTAATCGAATATTATCACTATTCCAAATTTCGTCCAAATCCATTCAGATATTGCAGCATGAAGAAGGAACAAATAAACTCACAACCTTTCGCATTTACAATATTATTGTGAAAAAGTGGATGATAAAAGGGAAAAAAACTGATGACAAATTTGAAAACAAATTCACTAAAAACCCATAATATGAAATAGGAAGGAAAGTATCCAGATCTATTTCTGTCAACTGTAGGAAACAAAACAGAAACAATATTTAATATTACTGTTTCATTTTTTATAAAGCATAACAATCAATGGGATATTCCCAATTTATTTTGATAGCACTCAGGATAAGGCGAACTTTAAAAAAAATTACAACAAATTTTGTTTGTTTAAATTATATAATTATCACCTATTAAAGTTTTGGATGAATTAAGAATAACACTATGTATAACTAAAAAAAAACATAAATAAATAGATATCTGTGGATATTTAGCCAAAAGCTTATGGGAACCACATAACAGATAGAATATTTATGATAGTTTTTGTTTGTAAATATATACATAGAATACAATATAACAACCAGACACAGAACAAACACCTATTGTTCATCAAAAAAATGTTTGTCCTGGGTGAGAATCAAACCCACAATTCAGAATGCAGGAACTACCAACTGAGCTATCGGGCCAGTCGGTAAATATAACTATATCCTCAAATGATGTGGTTAATTACTATCAGCAAGAAACGTGAATAATTTAAATGACTAAGCCAATGCAAACTTTGATTTAAAAACATAATGCAGAAATGAATTTTGGATCTTATTCTTTACTAGTTACGCCCCGCAGTTTCACCCGCGGATAAAAAGTATATTGGCTCATCCTATGGGAATATTTCACTTTTACGGGATAAAATGTAGCCTATATGTTAATCCAGCGTATAAGCTATTTTGGTACCAAATTTCATCCAAATCCATTCAGCCGTTTGGGCATGAAGAAGTAACAAACATACACATACACACATACAACCTTTCGCCTTTATAATATTTGTGTGATTTTTGGCCGAAGCATACCAAAACTATGAAGAGAATTTAGACTTTTGAATAACAGGGGAGAGAGAGAGACAGTAATAGTAAAGGGGCAGGCAAGGCGCCTATGGCAATAAATAAAAATTGACATCTCAAATTTTTTCAGACAGAATGCTTTCTCTCCTTATGTTCCTCTTTGTTCAAATGTTGAAGCTATATTTAGGACTGTGGTAAATATGCAAATGAAACTTTGTTTACAGACAAAGGATGTTTTTGTTCTGATTTTCCATTTACAAATTTTACAGTTTTACTGTCTTACTCTCTAGCAATGGTGTCACAATTTTACAACAGTTCAAAATTGTACTGAGAGCATGTTTATAACCCTTTAGCAAGCAAAGGAGTATTACAAGATTATCATGTGTATCTGTTCTGCCTGTGGCAATGTAAATCCCAAATGGATGAATTAGTTTTGATGTTTCTTTTTTTTGTTTGACAGGTGACTTGATAGCTATGAAGCAAAAAATTTATTCAGCAGTTTGAAGATCATTTTATCTAGTTAAAAAAGGGAATGTTAGGTCTCTTTATTGAACAAGATCACTTGTAGCTTATAGCAAACATGATAACTAGCATTCTAGCTATTCTGCTACTAGCATTCTATTCTGTAATTGTAAATGTTGTAAAGTTGTAAAACCATTGCTAGATAGTATTACATTGAAAACTGTAAAATTAGTAACCCTTTTACTAATACTCAATTGTGAAATCAAAACACAGCCAAAAATCACAATTGAATTCTTGAAAATATATAAAATTTGAGGATACAGCGAATGAGAATACATTTATGCATGTTTTAAGTGTGGATAAATCCATATCCAATGCCACTCTGAAGTGCCAACAGGGTATGTTTACAAACACTTGAGATGTGACTTTTTTTGTTTACATTTTTTGTGTCACTTCTCAAAATGGGTCAATGATAACAACAGTGGTTCAAATGCTGTTGCTAAGGTATATTTTTTCAGCTACAGAACTATTTCAATGAATGCAAAGTCTAGTTTTAGAGATAAAAATCAATAACAATGGCATTTCTTAACTAATTGTAAAGTGAGACTTACCCAGTAAAGAATATTGTAAATCATATATTTCTTACTTATTATACAATCTAAAACTGCAAATACCAGTAGCATTGAATCTTTACTGTGTAGCTGTACTGTACTGTACTGTACAGTACTGTGTAGTGAATCATTCTTACAATGTTACATGACTGGTTCAGTTATATGCCAATCAAGTTTCCATGTAAGGGACACACTTCCACAGTAGCTATAAATATTGTTACCTGAAAATTAGGCTTTCAGCTTTTAAGTCTACAAACCTGATTTTCAGAGCCTCCATTTTCTTTTCCCCAGAAACATTTGACCGTGTGACCACTAATTTCTGTATTATGTGTTGCTTCAATTGCATGTGCTGCAGCTTCTTTAGTAGTAAACCTAATGAAGGCATAGCCTTTGTCTCTAAATACTCGTATGTCCTGAATCTGACCATATTGTGAGAATGTATTCTGCATTAATTCTTCAGTGATTACATTACTTGTGAATCCCCCGCAGTAAACGGTTGTGTTAGTTGGAGAGCTCTGGTTGTATACCTCATCAAATGTTGGCTGTTTAGCTCTTTTATTGCTAGGTGCTCCTTCGCTTGGCCTGTTAGTCGGCGGCTTGCGCGTCGACCAGTTCGTACGAATTGAGCGAGATCCTAGCCATTGACCGTTCATTGCTTGAATAGCAGCCTCTGCATCGGCTTTCTTAACAAATGATACGAAGGCATAACCTTTAGATTTGAGCGTTTGTGGATCACGGACTATTCGGCAGTTGGAGATCTCACCGAAGGGTGCAAACGCATCCCGCAGTATATGTGTTTCAATCTCTGGCGAGAGGTCGCCGACGAATATGTGATGGTGGTTGCTAGTGTCCGTTTTCGGCTGGTTGCCAGGACTCGTAGCCCAGTTAACCTTCATTTCCTTGTCGAGGACCACTCGCTTGTTCATGGCGGCCAGGGCTGTAGCCGCCGCCGTATGAGTAGTGAACTCGAGGAATGCATATGGGTCGTTGCCGGGTTCTCGTATTATCTTACAACCTTTTACTTCTCCTATTTGTCCAAACAACGTGCATATGAAAACTTCTGTAACACTCGCGTCCAAGTTACCGACGTAGAGAGTTTTCGGGTGGCTTTCGTCGCCCATATTAGCTTAAATTGTAATCTAGCGATTACTTAATTACAACTATGAACACTAATAATGAAAATAATCGTTATACGACGTGTTATTTCATCACATTAAACATTGGATGACGGATAAAAGTAAGAAAATGTCGCAAACAGCGCCTAGAACTTCTCGAAAGACGTTGCTGTTGACTCGTGAAACGTTCACTTTTCGGAAACAAACGCATCTATAGACGAATTTCCGGTGAGCCAAATTCAAAATTTGGCGGGAATAGAAACTGCTATTGACATTTTTCTCTAAAAACACTAACAAATATGTATATCTATAAATGGGAGTAATAATATTTCAGAATAATGCTAGATTTTAGCTCAAACTGCACGGAGAAGGAATATAAATACCACTAGATTTTCATTATCATAAACAATGTAAACGTAAGTTCATAGATTTAATGCAAAACTTTTCCGGAAACGAGTGTCATTTTATAAGTCTATGACTCATCATAAAATATTCATTATCTGCCACTCACAAATGTTTGTTTGATTGTTTCTTGTCATTCTATTGGTCACTTGTCTTTAAATGACGTAATCACAGAAATTCAACCAATGAGTATTTTTGCATTGCAAGGTTTGACAAAATATATATAGACAATATGGTCTAGTGAAAGTATATTGTACTTGTATTAAGTTGTATTACATTATTTACAGACTCACAATTTCAGTAAAATAAAAAAATAAGGTTTGCATATTTTGAACTCTTATTACAGAAATACACAGTTACAATTCTTTAGACTCTGGTAACTGTCTATGGATGCATTTTTTATTTCACTTATGACAACACTGCTTTTCTTTATTCTGTAAATTTTGTACTGCCAATCTATGCCAACCTTACCTTAAATTGCGGGAAAATGTTCTACCAACCAGGAAAATATGAAATATTAGAGAGTGTGGTATTAGTAGTAGTAATGTAGTTGCAATTCTGAGAGTAGAATTGCTATAATAGAGCCTTTTCTGTTTGTAATTGTTGTTATTTAACAATATTTATATTTATATAACAATAATTTTTTTCCGTTTCTAACCACGCAATCTTGCAACATGTATACACGTTATTGCGATAAAGAAACATTTCAATTGCATTGTAATTTAGCAATGTCATATTTATGTCCTAATATGTAAGCAGTATTCTAGATACATTTCCCTTCGTCAGAGGTCTTTTTGGGTGTGCTATCTATCTGCCTATGTAATAAACTGTAGTAGAGTAAATCATGTAAGTATATATCTAATATGAATAAATTATAATTGATTAATTTGATATAGATTAACTACTTATATTTTAAACATAATATCAGGGTATACATATAATGTAATTAAAAAGTTATATTATTATATTAGAAAAAATAAGCTTAAGCTTTGCTTGTGGATTGTATGTGTATCTGTTTGTTTTTCAGTAGGATCTCTGATAAGTTGTTATGTCTGACTGGAAGTGCTACCCAGTCCCAAGGGCACCGAGGGAGGTCGAGATTTAAGTTACTTAATTTAATATAGTCGCTCTGGCAGTTCTGGTCTGGCACTGGCAACCCGTCAATGACAAATAGACGGATGTTGTCGGTCGGTCTTTCGATAAATGTTTTAAAATTAAATTAATTCTTCTGATTACAATTATGCACATGCATAACACTACTTTCGTAGCCATTAACTCTTTTACCTATTTTCATAAAATTGCTTAGTTGTACGATTTAACTCTTATCGGCAAGGTTATAGACCGACTGAACACGTATGCATGTTTCTCGTAATGTTTTCGTGATTTTTGTGTGAGTTATTGTGTGATGAGGGGATTTGAACATCGGGACAGTTCATTAGACATAATGTTGCCCCTTACGCAGAAGGACACTAGGATCCAGATGGGACACAGAGGTCCCGCCGGAGGAGTTGGTGACAAGTTGCAAAGTTGGATCAGATTAATTTATTCCGATAAGAATTCGAGGAATTTGTTCCTTTTCCTCATCTTGAACTTGTCTTTCGCGTTTGTCGAGCTGTTCTATGGAGTGTGGACAAACAGTTTAGGTAAGCCAAATATTCTAATTATATATACATATTTAACGAGTCCTTAATCAAAATCCATATTGGTAATTACACATAAATAAGTGCTTCTTCTTTACAAGATTAACCAGTATGATACTCAAACTGAACCAATAAATCTGCCACCTTGTGCATTTCTAGGTGTGTTGTGTGGCACTTGGAGAATTATTCCCATTTATTACTAGAAATTTGTATATTCACAAAATATTGGATGAACTATAAATGCAACCTACTTCTTAAATTTATTTTCCATCTATCTTCTATGTGTTGTTATTTTAGAACATTTTCTTATTTCTTTTACTTGAATGAATTGTTAATTTCCAGGTCTAATTTCGGATGCATTCCACATGTTCTTTGATTGCACCGGTCTAGTCGCTGGATTGGCTGCATCTGTCATATCCAAATGGAGAGCAAATGAACGGTACTCTTATGGATATGCTCGAGCTGAGGTGTTGGCTGGCTTTGTGAACGGACTGTTCCTTTTGTTTATAGCCTTCTTCATAATGAGTGAAGCTGTGGAGAGAGCTATTGAACCACCAGAGGTAAATATAAGTTTGATGTTTTAATTTTTTATTTATATACATGCTTATTGAAAACAAGTTCTGAGATTTTATCAACTCTTAAGGAATAAAATGTGAATAAAACAAAAAACCCTGTTCCATATTCAAGAGGCAGATACACCATTTTATAATACCCTATCACCACTTCATATTATAACAATATTCTTTTTACAAGGTGTAAAAGTACTAGTAATAAAGGGCTTGGCCCCTGAGACCAGTCTTAGGGTGACAAGCAAAGCATTGCCAAAACTGCCAAATGAGAAATTAAAAAGAGCAAACCTAAGAATTATTGTTTAACTTTGGAATTTGTTGAGTAAGGTCCTAAGAACCTTCATTAGGAAAACATTTAACTTTCTTGTGAAAAAACACAAGGAAAATGAGAAGAAATGCCTATTTTAGCACTATTCTTACTTATCATTGATAAAATTCTCAACCAGAGTTGAAGCAGATGATTCTTTATGCTTAGTGTTATTGGAGTGAAATGCCATCCTTTTATAAGTAGATAGAATGATCCAAATGATAGCCCACAAAAAAAAAAACAATAAAATCCGAATTTTCCACCATGTTTAGTTTTCTTTATTTTACTTACATTGGTTCACTAAAAATTAAAACAATTTATAAAACTCAAATTATAAATAATTTAAAATTTTGTTTATAATATTCATACTTCGTAATAAGTTATTTAATTGGGTAATTTATTAACATTCTATTACATAACTTAATATTAACTTCAGTCAACTTAATTATGCAACCTTCATACTTATCTCACATGTTTTATACATGCAAGGCAAGATCATTTTATAATAATATTTTATAACAACTTAATATTGATAAGATAAGTAAGATTTTCTATTGCATTGCATAGTGATAAACTTATTCCAGCAATTTAACTGATAAGTTTTCTATGAAATAGTTCACTAATTAGGTAACTTAACTTTTAAAGCATGTATTTTATTATGAAAAAATTAAACAAACCTGCAAAAAAATACGAAACTAATCCAAAGCATCCCACTTTTTAAAACTAATTAATCTTGCAACTCACGGTAGTAAATATAAAGATTAAAATGGTAAAAATGCTGCAAAAGTTTTTTATCAGCGGAACAAATCAAACTGATGGTTGCATTGACTTGCTGCAAATATACATACTGTTGTTTATTAATTCATTAAATTAAAATATTTTCAAACTTTTCGAAGTTTTAAACCTTATTGTTATCTCTATCACAAAATTTATGATTTAAATAGCAATATCACCCACTTAGCGTAATCAACAGATTATATGTACTCAAAAATAGAACATAATCTATGTATTAGCATGATCAGACATGTTCCAATAACCCTCTACTATTACTATTTATTATAGTATAGGTGGATGTTGATGAACAAATCCACTGACTGGAAGACAAGGCATGGGACAGCCTCCCACTAAGTAGAACAACAATGGTTACAAATGTTGACCAGCCCGGTCACAACTCACATATCACAAATTTGTGTTTCTATTGGTCACAATCGGTTCCATGGTCCTATAGCTGGTTGGTCATAGCCTGGCTATATCTGGCTATAGATATGGATATAGTAATGACTTGTGGACCCTGGGTTTTATAACTCGAAGTTCTGCCCAATTTCAAGATATGAACATTCCCATTATGCTGTACAACGCATATGTCCGTAGCGCACTCGAATTTGGGGCTATTGTTTGGGATCCGAGGACTAAAAAATATACCGTCATGATCGAAAGAGTGCAGCGAAAGTTCGCAAGGTATCTCTATAAAAGAGCGTATGGATACTATCCCTTTCTTTTTCCTTCACTATTTGTATCGGGAATGGTGGGTCTTGTAACGTTGGAGCTTCGACGTAAACTATTATTAATTATACATTACTGCCTGTTGATGCGTAACGAGGTAGACAATCCTTCAGTGCTAAGCAGATTACACTACTTTGTACCGCAAAACTACATCCGCGCGGGTCAAAGACGTCGCCACCAGCTGTTTGCTGCGCCTCCTGCCTTACGCACGTGGCACGCTCATAATGCACCAACGGCAAGGGCTGTAGCTGTTATCAACCGCTTCTTAAGTGAAGTCCAAGATGCTGACATACATACTGACCCCATTAGTCGCCTTTATAAATATATATTGCTTAGTCCATATAAGAACTTAGTGTAACAATGTGAATGTTTTGGCGTAGCTGTAAGTTCACTGTGTATTTAACAAATAAATAAATAAATAAATGTGGAAAGTGGCTGATAGAAACTGGAGAGAGCTGAAGATGGAGCTCAGTAGCGCGCTATTCGGGAAGCCTATGTCCTGCAGGGCTAGCATGATATACAATAATCGGCATTTCTCTTGTCTCGAAAGCGTTTGACCAATGCAAACGATAGAAACGTTTTATGACGTGTCCTCGTGATCGTTCATTGGTCAAACGCTTTCACGACAGAAGGTGTCTATTTTTATAGCTCATGCCAGCCCTGCAGTCCAGTAGTAGACTATAGGCTGATAATATTATATACAAGAGGGTGATCGTCTATGTTCGGCAGTGGATGTATTCAGGCTAACAATATGCATTCTTCTATGCTTCTTCTCCGCCGAAGTAGTTTTTGCTAATTTACGTCGTACTTTTGCGCTGTTGAAATGATTCCGAAATCTACCAGCACCTAGAATGGACTGGTGACAGCTCTTATGACCTGTTTAATCTACTCCCGCGGTATGAAGAGTGGATAAAAACGCGATACAATTTTTATGGCAGCCCCCGGAATGGTTGTCTGATATCAGCCTGGATGGTCAAAGTAGCTCAAGATAGAGATACGTGGGGAGACCTTTGTCCAGGAGTGGGATACAAATGTTAAAAAATATTTGTACCTATTTAACAGATATACATTACACTGACAGGAAAACATATTAAATAATAGGTCTTTACCTATGAAATTGCCGTATTGCAGTACAGACTTTTTCAAACAAAAAAAAGTTTTGATTGGCTATGAATTCTAAATTCAAATTAATTTTATTTTAAAAATATGACATTCTATTTACAATATAAGTCTTTTGTTTATTAATTAGCGTTGTATTTTCATTACATTTAAACATTTTTCTTCATAATGGATACTTTGAAATTTCGTGTAAATATGGAATATGAGTTCCGTCGTGGCACCAACGCGGCACAAACGACACGTAACATCAACGACGTTTACGGAGAGAACTGTACAAACGAACGTACAACCCGTTATTGGTTTGCTCGGTTCCGTTCTGGGAATTTTGACTTGAAAAATGAACCTCGTGGTCGTCCGGAAACTTTGGTCAACAATGATGAATTAAAGGCGATTGTGGAAGCTGATGAATCTCAATCTACAGCTGAGCTGGCAGCAGCTTTTGATGTTAGCATCAAAACAATATTGGTCCATTTGCGACAGATTGGCAAGATAAAAAGGCTTGATAGATGGGTGCCCCACGAACTTAACGATCGCCAGCGCAACGTACGCGTCGAGACTTGCCTTGCGCTGCTTAACAGGCACAGAAATGAAGGAATTTTGAACCGAATTGATACGTGCGACGAAAAATGGATTCTTTTTGACAATCGAAAGCGCTCAGCAAGTTGGTTAGATCCTGGTTCGGTACCAAAGCAAAGTGCAAAACGAAAAATGACCCCTAGAAAGGTGATGGTCACAGTTTGGTGGTCTAGTGCTGGTGTGATTCATCATAGCTTTTTACAAAACGGCGAGAGCATTACTGCAGATGTGTACATTGAAGAACTGACCACAATGATGGCGAAACTCGCACGTCTGCAACCAGCTTTGGTCAATCGGTCGTCTCCACTGCTACTTCACGACAACGCGCGACCCCATACTGCACAACAGACCGTCTCTAAGCTGCATGAGTTGGGTTTGGAAGCTCTCCCTCATCCGCCATACTCACCAGATCTTGCGCCTACCGACTATTACTTTTTCCAAAATTTGGACAACTTTTTAGCGGGAAAAAAATTCAATTCCCGGGAGGCAGTACAAAACGCCTTTGAAGAGTTTGTTGTCTCCCGTCCTGCTGATTTTTCCAAGAAGGGCATCCATAAACTGCCACAGCGTTGGCAAAGATGCATTGATTGCAGGGGTGATTACTTTGAATAAAAGAAATAAATAAGTTCGAAAAAAAAATACTTTAACTTTTTTCAAACAAAACGGCAATTTCATAGGTAAAGACCTAATACAAACATGTCCCTAACTAACTAAGAAAACATGTCCCTACCCTATAACCATAGAAATAGCGTTCGTTATTCCTCTAAGCCAGTAACCAATATTTGAAACGATTTAAAGTTATTTTTCCTGTTGAATAAAAAAATAAAATCATTATTACAAAGCTGGCCGTACTTAAATATAAAAATATGAATAAAACGGAAATCTCCAAAGTTTCACCGAGTCGCAACAAACAAGTTTCTACACTTTACCCATTGTAATAATGTTGACATTACGTTGCTACACCGCTGGCGTAGTTTGCTCAATTTGGACACGTATTCAGGCCATTTCTTCTGGCTTCTTTGTCCAAGGTTCGGAAATAGGTCACGTGTACGGTTTTGTGAATGGCCTAACATAACGAATACTATAATAGATGTTGTTATGAAAAATCGCTTTTTATTCGTGCGTAACAAAACATTGCTTAGGTGTAGGTGGTACCTTTGCTACTTCTACAATTCTGTGCTATTGTGTTCTACGGTACATAGTTACCTTCAGCTGCTCTTGGTTTGAAAAGAAAAATCTAAGAAACTTACCATCTATACCTACTAAATTGAAGAAATTCATCATACCAGCGCGCAGCGGCTGGTCTTTAAAAGGGCCAGTTTCTTTAGGATTACAGCAGTACTTCTGTACTTATAATTAGATAATATTGGTAAAAAACGTATTTCTAACTCCTGATGAGAAAGATACGCCCATGGTCGGGACCCTTTATCGGTGTAATATCTTCGATGAAGTCACGTTTCTTCCTATCGATCGTTCGTGATAATAAAATAATTAATATGCGTGTTCCAAATGCTAAGAACTATTATATTATGTAACTGTATTTTAAGAATTAAAGATTGATTTTCCATGTACATTTTCTCCACCGTGGGCAATTTGTGTTCGTTTCCATCTGGATATCTAAAAATTGGGGAATCCTCCGTTTCAAAGAATCGTATTTTGCTTCCAAATTCTTAAAAAAAAAACATAGGTTATCGCAGTACGATAAAATAATAACCGAAGAATATCTTCACTTGACTTCAAATTCGTTCGTAGATGCTATTATGCCTGTGTTGTATTAGATTCACAGTTTTAATTTGCGAACATTCAATGTTTTAATGATTTTACTGTAAAGAATTTGAATCATGAGCCCCTCCATCCCTCCGACCGTAAAGTAGCCGGACGTGCTTTTTTTATTTTATTATTAAAAGTGATCTCATATTATATAGTAATAATAATAACGCCCAACGCTCACATATATAGACGAGCTTCTGCCCGCAGCTTCGCCCGCGCACGCCGCGGGAAAATAATTCAACCCATTTCACCCTCGGTGGAATTTCGAAAAATCCTTAGCCGATACCTACGTCATAACATCTACCTGCATGCCAAATTTCAGCTCGATCCGTCCAGTGGTTTGGGCAGTGCGTTGATAGAACACTATGTCAGTCAGTCACCTTTGAGCTATATCTATTTAGATGATGCTTGTTTGTAGTGTTAATTAATAGCATTGGCAGATATGTCCATAGTGCATAACAAAAAGCCAAAAATTATAAAAATCCTAGGAAACATTTGCTTCTTTAGCAAAAATCTTAACCTTTGAGTTATATATATTTAGATTGTAGATCCTAATGTATACCTTATTGGTTTTCAGGTGAAACACGAGCGTCTACTCCTCGTTTCGGTATTAGGTCTACTGGTAAACCTGGTGGGTATCTACGCTTTCAGCCACGGGCACGGGCACGGGCACGGCGGGCACGGCCACTCGCACGGCGGGCACGGCCACTCGCACAACAACCACAACCACTCGCACGACGACGGCGAGCCAACCGGCGCCGACTCCGCAATCATGCGCGGGGTCTTTCTCCACGTCCTAGCCGACACGCTAGGATCCGTCGGCGTGATCATCTCCGCTCTTCTAATGAGGACATTCGGGTGGATGCGCGCTGACCCCATCTGCTCCATGGCCATAGCGCTCCTCATAGCCGCGAGTGTCGTTCCTTTAGTGCGCGATTCAGCGGGCGTGCTGATGCAAAGAACTCCGACCGCGATCGAGCGGGCGTTACCGAATCTTTACACGCGAGTGGTAGGCTTAGCGGGCGTACACGCGGTCCAAGAACCGCACTTCTGGACGCTCTGCAGCGACGTCCACGTGGGCGCTATAAAGATCGAAGTAGCGAGAGAGGTCGATCCAAGGTACGTGACGGAGCAAGCGGCGAGGATCTTCAGGGAAGCAGGCGTCAAGCATTTGACGGTACAGCTGGACTATTCGCCGCTTTGATGTTTAACCAGTCACAAATGTACAGAATTGGCACACGAAGTGGAGCCTATCGCGGCAACTTAACTTGGCACCCTGTCTGCTGTGTTTGTGTGAAGTGAATGTTCTGTGAACACTTAGGTAATTTTAAAGACGCTTTATTTAAATCTTAAAACAAATGACGCTACCATCTTATTCTTAAATCAGTATAAATTATTTATTTACGACTGATTGGTATTTTATGACTTTTCCCAACTAGCGGCGACGAAGGGAAAATTGGTCGTAATGTGGCCATATAGTGGTACAATAAAAGTAAACAGCGAGAAAGAGGTGAAACCTCTTTCATCCTGGAGATGAATCTATCAGCAGACAGGGGGTTAAATTCTTCGTTGCTGCAGTTGTATTAATGTATATGTAAATATGGAAAGTAACTTGATTTCTAATCTGCTGTCAGTACAATCATGTATTGATCGAGATATGTACCATTGTACCTACCGTTTTGTAATGTGTACTATGATTATGAATTAGTTGAATTTAATTATATGTTTTATATGAAATAATTATTTTAAAATGCTCGCTAACAAATGAACATTGCACAGAGGAAAGCTAGTTTTGTGTCTCTTTCATGGAAATGTCAAAAAGTAATCTTTACACCAATAGCAAAATATTTAATTGCGATCCTTGAATTTTTTTAACGTTGTATGTGCATATGCATTTTTTACATACCTTTTTATTTGTAAAGGTAAAGACAACGTGACTTACAACTATAGGAACTTTAGGAATATTCTTAAAATAAATCACTCCTAGAGAAATATTTGAATTGTAAATTGTTTCAAATTTGTCAAATGTATGGATGCAAGTATACATTTAATTTATTGTACATTTGCATATTATATGTTGCAGTCAAAATTCTTAACCATTCAAAAGTACTTTAATAAAACCAGGTAAAAGTATGTAGTTTTGTTCCTACTTTTCAGTTCAATTTTCACTGCAATATATATTTATATATTATATATAATATATTTTTTTTTTATTGCTTATCTTGGAGTAACTATATTAAAATCTTTGAGGCTGTAATACAAGAATGTTCAGAAAACAAACATGGCCACATGAGAAATTGAAACATACCGTAACATGACGGAGTAGAAATGTGTAAACCTTTCGGTTCCTACATTTATGACTAATATTGTTTTCTTGTGTTGTTTCAAATCTGCCTGAGTGGAGTGTGGATATACTAATCTTTATGGCATTTTAAACAGCTTTGCAAGTGAATATAAAAAACATGGTAATATAGAGTTTGCAAAATGTGGTACAGATACTTTTAAGAATCACGTAACCTGCGTAGTATTAGAAGTGCACTGCAGTTTCACCCACAATATATCCTTTTCCCGTAATATTTCTTAATTTTCCGGGATAAAAAATAATCTTTATGTCATCGGTAGAAAAGGCAGTTCAGAGTCTTAGCACATTAATTTACATTTATTGGTATTTTTGAAGTAAAACTTCTTTACGCACGCTTGACTTGGGGAGTAAGCTGGCGAGGCGAACGGAAGTTGAAAGTTGTTGGTTAACGTAGATCTCCATTGTCAAAATAATAAAGTTAAAAATTTGTATTATTATGTTAGTATTTCCGGTAAAATGACAATTCACAATTGTTAAGATGGCGACATTAACACTAAACAAAGCAAAAACTAAGTTATATCGGCCGATAGATGGAGCTAAACTAAAGAAGTTTTACTTCAGTCGTATGGTCTAAAGCATACTTGTTTTTTTACGTTCGCAATTAAAGAATGCGTGTGACCATGATTTATCATGCCTTTTAGACCGGTCAGCCGGTATAGGTAAGTAGAACGGGATTTTTGGTGCTGCGTAGGTTACGTATGGTTACACACAACCACGAGATGTTTGTCCCGTTCTATTATAGGTGTTAAGTACTCTAGTGTATTGACCAGACCCCTAAAACAACAAAGATATATGCATTTATTAGCCGGCTTTGAGTGTTTATTTCCTTAGAACACCGTTTTCCTTAGCAAAGTATGCTACAGTGCCACCAACTTATCTGTAGAACGGCCAAAAGCGGAACTACTAACGCCATTTTGAAAACGTCATATTGTAGTTGTTAGTCGATGATGTCTGTGCTGTTTAATCGCTTTACTTTTCGATCGTGGCGCCATCGCTACATTCTACAGATAAGTTAGTGGCACTATACTTTAGGTTCTGATATAATGTGTGTTGCAACTGTAAAATAAATCTCGACTGTTGTGAGAGCCAACTTGACCCATGAAACTCAACGTGAGAAATAAAATTAGTATAATGCCTGTTTCATAGTAAAAATTTTACGAGATTAAAATAAGTTACGGAAAATTTTAAGAATTTTATTTTAATTACTTTTTGATAGCATTCGACTATTATAATATCCGTAAACTGCAACTATAACTCCTGCACTGAAAAAAACGGGCGCTAACAAATTGTTCATCCAAATATAATAATATTTTGGAGTACATACAGGAGTGAGGACTTTTCTGCAAAGTTCGTATCATTTGCCCAGTAATTTCACTAGCTACAGTGCCCTTCACCCGGAATATAGTAGTGCTAGCACACTACTGCTTGGCGGCAGAATAACTGGCAAAGCGGTGGTAACTACCTAGACAAACATTGCAGAAAAGTCCTACCACCTAGTTCACACTTATCCCTCTATGGCATACCTATTGCAACGCATCCTAGATTTGCGAACCTAGAGCAGCAAAAGTGTAGTGTTACTAAAAAATCGTAAATATTGTAGTGCATGCAGCAGAGAGCCTATAACTCTCTATTTATATATTCTATAATAAGGGAGAAAGGCCATACATTTTTATTTCTGAGGGAAAAGAATAACCAGGGTAATAAAAATACGAGATTTTTAAAGATTAATACCATATAAAAATGCATTTTTTAATTATTTTTATTTTTATGTTACATCTGTAAACATACGAACTCAACCATTTACAACAAAGTTACTAAATTAGACATCTGTATTTAAGTAATCCAAAAATCTTACTGTTTTAAATAAAGTAAATTAAAAGATCTGTGTTCGTGGATAAAGTAACTGCCGCTATAGTGTTGTTAATAAAAACAATGTCAATAATTAACATAAAACGTAGAGATATGTTTCATTTTTAAATTAACTTTGTTCTCAGTGTTACCAGACACAAAAATACTGGCAGCATATAAAAAAATGCATGAATGAAAGTTTTGTGCAAGAGCTCTGTCGCCAGTGACTCTATCCACGCTGTATTTATTATTAGACTATTCAATCAGTTTCTTGGCCTTGAAGTACCTACGTAGGTATAAGACCTGCCAAGTGGCGAGACCCAGGAGGCAGACCATGGAGAATATGCTGAAGAATAAGACCCGGTTGTTGGTTGACTCTGAAACAAGATGACAATGGAAACTATGATCAAATCATTTTGCTATTTGTCAAGCGAGTATTGTTAGTTAGCGCTATAACTTTAGTCTCAAGTGAGTAACTAAAAACGTTAAACCCATAAACAAAACTTTGTTATCATAGGCACAATATTTTTATGACATGAAGAGCTAGTCGCTCGTCTGGTGTTAAGCAACACGACTGCTCATATCAGTTGAAGTGACACTTGAAACTCTAAAGTATAGTTTCGCGTGACACTGCACCGCGCACGCCATTCTCGAGTCGAGTAATCTTATTACCAGACTGTGCTGATGTCTCAGGATGATGTGCGCAGTGCAGTGTTGCTTGAAACTCTATGTTTTAGGGTTCCGAGTGACACTGTTCTGTTATGGGCGGCCGTGGCGCTTAACATCAGGTAAATCACTAGCTCGACACATCATTCAATAACATAAAAAAAAAAAACTCTGTTTAGAATGAGAGAGAAAGACGCGTGCATTGCGCGGGGCAGTCATGCCGTGGTTGGTGTTGTCATATAGAACATCTCTGATACTCCAAATAACAATCAATTCTTGCTAACGTAGACACGTAAGTTTTGATCTTTATGAAATGGCAACATTAGTCCTATTGTCCCATCTCACTCGGTTTGGTATTGTTGTTTGACTGATTCGTCTAGTTGCCAGTTTAGTTTACATCCAGTTTATAGATTTACATTAAATTAAATTCAACGATAAATATATGGTTTGACGCTGGAACTTAATTTTTAGGTCCAAAAATATCATGTGTGCAAAATTTCGTCCAAATCGACGTGAAAACCTCGCAAACAAAAAGACGACTTTTATATAATAGTATTACTTATGACTTTTATTTAAGTGTTTTTTCGTGAGGTTTTTACGTCGATTTGGACGTGAAAAATGAAAAAAAGACGACTTACGACGACGAAGAAATAACTACATTTTTACTCAATTTATTGACATTATTAATTTAATACTTTTATATAATATATACAATGTAAATATTATACAATAATTTTATATAAAAGTCGTCTTTTTGTTTTATATATAATTAGTAAAGAGTAGGAATATTGGAGATACTTTGGTAATCTACAAATGTTTAGTCAATTTAAGCCTTAAATCCCATTGTTTATACAAAGATGTGTAAACTGCATTACAGGACTCTTACCATTGGTGTCTCTCATCTCTTCTTCTCTTTTCCTCATAATTGTAAAGTCTTGAACAATGGCTTCTGATAAATCTTCCAGCCTCTTTAACTCGAGTTCCATTGGCTTTAACTTAGCTGCTTCACCAATCTAAGAAAAATTAAATATGTATAAGATTTCTGTATTTGTCACTTGTTTGTATGATTTATGATATCCATATGACACACAAAAATATTAGCTATGACCACATCTTATTTTTTTAAAGCAGGTAGTATATCATAGATGAAATAACGTAATATGAACCCTATTAAAATTAAGTTCCAATATAATATTTTTTTATTAATTATGTATTTATAAGAAAAAATGTAACTCAGTATAATGGTTATTTTGAAGGACTATGCATGCATACACATACATCTCATCATAACCCATGTCAATGTCCACTCCTAAACATATGCTCCCCCTACAAAACGCCTTATGGAGAAGGGGTTTGCCATAATAACTATACTTGGCATGATTTTATTGTGCCGAGGAGAATACTGCTGCCCATTCCCTGGATATTCCCTTTGCCAGCTCTACAGCATGCATACAGACAATAGAAAACAAAGAAAACAGTGCAACCATATGCAGTTATGCACACAATATTATTTACACCTAATACTATAAATATTTATTGCTCCAATAGTGGACAACTTTGGATACAGACAAGTTAGTAAGTGGCCCAAGTAGTCCGAAGGGATCTAAATTCGTTATTCTGCTAAATGAAAGCATATCCTTATGTTTTTTGGTATTTCTAATAAAATGATGTACAATAAAATTCTAATAAAACAATACAACACAGGAAAAATGATGAAAACATGAGTTATCATAGGTAACATAGTTTCACACAAGATTTTTTTGCAGTTAGTGTTAGTTAAAGAAATCATAGTTATTGGAATAATGGTTGTTAAACATGTTAATTAAATCAGTGCAGTATAGTCTTACGGAAGATTACCCAAGTATTCTGTTGATGTGTTCAGATGTGTAACAACCATGTAGACAACATAAAAACATTAATATCTTCATAAATAATAAGCAAAAAAAATTATAGAAAAAAATGTCATATACAATAAAGTAAAATAAGAAAAATATCTGTCACTGTTTTTTTTCAAGTAATTCTGTTAAATTATTGAAGCCTTAGATATATGGCAATATAATTATAATAATATAGAGATCAAGATATCTTGCTAATGTCAATACTTACACCCTCATAGTTCTTGGCTTCAATCCCAATTTTGATATCAAGTGAGACATCTTGGCTCACACTTCTGCGTTCTGAAATAAAACAAATGACACATATTATAAAAAATATTCTCATGAACATTGCTGTTACAACTGGCCTGTCAGCTCAGTTGGTAGTATCCCTGCCTTCTGAACTGCAGGTTGTGGGTTTGATTCCCACCCAGGACAATCATTTGTGTGATGAACATCAATGTTTGTCCTGTATCTGGGTGTTATATTGTATTCTGTGTATGTATTTACAAACAAAAAGTATCTAAGAATTGTATCTGGTTCCCATAGTACAAGCTTTGTTTGGGGCTAGATGGCGCTGTGTGAAATGTCCACAGATATTTATTTATAACTGGGGTGGTTATTTTTGTAATAAGTAAAAGTGAATAGAAACTACTACCACTTACTAGAGAATATTTTTTTTTTTTTACTTCTTAATTCAAGTTTAAAAGTGTCATGGATGTTTATGGTTACTTTTAAAATGTATTTTTGGTCTCCTCAAGGCACTTAATGTCAGAAATATGAAAACTACAAATGTAGCAGAGCTTTACCCTCAATAAAAAAAAACTAAATTTGACTGTGGGTTTCAAATGCTTTTTAAAACTTCTTTTTGGTGTACTAAAAGTATTGTAAAAGTTTATGAACTTGATACAGAGGTGTTCAGGCAGGTACCGGCAATTCGTAATGCACATTGAGCTAAATAGAGATATAATTGGCTAGTGTTGGCTTTACAGTGTCTTAGTTGTTTAACTTCCAACTTGTTTTTTTATGGCTTCTGCAAGTTATCACAATTTCACCAATGTCGCGTAGGTAGATCAGAGAACAGGTGATGAAGATTGTATGATGTAGGCTTTTGATCATTTTTTGTTTAAAAAACTTACCTGGAGGCACTTTAGATATAAAGCAGACTTCAAATGTGTCGTACGTCTCTGTGACGAATGTGAACTTGCCCTTAGTAATTGAATCTCTTTGCGATAGTATATGACCTTTTGAGTCCCGAATCTGAAAAAAGAAAGTAATTAGACTGTGCCGATTATGATAACCTATAATTAGGGTCGTTATATTTAGTTTACATGATAGTTACCGTTCTTACTCGTGTTCATCTCTTCACCATTCAATTTTATGTTACACCAGATGGTTATACAATTTTAGAAAATCAGAAACAGCGGGTATCTATGACTGATATTACATGTAACGGGAAATCCAACGGCTGAACCAAGATAGTCAGAACCACTTACAATATAGTCGACTCGTTGACCAGGGGCTTCTGTTACGTCGTATTCGCCAGCTACGAGCACGTTGGCATGCAGTTCTTCCTTTAGACACTTCTGTGTGTTGGGGGCCAAGCTCCACATGATAGCATCGGCGCTATGCCAGAAAATACTCAAAACGACCACGAGATAATACACCTCCATGACTGAAATTGATCTTACTATCTATCCTGTTATAAATAATTCACAATTCATAACATTTATTACCGAAAATAAACATAATTCTCTATCAAAAAGACCGATGAGTTGGCCCGTGTCGCAACCATAGACTAATAAACAATTTCGATTATTTCATGACACGCGAAACAACGCGCAACGTCGTCGAAATAATGTGTTCACCAAGAAGCTTATATAAAATATTGGAAAATATAATATTACGAACAACGCTTAATTCAATAATAACTCAACATAATATATATGTATGATTTGATTTTTCTTTTGACAAGTGGTCTAATATTGTTGCTGCAGTATTAACATATTGTGAAAGCGTGAGTGACCAATGGAGCAATACGGGTAATCCTGACTGTAGCGATAGTGAATAATTTTTCTTTTATTAACTCTGACATTATTTTATTTTATTTCATATTATTGTAATAGCCTAATTAGGTTATTTTATTATTTTATAACCCTGATTTGTTTATGGTTAATGTATGTAATACTTTATGTGATAATTGTAATCGATTTTGTCGTTTTTTATCACAATGAATAAATAAAATGTATATATAATAAATCAATGACGAATGGTCTTGAATGACGTTACTCATGTTTTCTCCGCGAGGAGCCATTGGATGCAGGCAGCGAGCAGCCGTTTAACGTGGCGCTCTGTGGGAGAGGCTTATGTTCAGCAGTGGAGGTCATGATGTTATTTCTTTAGCTTTAAAGCGTTCTGTTCGCAATGCATTCTCCAGTGATTTATATAAGCTTCTTGGTATTCACCAATGCGACCACAGACTAGACATGCACAATGGCTCAAATGTCATCGTAGAGAGACAATAAAAATAGACATGCTGGAAATACTGCCAGCGAGTTTAAGTACGCTACGCCCTACCTAGTTGGTTTGCTGGAGCTTTAAAACCGCATAGGTCAGCGTGGCTCCAAATGTTTTTGCAGTAGGAAGTGCAAAGTCACACGAATTTTTGTCAAAAATTCTTCAGTTTATAAAAAAAATACTAACATTTTATAATTTCATGGTGTAAACAGAGATAAGTCAGCAAATTGCAATTTTTTGGATTTGGCATGATTCGTAAAATTTGAATTTTACAGACGAATTTTTAAGCCACCATAAGCTTCTGACTTGGCTGGATAAAATTAATAGAATGTGGCTATAGTATATAATGCATTTTGACAAATACATGACAATGAAACCGCACTAGCCACGACATTCATGCCAAGATATGAATGAAGACGATTGTAAAAGTTTTTACTATATGTAATAATGTAACATACTCAGAATGGATATTTTTTAAATTTTTTTTTTGGTTGGTTTTAGCTCCACACTTTTTCACTTTTGCCAGTATCAAATAATTGATATATCTCAAGTTAATTAATATCATATAGTGTGTCAAGTCAAGTCACAGTCCAAGTCATCAAGTTAAGTCATAGTCTAGTCTAGTCAAATCATACCCCTGGTAAAGTGGTGGCAACTTTACCAGAAGCTTCTATGGAGTTTTGGAAACAACACGAAAAGGAACGTTTCACCATAATTATACAACTTTCCTACACTCATGCCTGTAATTCAGCACTTTCCACCAATTTTATGCAGTAAGACTGAAAATAACATAAGTTTTGGAAAATAATAGAATGCGGCGACGAGATCTTTTTATTTTTCCCGCCAAAAAAATTTTGCTTGTGTTTGCTTGCATCTAGTACGTACCTACATGCTTATGCGATATTGATTAATGCTAATTCCTTACGGAATATAAATAAGTAAGTAGTTAATAGGTCTTGAAATTACCGTTCCATTTAAAAATATACATTATCTAAGGACTCTAATTTCAAATTATATTTATTTTAAAAACATGGTTTTTACACAGAATTCGCCCTTTTACATATAACAAGAATCCTCGAAATTATTTATAAAAGGGTAAAGTTTGATTCAAGCTGTTGAAAAATCCTTGGGTGTACCTACACCAATACTGACCTAAAATCTTATATGTTTCTCTGTTCCGCATACTATATAGTCATACATCTGTTACGCTGCGGAGCGAACGATGTGCATAGCGATTTGGTCTTTGGTTTTCTCTACCTACGGTTTTAAGGCTTCCCTTGTAAATTAAAGATCTCAGGCATGAAACAAGGAAGCTTAAGGGGTGTTTGTCTGTAGTGCGACAAAAACACAGCTATTGATATGCCAGATTACTCACTCTTTATGCAATTTTGCGACACATTTTGTGCAAATGCATACACGATACGGGTACAGATAAAAAAAACTCCATAACCCATAAATTACTGTCATTTTAAAATGAAAAGTTAGAAGTCCAGGGATTTCTAACCTTAGAAATACTTGTAAGAATTAAAAGTATTTACCAATTATTTTCAGCTCTAAAACACGAATATTGAATTTTTAGGTCTTTAAAGTTGTGTGCCGTTTTTGTATCATCAAATCAAAACAGTTATACTAATATCTGCAGTTGTAGCCTTGGAGCTTGCTTGTCAGTTCCATTATTTTTTTAAGAATGTACAAATTTAGTTTGGAGCATTTTAATGTTTCTTCATATTTGTAGTTGTGTTGGAATCTGGCTCTGTTTTAGTAATAGTGTGAAGAGAACCATTGTCTCGTAAGTATTTTATTAAGTATTGCATAAAGAGTGCCAATGTTTACATAATAATGACCATATAGTGGCTATTATCTATATTAAGCTTCTTCACACAATTAACAATTCCTAGTACAGGATAAAACAATTTTTCCTATATCAAATATTTTTTGGTTGAGCTTATTACATACAATATACTTATTAACAATTTATAGCTCCACTGCCATCTATTCATCTGAGATTCCTTAACATAAAAGGAAATATAAGTCAATGTAATTCAGTTGAGATTTAATTCTGGCATAATTGCAAATGCAGTAAGCTGTGCATATAAATTACAATTTATATCTATCATGCGCCATAAATCCCTGAATGAAGAACATCAAGTGTACCCATTTCTAATTTGTGTTAGTAATAATGTTGATAATGTTAGGGTATAGATATGTTTATTATTAATAATATTCAAACCCTTTTGCATATGTTTGTATCATTCACAAATTCTTATCATTTTTTCAGGTCTCACATTTGAAATGTTGCATCCTAGTCTTCATCATGGATGTAATTCACAAGATATATGTGATCATCAACCAGAAACTGTGTTGTGACTGAGGTGAGTTGAGTTTTATTGTGTGGACAGAATATGGTACATATTATGGTATAAATACTCACTTTAAGTTTTGTCGGTGTCAGGCATTGATTGTCTATTTTTTACACTGTGACCAATTTGAATATATTTTTTGGTTTTGTTTGCTCTAATACAGGGGTGGCTTAAAGTAAAAGAAAAATAGGGAAAAACTATAAAAACTAATTAACTCAGGTGTTCAGCTAGTATGTTATAATAAAATCTAAATAGCGAATAACCCTTGTGCCCTAATGGTTCCCCCTATATTTTTTTATACTGTTGTGTAAAGTCTTCACACAACACTTCATTGGATATCAACTCTTCTTTTGTCAGTTTTACCCAATAAATTACCATAGAATAAAGTGTTTACCTGACAGTTAACTTGCTTAATTTTTTAAACAAGTTGTATGGAAAAAAGAATGAGTGCTTTAGACCACACAACTGAAGCAAAACTTCTTTATGTTATCTCTATCTATTGGCCGGTATTACTTGAATTTTGTCTTTGTTTAATGTGTTGCCACCTTGACAATAATTTAAATTATAATTTTACTAACCACACCAACCAACTTCAACTTCCATTAGCCTCGCATTCACCAGCCAACTCCCCAAGTTAAGAGTGTTTCAGAGTGTTTAAAAGTGTGTTCAATTAATTTCCATATGACCAAGACCATATGATACCCATATGATACAAGAAATTTCCAGTATTGTTATATAAACAAAACATCATCATCAAAACATCTCTTCATAATGTGAGTCATGTAATGCACTTTTTTATAGACCCTAATGGTGAAGTCACAATGATTCAAACTTTATATTATATTGATGCCGTAAATGTTACCGTAGTCTGTTTTGAGTGTTTTGGTTTTGGATTAGTTTGAACTAACGTTAATGCTTGAGGGATAAGATGGTAACCTGCACTCAGTTTGCCATCGCTTGCTTTTGCACAATTAACAATATAGGTATTGGAAAAGAATGTTTGTCTATAAAGTCTGTTTACGGATGATAATTTTACGTGATAACGTCAGGCCGATCGTGCACCTCTATCGTTTGTTCCGCGCTCTCGCTTGCACGCTCGGCTCAGGTGGAACGTGACAATTTTAAGTGTGTGCAGCCAGCGCCGGCACTCATTGATTTATAAGTCGTTACACGTCAAAAATTCTTCCTGAGATACCTTTTATAGGTACTAGCTTGATCATGTTGTGTTGTCTTCTTGCGGTCTTATTATGTAAGCCATTTTTAATGTAAACCTTTACAAATGTTTTATACCTGTTTTCCATTTAACTGGTGGTCTTTACCTCGCTAAGGTGATTTTGTTATTTGATGGATTAGTACAAGAAAATCACAATCAAATAGTAATACTGTTTTGGTATTGAAAGAAACAATAATCTGCACTGCACCTAAGCATATTATGTATCTCAATAAAATTGTAATGACATATTACATGCGGCATACGTAATATTTTAAGCATGTACATTGTATACCTCTTGAATTTGGTCCTTCGAGCTGGCTTACATAAGGTGAGTAATATTTATATTATATATTTCTAAAAATCAATTATTTTTGTAATTTGAGTCTGATGCCAACACAGAATAAATAATAGTATGAGACACTAATATGAAAAAATCTACTTAAAAGGGTTTAAGTGAGATCAGCAGCTTGTTTTGTTCATTTGAATCTGTAGTGTTCATTGTAATTACCTTTGTCCATAGCCACAACTGAAATAAGGACCGCCCATGTAGTGGTACATATATTCCATAAAATATCTACGAATCAAAGTCCATAAAAAAATTAGATGAAAAAAAAATCTTGTGTTGATTGTCTTTCCGAGTGTCAGGAGCGCCCAAACGAGAGTTCTGAGGAGAGCTCATACCGGAAACATACTGACTCCTCCCGCCCCTGGCCCTGTAGTAGTACATATCTAACATTTTTCACATTGAAGTAAAACTTCTTTACGCACGCTTGACTTGGGGACTAAGCTGGTGAATGCGTGATGAGGCACAAGAAAGTTGAAAGTTGTTTGTTTATGTAGATCTCCATTGTCAACATAACAAAAAAAATGTATAATAATTTTGGTAGGTATGTCCGCTAAAATGTCAATTTACATTTGTCAAGATGGAAACATTGACATTAAACGAAGCAAAAAAAAAGTTATACCGGCCGATAGATGAAGCTAAGCTAAAGAAATTTTACTTCAGTTGTGTGGTCTAAATGCACTACTTTTTCATGATACTTCGAAATAGATAACTTAGATTATATTAAAAAGTATCAAAATATTATATGTTTAATGCCCCTTATATCGTAGTATTATATTAAAAAGTATCAAAATATTATTTATTTAATGCCCCTTATATCTTAGTATTATATTAAAAAGTATCAAAATATTATATATTTAATGCTCATTTCTCTTAGTTTTCGGACACGACCAGTAACTATCGGACGTTATTTCTTCATCGCATATTTTTACGGTAAGAGAAAATAGATGAAAATATCGATTGAATTTATTTATTTATGTCTCAAAGAAAGAAGACCAATCATTAAAAAACATGACCGTTTAGTTTTTTTAGCTTGCTGCTTTTGCAAAATTAAAACGTTCATTACCAACATGCCTTAGTTTAGTTGTCTTGTGTTACTTTAGTTGTTGTAAAAGTGCTAAAAATAGCTTATTTTCAATTAATCTTTTGACTTTGAATTTGTCTAATTTTCGATCTAAATCATCAGTCATCATCATCAGTATTTTTTAAATTGTATGATTATAATGGAGTTTTCATATTTTAAATACATTTAATTTAAAGTTAAAAATCTACACGTATAGGTAGGTAATACAAGTTCTAACAGTAAAAAAAAACTGATGTGCTTTAGACCAAACGACTGAAGTAAAACTTTTTTAGCTCCATCTCTCTTGTCCCTACAGTAATATACGAAACGTACTCTTTCTTTCTATCTTCACGTAGAGAGGGAGATATAACCGTTCGCCTCACCAGCTTACCCCCAAGTCAAACGTGCGTGAAAACTTTACTTAAAAAAGTAGTGGCACTGAACCGAACTATAAAAATGACTTGGAGCCTAGAGTGAACGGATTCTTTCAATGTAAGAAGGTACCACATTCATAGTGTGGGTGACCTAATGCAACCGGCTAATTTGCTTATTGCTACTTATATTAGTTCAGTGAAATATTGTTAGATGGCTCTGTCTTACAAAAAGTTGGGACTCGATTAACTAATCGATAATAACCAATAAAAACTTGTTCAATGTTACCTAAAACGAAAAAGACCCGAATTCATGAGAAGTTTTCAAATATAAACCCTAAAACAATAATCAATTTAACCACACAATACCCATGTAATGTAACGGATAAAGCCTGGTTACATAAGTATTATATTGTTATTATGCATTATTATAGCTGAAGTCCAAGTGACTCAATTCAATGCAGGTGTCCTTCGCAATGAACATTATGTTATGCTGCGACGAATACGCAACACACTCACCGGCGTCGGCACCGTACCCCGAACGCGATTGGCTTCACGACAGCAAATAAAACAACGATATGACTTAAAACGAATCTAAACTGTAATAATTGAAAACTCCTAGATTAAGCCTTTAAAAGTGTAATTCCAAACGATATACCAGTTAGCTAAATGAAAAGAAGCCGCACGTTGAGGCAAACAATAAAAACAAACGGAACATTAATGCTAGGAAGCGATCTACCGATCTAGTTATCGGAAGCCTGAGCATGTGCTTCACAATCCACCGTTGCAGTGTTTAAAATGACGTAATGCTCCGAACTGAAAACGAGAGTGCTGAATCGAGCACGCGAATATGTACCTTATTCCTCACATAGATCCATTCAGGTGGCTTGGCCGTGACTATGTGCGCGACTGGGCGGGGGGCGGGGGGCGGGGACGCGGCGCAAATGTGGGTTAGCTAGCGACGCTCAGTCAAGTTCAAGGCCACGTGCGAGGGAGGGGGCGCTGGTCGCCCATAGATGGCGTTGCGCGATTCGTTCGAAGTTCGAAATTTTTGCGAGCTCAGGGGTGTGGTGCGGGGCGCGGGACCGTGGTGGCGGGAACAAATTTTCGGTGCAATATATACGACACGCTGCACTCGTGTACGGAACGTCGCGACGCGCAGTACTTTCGCGCAGAGCTAGACCCAGACTTATCTAACCTAGACATTACAATAATACGCTGAAATGGACTGGATGGACATGGAAGACGTGGTGCGTAACTTTTAAATTTTAATATAAGTGGTGAAATTCGGCAGCTGGAGATATAGAATTTTTTTTTGTGAAATTTGGGTTTCGCCTTGACCTATCCTAACATTTTATCACCGGCGAGCCGAATTTTTATCAAATATGCAATATTTTTCCTTCATCAATGAACCACTATTTACTTTATACTGTCTCATAAGAGATGCTTGTTTATTTCATATCGTTAATGTACTGAGTGTGGTAGAGATATCAATTCAAAACTTTTACTTCAAACGTTTGTTCCTAATTATTTACATAATCAAATACCTATATGGAACTGTCGTATTTCGTAATTTTAATTAAGCATATTTATAGTTTAGAATTAGCTTGAAATAAATCGATGTTCTTTGTAACATTAGATGTCAACGAATACTCAAATAATACATCAAGTACGATCATTTACGTATATAAATACAAAAAAAAATTGTACCTTAATTTCTGAAACGGTTAAAACTTTCTCTAATCAAATTGAGGCTTTCATAATTACACATTTTAAAGGTATAATTAAAAGCATGCAACTTGAAAGTCCTAAGTCCGCAAAATATCGTAATAGGCTATTTGACTACTATATTTTTATTACATACATAAATAATATACCTCAAAAAATAGATAGCTGTGAAAACAAAACTTGAATATCTCAAAAAATTACTAAGTTACAGGCATTTTAAAATACAGAAATAGAAAGAGACAACTCAAACACGCAGTGACGTCAGTTACCAGTACTCACAGTAACTCATTACTAAGCTGTGGTAGCGCTACATACAATCTCTTTGGCATGTGACGTCACAAGCCATGCCTTCATAGTAGCTGTGAGGAAGCTCAACACGATCTCTGTTTTGTGAGAAAGGGACAGGCGATGAAACTTTAAAAGCATACTACTCCGTGATTAGTTTACCGATTTTACTTATTTTTACAATGATTACATTCATTTTTAACCTACTTTATGAAAATAATATTTACTTGTTCATTTTTAATAGTAGTCAAATAGCCTATTCCTCTCCCAATGCAAATAGTCTTAGAACCTCAATTATTCCAAACACCTCACGTCATCACGGAACTTTGATTTTAATACAACAGGAGAAATTTCATTGTTAATTTGAAAATTTCCATTATAAATATGCACATAAACTATTAATGAAAACTGTCAAATCTTTACAACTTTTGGTTAATATCGCTTGCAATGGTATTCCGTGATCGCCTTGCTGATGTACAAGGTATATAATGCCTGAACTATGTCTACAGACATCGTGTTGTCCGTAACACCGGCACGCACGAGGCGGCATGCCCGACCTGCCTCAACGCGCCGATCGATCGAGCGCTCAGCCGCCTCTAGCCGGCTAACGGTTTTGCTTCTATTTTTCACGCAACTGCCGGAGAATTTTTTGTTTTTGACATGTTTCCAAAGCAGTTTCCCATTTTTTTAATGATGTTTTGTTCTTCAGTCCAAGCGCGTTTGTTTGCTTACTGACGCATTCGTGTATCTTTAAACAGAAGCTTTTGGATTGCTATTAAAAAAAGGCTCATTTAGTTTCTCGATCTCGTCCTAAAATTTAATTAGTCTCGACCTAATCTTTATTTTATATACCTAATGGTTTTAACTAGCTACATAGAGTACTTCAAAGAACCTATTTCTGGCCGTTATATTTATAAATAACGAGTGTGCTTTAGACCACACGACTGAAGGAAAACTTCTTTAGTTTAGCTCCATCTATCGGCCGGTATACCTTAGTTTTTGCTTTGTTTAGTGTTAATGTCGCCATCTTGACAATTGTAAATTGTAATTTTACCGGAAATACCAACATAATAATACAATTTTTTAACTTTTTTATGTTAATGGAGATCTAAGTAAACCAACTTCAACTTCCGTTCGCCCCGCATTCACCAGCTTACTCCCCAAGTCATGCGTGCGTAAAGAGGTTTTACTTCAAAATATATATATTATAATACATATTTTTAAATCATAATTGTGCAGTGATTCTTATCGAGGTACGACGTTTGCATTGGATTGGAATTTGTACTATAATAACAGTATTATGAAGAAAGTACTCACATGAAATTAGCAACGTGTGACTTTCTATCTTATCTTTTGTGCAGTGCGATGCATAAAGCATTCTGATACAGAGTGGCCTTGACTGCGATAATTATCTATGCCCAATCTTTGCATTTTGGAGCTGACACATATTTGTATTATCTAACACTGGATATGTACCTACAATAATTCCCTTTAAAAAGGGTTTTAACAGACTTCAATCCCAATGAGAACATGATCAATGTAATCGATATCAAAATAAAAATTATTAAGGATAACTCAAAAGTACTCGTCAGATCTTGATCAAATTTAAATTGGACCACACCGGAAGCACCAGCTTTAAAATAAAAAAGGAATCATGAAAATTGGTTCACCCAGTCGAAAGTTCGAGATAACAAACATAAAAAGTAACAGTCGAATTAAAAATCTCCTGCTTTTTTGGAGTCGGTTGTAAATATAAAATTATTTATACGTTTGGTATAGTTGCAGTTATTATAGTGGCACATACTTCCGTTGCCTTTAATTTATACAAAATTGTTATTTTCTTATTGTCATTTTTATTTTTTTTAAAGTACATTGCTTATACTGGCAAGAATACATCACACTCATGTTATATAACAGAAAAACAAACACACTTCAATAATTATTAAGATAACAGAGTGCTAATAAGTTTTTAGTAATTATGCATATTTCTGTGCGTTATTTTGGTAGCTATCTACTATCTACCTATGCAAATTCACTTAGACACTTTGACAAATTTATGGGTTTTACTAATAGCCGCGCCCCGCGGTTTCACCCGCGGATAAACATAAATATTATATTTAAAAAAAAAAATTCTTACTCGGTTCCGCTTTAGAGTATATAAATAATCAGATTTTAGATTTTTTATGTTCAATTTTTAATTAGGAAATACAGATTAAAAACATAAGTATATTCTAATTTATATTATTTTAATTATTCTTTATTTTTCATTTATTTTCGTGCATAGGTTTATGAAAAAAGAACAAGAAAAAACGGGATTAAAAGTATCCTATGTCCGTCTCCTGGTTTAAGCTACTTCCTCACCAATTTTCATCCAAATCGGTTCATCAAATATATAATATGGCATGGTAAGGCAAAATAATGGGATGGGACCTCAACGGTATGAAGGTACGGTTTGTAGTTAGAAGTTTTAATTATTATCAAAAATTAAGGTCTTATTTAAAGAAAAAAAGTTTGTTTTTTTTTTTTTTTAATTATTAAATTAATTAATTACTATGTTCATGAACGTGCACGCGCGTTGGCAAATGGTTGCAAGTTTTTAAACCATGCTTTTTAGTTTTCATTTCAAGGCCTTCAGTTAAAACATCCACCATTTTACTGTGGCATTTTGACTGCCAAAATAAGACTTTGACATGACATAACGGTACAAAAATTTCTTACTTGACATTGGCAGAATTATCGCAAAAAAGCGATAGAAAGCCATTAAACGAAGAGAAGATATTTTTCTAAATATACATAATTTGACAGCCTTTATGATGTGGTGGTCGGCTCATAACCCGGAGGCGGTGGGTTCGATACCCGCGGCAGGATACTTATTTGTGTACAAAAAAAACGCAAATAATTGTACTATCTAGAATCCTAATTAGGGTCAAAAATCTACATATGTGAACTTGGGTGCTTTTTTTAAACTAAAATTTATGAACAATCAGTGGATTGTTTACATATTATGGAGCAAACAACTGCATTTTAAAGGGGAGAGTGCTTGTTGAATCTAGGGTAGACTGAAGTAGAATCCTGAGGTTATTAAGTATTAAGTGAGGAACTCGACGTAGGTTATTCGAACATAAAATGCCGCCACATAAGTGTTGCCCTGTTCCCGGGACACAGTACTTTTATCACCCTCTAAGAGAAAATAAGTAAGTGCAACTTATTACTTGGTATTATTTTTCAGCGTTTATGTTGTTTTGAGTTAAGAAATACTTTCTTACAACTTTCGGAAGACGCAAGTTTTTTAATAAAACTAAATATGATCCAAATTTGAGAAAACAATTGAAGGGTTTAGAATAAAAAGGGTTTAACTGACAAATTGACAGTTTCGAGAAAATTTACTTTAAACGTCAACGGCGTCATTTTAATGTAGAGTGCTTATAAGGTAATAGAAAAGATTTATGTAAGTTTCAGTTGCTTGAAAATGTTTTAATTCTATTTTAAAATACTAAATATAGTACTGATTCATATAATTACTGTAAAAATATAATATATAAAACAAATATAATAATGTTATTATGCTAATCGAATTGTATTCCTGTGACAGATAAACCGTTTTTAGACTCAAATCTCGAGATTTAAGCCTCATTTCGGTATCTTGAGAATGTATTATTGTAGATAATTTCACGCTGAATCCAACGATACCCATAAGTCATTTTGTGAAGAAAATCAGTTAAACCCTTTTTGTTTTCACCCCTTCAATTACGAAACGAACGAAGTCGGAATGCATTTGGCGCGCTTTTATATTAAAATATTTTTTTATTCGTATCGTGCGCTGTTTAATACTTTATACAGACTGTTACCAATCTCTTTCAAATGTTCGTTCGACCTAGTGTTCGTGATTGATTATATTTCTAGTCCTCTTTGATCCCTAAGGATTAATATCACAAAAAGCACCTTGACAATTGAAGGTTTGAGAATAAAAAGGGTTTAACTGTCAAATTGATTGTTTCGAGAAAATTGAATTTAAACTTCAACGGCGTCATTTTAATGTAGTGTACTTATACGGTTTATGTAAGTTTCAGTTGCTTGAAAATGTTTTAATTCTATTTTAATATATTAAATAAAGTACTAATACATACAATTACAGTAAAAATATAATATAATAAAATAAATATAATAATGTTTTTATGCTAAGCGTACTGTATTGCTGTGACAGATAAACCATTTTTAGACTCAATATCTCGAGATTTAAGCCTCATTTCGGTATTTTGAGAATGTATTATTGAAGATAATTTCACGCTGAATCCAACGATACCCAAAAGTCATTTGGTCAAAAAAATCAGTTAAATCCTTTTTATTCTCACCCCTTCAATTATATTTGTAATTTTTTACGTCGACTGTAATTTGTAGAGTAGATGTAGAGTAGTTTGGCGTTATTATGCTTTACCGATATCAACTGACCTGGGTTTATAATGAGACTACGGTCACAGGTCATCGACAAGCCAATAGATAACAGATACTTAAAGTTGTACTTCCGCAAACTCTACCAAGTTTTAGTAAAAATACATTAAGAACTCTCTCTCTCTTAGGCCCGCAATACAGCCCAAGTTGATTGACAGCCTCTATGGCGTGGTGGTTGAGCAGGTCGGCTCATGACCCGGATGTGGCGGGTTCGATTCCCGCCGCATGACAAGTATTTGTGCATAGGAAAAAACATCGCAAATATTTGCGTCTGGGTGTTGTGAGACCATGGTCCTCGTAGTTCTTGGGTCCCTAGACACAGGGAATCCTAGTTAGGGTCCGGGATCTATGTATGTGATCGTTGGGCGTTATTATATTATTACAGGTAGAGATTTCATTCACAAATCGATCATTTTCTTAACGAAATCTCTACTTGAGCATGAATAGAGGACTGAGCATAGTTCTGTACCTAATACGGTCTTAGTTATGCAAACAAGCAAATTGTGTCCTAAATGTTCCACCAGACGGGATTTGTTGAAACTCTTTTTTATAGACGATAACAAGTGTTATGTAATGAGTGACAAACTGTTCTTTTAGTCATGCAATTTGCATAGGTTTGCGACAAGACTGAGTTATGACCAGTAGACCTTGATAAAACGTGCAGTTCGCCATCAATTCCTTACTAATATTATAAATGCGAAAATAATTCTGTCTGTCAATCTCTCCGTCTGTGTCGCGCTCTCACGGCAAAAGTACTGAACCGATTTAAATGAAATTTGGTATACAGATAGTCTAGAGCCTCAGAAAGAACATTGGCTACTTGTTAACATTGGCTACATGGTGCGCAGCTAGTCACATATACAGGGTTACAGGAAAAATCGTGCTAGATCCCTTAAGGGCGTGGAGTACCCATCATTTCTGACTTATTTCACTATGAAACACTCTAGCCTAAACTTAACCCTTTTCGAGATATTCGACTTTTAATTTTCGATATTTATTTTGTTTGGGGGCGTGTTGGCTGGACTGCAGTCGCGACCCCTTCTCGCCCCCGGTACGGCGGACGAGGGCCAACGGGGGGTTTTAGTGGGTTCGAGTCCCACATACTTCCTGCCAATACTCCGTGGTGGCAGGGAAGTGCGAGGGCATTTCCCCCCCTCAAAAAAAAAGTGTTCCATAGTGAAATACGTCAGAAATGATGGGTACTCCACGCCCTTAACGGATCTAGCACGATTTTTCCTGTAACCCTGTATATGTTGAGTGTCTAGTCTAGATCGACGGATGCATGCTAGTGTTGTTGTTTTGTACCAGCCAAAATACAAGCCCGATGCCACACCGCAGATAAAAAAGCCGACGGAATGCGATATGCAACGTTAAAAATACTCGATTATCGCGTCGACAGCGACCACAACCCGTACCCCGTAGCTAAGGAGTAACGAAGCCAATTGAAAACAACTTTATTAATTCAATCTGTGTCATAACTATTGCCGGGCGACTTAGGACCGTTTTATACGAAGCCTTCTCAATCCGAGCAATATTCGCATATCAAATGTTTTCGGCGAATACAAATAATTGACTATGGTTAGGCTGAGGTGGGAGTGCGGGGGGGCTCAGGCGGGAGATTTGGCTGTTGGCCTTGACAATGAACCGGCGCGGCGCGCACACTACTGCGGCTTTATCTGTGTATGTAACTCACGCACACACAATTGAGAGTTGTTCCACGAATTGCCTCCTCCCTCCCACTCTATTCGATTATAGGGCTGTCTTGTGTAAATATTAATGTCGATGGTTTTGAATTGATTTTGTTCACCGCTACCTTGAATTCAAAGCTTTGAATGTGAGCCCATATCAAAATTTTCAAATTGTCGAATTGTCAAAGTCATTCTAATAAAAAAAATAGTAAATCAACTAAAATAATAAAAGCGTCAACAATTTCATGGTCGTTGAAAAGAATCCAAAAATGGTGCTGGTTGTGAATTTTGAATTTTTTTCCACAACTCTTTATTTTTTAATTTTAATGTGTGATAAGGGTGGATTAAGTATTCGTGAGCGTGTAAGAGGTGTTGGCAAATGGTTCCAAGTTTTTAAACAATGCCTTTTCCCTTCAAGGCTTCCTAGAGCTCTCAGTAAAATATCCATCATTTTACTGTGGCATTTGACTGTCAAAATAAGACTTTGACATGACATAACCGTACAAAAATTCCTTACTTGACATTGGCAGAATTATCACTAAAAAGCGATAGAAAGCCATTAAACAAAAAAAAACAATTTCATAAAGTATCGGCTAATCCGCGTGATATCTTAGTAAAATGTCGGTAGTTCGAACCGAATAATACTTATAAGAAAGAGGCTAACAGAATTTATTTCATTATGTTAAGGCCGAAGTGGGCATTATAGAACAAAGAGGTGATTGGGTGAAAAAAAAAATCTTTTGTACGTAGAAAGTACGTAAATAATACGATTTGACTAGTAGCGAGAGCAACCCTACTGCCAAAAAAGCTGACGAATGGCGGCCTCCCGGCGCGCCGACGCCGTGCCTGCCCTAAGACAACCTACACACAGGCAGCCTAGGGTCCGCCGCGATGTTTATCGATGCCGAAATACTCCCTACCCTACCAGCTCCAAGTCTGATGTTGTTCTACGCACATAACTTCTTTACGCACACTTGACTTGGGGAGTAAGCTAGCGAATACGAAGCGAACGGAAGTTGAATTCACGTATATCTCCATTTTTAATATAACAATGTTAAAAATTTGTATTATTATGCTTATACCTTTAAAATGTCAATTTATAATAGTCAAGATGTCATTAAACAAAGTTATACAGGCCGATAGATGGAGCTAAATAAGTTTTACTTCAGTCGTGTGGTCTAAAGCACACTCGTTTTTTTTATCACGGTCTTTCGGCACATTGCTGGCTTTCCTTGGATAATGGTCTTCATTTCGGACGTTGCCAGTTGTTAAATGTTGCTCAAAGTTGATACATAGAGCCCACTGGGCCTGATTGAGAGTAAATAAGAAGTAATAGCAACCACTACCAGTAGGATCGGTCTGAGTGGGGCTCGTATGGAATAATTACACATATGTTACATATAAAAAGTTACGGATAAATGAAGGGGTGAGAATAAAAAGGGTTTAACTGATTTTTTTTCACAAAATGACTTATGGGTATCGTTGGATTCAGCGTGAAATTATCTACAATAATACATTCTCAAAATACCGAAATGTGGCTTATATCTCGAGATTTTGAGTCTAAAAACGGTTTATCTGTCACAGGAATACAGTTCGCTTAGCATAAAAACATTATTATATTTATATTATTATATCATATTTTTACAGTAATTGTATGAATTAGTACTATATTTAGCATTTTAAAATAAAATTAATACATTTTCAAGTAACTGAAACTTGCATAAACGTTTTCTATTACCTTATAAGCACTCTACATTAAAATGAAGCCGTTGAAGTTTAAAGTCAATTTTCTCGCAACTATCAATTTGTCAGTTAAACCCTTTTTATTCTCAACCCTCCAAATGATTTATACGGATGCTGTAGTTTACATATACTGAAGAGCACGTCGTTCCAAAGTATACGAGGAAAGCCAAGTGTTTCGAAATTATTAGCACAGTTCAATTAATAGGTTTTCAATGTATATGTAGTTTGTAATCTACTATGTACATTGATAATACTTACCAAGTATTTTAATGGATAGTTACTTAACTTTATTTCAATTCAATACCTCTGTCTGATAAGTATAAATATAAATCGACTAGTTAGCCCAGCGGTTTCACCCGCGGATAAAAAGTATTTTAATTATTTGCTCATCTCACGGAAAATTTTACTTTTCCGGGATAAAATGTAGCCTATATGTTAATATAGCGTATAAGCTATCTTGGTACCCAATTTCATCCAAATCCATTCAGCCGTTTGAGCGTGAAGGAGTAACAAACATCACACATACACACAAACAAACTTTCGCCTTTATAATATTAGTGTGATGTGATAGTGTGATGTGAAGTGTGATTATGTATTTACTAGTTTGGCTACAAAATGTTTCAGACGTTGCATAGGTCGTACCTTGAAACAAGCCAACTTAATGCTGTTAGTTTTTGTCTGTCTGCCTTATATCGGTCTACCTATATGACATCATCACGTTCTAGGCTGTCTGCTGGCTCCCCTTTGTTATAAGGAGCGGCGGATGGTGGTTCTTTTTTTCTTCATTTGGTTTGAATCGGATCCTTGTGAGTTTAGATGAAGGAATTCTATTATACGCCCAACCCCCGTCTGGTTGAGGAACTGGTCAACGATTATTACATATACCTCAGATGATAATAGATCTTGTTCCTCTTAGTCTTAGAGTCTAGTCTAGTACTTATAGGTAGATAGGTGCTATTTAATATTACACCCGGATATTAATAATCAAAAACAACTATTCAGCTTTACTGGCTTGACTGCGCTATTGTTCAATGGAGCTATAATTATAATGTAGTTACTTAAGAGTTTATAACACCTACATCCTGTCCCGTACTATCTCGCTTGCGCATTTTGAATTTTAGGAAGATATTACATGACCGAATGTGTTTACCAAATTTGTGAAAACATTGGCTTTCAAATATAAAATTAAAAATTAGAAAATACCTATTGCTACGTATAAAAAAAGAATCATAGTTTTTTCCCTCTCTATCCTGGTTTAATGTATGGAAACTAGTTTGGATTAATATGATAATTTGGTTGAACATTAAATGTTATTCTTAAGGGCAAAATTTACCGGCATTTTTTATTAGTAGGTACTTACATGCGCTCGTATTTTATGTGTTTAATGATAAATATCGAGGTGTGTAAGCGAGACGTCCCTGAGATCACCATGTCTCATTCAAGTATGGTAGGTACTGTACTATAGGTATCCCCCCCCATATTTACCCGAGAATTCTTGATAATTTTCTTGGATGAAAGTATATCCTATTGTGACATTTGCGATATCGGTAGTTATATAAGCTATCAGTAGCAGTAGTGAGAATGAGAACTTTTTTTTCCAAACTCATATATTGTAATGGGCTTGCTATATATTATTTTAAAATAAACACTTTGTAATTTTATATGCTTGGTAAAATAACTTAAAATTAAGTTATTTGATTGATCAGGATGCCATTTTGCAACAGATAAACTCAAAGTCTAAGCACTTTTAGCACTTTTACAAGTCAAAATTATATTTGGTACATAAAATTTTAAGTGCTAAAAATGGCCTATTTGCAATAAATCTTTAGACTTTGAGTTTATCTGTTGCAAAATGGCATCCTGATCAATTTAATCGTTTTGGCTTAAAAGCTATAGGTACATACAAACAATCAGATAACACTTTCAGTTTTACTTTTATATATGTAGTCTAGAGAAAGTAGAGATGCAAGGATTGCGTCATATCTGAGATGATAGTTTGTAAGTAGAGAATCGTCCGCTTGACTCTACGCGCAGATACATTTAGGTAATAATGAAAGGAAACTTTTTCATATTTAGCAAATAAATGCGGGCCTGTGATCCGATATACCTATCTGTCTAAAATTGGTAATCAATCAGATTTAATTAAAACAACATGAACCTTTTTGAACAGTCATAAGTTTGATAATTTATTAAAAAATAAACGCATTTACCTGCTTGATCATTTTAGATATAGTTACCTATATACATTCATTAAAGCTTATCACACTTCACACTAATATTATAAAGGCGAATTGTATGTGTGTTTGTGTGTATGTTTGTTACTCCTTCACGCTTAAACGGCTGAATGGATTTGGATGAAATTCGATACCAAGATAGCTTATACACTAGATTAAAATATAGGCTACATTTGATCCCAGAAAAGTGAAATTTTCCCGTGGGATGAGCAAATAATTAAAATACTTTTATCCGCGGGTGAAACCGAGGGGCGCAACTAGTAAAAAAATAAAGTACGTAATACGAGCTGAGCTTTATCAATGTCCAGTACCTATTAACTATCGTGCACCTGCATTTAGTTATATGATGGTAGAGGTAAGGTACCTAAACATTACTTGGCGTCAGGTGACATGGTGGTGACAGTCATATGCTAATTAGGTACCGTCTAAAGTAAGAAAATACCGTTGATTTGAAATTAACCTCGAAGTTCGTCTAGGTAGGTACCACCGTTGTGCCAGTTATTCTGCCGCCAAGCAGCACTTGCATAGATAACATACTAAGTGAGTGCGTGAGTAGGTAGCTTTTCATGGTCATAATTACATTCTCCGCCAACATAAGCTGTCATAACTGCTGTCGCCAAGCAGCACTACTGTGTTCCGGTTTGAAGGGCACTGTAGCTAGTGAAATTACTGGGCAATTGAGACTTTATGATCTGATCACACAATCGAGTAATCTTATTACCAGACTGTGCTGATGTCTCAGGATGATGTGCGCAGTGCAGTGTCGCTTCTAACTCTATGTTTTAGGGTTCCGAGTGACACTGTTCTGTTATGGGCGGCCGTGGCGCTTAACATCAGGTGAACGACTAGCTCGACACATCATTCAATAACATATAAAAAAAACAAAGCTAGGTCGTGTCATGTCTAAATTTAAAAAGGTCTATCAAAGTGTCCCTTAATAAAATTTCGTTTAACTAGAGGATTAGATAGATAGATAGAGAACTCTTTATTGTTTCACCATTAAAGTACAAAATAGGAAATAAATATAATACCTACGAACTAGTGTAACAATGGGCGGTCTTATCGCTGACAGCGATCTCTTCCTGACAACCTTTGGATGGACAGAATAAACTGCGGTGTAAAACACTAGAAAAAACACTCTAGCTAATGAAGTTAATTAGCAGGAAAATGTCTAGAATGAGATTATAATAAATATAGGTCTCATAAATCGATCTACACATCCTCTGTGGTGTGGTGGTGTAGCAGGTCGGCTCATAACTCGGAGGCCGCGGGTTCGCTACTCGCAGCAGGACAAGTATATTTGTACGCAGAAAAAAAGTGCAAATACTTGTTCTGAGTCTGGGTGTTGTGGAGCCACGGTCCTCGTTTAGTTCCCGAGTCCCTATATAGATACAGGGAACCCTAGTCAGGGCCCAGGATCTATGTATGTGATCGTTGTGCGTAATTATTATTATTATTACTATCCCTCATGATTGATCGGAAGTATCGGTTTTATAATCGCACAGCTCGTCACCGTGTGAAAGCTCATCCACACCTCGTAGACCCGTGGAAATCTCGCACAGTCCGTTTTTCGAGATCGTTTCTGCCACACACCTGCAAGTTGTGGAATGAGCTACCATCTGAAGTATTCCCGCTGAGCTACAACATGGGGCACTTCAAACGTAGGGTAAATAGAGTGTTAAAAGGTAGGCAACGCATTGGCAGCGCCCCCGGTGTTGCAGGTGTCTATAGGCGACGGTAACTGCTTACCATCAGGCGGGCCGTCTGCTTGTTTGTCTATCTTATAAAAAAAAAGTTACCTAAATCGAGATTGTGATCACCATTTTTCATCCAGTTGTACGAGGCATTGACATATTTTTTTTTTTTTTTTTTTTTTTTTTTTTTTACGTTAATGAATGATGTGACGAGCAAGTCATTCGCCTGATATTAAGCGATACGGCCGCCCATAACAGAACAGTGTCGTTCAGAACTCCAAAATATAAAGTTTCGCGTGACACTGCACTGCGCACAACATCCCGAGACATCAGCACAGTCTTGTAATAAGATTACTCGGCTGTGAGATCAGATTATAAAGTCTCATTTGCCCAGTAATTTCACTAGCTATAGTGCTCTTCAAACCGGAACACAGTAGTGCTTGCACACTACTGCTTGGCGGCAGAATAACTGGCAAAGCGGTGGTACCTACCTAGACGAACTTTGCAGAAAAGTCCTACCACCTAGTAAAGTACATATACCGAAGTGTAGATAGATAACTTATATTAGTTTGACATTAGACGTCTCATCGGTTCCTGTCTGGCCAAAACTAAGTACATACTTAAGTTTCTCTGTGAAGTACCTAAGTAGGTAAAAAAAAACTACTTGAAAGCTGGGAATAGTTATGGAGATCAATAATAATAAAGATTTAAGATATTATCCGACACGTAACAAAGAAGTTAAACAAGGACAGTTGCTTTGGTCGGTACTTACCTAAATATTAATTCAATTATATCAAAATGACCAGAATTTGTTGCGGTACATATTGGCGTGATTTATAATAAAGATAATAAATTATATCGCAATCCTCCTATAGCACATTATACAGGGTGTTACGAAATTCGACGACAAGTGGGCAATGGGTGAGGGGGGAGGGAATACCAGGTCCGGGAAGAATAACTGAAACCCCCCTCCGTCCTCTTACCACGTGCCCGCTTGACGTAAGTTTCGTGACACCCTGTATATTCCGTGCCTATAAAATGTAAATAAACGCAACCAAAGATGGATTTCGTGCAAAATCGGGTAGGTACATGAAAAACATAAATGTACTTAAGTACTTAATATACATATTTTAAATAAGTAAGTACCTACGCAGCTTACAATTTTAATTTCAGTTCTCCTTATAATATCATGCAATTATATAGGTTATCTGTTATTCGATAAGTTGTTATGTAAAAGCGACGCATAAACATAATTATTAAGTTATAGGTAATTAGTGATAAATCGACATGTGATCTAACCTAAAGACACTGCATGCGCCGTCACCGACGAAGGGCTTGAATGCAACGATTCGCTGCATCCAACCAATGACAATCAATGGTCTTGGCAACGTTTCAGTAAAGTTGTACGATTTGCCTTTATTCGTCGAGTTACACATAAAGGGACCAATCTGAAAGGCGATGGGCACGTGGTCGGACGCGGGGCGGCGCGTGCGTCTGGCTGCTGGTGGGGGGCAGCAGGCGGGGCCTGCGCGCACGCACCCATTGCGTACCGACAGTGCGTGAGAGAAGCTCACAGAACATGTTTAGTTTCCTCGTGGAAAATCATATTGGACAATTACGAACGTTACGGGCGACGTACGCAGTGCAACGACCATTTGTTTATGTTTGTGCAGTGATTTGTTTTTATTGTAATGTGCTCGGTAAAAGATGCCTTGGTTGTTGTCGAACATCGCCAGCACGTTGGATATTATCGAGTCGTCGTTTCACAATGCCAATATTTATGTAAGTGATTGGAAAAAAATACTTTGTTGGTTTTTCTGTAGCTTGGGTACCTACTTCTACATAAATACACTTGTACTTAGATATTATTTAAATAACCATATCTAAACCTTGTTAATACACATTGTTAAAAGTACCAAAGTATCTATTATTGTTTCCTCAAATGTCCATGTTATGAAATTAATCTAAATAAATAAATTTCTCGGTTCAAGCAAATTACGACCGTATTAATAAGGAAAAAAACTTCAAGAGTGATTGTTTACACACTTTTTACATTTGTTACTTTACATACTTACAAATTATAATACATCTTCAGTTGATACTTAAATCGCAATAATGTTGTAACTGATAATAGCTTCGAGATTTTGTTTATATAAGAATTTATAAACTATCGGTTCCAATATTAATTATAGGTACATAATAGATAAGCTAACTGCAAAACAAACTAATACGCAATAAAATCAATATAGGATTGTACAAGAAACAAACAAGAAACCTTATGAAACCATTCCAGTCTATAATGTCTAGATGTCTAGCAAACAAGTATCTAATGACGTAGGTGCGTCGGTACATTTAACCTATAGGGTAGGTACTCTAGATTCTTACTTAAGTCAAAGATATCCAAATTAGTTAATTTATTTAAGAGGTAATGGGACGACATAAACGCAACTGCATCTTCAATAAACCTGTTCTTATAATAAATATTCACAAAGTATTTAACACTGTACGGCTTGAGCGATAAAGTTTAAAATTTCAAATTCCCTGGGGTCAGAATTTTTAGTATTTTTACTCCACAGAATATTTTAACGTCGGCACCTACTCATAGAGTCTCGGAACCATCAACATTTTGTACTCAATAATTAAATAAACTGAGATATAGAACTCGGGATTTTATTTTGATTTTAACAATTCAAAGAAGTGCAATCATACGAAATGTAGGTAACTAGTCTGGACGTCTGCACTCCGCTATTTAGTCACAGAATAAGTAACACTGGGTGTACAATATTTGTACTTATGTATAGAGTAGTAAAGTGGAATTTTGCAGAGGGTCGGTTTAATTGCCTGCAAATTATAGACAATTGTACGTCATTTATGATTTTGTTAGTAGTGGGCTTTTCTACGTATGTATTTAGGTACTTAAGTACTATTTTTGGTGATCAGTTCTCCGCTTGCCTTTTTTTCATGTACCTAAACGAATGACGTGAAGAGCTAGTCGTTCACCTGGTGTCATTAGTTAAAATTTCGCGTGACAATGCGCCGCGCACGTCATCCTGAGACATCACACAGTCTAAAAAAGTTTTCTAGACCGTGAGATTAGTCCGTAAAGTCTCATTTGCCCAGTAATTTTACTAGCTATAGGTACAATGCCCTTCATACCGGAACATATAATGCTTGCACATAACTGCTTGGCGGCAGAATAATTGGCAAAGCGGTAGTCAAAAAAGTAAAAAAAGACGCTCCAAATATCTCGATACGTCGAGTGATGTTCTTTATCAATCACAGCCTCTGTGGTGTGGTGGTTAAGCAGGTCGGCTCATAACCCGGAGGCGGCGGGTTTGATTCCCGCAGCAGGACAAGTATTTTTGCACAGAAAAACAACGCAAATACTTGTTCGGAGTCTGGGTGTTGTGGGACCATGGTCCTCATAGACCTCACAGTCCCTAGACAGAGGGAATCCTAAATAGAGTCCAGGATCTATATGTGCTCGTTGGGCGTTATTGTTATTATTACTAATCAGTCGGTCGTTAATATAGAAGAAGGAATTAAATTTACTATTCAAAAAATCAAAACATAATTATTATGTTATTGTATAAAACTGAATTGTTGACAGAATAGTCTCACGTTCCCTATACACTAATAATATCTTTATACCGGACTTTTGAAAGTCAGCCCGTGAGGGCATTGACCTGAATCACCACTTAATGCACTAATTTTATCTATGTTTTCATCGTTTATACGATAAGGGTGCTAATTTCGAGATCTTTGTTGCATTCTAATTTCGTGTCTAGCTGGACAAAACGTGCCTTGTTCTGATATTAAAAAAAACTTTAGTTTGCTTTAGACCACACGACTGAAGTAGTTCTAAACTTCTTTAGTTTAGCTTCATCTATTGGCCGGTGTAACTTTGTTTTAGCTTTGTTTAATGTTAATGTCGCCATCTTGACTATTATAGTGACATTTTACCGAATGCACCAACATAATAATACAATTTTTTACTTATTCTTTTGACAATGAAGATCTACGTTAACCAACAACTTTCAGAAAGCACCATTTTTGAAAGCCCAGTGCGACGTCATGAAACGTAATAATCAGATGAAAAAAAAATAGTTAAAGTAGGAAATAAAACTGTGAATTCTTAAAATTGCATTGCGTCATTTTTTACACAAGAACGGGGACGGGACGTACTTAATTATGATATACTTTTTTTTGTATTTCGATAATCCTACAGCGCTACATTTTATATATGTTTAAAGGGTATATACAAACATACATTTACAATAAGGCCAAAAGAGGATTATACAAGTAACATGAACTTAAATAATAGTGGAGTAAAAGTGTAAAAGTACTTATTGGGTTGTCTGGAAGAGATCGCTTTAAGCGATAAGACCGCCCATTGTGACACTTGATTCTTAAGTTTGTGCCTGTAAATTATTCCTGTAATGTGGTGTTTCAATAAAGAGTTTTATCTATCTATCTATCTATCTACTTAATAGGATATACTTAATCATGAATGTAATAAAATCTGCCGTCGACTTTAATGTTGTTCTAGTTGTGATGTAAATTGATAAAAAACTGATCTAATTGCAGCATCTTTGTTAAATTTAAGTAAGAGCTTAATGTGATGAAACACGAATGTTCAGAGTCAGATGACTTACGCCGCGTTTTCCGCGGCCCGGGAGGTGCGGGCGGCTGAGCGCCGGTGCCGTGGCGTAGGTCGGGCAAAATGTCGACGGCCGCACAATGTCACCCCGAGCGGAGATATTTCGGCCCCCTCGCCCGACCCCCGCCTCATACCCTCTCAGATCCTCCAGAATCAAGCGCCGCACATAATTTCCGAACGGCAATTTATCGGCTTTGCTTTTACTGGTTTTTTTTTGCAAGATCTTTACATAACTAGCTATTGCCATTATACCATATACCGTATATATAAGTTATAGCCATTATACCATACTCGATGAGTTTTGTTGAATCGTATGCTTGCCATATACAAAACTTTCATTTAAGACATAATCCAGAAAACAACTCATTGTGGCTGCGTAACTATTTCAAGAACAGCTCATAAATTTATATTTTTCACATCGGATTCAAAATGTATGTTAATGAGGGGCCCAAGTTCCTTGCTGTTGGGGTAGGGTAGTTTCATATTTATGTCGGACGGCGTGCTGGTTATATAAGAGGCATGCGGCGTAGGCAGGTGCTTGCAAATCTTGCGATCGTCCGCGTGATATTGGGCGATGTCGGTCGACGACCCCGCGCTATCTGCGTTATTTAGCCCGACTCAATGTCGGCGCAATGTCGAATCGCGTGCGAGTTCACAGACCGAGTTGCGTCTACGTTCCTCGCTCAGGCCGTGTTATTCGACTACATTTTATAGACCTAACTATAGGTAGAGGTACCTACGTACTGTACGTATGTAGACTATTTAACTTTATGAAACCTAAATCTCAAACTATAACTTCCTAGCACCCATAAAATTTTGATTTCTTTACATTTGGTATGTTTTAAATTTGATATTAGATTTAGTAGGTACGTACGAGACTGATCAGAATACAAAAAAAAGCTCAACCTCATTTGTTTTTGTATTGTACCAGCTTCTGCCCGCGGCTTCGCCCGCGTGGCCTATAGGAAAAGAAGATTTTTTAAATAGATTTTCAACCACCCATTTCACCCTCTTAGGGGTGGAATTTCTAAAAACCCTTTCTTAGTGGTTACCTTCACTTTACAAAGAACACACCCTCCAAATTTAAAGTCTCTAGGACCAGCGGCTTAGGCTGTGCGTTTATATATAAGTCAGTCAGTCAGGACTTCGAATTTTATATGTATAGATTTATGCGCTCAGGACTGAGAATTGGCATAACCACTTTACACACTCAATTTGCATCTGATGTATTATTAACCGCTTCTTTGTCATGTTTATCCTGTTCCTATTTTATGATACTGATGTAGACCGTATCTACCTATAGGTAGTCTAGAATAATTTTTATAATTGAAAAACGTAACAAATTAAATTTATTTCACAAATAACGATACGTCATACGTCCTAATGATTTGTACTGGATAATAAACACTTTTCTCAGTATGATAGAAGCTACCATGCTGTGACATAATGGCTGGTGCAGAGCAGCTGTATAGCTTGTCTCACTCGGGCTGTGGGTCGCGGCAACCTCGGGCGCGCGGAAACCGTGTGACGGTCAAGGCCGATGTCTAGACGTACCTCCCGCCCCCACCAACCCTTGCCCCATCCCTCCAACCCCGCTAACCACGCGACTACACCTCCGTCCCACCTAATAAATATTTATAACTCCAGTATAGAAGACGAATTTACCTCACCGTTCCCAATATATATACTTCATTTAACAATAACGTATCCTGACCTACCTTAAACCATATCACCGCCCGCCCATGCTTTATCGTTGTAATAATTGTACCTAATTGATAACATTTATCAGGCTTATGTTCTTTTACTTCTATTCATTAAAATATTATTTACTTGATTATTAATTCACCTATTGGTCCAGTTTGTGTATGGTACGTGTATCAGATAAAATAACTGACAAATGTAATGTAACAAAAATATTATTTAACATTTGCACACTTGCATTCAAGTTGAACACAAAATGTCGTAATTATTTTATGTAACTTATGTTAACATCTCTTGAAAATTGTGTTCTAGCAAATACATATTAATTGATTTGATTTGAACTAATATTGTGTATAATAAATAATAGGTCTTTACCTAAGAAATTGCCGTATTGCAGTACAGACTTTTTCAAACAAAAAAAAGTTTTGATTGGCTATGAATTCTAAATTCAAATTAATTTTGTTTTAAAAATGTGTCATTCTATTTACAATATAAGTCTTTGTTTATTGATTAGCGTTGTGTTTTCATTACATTTCAACATTTTTCCTCATAATGGATACTTTGAAATTTCGTGTAATTATGGAATATGAGTTCCGTCGTGGCACCAACGCGGCACAAACGACACGTAACATCAACGACGTTTACGGAGAGAACTGTACAAACGAACGTACAACCCGTTATTGGTTTGCTCGGTTCCGTTCTGGGAATTTTGACTTTAAAAATTAACCTCGTGGTCGTCCGGAAACTTTGGTCAACAATGATGAATTAAAGGCGATTGTGGAAGCTGATGAATCTCAATCTACAGCTGAGCTGGCAGCAGCTTTTGATGTTAGCATCAAAACAATATTGGTCCATTTGCGACAGATTGGCAAGATAAAAAGCTTGATAGATGGGTGCCCCACGAACTTAACGATCGCCAGCGCAACGTACGCGTCGAGACTTGCCTTGCGCTGCTTAACAGGCACAGAAATGAAGGAATTTTGAACCGAATTGTTACGTGCGACGAAAAATGGATTCTTTTTGACAATCGAAAGCGCTCAGCAAGTTGGTTAGATCCTGGTTTGGTACCAAAGCAATGTGCAAAACGAAAAATGACCCCTAGAAAGGTGATGGTCACAGTTTGGTGGTCTAGTGCTGGTGTGATTCATCATAGCTTTTTACAAAACGGCGAGAGCATTACTGCAGATGTGTACATTGAAGAACTGACCACAATGATGGCGAAACTCGCACGTCTGCAACCAGCTTTGGTCAATCGGTCGTCTCCACTGCTACTTCACGACAACGTGCAACCCCATACTGCACAACAGACCGTCTCTAAGCTGCATGAGTTGGGTTTGGAAGCTCTCCCTCATCCGCCATATATACTCACCAGATCTTGCGCCTACCGACTATTACTTTTTCCAAAATTTGGACAACTTTTTAGCGGGAAAAAAATTCAATTCCCGAGAGGCAGTACAAAACGCCTTTGAAGATTTTGTTGTCTCCCGTCCTGCTGATTTTTTCAAGAAGGGCATCTATAAACTGCCACAGCGTCGGCAAAGATGCATTGATTGCAGGGGTGATTACTTTGAATATAAGAAATAAATAAGTTCGAAAAAAAAATACTTTAACTTTTTTCAAACAAAACGGCAATTTCATAGGTAAAGACCTAATAAACAAAAATTCCGTGGTACAAGAACTAAAGTGTAGGTTGAATTGTATTTTGTACATTGTTGTTTAATTATATATAATTTTTTTACTTTACTGCAAAGTTCGTCTAGGTAGGTACCACCGCTTTGGCAGTTATTCTGCCGCCAAGCAGTAATGCGCAAGCACTTCTGTGTTCCGGTTTGAAGGGCACTGTAGCTAGTGAAATTACTGGGCAAATGAGACTTTATGATCTGATCTCACAGTTTAGTAATCTTATTACTAGATTGTGCTGATGTCTCTGGATGACGTGCGCACAGCAGTGTCACGCGAACCTCTATACTTTAGAGTTCCGAGTGACACTGCAGCTGATATGGGCAGCCGTGTCGTTTAACATCAGGCGAACGGCTAGCTCGTCACGTCATTCCTTAACATAAAAAAAAGTATTCCGATAATATTTCTTGCAGCTTCTGAAGTTACCACTTTGCCTATTGTTACCATAACAAGTTATTCGAATACCATTATTGTCTCGTCATTTACATAATCGAAGACATATCCTTATAGCTGTCTTCCAGGAATTGGCCTGAAGTATGAATCATTGCATTATCTACTCTTATTATGTAGGTAACTAATGACCATTAAGATTCGTCAAAGCTGTATGATTTGTTTGATATATCTTGGAACCATAGAGGTTATACTTACATAGTTTAATAATGGTCAAAATAAAATAAAACGTGTGTGCTTTAGACCACACGACTGAAGTAAAACATCTTCAGCCTTATTAATAAACGGGTATTAGTCTCGGAGTAGTTATTTCAGCTTTTGTCCTTTTTTTTGCTACTGGAATATTTCGCTGGATCGAAAGAGACAAAAGATGGTGTAACTAGTTCGTGTAAAGCTAGTTCGTGTTTATTAATAAGGCTGCTCTAGTTTAGCTCCATCTATCGGCCGGTATAACTTGGTTTTTGCTTTGTTTAATGTTAATGTCGCAAATACTAACATAATAATACGAATATTTTTAACTTTGATTTTGTCTACATGAACCAAGTTCAACTTCCGTTAGCCTCGCATTCATCATTAGCTTACTCCCGAATCTAAGCGTGCGTAAACATATTTTACTTCAAAAACTAATTACAATGTCAATCTTAGTGGAAGAAGCTGCAATTCTTATAGGTACTAGTGGAAAAAATATACAGATGAGATGACGTAACTACCTACTTGCAAATGAATTTCTGCACATCGCATCGCAACCTTGACTGCGTCTAATTTTGGACGGGTTTTTATCCGTGGACGTGATTAAAAAAAGTAATTAGAAACCGTTGCATACATAATGTACCTACATAATTTATCTAGCTTACCTACTGTTAATGTTTCACAGGCCAAATTTTTTTTCATACTTTGATCCTTAGAGATCCTTAGGATTGCTTGTGTCTAGGAACCCAGGAACTACGGGCGCCATGGTCCCACAACACCCAGACTCAGAACAAGTATTTACGCCTTTTTTCTGTGCACAAATACTTGTCCTGCCGCGGGAATCGATGTTGTGCATAACCCGGAGGCGGCGCTCCGTGTTATGAGTCGACCTGCTCAGCCACCAAACCACAGGGGCTAAACTATTCTAGCTCCAGCTTGTGTGCCCAGCCAATGAGGTCTACCCGAAAGTGTTACATAGCCGATTCGAGTATTTTCCACGTTGTTGACCTAATGACTTACGTTTTGACCCCGCTTTGAACTCCCGCGGAGAAGGTGTGGGAAGACAACAAAAAACGCCCACTAGTAGGTCAAAGAGAAACACAAGTACAAAATTTTAACTATCATTAAATCGATACTGATATCATACGTAAAGTTATGTAGTGGTAGACTAAAACGTTGGATGGCATACCGTTTGACAACAGAAAAACTAAAATAGTTCAAATTGAATATGGTACTTTACACCAACTTACATGCCAATGAGTCAAACGGAAAAATTCATCTGAGTAAACATACGGATCGCTTGTATTGTGTTCGTAAAGACATTTTCCATGTTATAAATATTTGTATGATTACACAGTGAGCGCGGAATTGATCACGTTCTTTTATTAAAATTACATCGAGTGGAAAAGTACTGAGTGATAAGCGACTGTTTGACATGTTGAGGCAGGTCTTGTTTCTTATTGAATACGCAATGCTGATGCCATTAGCATATCATAGATATCTATTTCCGATCCATGATGACACGTCACTATCGTGATAGATTAGATACAGTTAGAGCTGCCGAGCGAGGGTAGGTACAGAATGTTTTAAGTTTTCGTTATATTTTGAAAATCTTATTTTTAGCAATTTGACAATTTTATTTTTACTTAAATTTGATAAAACTTGCTGTATGATTACTATTTTTGACAGGCCCGATGTCTCAGTTGATACTACCGTGCCTTCTCACCCATCATTTGTGTGACGTAAATCGAGGTTTGTTCCGTGTCTGGGTGTTAGATATATTTTATTCTATGTATGTTTTTACAAATAAAAAGTATCTAATTATTGTATCAGTTAATCTGGTTCTCATAGTACAAGCTTTGCTTAGTTTGGGGCTAGATGAAGCTGTGTGAAAATTCCAAAAATATTTATTCATTATATCTAAATAAACTCGCGCACTACCTACTTCATACAAAAATACCTATTGTATCTGAGACCAAAACGTCGACTCAGAGATGATAATATATACCTACGCTGTCGTTTTGGAAGTGGTCTGCTGTGGGAGTGAGTGATTCGCTATTTTTTCACCCGTACCTAAGTATAAATAGGTACTAATCAAACCTTTAACACCCAAATCAAAATCATCATTAAAGGAACCAACATGGTAACAATTGGATTGTTTATAACTGGTTTGAAATTGGATAACCTGTAAAAGCGACGATCCAAAATTAAAAAATTCCTGTAGTAGAAATCGTGTTAGGGAGTGAGCCTGCCTCAACGCCCGAGGCCGTAGAGAAGAGGCCTGCCTCAACGGCGCGCGGCGTAGTTACCGCGCATGGCTGGCACGTTGTTTTGGCGGTCGCGGACGGCCCGCGCCGCACTATTCCAAATGACGTTTATCTACGAAGGTGAGACCACGGACGAACGGTCGCTGAACTCTACGTGTTGTCAATATACACTATTATTATACATACCTATTTTGCGAACACTTAAAACGGCCAGAAATCAATGTGTAGTGTGTACCTAATAGTTTTCCTGATTTGTGATTTTTTTAAAGTAAATCATCTTTTGATTGACTTAGGGAGTAAGCTTGAATGCGAGGCGAACGAAAGTTGAAGTTGGTTTACATAGATCTCCACTGTCAAAATATAAAATAAAAAATTACTTTAAATTTGTATTAATAAGTTGGTATGTCCGGCAAAATGACAATTTATACAAGATGGCGACATTAATATTAAACGAAGTTGTACCGGCTGATAGATGGAGGTAAAGAAGTTTTAATTCAGTCGTGTGGTCTAAAGCACACTCGTATAGCAATCTTCATCAAATTCAGAGCGGCACACAGTGGTCCCATTTTGAAAAAAGGTGGACTTAGGACCGAAAGTCGGAATTTCGGGCTGTTTTTTTTTTATAGAATAGGTCTTAACTATCCTAACAACATCTATTCTATAAAGAAAATCCGTAGGATGCATAGTTTTCGAGAAAAAAAATAATCTTTTTTTTCTTGTATGGAGAAAAACATACTTTATTATTTTTCTCAAGTTGGGTGAAATAGTGACGGCTTTTGTTGATATTTTATGAAAGCCCTAGTGGTATTGTATCCAGAAAAAAATAAAACCAATGCGGTCACCTGCGGCCGCGGGAATAATCAGATGTCAAAAATTGATTAATTTTTTTTGCGTATTTTGCAAACATTGTTCGTTTCTGGCCAATTATTTATGTATTTTAGGTTAGCGCTCCATACTTTAATTCGAACTATTATATAACATTTCAAAAAAATTAATCAAAATCGAGTTTTTTTTTTATAATTGCTGTTTCATTCATGAAAATGCACGCATACATGGTTAATTCAAAATGCAAATCCTATATTACTCAGTATAATGTACAAAATAAACATGCACGTACCTAAAACGTAAAAAAAAAAAATTAGTTTTTCGTTTATGCTTACTAAAAGTCACTGGTAATGGTTACCGACATTACTTACCTACCACTGGCGGGCATTATCTGCATAATCGATTTCGTGCTTTGTATTTTCAAAACTGGTTTTGCGACAGCATTTTCACAACCGCGGTCGTTGAATGCGAGGCAGGATATAAACAAACGAGTCACATCTGATACTAGCTATGACTGGTCGCTAGCTGGTCGCTTTGTTCCTGACAAATCCTGACAACAGGATAACTCGTATATGCATGCAAGTAACTACCCCCTAAACATAAAAGTGATATAGCTCATCAATAATAATTGGCGTATGTTATACACCAATAATGTTTGTTATTGGTGTGTGTTTTAATCTTATGTAGTTGTGTACGTATGATTTTCTACCAGAAACATAAGATAAATCTGTAGCCTTGAAAAGGGCTGTTTTATATGTAGTTTTTTAAAGGATAAAATAAATAAAAAATTATAGCATTGGATCTGGTATATTTTCATTTTCTACTCTTCTTCCACGTATACGCACTCCGAGTCTATTTCGAGCAACTGAATTGCCTCAGGAAGCATCTCTAGATGATTAGGCTTTGAAAATTTTGGTCTAAGCCATGATATGTGGGGGTCTGAACTTATTAAAAGCCCGTGTAGTATGTCCTCGTTTGTTTGGATCCTTCCTGTCTTTCTCGTGTTCTTCTCTCTTACGTTCCGGAAGTCTTTATTACGAGCCTCGGAAGCTTCCTCCGACAAGGACCCTAAAAATAATAAAAAATATGCTATAATTATACGTTGAAGTTGACATTGAAACTATTATTTTAGTGTTTATAGATTTACAGTTAGTTAACTGCTTTATATTTCATTTGTCTTGATCTATTATTACTTACCAATAGGCAGAACTGAAAAATGACTGCAAATATCTGCTCCGTGCATCAGAAGTTTGTGGACACTAACAGGCATGTAGTACCACGGATAGAGATGCACATACAGTTCTGCTGTTTCTTTGCAATAACGTCTGAAGTTCGCAATATTGACGTTCTTTCCTGAAGATATAACTTGCAGAATGACAGAAAATCGGAGTAACAAATCTTCATCAACTCCAGTGATTCTCGATGATCTTTTATAATCTCGGAAAAAACGTCTTGCAGTGTTTCCATCGTTAGTTGTTCCAAAGCCCTGCAAAGAAGAAATTAAGTTAGTAGGGCATACAAAAACAGACGAGTATATAATATAAAGGAAGCAAATTAAAGGAAAAATTACCTGTTTTACAATATCGATGAGTATTCCAGTCTGTTCCCGAAACTCTTGTTGTGTGGCATTTTTCTTTGCTTGCTTCAATTCCTTGTGATCGCCACGAGCACTCCAGCGCTGGAAGTCCATATTATAAGATATATGAAGTAGACACTCCATACATCTTATCTTCATATGTAACGATGAAATTCCATATTGGTACAAATCCTGTCGAAGCGGTCTCGTGGCCAAAAGCTCCAAGTTATTCATTTCACTTGGTTTCGCCAAGCAAATGGGGCACGTTGCTGATGAAGGTACATCTGCAATAATATTCGCCACTTTCCCATCGATCATAGTCATGTGCAGTTCATGGGCTATCTCCACATCACCACAATTTGTTGGTACCAATTTTGTAATTTCGCGCTGCATTTCTAAGTGTTCCCCTTTTATGAACTCCGCAGTCTCTGAAGTAAACGTGAATTTCACTGGCCGACAGTAATGTGGTGAGCAAGGATTTGGGTTTTCCCAAATAATCATTTCTCCCCCATCAACTAGTCGGAGTGGGACGATGCTGATCAATACAACAGAGGAATCGTCAAACTCAGGAGCTGAGACTTGTTTGTAATTACTCTGTGACGATGCTCCGTCAAGGCCCCATTTCCATATCAACTTCAGTCCTTCTTTGGTTGAACTTGTGATTGGTCTTAAGTCTAGCAAAATTCTTTCCACTGTGTGGTTAAGAAGTCCTTGCAACCTGAAAAATAAAATAAATTAATAAAAGTAAGCTAATGAAGCTTAAAAATTTTAAAACAACATATAGTATAATTTTATAAATACCTTATGCGAGCTCCCATTTCCGTTACTTCCACGTGTTCTTCAGATGGGTAACATCTCTTTTTAGCGTCAAGTAACTTGTGATAAGACGGAAAGGCAGCTGAACAATTTTCATCCTTCAGAAACATTCTCAAGGATAAGTATTGCCATTTGGATAGGCTAAGGGCTGTGTACAAAGCCAAAGATGTATCCTCTGCTATACTGACTACTTTTTCTTCCTTGAAAAGGAGTTTTGTTACATCTGATACAACTTCGGGAGTCTCGCACAGATATTCCACAATCTTCGCTAAAGCATATTTTCCATTTTCTTTTAACTTGGAAATAAAATAATACTGTAGTTCTTCTTCAGAGTTATCGTTAACAAAGACACTGGAACGTCTTTTCTTCTGTTTGTTGCCCAAATCGGCAAAGGGCACTCTAACTTCTTTTACAGTAGAGGTACCTGTTTCCGCAGTGCAGACAGATGGAATAGCAACCGGCAGTAATTCCGGCTCTTCAACTAAGTCCTCTGGCATTCTCATTGTAGTAACAAGATCAACCGTATTGCAAGTAGGCCAATTAATATTGGTCTCTAACCACTTGCGGTTGTTTTCCCGATTCATAAATGTCTTCAAGTTTCTGCTTGCATCTTTCCACTTCTTAGTTACAAGATTGGTGAATAGCCGACAAAACTCCTTAATTGTTTGATGGTCATCTTCAGATATTTCACATGGTATTTTGGAAACTATGAATTCACACAATTTATTGTAATCCTTAAGATTTCCATTATCTTTAAGAATTGATTCTTGAGAACATATCAAAATATGTGCCTAAGCCAGCCATTGCAAATTCAAAATAGTAATTTTTAGTACTTCACAGTTAGCGATGAATCAATTTAAATTAACATTGCTCTGTATTTAATACGCCATAACAGATAGGTCATTAGTCACTATGTGCAAGAGCAAGGTAATAGTAAACGACCAATCACAGCCATTTATCAAAAATGACTCATTTGTTTGTATAGATAAAGTCCGCCAATGGGAGCTAAGTAACGTGTAATAAGTAATCAGGAATCTGCACAAACAAATGAGTCATTTTTTCTGGTAGAAAATCATACGTATACAGATGACAGAAAGATTAAAACACACCAATAACAAACATTATTGGTGTATAACATACGCCAATTATTATTGATGTAGCTATATCACTTTTATTTTTAGGGGGTAGTTACTTGCATGCATATACGAGTTATCCTGTTGTCAGGATTTGTCAGGAACAAAGCGACCAGCTAGCGACCAGTCACAGCTAGTATCAGATGTGACTCGTTTGTTTATATCCTGCCTCGCATTCAACAACCGCGGTTGTGAAAATGCTGTCGCAAAACCAGTTTTGAAAATACAAAGCAAGAAATCGATTATGCAGATAATGCCCGCCAGTGGTAGGTAAGTAATGTCGGTAACCATTACCGGTGACTTTTAGTAAGCATAAACGAAAAACTAAAATATTTTTTTTTTTTTTTTACGTTTTAGGTACGTGCATGTTTATTTTGTACATTATACTGAGTAATATAGGATTTGCATTTTGAACTAACCATGTATGCGTGCAATTTCATGAGTAAAACAGCAATTATAAAAAAAAATTACTCGATTTTGATTAACTTTTTTGAAATGTTATATAATAGTTCGAATTAAAGTATGGAGCGCTAACCTAAAATACATAAATAATTGGCCAGAAACGAACAATGTTTGCAAAATACGCAAAAAAAATTAATCAATTTTTGACATCTGATTATTCCCGCGGCCGCAGGTGACCGCATTGGTTTTATTTTTTTCTGGATACAATACCACTAGGGCTTTCATAAAATATCAACAAAAGCCGTCACTATTTCACCCAACTTGAGAAAAATAATAAAGTATGTTTTTCTCCATACAAGAAAAAAAAGATTATTTTTTTTCTCGAAAACTATGCATCCTACGGATTTTCTTTATAGAATAGATGTTGTTAGGATAGTTAAGACCTATTCTATAAAAAAAAAACAGCCCGAAATTCCGACTTTCGGTCCTAAGTCCACCTTTTTTCAAAATGGGACCACTGTGCGGCAGTTTCGTTGACGTCACTGCCTATCAACGGTTACGTCACGAGGCCTCTGCCTCTCTCCGGTCTCGTTGACACGTCGGTTTTTGTTAGTCGCGCTATGACCTATGCCAACTGTAAAAGTAGAGACTAGAGTAGAGTAACATTAAAATTAACCATTAAGATTTTTAGGACTAGTTTAGTGTTGTATTAACAACATTTAACTAATAGTCATTAAGATAGGGGAAAAAAATACATTGTTTAATAAAATGAATGTAGTCAATTTGCAAGCTAACTGTTATTATGAGCACATTATAATTGTGTAATTATGTTTTATTGAATCTATCTTATATGTAGTCTTGTTTTCATCGAGAACGTATATCTTATTTTTATCATATTTTTACTTTTATATACTGAATAACACTAATATATAAGCTAAGCACTTTTACTCCACTATTATTTAAGTTCATGTTACTTGTATAATCCTCTTTTGGCCTTATTGTAAATGTATACCCTTTAAACATATATAAAATGTAACGCTGTAGGATTATCGAAATAAAAAAAAAATACCAATATGTTACTTACCTAATAGCTACATAAATGTGTCTTTCCTCGTTGATAAAATTTCATTATGCATGCAGGTAGGTGTTATGACATCTACCTGCATGCCAAATTTCAGCCCGATCCGTCCAGTGGTTTGGGTTGTGCGTTGATAGATCACTATGTCAGTCAGTCAGTCAGTCACCTTTGACTTATATATTTATATATAGATATAGATAGATTTCAAGACGACCAAAATATTTTGAGCTTTTTATTCAGAACTTAACATAAACCTGCCGAGACTCAGCCGTACTATTAGGTTCGTTTTACGCGAACTTTGCCGCACTATTCTGGTACCTACGCAAATTGGTGTCAATCTAATTTACAATAGGATTTTTTTTAAACACGTGAGACGTATTTTGTTTTTGTATTTCATTTTAATTAGTGAATATGAATTTCCTTAAAAAAATTTTTTTGGATTAGATATCTTTTCTATTCCACCCTATGTCACATGTATAGCTCAGTAGCGCTCGTTTGTTAAAAATTCACCATACAGTGTTCTGTTGATCACGTACATAGAGTATACCCGTCATCATCTTAGAACGAATTAATAATAATATATGTGGACACCGCACGCTACGCCATCTAGCCTCAAACTAAGCAAAGCTTGTACTATGGGAACCAGATAACTGATACAATACTTAAATACTTTTTGTTTGTAAATACATACATAGAATACAATATAACAACCAGACACAGAACAAACACCTATGATCATCACACAAATGTTTGTCCTGGGTGGGTCGAACCCACAACCCACAGTTCAGAAGCCAGGGTTACTACCAACTAAGCTATCGTATCAGTCAAATTCTCGTAAAAGTTCATAAAACATGTATTAAAATGAATTTAAGAGATGCCTGATTTAATAAAATGTGCCATTCATCATTCGGAACTTTAACTGAATAATTCGGCCGAACATGAACAAACTATGCCGTATACTAATATTATTTTATTTTATTTATTATTACTGAATAATCGGCTCATCTCTATAAGATATGTATGTACCTACTTACGAATGAATCATAAATTATTACCTACTTATTAAATATTGACCTACAGGTAAAGGTGTCTATACACCTAAATGTATTTACACTCAAGTCTGCCTTGCGCTATTGTAATAAACAGCTGGAGTATTACTTAAACATGTTTAATGGCAATTAAAATTTTGCTGGAGTAAAAGCGTTTTCAGATAGAAATCTTCGCTTTCTTAAATCAAGATGAAGCGTGCGGCGGTGCCGGTGTCTCTTTGACCAACAGCAACTGATAAAAACTAATAGTTATCGTATCTCTTTCTTATATTATAATTTAGTGGTATTTACCACACATATTTTTGAAGTAATATTTCTTTACTCACGCTTGACTTGGGAGTAAGCTGGCGAGGCGAACAGAACTTGAAAGTTGTTGGTTATTAACGTAGATTCCATTGTCAAGATAACAGAGTAAAAAATTTGTAAATATATATACATGTATATATATATATATATATATATATATAAAGTGTGGAGCCAAAAACAAAACAAAAAAATAATGTAGCCATCTTGACAATTGTAAATTGTCATTTTACTGGACATACCAACATAGTATTAATAATGCAAATTTTTAAGAATATGTATATATATATATATGTGTGAAGTCAATTCCAAGTCACTGTCCAAATCATCAAGTCAGCTCATAGTCTAGTCTAGTCAAATCCATACTCCTAGTAAAGTGGTACATTAAAATTTTTCCTTGTTAAAGCAAAAACAAAAGTTATACCGGCCGATAGATGACGTTTTACTTCAATCGTGTGGTCTAAAAAGCACACTCGTTTTTTTTCTAGCGTTTTAGTTTAGTGGTTATGTATTGTTGTCCAGTATGGTTGCCAAATTTGGTTGGATAAGAATGATTTATGTAGTTTATACCTAATGATAAATATTTATGAAAGAATAAGAAAAAAGAAGAAGAAAAAAGAAAAAAAAAAGAAAGAAGAAAAAATAAATCTACTGTGAACTATGACATACCATTATGGCTAGGTATGTTTGTAAGAACTTGCATCCGGAATGTTTCGTGATTATACTACGAATGATTTCTTAAATGATCTAGAAAAAACTACAATACGCCCTGTAAGTACATTCATTTGACAAAATCGCGAAAGTATTTTATTGTTTTCTGATTGCATACCGTTCCACATTATGAAACAGACGTGGCGCGAATTAGTGATGCTTAATAATGTAATATACCTAGACACCGCTTGCACTTGCATCACGATTATTAACATACTGACACCGGCAATGTCACGGGTACGTTGAACTCGATAATCGCATCCTTGAAACTTTTTTTAGTCATCGTAGATAAATGTGTTATTGCAACTCCGCTCTCTGTAAATAATCGCGATAGAATGTTTTTCGTTTCGCAAATAGGTACCTGGTGTGCGAATTGGGTGCATCACTTTGTCGATGATTTTTGGCACGGCTTGTAATTTTCGAAGAATAGACGCATTTAAACTTGTTGCACTGGTTTTATAATGTACTTGTATTCGGTGATTTTGGTAATATTATATTATAGAAACTGACGTGAGTAGTACTCATAACTACAACTATTACACGGCTAACACTCACGAGATACAGTCGAATGCGTACTCCTTGAGGATGAGCATCTATATTGCCCGAACACCAGTCGAGTTATTCGACTGTATCTCGTGAGTGTTAGCCGTGTTATAGTTGTAGTTTTGGTAATATTTCGGAGGACTATTGAAATTATATTAATAGGTGTGTGTGGACATCTCCCACAGCGCCATCTAGTCCCAAACTAAGAAAAGCTTGTACTATGGAAACCAGATAACTGATACAATACTTCGATACGTTTTGTTTGTAATAATACATGCGAGTACATAGAATACAACAAACACCTATGTTCATCACACAAATGTTTGTCCTGGGTGGGACTCGAACGCACAGCCCACAGTTCAGAAGGCAGGGTTACTACCAACTGAGCTATCGGGCCAGTCAATTAATGTATACTTACGAGTAGAAATCAAAATAGGTAGGTAGGTACTGTGACATAACCGGGGCGAGTTAGCTGACTGCATGCTAACCCGACCCCTTCTCGCCCCACCACGGCGAAGACTGCTCATGGGGGGATTTTTGAAGTAAAACTTCTTTACGCACGCTTGACATGGGCAGTAAGCTGGCGATCGAACGGAATTTGAAGTCAGTTCACGTAGATCTCCATTGTCAACTTTACAAAACTATAAATTATTGTGTTGATATGTCCGGTAAAATGATGTGCTGTCTCAGGATGATGTGCGCAGTGCAGTGTCGCGCGAAACTTTGGAGTTCCAAATGACACTGTTCATTTATGGGCGGCCGTGTCGCTTAACATCAAGCGAACTAGCTCGTCACATCATGCACTAAAATAAATAAAAAAAACAGCTGGTCTTCGAAGTCAACCAGCGCTGATTTACATGATATATAATCTGTGGCTACGGTAACCTAGACTATAGTTTCAGGTGCAGATGATGTCAGCGGTGTCTGGCGAGCAGATGTTAAGCCGTGTAAAGCAAGAGACAGATCCGTCCCCGCAGTACTCGCCCCCTGAGCCACACCCGCCGCACCCGCAGCCGCTGCACCCGAGGCAGATGCCCATGATGCAACCGCCTGAAGTCAAAATGGTTAGCACCTCCACGATATGTTACCCTAGTAGGGTAAAACTTGGTGTAACTGACCGCTATTAGTTATTGGCCACTATTTGCATGAAATAAGACTTACATTCACGTAACGCCACCTGTGATCATGGTTTAACTTTACCTTATCTACAAGCTTTCATATTAGTTCACAATTTTTACCGTATGGAAACTAGCACGAACTAAAACGAACTGGCCAGTGCACTAAAGTGGCCAGTTATTAGATGGTTTACCCTACTTTATTAAAGTAAATCTTTATCCACGCTTGACTTGGGGAAGCGAATTAACGGAACATAAGTACCTAATATTATTAAGTTTTGAGTTGACTCTACACTTGCAAAGCAGTTCCACATGCTTGCACCGAACTTTGAGGTTATTAGAAAAATCTTGACTAGACAGCAAAGAATAATAAAATTAGTTATTCATCTATGACGTTTGCTTAACAAAGTTATGTTGATAAAAGCAGTTCAACGCGTTAGAAAGTTAGGAAGCATAAACGATGAACGGTATTCTTTTCGTCCTATATTTACGGCTTGGGTATAAATAATAATAATTATGAAATAAATAATCGAGAGATAAGTTATATCTTTGCTAGTGATAAACTTATACCCCCTATCTTAAGAATGATGCACCAGCATATTGATAGTTGAAGAAAAAAAATGTTCTTTGTAACCAAGAGAGAATCGATACGAACTTATCTTTCATAAATCTTGGGAAAATTCAAAACGATGCAAATAAAAATTAAGAAATTAAATGTTTTATGTTTTTAAAGATTAATAAATTAAGTCAAATCATTTATTGCAAATAGGCAGATTTTATCACTTTTATAAGTCAACATCAATTCTAAACTAAAATATAGTTCTAAGCATATCAAATTACAAAGTGTTTATCAAATTTAGCAAGCCTATTATTATATATGAGTTTGAAAAAAGAAGTTCTCTTTTCCATTACTGGTGCAAGTAATCCGGTATATCGCAAAAAATCGGAGCTTCGATAACATTTAATTAACGAATAATTTATTATTACATATTAAAAAAGAGCACGGACCCAGGATTCTGTGGTAAATCAGCATTAAATGAAACTAATAATTGTGCGTAAATAAATATATCCTTTAAAGGCCTTTTAACTTCTTTATACCCATTGATAGAATCAGGCGTGACTTCGCGGAAGTTCATCTTAAATACAAAATTAAATAAGAATATCTAGTGTGATTCCGCTAAAAACGAATAATAAGATCATCTGTATTGGGGCGGGTACAAAGGATCACTGTAACTAATAATAATATGGGGGGCGAGTTAGCTGGACTGTAGTCGCGACCCTTTCTCGCCCCCGGTACGCCGGACGAGAGGGGGGGTTTTAGTGGGTTCGAGCCCCACATACCACCTGCCACCACCCCCGTGTGGCAGGGAAGTGCGAGGGCATTTCCCCCCCCACAAAAAAAGAAGGTAATAACGACATGGCTTATAAAAAAAAAGTTTTTTCATTCTGTATTCTTTCTACCCACAGCTGGACCTTGAGCCCAAAGAAGAAGTGAAATATTGCGTCTCGCCCGGTGACGCTACGATCGTGGGAAACACTAGTCCAGAACAGCAACACTGCTCGTCCACGACGGCTGCCGCAGCCAGTGGCACTAGAGATGATGACGCTCCCAAGAGAGCGTGCCTTGTCTGCGGAGACAACGCCTCGGGGTTCCATTATGGAGTCGCCAGCTGTGAAGCTTGCAAGGCATTCTTTAAGAGGACAATACAGGTGAGTCTACCGCTCACGATGTCTCGAGCTGGCTTGTGTGGTATGAGTGAATATTTGTAGCCTAATGAGGTAGGTAGTTTTGATACATGTTTTCAAATCCAAAACTAATTTTGAGTTTTTTTTTAAGTAAAATTTCTTTACCCACGCTTAACTTGAGGAGTTCACGTAGATCTCCATCTCTATATATAAAATAAAGTCGTGTTAGTTACACTATTTATAACTCAAGAACAGTTGAACCGATTTGGCTGAAAATTTACTTATTATCCCGTTGGACCGCGTTTTTCTAATTCACCCGTGCGAATCCAGGGCGGGTTAACTAGTGGTCTATATCAAAGTTAAACATTTGTATTATTATGTTGGTATGTTCGGTAAAATGACAATTTACAATTGTCAAGATGGCGACATTAACATTAAACAAAGCAAAAACAAAGTTACACCGCCCTATAGATAAACTAAATAAATTTTACTTCAGTCGTGTGGTCTAATAAATCTAATAAATCACACTCGTTTGTTTCGTTAATATTTTCGATTTGACTAAACGCTAAAAATTAAATTACAGTAATGATGTTTAATATATAATACAATAATAATTAACCTAATAAATCCAGATACAATCAATTCAGCACACAAAACAGCTAATTGACACAGGCTGCATGTTGTTAATTTAACTAAAATGCCATATCTTTAACCAGAAGAACGTTTTAATAACCCTCAGAACTGTCGATACCAGGGCAACATAGAGTACACGTGCCCGGCGTCGAACGAGTGCGAGATCAACAAGCGCCGGCGCAAGGCTTGCCAGGCGTGCCGCTTCCGCAAGTGTCTGCGGACCGGCATGCTGAGGGAGGGGGTGCGCCTGGACCGCGTGAGGGGGGGGAGGCAGAAGTACCGCCGCGCGCCCGACGCCCCGGCGACAATACAACCGAGACCGCACTTGGACGATATCAAGGTGGGATGCTTATTCGTTTTAGACCTAGGGAGACCTAGATTTTGTGTCGCCCAAAGGCTTCTGTCCATTTAGGTGACAACTACAACTATTACATGGCTAAACTCACAATTATCTCGTGAGTGTTAACCGTGTAATAGTTGTAATTATGAGTAATAATCACGTCAGTTTCTATAAAACTTAGGTGATGTTCATAGCTTCCTAGCTTGGTTCTCAACGCGACCATAAGACGTTCCATTGGGTTTAAAAAAGAAATAATAGCATCTCTTTAATATAAACTTTATTATATTACGATAACAATATTAAAAATAGCCATAACACAGTTATGTATAAGTGTAAGTATACATACATATAGATAGGTAGCGACACGAAAGTTTAGCGCTAAGCGAAATATGGAAGGGATAGCTGCGCATAGGTACTGTCGCGCGCGCCTAGATTAATAAATATTTAATGTTAAAGTTTTGCATAGCTTGTAACAGGTTGTTTTGCTATTCAAGATTAACCTCTTTTTATTTAAATCTTGCTTTAAAGAATCAATCAATTCATTGTCATTTTCAATTGATTACTCTTTTAACAAAACAATGCACGTCGTACACCATTTTTCGTGCCTGTCTTTTCAAAACAGTACTTCTTCTAGGCATATTCACTATCTTCTAAAAATACAGATAAAAAACCAACAATAACAAACGAACTCAAAATTAACAAATACAATAACAATAAATGGCAATAACAATACACCTTAGAACGCGACTGTACAGTAAGAAGTCCGCGGAGCGTCGTATGGGGGGCGGGGGACGGAGTGCGGCAGCCAACCGGCGCTACGGACGCCCCTGCGTCCCTCGAGTCCCCTGTGATACCAAATTTTTTACTTCTGCGCAATGACGCGCAGAGCTAGTTTCGTGTCGCTACTTAAAAATTTAAATTCATTAAGATGATGAAGTGCTATTATTTGATTAGATCCCGCTCCTTAGCATGTGCTTTTATGGGGTTGCCTTTTTCTGTGTCCTTATAACGTGTGTATTTATCATTACGGATATGACTTTGATGTCCCTATTAAAGATAACAGAAAAGGAATCCGTTGACCTAATTTCTCAATTGTTTTTCCAGGTCCTTGAAGCACTGTCATCGTACGAACCAGACTTGTTGACATGTGTGGTGCCGCCTGCTGCTGCCACAGAACCCGTGGCCAAGACCCTCTCTCTGTTGGCTGAGCTCTACGATAGGGAACTAGTTGGGGTCATCGGATGGGCTAAACAGATCCCCGGCTTCACAGAGCTTCAGCTCAATGATCAGGTAAGATTTTCAGCCTAATGATCAGGTCAGATATTCAGCTCCACGATCAGGTAATACATTCTTATGCTTTAACAGCACCAAGTGGTCAGAAGCTCTGGCTTTTTACAATAGGGAATTCGGGGCATCGGCTATCAGATCTCTAACTGTACGAATTTTTATTACAATATTTTGACTGCGGCATTTAACAAATTCGTTGCTACTTCTGTGAGGGTAGTTCGGTCTTTGGTTGTAATTGTAATGGAACGTACAAAGCTTGTTGCGCTTTGTTTTACGCAAAGTATATACGTTTATTTTTAATAAATATTTAAATCTGTTGATTGCCTGCTTCTAAAAATATACGAGATATTTAGAAGAAAACGAGTGTCCTTTAGACCGCACGACTGAAGTAAAACTTCTTTAGCTCCATCTATCTCCTAGGGTAGAGAACTGTATCTAGGGACCCAGGAACTACGAGGACCACGGTCCCACAACACTCAGACATAGAACAGTCTATGGCCAGCCAACGCTACTTAGTGACTATTTACAATTTAACGATTGTAACAGGAAATTGCATTGAATTGAATAGCTGAATATCAACTTATGAAGAACATAATAGCTGTAAACTTTAGAAACCTTGAATTGTTTTTATACGTCTAAGATTAAGATATAATACGCTACATTTTATAATTATACATATTAATTAACTAAGTAGGTAGTACTACTTAACTATTGGTATATAGAGGCGCATTTTGGTTGTTTCGTTCGCAGAACTTTTAATTTTTGATCTTGTGCTATTGAATCAATTGAATAAACAATTATTATTACGCCATCAAACTAAATGTTCGCTCTTAAGTTCGCGCATATATCTAGGACGTACCCAAATGCGTTGCGGTAGGTACGTTTTCATGAGATGGTTAATGCAATTGCGACTCCATTTCCCTCCATCCTGGCGGCGGATTGTTCTCGAGGGGTCTTAGTGGGTTCCTTCCGAGTCCCACATACCCCGCCATCACCCCTGTGGTGGCAGGGAAGTGCGAGGTCCTTTCTCCCCCCCCTTAAAACATAGGTTTTCATGAGATGGTTAATGCAATCGCGACTCCATTTCGTCCCATCCTGGCGGCGGACGGTTCACGGGGGGTTTTAGTCGGTTCCTTCCGAGTCCCACATACCCCGTCATCACCCCCGTGGTGGCAGGGAAGTGCGAGGTCATTCCTCCTCCCCCTTAAAACATAGGTTTTCATGAGATGGTTAATGCAATCGCGACTCCATCTCGTCCCATCCCGGCGGCAGACGGTTCACGGGGGGTTTTAGTCGGTTCCTTCCGAGTCCCACATACCCCGCCATCACCCCCGTGGTGGCAGGGAAGTGCGAGGTCATTCCTCCTCCCCCTTAAAACATAGGTTTTCATGAGATGGTTAATGCAATCGCGACTCCATTTCGTCCCATCCTGGCGGCGGACGGTTCACGGGGGGTTTTAGTCGGTTCCTTCCGAGTCCCACATACCCCGTCATCACCCCCGTGGTGGCAGGGAAGTGCGCGGTCATTCCTCCTCCCCCTTAAAACATAGGTTTTCATGAGATGGTTAATGCAATCGCGACTCCATCTCGTCCCATCCCGGCGGCGGACGGTTCACGGGGGGTTTTAGTCGGTTCCTTCCGAGTCCCACATACCCCGCCATCAACCCCGTGGTGGCAGGAAAGTGTGAGATTTTTTAGGAGGGGAAATCCCCTCGTAAAAAAACGTACGTTTTCATAGAGAAGTAAGTGCAAACTTAGGAATTGTACTTAAACACTGCGTACACACGTACTTGTGAACTTAGGAATTGGAATTGGTACTTTAGTGCATAAGATGTATGCACGGTTATTGACACAAAATCGTTTGAATGAAATATTGAACCATCCCCAGATGCGCCTGCTGCAGAGCACGTGGGCGGAGATGCTGAGCCTGATGGTGGCGTACCGCTCCATGAACGTGGGCGGAGCTCTCAAGCTTCGGTTCGCCACCGACCTGCACCTGGACGAGCAGCAGGCGCGCGACATCGGCGCGCACGACTTGTATCTGCAGGTACGACACCACACACATATATAGGTATTCATGAATCTCTGCTTTTGGCGGGGAAATGAAAAAGATCGCATCATTGCATTGAATTATTTTCCAAAATTTGTGTTATTTTCAGTGTTAGTGCATAAAATTTCGTTAAGTGCTGGATTACAGGCGTGAGTGTGGGAAAATGGTATAATGATGGTGAAACGGTTTTTCGTGTTGTTTCCAAAACTCCATAGAAGCTACAAGTAAAGTTTAAAAAAAAAACTGGCTAAACACACAAAGCTAGAGAGCCAAAACATAAAAAAATGGATCTCTATTTCCCTTGGTCACAGGTTACTTGGTTACGCTGCGTCTTCTGGTTCATACAGAAAAATATAATATATAATAAAATAACTGTATATAATATATTTAAATACTACAATTTTTATTCAACAGAAACATTAATAAAAGGCACTCTATAAATAAAAAGTTACCACTAATAAAACATTATTAACAAAATAAATACGCTATCCAACTCACCACCGCGCGGTAAGGTTCCCAGAATACTGGCAGCATTACCTCGCTGAATTAGAAGACTTAGCTTCTGAGCGAAGTATGTGCCAGCTCTGGGATCCCCCGAGGCAAGAACTATAAATATAAAATATTATTATATACAGAAAATATAGAAAAATATAAATCTATATTAAAATATAAAACGAAGTCGTGTTAGTTACACCCCTCAAGAACAGCTGAACCAATTTTTTTTTAATTTTTGAATTTCTTGGATTTACCTTAGTCCGGAATAGGATAATAAGTAAAAAAAATATGTTAATCAATAAAAATGAAAAACCTAAAATAACATTCATTGACTGTTAGGTGGAACAAAGATCGCGGGTCAGCTGGTCGGTTAATAAATGGCGAAGTTCTGAGTAAACATGAAAAGGTATACAGCCGAATTGACAACCTCCTCATTTTTTAAAATTCAGTTGAAATTTCTGGACTCCTAGTACTGCATAGTTTATTCGAATGTATTTTAACTGTACTGAAAGAAATAAAAATATCTAAATAAATAAAAGTAATCTTTCACATTTGAGAGATATCGCGTGGAAATATAAAAAATTACATGGCCATATAAAAAAAGATTACATGGCCATATAAAAAAAAATTACATGGCCATATAAAAAAAATTACATGGCCATATAAAAAAAAATTACATGGCCATATAAAAAAAAAAATTACATGGCTAATTGTATATTCCCAGATAGCCGGAGTGACGAAGCGCTTAGAGCGCGCGTCGGCTATCCGCGAAGAGTGCTACTTGCTGAAAGCGCTGGCGCTCGCCAACTCTGAGGCCAGGATCGACGAGCATGCAGCGCTGCGCCGCTTCAGGGACTCCATACTTGCAGCGCTCAACGACGCTGTATCCGCTTTAAGGTAAGTTACTTTAAACACTGAAAGAAACGTTTCGAGACGACTTGAACACATTTCATGCACTGCATTATCATCATCATCATCATTATTATTATTATTATAGTGGCCTATGGTCAGCAGTGGAACTCTTCAGGATGATCAGTTTATGAATGAAGTCTCGAAGAAGAAAACTTGAACACTGATTCTCTATAACAGTAATTCTGTGTAGACTATTTTTCAAAGCAGTACGATTTTGACTGGCCCAATGGCTCAGTTGGTAGTAACCCTACCTTCTGAACTGTGGGTTGTGGGTTCGATTCCTACCCAGGACAAACATTTGTGTGATGAACATAGGTGTTTGTTCTGTGTCTGGGTGTTTTATTGTATTCTATGTATATATTTACAAAAAAAGTATGTGAGTATTGTATTAGTTACCTATCTGGTTCCCATAGTACAAGCTTTGCTTAGTTCGGGGCTAGATGGCGCTGTGTGAAATGTGTTCAAATATTTATTTATAATTTTGACGAAGGAATCCTCCTTCCCCAGGCCATACAACGCCAACGCAGCCCTACAACAGTTGCTGCTGGTGCTGCCGGCCCTGAGACACGCCGACGTGGCCGTGCGCCGGTTCTGGTCGACCGTCCACCGCGACAGGCGCGCTCCAATGAACAAACTGTTCATTGAGATGCTCGAGGCTTCCTTACGGTAGACCCCTCATCCCTTATCGAACCTGTGCCACCACGGGTCAAGCTTATTCGGTTGAAACGGCGCGCGGCCGCGATGACGACACGGGCGGATGTGAAAATGTGAAACTACCGTCGTGATGAATGACTGATTTGAGTATATTTGTGCATCGAATTCCCAACCGCCCGCTTCTAGACGCCTCCATCACAAAACATATCACGGGCGACGGTTTAATTTGCATTTAAAAATTGTGTAAATAAAGTTTAGTAGTAGTACAATGGCTGTGAATGTGGAGCGGCTCGATTGATTCCTGGCCGCTTTTGGAAGATAATGCACGAGGTCAGTCGAATGACGTCACAGATCAGAAAACCAGTAAATTACACCCGCCACATCGCGCGTGGAACAACGTAACTAATAACTGCTTGCTATTGGACGTCCTGAAATTCTTTTTGAAATACGCGCTTCCTGATTGGTTGCTTAAAGTTCATGAAATTCGACCAATAGCAAGCAGGAACTGCACAAGAGTATGTTTTAGTAAACCATACATTTCCGTGAAGAAGAAAATAGTACGCGCCATCAACTGGTTTTCTCATCCATTAATGTTGCCCATTAAATGTAATTTGATCATGATTTTCTCCAAGAATCGACCTATTTTCCTATTCCCTGGTTTGCCTGATTTGGCCAACATCGTGTCCCGCGCCAACTATGTACAAATGGACGGATCTAGTACAAAACTTGTTACTATTTTTGTATATTAAAAATATATTATAGCGTTACTTACGGTGAGGTGTCGAGATTATAGCACGGTCGAGGAAACGATGCGCCTCCAGGAGGCGCGGCGCGCGGCGACGGCCTATCGTGCTCGGTGACAACGTATAGCTCGCGCAAAACTTTATGAGCTCTGGGAACTTCGCACGGATGGAAAGTAAGAAAGAAAACATTTATTTAACACTCACAAAAATAAAATAAAATTTACAAGAATATACATACAACAAGAGAATACAATTTAATATAAACTTTGGTGTCGATTCTGTGTCGCATTCTTTAAAACTAAAGTAAACTCAAAGGCGGTGCTCTTCTGATAAAGGGGAAACGAAAAAGACGGAAATATGTTAATTTCGTTTAGCTTTAGAGTATGCGACACAGAACCGACGCCAATACCAAGAGTATTTAATAAGAGAAATACTTTTAAAAACTATAGTAACTTGAAGAAGAAGACAAATTATAGTTACTGTATGGCCGCTTTTACAATGCACTCAACTGTATGCGCAGTTTTGTACTCGGGCCTAACTTCCGAGAGCTCATAAAGTTTTGCGCGAGTTATACCACTGAATTTTAAAGTAATGGAGTTTTGCTGCGGATGATCTTATAGCGGCAATCTCTTTCAGACAACGTTTGGAAGGACACGGTATCGTCACCGGTACGATATGTCGATACGCTTCGCCCGTTGACTTAGGTAGCGCGAAAACGCAATAAAATACAAAAGGAAATAATCGCGTTTACTTTTATATTGATAAATAAGCGGAAATGAGACTGTTGCAGCTAATATGTAGATTTTAGTACGCGATGACACGTTTAATTGAAATTTTAAATCAGGCATTGTTTCCCCGACTGTAGAATGGTATGGGGTAAATGCGGCGGGCCGTATTCGGCATTTTTAACGGTAATGTTGTTTTTGTTTTTTATTTGCTTTGTTTTAATGGCACTGTTCGCTGACATATAATGGTAACACTGGCAGGATTGAAGAATATTTTATTTATAAGATTTTTGCTAAATAAGCAAATGTTTCCTAGGATTTTTATAGTTTTTGGTTTTTTGTTATCCACTATGGGTATATCTGCCAATGCTATTAATTAATACTACAAACAAGCATCATCTAAGTATATATAACTCAAAGGTGACTGACTGACATAGTGATCTATCAACGCACAGCCTAAACCACTGGACGGATCGGGCTGAAATTTGGCTTGCAGGTAGATTTTATGACGTGGGCATCCGCTAATAAAGGATTTTCGAAATTCCACCCTCAAGAGGGTGAAATGGATGCTTGAATTATTTTCCCATAGGCCACGGAAATTGATTCGTTCTACAATTTATATATGATAAATAATGCAGTTAGTGTAGACACACTAACACACTGTAGTTTTCAACTAGACAAACTGATTTGTTTATGTAGATGACATGTGCGACGGTGCCATTTTTCTTTGTTGTACAATTAATAAAATAGTAACTGTAACTTGTAATGGATTAGAATTTATTTTAAAAATCGCGTTAATATAAAATATACAACTGTATAAAATATATTTTAAATGGCTGTTCCACTAATAATACACTGGGTTTAGCCACATGTGTCAGTACGGAATCTCATTTCCACACGCTCTATCCTTTTCTTTCGCTTAGGACCGTCATTTCCTGAAGCGAGATGGGTATCGCGCGCGGCAGCGTCAGCGATGCGATAGCACTCACGCTATCTTTCTCGCTCTGTTAGGTGTCTGTTTCCTGAGCGATAGAAAGGGACAGACCGTGACGGAATGAGACTCCGAGCTGACAGATGCGGCTCAACCCTAAACAAAGTAAATGTTTATATTCTGATGTAGATTAGTAATATTTTCGATTTCCTGAAGCGAGATGGGTATCGCGCGCGGCAGCGTCAGCGATGCGATAGCACTCACGCTATCTTTCTCGCTCTGTTAGGTGTCTGTTTCCTGAGCGATAGAAAGGGACAGACCGTGACGGAATGAGACTCCGAGCTGACAGATGCGGCTCAACCCTAAACAAAGTAAATGTTTATATTCTGATGTAGATTAGTAATATTTTCGATTATTGCCATTGAATGGTATTATATTAAGCGAACGTGTACCTTACTCCTGAGTTTATAAAGCCCATTGTATATTATTGTTGACTAGGTGTTGAATAGTGGAACAGTATTAAATATTGAATACCTCAGAACCTGTTACCAAGCACACGTGAATAATATAAATTATATTATGTATATTAATCAACTGATTATTTTTTTACAAATATAACTATGTTTTTATCAAAATATTGAAAATACGTCCAGTCATCTTTTCGGCTATTTATATTAATTTATTGAAAGCCTTTTGACACATTTTGTATGTTAGATAACATGCAAAATGGTTGCCATTGTAATCAGTAAAAATTCAAAATGGCTGCCGACAGAGCCGGGCAAATGTACCGTTTACAAAGGCAATGACGCCATCCAGTTGTTTAAAAATCTTGAATCGCTAATAAATTGGATATTTGTCAATTTTACGAAATTACGTATATGAAAAATTCTAATTCGTATTTTGATTAAGTCTATTTAATTTGTATATACACAAACAGTGAGAACAATAAGAAGTTGTATCAAATATTTCTAGATCTTACTTATAAACGTTATTTTATCTTAATCAGTGCTTAAAATGCCTTGTCTGAGTACATTTTAAGAATGGATTAAATTTAGCAAACATTGGTGTCGATTCTGTGTCGCATTCTCTAAAACTAAAGTAAAATTAAAGTATGGCGGTACTCTTCTGATAAAGGGGAAATGAAAAAGACGGAAATATGTTAATTTCGTTTAGCTTTAGAGTATGCGACACAGAATCGACACCATTTTATGTATAAAACTTTAAGCGTCACATTTTGTATTTCCAAATGTGATGCTTTGGTCATTTAGTGGTGTTTATACTATTCTGTTGCATATTCTAAAGCTAAGTTAAACTATGGCAGTACTTTGCTGATAAAGGCGATATGAAAGAGACGGAGATGTTCTAATATTGTTTAGATTTAGGAGTGCGACATAGAACTGACACCATAAAGTTGTTTTTACTCATGATTCGTCACGTTACGGGAAATAAAGTTCAAAACGTCACACAGATGTGTGCCAATATACATTGTTAAGATTTTTTGAAGTAAAACTTCTTTACGCACGCTTGACTTGGGGAGTAAGCTAGTGAATTTGAGGCGAACGGAACTTGAAAGTTGTTGGTTAATGTAGATCTCCATTGTCAACATAACAAAGGAAAAAATTATGTAGGTATGTCCGGTAAAAAGCCAATTTACAATTGAGGGGTATAGAATCAAAAGCAGCTAGTTGCATTTTTTTTTAAATCTGACCTATGAATGCAAAAATATAGTTCTGTCAATTGTGTATGATTTCAACTTATAATTTTGCATCGAAACCAGCTTAAAATAATACAAAAACCAGATTAAAAATCTGGATTGGGGTCAAAGTCAGCTTAAAAACGGCATGCAAACATCAAAGACAGCTTAAATTTTAAATTGAAGGTTGTGTTCGTAGCTGCATTTGATTCTATACCCCTCAATTGTCAAGATGGCGACATTAACATTGAACAAAGAGACGATAGATGGAGCTAAAGAAGTTTTTCTTCAGTCGTGTGGTCTAAAGCACACTCGTTTTTTAAATATATGACCTCGATACGTCGAGCATCACAATAATTCATAACGTATCATCACATTTTAATTTCAATTAAGTTTTTTCAGTTATTCTTATGTTAAGAATATTTTACTTTATTTATAGTGTTTAAATTTGTAAGAGTAATGTTAAGGGTGTCTCGAGGTGTGTGAGACGTCTCAGATCATTTCATAGTTAAGTTTTAATCAAACGTTATTGATCTGCGATTACTGTGAACCTGGATAATTGGACGCTAAACTGCGGTCGGCTAAATTATGTTTTTAATTATTTACATGTAAATAAAGATTATACGTAATTATTTGAATGGGTTTGAGCATATTTATTTGCACACACGTTGATTATTGTCGCGAGAGATCTCATCTAAAAGCAAGGCTTTCTCACGACCTCGGCGTTTTTATTTTGTCTGGACTCTGGTCCACGATGTAAACTATTTGTACCTAAATTAGAATTAATGACCTACTTTGATGTAAAGTAGACGAATGAAGTTATTGTATGTACCTAGAATGAGTAGTTGTGTAATCTCAGGTCAAATTTTTATATAGCGAGAACGTTAGGAACCCGTGTCTTACTTTTTGTATTTAATGAATCGTACCTTATTTTTTTCTTTACATAATGTTATTAATGTGAACCGGTCCCGGAATAAATGAAAATAAAATATATATAAAAATTGGAAAATTTTGTTGTGATTTAATTTTTATCATCCTTTCCATTATTTATTTTATTCTACTTTTGTAGATTAGGATAAATTTTATTTTATAGAAATACTAGTTGCGCCCCGCGGTTTCTCCCACGGATTTAAAATATTTTAATTATTTGCTCATCCCACGGGAACATTTCACTTTTCCGGGATAAAATGTAGCCTATATGTTAATCCAGTGTATAAGCTATCTTGGTATCGATTTTCATCCAAATCCATTCAGCCGTTTGAGCGTGAAGGAGTAACAAACATACATACAAACTTTCGCCTTTATAATATTAGTGTGAATAATTAACACCCAACGATCACATACATAGATTCTGGACCGTAACTAGGATTCCCTGTGTCTACGAACCCAGGAACTACGAGGACCATGGTGCCACAACACCCAGACTCAGAACAAGTATTTAAGAAATGTCACATAAGTAAACTTATCTTCCGCCATCAGGGCTTTAATATGGTAACTTTTAAATATTATGTTTCGTTTGCAGATATAATTTAAATATATATAACTCAAAGGCGACTGACTGATTGACTGACTCACATAGTGATCTATCAACGCACAGCCCAAACCACTGGACGGATCGGGCTGAAATTTTGCATGCAGGTAGATGTTATGACGTAGGCATCCGTTAAGAAAGGATTTTTCAAAATTCCACCCTTAAGAAGGTGAAGTGGGTGGTTGAATAATTTTCCCATAGGCCACGCCGCGGGCGACGCTGCGGGCAGTAGCTCGTACATAAAGTTGTCCAAGACATTAATATTTATAAAAAATTTAAACCTTAGTCTAATTAAATATCCAATATCTAAAACGAAATAGGTTACTTTTGCGATGTGATGTTTTGGAAATCTATATATATAAAAGAGTCGTGTTAGTTACACTTTTTATAACTCAAGAACGGTTTGAACCAAATTGGCAGTGGGGAAGAAGCATAGAACCAGGAGACGGATATAGAATACTTTTATCCCGTTCAACCGCGCTTTACTAATTCAGCCGTGCGAAGCCGGGCGGGTCAACTAGTAAATTATAATCTACGTTTACAGAGGAAAACGAAAGACAGTGAGTTAAAATAAACAGTAGTCAATTCCTTGGCAATAATTTATTTACACTAAATCGTGAACATAAATGATCCGTGAGCAGTTCAGGCGATCACACGATAGCGAATTGTTCGTACAACAGCTCTCGCACTTTGTAATACTCTTCGGAAAGCACGCCTTCTAAAGCCACGCGGCCATTCTCCAACTGTAAATAGAAACACAGGCATTGTAGTTAGACAAATTACTGGGCAAATGAAACTTTGAAACCTGTGAGACGATCATAGAATTCGATTCAAACAGATAAAAACACAAATTAGTATGGATTTGGCAGTTCCAAATAAATAAAATAAATAACTATAAACCACATAATACAAATAAATACATACATAATAACAAATAAATAAAACTATACATAATAAATAAAAAATAAAATAATTTACAAGGTGGTAGGACTTTGTTGATTCGTCTAGGTAGGTACCACCGCTTTGCCAGTTATTCTGCCGCCAAGCAGTAGTGTGCAAGCACTACTGTGTTTCGGTTTGAAGGGCACTGTAGCTAGTGAAATTACTGGGCAATTGAGACTATGATCTGATCTCACAGTCGAGTAATCTTATTACCAGACTGTGCTGATGTCTCAGGATGATGTGCACAGTGCCGTGTCGCTTGAAACTCTATGTTTTAGGGTTCCGAGTGACACTGTTCTGTTATGGGCGGCCGTGGCGCCTAACATCAGGTGAACGACTAGCTCATCACATCATACAATAATATTTAAAAAAAATTGTTTATGTGTGTTACTATGGAAATTTTCAAATTATGAATGAAATTTCTCCTACTGCATTGCAATCAAAGTTCTGAGATTTGAAATAGGATTTGGACCACAAAATCATTCGATTCTCGTACCGCACTCACCTGTGGTTATGCAGCTGTTCGTAATTTCTAAACTTACGATCCTACCTACTACACTACTACTTACTACGACTACCTACTTACATACATTCTAAAGGAATGATCAGATAAATATTTCATTGATATTCATGTAATCACAAAAAAAACACGCAAAATGAACACATTTTCATGAGCACCTATTCCCATACCTGCATCGGTAAATAACTAGTTGCGCTCCGCAGTTTCACTCGCGGATAAAATGTATTTTAATTATTTGTTCATCCCACGGGAGCATTTCACTTTTCCGGGATAAAATGTAGCCTATATGTTAATTCAGTGCATAAGCTATCTCAGTACCGAATTTCATCCAAATCCATTCAGCCGTTTGAGCTTGAAGGAGTAACAAACATACACACATACAAACTTTCGCCTTTATAATATTAGTGTGATTATATTGAGTGCATATCGAATAAAAATAATTTCTTTTCACTTCATAACACTCACCCGTCGTATAGCCAGGGTCCCGTTACAGCACTCTAGGGCTCCGCCCGCGAACTCCGCCGCGAGCCCTATCTTGGCGATGGCGGCGCGCAGCTCCGAGAGACGCACCGAGTTTATGAACCGCGCGGCGTGAGCGCCTCCCGGCGCCGCTTCCAGCGACATCATCACCTCGGAGTCGGCGTCGTCTACGGAACAATGCGGAACAATACATTACAAAAAACAACATTCTTCAGTCTTTGGGGACTGCCGATAGAAATGAAAACTAAGCGACTTGTGAATTGTATCGTCCAGTATAGTTATTTTTGAATATAACTCATATATACGACGAGAAATATATCAATATAGTTCGTGCGTGACGATGACGCGAGTTTCACGCTTTTTGTTCACTCAATAAGTACATATAGCTCATGGGAATGAAAGCAACCAGCAAAAAGTGTTAACTGCCTAAAAAATTTTTTTACTTAAAAGCCAAATATTAGATGTTTACTACGAATAGCATTTCACGCGTTTTTTATTTTACTCAAACTTTTTTTTTTAAATGGTTGGCTTTTATTATATATTTTTTGTATTAATATTAGGTTTTTACCTATTTAATTGCCGTTCTACAGTACTGGCCATTACAAGTAATACCTTTTTTATATTGTATTCTATGTACATTATAATAAAGGTGAGGAGCCATTTTCTAACTTCTTTTATCCTATTTTAATCCCTAGTTATAGGCCTTTTGTTGGTGGATTTATTTTATGCGCTATAGCTTTTACCATTTAGAGCACAGTCTAGACTTCAATAAAAGAAAATTGAAACAATAAATTTAAGCCACTGGCTCTAATCTATACATATAAAATTCAAAGTTATACTTCATTATTTTATTTGTATTTCCTAATAAAAATTTGAACTTATTAAAATCCAAAATCTGATTATTTATTGCCACCAAAGCGGAACAGAGTTAGAAATTTAAATGTAATTGTTTTAATTTCTGTTTTTTTTTTTGGAATGTCGATTGCTTATATAGTGGATCAGCACATAGGCTACTATGCGCGGGTGAAACCGCGGGGCAGTATATAGGGGTACAGTATATAGAATAGAAAAACATTTATTAAATACTTCGTCTAAAATTAAAGTACATAAACAGGTTAAATTTATACACATAATGGTGTCGATTCTGTGTCGCATACTCTAAAGCTAAACGAAATTAACATATTACCGTCTTTTTCATTTCCCCTTTATCAGAAGAGTACCGCCATACTTTAAGTTTACTTTAGTTTTAGAGAATGCGACACAGAATCGACACTAATATGTGTATGACGGCGGCTACGTCCAGTTATAAACTCTATGCACAGCGATCGAGCACCGTAATTTACCCTGTGGTGGCATTAAATTTATTACAGTGGCAGCACCGGCAACTGTCATGGCGCCCCTACCTGTCTGGCTATATAAAGGGATCGATTGGTGTGCTACGGATCATTTATCGACCCCGCCGGCGAGGTCAACGTACCCCCCGTAGGTTAGCTAGAACGGTCGCGACTTTCAATAGGGTCCACTCTTCCAGTGGACGTAGTCTTCTCGATCCTCTTATCCCGGCAACGGCCCAAGCCGAGGCTCGCACCCCAGGGGTGCCCGCCAGCTAGTTGCCTCCCACTTTTGACGGCTGGGCGCCCTAAGCGCCCGCCCTCCCGCCCGGTGACGCTGTAAAGGTCGATAGAGACCAACAGCATTAGCTCGTTCAAAAAAAAAAAAAAAGTGCTACGGATCATTCTTGTTTCAGACACGGCGCGGTGCGGACATGCTGAAGGCCTATAGTAATATAGGTTGCAACCTACCCACAAACCGTTCCTGCCGATATGTATAAATTTAACATGTTATCTTAAATATCAATAGAAATAAACAAGTATCGACTGGCTATAGCGAGAGGTTACCGGCTTCAGTGTCTGCGTGGCGCTGGTGGCGGTGCGAGACCTGCGCGGAGAGCCACGCGAGCTCGGCGGAGCCAGCGCTGCGCCACGCCACGCCGCACATCAGGCTGTCCGTCAGCTTCACCTGGACGTTTGGGGCAGGCGGGCAATTTATCATTTGATTTGATTTGAATTTATTTTATTTTATTGTAATGATAATGTATATTTTGTAAGATAAATAACAGCTAAAACTCACGTCAATTAAAAGTCGAAATTACTCCTACCAGATTTCGTACATATTCGTTACGTGCTGACGCTCGCGAAAGCCGCCGCGGCTTGCGTTAGTAACTGGCTCCCAGAAGGCCATCGAATATGTCCGAAACGGTCGGAGTAATTTCGACTTTTAATTCACGTGTTTTAGCCGTTATTTATCTTACAAAATGTGTCATACTCACGATAGTTTTCAAATGTATATAATATATATAGTACAAAATCAACGTTGTTACAGGCGAGTAGTCTTATTACCAGACTGTGCTGATGTCTCAGGATGATGTGAGCAGTGCAGTGTCACGCAAACTTTTATATCTTGGAGTTCCGAGTGACACTGTTGTTATGAGCGGCCGTGTCGCTTCACATCGGGTGAATGACTAGCTCGTCACATCATTCAATAACGTAAAAAAACCATACTCTAAAAAAAAATCAGTCGTTTAAGTTGCTAAATTCCTGTGTCGTTTTTTTTTGTGCTCCTGATGTAGCTTTTTAACTGTACGTTTTAGTAAGCTTCAACTCCGCATTATAATCTTTTTTGTCGAACGGTTTTTGTCACTACGACTAGGCTCCTAAGTACGTGGCGTTTATGTATATTTTTATTTTGTCACTACGACAAAAGGGGTAGTCACAAATCACAGGAGGTAAACACTACGAAATAGTTCTTTAACGGTAAAATATGAGCTTGTACATGCATGTACACTTGTACAGTAACCAATCCTGTGAATCGTTTGAAATTTTCATGCAACCATATAAATGGAGTCCAAATCATTAGTCCTTGGGGCCGTTCAAATATTACGTAAGCAATATGGGGGGTGGGGGGTGTCTTAGCTTTGCTTATTTTGGATGACATGGGGGGTAGGGGAGTCTAGATGATGATCATCGGTAGTTATTTACCTTTTTACAATAATAGCAACCTTCACATTGTCTTTGCTTGAAACACTAAACATTATAATTATAACATTAAAAAAAAAACATTAATTGAAAAATGTTTACGTAAGCATGGGGGCAGGGGGTAAGAGCTTTGCTTACTTTTGCTGACGAGGGGGATGGGGGGCGTTAAATAATTGTAATAAATCTGCTTACGTAATACTTGAACGGCCCCCATCGAGCCGGAAAAGTGTGTGCAAAAAAAAAATAATAATAAAAATAGTTACCTGATAAATATGAGACTCCGTAGTGGCATCAATTGTATCCCCCCTTTGAGGTATGTAAATATTCTCAATGCCTTCAGCCTCGCAGTACTTTCTGATGGAACAAAAATCACACATTAATCCCTATTTTTGGTCCTATTCTGTATAAGATCTATCCCATGGTCCATACCTAGTCTAATATGTTCCCATTGCTAAGGTTCGGACCTTCTCTGACAAACAAAAGGTATATAAGTATTTATCAGTTATCTGGTTCCCATGGTACAAGCTTCGTTTAGTTTGGGGCTAGATGGCGCTGTGTGAAATGTCCATTAATATTTATTTATTTTATTTACCACTGACCAAGTGCGGATAGGGAGTTTTGGCGGGAAACGAAAAAGATCGCATCATCGCATTGAATTATATTCCAAAAATCGTGTTATTTTCAGTGTAAGTGCATAAAATTGGTGGCATTTTACAAGCATGAGTGTGGAAAAGTGGTATAATGATGGTGAAGTGTTTCTTTTCGTGTTGTTTTCAAAACTCCATAGAAGCTTCAAGTAAAATTGTCACCGTTTTACTAGGAGTATGACTTGACTAGACTATGACTTAGCTTGATGACTTGGACTGTAACTTGACTTTTGGCTTAACTTGAGAAATTATCAATTACTTGACACTGACTAAATACACAAAAGTGTGGAGCCAAAACAGCCTCTGTAGTGAGGTCGTTGAGCAGATCGGTTCATAGCCTGGAGGCGGCGGGTTGGGTTCTCGCGGCAGGACAAGTATTTGTGCAAAGAAAAAAAAAGCGCAAATACTTTGAGTCTGGGTGTTGTGGGACCATGGTCCTCGTAGTTCCCGGGTCCTTAGACACAGGGTATTCTAGTTAGGGTCCAGGATCTATGTATGTGATCGTTGGGCGTTATTATTATTAAAACAAAAACCAAAAAGAACTCAACGCGCTGAAAAACTTTTAACTTCAAAAAGTTGTTTTTTTTTTATCTATCTGCATTTCCACAGACACCTGGGTCCGTGCTTTTTGTTAGATAATTTTTTATATTTATGAATGAAGCCTATTATTAACATGAATTTATATATGTCGGCAGAAACGTGTTGTGCGTAGGTTGCAACCTATATAACTATAGACCTTCAGCATGTCCACACCGCGCCGTGTCTGGAACAAGAATGATCCATAGTACACCGAGCGCTCCTTTTTTATAGCCAGACAGGTAGGGGCGCCATGACAGTTGCCGGTGCTGCCACTGTAATAAATTTAATGCTACCACAGGGTAAATTACGGTGCTCGATCGCTGTGCATAGAGTTTATAACTGGACGTTGCCGCCGTCATATATAATACAGGAAGGTAAAATAAAGTAGGTTCGTGACGTTACTGCAGGGCCCGCAGGGCGCGCGCGCCGGCCCGCAGCCCGACGAGCGCGCGCGGGCGCGCGAGCGCCGCCAGCCGCAGCAGGGACTCCCCGTCGCAGCGGCCCTCCAGCTCTATGTACTGCACGCCGGCCTTCACGGCCACCTGCCGCACTGACGTCACGCACTTCGTTGGTATCTCCGCCATTTCCACTGTAAAGAAAGAAAGAAAGAAAGAAAATTTATTTTGTAACAAAGACATAGAAAAATACATGAAAAATATCTAAGTTAACAGATTCAAATAACAATAATAAAGAGTTTTGGCGGGAAAACGAAAAAGATCGCGTCGCCGCATTGTATTATTTTCCAGTTATTTTCAGTGTTAGTGCATAAAATTGGTGGCATTCTATTCGTTAAGTGCTGGATTACAGGCGTGAGTGTGGGAAAATGGTATAATGATGGTGAAACGTGTCTTTTCGTGTTGTTTCCAAAACTCCATGGAAGCTTCAAGTAAAGTTGCCACCACTTTACTAGGAGTATGACTTTGGCTAGACTATGACTTGACTTGATAACTTCGACTGTGACTTGACACATATTTGCGTGAAATATCATTAACTTGATAAATTATCAATTACTTGACACTGGCTAAATACATAAAAGTGTGGAGCCAAAACATAAAAAAACAATAATAAAATAAAAATAAAATGTTCAATAAGTACTCGAAAATTTTGTCCGGCGGAGGGCATTCGTATGCCAAAACACAGGTTCTCCTAGTTGGGGTACCGAAGTTTTCCAACCAAGAGTAAACTATTTGTATTTTTCGTAGACTGTTTTATGTTTAAATCGATGTTTGTAAACATTTAATAAACTTATATTGTATTCTATGTATGTATTTACAAACAAAAAGTATCTAAGTATTGTATCAGTTATCTGGTTCCCATAGTACAAGCTTTGCTTAGTTTGGGGCTAGATGGCGTTGTGTGAGATGTCCACATACATTATTATTATTATTATTTAATAAACTATTTCATTTTAATAGGTATTGTATCAGTTATCTGCTGGGCGAGCACGTAATACGATTTCAATTGATAGAAACGCAAATTTGTATGGATTTGACAGTTTCAATGTGCAGTTTATGTGCATAGTTATTATGGAAATTTGAACCTGTTGCATTGCAATCAAAGTTTCGAGACCCTCCTGGTTCCCATAGCACAAGCTTTGCTTAGTTTGGGGCTAGATGGCGTTGTGTGAGATGTCCACACATATTATTTTTATTAATACATAATAACGCCCACCGATCACATACATACATCCTGGACCCTAACTAGGATTACCTGTGTCTAGGGACCCAGGAACTACGAGGAACATGGTCCCACAACACCCAGACTCAGTATAAGTATTTGCGCATTCAAATGATTAATTAATTCTTGAAGTAAAACTTCTTTATGCACGCTTGAGTTGGGGAGTAAACTTGTGAACGCGAGGCGAACGTAAGTTGAAGTTGGTTCACGTCCATTGTCAACATAACAAAGTAAAAAAAAAAAAATTATGTTGGCATGTCCGGTAGTGTAGGCTGATGATGATGATGATGATGACCGGTAAAATGACAATTTACAATTGAAGGGGTGAGAATAAAAAGGGTTTAACTGATTTTTTTTGACAAAATGACTTATGGGTATCGTTGGATTCAGCGTGAAATTATCTTCAATAATACATTCTCAAAATACCGAAATGAGGCTTAAATGTCGAGATTTTGAGTCTAAAAATGGTTTATCTGTCACAGGAATACAGTTCGCTTAGCATAAATGCATTATTATTATTATATTATATTTTTACATTAATTGTATGAATTAGTACTATATTTAGTAATTTTAAATAGAATTAAAACATTTTCAAGCAGCTAAAACTTACATAAACCTTTTCTATTACCTTATAAGCACTCTACATTAAAATGACGTCGTTGACGTTTAAAGTCAATTTTCTCGAAACTGTCAATTTGACAGTTAAACCCTTTTTATTCCCAACCCTTCAATTATTATCGGGATAACGGCAGTAACATTAAACAAATAAAAAACAAAGCTATACCTGCCGATAGATAGATGAAGCTAAACTAAAGAAGTTTTACTTCAGTCGTGTGGTCACACACTCACACTCGTTTTTTTATAACATCTCTATTCGAAATGACCTAGTTTATTCCGTATAAAAAGGGAGTAAAATAACTCATTAACCAGCTTCAAAAAGGAGGAGGTTCTCGATTCGACTGCATTTTAAAAATTATTTGTTACAGAACTTTCGACTGGGTGAACCCAATTGCTTCCATTGAAGATTCTTTTTTTATTTGAATGCTTGTGCTTTTCATGTGGTCCCATTTCATTTTTATCAGGATCTGACAGTTTATATATATATATAATAGCCGTGCGAAACCAGGGCGGGCCGCTAGTCCTAACTTAATAATTTATTTTCTTCTATTTGTTATTAAACTTATTTTCTATACCAAAATTGCAACGTTATTCGTGTACATTAGTAGTGCAGGAAATTGAAATGTGACAAAATACCGTCAGGTTCCTGTTTCTGCGCGGGCGCAGGTGGCACGTCTTTGATATCGCCTTCTGCATCTACTATTTCCGCCAGTCTGTAGTCTTCCGGCTGGGAAAATAAAAAAGTAATCTTATGATGTTTGATGACGATGAAAGAAGATATATTAATAATAATAAAGCTCAACGATCAGATACATAGATACTGGACCCTAACCATGATTCCCTGTATCTACGGACCCAGAAACTACGAGGACCATGGTCTCACAACACGTAGACATAGGATAAAGTGTCTAATGCAAGTACTAGTGCTTTTTTTTCTGTGCACAAATACTTGTCTTGTCTATACTAGTGTTCAGAATTTAAGATCATAAAGGTAAACAAAGGGGATAACAGCAAAAAAAATTATATAAAATTGTGCAGTCTACAGTTTATGAGATAAATTAGTTTTACACATTTTTAGAGCATTATAATTATTGATACAACGAGCTTCTGCCCGCAGCTTCGCCCGCGGCGTGGCCTATGGGAAAATAATACAACCACCCATTTCACCCTCCAAGAGTAGAATTTCGAAGAATCCTTTCTTAGCGGATGCCCACGTCATAACATCTACCTGCATGCCAAATATCAGCCCGATCCGTCCAGTGGTTTGGGCTGTGCGTTGATAGATCACTATGTCAGTCGGTCACCTTTGAGTTATATATATTTAGATTCTTAATGTTTTGATTTATTTCGGGTGAAAAAATGTGCAGTACCTCAAATATCGCTTAGACATTTCTTTGTTTACCTTTTTGATCTCGAGTTCTGAACACAGGTATACTTTAATAAACTCTCCATAGTCATCTGCCCCATACGGCTTGGATAGTAATCTTGATAATGGAGTTATTTGTCCAGAAATACTCGGATAAACTATATATCCTATATTTGGCTTAGAGTGGTATTTAGAATATTTAGTATGCTGTTCTCATGTTAATAATTGAGAAAGATCAACAGCTTTACAAACTTGGACCAACGTCAGACAAAAAGATATAATAAATGAAATAATAAAATATAGACATCTGCCCTATACGCCTTGGATAGTTACCTTAATAAACTCTCCAGTCATCTGCCCTATACAACTTGGATAGTTACCTTAATAAACTCTCCAGTCATCTGCCCTATACAACTTGGATAGTTACCTTAATAAACTCTCCATAGTCATCTGCCCTATACCACTTGGATAGTTACCTTAATAAACTCTCCATAGTCATCTGCCCTATACAACTTGGATAGTTACCTTAATAAACTCTCCATAGTCATCTGCCCTATACAGCTTGGATAGTTACCTTAATAAACTCTCCATAGTCATCTGCCCTATACAGCTTGGATAGTTACCTTAATAAACTCTCCATAGTCATCTGCCCTATACAACTTGGATAGTTACCTTAATAAACTCTCCATAGTCATCTGCCCTATACAACTTGGATAGTTACCTTAATAAACTCTCCATAGTCATCTGCCCTATACAACTTCGATAGTTACCTTAATAAACTCTCCATAGTCATCTGCCCTATACAACTTGGATAGTTACCTTAATAAACTCTCCATAGTCATCTGCCCTATACAACTTGGATAGTTACCTTAATAAACTCTCCATAGTCATCTGCCCTATACAACTTGGATAGTTACCTTAATAAACTCTCCATAGTCATCTGCCCTATACAACTTGGATAGTTACCTTAATAAACTCTCCATAGTCATCTGCCCTATACAACTTGGATAGTTACCTTAATAAACTCTCCATAGTCATCTGCCCTATACAACTTGGATAGTTACCTTAATAAACTCTCCATAGTCATCTGCCCTATACAACTTGGATAGTTACCTTAATAAACTCTCCATAGTCATCTGCCCTATACAACTTGGATAGTTACCTTAATAAACTCTCCATAGTCATCTGCCCTATACAGCTTGGATAGTTACCTTAATAAACTCTCCATAGTCATCTGCCCTATACAACTTGGATAGTTACCTTAATAAACTCTCCATAGTCATCTGCCCTATACAACTTGGATAGTTACCTTAATAAACTCTCCATAGTCATCTGCCCTATACAACTTGGATAGTTACCTTAATAAACTCTCCATAGTCATCTGCCCTATACAACTTGGATAGTTACCTTAATAAACTCTCCATAGTCATCTGCCCTATACAGCTTGGATAGTTACCTTAATAAACTCTCCATAGTCATCTGCCCTATACAGCTTGGATAGTTACCTTAATAAACTCTCCATAGTCATCTGCCCTATACAGCTTGGATAGTTACCTTAATAAACTCTCCATAGTCATCTGCCCTATACAGCTTGGATAGTTACCTTAATAAACTCTCCATAGTCATCTGCCCTATACAACTTGGATAGTTACCTTAATAAACTCTCCATAGTCATCTGCCCTATACAACTTGGATAGTTACCTTAATAAACTCTCCATAGTCATCTGCCCTATACAACTTGGATAGTTACCTTAATAAACTCTCCATAGTCATCTGCCCTATACAACTTGGATAGTTACCTTAATAAACTCTCCATAGTCATCTGCCCTATACAACTTGGATAGTTACCTTAATAAACTCTCCATAGTCATCTGCCCTATACAACTTGGATAGTTACCTTAATAAACTCTCCATAGTCATCTGCCCTATACAACTTGGATAGTTACCTTAATAAACTCTCCATAGTCATCTGCCCTATACAACTTGGATAGTTACCTTAATAAACTCTCCATAGTCATCTGCCCTATACAACTTGGATAGTTACCTTAATAAACTCTCCATAGTCATCTGCCCTATACAACTTGGATAGTTACCTTAATAAACTCTCCATAGTCATCTGCCCTATACAGCTTGGATAGTTACCTTAATAAACTCTCCATAGTCATCTGCCCTATACAGGTTGGATAGTTACCTTAATAAACTCTCCATAGTCATCTGCCCTATACAACTTGGATAGTTACCTTAATAAACTCTCCATAGTCATCTGCCCTATACAGCTTGGATAGTTACCTTAATAAACTCTCCATAGTCATCTGCCCTATACAGCTTGGATAGTTACCTTAATAAACTCTCCATAGTCATCTGCCCTATACAACTTGGATAGTTACCTTAATAAACTCTCCATAGTCATCTGCCCTATACAACTTGGATAGTTACCTTAATAAACTCTCCATAGTCATCTGCCCTATACAGCTTGGATAGTTACCTTAATAAACTCTCCATAGTCATCTGCCCTATACAGCTTGGATAGTTACCTTAATAAACTCTCCATAGTCATCTGCCCTATACAACTTGGATAGTTACCTTAATAAACTCTCCATAGTCATCTGCCCTATACAACTTGGATAGTTACCTTAATAAACTCTCCATAGTCATCTGCCCTATACAACTTGGATAGTTACCTTAATAAACTCTCCATAGTCATCTGCCCTATACAACTTGGATAGTTACCTTAATAAACTCTCCATAGTCATCTGCCCTATACAACTTGGATAGTTACCTTAATAAACTCTCCATAGTCATCTGCCCTATACAGCTTGGATAGTTACCTTAATAAACTCTCCATAGTCATCTGCCCTATACAGGTTGGATAGTTACCTTAATAAACTCTCCATAGTCATCTGCCCTATACAGGTTGGATAGTTACCTTAATAAACTCTCCATAGTCATCTGCCCTATACAGCTTGGATAGTTACCTTAATAAACTCTCCATAGTCATCTGCCCTATACAGCTTGGATAGTTACCTTAATAAACTCTCCATAGTCATCTGCCCTATACAGCTTCGATAGTTACCTTAATAAACTCTCCATAGTCATCTGCCCTATACAGCTTGGATAGTTACCTTAATAAACTCTCCATAGTCATCTGCCCTATACAGCTTCGATAGTTACCTTAATAAACTCTCCATAGTCATCTGCCCTATACAGCTTCGATAGTTACCTTAATAAACTCTCCATAGTCATCTGCCCTATACAACTTGGATAGTTACCTTAATAAACTCTCCATAGTCATCTGCCCTATACAACTTGGATAGTTACCTTAATAAACTCTCCATAGTCATCTGCCCTATACAACTTCGATAGTTACCTTAATAAACTCTCCATAGTCATCTGCCCTATACAACTTGGATAGTTACCTTAATAAACTCTCCATAGTCATCTGCCCTATACAACTTGGATAGTTACCTTAATAAACTCTCCATAGTCATCTGCCCTATACAACTTGGATAGTTACCTTAATAAACTCTCCATAGTCATCTGCCCTATACAACTTGGATAGTTACCTTAATAAACTCTCCATAGTCATCTGCCCTATACAACTTGGATAGTTACCTTAATAAACTCTCCATAGTCATCTGCCCTATACAACTTGGATAGTTACCTTAATAAACTCTCCATAGTCATCTGCCCTATACAACTTGGATAGTTACCTTAATAAACTCTCCATAGTCATCTGCCCTATACAACTTGGATAGTTACCTTAATAAACTCTCCAGTCATCTGCCCTATACAACTTGGATAGTTACCTTAATAAACTCTCCATAGTCATCTGCCCTATACAGCTTGGATAGTTACCTTAATAAACTCTCCATAGTCATCTGCCCTATACAGCTTGGATAGTTACCTTAATAAACTCTCCATAGTCATCTGCCCTATACAGCTTGGATAGTTACCTTAATAAACTCTCCATAGTCATCTGCCCTATACAGCTTGGATAGTTACCTTAATAAACTCTCCATAGTCATCTGCCCTATACAGCTTCGATAGTTACCTTAATAAACTCTCCATAGTCATCTGCCCTATACAGCTTCGATAGTTACCTTAATAAACTCTCCATAGTCATCTGCCCTATACAGCTTGGATAGTTACCTTAATAAACTCTCCATAGTCATCTGCCCCATACAGCTTGGATAGTTACCTTAATAAACTCTCCATAGTCATCTGCCCTATACAGGTTGGATAGTTACCTTAATAAACTCTCCATAGTCATCTGCCCTATACAGCTTGGATAGTTACCTTAATAAACTCTCCATAGTCATCTGCCCTATACAGCTTGGATAGTTACCTTAATAAACTCTCCATAGTCATCTGCCCTATACAGCTTGGATAGTTACCTTAATAAACTCTCCATAGTCATCTGCCCTATACAGCTTCGATAGTTACCTTAATAAACTCTCCATAGTCATCTGCCCTATACAGCTTCGATAGTTACCTTAATAAACTCTCCATAGTCATCTGCCCTATACAGCTTCGATAGTTACCTTAATAAACTCTCCATAGTCATCTGCCCTATACAGCTTGGATAGTTACCTTAATAAACTCTCCATAGTCATCTGCCCTATACAGCTTCGATAGTTACCTTAATAAACTCTCCATAGTCATCTGCCCTATACAGCTTGGATAGTTACCTTAATAAACTCTCCATAGTCATCTGCCCTATACAGCTTGGATAGTTACCTTAATAAACTCTCCTAGTCATCTGCCCTATACAGCTTGGATAGTTACCTTAATAAACTCTCCGTAGTCATCTGCCCTATACAGGTTGGATAGTTACCTTAATAAACTCTCCTAGTCATCTGCCCTATACAGGTTGGATAGTTACCTTAATAAACTCTCCATAGTCATCTGCCCTATACAGCTTGGATAGTTACCTTAATAAACTCTCCGTAGTCATCTGCCCTATACAACTTGGATAGTTACCTTAATAAACTCTCCGTAGTCATCTGCCCTATACAACTTGGATAGTTACCTTAATAAACTCTCCGTAGTCATCTGCCCTATACAGGTTGGATAGTTACCTTAATAAACTCTCCATAGTCATCTGCCCTATACAGCTTGGATAGTTACCTTAATAAACTCTCCATAGTCATCTGCCCTATACAGCTTGGATAGTTACCTTAATAAACTCTCCGTAGTCATCTGCCCTATACAGGTTGGATAGTTACCTTAATAAACTCTCCATAGTCATCTGCCCTATACAGCTTGGATAGTTACCTTAATAAACTCTCCATAGTCATCTGCCCTATACAGCTTGGATAGTTACCTTAATAAACTCTCCATAGTCATCTGCCCTATACAGCTTGGATAGTTACCTTAATAAACTCTCCATAGTCATCTGCCCTATACAGCTTGGATAGTTACCTTAACTCTCCATAGTCATCTGCCCTATACACCTTGGATAGTTACCTTAATAAACTCTCCATAGTCATCTGCCCTATACCTCTCGTCATGCGAAGGGTACATGGCGTGGTGTCGTTTGTTGGACTTGAAGCAGCCGGCGGTGGCGCGCGTGTCGTGTCGCACCGGGATGTCGTGTCGGCCCGTCACCACCCACATCTCCAGCTCGCCGTCCGAGTCCGAGTCGGACGATATGCCCCCTACTTCCTCTCTGGAATACAGTACAAATTGTTTATTTTTTAAGTAATACTTTTTTAAGCTTGACTTGGGGAGTAAGCTGGTTAATGCGAGGCGATCGGAAGTTGAATTGTAAACATAACAAAGTTACAAATTTGCATTATTGTTAGTATGTCCGGCAAAATGACAATTTACAATTGTCAAGATGACGACATTAACATTAAACCAAGGCTTGGAAACCGGGTTAATTTCAAACCGGTTTCCGGTTAACGCCAAGTACATAGGTAACTTATTTAACTGAACCGCTATTAAACGAGTTGTGATTAAAAAAGTTTGTAATAAAGGTTTCGTTCAAGAAACCGGTTTAGAACGGGTTTTGTCACCCCTCCATTCACGCACACAGCCGTCAGCTGAGTTTGCAGCATAGATGAGTCGTACGTAACAAACACACACATTTTACCTACCCTTAAGTCAACGGCGGCGGCGAAGCGACGCGAGCATGCAAGTCTCTCGCGGAATAAACCGTTTAATATAATAAAGGTTTTCATAACGTTGTTTTAACGGTTTCACTCCAACCAAAATAGTCGCTTAACCGGTTTTCAACAGTAAAAATCCGGTATATTATAAACCGGTTCCAAGCCTTGCATTAAACAACAAAGTTATACCGGCGCTAAAGAAGTTTTACTTCAGACGTGTGGTTTAAAGCACACTCTTTTATTTATATAAAATACTAGTTGTGCCCCGTGGTTGTCGATACAATTTAAAAATGAAATATTACATTTTTTAGTAAAAACGCTCTTCCAGCAAGTCTTTTTATTTCATCATCAAGATTTGATGGTTTCTAGCTTGTATGGTATAATCTAAAAGATTTGTAGTTCTCTAAAGTTATCTCTGCAGGATTCCCATGGTGGTATGCTAATTAAATAAATAAATAATAACGCTCAACGATCACATACATGGATCCCGGACCCTAAATAGGATCCCTGTGTTTAGGGACCCAGGAATTACGAGGATAATGGTCCCACAACACCCCGACTCAGAACAGTATTTACGCTTTTTTTTCTGTGCACAAATAATTGTCCTGCCGCGGTAATAGAACCCGCCAGGTTATGAGCCATCCTGCTCAACCACGACACGACAGAGGCTGTCAAAACTGAAAAAAATAACTTACTTAGGCGGGTTATTAACGAACAGTAGCTGCTGTTGCATCATTTGCTCCAACTCCTGACCTTCCAAGCGAACCCTTCGTTTCACCGTCAGCTCTATCGTGCGGTTCCCACCATTCTCTATTAGATCTCGGGCCAGAGTACCGGGCGATGTCCTGCGGATTTTGAAATAAACTTAGATTCCACGATCGACTTGACGATTGGTAGCATAGCGTTTAATCAATTGATCACTTTGTAATTTTATATAATTAGTATAATAACTTAACTTTAAGCACCTAATATAATTTTAACTTGTAAATGTGCTAAAAACAGTCTATTTGCTATAAATATTTTGACTTTGGCTTTGTATAAAACGTTAATCCTATTTTTAGGAATAAAAAATAATAATACTACTCATACAAATTTTATACACACCTCCATCTCTTTTTATCAAACCATGAGTGAATGACTGGTAGAAAATGATTTAGCGTTAAGTCCTCCATTTGTACTGTTTTTTTAGTGCAACAAAAATTTTTAACAATAATAATAACGTCCAACGATCACAAACATAGATCCTGGACCCTAACTAGGATTCCCTTTGTGTACGGACCCAGGAACTACGAGGGTCATGGTCCCATAACACCCAGACACAAAACAAGTCATCGCGTTTCTTTTTTCTGTGCACAAGTCTCGCAGGTTTATAATTTTTTTAGGTATTATAATGTCTTTGCATTGTTCAACTTGTTCGCTATTTATTCATCGCTTACCTAGCTGTCAAAACGATGGAATTCTGCGGATGTGGAGCCCACAATAGGAAGAGATCTCTCGCGAACCCGGTTTCTAGATCTGGGAAGGAAGCTAGCACCACCTTGGGTCCCGGCGTTCGCGTCACCTCGGCTACCGAGTGGCATAGTTGCAGGTGACGGAGTGCGAACGGGTTGGAGCGAGCGCCTTCGAATGCACGAGTTAGCTTGTCGCTCATCCATTCTATCTGTAATTAATACACAACACAAATTACTTAATAGTAAAGACAGAAACTTAACTGCACAAAGGCGTTTAAATCAATAGTGTTAGTCGTTACTTTACCCATTTCTTGGTTACTTTATTTTTATATATATTTAATTTTATATACACTTACTATAGTTATATTTAATTTTGTTATACACTTACTTGAGACTTGGCAAACTCCACAACATTGTAGCTGACATTGGATAGCAGTAGCAGTGAATATGCCACAAGCCCGGAGTCCTTGTTCCTCCATAACTGGTCTAACATATGAGCCAACTCTAGCACTCGGCCTGCAGTGTCAGTGCAGACCAACACACAGCCGCCACCGCGAAGCGTTGTCAAAATTGTGGCTGGAATGGATGAATTACTAATAAATAAGCTAGATTCCGAAATTAAAAATTATTGTATGCAAGCACTGTGCTTCAGACATACAATAATTTGTGCTATCTTAAATATATATAACTCAAAGGAGACTGACTGACTGACTGACATAGTGATCTATCAATGCACAGCCCAAACCAATGGACGGATCGGGCTGAAATTTGGCATGCAGGTAGATGTTATGACATAGGCATCCTCTAAGAAAGGATTTTTCGAAATTCCACCCTTAAGAGGATGAAATGGGTGGTTGAATTCTTTTCTCATAGGCCACGCCGCAGGCGAAGTTGCGGGCAGAAGCTCATTAAAGCATAAAAGATATAATAATAGAAAACAAACTAAACTTTATTCATCGTACCCACATTAAAGCACCAAAATTTTATAATTAAATACATAACAGTGAATAATAAACTTGTGAAGAAAACAAAACAAGAACGGTTTTCCAATAATTGCCATGTCACTTTTATAAAATTGCCTCTATGATGACACTACAAGAAACTTACTCATTAGCTTCTCATCTCTTAATCTTCTTCTATGCTGCACATAATCTGCATTCATAGCTCCAATTAACATAAGAGATGGTCTCATGAGCCTCTCAATCTCACAGCCGTTGAGATGCCTCTCTTTCTTGTGGTTGAAGTCAGGTGCATAAACTATGTCTTCCTCGCCTGGAGCTGCAATACGCCAAACTGTGCCTCCGAGAGAATGGCCTGCTGGTAGCGGTGTGATCTTCAAGCCTAGGCCTTTACCTGTATAATTGGAAAATGTCTATTATCAACCTAAATCCTAAATAAAATCTAAATATATATATCTCAAAGGTGACTGATTGACTGACTGACATAGTGATCTATCAATGCACAGCCCAAACCACTGGACGGATCGGGCTGAAATTTGGCATGCAGGTAGATGTTATGATGTAGGCATCCACTAAGAAACGATTTTTTGAAATTCCACCCTTAAGAGGGGGAAATGGGGGGGTTGAATTATTTTCCCATAGGCCACGCCGTGAGCGAAGTTGCTAGCAGAAGCTCGTAGGCTAATAATACTCATGCAACCTTGTTCATATAAAATCATAAATTATATATAAAGTTAATACACATACTAGCTTTTAAAAATATTACAGTAGATCCTCAATAGTCCGTCAAAAAGTCAATGAATTTTATTCCAAATAGGCTATATTTAGAGTACTTTTAGGTTAAGTCAATATGAGTACTTAAGTACTCAATTTAAGTTAATGGTGTCGATTCTGTGTCACATTCTCTTAAACTAAAGTAAACTCAAAGTATGGCGGTACTCTTCTGATAAAGGGGAAATGAAAAAGACGGAAATTAGTTCATTTCGTTTAGCTTTAGAGTATGCGACACAGAATCGACACCATTGTTCTATCTAAGCATATAAAATTACAAAGTCCTAAATGTAGAGTATGATATAGCAAGCCTGTAACCAGTGTAATCTAAGTGTCACTATAAAAAAAACTCTCCTCCATACATCAGCACTGATGCAGTTGCAATAGGGCAACTTTGAAATGTAAACATAGAATTTCAACATACTATGCCTCACCATCATTATTCCAATACCTAATATCAGTGCCACTGGAGTAGCTGTACCAGCAGCCTAAGTCACAATCCATTACTTCAAGCAGCTAGCTGGGGGAAATGCACAATACACCGCAAGCGGGATGCAAATGCAGTACTACTTCAGTGCAGTGGTACCTTCATTTAGAAGAATCTTAATACTTTGCACTCGCACTACACACAATCTATATATACATATATTATAAATTTACACTTATTTATACTATATTATAAATTTACACTTATTTGGACTCCCAAATAAGTGTAGATTTATAATAGTTCAGATTCTTGAGGCTATATTGTATTAACTACACTAATATTAAAAGCCTTTTATATATCTTACCTTTCATATCAATACTCTGATTATATTTTAGCTGTATAATCCTATCAAATGCCATGTCAACATCATCCAATGTAAATAGATCAAACTCGCCAACATTCTTATGTGACTGATATAAATCATACATGAACATTTGTCCCATTTTGTAGATTGGTAATGTGGCGTATATGGGACAGTTGAGTCCAAGCTTGCCAACTGCATATGGCAAGGCTCCGAGGTGAAGTGGGTCAGAGTGAGAGATTAAAACTGCATCTATCGAGTTAATATGCCTGTAATGAAAAGGAAGAGTTTGTGATCTATTAAATAGGATAGGCTTTTCATCTCTCAGCTTGTCCATATCTATATAAAAATACTCAGTTTGAGTTGGTATACACCATCACCATAATAGGTATAAGCTTGAACCAGCAGTTGCAGTAAAATAGCAACAAAGTTTTAACCATAGCTGTACTATACTTAACGAAGTGAGTAGACCCGTTTGAATCTAAATAACCGTAATATCAATAAACAAATCGTCAACAAAAACATAACCTCCAGCTTACCTCTTCAGTTCCTTTATGAAGTCCATGTCAAACTTTTCGTCCCACCCACAGTCCAGTAGGAACTTAAACTCGTCTACTTGCAGTACATAGCACGGCGGGGTCTCATCTCCAGCCCCAGAAAGACAGTGAACCTTGATGATGGACGTCATCTTGTACCGGTGAATGTACTGCCTATTTTCAAATCAAAAGAATGTCAGCATATTTTTTTGAGGTGGATTAAATGTATAGTCAGCGGATCTTTTTTATTTTAGCGAGTTTTTTATTTCCAATGATCAAACTGTATGAAAATTCTGTGAACTCGTAAACAGTAAAATAACACCAAACAAAACCAAACAGAAACACGCACAAACGGCACGGCACGCAAGAGTAAGTGAGAAAACGTAGGTAGTGGTTAATGGTTATATGCTCTTTGTAGGCGAGCGAGCGAGACTGTGAGCGACACTCAACACTGCGACAGTGACAGTGACAACGCTAAGTATTGATTGAAGGGTATTTTTTGTTTTTTGTTTGGCCCCACACTTCCGTGTATCCAGCCAGTGTCAGGTAACTGATAATTTTTCAAGTTAATGTATATATGTGTCAAGTCAAGTCACAGTCCAAGTCATCAAGTCGTCATAATCTAGTCTATCTAGTCAAGTCATACCTACTCCTAGTAAAGTGGTGGGAACTTTACCAGAAGCTTCTATGGAGTTTTGGAAACAACACGAAAAGAGACGTTTCACTATAATTCAAAGTCAAAGTCAAAGTCAAAAGATTTATTGCAAATAGGCTAATTTTAGCACTTTTACAAGTCAAAATTATACTAGGTACTTAAAATTAAGTTATTTCACTAAGCATATAAAATTACAAAGTGCTTATTGTCAAATAATATAGCAAGCCCATTACAATATATAGTATAATTATACTACTTTCCCACATTCGTGCATATAATCCAGCACTTAACGAATAAAATTCCACCAATTTTATGCACTGACGAGCTTCTGCCCGCAGCTTCACCCGCGGCGTGGCCTATGGGAAAATAATTCAACCACCCATTTCACCCTCTTAAGGGTGGAATTTCGAAAACTCCTGTCTTAGCGGATGCCTACGTCATAACATCTACCTGCATGCCAAATTTCAACCCGATCCGTCCAGTGATTTGGGCTGTGCATTGATAGATCATTTTTAGTTCTCTAATGTGACCAGCTGTGACAAGGACAGAGTCAAAAAATCACGAAATTCATGTGACGTAATTTACAGATGGCCCCTTAGCCTAAGTAACTAATCTCAATAATAACTAAATTAAAATAAAAGACACAACCAATAGGTATTAATATTCCTTTATTTAGACATGGAACTGTTCGACTTAGGTTTTTGAAGTAAATCTATGGCCCAGTTTTTAAAGTCTTCATCCTGAGAAGTAAGCATCTTGATTAGGCTTGGTGTCGATTTACTCTCCTGCTTTTTAATTTTATCCACTATTTGGTCCAAAAGGAGGTCTCTATCCGCATTCGAAAAGCTTTTGCTTTTCTCCGATATATTAAGTTCCTTGTATATTGATCCGAGAAATTCCTGGGCGTTGATCTCACTTGTCACAATATTCGAAGGTTTTGGTATAGAATCATTTCCTGTCGAAATATCTGCGACGCCAGATATTGTGAGCAGCCATTTTGAATCAGGCGTGTTCTTGATTTCGAAATGGTCATTACTTTTTCGTTCATTAATGTATTTTTCATCTTTAGTAGGAATTACGGAGGCGCCTTTGACTGATCTCACCACAGGCGGGCTAGATTGTTCAAGAGCTACTGGCCTTGGGGGTGCGGAACTTTGGTCTTCGACTTGAGTTGCTCGACTAGCAGAAGCTTTATTGCGTATTCTGAACCTCTCTTCGAGTCTAGCTTCTGTAATGATACAACCAATTTAATCAGTTATGTCTGTATAATAAGGAAGTCAACTGTCTATCTTATGTCAAAGATCTAGAAGCAGACCCGAGACAAAATGGAAAAAGTAATCCTGAAAGACACGACGAAGTGCTTTTTTATATATATTTTTTATTGTTCCATAGGCTTGCGTTTGACCACTATCGCACCTGATGGTAAGTAACGATGCGGTCTAGGATGTAACACGCTTGCCTAGAAGATACCTCTCGATTTGAAGACTCCAAGGTTGTAGTTATCGGGAAATAGGAAGTAAAGAAGTAGGAAGGACGCCGTTAAAGCGTTCCACTCGTGTACTTGTTATATAAGAAGTCTTCAAGGATAGAGCAAGTTTTAAATTAATATATTCCCACACATGAATAGTGTGTCGATTTCTCAAGCAGGTTTCGAGCATATCCGATGCTCTTCCTCAGGAGGTGAGTTCACGAAGCGAGATTGATATCGCTTCGACCACCGATGGTTTTATCTATATTACACTTATTATCTGCATATAATGTTAAATTTAGGCCCGTAACATTTGGCCTTATTTGTTATCATTACCGTGGAAGTTAATCAAGTGTTAAGGAGTTAAAGGGCATGAGTAAAACATAGGTAAGTTTGATATAGGAGAAAATCAGTTTTTTTTTCGCGGCAAATTGCCTTTGTTTTCTAAATACTACAATGATGATATAATAACTAATACTAAACACTACCTACTACTACTACAAAAAAAAAAGCATTTGGACTATATACTGGCCGCAATCACCTATAGACAGTCCAAATGCTCCCAGTAGGTAGCGTTCCCAGCATGCTGGCAGCATTGCCCCGTTGAATTGCAAAGCTTATTCGTTGTGCCAAATAAGTGCCAGCATTTTGGTGACGCGTAGCGTCGACCAGGCACTTTGATAAACTTTTGAAAACGCGATGAGCTCCCGGCGCCCAAGAACCCAACGTCTCAACACTAATCGGCTCAAATATGTAACCGCTACCGAGATTACTATATTTGCGCCGTTTTTCCATCATTAAAGTAATTTTGCCACATTTTCCACGTCCATGTTTTGTCGGACGTCTCATGCTGGCCTGGAGTGTAAAGCTGGTACTTAAGGTACTTAGGTATAAAAAACAATACTAAGCTTACTTACCATTAATTTTCTTAACGACATAGTTGAGTACTAAAGCACCAACGAAGAAAGAAAGCACGATAATACCGTACACCCACCACTCCAGTCTCAAGAATGTGAATATGAAATTCATTATTATTTATGATGCTTATTTACAAGGGTGCATCCGAAAATATTACTCCATAGGTGCATCTTCTATGCACGAAGCAAGGAACTTAGCATGCAATAAGGTATTCAAAAAATTGGCTAGATTATAACCCCCAAAGACGAAGAAATCCCTTGACATTGAAAAATGATAAAAAGTATAAATGTCAACATGATGGTCATTGATGCTAGAAAGAGGATCGCGAAAGAAGAACGTGCTATATTTTCACCTCAGATTAGAAAAACAATAGATAACTCTATCGTGATATTCTTACCGGTCCCATTTTTTTTGAGGTCAGCGCAGTATGTCGTTTCCTGCAACTCTCCTCTGTCAGCTATTATAGTTTTATTTATTAACTCCCTTTTCATTAATATCGACCCTTACTTAATCCATCTACCTTTTCTTCGGCCATGCTTTTCCTTTCCATCCGTCAACATTCATAAAAATATTTTTTCTTGGTAATAATGTGTTTCATATCTTCTCAATATAATAATGTTCCCATAATACAAGCTTTGCTTAGTTTGGGGCTTTGGGGTTTGCTTAGGTTGTGTGAGATGTCCACACATATTGTATTGTATTGTATTATAATATCATGCGCATGTCCATCAATCTCTTAAATCTTTCTATCACAGGTTCGCAGGCCCTCATTTCTTTTTTATCCATTCTCATTCTTCGAACATTCCATGACTTAAGGTTGTGGGTTCGATTCCCACACAGGACAAACATTTGTGTGATGAACATCGACGTTTGTTCCGTGTCTGGGTGTTATATTGTATTCTATGTATGTATTTACAAACAAAAAGTATCTAAGTATTGTATCAGTTATCTGGTTCCCATAGCACAAGCTTTGCTTAGTTTAGGGCTAGATGGCGCTATAAGCCGCAGAGGCTTAATTTAACTAAATTATAAGGAAAATCAGGAAAATCGCTGGTGTTCTGGTGGTAGTTCTATATTGACTGACAAACGTATCAAAAACAAAAAAAGAGCAAAAAACATTTAAAAATGGTAAAAAAATAAACTTCTATAAAAAGGAAATTCAGCACATTTCTCCCCCTTTTAGCAGGGAAACCAGCTTCTTGACAGGCCTCCGAAGCACCCCAGTAGCAGTCCTAACATCAGCGACACGTATGATACCATCTTTTCCAGGAAATACTGTTTTTACACGTCCTCGGGGCCACGACCCTCTTGGCAGATTCCCATCGGCTATAAGCACTAGATTTCATTCATAAAGTGATCAATTAGTGAATGAAATCTCTGCTTGAGCACCGATCTATGACTGAGCATCGTTCTGTAATACGGACCTAAGTGTTTGAACAAACCCGTTTGTTGTATATATACAGATTTAAACGATATTAATATACGTTGCTTTCAAATTAAATTAAACAAAACAAGATGTAGATATTAGTTTTTTTTTTATGTTTTGGCTCCACACTTCCGTGTATTTAGCCAGTGTCAAGTAATTGATAATTTATCAAGTTAATGATATTTCACGCAAATATGTGTCAAGTCACAGTCGAAGTCATTAAGTCAAGCCATAGTCAAGTCATGGTCTAGTCAAAGTCATACTCCTAGTAAAGTGGTGGCAACTTTAAATGAAGCTTCTAAGGAGTTTTGGAAACAACACGAAAAGAAACGTTTCACCATCATTATACCATTTTCCCACACTCACACCTGTAATCCAGCACTTAACGAATGGAATGCCACCAATTTTATGCACTAACACTGAAAATAACACAAGTTTTGGAAAATAATACAATGCGGTGACGCAATCTTTTTCGCGTTCCCGCCAAAACTCCTATTAGGTAGTTACAATACAACACAGGTTTCCGCACTATGTAATCTGTGGTAACTGTCACATCGCGCTTGTCCGCAGTTCCCGTACCACAGACCCATAATTTTTGTCCTAACCAACCACGTTTAATATAAACGTAGGTGCACTCATATATCCTGCAAACAATAGTCCGGGAGCAAGCGAGTTATGTACGACGGCAATATCAACACCTGCCGTTTAATTTCAGACTTTATCGCCATTGCAATACGGTAGTTTGTATCGTTGTTTGTTGAGATAGTGCTAGATAAGGTCTGGTTGGCTGTAATCGTTTGGGAGCACTTTAGAATTCTAATTTTGGAAATTTCGACGCACTTACGTACAAGTAGTTACATAAATTATGATGCAGCCAAAGTTACTAATCTAGCTATAAGAATTTATAATTAATAATTAAATATGATTTATCTTTTACTAGTTGCGCCCCGCGGTTTCACCCGCGGATACAAAGTATTTTAATTATTTGCTCATCCCACGGGAAAATTTCACTTTTCAGAGATAAAATGTAGCTTATATGTTAATCCAGTGTATAAGCTATCTTGGTACCGAATTTCATCCAAATCCATTCAGCCGTTTAAGCGTGAATGAAGCGTGGAGTAACAAACGTATACATATACACACAAACACACATACAAACTTTCGCCTTTATAATATTAGTGTGAAGTGTGATGTGATTAGTGTGAGTCTTCGTACAAGAAGCTGTACATACTCCTTTATTCCTCCTAGTGACACAGTAAAGGTCGGTAGAGACTAACAGCATTAGCCCATTCAAAAAAAAAACTCCCTTATCCCTTTCTAATAAATACTGTATAATAATAATTATAATGCCTAACGATCCTGGACCCTAACTAGGATTCCCTGTATCTAGGAACTTAGGAACTACAAGGACTATGGTCCCACAATACCCAGACAAGGAACAATTAATATTTGCGCCTTTTTCCTTTGCACAAATACTTATCCTGCCGCGGGAATCAAATCCGCTACCTCTATATAAGTAGATATAAGCCGACCAGCTCAACCACCACACCCTAGAGTTAACAGCGGATTACGTAATCCGCTGTTAACTCAAAAATAAAACAACTGAGTACGTTCAGTTGTTTTATTTTTGCCTATTTCCAATTTGATAGAGAGAAAAAAAAACCGTAAGTTTTTTCAATTTAAGTATTATAAATATGACTTAAGAAACAGTAAGAAGCAGGACGACTCTCTGCTACAGCAATATTATCTCAATGGAAGCAGATTTAGCTGCCAAAATTAGTTACAAAACTTTACTAGAGGACTTCTGTATAACAAAAACCCGAAGTATATTATTTCTGTAAAAAGTCTAATCACTTATGTTACATAATAAAACCTTTTTTCAAATCTACCTATATGCTTTTCCATATTCTACCACCGCGCATTTATGATTTTTGGGAACGAAAGAAAAGGGACGGGGGTTTTGGCGGGAAAGGAAAGCGAAAAAGATTGCGTCACCGCATTGTATTATTTTACAAAACTTGTGTTATTTTCAGTGTTAGTGCATAAAATTGGTGGCATTCTATTCGTTAAGCGCTGGATTACAGGCGTGAGTGTGGAAAAATGGTATAATGATGGTGAAACGTTTCTTTTCGTGTTGTTTCCAAAACTCCATAGAAGCTTCAAGTTGCCACCACTTTACTAGGAGTATGACTTTGACTAGACTATGACTTGACTTGATGACTTCGACTGTGACTTGACACATATTTGCGTGAAATATCATTAACTTGATAAATTATCAATTACTTGACACTGGCTAAATACACAAAAGTGTGGAGCCAAAACATATAAAAAAAAAGGGACGGAGTTTTGGCGGGAAAACGAAAAAGATTGCGTGACCGCATTATAGGAGTACGACTTGACTAGACTAGACTATGACTTGACTTGATGAATTTGACTGTGACCTGACTCATATTTACTTGAAATATCATTAACTTGATAAAATTATCAATTACTTGACACTGGCTAAATACACAAAAGTGTGGAGCCAAAACACAAAAAAGGGACCTCGCTGATGCGACTTTGCCCACGTCTATATTAGTCCAAGCTACGCCACTTAGTATTTAATCAGCGAATGAACTGAAACCAATAGTAATCGATACAAATCTAGGCCGAGAGCTAGTATCGCCAGAGCATATTAATATCTGCATCGCTCACCGCTTTAATTGAGAGATATGCATCACTTGGAATAAGTTACGTAGCACCAAAGTTTGGCTGGTTCAGTCTGTTTAATTCCGCTAACATGAAGATACAAATTGTGTTTGGATACGCCTTTAGTTTATAGGTCACTTGCATTTGGGTTCATCATGTTAGGTTAATATCTTGGTTAATTTAAGTAGGTATGTCTTATTAGTTTAATGTATATTTATGTATACGATTGAACGAAATGGATAATTTACAATACAATACAATACAATACAAAACGCTTTGACACCAAAAATAAACATGTAGAGAGAGAGATTACATAATAAGATAGGTACAATTTGCGGTCTTATAGCTAAGAGCCATCTCTTCCGGACAATTTAATTTTATTAGATGTTGATTTGACTTTCGACTCTTAAGCAAGTGACTACATTTCCTGTTAGGACCACATCCACTGGCTATGGTGGTGGAACTGGAGGTGGGGGAACTGAAGATCAGCCACCTCGTTCGAACGAACGTTCACTTGGTTATAAGCACTCAAATGAAAAGAGTAGCTTATGCAAAATGTTACGTATATATTTTTTGATAACTCCTTAAATTGATGACTGTGCAAAGTTGCTGAAGAAATAGTGATTCGTGCTGTGTAATACTGAAGTGTTATTTTTCACTGGACCCCTTTAATCATCATCATCATTAATAGACTGGAAACGCCCGCTGATGAACATAAGCCTGGTCCGTAGAGCGCCACTACGAGGGTTGATTTTCAGCGTATGTTCTAGAAGAGCAAAGGTGTAAGTCAATTTTTTTGAAAACTATCGTGTGTATGACACATTTTGTAAGATAAATAACGCCTAAAATCAGGTCAATTAAAAGTCGAAATTACTCCGACCAGGTTTCGGACATATTCGATGGCCTTCTTTTGGGAGCCAGTTACTCAAAAGTCAAGTCAAATTTTGCAGAGTAGATATTATTTCCAAACTGCAGGTATACTATTGTACGTTAGGCTCGTATTACAGAACTTCAGAGATTTCATTCAATATTTCATAAATTTGAGAATGAAATCTTGTCTTGAGCAGAGATCAGAGCGTAGTTCTATACTTCGGGCCTCAGTTAACAAATGAGATTGAATTTAGTGTAGCTTCCGTTGGTCGTTCGCAGTACGCTTCGTAGCTTCTCGTGCTATCGGATGACAAGCTGAGTTCGGGTGCAGGCTGCGTCGTCAATATTAGTTATATTTGGACCATGAACCAGCCGTTGACTGGAAACTTTGCATACCGTTTCATTATACTATTTACTGACATTGAAGTTTCATACACTAGGGTTTACTCGGTGGTAGGACTTCTCTGAAACGTTCGTCTAGGTAAGTACCACCGCCTTGGCCAGTTATTCTGCCGCCAAGCAGTAGTGTAGAAGCACTACTGTTTTCCAGTTTTAAGGGCGATGTAGCTAGTGAAATTATTGAGCAAATGTAACCTGAACTCAAAGTTTAGTAATCAGATTATTAGACCGTGCTGATGTCTCGGGATGACGTCCGCAGTGCACTGTCACGTGAAACTTTAAATTGTTGAGTTCCGAGTGACACTGCAACTGTTATGGTCAGCTGTATCTACGTCTAGTACTACTAACTACACTACTACAAAAAAAAAATAGGTTGAATTTTAAAGTCTGTAAATCGAGAGTAAGCAGGTCATCTTCTAGGCCAGCGTGTTACATCTCGACCGCATCACCACTTATCATCAGTTGAGATAGTGGTCAAACGCAAGCCTATCAAACAGTATAGGTATATCAAACAGTATAGATAGCTCGTTATATCTAGTCCTATATACAGCGCAATTAAGTACAGACAGGCTCTGTAAAGTACTACAGTATTCTGCACGTTTTAATTGCATATTTTAGTGTAAAAAAATCTGGCAAAGTGCCTTTATTCTTTCATCTAACTAAATACTACAATAATAAAACAACTACTGCTAAACACTACCTACTAAAAGTAACATTTGGACTATACTAGCTGCGGTGATCTTATAGACAGTCCAAATGCTTCAGCCCACTACGGGTAGGTAGCGTACTCAACATACTGGCAGCATTGCCCCGTTGAATTGCAATGCTGATTCATTGTGCCAAATAAATGCCAGCATTTTGGTTACGCTTTGCATCGATAACAATAATAATTTACATTAATAATTATAGACATATTATTTATTTAAAAGACATTAGTTTTTTCCATCACCACATATTTGGTAACTACTAAAAAACTAAATAAGTTACTTTTAATAACACAATAATAAAAATATCATTATATAATATAAGTTCAACAAAAGCATAGTTCTTAACAGCTTCATAGCTTTGGTAGATAGATGCAGTGATCCAACTCTTATGACGAAGCCATCAAAATAGTTTTGCACTTTTAATATTAAATTCTGGAGTATTGTCCATTATTTGCTGGTAAACTTTTACGTTCTGGAAGCTGGGTTGAGCGCGTCCGTTTAGATTAAAATTGTAATACCTAGTACACAGATATATTAAGCAGTATGTATGGTATATATTCTGGATTTCACTAGGGTAGTTACAAATTTTCGATCAAAAGGTACGTAAATTCCATGCGTAGAGTTGTATTTCTCTTTGTATTAAGTTCTGCAACAGTCAAATATGTTCTGAAACCTGAATATTATCTGAAACAGGAAAGTAATTAATGGTAGGTAATCGTAAATAAAGAATAAAGTGGAGAATTGCATCTCCCATTCTTCGCGAAGGTTAAAAATTCTTACCACCAATGACAAGATGTATTTATTTGCCTATCCTATAGGGACTGTTACATATCAAGTTATTTTTCTTCATCAAATATATTATTACATAATAAGATAATAATAATAACGCCCAACGATTATAGATCCTGAACCCTAACTAGGATTCCCTGTATCTAGGGAACCAGGAACTATGGTCCCACAACACCCAGACTCAGAACAAGTATATTTGCACTTTTATTTCTGTGCATAAATACTGGTCCTGCCGCGGGAATCGAGCCCGCCGCCTCCGGCTTATGCGCTGACATGCTCTACCACCATACCACAGAGGCTGTCACATGCACACATTGTTTAATGATGAGCCAATAAATACTTGGAATCGACGTGGAAGTTTATAAGGAACTCTTCAACTATGAATATTACTAGTCTTCGACTGTCTTCAAGGCAGAAAGACTAGTTTCTTGGAAGTCATAATGTGAATTTAAACGGTTCCCTTCTCTCAGGAACTTACAAATTACCTAGTTCTCGGAAACTGCAGCATACATTATTAGGTTTGATACTAGGAAATTGGAACTATCTATAGCAATATATGAACAAACTTCAGCAACTAACTATAAAGTGTCCCGAATTGAGACAATTACAGTAAGTAGCATTGCATATTATTGTGTATGAAGTTCACTGGATGTTTTTAAGAGAAGAGAATACTGGTTTTTTATAGCTGGGCCTGCTAAAACGACGACTACTGTCACTTAACATCAGGTGAAATTTGAGCAAAGTTTTCTTAGTATGTACGGTACGGTCAGCGACCAAACCAGTAATTGATATGATACCGGGTTTTATCTGTTTCTAAAGACCTAGTGCCAGGAGGAGGAAGGATAGAATCAAAAATAAGGTGATCTGAATATCAAGTTCCTTATATATGCTACTCAAGTGTCAGTGGGCTGGCCATATTTGTCGCACAGCCGTTGGGGAAAGCGTGTCCTTGAGCGGAGACCGTGACTTGGCAAACGTATGATAGGACGCCCACCAACAAAGTGGAGTGAGGATTTGCGCCGAGTGGCTGGCAGTAATTGGGTGAAAAAAGCTGAAGACCGGGTTCAATAAATAGCGTCCCTTGGAAGAGGCCTATGTCCAGTAGACTAACACAGGCAGATGGTGATGATGATGAATGTACCAAGACGGAAGATATTCTGAAGGCATGTAAAATAGGACAGGTTTCACCTAACACCCCCCGCTAGTACTTCACTCAAGCAACGGAACGTGAAGCAATGTACTCTAATTCCGGAAACTTTTGACTCATTACGGTGAGACAAAGAGCTGCGCGAGCTAAAGCGAGAAACTTAGAGCACCGCATGCCGTTATAAATAGACCTCTTAGGACGTGGGCGTATTTAAGGTTTAAGGGTCTGGTGGCCTACTGGCAGTAAGGTACAGAGAGGGGACATTTTCTCACTGAGTAGTGGATGCATACTTTATTAGTGCTGTATATATAATAAGGTGTTTTAGATCGAAGGTCTGGTGTAAGGACTGTGCGAATGTATGTTGTACAAAACCCCTTATAGTTTGAGATGCCATGGAAATGTTACTATATATGGCATATTTTCTTTCTTTCATTCTTTAATTAATTTATTAAAAAATCAAGATAATGGTTTGAAACAATGTCACTTCATCCAAGCGTGGTGTGTAGCACTAATCGTCATCTGCCCCATACTTTACCACAGCTGGGACGCGAGACTTCTCTCAAAGAGGGTAGGACATAATTGCACGGCCATCACATTTCATTGGATATCACATGTTCTCAAATTTTGTCAAATCCGTGTAAAAGCGAGTGCAAACTGCGCACATAACATGAATCCATGAAGCCATTGGTGCATGGCCTAGTGGGATTTGAGCGTGGGTGCGGTCAGTTTGAAAGTAGCATGGCTTACCACTGAACCACACTCGCTCTATTTATTGACTATTATTATTAAAGGCACTGTTTACGTGAGCCCCTTTTTCAATATCCTTAGTACGTTCCAGCGCTAGGACGTAAAATAGTGGTGTGCTTGCCTGGCGGATTTGTCGGCAGTTCTTTACCGGCAAGAAACAGAGCTGAGAAGTTTTTGGGTGACTTCAATTAGCATTGCTGGAGGTGTGGAGATTTGAGAATGAGTTAGCGAGTTTCTTTTTTTTGGCAGTTGCATTTGAACTGAACTTTACATTTGTTTCCTTAATGTTTTTGGCAGGTGCTTTTTTGTATTTTTGCTTTGTGTTTTATCGAAAAGAGAATTAATTAGGTGCCTAGGTAATTAATAATTATACGGGATTTCGCTTGTGCCTTACTACCTATTAAAATAAATTGAAAATATTAAGCCAACAAATGAAATTGTAAAACACAGCAGAAAAAAATTAATCACTATAAAAGTGATAAAACTAGCCCATATGCAATTTTTTTTACTTTGACTTTGATAATTCCCATAAGTAATAAAAGTTCTAATAAAATGCAGGCAGCTAAGAAACAGGAAGACATATCCCATCGCTTTCTACTATAAAAACCATTTAGCTAAAGACTATCGACTCCCTCAAGCACGTGTCAAGCACGCAAATGCACGTTCGCAATCAAGGTAATGCGGTGTTGCCAGGTGCGGCCCACCGCGGCTGGTTCCCGCGAATTTATAACACGGCAACACTGACAGGCTGATTTATTCGCGGGCAGTTTTCGCGCGTATTTCCAATTGTGGAATTGTGAGATATGCAGAAGCACGCGTGGTAATGCTCAACTCTGACTACTTTTCACGTTTTATTGGTTTTGCTCAATACAAGGTGTTTATTGATACATTCGATCTGTTTGATTGGTTGATTTGTTGTTTAAGTATTGCTACAGTAATTACGCACGTACACTTGTTGAAGTGAAAACTTCTATAGGCGCGTTAAGCACTTTTTGGGTGAACAAAAAGCGTGAAACTCGCGTCATCGTCACCGCACATTCAAAAATAGTAATCTAATAGCTCTTCTATCGGCAGTCCCCAAAGACTGTCCCGCATGTTTTTTTAAATGTTAATTAATGATGTGACGAGCTTGTCGTTCACCTGATGTTAAGCGACACGGCCGCCCATAACAGTTGCAACAGTGCTACTCGAAACGGTAGTCTGATATAAAGTTTCGCATGACACTGCACTTCACTATCACAAAACTGCGATCAGATCATAAAGTCTCATTGCTCAATAATTTCACTAGCTACAGTGCCCTTAAAAACAGTGTTTGCACACTACTGCTTGATGGCCGAATAAATGGCAAAGTATAATACGGACCTACGAGCCTTAGGTCTGTATTACAGAACTACCCTCAGTCATTGATTTATTCTCAAGTAGAGATTCCATACACCATTTCATAATTTTGAGAATGAAATTTTGTATTGAGAATTTCACGACTCTGTATTTTTTTTGTTTTGTGTTTTGGCTCCACACTTAATTTGTGTATTTAGCCAGTGGTGTCAATTCTGTGTCGCATTCTCTAAAGCTAAACGAAATTAACATATTTCCGTCTTTTTCATTTCTCCTTTACCAGAAGAGTACCGCCATACTTTAAGTTTACTTTAGTTTTAGAGAATACGACACAGAATCGACACCAGTGTCAAGTAATTGATAATTTCTTAAGTTAATTAACATTACATGTATATATGTGTCAAGTCAAGCCAAGTCAGAGTCCAAGTCATCAAGTTAAGTCATAAGTAGTCTAGTCTAGTCAAGTCATACTCCTAGTAAACCGGTGGCGAGATGATGTCTCGGAATGACGTGCGCAGTGCAGTGTCATGCGAAACTTTGCATTAGAGTTCCGAGTGACACTGCAACTGTTATGGGCGGCCGTGTCACTTAACATCAGGCGAACGACTAGCTCGTCACGTCATTCATTAACTTAAAAGTAATCACCTGCCATCCCGCGAGCCATTATCCGGCTTACCAACTTTTAACTTTCCGAACTTAAACTTCCTAATTAAACTTTATTAAACTTCTCTAATTAAGCTCACCATTCTTTTGTTTGAGTTTGATACCTCTCCCAAGTGCATTAAACTTGCACATTTGAGCATGCTCTGCGTTGTTAATAATGCAAGGAAATAGGAATTCGTGCCATGCTTTTAGTGCATTTCTATGTAGTTAAGTGGGATGTACAAAGGTTTTCTGTGGAGTTGTAATATTGGATGAGGTAATTTTAAATAATTATATTCTTATTTAACAGAAACATTAATATGTACAGGCACTATTTTAAATTATTTTGCTGCTTTTAAAACGAAATGGTTAAATACTATTTGGTTTTAATATGGTTGTTCAAGTCAGTAAATGAAAATAAGTTTTTAATTAATACATCATGATACAAGTGTGCTAGGTTGATCTTTACAGTAGGGAGTATTATATAATAAGGGAATCGAGAGTGTATTGATCAATGCACACGTGTTTCATACTACATTTTTCATCTCACTTGCGAGGAAAAACTAAACTTGAATTTTTAATTATAATTTTTTGAAAAATGGCGCGCTGATTTCTTTTTTCAGTTTCATTTTTCCTAATGAAGGTTATAACCGTATTCTGGTGCACGCGCCAGTGATGCGCGTATGATGGAGGCAAAGCACACATATCTAGGGTACATTGTGTATAAATTCCATAAATAAAGCCTTACCAAGATGCCCGCCCCACTGGTGGGTGGCGAACGGCTTAAATTGGACGATATCTAATTTAAAAAAGCGCAAATAGTTGTTCTGAGTCTGGGTGTTGTGGGACCAGCGTCCTCGTAGTTCCTGGGTCCGTAGACACAGGGTATCCTAGTTAGGGTCCAGTATCTATGTATGCGATCGTTGGGCGTTGTTATTATTATTATCTAAGACCTCCTTATTTCCAAAGTATATTTAACCTACATAATATTTAATTAGAAAACCATAAAAATCATCGAAATGTCATCATGCATGCATCTATTTTAGTTTGATTCGTCTATACAGATAACTTCCTTATCTGTGTTCGTCTAAGACCCATGTTCTTTATAATGGGGGACCGTACAGACCTGTTTCGCATTCCAATCAGTACCCGCCACTCAAGCCAAGATTTTTTTAAATTTAAATTTAATGGTATCAAACGTAAATAAGGTTCTATTTCCTTATATTATATGACTAGCTTCTGCCCGTGGCTTCGCCTACATGACCTAGCTGGACCTGAATGACCAAAATAGGAAACGAAGAATAAATTTTTTCATAGATTATTCAACCACCCATTTCATTCTCTTAGAGGTGGAAATTTGAAAATACCTTTCTAAGTAGATACCTACATTTTACAAAGAACACATCCTCCAAATTTCAAGTCTTTAGGACCAGCGGTCTACGCTGGGCGTTAATATATAAGTCAGTCAGTCAGGACTTTGAATTTTATATATATAGATTGTCTTTAATGTATAGAACATCCACCTCTAAAACTTTTCTCGCATCCCAGTTACCTAAGTTATGTCCCGAGTGGACTCGCGGAGTGTTCCCTGAATAAATGGTCTATAAACATTAACCTAATTTTGTACCACTTGCGTTGTAACGTTATTTATAACGTTTATATCTAAAATGCGAAATGAGGATACGCAATTAGCAAGTTGAAAGTAGGCCATGACGCTCACAAATTCCACAACCGCGTCAAAACTGCAGGAGCCTTTAGATGCAAGATTAGAGGCAAGCAGCCGCTCCAAGCAACGCTCTATAGTCCGTGGTGTGGTGGTTGAGCAGGTCGGCTCATACCCCAGAGGCGGCGGGTTCGACTCCCGCGGCAGGACAAGTATTTGTGCACAGAAAAAAAAAAACAAATACTTGTTCTGAGTCTGGGTGTTGTGGGGCCATGGTCCTCATAGTTCCTGGGTCCCTAGATGCACGGAATCCTATTTAGGATCCAGGATCTATGTATGTTTAACGGTAACTAAAGATTAACCACGTATGTAATCGCAAGAAGCAAGAATAATACATATGCATATTATTATTATCAACTGTAAAAATTGTAAAATTTTATTCAATACTTACATCAAAACAACACAATGATGATAATAAAAAAATAGAATTATTATTTTAAACAGCCGTAAAAACTTTATTTGTGAAATCACAGCCAAGAATTTAAAATGAATCACATCAAAAAGTTCCCGTTAATGTTGTTTGAACTTACCAAAACAGCCATTTCCATAAGCAGCTCATTAATTTTAATTGGTATGTCCTAAAATTCTACAAGATCGTACATTTTCTTCGTGTAAGATTTTCGTCCAAAAATGTTTTTAAGTATAACGCCGACTTACAAAATCTTTAGTTTTCTAGTAGAAAGTTTTTATGTAAATTTTATACTCTGAGATTAATGGGGATGTTTTTGGACGAACATCAGACATTAGACCGGCCACCGAAACGATGGGTAGAGGACCTCCGAACACACGCAGGGCATGGCTGGATGGGTAAGACAGAAGACCACGAGGCATAGAAAAGATTGGGAGTTGCTTGTAGTATAAAGCATCTTCATAAGTAAGAATTAGGTATATAGCTACACTGCGCAGGCTGCGGGGAGAAGTACGAAGTGTGTCAATGAACTTCTCATAAACGGCTTTTTTAGGTTAAGGAATGACGTGACAAGCTAGTCGTTCGCCTAATGTTAAGACACACGGCTACCCATATCAGTTGCAGTATCACTTGGAACTTTAAAGTATAGAGTTTCGCGTGACACTGCGCTGCGCACGTCATCCTGTGACATCGGCGCATATTAGACTGTGAGATTAGATCATAAATTCTCATTTTCCCAGTAATTTCACTGCCTACAGTGCCCTTCAAATCGGACACAGTAGTGCTTACGCACAAATACTTGGCAACAGCAGGCAAAGCGTACTTACCTAGACGAACTGCAGAAAAGTCCTACCACCTTTTTTTTTTTTTTTTTTTTTTTTATTTATCTGCATTTCCATAGACACCTGGGTCCGTGCTTTTTGTTAGATAAGTTCACGAGCTTGACGCATGTAAAATTTATTTTTTACACCTTGCACCTTGGATGGTTTTCATAGCACGTGCGGAACCGGGGTGAGTCATCTAGTTAAGTATTTTCTGTTTGCAGGGTTGAATGGTAGACAAGTAATAAAGCCACAGAATATACTAATACATCTCTGTCACCTCTTGTAAGGACACTGATGGCGACTGGCCGAATACCTACAGGTACAGGTTTCCTTTTTAATTTTCAATTGTTTGAATTTTACATTTTTTTTGTATGTCTTGGAGGGGTCACTTTAGGTTTTTGGTTACGTGCAGTCGTGCTAGTTGTATTTTCTTTATATTTTTTCTGGTTTTGGCTTTATTCATGCATTCTGCCTCTTTAATGTTTATTGTAAATATTGAAATATAAAGTTTTAAATCGTTTTACAACATCGCATACCTTTATTTCTCCACCCATTTAGTTTATACAGTCCATCGCTCGCTATCAGATACCAAGGGGATTTAGGAGTCTATCAAACACTTCTACACTACAGGTTAACCCACGAACCAGTAAATAATGGAGCCAAAACGCCCAATGGGTCCAAATTTACCAAGAGGGTCGCAAAGCCGTGAAATATTCCGGCTATTGAGCCCGACTAATGCCGCCGTTTAACACTCGATGTGCGGTGATTCTTTCCATATACCAGCTGTTTCGGAATAAGGGGAAAGCTGGCGAATACATAGAAATGTTTCAGGTCCAGAAATGGTTTTGAAACAGCTTTTGCAAGATCGATCTGAAAAAAGTTGAGTCAGAAATTTTCATTAATATCATATCAGCACTTAGTAAGGTTTAACGAATGTACATTACTATACTGAATATAGAGTACAGCAACCGCTATGCCAGTTATTCTGCCACCAAGCAGTAGTGCGCAAACACTTCTGTGTTCCAGTTTGAAGGGTACTGCAGCTAGTAAAATTACTGGGCAAATGGAGTTCAAAGTCTAGTAATCTTATTACTAGACTGTGCTGATGTCTCAGGATGACATGCACTGACATGACATGACATGACACTAGGTGGTAGGACTTTGTTGCAAAATTTGTCTAGGTAGGTACCACCGCTTTGCCAGTTATTCTGCCGTCAAGCGCAAGCACTGCTGTGTTCCGCTTTGAAGGGCACTGTAGCTAGTGAAATGACTGGGCAATTGAGACTTATGATCTGATGTCACAGTCGAGTGATCTCATTACCAGACTGTGCTGATGTCTCAGGATGATGTGCGCAGTGCAGTGTCGCTTGTAACTCTATGTTTTAGGGTTCCGAGTGACACTGTTCTGTTATGGGCGACCGTGGCGCTTAACATCAGGTGAACGACTAGCTCGTCATATCATTCAATAAAAAAAAAAATGCGCAGTTCAGTGTCACGAGTAGCTCTATACGTTAGTTAGAGTTCCGAGTGACACTGCAACTGATATGACCAGCCGTGTCGCTTAATATCAAGTGAACGGTTAGCACGTCACGTCATTTCTTAACATAAAAATAAAATATGATATCAAACAGCGCCCGCAGTTTTGGCGGGAAAACGAAAAAGACCACGTCGCCGCATTGTATTATTTTCCAAAACTTGTGTTATTTTCAGTGTTAGTGCATAAAATTGGTGGCATTTTATTCGTTAAGTGCTGGATTAAAATTTAAAAAAAAACTTACTTTTATTGCATTAGGCTCCAAATGCTAAGGACTAGCAATATAAGTGACGTCGGAATATGGCTCAGAGAATGTTATTCGTAGGAGAAAAATAAGTTTTATTTATCGCGAGGTAGCGTATATAATTTTTCGCAGAACAAAATCAATGACAATTCTACAACCACAATTTAAACATATTTTTTATAATTATTCCAAAGAGGCGCGTCGCGTACATTTAGCCCACTACTGGTGCACCACACTGGTGGTAGCAGCGTCTGGGCGTGTCCAATATGCTGCCGGCAACGCTTTCCCGTTGTGCAATGCTGATTCGTTGTGCCAAAGAAGTATAAGCATTTTGTTTATGCGTCGCTTAAATCAAGACTGAATCGGCTTCTTCTTTCAAACTTAATTACAGAAAGTAAAGCTAAATAAATAGGCACGCAACAAAACAGATTTCATTTCTACCTACAAACAAGTGGTAATATCATCGAGACACTTTACCACTTACTTTTAAAACTGGCTTCCCCTTAAATCCCCATCTACGAATTAATAATGAAACGTTTTCCAGCTTTTACAATATTCCTCGTGATTAATTACCATATATTGAAATTTTAATTGAAATCAGTAAATTGCCGGTACAATGAAGTAGACATGAGTAACTTAGCTAACAAGATTCATAAATGAACTAGTTCCAGTGATCTAGTTCATGTCAAATTCTCTATTGCTAATCATCTTGTTCGGAGATGATTTTGTGGTCATAATGACAATCAAAATTTGCAAAAGGTTTAATTTAGCGTTAAAGCATTAAAGCGTTAGCGTTGGACTTTTTGTTTAATCGTGATTGTAATGAATAAGTTAACAGATGAGATCTAGTATCTACTACAAACGCTTACCCCTCGGGAACGCTTTCCCCTAGTTGCAGTGAACTGCACTGTTCTATATTTATAGATTCAAATCTATATCTATAGATCAAATTTTGATTGTCATTATGACCACAAAATCATCTCCGAACAAGATGATTAGCAATAGAGAATTTGACATGAACTAGATCACTGGAACTACCAACTACTGGAACTACTAACTATTGATATAGAACAGTGCAGTTCACTGCAACGAGGGGAAAGCGTCCCCAAGAGGAGTTAGTTCCATTTGGTCGCATACTTTATCTGTCACAGTTCTGCAAACCCATACAAGTTCGTATCGGCGGAGTGAGATATTCTGTTCCATCCAAAACTTAAACTTACTTTGCTAACAGAAAAGAGCGAATATTGACTCCGGAGTGAGTCATATATCTCTTTTATTTTCCCATGCCTACGATAGAGGTGGGCAAGGTCGATCATAAATTTTATATCCAATCTTTTACGGGACGCACCGTAATGGACAAATTTTAATTTTTAATTACCGAAGTAATAATTTTAATAGTAATTACAATAGTTGATTTGATGGACAGTTATGGCTTCAAGTTATTTTATATTTTTATGATGTTTAACGTGTAACAGTAAAATACGTAAAGGAAAAATTAGAACCACGAACCGGATTTGAACCGACATCCATTCGGCCCTAAAGCTGGGACATGCTTCACTTAAGTTATCGTGACACCCGCCCGGTGAAGCTCCAAAGGTCGGTAGAGACCAACAGCTTTATTAGCGCGTTATTAGCTTAGCTCGTTCAAAATTAAACTTAATGTGACAAGTGATCTCAGGTCCATATGTATTGTCTCAACTCGCTATCAACCCCGCAAGTTGGTTGTAAAAGGTGAAGGATTAATTTGGATGTCAGCTCTTGATCAAATTTAAATGGGATCACACGGGAAGCACCAGCTTGCCAATAAAAAAGAATCATAAAAATCGGTTCATCCAGTCGAAAGTTCTGAGGTAATAATCATTTTAAAAAAAAATACAGACGAATTGAGAACCTCTTCCTTTTTTTAAGTCGGTTGAAAATGCATCTGATTGTAACACATATTTTTTTTAAGTTTTTAAGGTCACGCGTTGACCTTAATCTCATGCTGAGTCGGGACAAGAGGGGTGATTACGAAACTTTGATTGCAATGCAACAGGAGACATTTCCATACTAACTATGCACATAAACTGCGAATTCAAACTGTCAAATCTATACAAATTTGAGTTCGGTTGCAATCGAGGTACGTGATCGCCCAGCTGGTCATGACATCACACAGGGTTACATCTGTTAATTTGTCAATTTATTTTTATTTTTAACATCAAATTTTACTAGCATTTGACCACGATCTCACTTGAAGTGACGATGCGATCAAGGTGTAGCATGCTAGCCAAGTAAATACCTATTCACTCTTCTCTTGAACAGGCCCGGGTCATACAATACAATACAATACAATAACACTTTATTGAACACCAACTTATACATAAAAACGCACATTAAAAAAAACTTACAAAAATGGTAGAACAAAGGGCGGCCTTATCACATTAAGCGATTTCTTCCAGGCTACCTTAGGATGGACAGGAAATAAAGGAATAAAATTGCGGTCGGTGTTGTTACAACTTACATACTATAAATAACAATAATTAGGTATAATCACCTCAAATATAAAAAAAAAAAAAAAACAATCAATACTAAACTTATAATACATACTAATATAATAATACGATATATGTAATACATATATTACATGTATATGAATATATATATATATATAATATATAAAAATAGTATATATATATATATATAATAGATATATAAATAAAATTAAATTGATAGATCATTGACAAATTCTAAGCAAAACTAGGACTGTTCCGATAGGAAATGTTTCCTCACCATGTCTTTAAAGATGGCGATAGACTTAGCGTGACGAATATTTATGGGTAGCGCATTCCATAAACGGACAGCTTGTACAGTGTAGGAGTGGTCATACACTGCTGAAGCATGAACAGGCATTTGTAATTGAAGGGTGTTGGTGGAATAGTGGTCATATTTCGGAAACACACAACTATTCTTTCTTTCTAAATTATACTGTATTCTCTTATAATGTAATGTTGTGTGGTGTCCTGAATAAATGTCTTTTATTTCTTTATCTGCTTTTATTTAACTTAGTTTACATAATTCAATAAACACGCTAGAAATCTATTTAATCCTCATATATTTTTCATAACCAAACCATAGTGGAGTCGTTCTCTACGAGCAGAACCGATATTGCGTGCTCCCATACCTCTCAGACACGTACAGTGTCCGGTAAACAATATGACACGACGAGTTTCAAAAGAAACTGCGGCAAAGTTACCTAGTTCTTAATTTTTTTTTTTTGTTGTTCAATGTTGGGACGAGCTAGTCGTTCACCTGATGTTAAGCGCCACGGCCGCCCATAACAGAACAGTTTCACTCGGAACCCTAAAACATAGAGTTTCAAGCGACACTGCACTGCGCACATCATCCTGAGAGATCAGCACAGTCTGGTAATAAGATTACTCGACTATGAGATCAGATCATAAAGTCTCAATTGCCCAGTAATTTCACTAGCTACAGTGCCCTTCAAACCGGAACATAGTAGCGCTTGCACGCTACTGCTTGGCGGCAGAATAACTGGCAAAGCGGTGGTACCTACCTAGACGAACTTTTCAACAAAGTCCTACCACCTAGTAGTTCTTAATATAACCTATTGGTGTGTACTCGTAGGTATGTCCTCTTTGAAGTAAAACTTCTTTACGCACACTTGAGTAAGCTGGCGAACGAAAGTTGAGAGGGAGATATAGGTTTACAGAAATTTATTTACAAATAAGACAAAAAAGTCACTTCCATGAGAACATAGACTTAAAAAATTCATCACAAGTACATTCGTCGTCACTTTAAATAATGTATATAGTAACATAAATATAAATACGTGCTTAAGTAACATTACATTTTAACAAGGCTTAATTTAAAATGTTTACTTCGGCAACTTAACCGTTGTAAGGTATTGAGTCAATTGCTTCTTGAATGTGTTAAATGAACATATTTTTTTAATATGTGAGGGTGTATCTCCCTCTCTACGAGAAGATAGAAAGTTTTGTTTCGTATGATTACATAGGCAAGAGAGATGGTGCTAAAGAAGTTTTACTTCAGTCGTGTGGTCTAAAGCACACTAGGTTTTTGCAGTGACCATTTTTTTTATCATAGAACCTGTGCGGGACTGCGGTACAGGCGCGTTAGGTCGGACTGGCCAACCAAGATCGGCACTATATACGGCGGAATGGACTGTAGACACGATAATGTTCTAGTAGCCGACCCCGATTGTAACCCAAGTCACGAATAGCCGTCCCTTGCACACGTGCGCTGGAGTTGATGGTGAGGCGAAGAAAGAAAAGGGCTTCCGCTCGGTTTGGTGGTCACCGACTTGGTATTCAGGAGCTTGCCGCTGTTCTTCTTGATTACTGGCTGTAGGTGCGTTCTGCTCGGCGTCGGCACTCTGCGCCGCATTGTACTATTTTCCAAAATTTGTGTTAATTTCAGTGTTAGAGCATAAAATTGGTGGCGTTGTATTCGTTAAGTGCTGGATTACAGGCATGAGTGTGGGAAAGTGGTATAATGATGGTGAAACGTTTCTTTTCGTGTTGTTTCCAAAACTCCATAGAAATCTCTGGTAAAGTTGCCACCGCTTTACTAGGAGTATGACTTAGACTAGACTATGACTTGGCTTGATGATTTGGACTGTGACTTGACTTACCTTGACACATATATTTATGAAATACATATACTAACTTGAAAATTATCAATTATTTGACACTGGCTAAATACACAATAGTGAGGAGCCAAAAAAAAACTCTCCGTCAAATGTGTCTTTACGTTGCCCGCACACTGTACGCAGCGCAGGATCAATAATATTTGTCCGCATATAGTTTATTGCTCCGATATTGATGCGGTTTGCACAAACAACCGTACTTAGATATTAGATACATAATTTAATATCAGACGTTAGTGGAGGTACATGAGATGCTGACGATATTAATATATGGTAAGCAGTATTGATACCAAACCTAATACTGAAACGGAGTAACTATTATATTATAATATGTATGTATGTGCCTTTATGACAACTTAAACGTAACACGTGCATATTACATTTTATTTTTGGTTTTGATTTGGCTCCACACTTTGTGTATTGTCAAGTGATTGATAATTTCTCAAGTTAATTAATATACAAGGTGGCATTTAATTCACTCTCTTCCTTAAATGTATATTCTTAGACCATGCTGTAGAATATTAGTAAAAGGTCCAAGTAAAAAAAAAAAAAATTTTTTTGTATTTAGTGCCTCTTAAAATAACTGCATGACAGCCGAATTGTCTATTTAACGGGACACACATCGCGGGCACCAGCTGAGTGCTTTATAAATGTTTCGTAGGCAATAAAACACCTGTATCAATGTCACAAGACTTTTCTTTAGAATTATCGATAATGCCTAGATTTAAGTTTTATTTCATAAGTACTAATTTATTTCGTAAGTAATGGAGTTTTGGAAACAACACGAAAATATACGTTTCACCATCATTATACCATTTACCCACACTCACGCCTGTAATTCAGCACTTAACGAATAAAATGCCACCAATTTTATGCACTAACACTGAAAATAACACAAGTTTTGTGAGTTAATACAATGCGGTGACGCGATCTTTTTCGTTTTCCCGCAAAAACTCAAAGCGTGTTAATAGTCCTTTGCGGATGGGTTGTAGCTATTATGTATTCTGTGGTTATAGTGATGATCGTATACTGCGGGATTAGGGTTGGTAGGTATATAGGTAGGTAGGGGCACCATATGGGACGTAATTTATATGTTGTTTAACTGAACTATACTGATAAAGCTTCACTTGAAATTCGTCCATTGTCGATTTATAACAAATAACGTTAAATTACACACAAGTGGGGTTCCTTTTTTACTTTGATGGGCGGAAATGTTCTCGCACTTCCCTGCCACCACGGAGGTGATGGCAGCTGGTATGTGGGACTCGAACCCACTAAAACCCCCCCGGGATCCGATGGTGGAGGATCATTCCACATCTTACAGGTACGGCAAGATAGTGCGTATAAAAAGAGTCGTACATCAAAGCAAAATATACATAGGTACGCCGACACTGTTGTTAACCTTTATCCCTATAATCCCGTACCCCATACGTTCAGTCATTCGAAACCAGTAAAATTTTCCTCGTAAAACCCGAAAAGGAAACATGCATGGGAATTTGAACCTTAGGGTTCCGCAAGCTTACATTGTGCAAAATACACTGACATTATTAAAGCATTATTAAAAGATATCGTTGCCATGTCAATTTTAGACGAATTAAAAATAAAATAGCGCCCAACGATCACATACATAGATCCTGGACCCTACATAGGATTCCCTGTGTATAGGGACCCAGGAACCCATCGGGCACGGAACCTTAAAAAACGTCCCAACTGAGTTCCCTGGACAATAGCGTTAAAGTAATTTTTCACGTGTGCCCCATACTGTACGTAATAATGTTCTTTTGTATCGATAAATTGATCCTTTTTTTAGATTGTGACTTGTGATTTTTACCTGATTGAAAGGGTGATTTTTAGAGCGATTGTATGCATTCTTTGTTAAAGTTTGAAACAATGAGGACAGGAAATGACACGGTGTCGAAAATATAAATTAAATACAAATATTTAGAGACCGGGAGTTCATTGCTTTTTCCTATAATATAGTTTAGCGCCTGGTTGCCGCGACGTGAACGCTCTAAAACGTATGTGTTTACATATTTAGACCTATTTAGGCTTTCTATGGTTACACTGATGAAGAATTTGGTAAAAATAAGCTGTAACAGTAGCTGTAGTATAAGCAGTAATTGGTGTTTCAATCAAATTGATCAAATCGATTTGATTGAAACACCAATAGCTTAATCGATCAAATCGATTTGATTAAAACACCAATAGCTTATTTTAACCAAATTATTTATCAATGTCAAACAAAAATCAAATTGATCGAATCGATCAAATCGATCAAATTTATCGAATCGATCGAATTGATTAAATCAATATAAATAATAATAATAATACAATAAAAAAATAATCATCGAAAATTTTCCATACGTTCATGCGTGATGCGATGACCAAGGGAAATAGAGATTCATTTTTACAATGACAATGGGTAAATATGGATGCATGCTTGTACACAATACCCGGTTGGTGTTATTCTTTTGGGCGGATCCTCGTACTGCCTGCTACCCGGTTTTGTGAGGTATACCGGTTTTATCAGGATAGCAGTTTGTACAGCGATCCTGTTTGCGGATGCGACACGTCCCGATAGAAATAGAAAAAGAAAGGCCGTAAATTTATCAAGAATAATGCAGTGCGCAGCAAAAATGCGGATGTATATTCGAACATTTTCAACCGACTTCAAAAAAGGAAGTTTTGAATTCGGTTTTTTTTAAATTTTTTATTTTTGTTAATAATAAAAAATAAAAAAGTATGTCTGTCATTAATAAACCGATTTGGGAATTTTTTATTTTATATTTAAAAGTACATATACTGTCAACCACTGTGGTGTGGTGGTTGAGCAGGTCGGTTCATAGCCTGGAGGTGGCGGGTTCGATTTCCGTATTTGAACACATCATAATAGTGCAAATACTTGTTCTGTGTCTAGGTGGTGTGGTCCTCGTAGTTCTAGGGTCCCTAGAAATACAGGGAATCCTAGTTAGGGTCCAGGATCTATGTATGAGATCGTTGGGCGTTATTATTATTGATACTTTCAGATCGGTCTTATATTACCTGTAATTAACTAATGGTTGTTTTTTTTTAACGGTCCAATGCTGTTGATCTCTACCGACCTTTGGGCGGGATTGGCTGCAAGTACCATGATCGTTTAGCAGCTTAGAACCTGGACACTCATGTAAATAATTATTACGGTGTTATTTGTATTATCACTAGTTTAGACGTGACGGCGGCTACGTCCAGTTATAAACTCTATGCACAGCGATCGAGCACCGTAATTTACCCTGCGGTGGCATTAAATTTATTACAGTGGCAGCACCGGCAACTGTCATGGCGCCCCTACCTGTCTGGCTATATAAAAGGAGCACTCGGTGTACTGCTGATCATTCTTGTTCCAGACACGGCGCGGTGTGGACATGCTGAAGGCCTATTGTTATATAGGTTGCAACCTACCCACAAACCCCTTTCTGTCTACAGACGTATAGTTAAGTTGTTGTTTTCTTTTCTTTTATATCCATTATTGTTGCACTACCGTATTAAGCCTTCCACAATACACCAGGGTTAACTGGAAGATAATGCTCGATAGCATTAAGTTCGCCTATGTACCTTCAATTGTTGTTGTTTGTGCAATAAAGAATTTTCTATCTATCTATCTAAATGTATTCCACTGCATCCTCCTACCAGTATATCTTGGCCGTTCATCATATCGTACATCTATGCTACTAGGGTTTTTTATGTTAAACTAGGTGCGTCCTGCGGTTTCACCTGCGGATAAAAAGTATTTTAATTATTTACTCATCCCACATGAAAATTTCACTTTTCTGAGATAAAATAGCCTATATGTTAATCTAGTGTATAAGCTATCTTGGTACCAAATTTCATCCAAATCCATTCAGCCGTTTGAGCGTGAAGGTGTAACAAACATACACACATACACACATACAAACTTTCGCCTTTATAATATTAGTGTGATAGTGGTGTCGATTCTGTGTCGCATTCTCTAAAACTAAAGTAAACTTAAAGTATGGCGGTACTCTTCTGATAAAGGGGAAATGAAAAAGATGGAAATATGTTGATGTTCGTTTAGCTTTAGAGTATGCGACACAGAATCGACACCAATGTGATGTGATAACGTGACGAGCTAACCGTTCGCCTGATGTTCTACTTCTACTGATGTGCTACAGTGCCCTTCAAACCGGAACACAGCAGTGCTTGCGCACTACTGCTTGGCGGCAGAATAACTGGCAAAGCGGTGGTACCTACCTAGACGAACTTTGCAGAAAAGTCCTACCAACTAGTAAAGTGTCTCGTCCTGGGAATTCCCGAGACTTTGGTGGTAGGCGGTCTCGGGTCCCGGGACTTTGAAATTGTCGGAAATTCCCAAACCCTAATTGCTACGTACATATCATGGTCAACAAAAAATATACATGTATAGTATAGACTGTAAACGCTGACTGTACCGCTGAACGTCAACCGCAGCTGAACTGTAAACACGTCGCAGAGTGGTCTGCAAACTGCACTCTCGGTGTAAACATGCCCCGTGCTTCAGCTAGCCTCTAATGTTGCGTAAGGTGCTTACAAACAGTGCCCTGGTCAAGTCCTGGGAACCATGACATATAGTATTATATAGAAGGATATCAGACGTATACAACAATTCACAAAATAACAAATGGGATGATAAATACTCCCATGTAGAAACTACCCAGGAGGTAGGACTTTTCTGCAAAGTTCGTCTAGGTAGGTGCCACCGCTATGCCAATTATTCTGCCGCCAAGCAGTAGTGTGCAAGCACTGTGTTCCAATTTGAAAGGCACTACAGCTAGTGAAATTACTGGGCAATTGAGACTTTATGATCTGCTGGGCAATCACGTAACTCGATTGCAACCATTAGAAACACAAATTTGTATGGATTTGACAGTTTTTATGTGCATAGTTAGTATGGAAATTTCTCCTGTTGCATTGCATACAAAGTTTCGTGACCATCCCCCTGATCTCACAGTCGAGTAATCTTATTACCAGACTGTGTTGATGTCTCAGGATGATGTGCGCAGTGCATTGTCGCGCGAAACTTCATATTTTAGAGTTCCGAGTGACACTGTTCTGTTATGGGCGGAGGTGTCGCTTAACATCGGGTGAATGACTAGCTCGTCATATCATTGACATACAGATTAAAAATTCCGAGGTAAAAATATATTTTCGTAATTTATCAATTACGTTAATAATTAAGTTAATAGTGGATCGCATCGTCACTTCCCATAAGGTGAGAGCGCGGTCAAATGCTAGACAAGTTTGAAGTAAAAGAACAAAAATATATATATATGATCCATGGAATGGATTACACAAATATATTATATTGGCAGCCTCTGTGGTGTGGTGGTTGAGCAGGTCGGCTCATAACCCGGAGGCAGTGGGCTCGATTCCCGCGGCAGAACAAGTATGAATGCACAGAAAAAAAAGCAAATATTCTTGTTCTGAGTCTGGGTGTTGGGACCATGTCCTCGTAGTTCCTGGGTCCCTAAACACAGGGAGTCCCAATTAGGGTCCAGGATCTATGTACCGTTGGGCGTTATTATTATTATTATTTAGGGTTTATCTGCAAAAGATAAACAAGCTTTAAACTAGTGTTAAACACTCGTGTGACGTCTGTCTAAGCCTTGTTTATGTATTTTTTAGTACGGTATCTTTTTTTCTCTCTTTTTCTCCCCTCAATAAGTCAAACCGTGGCTTACCCATGGAGGGCCAAAAACAATCACTCCATGCGGGGACGCGACAGCAATATGGACCTTACGGGTCTGGACAATAAATAAATTAGATACAGACCCACTGGCCCAAAGGTGTGGCACCATAAATATGGACCTTTCTCTTGGAGTGGGATAAAAAAGGTATTTATTTCTGTGCACAAAAGTTTTATTGTTATGAACTGATTTCTGGGGAAATAGCGCATCATCACACTAATATTATAAAGGCGAAAGTTTGTATGTGTGTTTGTGCGTATGTGTGTATGTTTGGAACTCCTTCACGCTCAAACGGCTGAATGGATTTGGATGAAATTCGGTACCAAGACATTTTTTACTTTGGATTAACATATAGGCTACATTTTATCCCGGAAAAGTGAAATTTTCCCGTGGGATGAGCAAATAGTTAAAATACTTTTTATCCACGGTTGAAACCGCGGGGCGCAACTAGTTCATTAATAAATTCTAAATGGATAAATAAACAATAGTACATAATTATATACTAACTGGCGGTGCCCCGCGGTTTCACCCGCGGATAAAAGTAGTCTATGTGTTAATCCACTATACAAGCTATTATATTGTATTCTATGTACATTATAATAAAGGGAGGATCCATTTTCTCACTTATTCTTTCACCCTATTTTAATCCCTATTTATGGGAAGCCTTTTATTGATGGATTTATTTATTGCGCTATAGCTGTTACCATTTAGAACAGACTCCAATAAAAATATGAAAATAGAAAAAAATGCAGTTAGTCCACTTTGGCTCTCATGGCCTCAATTAACCTCAACCTCAAACCAAGCGGACATCACAAAATTTCTGTTCGTTTCTGAATATTATTTAATCATGGTGTAAAAGCATATTATTTCGATTCCCATTTATTTTCTCGAAACATGTTTATATAAACATTTCTTTCTCGAAAAAAGTTTAATAAGTAAAAAAAGTACCTTCGAAAACTTGAAGTTAAATATTTACAGTACCTAAAGCCAAAGCCACGGTCAAAGAGAAACAAATTAAACCAACTTATTCAATTTGGCACCGGACACGACGCTGCTAAGCTTTGATGAATCAAATTCAAAGATGCGTTGTTGGCATTTAGACTTTTAGATACAAAATTCACCCAATGAGTGCTTACCCGTAAATAACGCATAGTGCATCGAACGTGCATTTTGACGTAGAGAAGAAATAAACAAATAAATATGTGTGGACATTTCACACAACGCCATCTAGCATCAAACTAAGCAAAACTTGTAATATAAGACTAAAATATATCTCTAAATCTTCTTGGGTAACTTTCAAAATTCATGTACATTTCTAAAGGGGATTTTGAAAATAACACTATAATTTTTTAAGGTTTTGCCTGATCAAATTTTTAGGTAACCTGCCGATTATTGGCTGGCCCGATAGCTCAGTTGGTAGTAACCCTGCCTTCTGAACTGGTCTGTGGGTGCGATTCCCACTCAGGACAAACATTTGTGTGATGAACATAGGTGTTTGTTCTGTGTCTGGGTGTTATATTGTATTCTATGTATGTATTTAGAAACGAAAAGTATTTAAGTATTGTATCAGTTATCTGATTCCCATAATACAAGCTTTGCTTAGTTTGGGGCTAGATGGCGTTGTGTGAGATGTCCACACACATTATTTATATATTATTTTTACAAAAACTTTCTACGGAGACTATAGGCGGTCTCACGACTTTAGCCTGAACAACGCGGCGAACAAACAAAAAAAAACACGATGAGAATTTTTTTAAACAAATTCCTTCGAAATCATAAGATTAAAACTAATCAGCTCTTATGAAAGTCTTCTTCTTCTCTTCGTTTATTGGCCTGCTATCACTTTTTAGTGATAATTCTGCCAATGTCAAGTGAGGAATTTCGTACGGTTATGTCATGTCAAAGTCTTATTTTGTCAGTCAAAATGCCAAAGTAAAATGGTGGATATTTTACTGACTCCTCTAGGAAGCCTTGAAGAGAAAACGAAAAGGCATGGTTTTGAAACTTGGAACCATTTGCCAACACTAGTGCACGTTCAACAACACTTAACGGATAATAATCCACCCTTATTTCACATTAAAATTCAAAAATACACTGGTAATGGAAAAAAGTTCAAAATTCACAACCGCCATTTTCGGATTCTTTTCAACCATCGTTGTGAAAGTCAATAGAAGGACAGGTGAATGACAGGATGCTAAGTTGACAACGTCAATATTCTGGCACAATACACAAACCGTGACCAATGAAGAACAAGAAAAAAGTATATGTTTTGGTTTTTTCATAATATCGGACAACCAGCGCCAGCGGATCATCCTCTAACTCTAAACTCCATAAAGCTTTTAAAGAGAAAAGTAAAACCTCTTAATATGAATAAAATCTGAATCTATTTTTAAAATACAAAGTTTTGTAATTAAGTAAATAAATTAATCGACACCCGACACAAATAAACAGTAAACTTTAAAAAAATAGGCTCGATTATTATTTACTTACAGCGATAAGCTCTAGCCTACGCGTGTGATGCCGCGGGCAGCTGCTAGTTACAACATACAATTTAATTTACGCTCAATTTCGTTTGTAAACACGTTCCCAAAAGTCTATTCAGGAAAATGTTCCTTAGAAAACAAAAACACAGATACAGCAGGCTGTATTTCGTTTTATTTAGCGAACGGTCGAGGAATACGATTCCGCCATCTTTGACGCATGGGAATAAAATTATCCGTTGCATAAATTTGCTCGAAGTTCGCCGTTTCAGCCATAAGGCGTCCAACAAATTTAACAACCCATTATAGCTGTCTTACATTTACACCGTAGCGTAACGCGAGGTAGACGCTCTGTACTACCAAACAAGTACCAGTTATTCAAACCGAAAAAAGCAGATCGAAGTGAAAACTAAGTACCTAACTTGTGACATGCTCATAGGAAGCGTGCGGTGACGATGACGCGGGTTTCACGCTCTCTGTTGACCCAACACGTACACTTATATACACTGTATACATATAGCTCATGAGAAGCGTGCGGTGACGATCACGCGAGTTCCATGATTTATGTTAACCCAAAAAGTGCGTGCTTCTTGAAGAAGGACCAGGTTTCAGACATATTCGGTCGGTCGGAGTAATTTCGACTTTTAATTGACTTGAGTTTTAGCCGTTATTTATCTTACATAAAGTGTATTTTTTTTAGTATGTAATACATTTTACTATGTTTAGAGGTTAATTAATTCAGTATTTTTTGACGTGATAACGTCTTATAAATATATGACCGCCGGCTGCACGCACGAAAAATTATCACGTTCCGCAAGAGCCGAGCGTGCAAGCGAGAGCGCGGAACGAGCGATAGAGAGGCACGATCGGTCTAAATGTTTTCTTATGACGTTATCACGAAAAATTTTCATCCGTAAACAGACTTTGTAGACAACCATTTTTTAATTATTTTTTTATATCTGAAGAGGCCTGCATTTGACCGCGTTCTCACCTGATGGAAAGTGACGTCGCGGTCTACGAGTTGCCTGCCTAGAAGACAAATATTCACTCGCGACTTTAAGAGCTCTATATTGTGCTTATCGGGAAAAAAGACTTTAGAAAAATGTTCCATTCCTTCACTGCTCGGATTACGTTCAAAAGTTCGTTTAAACTGGTCTTGTAGCTCACTACGGTGCAAACGACAGCCTTGAAAGCTCTTTTAACTAAGTTTCCGCAAGATTAACCATTGGAATCCTGTTCTTAATTTGTTAGTGTTAAGGGTCAAAGTTGATTGCAAATAAATTTGCATTCGCTTTGCGGTTATAGTTACCGTTTGCCATATACTAATGTAAATTGAGGTTGCTGCGCATTAAGCGCATTTTGCTATTGTTCAAGTATTAAAAGCGGTGTTAAGTTTTATCAGTACTTACGATAAGCGCTATTTATTTCTAACTATTTGACCCGCCCCGGCTTCGCACGGATCGCGGTCGAACGGGATAACGGGTCTCCTGTTGCATTGCAATCAAAGGTTCCAGGATCACCCCCTGATCTTACAGTCGAGTAATCTTATTACCAGACTGTGCTGATGTCTCAGGATGATGTGCGCAGTGAAGTGTCGCGCGCAACTTTATATTTTGGAGTTCCGAGTGACACTGTTCTCGTCAGTCACTGTCTTCTTCCGGTGAACAACTAGATCGTCATATCATTAATTAAAATATAAAAGATATGTGCATCGCGTCCAAGAACTCCATCAAAAAACAATTGAAGGGTTGAGAACAAAAAGGGTTTAATTGTCAAATTAATAGTTTCGAGAAAATTGACTTTAAACTTCACCGGCTTCATTTTAACGTAGAGTGCTTATTAAGTAATAGAAAAGGTTTATGTAAATTTCAGTTGCTTGAAAATGTATTAGTTCTTATTTAAAATACTAAACATGGTACTAATTCATACAATTACTGTAAAAAAATAATATAATAAAATAAATATAATAATGTTTTTATATAGCGAACTGTATTCCTGTGTCAGATAAGGCGTTTTTAGACTCAAAATCTCGAGATTTAAGCCTCATTGCGGTATTTTGAGAATGTATTATTGTAGATAATTTCACGCTGAATCATTGGATTCGCGTGAGCGTGAAATTATAGTAATAGTTTTATAGCCCATAAGTCATTTTGTGAAAAATATCAGTTAAACCCCTTTGTTTTGTTCTCACCCCTTCAATTATGTTGTTAGTTTGTGACATACCGCATTTAAGAATTGCAAACTCACATTTTAGGCTACAATGAAGATTATTCTTTGAGGAGTAACGCACGTACTCATCTAATTTAACCAAATAAAACTTGGAAGAAATGAGTCAGGTAAATACATCTTGATATAAAAGACATATCTTTTTTTTCTACATTTTCTGCACATATTTTTTTTTTAACGCCAATGACTTTTGGGAAAATTTTATAATTATGCTTAGTAAAATAACTTAATTTTAAGGACCTAATATAATTTTGATTTGTAAAAGTGCTAAAAATAGCCTATTTGCAATAAATCTTTTGACTTTGACTTCGGTTGGCTTTTTTGTAATTGGACTAAATGATACCTCATCTAGATACATTTGAATAATATTCTGAACTTGAGTTTGAGTTTTGAGATACTTGCGTGATCATCAAGTGACAGATGCGTAGATAAAATGTTTTATAGTGACACAAGAACTTGTCTACTACTTAGTTGAACGTGAATCACACTTCACACTCATATTATAAAAAGTTTGTATGTGTGTTTGTGTGTATGTGTGTATGTTTGTTACTCCTTCACGCTCAAACGGCTGAATGGATTCGGATGAAATTCGGTACCAAGATAGCTTATACACTGGATTAACAAATAGGCTACATTTTATCCCGGAAAAGTGAAATTTTCCCGTGGGATGAGCAAGTAATTAAAATACTTTTTATCCTCAGGTGAAACCGCGGGGCACAACTAGTAAATAAATAAAAAAGAAATAAAATATAAAATGTTGAAATTCAAGATTAGGGAATGGAAGGGAATGGTATCAACTAAGTATTTATTTGTTTACTAAATGAGTGTTCCACACAGATTGGCTACCATCTTGGTTTGCCAAATCTCTCGCACGTGTGTCACATCTTGCTGACTTGTGCATTCGACACTCCCAAGATATAGGGTGATACGGTAAGGAAACGGATCCGTCCAGATGAGGTTTTAGCCGGATGTGTAAATAGGCTCTTGTTCAGCCATTATATTGCCAGCAGCAACAGATTTTGCACTTTTGTGTAGGTGTAATGTTAGAACCCACAAAAAATAACTTGTTTTTCAAAATGCAGAAACAATACTACAAACGTACACACAATACGAAAAAAAAACGAGTGTGCTTTAGACCACCCGACCGAAATAAAATTTCTTTACTTTAGCGCCATCTAGTTTAGTTATCTTAGCTGGTATAACTTTATTTTTGCTTTGTTTAACGTTAATGCCAGCATCTTAACAATTGTAAATTGTCATTTTACCGGACATACCAACATAATAAATACACATTTTAATAAATTTTTACTTTGTTATGTTGGCAATGGAAATCTACCAACTTTACATTACTCCCCAATTCAAGCGTGCGTAAATAAGTTTTATTAAAAAAATACAGCTGTTTCCTTTTATCTCTCTCTTTTTGTCACATAAATATAGACTTATACAAATGCTTTATACCATTTTTTACATGAACCAGTACAACATGCCCCTCTCTCTTGCCCCTACAGTAATATACAAAACCTAACTCTCAAAATTGTGCGTACACTTGGAGCACTCACGCTCACTAAAAAGCTTCTTCTAGCGGCGGCGTCGTGTGTCGGGTCGTCCTCTTCCCTCAAATATGGCCGAGGAAGGCGATGGCTGGAACATGCGTCAAGCTCGTGAACGGGTGCTGCTTGCGGAAGCTGGTTTGCTCGGTGGTGTACGCACAATTAGAAATAAGTACTTATGTTTACGTGTTATTGGCTGTATTGCCAAAATTTAACAAAGAGCACGGACCGAGGTGTCTGTGGAAATGCAGTATAAAAAAAAACCTGACTCTCCTTCTTTATATCGTCACTAACGCATCCCTCTCAACTTCCGTGCGCCTCTTCACAAATTCACCAGTTTACTAAAAAAATGTTACGATATCGGCAGTCAGCTGTTTATATCTATTGAATCCACCCAAAGGAAGTTCTATACAGATAATATAGAGCAACGGTATATATATATATATATATATATATATATATATATAGAAGTTCCTTGATCCACCCACAAAAGGTTGTAGTTCCTAGGAACAAACTATGACAATGACAGGGTGACAGCCCGCCGCAGGCACCTGCCACAAATCGTGTAACGCCAGTCGTCCAGCGGCTTACCTTAATACCAAGACGTCTGTCCCCTACAAACACGATGTACGCTTTCTAGCGAAGCTAAAGCGACAAATTACTTTACTTTGCGTTGTTCTTTGTTCTAGTCTTTTGAGGAACGCTTTCGTTGGAAGTTAATACTCATCATCATCATCATCATCGACATAAGCCTCTCCCAAGGCATGCCACTGAGCCCGGTGTTCGGCTCTATTTTTCCAGTTATTCCCAGCTACCTTGCGTATGTCATCGCTCCATCTCGCCGCAGGTCGTCCTACACTACGTCTGCCGATCCGCGGTCTCCACTCCAGAATACGTCCGTCAGAGTTAATACCCGTATTGCATCAATTGACGACTGAGTGTAATTTTGTAATACGGAAATATGCATGTAGACATGTTGTTTTTGAAATAAAACTGTTTTACACACGCTTGACTTGGGAAGTAAGCTGGTGAATACGAAGCGAACACAAATTGAAGTAGGTTCACGTAGATCTCGATTGCCAGTATAACAAAGTTAAAATTTTGTATTACTATGTTGGTATGTCCGGTAAAATGACAATTTACAATTGTATTGTCAAGATGGTGACATTAACATTAAACAATGCAAAAACAAAGTATACCGGCCGATAGATGGAGATAAAGAAGCTTTACTACAGTCGTGTAGCACACTTTTTTTTTGCAGATAATTTCGTAATTGTCCGGCTTTTCACAGTATGTCCGGCTTTTCTCTATCGGCATCTGGCAACTCGATCTGCGGTCCAATTAGAGAGACGGACTGGCCTGCCTAATTCCAATTTGAGACCACGCTGCACGCAGACAGTTGGTAAGTATATGATGCAGTACGGCTTTGTGATTCAATTAGGTAATTGTTATCTGCACTAGGTTTAAGCTCGTCAAAGTTGTGTCGACGACACCTTAAGCTCAAGTCACTGGTCAGCTCAAAAACTTTGCTTGTTAATCAAATAATAATTCTTTTGAAGTAAAACTTCTTTACGCACGCTTGTCTTGGGGAGTAAGGTGGTGAATGCGAGGCGAACGGAAGTTGAAGTTGGATCACGTAGATCTCCATTGTCAACATAACAAGATTAAAAATTGTATATGTTGGTATTACTAGGACTTTGTTGCAAAGTTCGTCTAGGTAGGTACCACCGCTTTGCCAGTTATTCTGCCGCCAAGCAGTAGTGTGCAAGCACTACTGTGTTCCGGTTTGAAGGGCACTGTAGCTAGTGAAATGACTGGGCAATTGAGACTTTATGATCTGATCTCACAGTCGAGTAATCCTATTACCAGACTGTGCTGATGTCTCAGGATGATGTGCGCAGTGCAGTGTCGTTGAAACTATATGTTTTGGGGTTCCGAGTGACACTGTTCTGTTATGGGCGGCCGTGGCGCTTAACGTCAGGTGAACGAGTAGCTCGTCACATCATTCACTAAAATAAATATGTCCGGTAAAATGATAATTTTGAATTGTCAAGATGACGACATTAACATTGAACAGATCAAAAACAAAGTTATACCGGCCGATAGATGGAGCTAAACTAAAGAAGTTTTTCTTCAGTCGTGTGGTCGTTTCGAAGCACATACGTTTTTTTAAATTCTCGACTGGTTACTCACGAATAGAGTGGAATATTAATTTATAAAAAATCACACTCATGATAATTTAAATACAATAATCATTCTTACCAAATAACTAAAAATATACACATTTAAATGCTGTTTTGATTGAGATTTGAGTTACGAAACATTTTGCAAGTTCCGATCATGAAGTTCTTGAGTATATACTACACTAATAAGTATATTATTAAATCCTTGTTCACCATTTTATAGAGATGCGAATATTCGTAAATCAGTTTCCCTAAAATTTGAAATAAACCCTGCCAATTATAAATTGTAAAATAACTGTTTGTTTGTGTGGCTTTCCAAAAGCTTTCACGTAAAAGCTGAATCGATTTGGATGAAATTTTACAAATGCGTTGCTTAATATTACTGGAATACAGAAATGTATGACGGAAAATTTTAAACTAGGCATTACTTAGCAACAAAGTTGTACTTTTTAGCTAAAATAAATCCAAATAGGATAATAATCTTAAAAATACTACCTCCTAACTATAACTAGAGAACTTACCCCGTCTGTACTAAAGTTTGACAGCTCCTAAGTTTGCACCACACCACCTACTGCAATGCATTTGGGTATGTCACAGAGTAATAAGTGCGAACTTAAGCACAAGATTATTTGATTGATTCGTTAAGAAAAAAAAAGAAAGAAAGTAAATTAATTTTGTAACAGAACAAAAACATAGAAAAACACAAGAAAATTGCCTAAGAACGTCGAGTTTATAGTTCTGTCACAAACCGGCCCCAACTCAGCATGGTGCTAGTTCTTACGAACCGGTGCTAGTCTTCCGTTGGGACCGTTTGGTGAAGCCACGGAACAAACATACATCGATGTTATAAACAATAAAAAAAATAATAATTATAAACATATTAGATCACCTTATGGCTCCAAATGTGCGCAACAACTTTTTTCTAAGCGTCAATATTGCAGAATAACAGGTACAGCGGTAGTACCTAACTAGAAGAACTTTACAGAAAAGCCCTTCCACCTATATTGCGTATTTTTAATTTATGTCGCACTGTATAGAAGTACTTTGCGATTTCACCCACAAAATGCAATTATCTAGCTTGTAAGATTTTTTTTCTTCGTTTGTTTGGTTTTGTGTGTATTTTACTGCTAAAGTCTAGGATCAAATCATAATAAAAAGTTAACTCTATCGTTATTTGACACGTCTGTAATGGTATTAAATTTACGCGATAACAACCGTTAAAATTGAACAGTTCAATGGTGCGAAAGTTTTAATCTTGCAGTTACAAATTCGGCCTCATTTTCGGTTTCAGCAACCCTTGCCTATTAGTTTGTTGAAATATGACGCAAGTGGAAATGTAACAAGCGCACTAATTGGAGAGCTGCCGAGGAGAGCTGTCGTGTGAGCATTGCTACAGATTTCACGAATGAATTTATTAGGTTACAATTTTCACTCGAATTAATAATAATGCCCAACGATTACATACATAGAACCTGTCTATATTGTTTTTTAATGTTAATGAATGATGCGACGAGACAGTCGTTTCCCTAATAATAAGCGACAAGACCCCTCAAGGCGACTCCAAAACTCTAAAAATTAAGTTTCGCGTGCGCACTGCATCATCATCATCCTGAGACTACTCGACTGTGATCAGATCATAAAGTCTCATTTGCCCAGTAATTTCATTAGCTACAGTGCCCTTCAAACCGGGACACAGTAGTGCTTGCATACTATTGCTTGGCGGCAGAATAACTGGTAAAGCGGTGGTACCTAACTAGACGACCTTTACAGAAAAACCCTACCACCTATATGGAGTATTTCTGAGTTTATGTCGCACTGTATAGAAGCTCCTTGCGATTTCACCCACAAAATGCAATTATATATATATGCAATTATGCATATAAGAACTTGATTTTTTCTTCGTTTGTTTGGTTTTGTGTGTGTGTTTTACTGCTAAACCATAGAGTTAGTCTGTGGGCAAAACGGTACACTCATGTCAAGTTGTGTCTTCGTGTCAAGAAGCGGTCATTGTGAAATTACATGTAATTAAATAAATATAATTAAGTATATGTAATTAAAAAATAATATCTGTGGACATTTCACAACGCGCCATCTATCCCCAAACTAAGCAAAGCTTGTACTATGGGAAACAGATAACTGATATAAAACTTAGATACTTTTTTGTTTGTACATACATAGAATACAATATAACACCTAGACACGGAACAAACATCGATGTTCACCACACAAACATTAGACCTAGGTAGGAATCGAACCCACCACATACATTTGAGAAGGGTTACTAACCAACCGAGCTATCGGGCCAGTCAATGTAAATATCCTACTAAGTTTGAGGCCGCACTACCTTATGTATATATGTTACTATTATTTATTATGTAGTACTAGTGTCTAGTGGAAAAATTCCATTTCCATAACAAAACCAACCACGCGTAAGAAGCCTATCAGACAGCAATTCCATTTTTCCTTCCGATCAAAGCGGCTTTTCGAAAAATAAATAATACAATAATGAGTGTCATCCACACAAAGGCCATCATATGAAATTAATTTGTACACATGCCGCCCGGCCATGTCTGTTTGTTTCAGTGTAACACTGGACCCAGTGATTGAGGTTTGCACAAACAACTTCTTGAGAAACTTTAGAGTTAATTACACGCCAATTTACGTTATACGGCTTATCCTAATTGACTGGCTTAATTGAGCTACGCTCTCGGTATCTCGTTCAGTCGCTACCTTTTCATCATACCAAGAAACCTTTTTTTATGATAGTGAATGATGTGACGTTCACCTGATGTTACGCTACACGGCCGCCCATAACAGAACAGTATTACTCGGAACTCCAAAATATAAAGTTTCGTTTGCCCAGTGATTTCACTAGCATTGCACTTGCACACTACTGCTTGCCGGCAGAATAACTGGCAAAACGGTGATATCTACCTAGACGAACTTTGCAGAAAAGTTCTACCACCTAGTTAGTAGCAAGCATGTAGTAAGTGGTAGAAAGTAGTTTTCGTTTCGTAGTTTTGGTGCGTACCACACAGCTTTACTGGATAGGGTTGGATTTCGTACAATAATTATCAAATACGATAATTAAAGGTCGTACGCAAAAATACGATAACTTCTGTGTTGACACGTTATTTTCAATAAATACCTATAAAAAGCATTGAATTGTCTCGTGCAGCAGACATGCAAATGCAGACTGTGAAAGAATATATTGTAAGATCAACCTTACTAAGTCATATACTCATAAATAAAAATATTGTAACACGAATTGTAGATTCAATCTTATTTTCACGCAATTAAATAAAACTTAGCAAAAGTGGCCACCGCACCAAATTTGAACGCACATAATTTTTTTTGAGATATGATGATGAATATAAGAAGAGCTAATGACAAAAATAATGAGGGAATGCAGTCCATTGAACAAGTTGCAGATATCGAAACAAATTTTCCATAAATTATATTTATAAGTTAATTAATAGTTTAAAGTTATTTAATTGATGATTAAATTGTGTCTTCCATATTTTCTTAGTTGCTTTAATTTATTTTTTATTTACAGTGTAATCCTGCGAGATATTATCGTATTAAACTGGTATTTTTCCAAGCTGTACGATCTTTTTTATAAATACTATCTTTTTGAACGAAACGTACAATATTTTTTTATCCATCTTATGCCATCACTGCATAGCATAGTAAAGCTTAACTAGCCATTCATAGCCGTTCGATTAAGTAAGTAAACTTTCACAGCGGTGACCGCTGCATTAATGTGTTTACAGCTGAGCTTTACCATGCTTCACAGGGTACGTGAAGCCGTCGGTTTCGGCTGTTATATTAAGGCGACAGTTGAAAAGTCAAGTTAGAGGAAGGACTTACTAGGTGGTAGGACTAAAGTCCTGCAAACTAAGTAAACTGCAAAGTTCGTCTAGGTAGGTACCACCGCTTTGCCAGTTATTCTGCCGCCAAGAAGTAGTACGCAAGCACTACTGTGTTCCGGTTTGAAGGGCACTGTAGCTAGTGAAATTACTGGGCAAATGAGACTTTATGATCTGATCTCACAGTTTAGTAATCATATTACTAGATTGTGCTGATGTCTCAGGAGGACGTGCGCAGTGCAGTGTCACGCGAAACTCTATACTTTAGAGTTCCGAGTAACACTGCAGCTGATATGGGCAGCCGTGTCGTTTAACATCAGGCGAACGGCTAGCTCGTCACGTCATTCCTTAACATAAAAAAAGGAATGGGGGAAGAGGATAATTGGGTAATACGTGAGTGTAATAATCAGGCGTAAAATTAACTAACTACGGAATTTAGGGCAAAGCTTCTAGTACAACAATAAAGAAGAGAATATTTCAATTAATTTATATCAATTTATTAATAAGAGATTTCTTTCACGTCGAAAGTTATCATATATAGTGTACTTAATATTAATATTTATGCATAGATTTAAAATAAAAACACTAATAAATATAACAAATAATTATTTGATTTACTGTGATGATGATGTTAGAATAATAATAATAAATGGAAGAGCTTGCTTTTAGCGATAAGGTCGCCCATTGTTCCCCACTACTTGTGTTTCATTGTATTATTTGATATTTTTGTTATTATGTGGTGTGTACAATAAAGAGTTTATCTATCTATCTATCTGATAAATAACGCCCAACGATCACATACATAGATCGTGAAACCTAACTAGGATTCCCTGTGTCTAGGGACCCAGGAACTACAAGGACCATGGGCCCATACACCCAGGCACAGAACCAGTATTTGCGTTTTGTTTGTGCACAATTACCTTGTCCTCGGAATACCTTGGTATCGAACCTGCCGCCTCCAGGTTTTTCTGTAGGTTAAGCACGACAGAATAGAGCGATAATACAAGCCATAGCTTTGTCTCGGATTGTGTACATCTAAATAAAATGATTGTATGTTTTTATGAAATAAAAATTATGTTTTGTTATGTTAATTTACAAAAAAGTGAAAGCTTAAATACTGTCTTTGGTTTTATGTCATTGGGAAATAATGAGTACGGTTAAATAACCGACGTAGCGGTGGCAATATGATATCTGACTTTTGATGGAATTTCCATTTGTTACGTGTCTGCGATAACTTGATAATGCGCAGGAAACGTCAGTGGCTTATCGACAAAGTGAAATTAAACACAATACGCCTTTTGCATGAAAGTACATTGTTATTGTTAGTTAACAATACGATATACACTTTGACGGGATATACAAAATAATGGTAAAAGCATTTATATAAGTCTATATTTAAGTGACAAAAGGAGAGAGATAAAAGGAGACAGCTGTATTTATTGAAATAAAACTTATATAAGAAAGTTAAAAATTTGTATTTATATGTTTTTTTTATTATGTTTTGGCTCCACATATCCGTGTATTTAGCCAGTGTCAAGTAATTGATAATTTATCAAGTTAATGATATTTCACGCAAATATGTTTTTTTTTATGTTAAGGAATGACGTGACGAGCTAGCCGTTCACCTGATGTTAAACGACACGGCTGCCCATACCAGCTGCAGTGTCACTCTTAACTCTAAAGTATAGAGGTTCGCGTGACACTGCACTGCGCACGTCATCCAGAGACATCAGCACAATCTAGTAATAAGATTACTAAACTGTGAGATCAGATCATAAAGTCTCATTTGCCCAGTAATTTCACTAGCTACAATGCCCTTCAAACCGGAACACAGCAGTGCTTGCGCACTACTGCTTGGCAGCAGAATAACTGGCAAAGCGGTGGTACCTACCTAGACGAACTTTGCAGTAAAGTCCTACCACCTAGTAAATGTGTCAAGTCACAGTCAGGAGGGGAAACGTAGAAATCTTTCCCGTGACCACAGAGTAACTTGATTATTTTTTCCTCTAATCTATACACGTGCCATTAAACCGTTTTTTAAGTTCAAAATGTTCTGGCAAATGCAAATATACGAACATCAATGATCTCTTATTGGGAAGCTAACGCAATGGGCAAAAATCATTAAATTATTATTAATTAAATATTAATTTAGTGGAACACAAATTGGACATTTGAATACAAACCTAATTTCCCATTGTCTCCGTAACATTGACAGACTGAATGAAACGAACCGTGTATTGGTGCAATTAAATTATTGTAGTTGAAGTTATGATTATTTTGTGCGCTTACTTGACTCATATACATTACAACATATTTTATTCATTGTATCAACATAAAATAATGGCTCTTTGGGACTTTGCAAAATACATTACATTAACTCCATAATCATATTAGTGGTCTCAGCTCAGTTGGCAGTGACTCTGCCACATGCGCTGTAGGTTGTGGGTTCGATTCCCACTGGGACCAATGTATGTAATGAAGTAGCAGGCTAACAAAGAGTTCTTTACTCAGACGTCATCCAGTACGAGTAGCGATTGTGCTATAGTGAATTATACGAGGAAATTTCTTCACGTAGCATCGTAGAGGTACAGCTATGACTCGTAGTTGTATACACACACACACACACATCCACAACAAACACACACACACACACACCCACACACACACACACCCACTTATATTTTCATAATGTGAACTCATCTTCGTCATCATCATAATCTGCGTAGCAGCAAATGAGTAGTTCGACATTTTAGGGTGATCTCTTTTATCAGCTAGGCGGTCATGGAAATTGATTGCGACAAATACAAACAGAACTTTGTATAGATTTGACAGTTTCAATACGTAGCATATGTACATAATTACTATGGAAATTTTCAAATTAGGAATAAAATTTATCTTGTTGCATTTCAATCAAAGATCCGAGAACAACCCCTAAGAAGGCCGGAATGCAATAAATTCTATAATATAAGCGTTTTATCCACAAATTCTCACGAAGTCTCTTAGGCATGGTCGGTAGGGATGTCATTTGCCCAATAATTTCACTAGCTAGGTGGTAGGACTTTGTTGCAAAGTTCGTCTAGGTAGGTACCACCGCTTTTCCAGTTATTCTGCCGCCAAGCAGTAGTGTGCAAGCACTACTGTGTTCCGGTTTGAAGGGCACTGTAGTTAGTGAAATTACTGGGCAATTGAGACTTATTACCAGACTGTGCTGATGTCTCAGAATGATGTGCGCAGTGCAGTGTCGCATGAAACTCTGTTTTAGAGTTCCGAGTGACTGTGTTCTGTTATGGGCGGCCGCGGCGCTTAACATCAGGTGAACGACTAGCTCGTCACATCATTAACTAACATAAAAAAAAGCTACAGTGCCTTTCAAACAGGAATACAATAGTACTTGCACACTACTGCTAGGTGGCAGAATAACTAGCAAAGCGGTGGTACGTACCTAGACGAACTTTGCGGCAAAGTTCTACCACCTAGTAAACACCACATATATTTTATATCAAAGCCTGGTACGCAGGGAAATCTATACGTGTATCATAAATATGCCCTGAATGCGCCGACACGTACCAGTTTGAATATTTTATGAGTGGAACCAATGAGACATGCTTTGTTTTGCGATGCAATAATAACCACAAATACGGGTACAATAAGGAGCAAATTAATTTAAAATCTAAAATTTGCATGGATTTGACCGTTTGAATACGCAGCTTGTGTGCATAGGTGTGCAACATACACAATTAATTACGACTCAAATGGAATAGGTATCTACTTCGTCTCTTAGCGATAATTCTGCAAATGTCAAATGAGGAATTCTTTTTTGTTTTTTTTTTTTTTTGTTTTGGTATGGCTCCACACTTTTGTGTATTTAGTTTTTTTTCTGTGTCAAGTAATTGATAATTTTTCGAGTTAAGTAATATATATGTATGTCAAGTCAAGTCAAGTCACAGTCCAAGTCATCAAGTCAAGTCATAGTCTAGCCTAGTCAAGTCATACTCCTAGTAAAGTGGTGGCCACTTTACCAGAAGCATCTATGGAGTTTTGGAAACAATACGAAAAGATACGTTTCACCATCACTATACCACTTTCCCACACTCATGCCTGTAATCCAGCGCTTAACGAATAAAATGCCACCAATTTTATGCACAACACTGAAAATAACACAAGTTTTGGAAAATAATACAATGCGGTGACACGATCTTTTTCGTTTTCCCGCCAAAACTCCTTCAAAAATCAAAATGAGGAATTATTGTACGGTTATGTTATGTCAAAGTTTTGTTTTGTCAGTCGAAATGCCACAGTAATGTTAGGAAGGAGGTTATGGAAAAAAAATTCAAAATTCACAACCGCCATTTTTGGATTCTTTTCAACGAATTAGAATAGGTATCTACTTAAAGACAATTTTAAGTGTGACAGGCGTAGAGTGTTTGTCTCCGGCGTTGTTGGGATGTTGGCAAAATACAAAGGATAACTGCCCCGTTGTAGCAGCTTGTCAATTCGAATAGTGGTCAAAACGTCAAGTTTACCAAAATACCCAATTCCCAAGACAGCTAATTGCCTAAACGCTAATGGTCAAAACGTCACATTTTAACACTTGGCCGTTGGGCCATCCTTGTCGTTTAAAATATATTACCACACTAGGTATATTTAGTATATAGTGTGACAATATATTTGCGCCCCGCGGTTTCACACGCAGATAAAAAGTAGCCTATGTATTAATTCACTATATAACCTATCTATATTTCAAATTTCATCCAAATTTGTCGAGCCGTACGCACGACCCTAAATCCTATAGGTACATTTTTCACACCGCAAGTAACTGTTCTGTAGTAAATATTTTTATCAACTCAAACATGCAACTACTCGATATGTCCATTCAAACCACAGCAAAAGTGTGGAATATTTGATCAATTTTCACAAAAAGCCCGCCAGACTCCCACGCTGGGATATAAACAGTGTGGGACAATATTTTGGAGAACGTCAAGTATATACAAAAGAAAATATAACCACTTTGTCGAACGTCTGTCATTTGTTTTGGTAATAATCGCGAATTTCTTCTAAGATTTATTATGCATTTGATAAAAGAGTGGAGTTTGAATATTTGTTCTTTGTATCACGAAAAATTATTTCCCTATAAATATATCTGCCAATATTATTTGTGTGGAAACATCCTTTCATAATATTTGTAGTTGGCAACACTGAAAATAATTACGTAATATTTTCTTGATAAATAAGCACTAAATAATAAGTTAAAAGCTTTTATAAGAGTAAAGGTAAGTAAATACTAAATCATTGTCTAATTATTATAACTTCGGGATCATAATAATTGGATAAGTGTTATTTATTAATCTAAATAGTTAACGGGAATAAATATTATTTTGCTATTGAAATAAAGCATTATTGACTGGACCGATGGCTCAGTTGGTAGAAGCCCTGCCTTCTGAACTTGGTTGTGGGTTCGATTCCCACCCAGGACAAACATTAGTGTGATGAACATAGGTGTTTGTTCTGGGTCTGGGTGTTATATTCTATGTATGTATTTAAAAACAAAATGTATGTCGGCAGGAACGGGTTGTGGGTGTGGGTAGGTTGCAACCTATATAACTATAGGCCTTCAGCATGTCCACACCGCGCCGTGTCTGGAACAAGAATGATCCGTAGCACACCAATCGATCCCTTTATATAGCCAGACAGGTAGGGGCGCCATGACAGTTGCCGGTGCTGCCACTGTAATAAATTTAATGCCACCACAGGGTAAATTACGGTGCTCGATCGCTGTGCATAAAGTTTATAACTGGACGTTGCCGCCGTCACGGCCATACTGACGTGCGTCCGTCCTCATACGCTTAGCTTCACTTTGTACCTGGTGAGGGACATAAGTATCAGTGTTATTGCTCGTTCATCCTGACAATTAAATTGAGTTAAATTTGGAGTCAAAGTCAAAAGATCAGTTTTCAATTTGATTACTCAAAAGTATTTTAACCTTCCAGTCATCGTCAGGGTTAACCCTTCAGGACCATTAGTATACCTTCATTTATAAAAAATGGACCGAATAATGCTAACCGGATAGATATCCCTTTAACACCCAAAAATCATCATTACTACTTTTTTTATGAACCAATTCGTGCTAGACCGGATAGATATCCCTTTAGCAACCTACATTTTTTAAGGACCAATTAGTGCTAGACCGGATAGATATCCCTTTAGCAATCTACATTTTTTATGGACCAATTAGTGCTAGACCGGATAGATATCCCTTTAGCAACCAAAATGCACAATTCCTACATTTTTTCACTTTTTTTTTCTCTAACGAATTATTACTTTTTTCCCATAACTTTTATCATCATTATTTTTTCACTGGTCTGGGTTAACCCTGCAATTAAATTTGATATTAGTGTCACCCGCCGTCACGTCATCATATTTTCGGCGTTACTTGAAGAGTGCTGTGTAAATGGGCAATCCCACTTCTGATGTGGGCAGGAACGGGTTGTGGGTAGACAGGTTGCAACCTATATAACTATAGGCCTTCAGCATGTCCACACCGCGCCGTGTCTGGAACAAGAATGATCCGTAGCACACCAATCGATCCCTTTATATAGCCAGACAGGTAGGGGCGCCATGACAGTTGCCGGTGCTGCCACTGTAATAAATTTAATGCCACCACAGGGTAAATTACGGTGCTCGATCGCTGTGTATAAGTATTGTATCAGTTATCTGGTTCGCATAGTACAAGCTTTGCTTAGTTTGGGGCTAGACTGCGCTGTGTGAGATGCCCACACATATGCATGGCATCTCACACTATTGCTAGAATTCTTTGCTATTATTACTATTGCTAGAATTCTTTGTGAACATTTTCGTTCATAAAACGTCCATACCGTTTTTACTGTGCGTGGTTCCCAAATGGAATGCATTCCAGTAACAATTTTGCATCGGAAATATTTGGCAAGTAATGAAAGGATTCGATATTTTGTCCGCGGATAGATTTAAATCCAAATAGACCTCCGATTGACGAATCCTATTTTGTAATAGAGTTTAGCCGACGAAGCGGAAAATGGAAAACGACTACTAAAAGTGCAGTTGGATTTAATTATGATTTTAATTTAAGGCCACAAATGCTGAACGGACTCTTTAATAAAAAAAAAATTAAAGTTAATGCATTGGATTTAAATAAAAATAATAATAACGCCCAAAGATCACGTCCAGGATGTACGCGATTGTTAGGATATTATTATTATTTGCAGTCCCTCTTGCGACGGTGAAGGAAAATATAGCTCATGGAAAACGTTCGGTGACGATGATGAGAGTTCCAAGATTTTTGTTCACCCAAAAAGTGTTCAACGCGCCTAAAGAAGTTAGATAGATAAACTCTTTATTGAAACACCACATCATAATAATTAAAAAAAAGTGAACAAACTTAACCAAAGTGTAACAATGGGCGGTCTTATCGCTCAGAGCGATCTCTTCCAGACAACTTTGCACGGAAAGGAATAACGCAGTTAAGTTATCATTAAAAATTACTAGCTGTATGGTTTTGGTTTGAATTTAGGCTTTCATCGTCATACATGTCTTTGTGATAGGTATGGGCGTTTGTTCTGTGTTGCGCCCCGCTAATGGATAAAAAGTATCATCCTACGGGAAAACTTCTCTGGGATAAAATGTTGCCTATATGTTAATCCAGTGTATAAGCTATCTTGGTACCGAATTTCATCCAAATCCATTCGGCCGTTTGAGCGTGAAGGAGTAACAAACATCCACACATACACACAAACACACATACACAGATACAAATTTCGCCTTTATTTATATATATATTAGTGTGAAGTGTGATTAGTGTGATTCTATATATGTATTTAGAAACAAAAAGTATCTAAGTATTGTATCAGTTATCTTGTTTCCATAGTACAAGCTTTGTTTAATTTGGGGCTAGATGGCGCTGTGTGAGATCTCCACACATATAATTATTATGTTATGTCATCATCATTTAACTAAATAAAGTACTAGGCTAACATGGCTCTATAGGAAGTGTGGCAAAATATGGTGGTTTCCACATACTTTACAATACAGAAATCAGCTGACTAGATTCGCTCTCAGCAGCACCGTTCCGTTAATTATTCAGACCCACGTAAACTGCACAGCAAACGGCTTAAAGTGCGATGGAAAAGCAAACGCGACCGCTGTGTGCGACAGAATTCAATAGGCCAAATTGCAGGGCGGACACGGAGGCAAATGGCTAAGGTGGTGTGTGGGACAAGCAATAAACGGAAAGTTGGGCGGTGAACACGAAACTTTGGAATGCAACATGAAAAATTTCCATACTAACTATGCATATAAACTGCATATTCAAACTGTTAAATCCATACAAATTTGTGTTTCAATGGTTGCAATCAAATTACGTGATCACCCAGCTGTTGCCATCGGCCAGATTGCCATTTAAAATACTATTATAAATTACGTCCAACGATCACTTACGTAGATCCTAGATCCTCACTAAAATTCCCTGTATCTAGGAACCCAGGAACTACAAGAACCGTGGTCCCACAACAGAACAACACAACAACAACCAGTCACGGAACAAGTATTTGCCCTTTATTTCATGCACAAATACTTGTCCTGTCACGGAAATCGAACTCGTTGCCCTCAGTTTAAAAGCCGACCTGCTCAACCACCACACCTCAGAGGCTGTCACTATTGGTTAGTGTGTCGAAATTAATGCAGTAATTGACCATGGGTTGTTAGCTTATAAAAACATAAATATCTGTAAATGAAAGTAATAAAAAAGTAGAATGTAAATGAAACATAAATGTCTGTAAATGAAAAGAAGGGAAAGAGAATTTCATTTTACAATCGAACTCTTGTTAACACACAGGCAACGACAGTACCAGTACTATAGTATTTTATAATCCGTGGTACAAGTAAGTACTAAATTTTGATTATCTTCCATAGATAATTTGAGATAGTATGCGCTGCGGAACGAATTCATTGTAGGATCGTGACGGATATCGTTTCTATTGCCGTCTCGTCCATTCATTCTTTTCCCCTATCATTTTCCTTCTCTCTTTCCTTTTCCCATGTTAGGTTTAGGGCGTAAAATTAACTAGCCCGAGCGAGGCCCAGGAGGGTCAGCTAGTTTGCAATACATTATTTGATTTTGAAAAGGTCTTTCGATGTATCGTTACTTTCCATCACGTGGTCAAATGCTAGACAGTTTGAAGTAAAAAAAGATATAACTTAAATTACATACACACATATTCTATTATTATTATTATTTTTTGTAGTAGTAGTAGTAGATAGTTTTTAGTATTAGTTATTAAATCATTGTAGTATTTAGAAAAACAAAAATAATATTATTATTATAACTGAATGAGTAAGAAGTGATTCGCTATTTTGGATATGAATATTCAGCACCTAGAAAACGTACACAGCTGTTAATTTTATATTAATCAAAGCACTGCTAATCATAATCTTTTGTCTTCTTTGTTAAATTTCCCATCGTTCGCTTATATTTTAACCCCTCACCCCAACCGTACACAGGAAGACAGTAAGCCGTCAGGAAGGGAGGGGGTGCAGGAAATTACGCGGGGTGCGGGGGGACGAATCAACGTAACGTACTGTTTATTGTTACGGTTCGCAAACACTTAGAAAAAAGAGGGAACGGGGACGCCGTGTTTTCACTAAAATCGTTTGGAAAATCTACGACCCATTTTCTACTTGCACAGGTATTTTCTATTTGTGTTATTTTTGTGAAGTATCTTTGCAGAGCATTTCAGGGTTCATCGAGTTGGTAGCAAATTGTTTGTTTTATGGGTTTTTAAATTACATTTTTAGGAACGCCTTTTTGTGGTTTCATAGTCCTTCGTTGTGTACGTATTTAAATGTTTATAAACACGAAAATATATCTATATTATACCCGTTTCCGCGTGAATTCAAGATGAAAAGTACTTCGATAGTATAAGCAACCTGTTTATAAAATTTAATCCGAATAGGTTTAAGAGTTTTTGGCGTGATTCTTTCTAAATTATACTGCAATCAGGCTTTATAGCCTACTAGTCGCGCCCCGCGGTTTCACCCGCGGATAAGAAGTTTTTTAATTATTTACTCATCCCACGGAAAATTAACTTTTCCGGGACAAAATGTTAATTTAGTGTACAAGCTATCTTGGCACCGAATTTCATCCAAATCCATTCAGCCGTTTCAGCGTGAAGGAATAACAAACATATACACACAAACACACATACAAACTTTCGCTTTTATTATATCAGTGTGATGTGATTCTCATATAATGTAATGTGGTGTCCTAAATAAATGTCTTGCTTCTTTTCTTTCTTTCTTTCTTTCTAATATACAAACAATACTTTCAAGTTAAATACCGGGAGCTCATCGCGTTCCCCAAAGTTTATGAGAAGACCAGTACCCCTACCGCGTAACTGTTCTGGGAATCGGCTTCGCTTGCCATCCTGCACGCGCTAATTAACAGGTCCACGAGCAAGAGAGAACACGATTACCATCTGCACCAGACTTACGCGGTAAGGCCTCTGGTAAACGCGATGAGTCATCAAAATGCTGGCACTTACTATGCCCGAATTTGACTGGGCTGATAGCTCAGTTGGTAGTAACTCTGCCTTCTGAACTGCAGGTTGTGGGTTCGATCCCCACCGAGATCCCCACATACATTTGTGTGGTGAACATAAATGTTTGTTTCGTGTCTGGGTGCTATATTGTATTCTATGTTTTTACAACAAAAACGTATCTAAATATTGTATCAGTTATCTGGTTCCAAGCTTAGTTTGGGGCTAGATGGCGCGTGTGAAATGTCCACCTATATTTATTTATTTAATTTGAATGCTGCCAGCATGTTGTGTACGCTACGCTGGTAGGGGGCTGAATCATTTGGACAATCTATAAAGGTCAGCGCGGCTAGATATAGTCGAAATGTTTTTTGTAGTTGGTCTAGATAGTGTGTTAGTATTTTTTATTTCATCAATTAGACGGCCAAAGCCAATTACCATAATAAAAAATCAATATAAATTTATCATGTCACATTATAATATAACAATAATATTATTGAATGATGTGACGAGCTAGTCGTTCACCTGATGTTAAGCGACATGGCCGCCCAAAACAGAGTAGAGTCACTCGAAACTCCAACATGTAAAGTTTCGCATGCCTGCTGCACTGTGTACATAATCCTGAGACATCAGCACAGTCTGGTAATAAGATTACTCGACTGTGAGATCAGATCATAAAGTCTCATTTGCCCAGTAATTTCACTAGCTACATTGCCCTTCAAACCGGAACACAGTAGTGCTTGCACACTACTGCTTGGCTTCAAAATAACTGGCAAAGCGGTGATACCTACCTAGACAAACTTTGCAGAAAAGTCCTACCACCTATTAAAATAAAATACAAAATACAGTTAATAGCGTTTAGTAGTCGTTGGTATTAATATAGTAGTAGTAATATAGTAGAGATCTATACTTGCATAAGTATAGTAGGTACATAAAGCTGTTTACTAAAACTAAAAGTCATCTAAATATGTTCGGAGCGACGCATTTTAATTTCATTATTGTCAATAAATGATAGACCACTTAAAACTTTCGCAACGACAAAGAAAATATTCACGAAGAAAGTCCCATTGTCTCAGTAGAATAGTTTTATAGTTATTTCAACTTGTTCTCGGCGAAATTAATTTTTGCTTCACGCTTTGCTCTTTCTTCTAACTTCAGAGAGAGCTCAAGTTTCTTGGAAAACAGCTTTTGAGAGTCCCAACATTATTTTAATAAACGAAATCAAAACACTCTTGCATTGATTCGACTGCATTGAAAGGTTTTCATTTGCTTTTCAAATTAATATTTAAAATTTTCTTTAGCATTACATTACCAGCGAATTAGTTCAATATTAGAGCGGTTTCTTGGAAAACAGCGTTTAAGAGACCCAAGATTATTTTAATAAACGAAATTAAAACACTTTGGCATTGATTTGACTGCATTGTAAAGTTTTCTTTACCTTTTCAAACGAAATATCTAAAATTTTATTTGACACGAGCTTCTGCCCACAGCTTCGCCCGCGGCGTGTCCTATGGGAAAATAATTCAACCATCCATTTCACCCTCTTAAGGGTGGAATTTCAAAAAAACCTTTCTTAGCGGATGCCTACGTCATAACATCTACCTGCATGCCAAATTTCAGCCCGATCCGTCCGGTGGTTTGGGTTTTGCGTTGATAGATCACTATGTCAGTCAGTCAGTCAGTCAGTCACTTTTGAGTTATATATATTTAGAAGATTACATGATCAGCGAACTAGTTCAAGTTGGCCGGTTTGAATTTGAGTTGGATACGAAACATATTCTTAAAAAAAATTTGAAACTGTATCTGTTATCCTATAGCGGTGCCAAAAGCGGTACCTGAGCTAGAAAGGCTAGACTGTTCCGGTGATCCTAGCGCAGCCGATACTACGGCTGATATAGGATCGTCCGGGTCGCGGTCGTCTTGGATGTGTCTCGGACGGCGACGGGGTGGGTGGTGTTACTATTTCGTATCTAATATTACCATATATGTGCTCCGAACATTACACATTTATCATTTTTATTGCAGGAGAACGGAGTCGAGAGATTTCATTCTCAGATTTTCGAGAAGGTTTATCATTTTTGAAAGCTTGGAATTTGAACATCCTTATAATGTTCCAGGCGTTCGTAAAGTATTCGAAATAGAAACGGCGTAAGCTACAATACAATAATATATTCTTCATAAACACTTTATTGTATAGATAATCCACCAAATGAGTATATTATTATTATCCATACATTACATAATGAGCGTATTTATCCTACATAAGTTTAGCAAATAAGAACCGATTGTTAAATTTTATCTATTCATATAAAATTCAGAGTACTGACTGACTGACTGACTTATATCAACGCACAGCCTGAACCACTAGTCCCATGGAGACTTAAAATTTGTAGGGTGTATTCTTTGTAAAGTGTAGGTATTCACTAAGAAAGGGTTTTTCGAAATTCCATCTCAATGAGGGTGAAATGGAACATAAATGCTAGCTAAATAGCAGCGTAAATATTTTTATCGTCTAGTCACACACGCACGTACCCGAATCAATGTAAGCACAGAACAAGAAGAGTATTTATTCATAAGCCAAGCATTCAGCCCCATACCTGGGCCACAATAACTCACGAAAATAAGATGGATGCGGGAGGAACTTACTAGCAGTAAGGGCCACTTCCATAAGGACCATATTGAGTCCTCGGGTTCTCAAGCCGTATTCATCCGCAACTGTTATTTATTTATCTAAGATTCACAGCTTGGCAATAATTCCGCTATAATGCTGTTACATGCTATGTTGCACTGCCAAATTGAATCTACACTATGTTTTTTGAACATAATATAGGTATTAGCGAGGTAATTAGAAAACGACTAAACTAGCCTATATTTCAGTGTGCTTTAGACCATATGACTGATGTACAATTTCTTTAGTTGAGCTCCATCTACCGGCCGGTATAACTTTGTTTTTGCTTTGTTTAATGTTAATGTCGCCATCTTGGATATTGTAAATGGTCATTTTGCCGGACATACCAACATAATAATACAAATTTCTAACTTTGTTATGTTGATAATGGAGATCTACTTGACCCAATTCAACTTCCGTGCGCCTGGCATTCACCAGTTTACTCCCCAAGGGTGAGTAAAGAAGTTTTACTTCAAAACTCAATTTAAAACAATACAGGACCTTTTTTTATTAATTACTCATACTGTTTATACGTCACAAACGCAGTGAGGTTATACGGATTATATGAAGAGGCATTATGTCGAGCGTGTACTATGATATTTTTACGACAAAAGCCCGTGGCAGTACATAGAGGCCATCTTGTTTGGGTACCGCGTCTAAATATTTATATTTGAATTGGTCACATATGCTTAGAAGTTAAAGATAGGTGATAGAATAATTTATGAAAATAAATATATAAATATGTGTGTGTGGACATTTCACACAGCGCCATCTAGCCCCAAACTAAACAAAGCTTGTTCTGTGGGAACCAGATAGCTGATACAATACTTAGATACTTTTTGTTTGTAAATACATACATAGAATACAATATGACACCCAGACACAGAAGAAACACCTATGTAATGTATGCACACCGACGTAAGGTGGCAAGTCTGTCGGTCTTTTACCGATTACAACACGGTGAATGCGCACGAGAACTGCATGATCTCATTCTCCCATCACCATTCCACTACCGGACTACTAGACGCTCGGCTAAGCGCCATCCTTTCGTGGTCGAAATACCATCCATTCGTACCAAGCGATTTGATTCCACGTTCTTAATTAGAACGGCTAAGGAATGGAATGCCCTGCCAGCGTCTGCGTTTCCGGCGAAATATGACCCGGGCGTGTTCAAGAGAAGAGTGAATAGGTATTTACTTGGCTAGCATGCTACACCTTCGATCACATCGTCACTTCCCATCAGGTGAGAGCGTGGTCAAATGCTAGAAAAGTTTGAAGAAAAAAAAATTTTTATCACACAAATGTTTGTCCTGAGTGGGACTCGAACCCACAACCCACAGTTCAGAAGGCAGGGCTGCTATCAACTGAGCTGTCAGGCCAATCAAGGAATGGGAAAATGATTTTTCTTCAAAATCATTCGACTCTATTCCCACTCATAAATCGTTGTTGCTAACGATAGGTGTTTCCGTGGTAGAAAATAGTAAAGTGCGAGATATAAAAAAAAGAGAGAAAAATTGAAAAAAAAAACTTTTTAAAAATAAAATCCCTCTATTTTTGTTATTGTATACACAATATACTGCTGATTATTAGGACTAAAAATTGATACCTAATCACATTTATCCTGAACGAGGGCTGCTACTAGGGATTTTACGTAAATACCCCTATTTACCCGAATTCCATAAAAGAGGAGGTACCATGTTCGTCTGTATGACTGGCCCGATAGCTCAGTTGGTAGTAGCCCTGCCTTCTAAACTATGGGTTGTGGGTTCGATTCCCACTCAGGAAAAACATTTGTGTGATGAACATAGGTGTTTGTTCTGTGTCTGGGTGTCATATTGTATTCTATGTATGTATTTTAAACAAAAAAGTATATCTAAGTTTTGTTTAAGTTATCTGGTTCTCATAGCACAAGCTTTGCTTAGTTTGGGGCTAGATGGCGTTGTGTGAGATGTCCACACATATTATTAGGTCTTTACCTATGAAATTGCCGTTTTGTTTGAAAAAAGTTAAAGTATTTTTTTTTCGAACGTATTTATTTCTTTTATTCAAAGTTATCACCCCTGCAATCAATGCATCTTTGCCAACGCTGTGGCAGTTTATGGATGCCCTTCTTGAAAAAATCAGCAGGACGGGAGACAACAAACTCTTCAAAGGCGTTTTGTACTGCCTCTCGGGAATTGAATTTTTTTCCCGCTAAAAAGTTGTCCAAATTTTGGAAAAAGTAATAGTCGGTAGGCGCAAGATCTGGTGAGTATGGCGGATGAGGGAGAGCTTCCAAACCCAACTCATGCAGCTTAGAGACGGTCTGTTGTGCAGTATGGGGTCGCGCGTTGTCGTGAAGTAGCAGTGGAGACGACCGATTGACCAAAGCTGGTTGCAGACGTGCGAGTTTCGCCATCATTGTGGTCAGTTCTTCAATGTACACATCTGCAGTAATGCTCTCGCCGTTTTGTAAAAAGCTACGATGAATCACACCAGCACTAGACCACCAAACTGTGAACATCACCTTTCTAGGGGTCATTTTTCGTTTTGCACATTGCTTTGGTACCGAACCAGGATCTAACCAACTTGCTGAGCGCTTTCGATTGTCAAAAAGAATCCATTTTTCGTCGCACGTAACAATTCGGTTCAAAATTCCTTCATTTCTGTGCCTGTTAAGCAGCGCAAGGCAAGTCTCGACGCGTACGTTGCGCTGGCGATCGTTAAGTTCGTGGGGCACCCATCTATCAAGCTTTTTTATCTTGCCAATCTGTCGCAAATGGACCAATATTGTTTTGATGCTAACATCAAAAGCTGCTGCCAGCTCAGCTGTAGATTGAGATTCATCAGCTTCCACAATCGCCTCTAATTCATCATTGTTGACCAAAGTTTCCGGACGACCACGAGGTTCATTTTTCAAGTCAAAATTCCCAGAAGGGAACCGAGCAAACCAATAACGGGTTGTACGTTCGTTTGTACAGTTCTCTCCGTAAACGTCGTTGATGTTACGTGTCGTTTGTGCCGCGTTGGTGCCACGACGGAACTCATATTCCATAATTACACGAAATTTCAAAGTATCCATTATGAGGAAAAATGTTGAAATGTAATGAAAATACAACGCTAATCAATAAACAAAAGACTTATATTGTAAATAGAATGTTATATTTTTAAAACAAAATTAATTTTAATTTAGAATCCATAGCCAATCAAAACTTTTTTTTGTTTGAAAAAGTCTGTACTGCAATACGGCAATTTCATAGGTAAAGACCTATTATTATTATTATTATATTATTATTGTATGTATTTTTTTGTGTATGTTTATCGATATTTTCGCCAACTGTGATTTTTATCTATTCTTTCAAAAAACATATTTCGCACTTATTAATTAATAATCTCTATACATAAAAATCAATTGCTGTTCGTTAGTCTCGCCATAACTCGAGAACGGCAGGGCCGATTTAGTTGATTTTGGTTTTGAAATGTTTATTGTAGTCTAGGGAAGGCTTAAAAGGGGAAAAAAGAAGAAGTATTTTCTTCGACAGGGTTAGGTTGTAAAACAGTTAACCCGTGCGTAGCCGTACTAGGTAGTAGGGTCAACTAGTAAATAATAATAATATTCTATGATAAGTACGTGTGACACACTTTAAATAATATATTTTAGTAGATATAAAATACTTTTTATACCACAAAAGATGGCTACGCGTGTATAACTACTGAATACAGCTAGTAAATTAATGTTACTACATAAATTTATGAACTATCACGAAGTACAGATTTCTGAACCACGATTCTTTAAATAATTTGAAGGCTTTAGGCTAAGAATTTTTTTTTTCCATAAATTGCTGGTTATAAATTCTCTGTTCTTTAATCAATTTTATACGGAGCCACGTACACAAAAAAAGGTCACTCACAAAATATGTAATGCTATTTACCTCTAAAACAATATGATCTCGGTTACCCTCAGTCGAGACAGCAGATGCTTTGTTAAATAAATAACAAAAGACAAAAGACGCAAATATGTCATAGTTTCCCAGTTTGTGTGGGAAAGTTCCCGGGGTTATACAATCCTACTCTTGTAGACAAACGGGAAGATTTTATCAAAGGTAAAAAAGGTTGAGTTGTTTAACATGAAAAGGTCATTCAGTAAGGGGTAGTTGTAAAGATTACACTGGCGCAGTCCGGCGGATAGCCTTGGACTTGTTTGATTGGGATTTGGTCTTTATGACCTTTACAGCATTACTGGGTGAGAGGGCCACAACCAAATGGCACCCATGATTGGCATATGAGTTGTGGTTCCCGGAGAAAAAGATCGAGACGACTACACTCACTGGAAGAGCAGATCCTAAGAAATTTCACGGGCGGTATACGTGGTCCAGGATCTCGGCGAGGTCAGTTTTGTTTTTGGCTTGTGTTACGCTGGTATTCTATTCCAGTTACTAAAACGGTACTTGAGCCAGGAAAGCTAATATACTGACTGGTCAGGTGATTTTTACGCAGTCAATATGATAAAACGAATTACGTTTTGTTTTCTCATCACGATTTGCAGTAAAATTTACAAGTTAGACACTCTTTAGTAATATTAGACTTTAATGCATGCACTTCATTATTTTAATGGGTTAGTTAGAAGTTTTGTTTTAAAAAACATTACGCTATTTAAAATTAGAACTTTTCTGAACCTCCATTTAGCGCAGCGTATGCAGTAAGATAAACGACCCTATAAACGGGCGGGCAAAAACCTCTTTTCAACACAGCGAAATACTGCACTCATTTAGTGTTGTTAATGTTTTCAGTAAACACAATCGATAACAATAATTTGTTCTCATCTTTACGCACAAACACTCATAGGACTTTACGTTATTACCTCATTCAAAATTAGTATTTCCATTTTTCGCACTAGTGGTGCCTTAGTTAGTTGCTATTTTGTTCGTGTACCGTCGGCTTAATAGTTGCGACACGCAGATAAATTTCCTATGATATGAGGAATGACTTAGTGCTTATATCATAGTCAACAAGAAAATTGTATTATATATTAGTTAATTAAAAGAATAAAGACAATGTGCCCGTTAAAAAAAACGTGGTTGCCTCTCATATGTCTCCCTTTATGTACTTAATTTTTAATATTTATTTTATCATTATTAAGTAAGATATCTAAACAGCACAACAAAATGCACAAAATTTAGTAAATTATTTTTTCCATGTGAGTTATCGACATTTCATGTATCGATATTCGATAGCATTAACCGCCCAACACTAATCTATGGGCCACAATGAACCACTGTTTATCATGACTCGTAAGCAATGCTCACAATGTGCAGTGCTGACCACAAGCGGCAAGTTTGGACCATTCGTCGGGATTAATCGCCCATGCTGGGCGGAAATGGGAGTAAATGTATTCGTTTTTGAGGTTTTTGTGACTTCTGCGTTATGAAATTTAACGGGAACGTGTTTAGGTTGCAGATATATTTATTTATTGAGTGATAAAACTTTATGGAGGAACACGAGAAATATATATTTTCTGATAGGATTCAGTAGTCATTTAGCCTCAGGGTTCGTAAAATAAAGAAGCTATTTCTACTTTAATGAAATTTCTACCTAAATAGGGTCAATAACGTTTATTTAACAACACACAATAAGCAAACAAAGTAATAAACGATTTAGATGGATTTCGTTTGGATCTAAAATATCTAGAACAAATCTTTTAGTGTTCTAGGCAAGAAAAAAACGAGTGTGCTTTAGACCACATGACTGGGTAAAACTTCTTTAGTTTAGCTCCATCTATCGGCCGGTATAACTTTGTTTTTGCTTTGTTTAATGTTAATGTCGCCATCTTGAAAATTGTAAATTGTCATTTTACCGGACTTATTAACATAATAATACAAATTTTTAACTTTGTTATGTTGGCAATGGAAATCTACGTGGACCAACCTCCGTTCGCCTCGTTACGCATTCGTCAGCTTACTCCCCAAGTCAAGCGTGCGTAAAGAATTTTTACTTCAAAACGGTAGTTCGAGATCAAACTAAAAAGATACCTAAGTATAGAAGATATCAAAATAAACACGTACCGTTTGCACTGTTCTTTAAGACTGCATAAAACAACGAAGACTTATCTGCAGGTAAAAACTGAAGAATAAAGCAGTGGTATAACAATCTTACCGGTAAAAACTATTCAGTATTCCGAACTACGGCTGGGGACCATCAAGGAGCCAGGGGCAGAGTCGGGTAAGTGCGCTTATGTTTAAAGCTATAGGGTTCAGTTTCATTTCTAAACTTTAAAATTAAGCTGTAGCGGGATTCTTTTTCTGTGGAAGAGTGGCTATAATGCGTCCACGAAACGCATTCAGTTGTTTACAAGAAATTATGAGAGGTGGTTGTGGTTGTATTAAAGGACGATGAATTTAAAATAAAGAAATAAAAAAGGTTCCAATTCGTAGAAGTAATTTAAAGTATTTTAAAATAAGGCATGGAAAATTTGATACTGGCAATATTTGGTTACTGCTGGATTGGCTTTTCATATAAAACGAGATTTTGGTAAAAGAAAAAATTGTTACGCAAACTCAGCACAGCGGGTTGCTGAAATTAAAAAAAAAACATAACTACAGAACATTTCTACTCCCTATAGATCAACATTGTTTTCAAAATAGTCAAGTACATACGGTAGTGATAATTTTGAGAACAACCAAATAGCCCACGATTGTGAAAAATCTGTCTATGGTCCGTATTATAGAACGATGCTCAGTCATCGATCGGTGCTCAAGGAGAGATTTCATTTACTAATTGATCACTTTATAAATGAAATCTCTGCTTGAGCACCGATCGATGACTGAGCATCGTTCTGTAATACGGACCTATAACTGTCCATAGGACAGTGACCTCTTGCATCAGGAGGACCATCAGCATGTTTTCTATATACCTATAGCATAAAATAGTACATTGTTGCCCTAGGGATGAAAGTAAGTTATCCAGTTCCATACTAGCCAATAGTTCGAGGGACCAAATAGGCCTTTAACCCGAGGTAACACTGTGCTCTTCATAACGAATAAAAGGAAAGCTAAAATAAAAAAGCGAAATAGCCAAAGAAAAAAATTGTGAATACAAATCTGTGCTATACGGAAGTATAAACAAAACTATACAACTCGAAAAACAAATGAAGATCGGATTATTTTAAAGAAATAGTTGAAACTGAATTTTAAAATTAATAAGTAATAAAAACCAATAAAAACTTTATTTGATACTTTAGTACTTAACTTTATGTTATTTCAATTTTGCATTATGTCATCACATCACATGGTGCAATAGAAATGAGAAAACAGACCAGTTATTTTTTTAAATTTTTTGACAGCTGTCTGTTGAAAACGACGTTCTTCCTAGGGCTGAATTACTTTCAATCAGCTCTTCAGGCAAATTCAGACAACTTTCTGAGTGTGAGTAAGGAAAAATATTTTATTGGCCCAGATCTAACCAAAAAGAAATAATCATGTTCCAAGAGCATCTTCTGTTCCAGAATATTCAAGGATCGCTGCTGAGCTGTGATCGCCAACTTTCAATATAATTAGACGGAACGGCACCTTTTCAATTGGTCGTGGAGCGCTGCAATGTCGTCGCAGCGATTCCAAATTGCCCCTCCGACTTTGCAGAGTTTGCAGTTTTCTATGGAAAAATAAATGAAGGCAGTTTTTTATATGGGCAGTTTTGCGGAGGCGATCGTGTTCGCAATTCTGGTCAAATAAATAAGTGGACTGTATGAAATAAAACAACACGTTCTCGTTCAATGCTCAACGCTCGACTCTCAACTGACGACTGCCAACTGCCGACGCTGACTGCCGACTGCTGACTGGCCTTTATTGTTTCCTTTTTATACATTTATTTCTAAATAGACTATTGTTCCTTATAATTTTAACTTATTCTAACAACAAAGCTTAGATCTAAGCCGCTCCGCAACCCAAACACGTGCATCGCTATGCCCGCGAACAATGACAGCGTTCATCCCGTCCATTTCTACTCATTGTTGCTCTTGCTCGCGGGCCGCATGTTCAGGCCACATGTTTGCAGGCTTGCCGTCCTTTACAGCTCTCCCCCCGGCGTAGCTTGCGCAGCCTCCTCCTTCACCAAGACGGCTAGCTTGCTGGTCGGCCGCCGGAATGTGCCCGTTCTTGTTCTGACGTCGCCGTCTGGGCCGGGTAGGTCCGCTCGATAACCCATACCGGCCAGACGTTCCGTGGACTTATGTTGTTGACGACGATCATGACGTCGACGAACCGCAGCCCTCTTCCGTGGTCTGTTGGTTCTCTTTTCGGTGTCAGCGTGGGCGAGTACTCGCGTAGCCATCGCATCTCGCGGCAGGTCACCCGTCGACGCAGTACTCAGCCTTACGTTTTGCATACTATATAGAGCGCCTACGCACTCTCGATTCACGTGACCGGTGGCGCCGTGTTCCTTTTGCATGATAATCGTGGTCACGGGATAACGTCCATCTACAATCACTGGCCGCTTCATCTCGATGGATTCGTTCGATGATTTTATGCAACCTCGCACTTGTATCACCTTTTTCAGCGCGCTCGATGTGTTCTAGTTTCACGCGCGTCGCTCGACGCCGGCATATGTTGATAAATGCCAGCGCACACGCTGTCGCTCGAACCAATCTCTCGAACGTCGATAAGTGGGTCGGATCGGGAACCCATTGGTGCCTTGGCTCGTTCCGCTCGTTTGTATGCAGCACTTCATGGCCTTCCGTATGCACTTGTTGCAACGGCCACTCTTCTTCAGGATCCAGTAAGAAGCAACGGTCCTCAGCTATGCTTGGCATACGGTTGAGCCTAGTAGCGTCATCGACTACGTTGTGTTTCGTCAGTAGCCACCGCCACTCATCTCTATGAGTGAGCTCTGCGATCTCGCCAAGTCGATGCGCGACAAATGGCGTATAACGCCGCGCATCATTTTTAATACTTTGGACGACGGTCGCTGAGTCGGTCCAATATATCGATCTCGCAACTTCGATGGAATGTTTCTTCTTTACAGTGTCCGCGAGTCTCGCTCTAATCACCGATGCCTGTAGTTCGAGGCACGGGATGATCTGTGTGCGTCGCGGCACCACTTTCGCCTTAGCAGTGACCAAAGTGACGGTCAATCGTTCGTCTCGATGCGTAGTCCTCCAGTAGGCTACGGTCGCGTACGCCTGCTCGCTCGCATCACACAAGACGTGGAGTTCTACGCCTTTGTTTCGTTCCAGCGCGTAGCACCGACGTAGACGTAGGCTGGTAATCTCGTTGAGTTGTCTCAACCACGCAGCGAAATGCTCTGCCTCTTCTTCAGGAATCGGATCGTCCCATGATATTTGTAGGCGCCATAAACTCTGCAGGATGATTTTTGCGCGGATCGTGTATAGACTTAGGACGCCGATTGGGTCATAAATGGACATGACCGCACTTAGCGCTTCCCGTTTCGTGGGTGCTCGGCTTTGGTTACGCACGTCGCTCGGTACACGGTGCATTGTCGTGTTGAAACCCAGTTCGTCTTCTTTCGCGTTCCAGTAGAGCCCGAGTATTTTGCTTTCTAGGGCCGCTCCCCCCAGTTGAGTAGGCTCGTTCGCTCGCAAGTTACTCGGCACGTCGCTCAGCACGTTCGTTTCGTTCACGTTCCAATCGCGTAACGTGAAGCCAACAACTTTGTGAACTTCTAGTAGCTCTTGTATTTTCGTGCCGTTACACGGTGACGCATAGCCCTTAGCGAGTAAGTTCTCGTTCTGGGTCGAATACTCGCTGGCGAACTCGGGGCAGGCGTCCATCTTTTTCACAGTGTTCTTGAGGTGGATCGCGGCTTCGGCGTAGCTCGGCGGTAAGGTGACGTCATCGCGTCGCCATGGCAGACCGACTTCACAGCCACCGTTGACCGTTTTCTTCGCTCGTTCATTGACGTCGCTCCCACGTGGCTTAGGCATGACACCCAGTGCGTCAACCCGAAAATGCGCTTTGACTAGGTCATGTAGCCGTCGATCGTGCGTCTCGCTCTCGCACACAAGTTGATCGGAAACGTACACGTGGAGCACGCTCTCGCTCTTGTCAATCGCGCTGCGCGGTGCGGTTCCGTGCACCACCCAGCCGAGTTGTGTTCTCGATGCGGCCGGTTGCTCGGGGCCGCCGATGCGTAGCTCTCGGGAAACGATCATCTCCCAATGATCAGTACCTACTAGAATGCGCGGGCGTGCCAGATCGTAGCACACCTCGCTCTCTAGCAGGTCTCGTAGATGTCGGTGTTGTAATAGCGATCGTGACACCGACTGTTCTCGAAGCCTCAGGTCGCGTATGGTGCGCGCTTTCAGCTCGTACATTGCGCTCTCCTTCTTGCCCCGTATGTCCACCTTGACGAGTCTGCTAGTCACCTCTTCTTGGGACATGTTCACTCCACTCATGTGTAGAGGTTGAGTGGGGCCATCTGCACCGATGCTTCTCGCCAAATCTTCATCGATCAAAGTAATCGTTGCGCCTTCATCAAGCAACGCATATGTCGCTACCTCTCCTCGGGGCCCGGAAACGACGACAGGGCATACTTTCAGCATAATCTCACGATTCCCGGTAGCGTTGTGAGATGCTACCGATAGTACGACTGCGTCGTGGCCCGTCTTCGACTCCGCTTGTTGCTTCGCTGGCTCGGTAGTGCTTTGCTCATTTTGCTCTTCGTGTAGTGACGAATGGTGAGGCCGACGACAACCGTTCACGCCGCACAATTTCGCCTTACACTGGAAACGGCGATGTTTCTTCTCCACGCACTTGAAACAAAGGCCCTTATCGCGAATCACGTTCCATCTTTGGTCCACGTTCAACGCTCGGTAACTAGGGCACTGAAATAACACGTGCGTGTCGTTGCAGTTCGGACACTGGTTCGTTTCCTCCGCTTCGTTCGTGTTGTACACTGCGCTTTTTTGCGTGGTAGGTGGAGAAGGTGCGTTCTTAATTTCTCGATTTGCCGCCGCGTTAGTGGTCGGTGCGTATGTAAAACGCAACGCGATGTCTGCCTCGCGCATTAGGAAGCGAGACAACATCACTATCTCAGGTTCGTTCGTCGTGCAGTGCTCATACGCGTATTCGCACCACTTGCTCTTGATATGCGGGCTTAGCTTTTCAAGGACTTCTCGTGACAATTGTGGCGTGTGCAGATATCCACGTCGATCTATGTTCTGCAGGACACACACCACGTTCTGTACTTTTATCGCAAAGCTATTGAGATCTGTAGCGGACAGACCGGGCTTAGGCATTTTCTTCAGATCTTCTAACACACGGTCGATAATCACCTCCGGCCTTCCGAAACTCTGCTCTAGAGTGCGCATGACGACGTCTGGATCGGTGGCCGTGTATAGTAGCGCGGCCACGGCGTCACGCGCTTCACCTTTCAGGCAATTTCTCAGGCGTAGTAGGTTCTCCGTCGGCGGGATTTTGTAAATACTCGTAGAGTCCCGCACAGCGGCTTTGAAAGGAAGCCACTCGTTCGGTGATCCGCTGAAGATGGGCAGATCACAGTTGTATCGGCGATGTGGTCGTGCCATTTTCTCTAACGCCTCGGCCAACTGCGTGTCGATGCCTCTGGATCTGTCCGGAGTCGGAGAACGTCCGCGTCGATCGAAGTGCGCTTTCCGTTCTCCTAGGTTCGTGGCACGCGGTGGTTCGTCGCGCTCCCCCCGTACTGTGGACGTGTTCTTGAGCCAGGCATCGACTCTTTGTAGTTCGTCGGCGATTGGCACCTCGCATAGACTTTTGTTGTCTTCGATCGTAGCTACTTGAGCAGCCAATCGTTTCTTCACGAGATCCGCTTCCATGGCAAGCTCTTGCCGTTTAATTACCGCGAGCTTCTCCGCTGCTTCTAATTCCGCTAGCCGCAGCTGTAGTGTGGAATTCGTTGTTCGATGCGATTGCGGAGGCGATCGTGCTCGCAGTTCTGCTCGTTCTTGCGTTGTGGCCGTGTCAAAAATACCACGCAGCGTTCCGGCCGCCATATCTTCACTCCCGGTCGTGGAAAGCGAAGCCGATGGCTCTTTTGACAGTCTTCGTCGTTGTTCCTGCTCCACGCGACACAGTTCTCGTTCGTTTCGTTCTTCTGTGTCGCTCTTGCTCTTCCGGTTCCTTGTCGATACCATGACGATCGGTTCAATGGTTCAGGGATCCGGCTCGAAGGACCAGATTTTGCGGAGGCGATCGTGCTCGCAATTCTGGTCAAATAAATAAGTGGACTGTATGAAATAAAACAACACGTTCTCGTTCAATGCTCAACGCTCGACTCTCAACTGACGACTGCCAACTGCCGACGCTGACTGCCGACTGCTGACTGGCCTTTATTGTTTCCTTTTTATACATTTATTTCTAAATAGACTATTGTTCCTTATAATTTTAACTTATTCTAACAACAAAGCTTAGATCTAAGCCGCTCCGCAACCCAAACACGTGCATCGCTATGCCCGCGAACAATGACAGCGTTCATCCCGTCCATTTCTACTCATTGTTGCTCTTGCTCGCGGGCCGCATGTTCAGGCCACATGTTTGCAGGCTTGCCGTCCTTTACAGGCAGTTTAATTGAAGGTAAGGGCTAAACAGGCAGCGCAGTTATTGCACGGACTTAAAACTTAGCCTATAAAGAACGCTTAAAGTTTTAATTCCACAGATTCTACCCCCATTTGTATTTTTGAAGTAAATTTTTTTACGCTAGCTTGACTTGGGGAGTAAGCTGGTGAGTGCGCGGCGAACGGAAGTTAAAATTGGTTTGGTGGTTGGTGGACTTTAGAATAAAAACATTATCTGACTATTAAAAGATCGGTCCTTATTAAAGTTTAATATTTATTAGTAGTACTTAGCGGTAAGTATAGGTTTAATACATTACTTTTTGTACTAGTTTTTAAACAATGAAACTAAAATAAAATTATAAAACTATGCATTACCAAAACTTAATCAAGAAGCCGCTACCAGTACGCGTGCGCAAAATTCTGACGGCATTGCCCCGTTGAATGGCCATGCTTAGTCTTTGGCCTAAATAAAGACCATCATTTTGGTCGCGTGTTGCCTCGATCAGTCATTCCGAAAGATAGAAAAATAAATAAATTAAAAGCCAAATAATAATAAACAAATAAAAGTATTGTAATTAGTTATACATTTATTTGTTGTTCAAAGTAGTTGTATTTTTATTTCTTTTTTTAGAACGTTACAATCTGCACAAAAGCTGTTAACGACTTTCACAGTAAGTTTGAATAACGCGGCATCCTTTCACACCGCCCCCGGATGCGACGCGGGCAAAGTTAAATAAAATGAAGCTGTGTATTAACTGTAGTTATTTGGATTGTTTCGCGTTTTTACTAGTTTTATTTAAAAGAGTTTGGGTCGGTCTTTGTGTATATTATTTTATTATTTACTCATTTATGACATTCATTTATGAAGTATGACGGCGGCAACGTCCAGTTATAAACTCTATGCACAGCGAGCTGTACCTGTTACCTTGTGGTAACATTTAAATTTATTACAGTGGCAACACCGGCAACTGCCATCGCTTCCCCACCCATCTGGCTATATAAAGGGAGCGCTCGGTGTACTACGGATGATTCTTGCTCGAGACACGGCCGCGTGCGCATTCTGAAGGCCTATAGTTAGATAGGCACAACCCGTTCCTCCTACAAGTGTTTATTAAAATATTTGAAGATAGTATCCAGTTTCGCCCGGGGTCGTTTACTACAACTTTTAATGTTGCGGGGTTATCTATGTTGATATCGGTAGTGTAGGAAATCGTGTGCCAAAGTTTTGGCACATAAGCCATTTGAATTGATTTTACAATACGAATATTATAAACTTTTATCTCCTTACTTATAAACATTATGTAGCGGAGGAAAAATAAATTTAGGATTTGTTTCTATCTATCTACCTCTATTAAGTATAGAGAAAATACCTCTTTTAAGCATATATAAATTCAGAGAATCTATTCAGTAGCTATTTCCCTGTTACATTGACAGACTGGCCCGATATGTCAGTTGGTAGTAACCCTTCTGAACTGCATGTTGTGGGTTCGATTCCTACCCAGGACAAACATTTGGGTGAGAAACATAAATGTTTTTCTGTGTTTGGGTGTTATATTGTATTCTATGTATGAACAAAAAAAAGTATTTAGGTATTGTATCAGTTATCTGGTTCCCATAGTACAAACTTTGCTTAGTTTGGGACTAGATGCCGCTGTGTGAAATATCCACCAATATTTTTATTAATTTATATTTAATTATTATTATTATTAAACTGGAGTAAAAATTGTATATTAAACGTTCATTAACCACCGGGGGATATTTCCAGTATCAACAACATAATCCTTGTTTGTCATTACACTAAAATTATAAAGAAAGTTTGTATGTGTGTATGTATGTATGTGTGTATGTTTGTTACTCCTTCACGCTCAAACAGCTCACAGATTTGGATGAAATTCCACCAAGACCAAGATAGCTTATACACTAGATTAACATATAGGATACATTTTATCCCGGAAAAGTGAAATTTTCCCGTGGGATGAGTAAATAATTAAAATACTTTTTATGCGCGGGTGAAACCGCGGGGCGCAACTAGTAAGTTATAAAGCCCTGGTTTCATAGTATATGGTCGTAGTTAAGATAACCACGTTACTAAAGGGTCCATCCTTTAAAGTTTTCCGCCCTTAAGTTATCGATGTCCTCTAATAGATACAAATTGAACCCTTGTAGACCGGACGGAGGGTCTTGAGAAGAAAACAAAACACAGACCCTTAACTGACCTGTCATGTTGTGTAAACTACCCTTTATGAAGAGAATTACGGGATTTCACTTAGCAGGCGATACTGTCAAAAATCAGTATAATTATGTAGATTTTTTTTTTAAACTCACATTTATCGATTTTGAAGTAAAACTTCTTTACGCACGCATGGCTTTGGGAGTAAGTTGGTGATGCGTAACAAGGCGAACGAAAGTTGATTGTTGGTTCACGTTACAGATCTCCATTCTCAACATAACAAAGTTAAATTCATTTAAACTTGTATTATTATGTGTCCGGTAAAATAACAACTTACAATTTTATTGTCAAGATGGCGACGTTAACATTCAACCAAGCAAAAGATTTTTTGGCGGGAAAACGAAAAAGATCGCGTCAACGCATTGTATTATTTTCCAAAACTTGTGTTATTTTCAGTGTTAGTGCATAAAATTGGTGGCATTTTATTCGTTAAGTGCTGGACTACAGGCATGAGTGTGGGAAAGTGGTATAATGATGGTGAAACGTTTCTTTTCGTGTTGTTTCTAAAACTCCATAGAAGCTTCTGGTAATATTGCCACCACTTTGCTAGGAATACTCCTAGTAAAGCGGTAAATAAATGACAACATTACGACTTATGTATGTACGTATGACTTGACTAGACTAGACTATGACTTGACTTGATGACTTGGACTGTAACTTGACTTGACTTGACATATATCTAATATTAATTAACTTTAAAAATTACCAATTACTTGACACTGGCTAAATACACTAAAGCGTGGAGCCAAACCAAAACAAAAAACCAAGAAAAAACAAAGTTATACCAGCCGATAGTGGACTATAATATAAGATAAACTAAAGAAGTTTTACTTCAGTCGTGTGGTCTAAATCACCCTCGTTTTTTTAATGCATCGATGGACAAAAAAGCTGCTCTGTTTGGTCACTATGTCACGTGACACGGGTAACTGCTTACTAACAGGTATCTAGATACCCGCAGCACCAGAACGCTAGTCTAGGTTACCTAGTCTGTGGTCAAATCAGACGAAACCAGTGTCTTAAATTCATCCCCTAATGTGTGACGTGTCCGTATTCGCGGGAACTTATTCCGGCCGTCTCTCACGACCTCGAGGGAAATCTCACAGATAAATTATTCCAATTCTCGCGCTGGCTGACAGAATGCGCCGTCAAAACGGATACAACTCTGATAAAACGGCGTCTCTGAGAAAAGGTGGCGTGCGTCTTCATTTGTGTGATCTGACAGCTTGTATCTGGAGAGAAATATCCTTTGTATGGTTATGTAAAGCAGGCTCGGAATTGTTTGGATGTACTGAGCTTGTTGAAAAATAAAAACTGTGTAAGAAAAAAAGTGGAGATGTTTAAACATGGTCGACGCAGAGAGCAAAGAATCTGAATAGCATTTACCTACTTCGAGGTTTTTGAAGTAACACTTCTTTACGCACGCTTGACTTGGGGAGTAAGCTGACGAGGCGAACGGAAGTTGTAAGTTGTTAGTTAACGTAGATCTCCATTGTCAACATAACAAAGTAAAAGTATTTATGTGTGTTAATTATTATGTGGGTACGTCCGGTAAAACGACAATTTACATTTGTCAAGATGGCGACATTAACATTTAATAAAGCAAATCAAAGTTATATCAGCCGATAGATGGAGCTAAACTAAAGAAGTTTTACTTCAGTCATGTGCTCTAAAGCGCAATCGTTATTTTGTTTAAAGCATGCTTACAAGAGTGAGAAATAATATGCACGATTGAAGCACTGGAAACAGTCTGCTAATAGTAGCGTTGCTGCCAATAGGGCCTTGTCCTTGCTTAGGATGAAATAGAAAAAACAGATTTCACGAATAGTTAAAACACACTCGATTAAGTCTCTACTCAACAAAAAAAAATTATCTCACCAATATATACAAACAAAAAGTATCTAAGTATTTTATCACTAATCTGTCTCCCTTAGAAGCTTTGCTTAGTTTGGGGATAGATAGAATTAAGTTAAATGCAAAAAAACATAGCAAATTAACCCCTGTATTACACAACCACGCTCATTCGTCGATCAGTGCTCAAACTCACATTTCGTTCACAAAGTGAAATCAAAATCACTTTATGAAACCTTGACAAGAGCACCCATACACAACTGAACATATAGAATATGAGTCGAAGATTGCATCGTCCAAATGCATCGCCACAAATACAGAACCGTCGAGTCCTAACACAATTCTCAAAGATTTTTCCGTCCTATTGGTCGCAGGTCGCGTGTATTACGTCCGGTCAACTTGGTATACAGGACGGTCTATATACGGAATATTGTTTCGTCCCCGCTACCGATTGAACTGGAAAACGGTACTGAAATATGGCTATAGTGTAGCCGTTTACTACGACCGACCGTATCTTACGGTCGGTGTTGGTTTTGGTGAAGTTATAGCTTAACTATCGACGTCCCTATACCCACTTAAATACACAAGATTTGTAATTCCCCTTTAGATCGTAACTCATATCATTTAGGGGTGATTTTTTGTGGCTGAAAAGGCTACCTGACAAATTTTTTTTTGTTTTGGCTCCACACTTTTGTATATTTAGCCAGTGTCAAGTTATTGATAATTTCTCAAGTTAATTAATATATATATGTGGCAAGTCACAGTCCAAGTCATCAAGTCAAGTCATAGTCTAGTCTAGTCAAATCATACTCCTAGTAAAGTGGTGGCAGCTTCATCAGAAGCTTCTATGGAGTTTTGGAAACAACACGAAAAGAAACGTTTCAACATCATTATACCACTTTCCCACACTCATGCCTGTAATCCAGAACTTAACGAATAAAATGCCACCAATTTTATGCACTAACACTGAAATAACACAAGTTATGGAAAATAATATAATACGGTGACACGATCTCTTTCGGTTTCCCGCCAAAACACCGACTAACTTAAATAGTATTTTATAAACAAAGTTAACTTTTTATTTTCACTGTGTTTTGTTTTATCCAATGAATAAATTTTATCTTACTATTGAAACTTTTAACTGAACTTTTTTTTAGTGTTGTTTCCAAAACTCCATAGAAGCTTCAAGTAAAGTTGCCACCACTTTACTAGGAGTATGACTTTGACTAGACTATGACTTGACTTGATGACTTTGACTGTGACTTGACATACATTTGTGTGAAATATCATTAACTTGATAAATTATCAATAACTTGAAACTGACTAAATACACAAAAGTGTGGAGCCAAAACATAAAAAAAAACTAGCCATAGATAATTGGCTAATAAGTTTACTTCTAAGAATTTAATATGTAGTACCAGTACATGAAAACTCCAACGAAACGCTCTAAAAGCTTTTTTTTTTTTGAACGAGCTAATGCTGTTGGTCTCTATCGACCTTTACAGCGTCACCGGGCGGGAGGGCGGGCGCTTAGGGCGCCCAGCCGTCAAAAGTGGGAGGCAACTAGCTCAAGGGCACCCCTGGGGTGCGAGCCTCGGCTTGGGCCGTTGCCGGGATAAGAGGATCGAGAAGGCTACGTCCACTGGAAGAGTGGACCCTATTGAAAGTCGCGACCGTTCTAGCTAACCTACGGGGGGTACGTCGACCTCGCCGGCGGGGTCGGTGTCTGATTGTGTTACGCTGGTATCCTATACCGGTGCCGAAAGCGGTACCTGAGCCAGAAGGGCTAGACTGGTCCGGTGATCCTAGCGCAGCCGATACTACGGCTGCTATAGGATCATCCGGGTCGCTCAAGACGTGTCTCGGGCGGCGACGACGGGGTGGGGCGACGACGGGGTGGCTCTAAAAGCTAAAAGGCAATGCGTAGATTGTGAATGTCAAATGTCGGCAATTAGACATCGGCATTGTGCGCTACAACAAAGGATCAAATGAGGGGTCGGCCTTTGTCGGCGACGCGGCATTGCTCCATTGATTCGGTATTGGGTATTAAGTGTGTTGTTATATGATATGACGATATGATTTAATTATGAAATATATTCTAGCCCGACTGGATCTGTGTAACAGATTAATATTTTGAATATATGTGCTTTTATTTATTGTGAGCGTTAAAAAAACTTTTTTTAAATATTATCATTTGTCGATAATATAATTGCATTGGCAATATTTACTTTGTAGATAGATAAACACTTTATTAAAATACCCCATCTTAAATAATTTAAAAAAAGTCAACAAACAACCAAGGTGAAACAATGCGCGGCCTTATAGCTCAGAGCGTTCTCTTCCAGGCAACCTTGCACGGAAAGGATTAACACAGTAATATAAATATAATATATACTAGTTGCGCCCCGCGGTTTCACCCGTGGATAAAAAGTTATCTTATGTGTTAATCCATGTTATAAGCTATCTGTGTTCCAAATTCCATCAAAATCCGTTCAGTAGTTTTTGTGTGAAAGAGTAACAAACATTCATCCATACTCACAAACTTTCACATTTATAATATTAGTAAGATATATTGTACCCACTTATATTAAATCATTGAGATTAAGTGGAATGTAATGATTTTTCTATATGTGAAATTGTATTTTGTTCGGCTTGTTTGATAAATAAATAAATAAATACTTATGGACATTTTACATAGCGCCATCTAGCCTCAAACTAAGCAAAGCTTGTACTATGGGAATCAGATAACTGATACAATACTTAGATACTTTTTGTTTGTAAATACATACATGGAATACAATACAACACCCAGACACAGAACAAACACCTTTCATCACACAGTTTGTCCTGGATGGGAATTGAACCCACAACCTATAGTTCAGAAGGCAGAGCAACTGCCAACTTTTATTTTTGTGGATAATATTTTTTTATCTTTATCTTATCTTTAGCTATCAGGCCATTCAACAATGATGAAAATATTTTGTGCTAAAAGCTGTTTGTTTCCCAGCCAATTTTCGGGGTACCCAATTCATTAATTTGTACGAGTGGAGCTACCAACTTAACCACAAAAAACTGTGTTAAATATTTGGTGCAATGGCATGAAAATACGGGTTAAATTAAATAAAAATATTTTTTTTTATGTTTGGCTCCACACTATTGTGTATTTAGCCAGTGTCAAGTAATTAATAATTTATCAAGTTAATGATATTTCAAGCAAATATGTGTCAAGTCACAGTCGAAGTCATCAAGTCAAGTCATAGTCTAGTCAGTCATACTCCTAGTAAAGTGGTGGCACCTTTACTTGAAGCTTCTATGGAGTTTTGGAAATAACACGAAAAGAAACGTTTCACCATCATTATACCATTTTCCCACACTCACGCCTGTAATCCAGCACTTAACGAATAGAATGCCACCAATTTTATGCACTTACACTGAAAATCACACAAGTTTTGGAAAATAATACAATGCGGTGACGCAATCTTTTTCGCATTCCCGCCAAAAAACTCCAAAAAATCAATTTGTTGCCACTATAGCCACACTGTAGCCACAGATAATAATACAAACAAGACTTAAAATAGTCATGTCACAGGGCAAGGAGTAAATCATTATCAAAGTGAATTTGTTTTTTATAATCTAGAGTTTTGGGTGGAATTGCAACTGTTATGGGCATGACGCTTAACATCGGGTGAACGACTAGCTTGTCATCCGTTTACATAAAACAGCATTTGTCTAATATCGACTTGACTGGCCCTGTAGCTCAGTTGGTAGTAACCCTGCCTTCTGAGCTATGGGTTGTGGGTTTCATTCCCACCCAGGACAAACATTTGTGTGATGAACATATGTGTTTGTTCTGTGTCTGGGTGTTATATTGTATTCTATGTATGTATTTACAAACTAAAAGTATTTAAGTATTGTATAAAAGCTTTGCTTAGTTTGGGGCTAGATGGCGTTGCGTGAGATGTCCACACATATTATTATTATTATTATTATTACCACAACTGTAGCCTGGTCTGATACTCTAGTAACGAAACAAGAGTAGATTTGCAGTTTCGATAGAATAACTTTATTTCTTTTTCAAAACATTCTACGCCAAATTGAATCCAAACAGCTGGATCTGACGAATGTACCCTAAAAGGGTATAGTAGTTACGTATAGTAATCTAATGCCAAACTGAATAGCGCCTTTTCACTAAAATCGGGTTAAAAAAAGGTATTGGACCGAAAAATGTTCAAAGGTCAGGTCGCGGTAATTTTGTTTATTTATTAAAACCTCTACTCCAAAGAGAGAGGGTACAAAATAGCGCGCACTTTCATGGGGAAACTGATTTCGTTAAGGATGTTATGTGACCTTTCTTAGAATGAGATCTTAAATACGTGACCTTTTTTAATCCTTTTGAAAACACGATGAAACTCAAAACGTTTAATTTATGACCTTTGATGTTTGTATAGACCATGTCAAACTGTTTTTCTAAAGTGCCACATACCATTTTGCGTATTTAAGTGGGCCTTATGCCGAACGAACTGCAATAAATAAATATGATAATTTTAATTTGTTTTGATAATTGGCTGGTCGTTTTTACCACTATGCGTTTTAGCAAATAGCCGTTTTGGCAATCGGGTTTTTCGGTAACTTAACATACCTAATTCCAAGTGTTTGGTTACATCATATATATTTTCAGATATCCCTTGGACTCCATTCTTAATAGGGCCAAAAGGCTCATCGGTGATGATGCGTTGGTGGAAGCTAAGCTTCAGAGCTTGGATCTTCGTCATAAAGTTTTTTTTTATGTAAGTGAATGAAGTGACGAGCTAGTCGTTCACCGATGTTAAGCGACACAGCTGCCCATAACAGAGCAGTGTCACTTGGAATTCCAAGATATAAAGTTTCGCGTGACACTGCACTGCGCACATCATCCTGAGACATCAGCACAGTTTGGTAATAAGATTACTCGATTGTGAGATCAGATCAGTCTCATTTGCCCAGTAATTTCATTATCTAGAGTGCCCTTCTTCTTCTTGACCAGCATTAAATCAAACAGAAATAAATTGACTCCATAAATACCAAAAAATGGATAAAACGACTTTTTTGTAATAAGCAACCCCGGTAGAGAACTTACTTGAATTTCCCCGATTTTTAATAGAAATCGGGCATAATTAATCGACCAGTAGATGTGCAAGTGGACGAACAAGTAGCCGGAGCTAGCCGTGGCCTGAACCAAGTTTCGAGGGTATTACGCTGAGTCGTAGACTGTTGCCAAGTACACGGAAATAACTCCCTTGAGACGCGGGTAATTGCCGTGGCATTAATGCTAGAGATTTTAAACGTTATACTTATATACACTGTGTATACATTCTTGCTTAAAAATATATAACCATGTGTAGCGCCTGCGTCGCAACAGTTACCGATACTTACCTTCTGCACATACCATACCTCAAACCAATTACCAGATTACCAGGATACCAAAAGAACCACATTTACCTCAATACTTACTTTCTGCACATACCATACCTCAAACCAATTACCAGATTACCAGGATACCAAAAGAACCACATTTACTTCAATACCATTACCAGGATTACCAGGATAACCAGAAGAAACAAGACACACTCAATTCAACATTTATTGAAGCCTGAATCCGATTGTTTATCTGTCACATGAAACAATGAAGACTATCGCCAGAGAAACTAAGATGTCGCCCTGAAAAGGGCGGTTTCAATTGGGAGAAATATTCGCTCTGAAAAGTGCGAATATTAATCGTATCACCGGCACCTCATCACAGCTCCGAACACCATCAATCAGCACCAGTACAGAGCACGGATAACGTTACGCAGAGACGACCGCACAGTTCGTTGCTCCCGGCGTTATGAAAGAGAGAGCTTTTTTTTTTTTTTTTTTTTTGAACGAGCTAATGCTGTTGGTCTCTATCGACCTTTACAGCGTCACCGGGCGGGAGGGCGGGCGCTTAGGGCGCCCAGCCGTCAAAAGTGGGAGGCAACTAGCTCAAGGGCACCCCTGGGGTGCGAGCCTCGGCTTGGGCCGTTGCCGGGATAAGAGGATCGAGAAGGCTACGTCCACTGGAAGAGTGGACCCTATTGAAAGTCGCGACCGTTCTAGCTAACCTACGGGGGGTACGTCGACCTCGCCGGCGGGGTCGGTGTCTGATTGTGTTACGCTGGTATCCTATACCGGTGCCGAAAGCGGTACCTGAGCCAGAAGGGCTAGACTGGTCCGGTGATCCTAGCGCAGCCGATACTACGGCTGCTATAGGATCATCCGGGTCGCTCAAGACGTGTCTCGGGCGGCGACGACGGGGTGGCGAGTCTGTCGTGTCTGTACAGTAGTTTGAAGCTCTGACTACGAGAGGGTTGGGGTGATGAGGTGCCGCATCAAAATAGCGGCGGGATGCATCCTTCATAAATTGACGGATGGATGGGAGTTCGAGATCGCAGTGGAGGTCGGAGTTTCGCTGGTACCAGCGAGCCCCGACCACCTTGCGGACAAAGCGGTTCTGGATCACCTGAAGTCGATCCAGATGTACTGAGGGAGTATGAGCAAACGCGACAGATGCGTAGGTCATAATGGGGCGAACGCAAGTTTTGTAAAGCGTCACCTTATTTCTAAGGGACAGCTTACTACGCTTGCAGATGAGAGGGTGGAGGCGGCCTAAGACAAAGGCAGCCCTATCGCGCACTCGCTTAATATGGTCCTTGAAGTTGAGTTTGGTGTCAAGGGTAACCCCCAGGTATTTGGTAGACGAAGCCCAGGGAATGGGCTTGTCGAACAAGGACAGTGGTTTCGCTGGCGGACCACGCTTGTAGTCAGAAAAGTACATCGCTGCACTTTTATCTGGGTTAACCGTGATCCGCCATTTCCTGAACCAAGCACCGATCTCGGTGAGGGCTCGTTGGAGGCGACCACGCATGTGAACTCTCTGCCATCCGGAGCAGTAGATAGCGGTGTCATCCGCAAAGAGTGCGAGCTGCACACTGGGATGAAATGACCGCGGGATATCGCTGGTGTACAGCGAGAAAAGCAAGGGGGAAAGCGCGGAGCCCTGGGGCACTCCGGCTCTGATAGGATGGGGAGACGATCGCTCCCCCTCGACGCGGTAGCGAAAGCTTCGATCCCTAAGGAAGTCTTGTATGATGTGCACAAGACGATCTGGCACGCCGATGTGGTACAGCTTGAAAATCAAGCCGTCGTGCCAGACTTTGTCGAAGGCTTTCGCCACGTCTAAGAAGACTGCGAGAGTCCCTTTCGGTTTTGGATTCGCGTTGAAGCCATCTAGAATGTGCTCCGTGATGCGGTGCACTTGTTGAACGCAAGAGTGTCTAGCTCTAAAGCCAAACTGCTCGTCGGGAAGGAGTTTATGTTCGTGGATATGGGACCAGAGACGCCTCCGAATGAGACGCTCGTAGATCTTCCCCAGAGTACTGAGGAGACTGATGGGCCGGTAGCTAGAGGGCTCGGTAGCCTTCTTGCCTGGCTTGTGGATGCCGATGACGTCGGCGGACTTCCACGCAACGGGGAAAGAGCAGTTGCTCATGGCCGCATTGAAGATGCTGACTAGGAGATAGATTAAGGGGACAGAAAAGTGTTTGACCACTTTGTTGCTGATACCATCAGCGCCGGAGGCTTTACGGATAGCGAGACCCTTGATGACAGACTCAACTTCGGCGGCCCTAATAAGCTCGAGCGGGGGGTCGGAAGGTGGTAGGGAGCTGCGACGTTCGACTTCACTGACCACCGTATGGAGGTGGGCAGGGTCAACGTGATCGGGGGAAAGGTTGCACTGGGCCTCGAGGCTCTCAGCCAAACACTCGGCTTTTTCCTCATCATCGAACGCGGGGACTTGGTTTGGCCTATCAAGAGGGGGCATCGTTCTAAGTGTGTCACTTTTCAGAGTTCGAGCCAGCCGCCAGTAAGCCTGGTGGGTTGGCTCGAGCCCTGAAAGTAGGTCTGTCCAGTTCTGGGCGCGAAGATCACTTATGCGTTTCTTAACAGCACGCTGTAAGAAATTCAAAGTGGATTTGTTATCACGGGAGGGAGCCGCGTCATATGCCCTAGTGGCGGCGTTCTTTGCTGTCAGCAGTCTCCTCACGTCCTCGGGCAAGTCCCAGCGGTGGTCCACCACCGGTACCTGCTTAGAAGACTCACCGATCACAGTGCGGAGGTGACTAGTGAGAGCATCGATCGCGGTGGAGACGTCATCTAGTGTCTGTATGTCGTCAGGTACCTTGTCTAAGTCTGGTGAACTGATAGCTTTCAGGGATTCCCCCAATCGCTTCCAGTCCACCACTGTCTTAGTCTGGGGTATCAGTTCAGTTGGATCCGAGCCTAGTCTCATGAGAACGGGGCGGTGGTCAGAGTCAAGTTCGTGGAGCACTTCTATCGAGCTTAACCTGAGGGCTACGCCTTTTAAAAGTGCTATGTCGAGTATGTCTGGTCGTTGGTCGAGGTTCCCGGGGAACCTGGTTGGAGTCATGGGTGCGATAATGTCAAAGGTGTGGTGGTCTGTGTCTGGTCGTGGGTCAGTTAGCTGTTCAAGTATCCTACCGTTGGTGTTGGAGGTGTGACAGTTCCACATGACGTGTTTGCTGTTGAAGTCTCCCGCCAGTATGACGGAGCTTCCCAGAGAAAGTAGCGCGTTGATATCACTACTGAGCAAACGTTTATCAGGGGGAAGGTAGCAAGACGCTAGTATGATCGGTTCGTGGCCGTTCATAGCTAGGCGACAGCAAGACGCTTCTAAGTTGATTAAAGATGAGGGAGTATCAATTGGGATGCAGTGAAGAGACCTTCGGTAATAGATAAGCGTACCGCCTCCGGCATTGGTAAGCCTATCATTACGAACCACTACGTAATTGGCGATCTTAGGATCCCGCTTACTAGGTTTCAGGAGGGTCTCCTGTACAAGCATCACATCGACCTGATGGGTCTTACAAAAGTTATGAACCAAGTCGCGTTGACGAGTGAGGCCGTTTGCGTTGAAAAACGCTAACGCTACGGAGCGAGGTTTAACCTTTTTTGGTGTACTATCCATATTAGATAGTACTAAAAGAAGGTAAGGGGCAGCGCATGATAGCGTCGAGAATGCCATCGTGCTGGACCAGGGCACAGAAACGGTCCTCGGGAGTGGCGGCTGAACGAAGTTTGTGTGCTAGCACACGTACTTCCTTCAGATCGATGGCTGATAGGCTCTGCTTAATCAGAGCCAGATCTTCCATCAGGGAAGTTGTAGCCTGGCCAGAGGGACCAGACTTAGAGGCGGGAGGGCTAGTGTGGGCTACAGGCAGCGCTTCAACAATAGCTGGAGCGCTGCTAGGTGTCGCTGGCGCGGCCTGCGCCCGGACCATGCTCGGGGGCTTGGACCAGGCGTTGACTACGGGAGGCGGTGCCTGAGAGGGCTGTGTGCTGCTTGCCGAGACAAGGGATAGCTTAGAGCTTATTCCTTGAGCGCCAGTGGTAGGTGGATTGGGGCGTGATGGCGCGCGCCCGCTAGTCCTGCGTGTGCTGCGCGGTGCCTTCGGGCAACCACGATAGTTCGCGGTATGCCCTGAGTTTCCGCACAGAACGCAGCTTGGCGGGTCTGGACTGTCCCGAGTGCGGGAACAGTCGGCGGTGCCATGATCCCCAAGGCACTTAACACAGCGGGGCCTGGCGTAACAAAAACGTGCCGCATGCCCATAGAGCTGGCAGCGATGGCACTGGGACGGAGTACCGTTTCGGTGTGGGGCCTCGACCGTGACCGCTGAAAGTTTGTCTACCTCCTTCAGATTGAAGATAGACTTCCCCTTTGCGGTGCGGTCGAGCACAACCAAGACAAGGTCGAAGGCAGTTTTGGTACGACCACTGTATAGGCGGTGAACTTCCCGAACCGGGAACTCCTGGGCTTTGAGGTCCTTGAGGACAACCTCTTCCTTCACCTCCTTCGGTATTCCGCGTAGGACTACACGAAGAACTTTCTCTTCCTCGAGAGCATAGGTATGAAAACCTATTTTCTCTTGGCGGAGAATACGGGTGAGGAGACGATGGTCGTCCGAGGTTGCCACTTGGACTTTAATGCCCGAGTTGGTCGGTCTGGCGGACGTGTAGTTCACCTTCCTGGTGGTAAGGAGAGATGAAACATTGCTCCATTTCTCCTTTTCCTGGACGTACAGAGGTGGAGGTCGCTCCGGTCTCGAGGCTGATGATCCCGAGGAGGGCACATCTACCTCAATGGCGGGTGATCCTCTGCGGTCGGAAGGGCCGCTTACTGCCCCAGGACTGGGGCAGGCTGCCTTGGACGGGGGAGGAGAGGAAGCTGCCGCGGGGCGCTTCCTTCCTTTAGTGACTGTGATGAAGCCATCATCATCAACAGGGTCAGGAGAGGCGGGACTTTCGCACTCCATCAGTGAGGAAATTACCTCTACCGACGGAGTGGTAAAAATAGGCGAGCGGGAGCGCGGTCGCTCGCGGGTTTCGCTGTCACAGCTTCGCGGTGACGGGGTCGGGGGGGGTCCGCGGATGGCGGGGGAACGGGAAGTGTTGCGGGAAGCAACCTTCTCCGTTTTGCGTGCGCGGGCAACGCTAACTGAGTCAGCGGGTGGCGGAGGCATCACCGGTGATGCGGGCTCACTGGTAGCCAGTGCGGATGGAGTAGGAGTCCTAGCAACGAACTTGGACCAAAGGTTTTTAAGATCGGGGTTGAACCGGATGGCCCAGTCGAAAAATTCGAACAGTTGCCTTGCGGCAACGTCCGACGGGATAGACTCCATCCCGGCGTGCTCCGGGATGGAGTGGGGAGTAAGCAGTAACGCCCCGCCTGTGAAGGCGGAGCGGTGTGTACCTAAAGTGTAGCCCTAATTAGCGTACCGTCTGCAATGCAGCACGGGTGAATACCTGAACGCGGATCCCTACGTCTTCTGCAGCTCCTGCTGCGCCGACGAGTGTACCCGGACGCGGCGGCAGCCAGTCACGCGCACGAGCGCGGAGGCTACGCGGCGACGACGACAACGCACTCGGGCCGCGGCACACGCTCGGACGTGGCGACGGCGAAACGCGCACAACACTTCACTCGCGGCACTGGTAGCGACGGCGCTAATTGTCTATAATGTCCAGCTGAAAGAGAGAGCTCGATGCCACCTATATTTAAGGGAAACAGCGCGCCATGCTCACCTGTCCTAGGAGAGAACGGGACAGCATAATCGCCGGGAATTTAACAACACACGCAATGTAAACACTAGAACGTTGTCTCATTGGTCAATTAATCACGTGAAACAATTGGTGTAATTTTATAATCTTGTTTTCTTATTGGACAATCCTATTTTTTTTTTTTTTTTTTGAACGAGCTAATGCTGTTGGTCTCTATCGACCTTTACAGCGTCACCGGGCGGGAGGGCGGGCGCTTAGGGCGCCCAGCCGTCAAAAGTGGGAGGCAACTAGCTCAAGGGCACCCCTGGGGTGCGAGCCTCGGCTTGGGCCGTTGCCGGGATAAGAGGATCGAGAAGGCTACGTCCACTGGAAGAGTGGACCCTATTGAAAGTCGCGACCGTTCTAGCTAACCTACGGGGGGTACGTCGACCTCGCCGGCGGGGTCGGTGTCTGATTGTGTTACGCTGGTATCCTATACCGGTGCCGAAAGCGGTACCTGAGCCAGAAGGGCTAGACTGGTCCGGTGATCCTAGCGCAGCCGATACTACGGCTGCTATAGGATCATCCGGGTCGCTCAAGACGTGTCTCGGGCGGCGACGACGGGGTGGCGAGTCTGTCGTGTCTGTACAGTAGTTTGAAGCTCTGACTACGAGAGGGTTGGGGTGATGAGGTGCCGCATCAAAATAGCGGCGGGATGCATCCTTCATAAATTGACGGATGGATGGGAGTTCGAGATCGCAGTGGAGGTCGGAGTTTCGCTGGTACCAGCGAGCCCCGACCACCTTGCGGACAAAGCGGTTCTGGATCACCTGAAGTCGATCCAGATGTACTGAGGGAGTATGAGCAAACGCGACAGATGCGTAGGTCATAATGGGGCGAACGCAAGTTTTGTAAAGCGTCACCTTATTTCTAAGGGACAGCTTACTACGCTTGCAGATGAGAGGGTGGAGGCGGCCTAAGACAAAGGCAGCCCTATCGCGCACTCGCTTAATATGGTCCTTGAAGTTGAGTTTGGTGTCAAGGGTAACCCCCAGGTATTTGGTAGACGAAGCCCAGGGAATGGGCTTGTCGAACAAGGACAGTGGTTTCGCTGGCGGACCACGCTTGTAGTCAGAAAAGTACATCGCTGCACTTTTATCTGGGTTAACCGTGATCCGCCATTTCCTGAACCAAGCACCGATCTCGGTGAGGGCTCGTTGGAGGCGACCACGCATGTGAACTCTCTGCCATCCGGAGCAGTAGATAGCGGTGTCATCCGCAAAGAGTGCGAGCTGCACACTGGGATGAAATGACCGCGGGATATCGCTGGTGTACAGCGAGAAAAGCAAGGGGGAAAGCGCGGAGCCCTGGGGCACTCCGGCTCTGATAGGATGGGGAGACGATCGCTCCCCCTCGACGCGGTAGCGAAAGCTTCGATCCCTAAGGAAGTCTTGTATGATGTGCACAAGACGATCTGGCACGCCGATGTGGTACAGCTTGAAAATCAAGCCGTCGTGCCAGACTTTGTCGAAGGCTTTCGCCACGTCTAAGAAGACTGCGAGAGTCCCTTTCGGTTTTGGATTCGCGTTGAAGCCATCTAGAATGTGCTCCGTGATGCGGTGCACTTGTTGAACGCAAGAGTGTCTAGCTCTAAAGCCAAACTGCTCGTCGGGAAGGAGTTTATGTTCGTGGATATGGGACCAGAGACGCCTCCGAATGAGACGCTCGTAGATCTTCCCCAGAGTACTGAGGAGACTGATGGGCCGGTAGCTAGAGGGCTCGGTAGCCTTCTTGCCTGGCTTGTGGATGCCGATGACGTCGGCGGACTTCCACGCAACGGGGAAAGAGCAGTTGCTCATGGCCGCATTGAAGATGCTGACTAGGAGATAGATTAAGGGGACAGAAAAGTGTTTGACCACTTTGTTGCTGATACCATCAGCGCCGGAGGCTTTACGGATAGCGAGACCCTTGATGACAGACTCAACTTCGGCGGCCCTAATAAGCTCGAGCGGGGGGTCGGAAGGTGGTAGGGAGCTGCGACGTTCGACTTCACTGACCACCGTATGGAGGTGGGCAGGGTCAACGTGATCGGGGGAAAGGTTGCACTGGGCCTCGAGGCTCTCAGCCAAACACTCGGCTTTTTCCTCATCATCGAACGCGGGGACTTGGTTTGGCCTATCAAGAGGGGGCATCGTTCTAAGTGTGTCACTTTTCAGAGTTCGAGCCAGCCGCCAGTAAGCCTGGTGGGTTGGCTCGAGCCCTGAAAGTAGGTCTGTCCAGTTCTGGGCGCGAAGATCACTTATGCGTTTCTTAACAGCACGCTGTAAGAAATTCAAAGTGGATTTGTTATCACGGGAGGGAGCCGCGTCATATGCCCTAGTGGCGGCGTTCTTTGCTGTCAGCAGTCTCCTCACGTCCTCGGGCAAGTCCCAGCGGTGGTCCACCACCGGTACCTGCTTAGAAGACTCACCGATCACAGTGCGGAGGTGACTAGTGAGAGCATTGTGGCGTGCTGGCCCACGAAAAAGTTTCTATACCAATCTCATAGATAAACTTTCCAGCTAGTTGCTAGGGGCAACGAATGTTGTTGATATAGACTTCACATGAGAGAAAATTTTATTTTCCGCATTTTGGTTTTTGTAAATATCTTTTTAATTAATATATCTTATACAAAGTCAATCGGCATATCATTAATTCAGCAAACCTATGGACCTCCTTCTATTACAACAAAAGTGTATCGAACTTCGCTTTACTGGTGACCTGTTTTGAACCGAAAGTCCACGTTTGCAGTAAATGTGTGTGATTTTGATTTTGTTGCTGATTGCGATAATTCTGATACTGATTCACATAAAGATGTCGCTCTCAACCGATAAGAACGAAGATATTTGTCGTGTGGGCGTGCGCATTCCGCCGTTTTGGCCTGAAAAGCCGGCCATTTGGTTCGCGCAGATCGAGGGCCAATTCGCGATATCGAACATTACTACGGACAATACGAAGTTTTTCTACGTTATCGGCCAACTAGACCCGCAGTATGCTTCTGAGGTGGAAGATATAATCATCAACCCGCCCGACACCAACAGGTATGAAAAATTGAAGTCGGAACTTATCAAACGACTGTCCGCGTCACGAGAAAAGAAGGTCAAGCAATTACTTATGCACGCAGAACTTGGAGACCGTAAGCCATCTCAGTTTCTAAGACATTTGCAACATTTGGCTGGACCTGGAGTTCCCGAAGATTTTCTACGTACTATATGGACCAGTCGCCTACCAAGTAGCACGCAAACGATAATCGCTTCGCAGATGATGTCTTCACTGGAAGCGCTCGCAGATCTCGCTGACCGCATCCATGACGTTGTTTCGCCTACAGCGCACGTAGCATCAACATCAAGTGCCATACCAGGAAGCTCTTTAGAAGCCATGAACCAACAGATTGCTGAACTTACCAAACAAGTGCAAGCTCTAACTGCGCAGGTGAACCGGCATTCACGTGCACCGAATCGTTCAAACAAGAAAACGCGCGGTCGTTCTAGCTCCACACGATCACAGTCGAACTATAGAAAATTTCCTGTGTGCTGGTATCATAATAAGTTCGGCAATGAAGCAAGTAAGTGCGTAAAACCATGCGACTACCATGCGGGAAACGCGAACAGCAGTCGGTAATGGCGACGACCGATTGCCAAACTTCCGGTCGCCTATTTGTCACGGACGGCGCTACGAAGATGCAGTTTCTCATCGATACTGGCAGTGACGTATGTGTCTTCCCCCGATCGGCACTCAAGGAACGTCGTGAGAAAACAAATTATGAGCTGTGTGCGGCAAACGGTACACCCATTTCTACTTACGGCTACGCTCATTTAGTGCTGAACCTAGGCTTGCGCCGCGACTTCACTTGGCGATTCATCGTAGCGGACGTTACAAAGGCCATAATAGGTGTAGATTTTTTATCATTTTACAACCTCATCGTGGATTGTCGAAATCAACGTTTAATCGACAACACTACAAGCCTTACGTCCCCAGCTTCACCTGCACAGTCAACTGGGAACATTTCATCGGTAAAAGTTATTTCTGGAAATTCCGTATATCATAACATACTAAGCGAATACCCTGAGATTACTAGACCTTCCGGTGTCCACCGTGTTCCGAAGCATAATACCATGCATCATATACAAACTACTGCAGGGCCGCCAATAAGCAGCACACCACGAAGACTAGCACCGGATAAATTAAAAATCGCAAAAGACGAATTTGCAGATATGTTGAGGAACGGAACAGCCAGACCTTCAAAGTCACCATGGTCATCACCACTTCATCTTGCGCCTAAAAAAGATAACGGCTGGCGTCCATGCGGTGACTACAGAATGCTCAACGCTAGAACCGTACCAGACAGCTATCCCATTCGACACATACATGACTTTGCACATTGTCTCTCCGGCTGTCAAGTATACTCGGTTATCGATCTCGTAAAAGCTTATAATCAAATTCCTGTCTGCCCTGAGGATATTCCGAAGACCGCAATCACGACGCCGTTTGGTTTATACGAATTTCCGTTCATGACGTTCGGACTACGTAATGCCAGTCAAACGTTTCAACGATTTGTGGACGAGATGCTTAGGGGCCTTGAGGAGTTCTGCTTCCCGTTTCTGGACGATTTTTTGATCTTCTCACCTGATCAGGAATCACACAAGAAGCACCTTCATCTGCTCTTCAACAGACTCAAGGAATACGGCATGGTAATCAACACGAACAAGTGCATATTCGGTGTATCAGAGGTAACGTTTTTAGGACACAGCATCTCAGCAGCTGGCACTAAGCCGTTACCATCGAAGGTAGAAGCAGTTGCGAATTACCCTCCACCGAAAACCGTTAGAGAACTGCGAAGATTCCTAGGAATGGTGAACTTTTACAGAAGGTTTATTCCTGACGCAGCGCGGCATCAAGCGCCTCTGAATGCACTGCTCACAGGATCAGTTAAAGGTTCACATCCCGTGCATTTATCAGAAGAAGCTACTAAAGCATTCATCGCCTGCAAGGAAAGTCTCTGCCAAGCAGCACTACTTGCTCATCCAGACTGCCAAGCGAAGCTCGCTATAGTCACTGATGCTTCAGACACAGCAATGGGCGCAGCTTTACAACAGCATAGAGACGGCCTGTGGGAACCTTTAGCATTTTTCTCTCGAAAACTTTCGCCATGTCAACAGAAATACTCGCCTTATGACAGGGAACTTCTCGCCATCTACGAAGCAATAAAATACTTTCGTCACATGGTGGAGGCGAGAGCCTTTATTATTTACACTGACCATAAGCCCATAACTTTCGCATTTCATTCACGAAAAGAAAAGTGCTCACCAAGACAGTTCAGACATCTGGATTTTATTTCACAGTTTTCCACAGATATCAGGCATATTTCAGGAAAGGATAACGTTGTGGCTGACAGTTTATCACGCATCGAAGAGATTACTCAGCCCATCGATCTATCCAAGCTTGCTCAAGCACAAAGCACAGATCCTGAACTAGAACAACTTTTGGATAGCGATACTTCTCTGCGCTTGACAAAAATCAAACTGCCTGGATCTCACACAGAAATCTATTGTGACAAGAGCAGCAATGTGGCCAGACCTTATGTGACCAAAGACATGCGACGGCAAGTGTTCGAAAACTTGCATTCTTTTAGCCACCCTGGCACAAATGCGACGACGAAACTAATATCGGAACGCTATGTATGGCCTAGTATGCGAAAAGATTGTAGAGAGTGGACTCGTTCCTGCCTAGCATGCCAACGATCAAAAATAACACGTCATGTCTCATCTCCGTTAGCATCATTCAGCTTACCTCGAGCCAGATTCATGAAAATCCACATAGATTTGATCGGACCTTTACCTCTCTCACAAGGGTGTCGTTACTGTCTCACATGTGTAGATCGCTTCACACGATGGCCCGAGGCTATACCATTACAGGAGATAACAGCTGAAACAGTGGCAAAAGCTTTAGTTCACGGATGGATATCCAGATTCGGCTGCCCTGAAGATATCGTCACTGATCGTGGTCGACAGTTTGAATTAGAACTTTTTAAGCATCTGTCCCACATCATCGGATTTCAACGCAGACGAACTACAGCCTACCATCCAGCATGCAATGGACTTGTCGAAAGATTCCACAGACAGCTTAAAGCCGCTATTACATGTCATGCGACCAGCAGCTGGCTTGAAACACTTCCACTTGTACTACTGGGAATCCGGGCGGCATTTAAGGAAGACTTACAAGCGACTCCAGCTGAACTCGTATATGGAGAGACACTACGACTCCCAGGTGACATTTTTTGTCAATCGGCTGATGGTACAGAGGACTTGACAGTATACACTGAAAGACTGCGCACATTCGCCAAAAATTTGTTGCCATTACCAACTTCTCACCATGGGAATAACCGCTCCATATTCATTTTCAAAGATTTAGCAACAGCATCCCACGTCTTTCTAAGAGATGACACCTCGCACCCATCTTTTCAAGCAGCTTATACAGGCCCACATGAGGTGATAAAACGAGGGGATAAAGTTTTCAAGCTCCGCATAAAAGGCAAAGAAGTCACTGTCTCAGTGGACCGCATTAAACCTGCCTACATACTTCGTGAGTTGGACCATTCTCCCGTCGTGGCAGCACCCGAGACCCGAGACGCTCCAGTGACCACCACTCGATCAGGACGAACAGTGCGTTTTCCAGAATATTATCGCCCGTAGGACGGTCTCTGGAGGGGGGTGATGTGGCGTGCTGGCCCACGAAAAAGTTTCTATACCAATCTCATAGATAAACTTTCCAGCTAGTTGCTAGGGGCAACGAATGTTGTTGATATAGACTTCACATGAGAGAAAATTTTATTTTCCGCATTTTGGTTTTTGTAAATATCTTTTTAATTAATATATCTTATACAAAGTCAATCGGCATATCATTAATTCAGCAAACCTATGGACCTCCTTCTATTACAACAAAAGTGTATCTAATTTCGCTTTAGCATCGATCGCGGTGGAGACGTCATCTAGTGTCTGTATGTCGTCAGGTACCTTGTCTAAGTCTGGTGAACTGATAGCTTTCAGGGATTCCCCCAATCGCTTCCAGTCCACCACTGTCTTAGTCTGGGGTATCAGTTCAGTTGGATCCGAGCCTAGTCTCATGAGAACGGGGCGGTGGTCAGAGTCAAGTTCGTGGAGCACTTCTATCGAGCTTAACCTGAGGGCTACGCCTTTTAAAAGTGCTATGTCGAGTATGTCTGGTCGTTGGTCGAGGTTCCCGGGGAACCTGGTCGGAGTCATGGGTGCGATAATGTCAAAGGTGTGGTGGTCTGTGTCTGGTCGTGGGTCAGTTAGCTGTTCAAGTATCCTACCGTTGGTGTTGGAGGTGTGACAGTTCCACATGACGTGTTTGCTGTTGAAGTCTCCCGCCAGTATGACGGAGCTTCCCAGAGAAAGTAGCGCGTTGATATCACTACTGAGCAAACGTTTATCAGGGGGAAGGTAGCAAGACGCTAGTATGATCGGTTCGTGGCCGTTCATAGCTAGGCGACAGCAAGACGCTTCTAAGTTGATTAAAGATGAGGGAGTATCAATTGGGATGCAGTGAAGAGACCTTCGGTAATAGATAAGCGTACCGCCTCCGGCATTGGTAAGCCTATCATTACGAACCACTACGTAATTGGCGATCTTAGGATCCCGCTTACTAGGTTTCAGGAGGGTCTCCTGTACAAGCATCACATCGACCTGATGGGTCTTACAAAAGTTATGAACCAAGTCGCGTTGACGAGTGAGGCCGTTTGCGTTGAAAAACGCTAACGCTACGGAGCGAGGTTTAACCTTTTTTGGTGTACTATCCATATTAGATAGTACTAAAAGAAGGTAAGGGGCAGCGCATGATAGCGTCGAGAATGCCATCGTGCTGGACCAGGGCACAGAAACGGTCCTCGGGAGTGGCGGCTGAACGAAGTTTGTGTGCTAGCACACGTACTTCCTTCAGATCGATGGCTGATAGGCTCTGCTTAATCAGAGCCAGATCTTCCATCAGGGAAGTTGTAGCCTGGCCAGAGGGACCAGACTTAGAGGCGGGAGGGCTAGTGTGGGCTACAGGCAGCGCTTCAACAATAGCTGGAGCGCTGCTAGGTGTCGCTGGCGCGGCCTGCGCCCGGACCATGCTCGGGGGCTTGGACCAGGCGTTGACTACGGGAGGCGGTGCCTGAGAGGGCTGTGTGCTGCTTGCCGAGACAAGGGATAGCTTAGAGCTTATTCCTTGAGCGCCAGTGGTAGGTGGATTGGGGCGTGATGGCGCGCGCCCGCTAGTCCTGCGTGTGCTGCGCGGTGCCTTCGGGCAACCACGATAGTTCGCGGTATGCCCTGAGTTTCCGCACAGAACGCAGCTTGGCGGGTCTGGACTGTCCCGAGTGCGGGAACAGTCGGCGGTGCCATGATCCCCAAGGCACTTAACACAGCGGGGCCTGGCGTAACAAAAACGTGCCGCATGCCCATAGAGCTGGCAGCGATGGCACTGGGACGGAGTACCGTTTCGGTGTGGGGCCTCGACCGTGACCGCTGAAAGTTTGTCTACCTCCTTCAGATTGAAGATAGACTTCCCCTTTGCGGTGCGGTCGAGCACAACCAAGACAAGGTCGAAGGCAGTTTTGGTACGACCACTGTATAGGCGGTGAACTTCCCGAACCGGGAACTCCTGGGCTTTGAGGTCCTTGAGGACAACCTCTTCCTTCACCTCCTTCGGTATTCCGCGTAGGACTACACGAAGAACTTTCTCTTCCTCGAGAGCATAGGTATGAAAACCTATTTTCTCTTGGCGGAGAATACGGGTGAGGAGACGATGGTCGTCCGAGGTTGCCACTTGGACTTTAATGCCCGAGTTGGTCGGTCTGGCGGACGTGTAGTTCACCTTCCTGGTGGTAAGGAGAGATGAAACATTGCTCCATTTCTCCTTTTCCTGGACGTACAGAGGTGGAGGTCGCTCCGGTCTCGAGGCTGATGATCCCGAGGAGGGCACATCTACCTCAATGGCGGGTGATCCTCTGCGGTCGGAAGGGCCGCTTACTGCCCCAGGACTGGGGCAGGCTGCCTTGGACGGGGGAGGAGAGGAAGCTGTCGCGGGGCGCTTCCTTCCTTTAGTGACTGTGATGAAGCCATCATCATCAACAGGGTCAGGAGAGGCGGGACTTTCGCACTCCATCAGTGAGGAAATTACCTCTACCGACGGAGTGGTAAAAATAGGCGAGCGGGAGCGCGGTCGCTCGCGGGTTTCGCTGTCACAGCTTCGCGGTGACGGGGTCGGGGGGGGTCCGCGGATGGCGGGGGAACGGGAAGTGTTGCGGGAAGCAACCTTCTCCGTTTTGCGTGCGCGGGCAACGCTAACTGAGTCAGCGGGTGGCGGAGGCATCACCGGTGATGCGGGCTCACTGGTAGCCAGTGCGGATGGAGTAGGAGTCCTAGCAACGAACTTGGACCAAAGGTTTTTAAGATCGGGGTTGAACCGGATGGCCCAGTCGAAAAATTCGAACAGTTGCCTTGCGGCAACGTCCGACGGGATAGACTCCATCCCGGCGTGCTCCGGGATGGAGTGGGGAGTAAGCAGTAACGCCCCGCCTGTGAAGGCGGAGCGGTGTGTACCTAAAGTGTAGCCCTAATTAGCGTACCGTCTGCAATGCAGCACGGGTGAATACCTGAACGCGGATCCCTACGTCTTCTGCAGCTCCTGCTGCGCCGACGAGTGTACCCGGACGCGGCGGCAGCCAGTCACGCGCACGAGCGCGGAGGCTACGCGGCGACGACGACAACGCACTCGGGCCGCGGCACACGCTCGGACGTGGCGACGGCGAAACGCGCACAACACTTCACTCGCGGCACTGGTAGCGACGGCGCTAATTGTCTATAATGTCCAGCAAACAGTCTCTTCACTCACGGCACTCGCGAGACGGGTGGGGCCCGGGAGGGGCCGTCGGAGACGCGCGGGGCGCGCGGGGGCGGCCGCTCGGCGCGGCGGCGCCGGGCGGACTGCGGTTGCGGTGTGCTGAGCACAGCGCGGAGGCGGGGAGCGCGTAACGGAAGCGCTCAAAGACGACCGCTCGGGGCGGTGTCGAGAGTCGGACTGAGTGTTGAGTGTTTGGACAATCCTAGGTTAAGCTTTGTATAAATATAGGCATTTTTCTTTAATAAATATATTCCGCTACGCTAGTCCCACTGTTACACTTCAAATCGAGTTTTACTATCGTCCTCGTTATACCTACCTACAACAACGCCAAACTGGTACCAACGTTAAACCCGAGGACCTTAACGGTGACAACACCATTAAACTGGTGACATCGCCGTTAAATTGGTGACCCCGACGTGAACACAACGTGTGACAGAAAACATCTTCGTGAAGTACTAAGAAGACTAGAAGAAAATGGCATCACTATTAACCCTGCCAAATGCGTGTTCGGCCAACCGGAAGTCAAGTTTCTCGGCTATACCGTTAGTAAGGACGGAATCAAGCCGCCTGTTGAAAAAGTCGCTGCAATTCAAAATTTTCCGAAACCGACGACAATCGAAGAATTAAGACGTTTTCTCGGAATGATCAATTTCTACCGTGACCACCTACCTAAAGCAGCCGAAATGCAAGCACCACTTCATGCATTTCTTCATAACACGAAAAAAAAGGATAAAACATTAATCCAATGGAATGACGAAGCACTTGAAGCATTTGAAGCTTGTAAAGTTGCGATTCAAAATGCAGCTTTGCTCGCTCATCCTGTACATGACGCTGCTCTCGCAGTATTCACTGACGCATCAGACCAATGTGCTGGAGCCGTCCTACAACAATTCATCGATGGAAAATGGCAACCACTTGGCTATTTTTCAAAAAAGTTTTCCGACACTCAACGCAACTACAGTACTTTCGACAGAGAGCTACTCGCAATCTACATGGCAATAAAGTACTTCCGGAAAACATTTGAAGGACGCCACCTCATTGTATTCACTGACCACAAGCCACTGACCTATGTGCTGCAAAAGCCACCGTCAGCGACTGAAACACCTCGCCGTGCAAGACAACTTATCTTCATAAGCGAATTCACAACAGATATTCGTCACATCTCTGGGGATCAAAATCAAGTCGCCGACACCCTCAGCCGAACAAACGTAGACAGTATCACATGCCCAACGTCACTCAACTATCAAAAAAATTGCTGAAGCGCAAGAAAGAGACAGCAATATCATTCAACAACTCGCACAACAAAGTAACTTAACAATAAAACAAGTTACTATGCCCGACGCACATACTTCAATCTACTGCGAAACATCGACGTCACACATGCGACCCTACCTACCTGAAGAATTCCGACGACTCGCATTCGACGCTGTACATAACATAAGCCACCCAGGTGTACGCACAACACGCAAGCTTATGACTCAAAAGTATTTCTGGCCGTCAATGAATACCGATGTTGGAAAATGGGCAAAACATTGCATACGCTGTCAACAATGCAAAGTTCAACGACACACTATGAGTAGCGTATCAACTTTTCCACCTACTTCAGAACGATTCAGCCACCTACACCTAGATTTGGTTGGACCTCTCAGCACCACTCCTCAAGGTTATCGCTATCTGGTAACCATGATCGACCGAGTAACGAGATGGCCTGAAGCAATACCTACTGACGACATATCCGCTGAAGCCGTCGCGAAGATAGTCTATGAACATTGGATTACTCGCTTCGGTATATGCAAATACTTAACAACCGACCAAGGCAGAACTTTCGAGAGTAAATTATTTGCCAAACTCACCAATGCTATGGGAATCAAGCGCATTCATACGACACCGTATCACCCTCAATCGAACGGCATGATTGAAAGATGGCACCGATCGCTCAAGACAGCACTGAAAACTCGTTTATCAGAACATAAAACGTGGATCGACGAGCTACCAACCGTCTTAATGGGCCTACGTGCAGCTGTGCGCACCGATAATGGCGTAAGTGCCGCCGAACTTACCTACGGGCAAAGTTTACGTCTCCCAGGAGATTTTTTCAACGCCCCACTTGAGTCGAACATTGACTCCGGTTATGATTTCGTAAACAAACTGCGTGAGACCATAAACACTTTGAAGCCCACCCAAACATCAAGCCACGGAAACAAACGACCTTTGTTCGTGCATCAAGATCTTCAGAAGTGTGAATATGTTTTTCTACGAAATGACGCAGTAAAGAAGCCACTTCAACCTCCCTACGATGGTCCTTACAAAGTACTACAGCGAAACGATAAGACTTTTGTACTACAGCTACCAGAACGACGGTCATCTACTATTTCTATCGACCGACTCAAGCCTGCCTTCATCATAAACGAAGACGAAGATAATTCATTCAACTTACCATCATCAGTACCGGACAAGCAAATTACCTCATCACCACCTGTTACCTCGTCATCAGACTACAGTATTACCTCACCGAATCAACAGGATGTTTTACCAAAGCCAATACTGAAGACACGACGGGGGCGCACCGTGAAACTGCCGGTACGCTTTCGCTAGGGGGTGAATCATGTAGCGCCTGCGTCGCAACAGTTACCGATACTTACCTTCTGCACATACCATACCTCAAACCAATTACCAGATTACCAGGATACCAAAAGAACCACATTTACCTCAATACTTACTTTCTGCACATACCATACCTCAAACCAATTACCAGATTACCAGGATACCAAAAGAACCACATTTACCTCAATACCATTACCAGGATAACCAGAAGAAACAAGACACACTCAATTCAACATTTATTGAAGCCTGAATCCGATTGTTTATCTGTCACATGAAACAATGAAGACTATCGCCAGAGAAACTAAGATGTCGCCCTGAAAAGGGCGGTTTCAATTGGGAGAAATATTCGCTCTGAAAAGTGCGAATATTAATCGTATCACCGGCACCTCATCACAGCTCCGAACACCATCAATCAGCACCAGTACAGAGCACGGATAACGTTACGCAGAGACGACCGCACAGTTCGTTGCTCCCGGCGTTATGAAAGAGAGAGCTCGATGCCACCTATATTTAAGGGAAACAGCGCGCCATGCTCACCTGTCCTAGGAGAGAACGGGACAGCATAATCGCCGGGAATTTAACAACACACGCAATGTAAACACTAGAACGTTGTCTCATTGGTCAATTAATCACGTGAAACAATTGGTGTAATTTTATAATCTTGTTTTCTTATTGGACAATCCTAGGTTAAGCTTTGTATAAATATAGGCATTTTTCTTTAATAAATATATTCCGCTACGCTAGTCCCACTGTTACACTTCAAATCGAGTTTTACTATCGTCCTCGTTATACCTACCTACAACAACGCCAAACTGGTACCAACGTTAAACCCGAGGACCTTAACGGTGACAACACCATTAAACTGGTGACATCGCCGTTAAACATGTCTTAACCTTTGCTCTACTATGGTAGAATTCGAGATATTAACAGATGTAATACAATAAACTTTTTTAATCATTAAAATGTAAAATTTTGTAAATTAATAAAAAATATTGGAAAAGACACTTTGATTTAAGGCAATTCTTGTTATATACTGCGATACCAATTTGTTAAAATGTCGAATGAAAAACATTTAAATTTTACCAAATATACAGGATTTTTACGAATGACAACACCGATTGGATCTACGTCATCAACTTTAGTTACCAATTAGGTACGCTAGTTCCGAAGTAAAAGATAAGATGGCGCGCGGGTTACTGAATTTATTACAAAGTTCGATCGAATTTGTTATTTTAAATAAGAACTTATGCTGATTTTGGAAGAGAGTTCGCTTGGAATTATGTAAAATTCTAGCAGCTCGGGCAGTCGTCTTATCATGGACGGATGTCTATAATATATTTATAATTTTTATAATATATTTCTTGAATGGATTCTTATAAATTAATGTAAAAGTAAATTCTTATGATTGTCATCGTGTTTGTTTTTTTTATTTTAATAAGTTAGTAACTGCTAACAATATATACATTAACATAACCCCTATAAAAGTTTTATGTCCAAAGAACTGCCTGCCGAGAAAATAGTCCTATTAAAGAGATCTTTTGGGATATTTTCTGTCTTTTAAAGTATCCTTAATGATTTTGCCAAAATACTGCGATAGACAAATCATATTGCTCTGCAGTTACTAGGTATATTTTGATTGGTGGGCTTACAGTATAGCTAAACGTACTGAAATATTAAATATAACATCTCTAGAGCTTTATAAGTTTTTAAACAATAAAACTAAAATAAAATTGAAAACAATGCATTAGCAAAACTTAATCTAAGAAACCGCTACCAGTAGCCAACGTGCCCAAAATGCTGGCGGCATTGCCCCGTTGAATGGCAATGCTTAGTCTTTGGGCTAAAGAAAGACCAGCATTTTAGTCACGTGTTGCCTCGATCAGAAAGATCTTTGTAAGTTTTGTGTGCACTTGGTCCCCACGGCCCCAATGTCTTGACATCTACTATATAAAAATAAGTCGGGTTTTCCTTCCTGACGCTATAACTCCAGAACGCACGAACCGATTTCCACGGTTTTGCATTCGTTGGAAAGGTCTCGGGCTCCGTGAGGTTTATAGCAAAGAAAATTCAGGAAAAATTGAGGACAAACCAACATTTTAAGTTGATGGCGCCGGTGCGTGATACATTGTTTTTCGTATATTATAAAATGTTTAATAAATAAACGTCCACCTGAGCGAAGCCGGGACGGGCCGCTAGCATATTTATATTTATTTACGTATATTTACATATTTTTAGAGCTATATTGTTATAATTATATCATGCCGTTATTTATCCCTACTTATATATCTCTTCCCGGAAACAGGAACACATTAGAAACACAAACAATTCATACATTTGCATATAGCTGTTACACAATTACCCGAAAACCCGCAACATGACGATTTTAAAGTCCAATAAGCAGAAAGTTTTCGAAATGTTCATCCCTCGAAACACAATATTAGCTGGCGGGATGAAATAATCACAAGTTGGTATTTAATCATGAGCCAAACTAGAGGCCCTTTTGGTCCGGCGTGTTCGGCCCAGGCTAAACTATTTAGGATCTTTTAAATAAAAATACTAATATAGCTTTGTAAATAACAAAAGGGAAAAAACGAATGCGCATTACACGACTGAAGTAAAACTTCTTTAAGCTCCATCTATCGGCCGGTATAACTTTGTTTTTGCTTGGTTTAATGTTAATGTCGTCATCTTGACAATTGTAAATTGTCATTTTACCAGACGTATCAACATAATAACACAAGTTTTTAACTTTGTTATGTTGACATGGAGATCTATGTGAACCAACTTCAACTTCCGTTTGCCTCGCATTCACCAGCTTACTCCCCAATTCAAGCATGCGAAAAGAAGATTTACTGCAATAACAAAAAAAGGCTGTAGTTAAAACTCTCAATCCAAAACATTAGCAGCCTTATTAATAAACACGGACTAGCTTTAGACTAGTTACACCATCTTTTGTCTCATTCGATCCAACTAAATATTCCAGTAGCAAAAAAAGGACAAAAGTTGAAGTAACTAATCCGAGAATAATACCCGTTTATTAATAAGGCTGTATGTCGTCACAAGGTTAAAAGGATATAAAATCCAAGATAAGGTAGTTTTTTTTTTCATTACATTTTCAGTTTATTAAATCACGGGACTATTGTTTCACACATTCTTATATACGACTTCTGCCCGCGGCTTCGCCCGCGGGGCCTATGGGAAACGAAGTAATTTTTTCATAGATAATCCAACCACCCGTTTCACCCTCTTAGTAGTGAAATTTGGAAAAACCCTTTCTTAGTTTACCTATACCTGCACTTTACAAAAAACACACCCTCCAAATTTCAAGTCTCTATGACCAGCGGTTTAGGCTGTGCGTTAATATATAAGTCAGTCAGTCAGTCAGCACTTTGAATTTTATATATATAGATAGACAGCTTTCATTAATTCAAGATGTCGCTTATGACATATTAAAATTTTAAGAGAAAATGTAAAATATAATTTCATGATTTGAAGTCACATTCGTAGAGAGACACAAAACTAATTTAGAGTTAGATGCGGATGTCCGAAATATAATTCCGAATCCATCTCGTTAAAAGTTGTTACGTAGATACACGGTGAAATGTAATGGAAGTGGCTGTTTTTATGCGCTAATGTTACAAAGTTAGTACTCCCAAGTGGCGCATAAAACTATGCGAAAGGAGGCATTACTATTTGGTGAGCAATTTACATAGTCTAGCAAAAAGTTTCGTAGTAAAAGAATTGAGATTGTATGGTAAAAAACTTGAAGTTTTGCTTTACTTTTGGCGGGAACGCAAAAATGTCTTTTCTTTATTTAATTGCTTTTTTTGTATGTTTTGGCTCCACACTTTTGTGTATTTAGCCAGTGTCAAGTAATTGATACTTTATCAAGTTAATGATATTTAACGCAAATTTGTGTCAAGTCACAGTTGAAGTCATCAAGTCAAGTCGGTCAAGTTATAGTCTAGTCAAAGTCATACTCCTAGTAAAGTTTGTGGCAACTTGAAGCTTCTATTGGAGTTTCGGAAACAACACTAAAAGAAACGTTTCACCATCATTATACCATTTTCCCACACTCACGCCTGTAATCCAGCACTTAACGAAAAGAATGCCACCAATTTTATGCACTAACACTGAAAATAACACAAGTTTAAGGAAAATAATACAATGCGGTGACGCAATCTTTTTCGCTTTCCCGCCAAAACTCATTTAATAACTTTCTATCGCTTTTTAGTGATAACTCTGCCAATGTCAAGTAAGGAATTTTTGTACGGTTATGTCATGTCAAAATCTTATTTTGTCAGTCAAAATGCCACAGTAAAATGGTAGATATTTTACGGAAGGCTCTAGTAAGCCTTGAAGAGAAAAATAAAAGACATGTTTTAAAACTTGGAACCATTTGCCAACACTCATGCACGTTCACGGACACTTAACAGAAAATAATCCACCCTTATCACACATTAATATTAAAAAATACACGGGTTATGGAAAAAAAACAAAATTCACAACCGCAATTTTCGGATTCTTTTTAATTACCCAGAAATGGAGAACAGTTTTGTTAGAGGTTATCACAATTTTCTCTACGTGACATTGGCAAAATTATGGTAAACTCTCCACAAAGGCCAAGAGTTGAAGCTCCACAAGCTTTTCAAACATTACAGATATGTAATGTTTGAAAAGCTTGTGGAGTTTTGGCGGGAAAACGAAAAAGATTGCGTCACCGCATTGTATTATTTTCCAAAACTTGTGTTATTTTCAGTGTTAGTGCATAAATTTGGTGGCATTTTATTCGTTAAGTCCTGGATTACATGCATGAGTGTGGGAAAGTTGTATAATGATGGTGAAACGTTTATTTTCGTGTTGTTTCCAAAACTCCATAGAAGCTTCTGGTAAAGTTGCCACCACTTTATTAGGAGTATGACTTGACTAAACTAGACTATGACTTAGCTTCATGACTTGGACTGTGACTGTACTTGACACATTATATGATATTAATTAACTTGAGATATTATCAATTACTTGACACTGGCTAAATACACAAAAGTGTGGAGCCAAAAGCAAACAAAAAAAAATAGTGTTTCTTCCAGATATTGTGTACATTCGCGAACGCGCATATCGGGAGATCGGGACGTCTTGTCAGCCAGCTCCGGAGAATACTTCGTGACAGTCGGATAGATGAGAAAATGTTTCGCCTCATCATAGACAAAATAAATATGGATAGCTACATAGTGGGCTCCTAAATATTTAAACCATGTCATATTTGACCGGGCGAGTGAAGCGAGCTAATAAAAAATAAAATAAAATAAATAAAAACCAGTCCGGTCTTTGTTTCAAGTCGTTAACTCGAAAATTTTCTTTCATCTGTCCGGTTGTATGTCATATAATCGGACAGATGATTTTTTTTTTGTTGGAGTACATTGTTACTCCAACTAATCTTGATTAAACTTGGTACACAGATTATCGATCGCATCGATTGTATTTCTCCCAAAAAATTGCATTTGACGTGGTCAGTATATTCTCGACATGTAAAATGACGTCATGCACAACTACGTTTTGGTGTATTTGAGACGTCTTTTGTGATGTAGGGAACATAATGACCTGTAACGAGTTCAGTACATTACAAACGTCTGATATGGCATATTTATTCCAACTACGTGTTAGGTCTCTTTGAGATGATTTTGCCACGTCGAGAATGGCTTGTGACGTGCTTAGTACATTCTCAATGTCTGATATGACGTCATATTTATATTATGATTCTATTAATTTCTGGCTGGCCCGATGGCTCAGTTGGTAGTAACCCTGCCTTCTGAACTATGGGTTGTGGGTTCGATTCCCACCCAGGACAAACATTTGTGTGATTAACATAGGTGTTTGTTCTGTGTCTGGGTGTTATATTGTATTCTATGTATGTATTTACAAAAAAAAAGGTATCTAAGTATTGTATCAGTTATCTAGTTCCCATAGTACAAGCTTTGCTTAGTTTGGGGCTAGATGGCGTTGTGTGAGATGTCCACACATATTATTATTATTATTATTAATTTCATTGTACTTACAGATAACTTTGGTATATACAAAAGAGTTAAATCTACCTCTCTGTGTTTGATTTGTATGATGACCTCCTAGATATTTTGCAATAAATTATTAACTAATAAATTAAATTATTAACTGGCCTATAGCTCAGTTGGTAGTAGCTCTGCCTTCTGAATGGTAGGTTGTGGGTTCGATTCCCACCCAGAACTAACATTTGTGTGATGAATACCGATGTTGGTTTTGTGTCTGGGTGTCATATTTTATTCTATGTATATATTTACAAACAAACAGTATATAAATATTGTATCAGTTATCTTGTTTTCATAGCACATGCTTTGCTTAGTTTGGGACTAGATGGCATTGTATGAAATGTCCAAACATATTTATTTATTTAATAAACGAAATGACTGTCTTTTTTGTATTAGGTAGGGAGGTAAGCTACTGTAAAATGCACAGCAGATTGTAACATCTGAACTTCAATCAACGGCACCGTTGCAAAATATGAAACGTTAACAGAGTAGAGACGTTTGTCCAGCAGAAATTAGACACAATCCACCGGGGACTGCGGACAGTTCCCAACGAGTTGCAAAATGGTTACAGAAGCTACAGCTTTGGTAACGGATTTCTGTGTGCATTAAACCGAAATTTCTCATAGTGCTGGAAGCAAGCAGTTACTGGGTCGTCACTAATTTTGATGTTTCCACGAACTCGCCGGCGATGTAGGTTGCAGACGAGCGAAGACTAAAAACGCTGATGAAAACGTTGACACCGATAAGATGTAATAATAATACCATGCCGGATAAAAATCCAACAAGCCTACACACTCCAACCGCATGGATTCTAGCCCGCCCGACCGTATCACACTAATATTATAAAGGCGAAAGTTTGTATGTGTGTTTGTGTGTATGTGTGTATGTTTGTTACTCCTTCACGCTCAAACGGCTGAATGGATTTGAATGAAATTCGGTACCTAGATAGCTTATACACTGGATTAATATATAGCTTACATTTTATCCCGGAAAAGTGAAATGTTCCTGTGGGATGAGCAAATAATTAAAATACTTTTTAATCGCGGGTGAAACTGCGGGGCGCAACTAGTTTAGTAATAATTATGTAGGTTATTAACCAAGGGACAGAGAGAGTTGGAGTAACCGTCACCGCACGTTTCCCATGAGCTATATGGAATAAGTAACTTTAGTAATTAAGTTAGTTTAATAGTTTTCACTTCAATCGGTAGTCACCACTGCCCGCACATTTTTTTATCGAATACTGTGATCTTTAGTGACTGCAAAATATGCAGTGATGCAGCCGACTTACCTTGGGTCTGTATTTATTATACTTTTACCCGCCCGTCTGCCCTACCCCAGAGTAATGCCCTGCCGTCTCCCCGCCGCATACGCCAACGTATAATATGTCAGCTGGTGACCGCAACATTCTACCGAAATTAAGGGAATTAATGCTACAATTTTCCCCGTTTCCCAACGTGTTAGAAATTATATTAATGTTTGCTGTTTCATGGCAATAACTCGAAGTTTTTGTTTCAATTTTAGAACGGTCGTGGTAGTAGCCTTATTAGTTTTACGTATGTATGTGGTAACACTAGCTTCCCAGCAAGAAACCTTTTCGTGGTAGGAGAACCATTAAAATCTTAATATATATAAATGAAATGAATCTCTATTTCACTTGGTCATCGCATCACGGGTGAACGGATGGAACATTTTCGATAATTCTTTTTTATTGTGTTTATTATTTTTCAGGAGAAGGTTCTTATTAAAGAAAAAGTTAAGAAAGAATGGAAAATTTTCACCACGCGGGTGAAACCGCGGGGCACGGCTAGTAATAAATAAAATCATAAATAAATTAATAAAATCACCAAACCATATTTCTTAAGAGTGCACGAGGATTGTAAGCCGACTAGGCATTGGCATCGTTTCAAATCTTTTGAAATGCAATTTAATACGGTTCAATGTATGCAAAAGTAGTTCACTGATAATAGAAAAATACCTCAGCTACGTGACACGGAACGCATCTGCAGCTTATGGAAAATGTTTTCACATTCCCGCTTGGCAGCCGTTAAGGTTCTTGAAATGCAAAGCCACCAGATGCGGCTTAAATTTAAGCCACCGTGAAAATCTTGGGAATCGCGGCTATTATGCCATGAAACTATACTGACGGTTCGGGGTAAGTTTTAAATACGTATATTGCTTACTTACTCGATCGAGACCATATAAGCTATACATAAATGATAGTTATTTCTATTGATAACAACAATAATAATAACGCCCAACGATCACATACATAGATCCTGAACCCTAACTAGGATTCCGTGTCTAGGGACCAAGGAACCACGAGGACCTCTGAGAACCATGAGGCTTATTTTTTCTGTGCACAAATATTTTCCTGGGAAATGAACCCGCCGCCTCCGGGTTATAAGCCGACCTGCTCAACCACAACACAGAGGCTATCAATAATACCTATCATTAATAATTCGGTAACGGAAAAGCTCTGCGTTTTGAATATATCTAAACTTACTTGACGTGTTAGCCTACATGATCGAGACCGATTTATTAGCTACTAGCGGCCCGCCCCGGCTTCGCACGGGTACTTAACAAAAATTGCAAAAATTGTAAATTGAATACTTAGTGATCGATTTGGATAAGGATTAACACCCAGGTTACCCAGGTATTAATAATGTGGCTAGTTTGCACCGGCATTACTATTAGATATTTTAACATAAAAAAGTATCTAGTTATTGTGACATAACTGTAATAATTGGACATATGGTACTTAAGACTTTTATGTAGATATTGATCTCATCTATAAAACTGTAGTACAACATTTTGCTCTATTGTTAATAATTTCCACAGCGTACGCGATACGATATTTTTGGTATTTTTTTCGCACGTTGGGTTACATTATCGAAGTTTTCAAACGAATCCCTAATTTTTTGAAAATATTTTATCGCTAATGTTTATTAGGGAATATGTAGGATTCTAATGGTGAAAGGATTTTTCAAATCGGTCCAGCTGTTTCAGAGCCTATTCAATGCAAACAAACAATCAAATCTTTCCACTTTATAATATTAGTTTAGATACGTTAATGATAGGTATCTATTTCTATTAATATATCATTAATAATTCGATAACGGAAAAGCTCTGAGTTTTGAATATATATATCTAAATTTAGTTGATATGTCAGCGCTTCGCAAATTGCACTACACTCCACCGTCCAATTTGACGTTCAGCGATTTAGCGCTCTCGAGGTAACGAGCGCCCGTGTGTTGGACCAACTAGGCCGCTTCAAGCGCTGGCTCGTGTGTGGTGGATGTAGAAAATCGCATGCTTCAAGCGCTAGCTTGTGAATGGTCAGGTTCTGGATGTACGGTCATTAGTTTGTTTATGTTGTGAAGCGCTTTTCCCGCTGGTTTATCTAAAGTCTGATTTGGTGAGGTTTCGTTCGTGTTCTACAAAAACGTAGCTACCCGCGTAAGTATTTTTGTATGGAAAAGATTTGTGAATCTGTTAGGTCTGTATTACAGAACTACGGACCTTATGTCTTTTATCTAAAAACTTATAGGAATAACATAAACTCAAACAATAAAGTTGAAGCTACAAAAGGAACATAAATTAGAATTAACTTATTGATCGCTGATACACTGATCGCTGCTTGAAAACAATTTATATTTGATAATTTATTATATGATCAATTATATCATATTGAAATACAATTTAAAAAATGTTAGTAGTAGTAGTGACTTTAAAACCTAGTAAAATATTCCAGCTTCCCAAAATGAGAAACTCAAACTCGTGACGACTCTATTCGTACCAATTCGTTTGACTGACCCAATAACTCAGTTGGTAGCAACCCTGTCTTCTGAACTGCAGGTTGTAGTGGATTCGATTCCCACCCAGGACAAACATTTGTGTGATGAACATCGATGTTTGTTCTGTGTCTGGGTATTATATTGTATTCTATGTATGTATTTACAAACGAAAAGTATCTGTGTACTCCATCAGTTATCTGGTTCCCATAGTACAAGCTTCGCTTAGTTTGAAGCAAGAAAGCGCTGTGTGAAATGTCGACAAATATTTATTTATAATACCAATAAGTGTACCTAATCTACCAATATACCTATCGAATTCATACCAATCTACCGAGCGACGCGTCGGCTTAAAGTTTATGCCTTAACAAAAGCACGTTTACCCGAGCGCTGTCGAAACTTGCACATTGATATGCAAAGGCTGGAATGTTACTTTGCACTATTTACCTCTTATGCGCTAACCGCTTTGCAGGGTGACTATAGATCGAGGGTGTCTAAAGACAAAAAATAATTAGAGAACTATAAAACGCCTACGATAACCAAAGTAAATATTAGGTCTTTACCTATGAAATTGCCGTTTTGTTTGAAAAAAGTTAAATTATTATTTTTTCGAACTTATTTATTTCTTTATTCAAAGTAATCACCCCTGCAATCAATGCATCTTTGCCAACGCTGTGGCAGTTTATGGATGCCCTTCTTGAAAAAATCAGCAGGACGGGAGACAACAAACTCTTCAAAGGCGTTATGTACTGCCTCTCGGGAATTGAATTTTTTTCCCGCTAAAAAGTTGTCCGAATTTTGGAAAAAGTAATAGTCGGTAGGCGCAAGATCTGGTGAGTGTGGCGGATGAGGGAGAGCTTCCAAACCCAACTCATGCAGCTTAGAGACGGTCTGTTGTGCAGTATGGGGTCGCGCGTTGTCGTGAAGTAGCAGTGGAGACGACCGATTGACCAAACCTGGTTGCAGACGTGCGAGTTTCGCCATAATTGTGGTCAGTTCTTCAATGTACACATCTGCAGTAATGCTCTCGCCGTTTTGTAAAAAGCTATGATGAATCACACCAGCACTAGACCACCAAACTGTGACCATCACCTTTCTAGGGGTCATTATTCGTTTTGCACATTGCTTTGGTACCGAACCAGGAATTAACCAACTTGCTGAGCGCTTTCGATTGTCAAAAAGAATCCATTTTTCGTCGCACGTAACAATTCGGTTCAAAATTCCTTCATTTCTGTGCCTGTTAAGCAGCGCAAGGCAAGTCTCGACGCGTACGTTGCGCTGGCGGTCGTTAAGTTCGTGGGGCACCCATCTATCAAGCTTTTTTATCTTGCCAATCTGTCGCAAATGGACCAATATTGTTTTGATGCTAACATCAAAAGCTGCTGCCAGCTCAGCTGTAGATTGAGATTCATCAGCTTCCACAATCGCCTTTAATTCATCATTGTTGACCAAAGTTTCCGGACGACCACGAGGTTCATTTTTCAAGTCAAAATTCCCAGAACGGAACCGAGCAAACCAATAACGGGTTGTACGTTCGTTTGTACAGTTCTCTCCGTAAACGTCGTTGATGTTACGTGTCGTTTGTGCCGCGTTGGTGCCACGACGGAACTCATATTCCATAATTACACGAAATTTCAAAGTATCCATTATGAGGAAAAATGTTGAAATGTAATGAAAATACAACGCTAATCAATAAACAAAAGACTTTTATTGTAAATAGAATGTCATATTTTTAAAACAAAATTAATTTGAATTTAGAATTCATAGCCAATCAAAACTTTTTTTTGTTTGAAAAAGTCTGTACTGCAATACGGCAATTTCATAGGTAAAGACCTATTATTAAGGCCCTAACTAAACACAAAATCAGCAAAACAAAACTTGTCAAATAATCATAATATGAAAAAATAAGTGTATATAGAAAAAAGAACGAAAACCAGGGATAATAGAATGAAATTTAACTAAGTAGGTATTATTTGGTTTTTCTAAAATAAAACCATTCTAATGGCAGCAAAAAATACTTTGTGTTCGAAATTTTAAGATGCAGCAACTTTTTTTTAACAAATTAAATAAAATCCAGCCTTAATTTTTCAAGGTTCATAACAATAATAACAAATCGATTCGACACTTTATATGCTTATTAAATGCACATAAACTGCGTATTGAAAAGATCTTTCGTCTATTTAAAACTGCTATCAATGTTACAAACCGACCCACGTGTGGTTTAGACCACACTACTAAAGTAAAACTTCTTTAGCTCCATCTATCGGCCGGTATAACTTTGTGTTTGCTTTGTTTAGTGTTAATGTCGCCATCTTGACAACTGTAAAATGTTATATTACCGGACATGCCAACATAATAATACAAATTGTAAGTAATTTTTAACTTTGTTATGTTGATAATTGAGATCTACGTGAATCAATAACTTTCAACTTTCGTTCGCCTTGTTACGCATTCACTAGCTTACTCCCCAAGTCAAGCGTGCGTAAAGAAGTTTTACTTCCATAATGTACATTGGTTTTAAAATCACACATGACAACACACACTGCACAGATCCTATAAAAAAAGTTTTTGATAGGATCTGTGACTCACTGTTAAAAAATAAAAAGTTCTTCGTAAATGTCAGTAAAACCAGCATCGACAGTTGCCACGGCAGACGCGACCCTAATGACACACCACAGCCTAAAATATTCAGCAACACGGTAGCCACTGCCGCCGCAGTATTAACAAATTAACACACACAAAACATCCCAAATGCAACCACATTTCGCACGATCCTCATTAGGTTTTTGGCGGGAAAACGAAAAAGATCGCGTCACCGCATTGTATTATTTTCCAAAACTTGTGTTATTTTCAGTTAGTGCATATAGTGCATAAAATTGGTAGAATTTTATTCGTTAAGTCCTGGATTACAGGCATGAGTGTTGGAAAGTGGTATAATGATGGTGAAACGATTCTTTTAGTGTTGTTTCCAAAACTCCATAGAAGCTTTTGGTAAAGTTGCCACCACTCCGTTAGGAGTATGACTTGGGCTGTGACTTGACAATCTGCGTGAAATATCATTAACTCGATAAATTATCAATTACTTGACCCTGGCTAAATACACAAAAATGTGGAACCAAAACAAAAACAAAAAAGTCCTCATTATACCGTAGAACGTTGTTACTACAGGATTTCATCCAGAATAGATACGCCTCGAGCCGCGTGCGTCAGTGAAAAGTTCAGACAGTTTGGAACTCTTTGTTGTCACGTTGTTGTTTTGGCAATTGCGTTAGCTAAATTATGATTGCCGCGGGTACCTACAATGGAGTGGAATTAAATGATTTTTACCTTCTCAAGCAAAGCTCGGAGATCTTTATTACAATCGAATCCGTAATGCGGGAGATATTTTAAAGCGCTATGCCAATAATAGCCTTGTTGTAGATTGAATTTTAGTCTGTGACACTTGTGTCTATGAAACGTAGATAGTCTGCGTTTTAATTGTAATTTAGGTGTTTTGGCGGGAAAACGAAAAAGATCGCGTCAACGCGTTGCATTATTTTCCAAAACTTGTGTTATTTTCAGTGTTAGTGCATAAAATTGGTGGCATTTTATTCGTTAAGTGCTGGATTACAGGCATGTGTGTGGGACAGTGGTATAATGATGGTGAAACGTTTCTTTTCGTGTTGTTTCCAAAACTCCATAGAAGCTTCTGGTAAAGTTGCCACCACTTTACTAGGAGTATGACTTGACTAGACTAGACTATGACTTGACTTCATGACTTGGACTGTGACGTGACTTATTATACATATTTAGGTACTTTGCTAGCTACAGTTTAGTACTTTAGAATAAGCAGGAATTAAAAAACCGCTCTAGGCGCAGGTAACGGCTAGCGTTCTTTTTACGTGACTCAACTACTAAATAGCCTTGTGTAGGTCGCGAACGACCTAGTTCAAAAGAGCGCTCCTTTGAGCGAACGACGCAAACTAGGTATCGGTCACGTCTGATTTTAGTTCGTTCGTTCTTTGACCGACCGACTTGCGGCGAGCGGCGGCGAGCGGCGGCGAGAGCCGCGCTCCCCAGCGCGCCGCGCTCCGAGGCGCGTGTCGCGAGCGGGAGAGAGCGATGATCGTACATATCATTCTTACTTAGAATATTTTAAATATTGATTACATAAATGATGGTTAATTTTAAAGTCTTTTTTTCTTTAACAAACATTAAGAGTAGGTTAATATTGGGCATTCTACCCCACCCTGCTCGTTACACTCGCGGCGCTCGTTTCACTCGCTTGGTGGGATAGAATACCCAATATTACATTATACCGTTCCTTGAAGCAGCCTGCACACAAAATCTTATTTTACATAATTACATCCGATGATAGCATGAAAGTAATAAGCCGGCAGTCGATATGCTTAAGTCACCGAATCACCGCACCGAGCTTACACAATAGTTGAACAAAAACGTCGACGTTTCAGCTCCTTCCCGGTGTCGGAATGAAGTTAGTAAGAAATATACTCACCTGATATTTAACCAACAATCACTGGACATCATTATAAAAATCCCTGAATGTCTTTGCGGATATGAGAGCTATAAACAATGCGATGATGATGCAAAAATATTTATTAATGCCTTATTCAAATAATACAGTGCACAAACAAAATAAGTTAAGTTCAATGCATTTATCAGTGAAGTTGAATGTATGACTCATCGCCGTTCGTTGAATGTAATGTATAATACTCATGTAATGTATAAGAAAGGACTTATTTAAAAGATGATGGGTAAATACACTTTTGAACAAAATTATGTTTATCGTTCGCCTTTAAAACTTAGATTTCATATCCTATTCAGTATTTAGCTTTTACACAATGCTCAAGTAAGCTCCTGGAAATCAAGTCTCCATGGTGCGGGACCTCCATAACATATAAAATTGGAGAAACGTTACCAATGTGAAATGACCACGAATTGGCTCAAGGTTCCCTTAGAAAAATGTATATAAATTTTGTTTCTAAGCCTCGAATAGGCTCAGGTTCCTCCATAACACAGATTAGCAAGATTCACCAAAAATTACGTTATGACCTGATTCGGCTCAAGGTCGGCCACAGAAACTATTTCACGTCCGGTTTGGATGAGGCTCTTCGAAAATCAAGTTTCTATGGTGCGGGACCTCCATAACATATAAAATTGGAGAAACGTTACCAATGTGAAATGACCACGAATTGGCTCAAGGTTCCCTTAGAAAAATTTATATAAATTTTGTTTCTAAGCCTCGAATAGGCTCAGGTTCCTCCATAACACAGATTAGCAAGATTCACCAAAAATTACGTTATGACCTGATTCGGCTCAAGGTCGGCCACAGAAACTATTTCGCGCCCGGTTTGGATCAGGCTCAATACTTAATCCATCAGTTGAATTAATTCATTTGAAGATATATAATATTTAAAATTTAATATATAATATATATAATACTTAAAAAAAGGTTTGAATTTTAGTATAGTAACTGACTCAAGCTTGAAATTCATAATCAATACAAAATGAAACAAGAATAACTTATATAGAGAAGATAAGAATATTATTACATATTTACGTATATAATGCATTTGCATTTACCCATGAACTTTTAACAAAGTATCTTTTTGAAATTAAGTTCTTACATAATGGAAACATTCATTAATAATAAGTTGCAATTTTAAAAAAGGATACAGTCCTGCTTCAAATTCCATACTGCCGAAAACTCTGCTGTAGACCGCTTTTGAACCTGTAATTAAAAAAAAGATGCTCAGCACAAAAAGTACTTAAATAATTTACTGCTGCTAGACATTTATTAAATTTAAACCATTTATTATTGCAAATATAATTATTCTTTAATTTCCCGTCTTATTTTTTTCTATTTTTATTATTATCGAGCACATTCATAATCATTTAGATGCTTATTTTTATTTCATTTTAATCACCAATCAAAAACTAAACACATATAATTAAATCGATACTATCAAAAAGATAACATGGAAATATTATATAAAATTTACACTTTTATTAGAGCAATTTTATTACCGACACAAATTTAATTTTAATTTGAGTTTCTTTACAAACCAAATAAAAATGTTACCAAGAATTAATTACATTAATACGCTATTTAATATTATGATGTATTTATATTTAGATTAATACTTACATAAATCAGAAAAAACCCATGGGAAAGTCTCGTTTATCACTATCACTTCACAGTTCACACCGGCGTTGAATCACGTAATAAAATAATGTACTTGTGCATTGCACAGCAACACAACAAAATTAGTCTAAGAGTCATAGTACCTTCTTTGTACAATTGCAGCAGTTTTGCTTAAATTAAAAAAGCCAGAATTAAATATCATAAATTATTGTAAATCACGTACATGTTTATAATGAATACTCGGATTTATTATTATATAGTATTACTATAGTCGATTTATAATGAATACTTGGCTTATACAAATTTTGTTATTATATTTTCATGGATAGACTTTGATGTAGTTATTTATTTTTTTCAATATTTGAATGTACATTAAGGTGAATTCGAAAGAATGGAACTTATAAATAAATATAAGACAGTGGACTAACTAGGATTCGTTTTATCTATGGAGCCATGAACCCAAGAGCCAAGGACCCTATTTTATGGACAGACACTCAACAAGTATTTGCGTTTTTTTTCTTCTGCAGAAATACTTATCCCGTTACGAGAATCGAACCTAGTGACTCTGCGTTATAAGCCAACTTACTCAACCACCGCACCACAAAGGCTGTCAGATCACTTAAATTAAGTTGCATTGTCTCCTTGACTATAATTTCCGAGTAATAATTACAGTGCTCATGAATCTTCTGTCGTCAGCATAAGCATTATCTCTGTGTCATTCGACATAGTTACTGTACAATGCAGACGAACTTTAAATGAATACATGGTTCATAGTTCAAAGTAAGTAAAAAAGGAAGATGCTATTATAAAGTTGTCTACACAAATTATGCACTAGGCACACAATTTGCCACATATTGCCTAATAATTACATGTAAATTATGCGTAGAACTAGGCAACGAAACTTTATAACATACATTAACTTTTTATTTAAATTCGAACATTGATAAACATATTTCTTAATGAACCCAAAGTGTTTAACTAAGTGTATATCCATGCACATAATTTGAATTTGCATGAAAACGCGCGTTTATAAACCGCTCGTATGCATCAATTCATGGAAGCGGTGTCTAGTAGCCTTTGAAGAAGAATACAGGTGAACGAAATTGCATAGTAAACAAATTTAGCATTTGTCCTTTTCTTTCCTGCAATGTTTATTGAAAGATGTCTAATCAGATATCCGTAAACTATTTATTTTATAATTTAGCTGTAAACAACGAAAGTCTATATTTGTATGCTTCACGAAGGTGAGATGGTCAACTTTTGACAGTGAAGTTTATCGCTAACGATGCAATATTGGTTGTTTTAAATACACTGATTTATTAGAACATAATCATTATTTTTCAAGAAAATAGCCTTGCAACAAGTGCAAAGGACGATAGTGCAAAGTTAATCAAGAAAGCAGCAGCGGAATTAAAAAATGTTAGTGAGTATTTATTTTTAATTTAATTACATTTTGTTTATTGATCAATTTATTAAATTAATTAATCAATTAAATTAAATTAATTAATTAATTTAATTCATTCATTATGTATTCAATTTTTTTATTTACTTATACTTTTCTTACAATGTTCTTTTTATTTTTAGGTCGGACTCTGAATTTGAATTCACAACAGCAGCGGTAGCCCCTCAGTGCCCGCCGCCTTCCAAAAAGGGAAAAAAACGTGTCGCCCCTAAACAAAAACCATCAAAAGCGAGAGCGAGAGCCCAGGAGTTATTCGGGTAATTTATCTGCAGATCACAAATATTGACATACAATAATATTATTTTTTCATTGTAAGCTAATGTGTGCAATTATTTTTAAAGATCTGATTCTGAATCGGAACTAGAGTGCTCTGCGGCGAGCACATCCAAGAAGGGAAGGGCCACCACCAAAAAAGAAGCTGGCGAGCAACCTTCAAGCATGTAAGTTTTCTAACACTCAATTTTTTTCTTTTTTCTTTACCGTCACCTGTAAAAACTTTTCAACGTATGTGTATATGTATGTTATCACGTTAGAATATATTATATTTATATATAATTTTTATGTGCTATTTAACTTATTTTACTTTCAATGTTACAGAAATAAGTCGGGGTTCTTCAATTATATTTTAAGAGCAGAAGAGAAGGGTGCTCGCGAGAAAGAGGCGACGGCGGCGAAGATATTATACTCGTCGTTCACCAGCAGGGTGGCGGCTGGCCGTCAGCGACGGGCAAAGGTCACGAGCGGCAACTTTTATATAGATTTGAAAATATACCACTCGGAGGATGCTTTAAACAGTTCTCAAAATTTATATAAAAAGGCCCTCGTGGCTATAAAATTGCAGACGGCAGAGGGTTCCCCACCGTGGGAGAAAATACAGTCATTTATGGAAGACGCCTACGGCGTCTTCAAAGGGACTGATCCGGTGGTGTACAAAGATTAGTCACGAAGTATTTTCACAAGTATTTTTTGTTTTTACCTTTTCCACATGGAAGACTAATCTTTGCACACCATATTTTATTTAGTACGTAAGGAACATAGCATTTAAGCAGTTTAATAGATTTAAGTAGCTCTATAAGTAGGTAGGTTATATGCTATGAATATTTAAATAAATTTTATTTTTTTACTTTTCTAATATTGTTTATTTGTTTCAGTTAGGCACAGGTAATCAAAATAATAATAATAATACGTAATAACTTGGGTTTTCTCACAAAAATGCCTTATTGTGCAGTCTGTAGTGCTTCTGTTGATGCAAAGTCTTGGGTAGGGCACTTGCGAAGTAACGTTCATAGAAAAAACAACAATAATTTTGTTGAACCGCACAGCGAGGGTGTGGAAATTGTATCTTCAGCATTCCGCAAACGCATTGCCACTTACAGATTAATATGTAGTGAACAAGATCTTGGTTCAGTTGATGCGTTTTTCAATTCAATTCGCGATAAATTAAACGCTCTTTTAAGCGCTTGTCTTGATAAACACGTTTGCTTTAAAATAAATTTAGAATACTTCGCTAAATTTCTAATGTTTAAAAATAACACGGAAGAAATGAAATCGTTTTTGACTAAGAACGTTACATTATACAAAAACTCTAACTTTGAAGTGTTTTTTTCAGACATGGTAAGTTCGTTAAAAGAAAAAATAGAGTCATTTGAGCACCAAGATTCTGGATGGTCATTTTTACATAACACTCATTTGGAGGTTAATATTAACAAATATGAACCGCTACGTGGTTCCAGTTATATAGAATTGCCTAAAAAAATAAAAAATAAAAAGGCATGTCTCAACATTGAAAATAAAGACGATTGTTGTTTCATGTGGTGTGTGACGGCTGCTTTATATCCAGCTAATTCGCATCCAGAGCGGGTAACATCTTATCCAGACTTTCGCAAAGTATTGAATGTGAATGATATGCAGTATCCGGTTACGTTTTCAGACATACAAAAATTCGCAGCTCAGATTTATCGTGTATGGGCTAAAAAATAACAAGACTATTGTGGGTCCTTTATACAATTCTGAAAATAAAGAAGAGCATAGAAAGACCATTCATTTGTTGCTGCTCGAAAACAACTCTGGAACTCAACATTATTGTTTAATTAAAAGCTTGACTAAACTCGTTAGAAGTCAAATCACTAAACATCACGGGAAATTATATTTTTGTGAAACGTGTTTAGTATTTTTTTCTAATGCTGAAGAGCTAAATAATCATGTTTGCGGTGGCGTAGTCACTGTATTACCCGAGAAAGGATCCGTGATTCAATTCAAACATTTCGAACGTAAGCAAAACGTTCCTTTTGTCATATATGCAGATTTCGAATCTTTATTGGAACGAAACCTTGACCTTGACAGTGAGACTTGCAACACGTCAACATTGAATCATCACATACCAGCGGCATTCGCTTATTACATTGTTTGTTCAGTCGATGAAAACTTAAATAGTTTTGTATCACATCGCGGTCCAGATTGTGTAGAAAAATTTATTAAATGCATATTTGAAGACATGCAAAAGATTCATAAGATTTTGAATGAAACCGCTCCAATGATTTATACTGAAAATAATGCACTTGATTTTCAAAATGCCACTCGTTGTCATATATGCGAAAATTTTATGTTTTCAGATAAGGTTCGCGATCACTGTCATATCACCGGTCGCTATCGCGGTGCCGCACATAGTCTTTGCAATTTGCAATTTAAGCGCCCATCGTTTGTGCCGATATTTTTTCACAACTTGTCTGGCTATGATTGCCACTTGTTCATAAAAAAATTAGGGGAAGCTCCTGGCGCTATTAAGATCATTCCCAAAACGAAGGAAAACTACATATCTTTTACGAAAATTATTGCTGTGTCAGAAACCGAATTTATTCAACTCCGATTTGTTGATTCGTTGAAATTCTTGGGAGCTAGTTTGGACAAGCTTACAAAAACTTTGAACAAAGACAACTTTAAACACTTGCGTCAATTTTTCAGTGACGATAAAAAATTCCATCTGCTTTCACGTAAAGGTGTTTATCCGTATGAGTACATGGATATGTGGGAACGTTACGGAGAACGGTCTCTGCCCTCCAAAGACTGTTTTTACAGTACTCTAACAAATGAAAACGTATCCGACGAGGACTATGAACACGCACAATTAGTGTGGACAGAGTTCAGAATGCGTGATTTGGGACAGTATACCGATTTGTATTTAAAAACAGACGTTCTTTTACTTACCGATATTTTTGAAAATTTTAGAAAAACTTGCAAACGGTATTACGATCTTGATCCTGCTTTCTATCTGACAGCACCGAGTTTGTCATTTGATGCAATGCTTCTCAAAACCGGGGTGCAACTTGAACTCATTGATGATTTAATTATGCTGAGAATGATTCAGAGTGGCATTCGAGGAGGAATTTGCATGTGTTCTCATAGACACGCCGAAGCCAATAACAAATATCTTCCTGATTATGACTCGTCTAAAACAGATTCTTTTGTCGTTTATATCGATTGCAATAATTTGTATGGATTCAGTATGAGTCAGTATTTACCATTATCGGATTTCAATTTTATGGATCAAAATGAAATCGATTCTTTGGATGTCACCGAAATCCCAGATGATTCTTTGCATGGTTTTATTCTCGAAGTCGATTTGATTTATCCGAAAAAACTGCATAGTGCACACAACGATCTCCCGTTTTGTCCTGAAAAGTGCATTCCACCAGGTGGAAAAACGGAAAAACTTGTGCCGAATTTGTATGACAAACATCGTTAGGTTATTCATTACGTACATTTAAAAACTTGTCTGAAACATGGGTTAATATTGCATAAAATACACAGAGTAATAAAATTCGTGCCGAGCCCGTATTTAAAAAAATATATCGATCTAAACACGCAGTTACGTCAACAGGCATCATCAACATTTGAGCAAGATTTTTTCAAATTGCTAAATAATAGCATATTTGGAAAAACACTAGAAAATAATGAAAAACGGGTAAATGTTAAATTAGTCAACGAATGGCGAGACAACAAAAATACAACTAAAAAGAAAACGACCGCTGCAAAATTGATTGCGAGTCCACATTTTCATAGTGCATCTGTATTCTCCAAAAATTTGGTCGCTGTGCAATTGAAACCAGATCGCGTTGTTTTAGACAAACCAATCTATATCGGTTTTACCGTACTTGAGCTGTCAAAAAGTCACATGTATGACTTTCATTATTCAGTATTTAGACCTGTGTATGATAATCGCATAAAGATGTGTTACACGGATACGGATAGTTTTATATATCATATTGAAACCAAAGATTTATTCCAAGATCTAAAACGAAACTTCATTTCGTATTTTGATACTAGCAACTACCCGATTAATAACGAGCACGACATACCTCTAAAAAATAAAAAGGTTCCCGGGCTTTTTAAAGATGAAATGGGTGGCAAAATAATCAGTGAATTTGTAGGCCTCCGTTCCAAACTTTACTGCGTGAAGACCGCTGACAGTATCATTAAAAAAGCAAAAGGTATCAAAAAATCTGTCGTTAACGAACTAGATCTGTCCGACTATAATAAAACCTTATATCAGGGAAACGTTTTAAAAAAAACAAATGTTCTTTTTAAATCAATAAAACATGAGGTATTTACACAAAAAGTAAAGAAAGTGGCCTTGTCAGCCAACGATGATAAGCGTTTGATTTCTGCCGATAAGGTATCCACAAAAGCTTGGGGTAACTGCTCAATACTTTTTGGGACAGATGAAATTGATTAAAATATGCATGTGCCTACCTACTTACTTATTTTTTATTATTGATGTGAATAAAGTATTTGTCATATACCTACCTAGCTTAGTTTGTAACTCTTTCTTAAGTTTGTAATTATAATATTAAAATGACGTTGTATGTAAGGTACTCATATTAATGTGTGTGTAATAAGTAGATATAAAGCTAAACTCAACTTGTTCTGTGAAATACATGATAAACATTTAGTAGATTGAAACGAATAGGACAGGTTGTAACTGGTCTTGACTGCAATTTCTGATATTGTTTTTTAAATTAAAACATGAAACTAGAACGGCCTACTCATATTCGTTATTCCCTACAACCAACTCGTCTGCGGAGTTTTGATACTTGGCCTAAAGGCTTAACCCAGTCACCTGAAGAAATGGCCGAGGCAGGTTTTTTTTACACTGGACAAAGTGATAGAGTGATTTGTTACTTCTGTGGCGGTGGTATTAAGGACTGGCTAGCTCAAGATAAGCCGATGGTAGAGCATGCTCGTTTTTTTCAAGACTGTTCCTATATTTTAATTTTGAAAGGTGAAAGATACATAAAAGAAGTAATAGAAAAAAAATTCGACCAATCTGAAAAATCAGAGACGTTCCATGTTAATAATGTTAATATCAATGACGATGACGATGATATTCCAAATAAGAAGTACCTTAAAAATATGATTTGTAAAATTTGTTTCAATGATGAAATTTCTTTGTCTTTAAGCTGCGGACATCTTAGTTGTGTAAAGTGCACGTTATCTTTGAAAAATACATGCCCATTTTGTCGCAAAATGTTTTTTAGCGTTTTAAGGTTATACTTTTGATATTATCCTAGCTAGTAAGTATTGTATTACCTGTGCCCTTTAATAAATGTATGATTTACACTATTAAAATGGTTTTATTTTTTTATTTTTGATATACCCTGAAGTAGGTATTAAAATGAAACATAACATTGGTTAGCTATACTATATACTGCAGCATCATAGTTATTTGTAAGAAGTTTGATCTTGTTGATATTGGGTGCACAGCTAGTATGTTTTCTAATTACCATTCCCATACCAACATAATCGAAAACTGCATTACATGTTTGAACTTGTTGATATTATGTGCACAGCTGGTACAATTTCCAGGTACCATTCGCATACATAATCAAACTGCATTGCAAGCAAATAACTGAATTTGATATTGCTGTAACACGTTCAAACTTGTTGATCTTATGCGCGCAGGTGGTATGGTTTCGAGGTATCATTAGCACACATAACAAAACTGCAGTGTAAGCAAGTATGATTCAGATATTGTTATAATTTTTATGTAATAAATAATCACATTCAAACGGCAGCAGGCAAACAGAGTGGCAGCAAGCAACAAAGCACCAGCGAGCTCTATTTTTATTTCAACGAAAACCAAACGCAACAAAGTAATGGTGAGTTTTGTTACTTCGTCTCTAAATGGTATTGAAGGGTGTTTAGTAAATGTGTTTTACATGAAAATAAATTGTTTCAGGCTACTCAGAATTTTGGCTTCTCAATTTTGTCTGACCCAGAAGAACGCGCTGTGTCACCGGATCCGTTTTCTCAGTGCGCTCAATACTTCGAGCCCCCGACCCCGCCGAACACCAATGAACACTGCGATGTCATAAAAGCTCAGAGGAAGGCAAAATCTAAGAAGCCCGGCAAGAAAATGGTAAAAGGCCATATAATAGAAAAACGTCAGCGCGGTTACGAGCCATCGTTTGTTATAAACGGAGAACCATCTCGAGGAATACGACTAATAAAAATTCAAATACTGAATATGGACAAATCTCAGCGGCATTTGAGTGACTGCAAGTGTGAAGAATGTGGAGATAATGTAATGCTAAGTGCTCAATACGTTGTGAGAAATCTAAATGATGCTATTTATGATCAAACACAAAGTATAATCAATAATATTTCAAAAAACTTATGTGGTTATAGTTATGATTTTTCATAAAAATATTTTAATGTAATTATTTTTGGTTTATGTTATGTAGATACAATTAATAATATACTGTGTTCATTTAAGCGTCCTTATAAAATAAATGGTATTTAACTATGATTAAATCTTTTTTTACCTATTAGATTACTTAGGAAAAAAATGTTTGTATTAATAAAAATCTTTATTACAATAAATTAACAATTTCTTTAATAAACTAGTATTGCATCTTAATTAGGTACTTATTTAATATCTAATTAAACACGTTAAATTTAAAAATATCATTATCTTCACACCATTTCTTTATGCAAATTACATTTCTTAATGCACATTGTCTTTTGTGATTAACACAGTTATAATTTAAATTATCGTACTGAGAGTGAAGTTTCATAAAATTAGGACACCCTTTTTCGCCTATATCAATTACATCACAGTTCTCACAAAGCTCCTGAATCCATTTAATCTTTTCCAGGCCTTTAGTAATAACTTTTTTTCTAATCAAATATGGTACTATGGTACGCTTTAGTTCTCGGTGGTCTATGAAACCTTCGCTCCACATAATTCCACGGTTGATTTCAATCCATTTCACTTGTCTTTTTTCTTCTTTTGTTAAGCTATTATAGGAATAGGGAGGCTTCACTAAGAACGTTTGGGTATGATCTTCACTTAAAATTGCAATTTCTTTTATGATAAAATTGTTTCTTGAATCTTTGAATCCTTGAAGATCTAAAATGATTGTATCAGGATTCATGATATTTTTTTCACCAAATTACTTAGAGGCTTGTATTCAACAATACAGTCGTTAAGAATAAGACAGTATGCCGAAGTATTAGCAGGAATCTCTGCGTTGCTTTCAAACTCCACGCGTACATTTACTACAGGTCCAGATTTTATATTGTCACTCTGTCTAGAGCAATCAATAACAAAAAGTTGAGCTGTTTCCTTAAAATTGGTTATACTTAACAAGGGCACAGTCCCACGACCGTAATAAGACTGTTGAAATCTGACATACTGCTCATATAATATACCATATTTGTGATCAGTAAAATTAACATTAAGGCTTTCGTAAGGAAAATACATAGAATTGAGGTACACTTTCAAATCGCGTAAATTGCAATGATCAAACTGCGACATATCTTTATCCCATTGATTTTTTCTATTTGTTTGAAAACCGACAATTACATATCGGGGCTTTTCTATTTGAGATGAAGTTTTGATAGACCACGTGTGTTTTGTAGTTTGAGGTAATAAAGGATACTCATATAAATCCCAGTTTCTATAAGCGAGTATAATCGGTCGATCCTTTTCTAAAATTTTCAGTAAATTAATTTTTTCCTTGTCAGATACTTTAACATGCGGCATGCGCCAAATTATTTTATGAATTTCTATGCTTTCTATTATTTCTCCATTATTTAGTTTTACTGCGTTCAAATCTGTATTACTGCGTAGAAGAACTAATTCATGTTTACAGTTAATTATAATTTTTCTATAATCTTCTGCGAATCCGAGAATATTACTGAGTGGTACCGATGCCGAAAAGTTCACTCCTTGCTTTGTTCCATGAATGTCCCATCCCCAAGCTTTTGCTACTCTGGAGTCATCTAAAGTCATAGATATCAAAGATTTCATTGTGGTTGATATACCAGCATTTTTGATTTTATCTATTTCCACTCCGTTAAGCTCATACCTAATATCTTGAAATAAGTAAAGCAGAGGATTGTTCGTATATTCAACGTGTTCAACCTTCTGTTTTGTATCTTTTTTTAAAATGTTCACAGTTCCTTCTAAATATAAAGTGCTGGCTGACGGTAGCACGTATAAGTCTTGCTGATTAATGGGAATACGAATTTCATCATTCCTGTTAAAACTTGTCACATATGGTTTGTATGAATGGAATTCAATACCGTCGATTGTGTTGTCGTAGGCAGGTGTACTTGTTATATCTAAAATACTCATTTTAGAAGCCCAATTAATTTCAAATATTTTTTATTTTCTTTACTTATTTTTATTTTCCGATTAGATGTGCCTTTGCGAATTGTGTGATTAACACTGATTGCTCTTGATACAGGAATCACGTATTTATTATAGTCAATCATTTCCTTTTCAGATGTAGATAGAGCTGGATTTCCTCACCTCTTAGATTAACTAAATTATCGTTTACGTCCAATACTCTTATATTTATAGAACTGATATTATGTTGATTGACAGGAAAATAAATTATGTTTTTAGGTATTTCTATGATTCTATATCCAGGAGGTACATTTGGCGCAAATTCATGAATAATGTGACTTGATTTTCCATTAATATATGATCCACTCACTATATCACATTCGACTCTTACCACAGTCGTCGATAAAATGTTCACTGGAAGCTGCGATTCATGTAATATATTAGCTTTTAATACCTTTTCGCCGAAACCCAACAACATACCAAGAGAACTTTCTTTCTCAAAATGTATGTCTTTTGTGCAAAATATAAATGTTTTTAATGTATTATTATTACAGTATAACTTAAGAGATGCATTCTTAATGTTGGTTTTCAAGTAGTCACAAATATCTTGAAGTTCATACGCTCCTTCTGGTATTTCTATGATTTCATTATCATCGTAATGGAATTTATTATTTGTAATATCGATATTTGGAATTGAATTAAAAGTAGACAAATACAACAAAGCGCACTCATAATCACCGTCAAGCTGTAATGCAGGCGAATAGCTGGTTGATAAAACTGATGTACCGCCAGTTATGGACAGTGTGAAAGACATTGTAGCAATGACATAAATTAAAACAGTACTTTATGTTTTATACATCTTTATTAATTGTTTCTAAATATTTACTCAACAAAATAGTAGGGTTTTTCCAAAAATTCATTAGATATTTTATACACAGATGTCCACAGTTAAAAGTATTAAAACTTTGATATTTGCTGTAATTGTATGTTACATCTTGTTTTAAATAATTGATTAATTCAAAAGGTGGCTTTAAGTCACCGAAACTATCAAAATATTCGCAATAATCTAAAAACTTAACGTAGGCTACCCAATGTGTTCCTTCGTTTGCCATACTATCTAAGTTAACTATAGCACATTCGATGTTTCTAGGATTTTTTGGCAGCGTATCTCTCATATAAACACCTCTGAAGTAAGGAATGCGATGGAGCGCATATTCTAGGATGTCTATGTTTGTGAGTGGACGGTTAGGTAGCCGCTTCATCAGTTTTTTGATTTAACCAACAATCCATTACCCTTTTTATAAGGTTTCATATACAAGCCCTTGCCTAAAGCTATAGCTTCCATCACTTTATTATGTCGCTGAGCCTCCTCTAAGTTGCGTTGAGCTGACTTATAGTCGTTTACAGTTTTAGCGATTCCTGCAGCACCACCTGCCACAGCGCCCAATGCAGATAATCCAGCAAAAATGGGTATTAAAGGTAAAATACCACCTGTTTTAGGCACAGGTATGATGCGTGGCAGACTCATTCCTTTATTTTTAGAATTAATGAGTTTTTTAGCTGCTTTATATGCTAATTTAATAGCCGTCGTGCTATTTTTTGGTTTCGTTTTCCTCAAGCTAGAGCGAATCGATGAAACTAATTTATTGAAAGATTTTACTCCAGCTCCATGTTTTAATTTAGTTTTCATTACTTTACTTACTAGCCAGGAGGCTAGTTTTTCTCCTTTGCCAGCATCCTTTGCTTTCATTCGCTGTTTTGCCATATTTAACAACTCCGAATCTGCTATATGACGATCTTCTAAATTATTGTTCGCGGTGTATGCGATGTCGTGTTTCATGCAAGCTTCATCCAATTTATTTATTCCTCTATCACCTCGTTGTAATCTTTCCTTCAGTTTCGTACCCGGCCCACAGTAATTATATCCAGGTAAATGTAGTTCAAATGGCAAATTATTTATTACACTGTTAATAAGTCCTCTACCTCGCGTAACTGACATAATAATGTCCTCCAACGCGTAGTATCCTGATTTTTATACAATAGCTTTTCTATCAATCCAACTGTTATCATTACTTGGCAAGCCTAACCATTTTACGTAAAGTTTGTTGCCTTTTGTTCTTATAACTTTTTCAATTAGATAAATACTTGGACAGTTCGTCCTTTGCAGTTCGTGTTCATAAAAGCTTCCCAAAATTGGTTGCTTTTTAATATCTTCAAGTAAATAAGTTGTAGGAAATGTTTTATTAACATGTTTAATAATGAACAATTCTGTCGACCAGTTGGGAGTGTATCCTTTTTCAAAACTACCTTTATATTTGCTTATCCTTACATGATCTCCTATATCAAATTTATTTCTTTTCGACATAAATGTCTGTGATTTTCGAATATTATATCTGACATAGCTTTCACTCTCTTTATTTACGTCTACTGGTTTATATTTGGTAATGCGGTGCTCTGTGTTGTTGTAGCATTTCACAACACTTTCCAAGGGTTTGCCAATCCATTTGTAACTACCGTTTAGACTAAAGTATTTGTACAATTTGCTTTTCAAAGTTTTGATTAACCTTTCAACAATTGAAGCTTTTTTTACTGAATATGTAGAATAATGATTGATATTATACGAAATAACGAGTTTCTTAAAATTTTCATTATAAAACTCTTTTCCCAAGTCTGTTTGTAAGCTTACCGGAGAGCGACGAGTAATTTTTAAAATGTGTTCGAATGCATTTGTTACTTCTGTTTTTGATTTTGTCTTGAGTGGAACAGTCAAGCAAAGTTTTGAGAAGCAATCTATTACAACTAAAATGAATCCAAATCCATTATTATATCGTTTTAAATTTTGTATATCAATAAGATCTGCTTGCCATAAGTCGTCAATTCCCTTTAATACCACAGGTCGTCTTGTAAAGTTTTTCCTTGCTGTTTTGTGAATTTCATTTACTACCTCTTCCTTACTCATTTTAAGTTTAATTTTAAAGCTTTTTCTAATTCAGCTTTGGTACAATAGTTTTCTTGAAGTTTATTGATTGAAATCAGTATTTCGTTTTTGATAGCTAGGAGTAAACGCTGGACTTCTTGTTTGCTAAAAAAGTTTTGTTTCATACTGTCCACATATTCCTTGTTAGCAGCATCACTATCCATTGAAGGAGTTCTCACCCCTGTCAATCTTGTCTTTTGTAAATCAAATTCTTCGTTTTCCGTCTTCGTTAAAGTATTATCCAATATATCTAATAATTCTGTCAAACGTAAGCGTTTATGTATGTGGTTACCAAATTTATCAGTATTCATTGCATCAGGTGAACCGCAATGTTTAAGTTATAAATAGGAAATGAATCAATTTTTAAAAAGTCAATCTATTTATTTTATATTACACCACTTTCACGCAATTCTTCGATGATTGATATGATTTCATTATCTACTCCTGTGTTACCAGCATCACGTGAAGCAATTAATAATTTTAATCGCTCTATTAGTTCATTAGGATCATCCCAATACACATAATCAGTACTTTTCTTCCATTTTTTTAACAGTGGCAATCCTGAACCTTGATGTAAATCTTGATTACTGTCTTCAGTACTTGCAGAAACTTTTCGCAATTTAAATAATGGTTTGATAATAGCTAAGTATTTTCGTCCCCTGTTGCTTTTCATTGGCTTGTGTGGATCATAATCTCTTCTGTGGGCATTAGTATCTAACAGCATCGACTTATAGTGTAAAGTATCTTCATTATTCACCGCAGTTAAATCTGGGGTCTTTCTAAATAACAGCTCGTATATCCCAGGTGTTTTTTTATATTTACGTCCACCAACTTGTATGTAGTCATCAGTAACAACAACACGAGATGATCCCATCATTAGCTTTCCACGTTCATTCCTTACACCAAATGGAATGTTGTTCAAAACGTCTGAAGACAGAGACCAAGAAGATATATTATAATCTTCAATACTTTCGTTAGATCCAATTGTTTTAAAGGATACATTGCTTGAATTTTTAAAATCATTTTCATCTTCTTCCTCAGTATCCTGACACTGATCTGAATCGTCCATTTTATCTTCTGAATCAGTGTCTTCATATTTTGTTTTATTTCCGAAAAGTGTGACATCAGAATGCCTGTTTATAAGAGTTTTATCAAAGTCTTTTGATTCAATGGATGTGTTGAACTTGTTCTTGTGTGTACTTGTATACTCATTTTTAACAATTTGATTTAGAGGGTTAATTATCGGTTTGAAAACGTTTCTGATCACTTGATCACTTTCATTCTCTATATCTTTCATATGACGTATTTTCTTTTTAACGGCTTCTGCAGCATTTACTATTTGCTTTTTTAGATCTTTTTCCATATTTATTATTTTGAAAAATATTATGTACTTATCTTTGTACTGCTTAGTGTATAATGACGTCCCATATTTGTGAAACTATTATTTATAAGTACTAATTAAACTCGACAAATGTGTCAAAGTTTTTTCTATATGCACCTTTATTTTTTTCACAATCTTTGTTAATCACGAGATAGTTATAAGGGCTGGTCCAAATCTTTGAACACATTTCTCTGAACTCCAACCATGTCATGTCTGTAGTTACATGTTCGTCGTAAATATGTCTCATGTTTACATCATCTTGTTTAAAGAGTACAATTAAATTTGCGTTATCTCTCACCAATTGCTTAGGTATTTTACTGTAAGTTTGATTTAAATAAAAACTATCGATGTGTTTATGTCTCCCCATTGCAAAATAATTTCGTATGTTCGATTGGTTTTCACAGGCAACATCATCAAATATTATTATTGAATTAGGTTTAGCTTCTTGTGGACTAATAACGTCTTCTGTATCATGATATTTGGTTAAATAAATATTAGGAACCATTCCCAGAACTTTTTCTAGAAATATATACTTAGGTTGGTACAAAGTTTTAGAATATACATAAATATTACGGTAACGTAAACCTTTTTCATGCAACAGAAGACCAACCATTAAGTTTGTTTTTCCACAATTAGATGGTCCGACTATCAAACAGCGTATAGTGTTTGGCAGTAATTTTCCATGTCGATGGAGAGTTTTTTTACATTCTTCGTATATTTTGTCCAAACTTAGTGATTCTTTTTGTTTAACAAACTTCATTTTTATGTATCAATGTTAAGGATGTTTTTCTTGAAATGACAATTTTCTCGTTGTTATGATCGTTATATATGAGTATAATTACTTCATCAACGAGAAATAAAGTAATATTGGGTTTTCTATCCCACCAAGCGAGTGAAACGAGCGCCGCGAGTGCAACGAGCAGGGTGGGGTAGAATGCCCAATATTAACCTACTATTAAGAATACCTACATAGTTTTAATAAATACTTACTTAATATGTTCATCGAAACTAAGTACCTAGGTATATCATATTTTTAGTAGGTACTTACCTAGTATAATATTTTTATATCATTACCTAAGTAGACTGAGTACCTATAGGTACTAATAAAAAAAATGTTTTTTTTCTTTAATACCATGCAATGGCATTAAATTAATATGCAATTGTACCTATTTAGTAGTTATTACAACAGAAGCTATAACAATTTATTAACAAAATAGAGCATAGTAGTAGATATAACTACAGCTCTTTGGCTGTTGCGAACTAAGTAGGTCGCTCTTGCGGGACCAGGCAAGAGATCGCTGAGAGCAATCGTCTTACCCGCTCTCGGTCCTGCCGAGAACTAGTGAACTAGAAGAACGACCTAGTTCACCGACGACCTGCGAACTAAAAGGAGCGCTCCCTGTCGCGAACTAAAATGCGCAAGGCTACTACTAAACTACCCACTCACAGATCCTACAAAAAAGTTTTTTGAAATATTTGAACTTTATAGGATCTGTGTAGAGTTTACTATATGATAATAAAACGTAAAAAAAGGTAAAAATGTGGGCTTGTTTAGTAATAAGATTCTGTGAAGAAAGATCCGTGTTTCATTTTGTATGCTAAGTAGAAAATCCAGAACAAGCCTCTTTTTAGGGTCGTATATACCCGTTTTAGAAAAATACAACACTTATAGGGCCATCTGTCTGTATATCCAAGACCTTTTTCCCCAGCAACAGCTGAAAGTACTATTTCTGTAACAGAATACTTACTAGCAATGTGCAGAAGATACACTTCGCGAGGTCGCTTAAATAAATACCGACTCTTGTTATAAAGCGTAATTCAGCTCGCACAGCGCTACAAGCCCACCCTAAACAACTGCCTAGGTAAGAAATCTTCGTCATACAAACGACTATAGGTCAGTTTGCGACCTAATGACGTCTGTGAGTACCAGAAAAGTACGTACATTTGTCACAGTCTCAAGAAATAATCTTAAGACGTAAAAATGACGGCTGTTGAAGACGGACTGATGACGTTTTCGTATGATGTTTCTAAAAGATGGTCGTTGTATCTTTACGTAAAAATTACGACAACTGAATGACGTTATTAAAATATTAATATTATTGAGACATTTAAAAAAAACGGTGGGTGTCATTTTAAGGGGAATCGCAGTTAGCATGACTTTTATTTAAGTTAAATCTATACTCTCTATACCTACATTTTATTAGGTGTTGGTATGGACTTTCTTTTGTTTACAGAGAACGTTAAATACTTCGTGTCTGGTGATTGACATCCAGAATACATATTGTAAAGATAGAACGGGTCTATTCGCGCACAAAAATTATAAAAACATAATTTTGACTAATCTCTCTCGGTTCCCTCGTGACCCCGGCCAATGTAACTTGGTCGAAACGTCGAGGTTAGTCAGAATTATGTTTTGATAATTTTTGTGCGCGAATAGACCCGTTTTATCTTTATAATATGAGTTCAAGTCGCGAAAATTTAAAAAATGTTATCCAGAATACAGCGTTTTATCGCCATGCGATAAAACGCTTGCGTAGCTAACTTGCATGGTAATGCCATCTAGTTTCAAATGATGGAACTATCATGTTTTATAACAAGCTTAAATGACTGATGAAGTAGCTCAGTAGTACGTAGAAACAATAATTATGTTAAAACTAAATGTAACTACCCTTAAATATGATTTAATGAGAACTTTACATTTTTACATATTGTACTAAAAGTTTAAAAAGATGTTCTTTAGTTTGTAAAACATATTAATTTTAACACAAATATAGCTTAGATTCTAGCGCTAAGTTGTACGTAACATGTAATATTTATTAAAAGAAAGAATTTTTGAAATGAAAAAGAAAAGAACTACAATTACGATATTGTGACGTATATATGCGATGAGTTCCACACTGATTCTAAAATGACGACATTGTGACGTACATGCGCTGAATTCCGTACTGACCCTAAAATGACCTTAAAATATAATCTTACTAGGTGGTAGGACTTTTCTGCAGAGTTCGTTTCGGTAGGTATCACCGCGTTGCCAGTTTTTTCGCCAAGCAGTTGTTGTGTTCCGGTTCGAAGAGCACTGTAGCTAGTGAAATTACTGGGAAATTGAGACTTTATGACCTAATCTCACAGTCTAATATTACTAGATTGTGCTGATGTCTCAAGATGACGTGCGCAGTGCAGTGTCACGCAAAACTATAATTTAGTTCCGAGTGACACTGCAACTGATATGGGCAGCCGTATCGCTTAACATCAGGGGAACTGTTAGCTCGTCACGTCATTTGTTAACATAAAATAAAGTCTTTTTTTACGTCATTGACTTTTTTACTACACTCCTGCTCTCCCGCCCGGTAACGTTGTAAAGGTCAATAGAGACCAACAGCGTTAGCCCGTTCAAAAAAACAAATTTATAATGCTGTTCTATCAGAGCGACATACTGTAGTTATCTAAAAATATCTAAAACATAACAAAGAGTCTTGACATAAATATTCGCCTTCGTATCGCAGATTTATGAATTTTAATTTTGTTTCATCCACTGCAAAGTATTATCTTACAGAGAGCACATTATTTTCGAAGAACCGTCATAGAATAAATTTAATATTGCAGATGTGGGAATTCTTTGTGACAGGTGGTAATATTTTTACAAGTCCAAAAATAAAATCGTGTTACTTTGTTGATCTTGCAATAATACTGAGTTATAAAATTTGGTTTTTTGTATGCTGATATTTTATCACGATCTTTACATATAATAAAACTGTAACAGATCAAATTCCAAAAAGGTAAGACTTTTTGTAAGATAAATAACGACTAAAACTCACGTCAATTAAAAGTCGAAATTACTCCGACCAGGTTTCGGACATATTCGATGTCCTTCTTCTGGGAGCCAGTTACTAACGCAAGCCGCCGCGGCTTACATACTCACGATAGTTTTCAAACTAAAATTGGTAAGACTTTTTTGCAAAGTGGTGGTGCCTGGCTAGGCAGTTTTGACAGTTATTCTGCCGCTAAGCAGTAGTGTGCAAGCACTACTGTGTTCCGGTTTGAAGGGCGGTAGCTAGTAGATTACTCGACTGTGAGATCATAATAATCATAAAGACTGAATTTCACAGTAATAACACTAGGTATACTTGCAGACTGAGCTGATGTCTCAAGATTATGTGCGCAGTGCAGTGTCACGCGAAACATTATATTTTGGAGTTCCGAGTGACACTGTTATGCGTCGCCGTGTCGTTTAACATTAGGTGAACGACTAGCACGTCACGCGATTCATTAACCTAAAAAAGAGAAAACGACAAATGGCGCCAGGCCTTTCCTCCACCTTTTCCCCTCTCCCTTCTTTCTCCTTTATACAGGGCTAGGGCATAAAACAAACCCGTGCGAAACCGGGGCGGGTCAGCAAGTTTATCATAAACCAATACTCAACCGATTCGTATATGTGTGAAGATTTATTAAAGTTTTTATATACATACATATAACGGGCTTATGACGAGAATGTTCTATGTATCAAAATGCATCCTTTTCATTTGGACATTTTTAATGATAATGAATTAAGCAATAAAAAACGAGTGTGCTTTAGACCGCATGACTGAAGTAAAACTTCTTTAGCTCCATCTAGCCGGATTAACTTGTTTTTGCTTTGTTTAATGTTAATGTCACCATCTTGACAATAGTAAATTGTAATTTTACCGAACATACCAACAAAATAATAAAAAATTAAAGTAATTTTTAACTTTGTTATATTGTCAATGGAAATCTACGTGAACCAACAACTTTCAACTTCCGTTCGCCTCGTTACGCATTCAACATACTCCCCAAGTCAAACGTGCGTAAAGAAGTAATTACTTCAAAAATATAATTTACTAGCGGCCCGCCCCGGCTTCGCACGGGTATTTAATATATATCTATTATAGATTGAGATATAAACTATCCTATCTCTCAAGTTGGATCGAACTGCACATGGTGTGCGACTTTTATTATAATCGGTTAAGTGGTTTAGGAGTCCATTGAGGACAAACATTGTGACACGAGATTTATATATATTAAGATGTTGTAGGCGTGGAGTCGTACCATTACCAACATAACTTCCGTTCTCAGTCCAATGTTTAAACACTGCACGAGTTGAAGGCAAAGATTTAACCAATCCCGATCACCTGCCTTATCTGCGCCCCACACCATCACAAACAGGTAAGCATCGTATTATAGGGTGAAAGCTTAAGGGCCTCTCCTTTATCACAGCCCAACAATGGGCCGGCGAAATGAAATACGCATCTAAAAGATAACCTACCGTTGCCCACCACGATTGTTTTCCTCACGGTTAGGGATCTAAAAAATGAACGGCTCTGTGAGCTTGTTTCCATTTTTACATTATAAACGTACGACAATGTCGGATCAAAGACCGATCAAAATCGAACGTGTAAGTGAATGAATCGCACATTTATTGACTTAAGCATCTTACCTACGGTTCAGTATCTGCTTGATTTATTTAATTTTTGCATTTAAATAATGGCTTCACTAACAAAACATGTGTGAGTGACTGGCCCGATAGCTCAGTTGGTAGTAGCCCTGCCTTCTAAACTATGGGTTGTGGGTTCGATTCCCACTCAGGACAAACATTTGTGTGATGAACATAGGTGTTTGTTCTGTGTCTGGGTGTCATATTGTATTCTATGTATGTATTTTAAACAAAAAAGTATATCTAAGTATTGTATCAGTTATCTGGTTCCCATAGCACAAGCTTTGCTTAGTTTGGGGCTAGATGGCGTTGTGTGAGATGTCCACACATATTACATTTTTATTATGTAAAAAAAACAAATCTCACTACTGAGATTTTTCTACCGTAAAAAGTTGTGAGATCCATGTATCCACTAAGTCGGTTACTTTATTAAGTTCCTTCTTAAGGGGCCTTCAGCCTTAAGTTAACAAAATTTTTGTGAGCCCTATGACCCTAGATAAAATGTTTGATGTCTCTACTGTGATCACCCTATCCATAAATTCTATTTATTTAGTTGACAAAGTTTATTACTGATGAGTATTTGATAATTTATTATAATCGCAAATGCATTCAAAAGAAATATATAAAAGTTATTACGTAATTAGCTAACCTAACATCTTATAGTGACCATAGCAATACAAATTTACAAAATAAAATATTAAAAAAAAATTTTATTACCTCAGAAATTTCGATTCGGTGAACCAATTTTGGTGATTATTTTTTATTTGAAAGCCGGTGCTCCTCGTGACGTTCTATTCCAATTTGTTCCAGTTCTGACAACAGCATCCATGAGAAAACCGTATAAGTCTGAAGTTAGTTTTTTACGCTTTGCGTTTGTTATTAATTTTCGCAGTTTGATTATTTTTTATCGTCTTTTTTTGGTTTTTGGTATGGCTCCACACTTTTGTGTATTTAGCCAGTGTCAAGTAATTGATAATTTTTCAATTTAAAAGGTATTAGATACATGTGTCAAGTCAAGTCACAGTCCAAGTCATCAAGTCAAGTCATAATCTAATCTAGTCTAGTCTAGTCAGTCATACTCCTAGTAAAGTGGTGGCAACTTTACCAGAAGCTTCTATCGAGTTTTGGAAACAACACGAAAAGAAATGTTTCCCCATCATTATACCACTTTCCCAAACTCATGCATGTAATTCAGCACTTAACAAATAAAATGCCACCAAATTTATGCACTAACACTGAAATAACACAAATTTTGGAAATTAATACGCGTGACGCGATTTTTTTCGTTTTCCCGCCAAAAAAACCTATCGTCTTGTTAAAACCATGGAAACAGCCATTAACTTTTTCTGGCCCTTGTAAAGGAATGTTACATTAATGAACGATTTGTGATTTATGTTACGATTTTCAACGGGCCCCTCGATTAGGGACGTATTTGTATGATAGATATTCTGTTACGGTATTTTGTAAGGATAGCCAAGGGATATATTATGGTAGGCAACATGCTGTATATTTTACCGACATGTGTTTAAAGCAGTTGTGTTACGATACAATCGATAGTGGTATCTAAAACGACTATGGTAATATACAACGTACGTTTACTAGGTGGTAGGACTTTTCTGCAAAGTTCGTCTAGGTAGGTACCACCGCTTTGCCAGTTATTCTGCCGGCAAGCAGTAGTAAGCAAGCACTGCTGTGTTCCGGTTTGAAGGACACTGTAGCTAGTGAAATAAAAATAATAAAATAATATTTCACTAGCTACATTGCCCTATTTAAATTTTTAGTTTTTTTTGCAATCTATTTCCACTTACCATATATTTAATCCCATTTCTATTGGTAGATACGTGGTGGTAACTTTTGTAACATATTCTTTATCTCAACTGTAATAAATTATATACATTGTAAAAGACAGTAGAAAAAAAAATACATCACTGTAAATTTTCTAGTAGCTTCTTCTTTACAGTTGTAATTGAAGCTTCGGATCGGAGTTTTCTGTTCTGCATTGTGCCGGATTGCTTGCACCAGCAGTGAGAAAGAGAACTGCTTTTTTATGCAAGCTCATATATTGTAATGAGCTTGCTATATATTATTTGACAATAAGCACTTTGTAATTTTATATGCTTAGTAAAATAACTTAATTTTAAGTACCTCATGTAATTTTGACTTGTAGGTAAAAGTGCTAAAAATAGCCTATTTGCAATAAATCCTTTGACTTTGATACATAATTTTTTTTGAAGTGAAAACTTCTTTATTCGCTTTGAGTACTTTTGGGTGAATAAAAATCATGGAACTCGCGTCATCGTCACCGAACGCTTTCCATGTGCTATATGTATACTATGGATATATGTGTACTTTTTGGGTGAACAAAAAGCGTCAAACTCGCGTTATCGTCACCGCACGCTTCCCTTGAATACGTCACAAGTTACTTAGTTTTCACTTCTATCGGCAATCCGCGCACATTTTTTATAAATCAATGGATTTAACTATCACAAATGAAAAAAAAAATTGTAGTTTTTTATTCCGTGGTAGTAAATTATTAGTCTTCCATTGCGTGAATTCATAAAACTTAAGGCATATCTTTATTTCATACCACGCTATCGTGTATTTACGCTCAGGTGAGTAAGTTACAAGTAGGTAACCTACGCGGGTGTCCACTCTAGCGTACGAAATGATCCTCTGTCAATACTCCCTGGTGATTAATTATATAGGTACTACGAATCCCGTTACGTGAGTGTAGTCGCTGGAAGGGTTGGCAGGGTGACCAGATCCAGTATACGATTTTTAGCTGTAAAAAAATATAATTTGTGATTTTATTTATTGTGAAAAAGGAGTAAAATAAGTTCCTTACTAACTCTCGCTCCCATGAATTATATAATATACATAAAAATGCGCGTGTAAAATTGTTTGTTTTCTGCTCTGTGATTTTGAAGGATATTTTAATAATTTTATTTTCAGTTGAGTATTCAACATTTAGATTCAGTTTTTTTTCTCTAATCTGTTAACCTAAATCGTAAAAGATAGAGTATTTGATAAAAGTAGGTATATATCAATACTTACCTATCTTTTTTTAATATTTCATTAGATGCGTATACTCCCTAATTACGTTAAAAAAAATTTAACATCAATCAGATGTTAAATTTTTTGCATTTCAATGTTTAACATAGCCCAATTTTAGGTGCAATAAAAAAAACTGAAGCGTTTATATTTTAACAAATAAATATTAATATTACTAAACATATTACAAGTAATAAAGATAAATTGCTATTACAATTTTGATATTTAGTAGAACTCTCATTGTTCAAAATTATTGCAAGACTGTGTGGTAGAGAAACGACAATGAGTTGTCTCCAAAAGAAACTAGATGGCGCCACACGTAAAACTAAAACACGCAAGCGTTTCATTCACAAGCCAAATGTACGGTTCTCCGTCCGGCGCAAACGATACGATGGAACATGCTAAAGCTAGCAATCGCTAGCGAGCCTAGAGAGTTTTTACAATCGATTATTCACTCTTACTTAGTGGATAGCGTAAATTCAGTAATTTCCATATTGTTTAACTATATGAAGATAATTACATGATATTAAATATGTTAGAACTAGATTATATCATCGTTTAAATTGTATTTAGAGGGGAAGGGCGATTTGCCATAATCAGTGCGCTCGGCAGGTGGCTTGGTGATTGCAGATTTAAATGTACAGAGGAGAACGCTGCTGGCAGCAGGAGAATTTCTAGGGATAAGGCAGTCATTCCCTAGAAATTCTCTTAACGGAACCCACAAATTAAGATTTATTAATAAATAAAAAAAATAACATTCATACAAGATCTCAGTGGCTAATTGATTAAAGTGATGAAACGTTGCCTCTCAGCCGTTTTATATTTTTCATACAATACCAGACCGCCCATATGAAACACAATTTTAATGTTCAAAATCAGGTTCTATGCTTATACTTAAAGTTTGGTCATATTAATGGACATACTTGAAGGTCCTGTGTTGGTCAATTCGATCAGGACCTTAAAATTATAGTTTGTGTCGTTGAACTTTGTCAATTTGGAACTTTTGGTTGTGTCCCAAAAATTTCTGTTTATTACATAAGTTACCATCCAAATGATTTTATATTCGCAGTGCTCTCAGATCTCGCTCAGATATACCAGGGACTCGGATCTTATCTCAGAGAGTGATAATAGAGGCTAATCCACCACGCTGGCAAAGTGCGGGTTGGACACATAATAATAATAACGCCCAACGATCACATACATAGATCCTGGACTACGAGAACCTTTGTCCCATAACACCCAGATTTAGAACAAGTATTTGCGCTTTTTTTCGTTTGCACAAACACTTGTCCAGGAATCGAACCCGCTGCCTCCGGGTTATGAGCCGACCTGCTCAACCACCACACCACAGAGGCTGTCAACACTGTTGAACTGTAAGGAAGAGAATGCTACTGCCCATTCCCTGGATTTTGCGGCATCCACGCGGTAGAGAGAGGGTGGCAATCCCACGCTGGGGCCACACGTCAATAAGCATATAGTAGAACTAGTTGCGCCCCGCGGTTTCACCCGCGAATAAAAAGTATTTTAATTATTTGCTCATCCCACGGGAAAATTTCACTTTTCCGAGATAAAATGTAGCCTATATGTGATTCCAGTGTATAAGCTATCTTGGTACCGAATTTCATCCAAATCCATTCAGCCATTGACCGTGAAGGAGTAACAGACACACATATATACACACAAACACACATACAAACTATTGCTTTTATAATATTTTTTATATAATATATAGTGTGATAAAATAGTAGGAATACTGAGATAGGTAAGATTTTGATAAATCACTAGTCCTCATCACAATTTCCTTATTTTCACGATACCAGCAACACATCCCCCGAGTATAGGCTCCGGCTAAAACCGGTCAAGCGTGAGAGGTCCGACGCCAGCGGCCCTTTCTAAGTTGCTTACGTCATTAATGCTTAATTCAATTAAGCTCAAGGGTATTCTGAGTAGCCTATGTACACCGTTGTTTTATATTGAAACTATTGAAGAATGGTTTATATAAGCTTTCAAAATGTTAAGTTATCGCCTGGTGAAAACTGCAAACTCAAAGTTATATAGTTATTGGAACGAAGTTCCTATCGCGCGTTGCGAAAGGGGGCTAGATGGAAAATATTAAGACCAAAAGTTGTAACGACACTTTTTGAAGCCGTGCGGCGTGCGCGTCTCTCTCTCTCTCTCTCTCTCTCTCTCATAGAAAGCAAGCCAATTATTTTCGTTTCATCTTTCTATTTCGCATTCATATTATATTAATATTCTTTCTATTTACATTATATTTGTTAATAATAAAAAAAATATTATTATAACTAAAAAAAAAAATATTACAATTCCCTGACTAATTAATCGAAAGGAACTTCGTTCTATCAGAGTGACCATTGACACCTCTCAAGTTAAAAACAAATTTATTACACACAATCAAAAGAACAGGGCTTTGTCGCTGTGCGACCACATCGCCCAATCGGTTTACAACATGATTACGCCAATATGTCACCAAATATCTTCGATCGAGAATTATAGTGGACTGTACAAAATTTATGGTACGCACAATCAAATAGGGGAAGGAGCAAGTGATAAGAACATAGGTTAGAAGTTATAATAAAATAATACCACACTAACGTTTCATACTTTTATTACATTATTTATGTATCAATAGGCACTCATATTATTAATCTAATTACATCTTACAATCATATTTAATCGTAGTTTTAATTATGCTTGTTCAAATTATTACTATTTTTATAATCATTTAATATGGCTTATGTTCATACACATTAACTACAAAGATTTACGTTAAACTGTACTATCACATTGATTCACAATAAATTCATGAAACGTGTTACTTAACTATCCTGATTTATCCTTCTGCTTCTTAAATAAACTCCTTCTTTTAAATATTTCACTGCATTCTAATAATCGTCCACCTCGCCGTCCAATTTGCCACCTCTCTCGTCCGCCGCCGCCGTGATTGTGTTTTTTGACACCTCTTTTCCTCGTCTGTACTCGTCTCTATGTTGTCACCTTGACAGCTACCGCCTGTTCCTCTGTCCATTTTTACCCGTCTGTACCAATGAATTGCCAGTGGCAAAATAATATAATTAACTGTGCCAGTGTACAAATAATATTATAGACTATCAAATCAATTCTAGCTATAAAGATAACTATATAATATTTTAATTTCTATAGAAAATGGACTTGATAAGATGCTGATTATAACAGTTCGTCCATCCTGACAAAATTTGATACCACACAAATTGAATGTAAGATAGTTTTCAATCGAATATAATGGTAATTATTTATAGTTTGGTATTAATTGATACATAATAATCAAGTAACATCAATATTCTTAATCTCATTTAGTGGTAGTGACTGTCTAGTACAGAGTAAATTTATTTATTTTTGTAATTGGTTCTATTGTTTCCCATGCTTAGTTGCCTTGCTTGATCTGTGAAATAAAAGTTAAATAATTATCACAGGTATATATATCAAACCTACAAAAGTATGATTGCATTATGTATTGTATAATTATGGTCATTATAGTTATTGAGTTATTCTAACTGTTTAGGGACTTTAAGCATAAGATTTTACATGTATTAAGTTTTGATTATCTCTTAATCGAATATTTAACATAATTTGTCTTTTATTGTTTATACTTTTGCATACGGTAAATTGAAGTACTTAAGTAATTTAAGTCTGAAATAAAATCAGTTAGGTCAGAAATTATTTTAAACAAATGTTACATCGTCCAGTAAGACGTCCTGTTATCGTTCTTTTTCCGTAATGACCTATGTTCATTTCATTTATATTTTACCCTCATCATCACCACATTGTCTGTGGTAATCCTTGCTTATTTCATCGCCCATTAGGCAGCCGACAAGTACTGGAATATTTCGCTATGGTCTTTGTTTATTTCATCGCCCATGAGGCGGCCCTCATCATCACAATTCTCGTGATGGCCCTTGTTTATTTCATCGCCCATGAGGCGGCCCTCATCACCACGATTACCGTAATGACCCTTATTTATTTCATCGCCCGAGGCGGCCCTCATCACCACGATTACCGTGATGGCCCTTATTTATTTCATCGCCCGAGGCGGCCCTCCTCACCACGATTACCGTGATGGCCCTTATTTATTACACCGCCCGAGGCAGCCCCCATCACCTCGATTACCGTGATGACTCTTATTTATTTCATCGCCCGAGGCGGCTCTGCTCACCACGATTACCATGATGGCCCTTATTTATTCATCGCCCGAGGCGGCCCCCATCACCTCGATTACCGTGATGACCCTTATTTATTTCATCGCCCGAGGCGGCCCTCATCACCACGATTACCGTGATGGCCCTTATTTATTTCATCGCCCGAGGCGGCCCTCATCACCACGATTACCGTGATGGCCCTAATTTATTTCATCGCCCACGAGGCGGCCCTCACAATCGTAATCTCTGTAGTAGCACTTATCTATTTCATCGCCCTTTGGGCAGCCCAAATTTACTTCTACCTTTATAGTGGTTCTTGTTTTATAGCACAAAATACGTTTGCATGACGCATGACTTCTTTTTGTGGCCCTATTGCCTTTTATCCTTCTAGTAGATTCATTTAGTTTGTTCGTACTATCCGCTTGTGATTCCTCATCGTTCGTACTCATTCCATTATCATAATACATCAATTTTCTTAACGAATCAGATGAAACCGTATTTCTTTTACCCTTTGTCCATTCTATAGATGAAATAATATTTCTATAATTGCCGAGAAATTTTGTGACCTTGTAAGGACCATTGTATTTTTTTTAAGTTTACGAACAGTATCTTTTGTTTTCCTTTTCTTTCTTACATTGTAAATTCTGGGTTTTCGTCTCTTCTTGTCAAATCTATTCTTCAATGTCTAAAACGTCTTGGCATTATTTTGAGAAGCCTTTTCTTAATTACCCGTGGCCAGCTCCTTGCTGTCGTAATTATTAGAGAACATTCCTTGTAATAAAGAATGGGTTACCTTAAACATAAGCCTGTAAGCTGAAAATCCAGTAGACATTGACAGTGTTGTTTATACCCCAAACAACCTTATTGACGCAATTATCCCGATTACCCCATTCATTACTTGTGCTTTTGTTCATGGCTCCTAAATGATTTATGTGTAATGAGTGTAGCGGTTTCGCTAGCTTCTCAATAGTATGTAGTTCTCCTTCCATTTTACCATATTGTCCGCGTTTATAAAGACGTTACAAGCGTTCACATACTTAAACCATATCATGCTTTATTTACTTTATTTTATAGTTCTGTTCGATTACACAAATTGTGCCATCCTAACTTTGTAGGACATACACCTAGTCTAGTAAATCTTAAACCAGTACTTGCTTAACTTCTGTCTGTCTGGTGTCTACTGAGCGTGTCTACATGCTTTATAACATGCTCCTGGTTTATGTAAAATATCCGTGTCGTAATCATGAATGCTAAGCCACTACCTGGCAACTAGAGGCAACAGGTCTTTATTTTCAAAAGTTTGTCTAACTGCCACGCAATCGGTGACCACAGTAAATTTTACTCCAGCTAAGTAGACAGAACTAAGGGTTTCTACTTTCTACTACAGCTAAAGTTACATGTGCAACGAATGGTATTGAGATTTTTCTTTACTTGTTTTTATGCTCAAGGAAGCTATAGGTTTTAAGGAACCTGCTTGTTTATGAAACAGAATTCCAGCTATCTCTTTACTTGCAGCACCCGTATGAACTTCTATTGCAGTTTTTGGATCATGGATGTCTTAAACGGTCAGGAACGCTCTGTTAGAATTTGTTATAACTTAATCTCAAGTCAATGAACTATCCCTTTTGAGTCATCGATATAAATCATGAGTTATCAAGGCGTAGTTTTTTTTTTTCAAATTTTCTATAGTAACTGGTAAGCCCTAAAACATGCGAAGTTCATGAACATTCGTTGGTTTGGTAACCGCTTCAATCTATCTTTGTGCCGATCTTAGTTATTGGTTCTTTAGCCATGAGAATTTGGTATAGGAAACAAGTATAACTTTTACGTTGTTCTGGTGTTTTCATATTCATGTGTCTACCTACAATATCATCATTGGATGTGAAAGTTGTACTGGTTTTGGTCTGATATTATCCCTATTATCGACAAGAATTTAGAAAATAGTTCGCTCGTTGTTGTGTAGTTTCTTGCCCTTGCCGGTGCTTTCAAGTAGTCTATGAATAATACTACTTATTCACCAGATATTTCCAGTCTATTCCACATCGCAAGCTTTTATTAAAAATACTGAGTCTTTTTTTTATTATTTTCATTTATTTGTTTATTCATTCATTTATTTATTTATTCATTTATTTGTTTATTCATTAATTTATTTATTTATTCATTTATTTGTTTATTCATTAATTTATTTATTCATTCATTTATTATTTGATTCCTTTATTTATTTATAAATTTATTTGATCAATTAGTTATTTATTCATCTATTCATTTATTCATCTATTCATCTACTTATCTACTCATCTATGCATCTATTCATCTATCTATTCATCTAGTCATCTATTCATCTACTCATCTACGCATTTACTCATCTACTCATTTACTCATCTACTCATTTATTCATCTATTTATCTTTTCATCTATTCATCTACTTATCTACTCATCTACTCAGCTAATCATCTATTCATCTACTAATCTATCTATTCATCTAATCATTTATGCATCTACTCATCTATCTATTCGTCTAGTCATCTATTCATCTACTTATCTACTCATCTACTCATCTATCTATCCATCTAGTCATCAGTCATCTATTCATCTACTCATTTACTCATCTATTCATCTTTTCATATATTCATCTACTTATCTACTCATCTATTCATCTACTCACCTACTCATCTATCTATTCATTTACTTATCTACTCATATATTCATCTTTTCATCTACTCATCTATCTATTCATCTATTAATCTATTCATCCATTCATCCAATTGTCCATTCAACCATACATGCATTCATCTATTCATCTGTTCATCTATTCATCTGTTCATCTATTCATCTGTTCATCTGTTCATCTATTCATTTATTCATCTATTCATCCATTAATTTATTCATTTATCGTGATAAAAACGACCAAATCAATTACAATTACCACATTTAAATATATCAGGGTTACAAAATAATCCAATGGGCCATTAAATAATGTCTAATAAAATAAATTAATATCAGAGTTAATTAGATTAAAAGAAAAATTATCCACTATCACTACTGTCGGGATTACCCGTATTGCTCTATTGGACACTCATGCTTTCACAATATGTCAATACGGCAGCAACAATGTTAGACCACTTGTCAAAAGGAAAATCAAAATCAGTGCTGGCGTCGCGAAGGCGAACCAGCGGAGACATCGCTCTTGCCCTAGTATGACCGCTATCAACTGAGAAGAGTTAATATTGTCTTCTGCCACCACGCCTACTTGAGGAGACCTCAATTTAGTCTTTCATCTGAATTTGTGCAAGAGTAAACAGTCTACAGAACTTCTCAGCACCTTGAGGTGAGTGGTGAGCTGACTGAACATTCTTCTCACTTGTAGAGAGTTATAGCCTACGTGCCCCAAGAGAAACTTGGTCGGGTACCGGAATGGGTAGTAACCATAGGCTTTTTATAAAGATATCTTAAAAGGGCTTTTTGGACCTTTTCAAGCATCCGTGCATAGGTAACATGATGCGGATTCCAGACACACGTGCCGGATTCAAGGTTGCTTCTGCATAAGGCATTTCGTAAGACAAAACCCAACCGTCGATAGAACTCTTTGGTGAGACTAGCTATATGATCATGGAAGGTCAAAGTGCGATCGAAGGTAATTCCAAAGTTTTTAATACTATATAAGTATTATTGTATTGTAAGAGTGCCATACTTTTGCCATGCCTGACAGTCTTGACTGCATAAAGTAAGATTTATTTCGTTTGCTCCAGTGATGAATCTCGCTAAGTTGCTCGATTTTATTGAGCCACTGAGTAGATTCAATGTGGTTTTACGAGATCAAATATAGGTATAATGTCAGCTTTAGAAATATCGTTGTTTATTAATTAAGGAACGGCCTCACCAAGATAGTCCTTATTGTGATGCTCGTATAACTCCTCGTCTGTATCGGAAAGTTTCTTCTCAGGTGGTTCTTTTACAGATCTGCAAGGTCTCCATCGCTCCTTGGCACACGGTGAATCTGAACTCTCAGATCAGTCTCGTCGGCTCCGAATTGTAGCTTCCTTCGCGCGTTTGGGCATGGTTATCCCACTTCTGAAAACTGATAAGAACATAGGTTAGAAGTTATAATAAAATAATACCACACTAACGTTTCATACTTTTATTACATTATTTATGTATCAATAGGCACTCATATTATTAATCTAATTACATCTTACAATCATATTTAATCGTAGTTTTAATTATGCTTGTTCAAATTATTACTATTTTTATAATCATTTAATATGGCTTATGTTCATACACATTAACTACAAAGATTTACGTTAAACTGTACTATCACATTGATTCACAATAAATTCATGAAACGTGTTACTTAACTATCCTGATTTATCCTTCTGCTTCTTAAATAAACTCCTTCTTTTAAATATTTCACTGCATTCTAATAATCGTCCACCTCGCCGTCCAATTTGCCACCTCTCTCGTCCGCCGCCGCCGTGATTGTGTTTTTTGACACCTCTTTTCCTCGTCTGTACTCGTCTCTATGTTGTCACCTTGACAGCTACCGCCTGTTCCTCTGTCCATTTTTACCCGTCTGTACCAATGAATTGCCAGTGGCAAAATAATATAATTAACTGTGCCAGTGTACAAATAATATTATAGACTATCAAATCAATTCTAGCTATAAAGATAACTATATAATATTTTAATTTCTATAGAAAATGGACTTGATAAGATGCTGATTATAACACAAGAGAAGACGGGACATGCAGCACATACCTTCGAGAGCACAGGAAGCTCCAGATCCTCCCGGGAACGGCGACCGCGGCGGGCCCGCCACACACACGAAAGTCCTGGTGTCCAGAGTCCTCAAACACCATCAACAAAACCGTATCCGATTGCACTCGCGGAAGCGCGATTATTTGTGGGGAAAATTACAAAAGCTTAATTCTTGATTGCAGTACAACAATTTATCGAACCGTAAGCACAATTCGCGCGGATGCGTCTACGGCCATTTTTTTTGGCAAGACGTTCAAGTCTGTCTGCGTTTTCTACAGTAGCCGCTAGAGTTCGGTTCATAGATAATTCAACCACCCATTTTACCCTCTTAGGGGTGGAATTTCGAAAAACCCTTTCTTAGTGGATACCTACACTTTGAAATAATAATATGTGTGGACATCTCACACAACGCCATCTAGCCCCAAACTAAGCAAAGCTTGTACTATGGGAACCAGATAACTGATACAATACTTAGATACTTTTTTGTTTGTAAATACATACTTAGAATTCAATACTCATGCACTCTGTGTGTGTGCCCCGCCACGCTGCGCGTGCCATTCCCGCCCGTATTATTTGGTGATATGAAGAGCGGAAATGGCGCGCACGCTACGCAGCGGACCGCGCCCACTTGGATGGGTGACACGGGTTTGCCACGGTGTCGCTGCTTGCTGATCACTGCGACTGCCTCGCGCATTAGCACTAGCATTGGCACATTATTTCATGTCTACCGCCGAATGGTTATTTTTCTAATTACTAAATACTATTTATAAAAATGTAATGCTATTCTAAAGCTTACATAAATTATCATTTAAAATACAATACTTATTGGTGTGTACATGTCTAGATAATTATAGTTTCCTGTCATTAGTTGCAATAAGCCTGTGTGCTTGCGTAATCATTTGTTATCGCATTATTTTATATCACTAGGATAAAATATACACTAGTGCGTATAAAATGTATATTTGAAAGTATAATAAAAACCTTTAAAAATAAAAAAATAAATTATAAGAAATAAATGAAAGATGGAGTCTGTAAGACAAAGAATAAGTATGAGATCTTCGAAACTTAATGTCATCATTAGACACTTGACTGTAAGATCAAAGTCAAAGTTTTCAGACGGCAGATTAGATTTCTTTGTGGATGTAAGGTATCTGGAAGGAGCGTCAGAACAAATAAGACTTAGACTTATTGAAAACTGGATCAAATAAGTCTTGGACTTATTGAAAACTGGATCAAATGTCTTGGACTTATTGAAAACTGGATCAAATAAGTCTTGAACTTATTGAAAACTGGAACAAATAAGTCTTGGACTTATTGAAAACTGGATCAAATAAGTCTTGGACTTATTGAAAACTGGATCAAATAAGTCTTGGACTCATTGAAAACTGCATCAAATAAGTCTTGCACTTATTGAAAACTGGATGAAATAAGTCTTGGACTTATTGAAAACTGGGTCAAATAAGTCTTGGACTTATTGAAAACTGGATCAAATAAGTCTTGGACTTATTGAAAACTGGATCAAATAAGTCTTGGACTCATTGAAAACTGCATCAAATAAGTCTTGCACTTATTGAAAACTGGATCAAATAAGTCTTGGACTTATTGAAAACTGGGTCAAATAAGTCTTGGACTTATTGAAAACTGGATCAAATAAGTCTTGCACTTATCGAAAACTGGATCAAATAAGTCTTAGACTTATTGAAAACTGGATCAAATAAGTCTTGGACTTATCGAAAACTGGATCAAATAAGGATTGGGTATAACGAGAGTTGTACCAAACATGAAACAACATTTGGCCAAGTATGTTAGATGGATGGTTAGATGGATGCCCTGCCAGCGTCTGTGTTTCCGGCGAAATATGAACCGGGAACACTCCCGGGTGTTGCATGCTAGCCAAGTAAATACCTATTCACTCTTCTCTTGAATAGTCAAGAGAAGAGTGAATAGGTATTTACTTAGCTAACATGCTACACCTTCGATCGCATCGTCACTTCCCATCAGGTGAGAGCGTGGTCAAATGCTAGACAAGTTTGAAGTAAAAAAAAATGGTAGGTAATTCATACTTAAGAGAACGAACCGTCCTGGCATTTGCAAATATTTGCAGTCACTCTGATATATGCATGTGCGATAGAGACAAAAGAAACTGGTGGTTGCGTAGAGGCCTTACCGCGTAAGTCTGGTGGAGATGGTAATCGTGTTCTCTCTTGCTCGCACTCGTGGACTTGTTACCCGAAAGCGGCGGGTTCGATGCCCGCGGCAAGACAAGTATTTGTGCACAGAAAGAATGCTCAAATACTTGTTCTGAGTCTGGGAGTGTGTTGTGGGACCATGGTCTTCGTAGTTCCTGGGTCCCTAGACAATCCTAGTTAGAGTCCAGGATCTATGTACGTTATTGTTGGGCGTTATTATTGTTATTATTATTTCTATGTGTGTGATTGTTGGGCGTTATTATTATTATTATATCTATGTATGTGATTGTTGGGTGTTATATATTATAGTATTTTATTTCCTATCGTTAAGCGTATTAATAGTTACTTTTCGAAATTGATTCAACATTGATTGAGACAATTTCAACCTCTATCCGCATGCATTAGAGTCTAGAATATTCTACGCTCTTAGTAAATATGCGAAAGGCTTCATCCAAATAAGATCAGCCTCTTCTACCATCTCTAATCCCTTAGTGTCCTCTCTCCAGTATAAAATATTCCGTCTGTAAGCTGTTTAGGGATAAACTTGTTGATTCGCAAAGGGGGCCGCCGCGGGATCGGTAATTGGTTACTAGATACCTTCGGCTCTCTTCTAAATCGGGCACATAGCGTTGAGTGGAAACTTTGGGTACCTCTAAACATTTTAGTAATCAGTTTTTGGGAAATTAAATAAAAAAAGCGAAAATTACAGTATATTAAGGCGAAGGTTTTATTGTAAGAGGAAGACAACAATCATTTACAGATAAGTTTTTAAAAGGAATTCGATAGCATAGAAAATAATAATAATAGCGCCCAAATCACATACATGTGTAAATGCATCCTAAATTGAGGCTTGATCTAGTAAATACACCTTATTGATACCAATCCACTTTTATTACTTCTGTGGTGTGGTGGTTGAGCAGGTCGGCTCATAGTCCGGAGGTGGCGGTTTCGATTCCCGCAGCAGGACAGGTATTTGTGCACAGAAAAAAAAGCGCAAATACTTGTTCTGAGCCTGGGTGTTGTGGGACCATGGTCCTCGTAGTTCCTAGACAGAGGGAATCCTAGTAGATTAAAATACTTTTTATCCGCGGCTGAAACCGTGGGGCGCAACTAGTGTGTCATAGTCGATAGTTTCCCAAATAAAATATTACTCATTAATCTATAACTGAACGATACTTATGCAAAACGAAGCCCCGTATTCCAAATTACCCATATATTAATGTTCCTCAATACCAAACCCAATAATTAATGACTAAGCCACATGTAATAGCTGACTTGTCGTAATTTGCAGTACCCGTCTAAATTCAAAATGCACGAGGCAGCAACCTGGGTGCTTAAGCTGCAGATATTGCTATTCAGCCTTACGTAGTAATTGTCAAAATGCAGTTAAGAAACTTTTACTTATAATTTTTGTAGTACTAGGTGGTAGGACTTTACTGCAAAGTTCGTCTAGGTAGGTACCACCGCTTTGCCAGTTATTTTGCCGCCAAGCAGTAGTGCGCAGGAACTGCTGTGTTCCGGTTTGAAGGGCACTGTAGCTAGTGAAATTACTGGGCAAATGAGACTTTATGATCTGATCTCACAGTTTAGTAATCTTATTACTAGATTGTGCTGATGTCTCTGGATGACGTGCGCAGTGCAGTGTCACGCGAAACTCTATACTTTAGAGTTCCGAGTGACACTGCAGCTGATATGGACAGCCGTGTCGTTTAACATCAGGCGAACGGCTAGCTCGTCACGTCATTCCTTAACATAAAAAAAAGTACCTTTAGAACTAGCGGGCTGACCCACCCGGACTTTAATTTGCTTTACAAAATCAATTCGAGAAGCGTTTCGGTGATCCACTGGAGATTTACAGTTTGCATCTCGATATATATTTATTGACTTAGATTAGACTGACCCGATAGCTTAGTTGGTAGTATCCCTGCCTTCCGAACTGCAGGTTGTGGGTTCGATTCCCACCCAGGACAAACATTTGTGTGATGAACATCGATGTTTGTCCTGTATCTGTGTGTTATATTCTATCCTATGTATGTATTTAAAACAAAAAGTATCTAAGTATTCTATCTGTTATCTGATTCCCATAGTACAAGCTTTGCTTAGTTTGGGACTAGATGGCGCTGTGTGAAATGTCCACAGATATATATATTTATTTATTGGCTAGAGATATGGTAATACCATATCGGGGGGCGAGTTGACTGCAATCTGCAAATCTGCAATTGATCTGCAAATCTGCGACCCCTTCTCGCCCCCGGTATGGCGGACGAGGGCTCACGGGGGGGTTTTAGTGGGTTCGAGTCTCACATACTCGCACTTCCCGCACTCCCTCCTTCCTCGCACTTCGCTGCCACCAAGGGAGTGTCCCCCCCTCAAAAAAAATTACCATATAGCAAATTTACGAATTGCATAAGTACGGCTTATTTGGTTGAAATCGCTGTAAAATAATAGTTTAGCTACTGACATGCTGTATACCGTAGTATTACTTGCGATGCAATCGAGGAAGTCTAATGAAACTTGCTCTTCGAATGGTATTAGTTTGGTATGAGTTATTGCAAGTGATTTAGTGACAGCCTCTGTGATGTGGTGGTTGAGAAGGCCGGCTCATAATACGGAGGCGACGGCTTCGATTCTCACGGCAAAACAAGTATATGTGCACAGAAAAAAAGCGCAAATACTTGTTCAGTCTTATAGTCCGTATTTCCCGATAACTACAACCTGGGAGTCTTCAAATCGAGAGTGAACAGGTATCTTCTAGGCAAGCGTGCTACATCCTAGACCGCATCGTTGCTTACCATCAGGTGCGATAGTGGTCAAACGCAAGCCTATATACAATAAAAAAAGTCTGGGTGTTATTGGACCATGGTCATCGTAGTTCTATCTATGTATGTAATCGTTTGTCGTAATTATAATTAATACAAATTTTAAGTAATTGTTTACTGTGTTATGTTGACAATGGAGATCTACGTTAACCAAGAATTTTCAACTTCCGTTCGTCTCGTCACGCATTCAGTAGCTTATTCCCCAAGTCAAGCGTGCGTACCACACCACACCACAGAGGCTGCTAATTATGTTAGTATGTCCGATAAAATGACAATTTACAATTGTCAAGATGGCGACATTAACATTAAACAAAGCAAAACAAAGTTATACCGGCCGATAGATGGAGCTAAACTAAAGAAGTATTACTTCAGTCGTGTGGTCTAAAGCACACTCATTTTTATTTTTACTTAGGACTCAATTTTTACGAGTCAGTAAAATTACACAGAATATTATTTAAAATCAACAAAGAATGCGCAATTTTAAGATAAACAGAAACAGGAAATAGAATATAAAATATTAATAAAATTCCATGACAAAGAGCAAATTGCTGGGTTCTGTTTCTTCATAAAAGGAATGTAATGGAAAATCTCGGTTTTATTTATACTTACCGTGTTTTTGGAAACGTAGATTGATTACTTGGTTCAAGTACAGTTGCTAAAATAAAATGTATAGATAACTTTAAAATTTTTGGAGGAAATGAAATAGGTTACTGAATGTAAGGTTATAAAAATAAAAAAAATAATAATTGCACCCAACGGTCACATACATAGATCCTGGACTCTAACTAAGATTCCTTATGTCAAGGCACCCAGAAACTACGAGGATCATGATCCCACAACACCCAGACTCAGAACAAGTATTTGCGATTTTTTTTTATCCACAAATACTTGTGCTGCCGGGAATCGAACTCGTCGCCTTTTTTAAATTAAAAAAATGTTTAATAGGCTTGTGTTTTTACCACTATCGTACCTGATGATAAGTAACCATGCGGTCTAGGATGTAACACGTTTGCCTAGAAGATACCTGTTCACTCTCGATTTGAAGACTCCCAGGTTGTAGTTATCGGCAAATACGGACGCCGTTTCGGTTTGCCTCTGGGTTATGAGCCAACTTGCTCATCCACCACACCACAGAAGATGTGTGAGAATAGTCTAAGATTTTTTCCGACCTCTAATGACATCTTACGCCTGGATTGATCAGGTCGCGTTCCAGACACATTCCAACGCACAAGTTTGCATTCCCAATGAAAAAGGTAACATCACCAAATTGTGAATTGTGCGGGACGGTGAAAAAAGTACAATATGTATTGATAGAGTGTGTCCGAAATACTGGCAATAGAATTGCTAATGTGTATGATTAAAAAATAGAAAACAGCATTTTAGCGTTACCATTTTTAGATAAATCCCAAAACGTAAATCGCGTCGTAAAACAATGTTTGGTTTGAACGTAGCTTGAACTTGTTTTTTTATATTACTGATTGGACCGACAAAGCCCTCTTTGATTTTAGCTACAATAAATGAAAAAATCTTTTATTGTTTTTATAAGAATTATGTTAGGTACGTAAATAAAATATTAGCACTGGAGTGTGTAGAATATTTAATCTTTTTCTTGCAATTAAGTTTGTTCTTTCAACTAAATACTACAATAACTACTACTAAACACTACCCACTACAAAAAAATCACATTTGGACTATATACTATATACTGACTGACCTATAGACAGTCCAAATGCTCTAACCTACTACCAGTAAGTAGCGTACCCAACATGCTGGCAGCATTGCCCCGTTGCATTGCAATGCTGATTGTGCCAAATAAGTGTCAGCATTTTGGTTACGCGTAGCATCTGGGATGGGAGTGCGATTCTGACCTGTGTAAAGAGTGGACGCGTTTCGCGTGTTTTTGATACTCCGACCAATACATCACGGCATACTCACTTGTAACTACGCAGTATTTAGCGTCATTCTGGTGTACAGTCCTCTGTGTGATAGCGCCTTACAAAAGTGCAACCTGCGCGCTGAGGTAGGCTACCACCTCACTTCGGGTAAAAGAGACGGGCTGCGTGGCAGAAATAATTCATCGCGCTCGCACTTCAATGTTTGGATGCCGCAGCCGCTGACAGGACTGGTTTGTGTGCTGCGCCTACGCTTGCTGTGTGAGTAATACAGAGCTGTTGGATAGCCACGATTAGTAGTGTTCAATGTTGCTTTATGGCAATATCTTGCTAAATGCTATTTGCTTTATTTAAAAAGCATGCTATTTTACGTGCTATTTTTATAGCATGCTTTTTTTATAAGCATAAAATATTTTGTTACGCCATAACGGGTGGGCGCGAAAAAAGCATGTGACTGTTAACTCGCAGCTCCTACCTTATCGTTGGACTCGTCGGACCGACAGCATGCTTTTTATTAATATTAAGTACATCGCGTTTATGAATTTATTACGATAAAATGGAGCAGTAAAAAAGAACAATGAACTTTATATGATACTTTCCAGGCTTAGGACTGTCTATAATTGATTAAATGTTATTATTAAATAAAGTATGTTAGTATGTAAAGCAATTATAGGCGTATTTAAAAGTTTATTGAAGTATCATGTATGTACAAACAATCAACTATGTACATATTATTTTTTTTTAATCATTTTTATACACTATTTACATTATATATACACTTTTGTACACATAATTTACATTTAGAAACGTTATCTGTGCTACTTTTGCACTAGACAATCGTGTTCTTCTTCGATCACTGATGAGATACCCCGACTTAGAAAATATTCGTTCACAAGTATTATTGGGTACGTGAGCCGTCTGAGATCGCAAATTCGCACGCGGTGCGTTATACGATGACGCATGCGACCGATAGCAATCGCTAGCATGCGACGACTGGCCGCCGCGCGCCGCCCCGCCGTGCTACTTGCTTTGTGGTGCTACTTGCTATTTCTTTGCTACATGCTTTGCGTTGCGACTTGCGATGCGCGATGAACAGATTATACAGAGTGCGAAATAAAGCAAATAGCAAATAGCAACAAGTAAGAGCCACGATAGCATTTGCTATATGATATGTATAATAAGCACGTTGCTTTATGTTGCTATATGCTATATTAATCACCACTAGCCACGATCTCCGTAGTGCAATTGTATCGATAAATAATAAACAAGATGGTAAATAACTGTTCTGCTTGTAACAAAACAATTCGCTCAGCGCAGCATATCCAATGTTCGAAATGCGACAGCTACTTTCACGCCGTTTGTGTTAATTTAACTGATCTTCGTAAAATAGCAGAAGAGATAAAGGCTGCTTGGGCTTGTCCATTGTGTGTGAGCAATGCACCTAAGGTCGATAACTCGAATACACCTCTGAGACAGGCGGCGGAGGCAGCGTCTAGCTCGCTCGGTGACGAGCGCTTGAATGCGATTGCGCGAGAGGGCGGTCGTAAAATAAATACCCCGCCTCACTCACCTATTGCCCCAGCGGACACTGAGTCTGTCGCTGCAATTATTTCAGAGATTAAACTTCTACGGGTGGATGTAGGGGACATGAAGTCCTATATGAAGTCCTTTACAGAAAAAATCACATCCCGCCTTGACGAATACGGAACCAAAGTTCTTGCATTAGAGGCTCGGGATATTGAACGCGAGGCCGAGGTTGTCGTCTTGAAAGGCACAGTAGCTCAACTTCGCGAAGAGCTGAATACCAGAGCTCAATCTTGCCTTAAAAATGAGCTCGAAATAGCAGGCATCCCAGAGACAACCGGCGAAAGCGCAACGCACCTTATTCGTGTTACGGCCAAAAAAATAGGTGTACCTGTCGACGATTGTGACCTGGACTACGTGATGCGTGTAGGGCCTCGCCGCCCGGAGGGTGGAGAAGATACTTCTGCCTCTACTAAGCTTCCTCGGCCTTTAGTTGTCCGCTTCGTGCGACGTCAAAAAAGAGAAGAGTTTATGAAAGCTGCAAGAGGCCGACGTCAGCTCTCCAGCATGGACATTGGGGTGGAGGGGGGCAACAGAAAGTTATACTTCAATGAACGCCTTACTCAAGAAAATCGCCTGTTATTTCGCTCAACCAAAGAAGTTGGCTTCAAGTACTGCTGGATTAAGAATGGCACAATTCATGTGCGCAAGCAGGAAGGAAGTCCAGCTATTACAATTAAATCCTCTGAAGATCTCGAACGACATCTGGGCCGCCACTCAGATCAGTAATCTTCTTCGGAGTGGTGAAGAGTTTTTCTCCGTCCCACCTGCAACTAATGTTAAATTTAACATATTAGTAAACTATGTATATTTTTACCTTTTGCTGTCATCCATCGCACTCCCACACATAACACTCACACATACTATCACACGCACAAAACCTCACACACCAAATCACCCGCTCTCATATAAATGCACTTCGTTGAAATGTGTATTATCTATAGAGAACCACTTAATAAGTAAAATTACGGCAATATATAATTCTGAAAAAAATATTCATTCTACTATGACACACTGGGTTTTGACCCTAAACACATCACAATATATATTTTATAAGTATGGGTTTAGTTGACGTTACGGAAGACATTGATGAAACAATCTCGATTAATTGTCATAGTCATGAGTCTGCAGAGTCTTGCCGAATATTTTTTAATAATTACACTAAATACAACTTTAAAATTATCTCATTAAACATAAGAAGCTACCAGAAAAATTTTGATGACTTCGCAGTTGCGTTAAAGCGGTTTGATATGGTATTCGATGCTGTTATACTTACTGAATGCTGGCTGTCTGATGGCACTATAATAAACTCTCTCTCTGGGTATAACTCATTTCGAACAAATAAACAAAAAAATAAAAATGGTGGCGTAATAATTTATATAAAAAATAACTATAGAACTCTGGTTTCTGAACCAAATATTATAGACGCTGACTCTTTGTTGGTTCAAATAGACGACAATATTGCTATTTTGGGCATTTACCGTTCTCCTTCGACTGTTAACATTGATCCATTCATTAGTTCATTAGACATTACTCTTAGTGACTTGCATAATAAACCCTTTCTTACTGTCGCGGGTGATATGAACATTGACATATGCAACTCCTCTAATAACCAAGTCTCGGATTATTTATGCTTAATGGCTGCACACGGTTTACTTCCTGCGATTAGTAATCCTACTAGAGATCAGTCTTGCCTAGACCATATTTTCATTAAACCTGGAACTAACGCCACGGGTGTAGTTTGCAAGTCATCGATTACTGATCACAGCATTGTTTGTGCTGGCATCTCCCTCCAACCGCAATGTCCTAATAACACTAGATTCCGATTAAAAACCGACGTTGACGCTGTGATATCGGAGATTAGCGGTATTGAGTGGTCAATTGTGACAACACAACATTGCTGTAACTCTGCTGCTGCAGCATTTACTGATATTATAGCTTCTACTTTAGGTAAATACACACAAAAAGTTAAAATTGGTAGAAAAATGGTATGCATGAAACCTTGGATCACACCAGGTCTTATAAGGTGCATGCGTCACCGCGACAAACTTCACCATGATAGTCGATCCAATCCAGGCGATGTTCAGCGAAAGAAAATTTATACTAGGTACCGGAACTTTTGCAATAAGCTCCTCCGCAGAATCAAAGCCCAATACTACAGTCACCAACTTGAACTAAATAAAAACAATCCAAAAAAGCTCTGGGGAACCATTAAAAATATTTGCTATACCTCAAATCGTTGCAACGAGTCCGGAGAGTTACTAAACGGTGGTAATAATATTGAATCCCAGCTTAATAATTGTAATCAACACTTTGTATCTATCGGGAAGAGACTTGCTGATAATATTTTAAGCAAGTTATTTGAAACAGAAGAATCTCTTATCAAATCGCACAAACCCTCTTTCATCAGTAACACATTCGCTATTTCTTTACCCTACCGATCCTTTCGAAATTTCCAAAATAGTTGCTAATCTCCGAACAGACAGTGCTGCAGGACCCGATTCAATCTCGGTCACCCTAATTAAAAAATCACTGCATGCAATTCTTGTACCTCTAACATATATATGTAATCTCAGCTTAGAAACCGGCATTTTCCCAGATTGCTGGAAAGTGGCTGCCATATCCCCCATATACAAGAGTGGACCCAAAAATTCACCTGACAACTATCGGCCCATTGCATTACTAAGTGTTATCTCAAAAATACTAGAAAAGCTGGTCAACAATAGACTGGTTGGCTATCTGGAAAAGTATCAGCTTATTTCGGACAGGCAATTCGGTTTTCGCAGAGGCAGATCGACCGAGGGCGCGGCATCGCTACTTGTCGATCTAGTAGCATCCTATACTGAAAAGAATGAAAAGTGTATTGGCGTGTTCCTAGATCTAGCGAAGGCGTTCGATACGGTTTCGGTCGGTTTGCTTCTGAGAAAACTTGAGGCGTTTGGCATTAGAGGTGTATCTCTTGAGTGGTTCACCAGCTACTTGTGCAATCGAAAGCAGTTTGTTAAAATAGGTAATCACTCAAGCGAACAGCTCGAAATCAACTATGGCGTCCCGCAGGGAAGTATACTTGGCCCTACGCTCTTCATAATATACATAAATGACATTCTTAAAATCAGTCTTGATAACTCAGAAATTATAGCTTACGCCGATGACACTGCAATTTTGTTTCATGGTGATTCTTGGGAACAAGCGTACGGTAGAGCTGAGGATGGTCTTTCTGTGATTGCGAGAGCTTTGGACAGAAACCTACTTACCTTAAATACTAAAAAGACCAAGTATGTCGCCTTTTCCAAGACTTGCGTTTCTAATCCTCCCTCAGAATCTGATTTAAAAATACATTATTGTACATTGCGTGCGTTAAATAAGCCTTCTCAGTGCTCGTGCACTTCTATAGACCGCTCCACTTTTATTAAATACTTGGGAGTGACAATTGACGAAAATCTATCATTTAAGCAGCATATAGGCGATTTGTCAGCGCGCGTTCGACGGTTAATATTCATTATGAAAAACCTTCGAGACTGTACACCGATCCCCTTGTTGAGGCAAGTATACCTAGCATTGTGCCAGTCCAACATTCAGTACTGTATCTCTGTTTGGGGCAGTGCTGGAAAGAGTTCCTTTATAAAAATCGAGAGGGCACAGAGGGCACTAATAAAGGTTTTGTTACGCAGACCATTTCGATTTTCGACAGATACTTTGTACGATGAGTTCAAGGTATTGCGTGTTCGTCAACTCTTTGTATTAAATGCGGTACTCCGGTCTCATCGTTACTTAAGAAAACGCCCAGACCATGATGAAATTGTAGCGAAACGGACGTATAGGATTCCGCTACCTTACACTTCTTCACTATTAGCAAGGCGTTGTCCGTCTTACTCACTCCCAAACACCTACAACAAGGTTAGCAGAATTTGTAAAATTAAAAATGTTTCTAACTTTGCTTGTAAGCAAATAATTAAAAAGTGGCTACTCACACTCACCTATGCTGAAACAGAAGATTTAATATAACTCCTATCTAACCTAATCTTTATCACCGTTAGAATGAACCCACTGTTCAATCTAACAGTCATCAAGATAACCTCGGTTAATTACTTTGTTATGTTACCTCTTAAATATGACGTATAAGAGCACATTTACCCACACACATCCTCTCTCCACTACATTTTCTCTCTCACTCACACCACACATACCCCTCTGCCCTATCCCGCACACACACACAAACACACTCACACAAACACACTCACATGCACACTTACCCTCATACTTATGTCCTACAATAACCATTAATAATATAGATTAAATTTTCTTACCTTTAGTATCGATCACCTTCTGTGGTCTTCTTTTGTAATATTTTAGTTTCATTCTTTGGTTGTTCGTAATAATTAATGATTCAATTAGTTTCTACATAAGTACTTATTTAGCGTACCTATGATTTTTTTTTTAAATTTTAGTCCTAAAGTTTGTTTTTATTGTTGCCACTCACAAAATTATCTTTAGTTTACTGTGTTTCTCCATATTTATGTTAGGATAATTTACATCAGAGTCCCAAGATACAGGCTTCGTGCTTAGTTTGGGGCTCATAGTTAAGTATAGTTTGAAGGAAATGTATATTCTTGCACTGTGTTGAACAAATTGTAACATATAATTTTTTTGGCAATAAAAATTATCTTATCTTATCTTATCTTATCTACCTGGTGCTTTGATAAACTTTTTAAAATGCAATGATATCCTGTCTCGCGGCCCCAAATGGAATAAATTTTCCGGATTCAACTTCATGTAATATATTATAACACCAACATATATATTTTTTTACTTTAAACTTGTCTAGCATTTGACCACGCTCCCACCTGATGGAAAGGGACGACCGCGATCGAAGGTGCAGCATGCTAGTCAAGTAAATACCTATTCACTCTTTTCGTAAACGTCCGGGTCATATTTCGCCGGAAACAGACGCTGGCAGGGCGTTCCATTCCTTATACGTTCTAATTATAAACGTAGAGTCAAATTGCAAAAGTCGAAAAAAAAAATTATGATGACATTACGTAATGACAATCTCTCCTAAATCACTGTTTTCCTATTTGATAGAGGTTAATGGTGGCAACAGTATTGTTTCTTCAGTAACAAATTCACAAAATCATACAACAGACTTAGAACCTACATAATTTTAAAGCGAGAGCTAAAATATACCTTGTTTTAGTTTAATAGTGCTTAAATTAAATTTTCCCCGCTCGCCTTATCCGATCGTAAATTGAATAAACCTGTAATGTCACTGAAATAAATTTCAATATCCAAATAGTGCTTACGTGTTGTTTCATCCCTTTTTAGTTGCTATCCGTCATATTTCTGAACTAAACGTCTATTCGTGATTGAAAATAAATATGATATTCGGAAACACTCAGATTCGTAGAATAATATTTGTAGCATTGATTTATTTGAAAGTGAATCAGGTTCTTCGAAATGGTGTTTTGTTACATACAAGCTGCGGTCCACGACTTCGTATACTATGTAAGTAGCTTATGTTTCCTGCTGATATGAAACTCTATATATAAATAAAATAACTTCACTTCAATCTGTTTTTTCATAGCTATGTGAAAGAAGTACAAACAACAGACATACCTACTTTCGCATCTATAAGTAAGTATTTTGAAGTAAAACTTCTTTACGCACGCTTGACGTGGAGTAAGCTGGTGAATGCGAGGCGAACGGAAGTTGCAAATGAGTGTGATAACCATAATAAAACGACACAGAGCAAAAAAAAAAGTATAATGAAAAAATAGATTGTTTTATCGAATTTTCATATTCATCCAGCCTCCATTGATGAATCACGTTTTAAACATTAACGGCTCTCGATTGGGAAATTCAACTGACAGATAACGTCGGTCTCATGAGACCGGTCTATTGATTCGATGTGCACAGTGATTTTAACGTTTCATTGCAGACCGTACTGAATACGTCCTGGGATTAAGCATTAACGGTTCATAATGTAGGTTTGGTAAATAGACGAATTGACATACTAAATTAGTGCTGTTTATCGGTTCTCTAATAGACTACGATGAACATTTCAATGTAGAAATAGATTTTCGCATACAAAATGAAACAAGAATATCTAGTGGAGGGAAGTGCGAGGGCATTATCCCCCCCTCAAAAAAAAGGTATATGTAATAATGATAAGGACGTGGCTGTCTGTATGTGTGCGTGCGTGCGGGCGTGCGTGTGTGTGTATGTGTGTGTGCAGCGTATCAGCGTTCGGGTATTTTGAGAATAAGGTATGTTTAGTTTCAGTCCTTTTCAGTCAGTTTAACTGGTGGAAGGCCTTAGCCGCCGGCTTAGTTACCACCCATTAGACAAAACCACGATGCCAAGCGACTCGTCGTGTTCCATCGTGATGTCTAATGAAGCCGTTCTGACGAGTAGATGTGGACAGTTGTGTTGGGTATGCAGACCGGTATTGGTGATGGAGATGCTTTCGCGTCGGAGACCTTGCTTCGGAGGGTAGCGGGATCCGAAGCACGGTGCTCTCTGCTGGCCGACCGCAAGTTGTAGGGGGCCCAAGTAGTAGTCTAGCCAACTACGAAAGGCTGCCCCACCGCTTGTGTAAAATCCTGAGGTTGTCCACAGGGCCAGTTGGCGACTGGAAGTGAGGAACTTGTGGGCAATTTCAGGGGGGTTCGGGCGTCCCCGCAGTCTCCGGGCAAGTTCTCCATTGGCGTAGGAGCTTCTCTATTACTGAGGGTTAGCATCCCAATATCTCGTCCACTTCCTACTTGTCTACCTAACTCACCCAACAATGAAAAAGTCGAAAAAATTGAGCAAGTTTAAACGGCAGATGCACGTTCTCACTCTTAAAGTGCACCTCACAAATATTCGTGGGCTGCACTCAAATCTGCAAGCGGTCCATCATCATCTGGAGACCAACAAACCGCACTTGCTCTTCTTGACTGAGACGCAAATAGGATGTCCATCAGACACGGCATATCTGAACTATCCAGGATTCATCTTGGAAAACCGCTTCCTTCCACGCGCTGGTATCTGCGTTTACGTCCGTGATGATATTTGCTGTTTGCGTCTCCGAAACCTTGAACATCCCCACTTTTCGGTGATTTGGGTGCTTGTGGACACCGGCATTGAGAAAATTCTCTATGCTGGTGTGTACAGATCACATAGCGGTGACCGGGAGACAACTCTTCTAATGGAGTATCTCAGTGAAACGGCAGATGTGGCTCAGCAACGCTATCCTTCGGCTCAGCTTGTTGTTCTGGGGGACTTTAATGCTCACCACCAGGAGTGGTTAGTCCCACACCGGATCACGGACCACGCTGGGAGAGAGACGCGTAAGCTCGCTTTGGCGCTCAATTTAACGCAGATTGTTAAAGAGCCAACGCGAGTGCCTGATATTGATAGCCACACTGCTAACTGCCTCGACCTTCTGCTCACGACTGAACCAGACCGATACTCTGTGGCGGTATCCTCACCCATTGGTAGTTCCGATCACTGTCTGGTCAAGTCCGTTTCAGTATACTCCCCGCCTGACCCAAGCCCTAAGAGCAATCGGCGTGTCTGGAGATACAACTTAGCAGACTGGGACGAGATGCGACATTTCTTCGCTTCATATCCTTGGCGGCAAACGTGTTTTTCTTCTGGAGATCCGACGGTCTGCGCGAATGCGGTTACTGAGGTAGTATGTCGGGCTATGGAATATTTTATTCCATTTTCCGATAAACCCGTGACCAGCAAAGCCAGCCCATGGTTTGGAGCCGAATGTGCACGTGCTGAAGCGCAGAAGCATGCGGCATATCTGGCATGGGCTGACGCTCGAAAACGCAAGGCCTCGGACACTCGAGCTAAGAAGAAAGCCTTTAACGTTGCCGCCAAGGCCTGTAAGAAGGAATTAAGGAAGGCTCGTTTCAATCATATTGGTCGAATAGGGACTAAACTTGCTTCCTACCCAGCGGGTAGTAAGGCTTTTTGGTCCCTAGCCAAATCGGTTGAAGCGAACTTCTGTCGATCCTCACTGCCTCCATTATTGAAACCAGACGGATCGCTGGCTCACACTGCAAAAGAAAAAGCAAACTTGTTTGCCACTCTCTTTGCAGAAGCTTCGCGTCTAGATTCTGCTAATGAGGTACCTCCCTGCCTTCCACAATGCGGTGTTTTCATGCCGGAAATACGCATACGTCAGAAGGAAGTACTAAAAACATTACGCAGTCTAGACGTGAACAAAGCCAGTGGTCCCGATGGTATACCTGCAATTGTACTTAAGAGCTGTGCACCCGAGTTGTCTCCCATTCTAACACGCCTATTTCGCCTCTCTCTAGACACCGGAATAGTCCCTATGAGTTGGAAGCTAGCCAACGTACAACCTGTACCTAAGAAGGGCAGTCGTGCTGATCCTGCCAACTACCGACCCATCTCAATTACCTCCATTCTCTGTAAGAGTATGGAGCGTATAATTAACAACAAGCTCTTGGCATACCTTGAAGACAATGATCTCCTCAGTGACCGGCAATACGGATTTCGCCGAAACCGGTCCACTGGGGATCTTCTCGCGTATGCCACTCACATATTGAGCGAAGCCTTAGAGATGCATGGAGAGGCACTTGCTGTATCTCTAGACGTCTCTAAGGCATTTGATCGGGTCTGGCATGACGGACTTCTGAATAAGCTTCCATCTTACGGACTACCTGTTGGTCTGTGCACTTGGATATCAGACTTTTTGAGGGAACGATCGCTAAGAGTAGTTCTTGATGGCTGCTCCTCCGATCAATTAGCTATTAATGCTGGTGTACCTCAGGGGTCAGTTCTTTCAGCAACACTATTTTTACTCCACATCAATGATCTGCTAAAGCCCGGTACCTTTGGGTATGCAGATGATAGTACTGTTGTTGAAAGATACACATCCAGTGCCCGTGCCAGTGGTGACGACGTCCGGATTGAGAGAGAGGCTATGGTTGAGCGCATGAACCTGGCTTTGAAAGCCGTGTCCGATTGGGGCGATGCTAACTTGGTTAGGTTCAATGCTGCAAAAACACAGGCGTGTTTATTCACTGCTAAAAAGAGCCCACTCCATCTGGCTCCTTCATTCCGTGGTGTATCTGTAAGTTTAGGAAACCATCTTGAGCTTTTGGGTGTTGATCTCACGTCAAACCTAAACTTTGGATCCTACATCGAGTCCAAAGCCAAAGTAGCTTCAAAAAAACTCGGCATATTGTCCAAGGTAAGGCGGTACTTCACACCTGGACAGCTTCTAAATCTGTATGAAGCACAGGTCCGATCGTGTATGGAGTACTGCTGCCACCTGTGGGACGGGTCTGCCAAGTACCAGCTTGAGGCTCTGGACTCGATTGAACGGCGTGCCAAAAGGCTCATTGACGACGACACTTTGGTTGGTAAAAGGCTCCTGAGCCTTGCACATCGACGTAAGGTGGCAAGTCTGTCGGTCTTTTACAGAATACACCACGGTGAATGCGCTCAAGAACTGCATGATCTCATTCTCCCATCACCATTCCACTACCGGACTACTAGACGCTCGGCTAAGCGCCATCCTTTCGTGGTCGAAATACCACCCATTCGTACCAAGCGATTCGACTCAACTTTCTTAATTAGAACGGCTAAGGAATGGAATGCCCTGCCAGCGTCTGTGTTTCCGGCGAAATATGACCCGGGCGTGTTCAAGAGAAGAGTGAATAGGTATTTACTTGGCTAGCATGCTACATCTTCGATCGCATCGTCACTTCCCATCAGGTGAGAGCGTGGTCAAATGCTAGACAAGTTTGAAGTAAAAAAAAAAAAAAAAAAAAAAAAAAGTCAATTAAAGATTTATTTTTATCTAAGTATCAGGTATTTTGAGTTAAGGTTCTAAAGACCCGAACACAAGTAAAGCACGACGAAAATGTCTGGTATTTTCGTTAAAAAGAAACAAAATGGTTGGATATATATATATATACCTGTATTGGAGCAATTATAAGCAATTATTGTAGGTGTACATGCTATGTTATGTATTATATATTATGTCGAAGTGATAAGACAATCCGACCAAAATTCATGCACCCCAAAGTTCATTAACCCCTCGAATGAACTTTGGTTGGTTTGATTTGGTGAGGTCACGCTTGAGTCAGTAAATTACATCTATGCAAGCCACCTACAAAATTGATCGATTTACCACCTAATTATTAAACCATTTGAAACACAGACTGTTCATTAAAAGCTTTAATATACACATTTTAAATTACCTACGCATAAAACGCATTAACATAAGCTTTAGAAGACACTCTTCCGACAATTTCCCACAAAAAATACCCCCAAAAAGTTCTCGCAATTCGGAAACCGATGTTTTTTATAGAAATCAAAACGTCATCTCGCGGGCGTATTTACAGGAGCTTTTTTGCTGTAACCCTGAGAAATGATCTTCGTAGTGGCAGTGATTAACGAGCTCGGAGAATCAGATCTTCGGTTAAGAAGCCGACGGTGTCTGGGTTTGTCGTTCGACGCTTAGATACAACGTTTTGATTGGTAGACAATGAACCGATTTGATTTCTGAGTAGGTCACGTTTTGTGGCGTATGTGTGTCTATTATTGATGATTTAATTAAAGTCTTGATAGTTTCGTGTTAATTTACTAACAAAAAATATATTATCATGTTTTAGGCAGCCGTCATGACGTCATCTTGTAACATAACAAAAAAGTCAGTGTATGATGTCAGCGTATTGCGTCAAATATTTATAAGAATGTCATCAGATGCAAATGTTGGGAGAGATCGCTCTAAGCAATAAGACTAACCATACGTTACTCTGTGGGGTAATTGGAATCCGTTTTTACATACAACAATAAAAAGGGAACTTAAACAAACAAACCACTACCAGTAAGCAACGTGTCCAATATGCTGGCAGCATTGCCACGTTGAATGGCAATGCTCAATCTTTGGCCGAAGTAGAGGCCAGCATTTTGGTCACGTGTGGCTTCGACCAGACGTTTAGAAAGGTCTTTAAAAATTTGGTGAGCACTCGGTCCCCAGATAATAAGAATAAGACTAACTAACTTATCGTCAATGTTTTGTATCGTCAGTTATGTAGTATCTTTTGTGTGCAATAAAGTATTCTTTTATTCTGTTCTATTCTGTTCTATAGACGTAGTGTAGGACGCCCTGCAGCAAGATGGAGCGATGATATACGCAAGGTAGCTGGCACTAACTGGAAGACTAGAGCCGAAGACCGGGCTCAGTGGCGTGCCTTGGGAGAGGCCTATGTCCAGCAGTGGACTATTGTAGGCTGATGATGATGATGATGATTCTATTCTATTGCAAAAAAAGAAAATGTTAATGTCTTGAATTTCACCTTTGAAGGAATATTTTCGATTACATCGTTTCTACATCCGTAAAGAAGAAGCTCCACAAACTGAGTTTTTTTTCATAAAACTCTGATCACAGAATAAGTAATATACTAATAGACACCAAACACAATACTTTCGGCCGTAGCACGCCGAGTGACATACGAACATACATACATAAAATTCGTGTATTTTGACATCATTTTATTTTTTATTATCGTTATACAATTCAATTATGTAATTATAATGATAATAATGTATTTCATATGTATAGTCATACATCTGTAAACTAATTTATATGTACCTATGTACCTTTTTTCTATATTTGACGTGTATTTTTTATATGAATAAACTACTATGACCATGCATGATATATACACATACGAATTTACATACACTCACTCATGACATAAATACACACATGACATACAATAGATACATGACAAACTGTCACACAGCCTCTTTGGTGTACTGGTTCAGCAAGTCGGCTCATAGCCCGGAGGTGGCGGGTTTAATTCCCGTGATAAGAAGGTATTTGCGCACAGCAAAACAACACAAATTTTTGTTTGAAGTCTGTAATGTTATTACCTTATGTTTGCTTTTTATCACATCACTGCACATAACACATCACATATTATCTATTATTTCACCACATTTTTGCTCTTTATACATAAAAATCTTGGTTTCATTTCACAATTTTCTCGATTTTCACTGAAAATATGACTGTCATAGTTTACAATTGTTTTACGACTGGAATTTTGTTTCTATTCAAATCGATTCGTTTTTCTTTTTTATTGTCAATTTCGGCAAGGTTTTTCATTGTTTGGCCAAGATTTTATGTATTTAGACTCTAAATTTATTTTTTTTATCGTTCTGTATCCAAAATTTTGAAATATTTAAAAGTCTGAAGCATGGAACGCTGACGGAGTTTTCGTTAGAAGGGCTGTCGCTAAGAAATGGCAGTCTCAGTTTACTCCTCAAACGAGGAACACTAAATTGATATAAGGCCATTCCCGGGCCAGGCAAGGCCCGGGAACTCAAGAACGCCTTCAAAAATATTTGGCTATAATACTCCAAAATTGCAAGTGCCAATCGCTTAATTTTTCGCCAACCGCCGTGATACAACGCATCTATCGCCGAGCGCCAGCCGCCCAGTTACGGCGAATCTATCGTCAAGCGCCAGTCGCCGAGTTACGGCGAATCTATCGCCGAGCGCCAGTCGCTGAGTTACGGCGAATCTATCGCCGAGCGCCAGTCGCCGAGTTACGGCGAATCTATCGCCGAGCGCCAGTCGCCGAGTTACGGCGAATCTATCGCCGAGAGCCAATCACCGTACTACGGCGAATCTATTGACGAGAATCTATCGCTAAAACTGCATCTGCTGTCACCGTCTCAGTCGCTGACAACTGATCGAGTTTGCCGCTGAGCATAGAAGTCGGCCCAACTACAAAAGTCTGCCTTGTCGGCCTAAATCCTGGACCTACAGAGTTCTTCAGTCTCTCTGTACCGCATAAGTGGGCCCTGTTGGCCGAAGTTCTTAAACAACTAATTCATCTAAATTGAGACTTGTAATTTTTTTTATATATTTCACCGCAGCCTTTGTTTTTTTATTTTCTGTAATTATTCTTCAAATATAATTCTTTAACTTATTTTCCTCTTTTATTAAGCTCTTAGGATCCTGCCGATTTAGGAATAAGTTAGGTAGGTGAGGAGCTACTCGATAACTTGTGACGTTTAATTCTACCTCTCCACAAGAGGAAGGACGTAACGTGACAGTTTGGCGCCCAACTAAATTGAACCTTCTAAACATTCTCCTAAATTCTAAAATAATACTTACTCAAGTAGGCTAATTTTTTGATTATAGACTTTTGGTTTTAATTGAATCTCAATTAGGTACTGGACTTCATACAACGTTTTACGCTTGCAGGACAGTTACAACAGTTATTTATACATTCTACATCGCATACATTCACCATATTCATACTTTTGCGGAATTGGTGCATAAATATTGCTCATACTTATTAACTTCATTTTATTAAACTTAAACTTGACTTCTTCTTGAATATTTTGATTATTGACTTGAACTTGTGACTATGAAATGAAATGAAATGAAATGAAATGATATTTATTTCGGAAAATAAAAATAGGTGACCACCTACTCAAACATCGTAGCAATTTTAAGAAATTTAGAGCTACATTACATATACATACTTAAAAAAGAAAAAAAAAAAACTAGGATTTATATTTTTCGATATTAAAACTGTGTACTTTGGAAACTTTAACAGTTTATGGATGTAGGTGTAACTTGGCTCACATATAGATGACAGTATGAATTGATACACTATTAGTGGTATAACATAACTCGAGTAGGTATAAATGTCTGAGCACTAACTCCTAACTAAGTTAACCTGTGTTTAGGATATTAGGTCCCCCACATCGACACATCCTCTATGATATTATTTATTAGTGTGTAGCCACTGCTAAATTTATAAGTGTAAGTACAATTTCTCGAAATTATTCTTAAGATTTGTGAACTTACGTTAGTGTGCTTGTCTATGATAAATTAATCAACTAAAAATTAACTATTGGCGGGAGTAAACATATTTTAGAATAACTATAAGAAAAAAAAAAAAGAGAAATAAGAAACTACGATGCATCTTTACAAATACATAATTAGTTACAAACCAGTGCAAGAATCACCGCCATTACTTCATATTTTTCCATCACTGCACTTTATTATCGAATCACACATTCGAAATATTAATACATATTAATATAAAGTAAGCGTTTAGTTACTTCTTAATGAAAACGTTTAGCGTAAGAACACTATTAACATAAAAAAAGACAGAATCAAACACGAGAACCATATTTACGACCAGTTTGTAATCATCCAATACTACCCTACACTTTAAAAACGCACGGCGCATAGTGATTCTTTCTGCTAACACAGATCTTACAACATATAGAAGCGCCTAAGAAAGACATGAAGACATGGAAAATAAGCAAGTAGTAAGTAGTAGTAAGAAATATTTAGATTGATGATTATTAAGGTATATTTCAACACAATTTGTAATTATTTATATGTTATTTATTTTGAAAATTCAAATACGTTATATATTATCCGGTGAAGATTTTTTTTTTTTTTTAATTATTTATTATTTTAGAAATTGTGGTTTATATTTAATATACATAGGTACATTGTATTTTTTTTCTCATTATATTTTGCTATAACCAAACTAGGTTATAATATATAGTCAGTAAATTTGGTAGAAAGAATACTAATGATGCGCTACGCTAGTATTGGAATCATACTTTCATTAAATAGAAATTTTGGTGTTAGTTTAGTTAAGTGTTAGTGGCATTAAAGATAAATAAAGTAAAAATTAAATTATAATCAAACATAATTCTACTGGCCCGATAGCTCAGTTGGTAATAACCCTGCCCTATGAACTGTGGGTTGTGGGTTCGATTCCCACCCAGGACAAACATTTGTGTGATGAACATGTGTGTTTGTTCTGTGTCTGGGTGTTATATTGTATTATGTGTATGTATTATATGTATATATATTTTTTTTGTTACTCAAGCACTTTAAGTAGATTTTCTGTTAAGGAATAGTTTTTTTGTAGCAGCCATTCTTGAAGCTCCTTCTTTATTTTGTTTCTAGTCATGTTAAATACGTTCAATTCTTTGTTAAGTTTGTTATAAAGGTATGGAGATAAAAATGGGATTTGATGATTTGTGAATTTATTTTTATTTGAAGGGACCTTACAGACCTGATGCTTACGTCTCTTAGTGAGATTTTTTTTCGTGATTTCGAGAAAGTCAATTTTGTTGTGCTGGTGAAGGATAATGTATAATAAATACAGTTGTCTAACAGTAAGAAGTTTACTGTCCTTGTATAATTGTTCTGTTGAATACCTGTAAGGTTTAAAAAGCATAACCTTTACGACACTTCTTTGTACTCTCTCAATATCAATAAAGTGTGTCTTAGGGGCTCCACCCCATAATGGCAAACAATATACAAGGATGGACTGAACTAAAGATTCATATACCCTCTTAAGGAGTGGAGGATCAGCTACATGACGTAAGTTTTTGAAAATGTAGATCAGCTTTCTGATTCTAGACATTTGATGAGTTATATGGGTTTCCCATTTCAAGTGCCTATTCAAGTGAAGACCTAAGTATTTTATGTTATCAGTTGAATCCAGATAAGGGCAGCTACATTCAGTTTCATGAACGGTATGGCCAGAATGAAGTTTGATATTAAAATCGGCAGGAGGGTCACTTTTTTTAGATATTGAAAATGGCATAATTTTTTACATTTAGCGTGGTTACATTTAGCGTGAGGAGATTATTCCTTAACCAGGTAGCTACTTTAGCGAGGCCTTTTTCAGCTATGGTTTTCAAGTCAGTCCAGTTATCCGCAGAAAAAATCAGTGCAGTGTCATCTGCATAAGTAGATATCGTAGCATTAGCAAGATTCATGCTACAGAGACCATTAATATAGAGTATAAATAGAGAAGGGCCCAATATGCTCCCCTGTGGTACGCCGTATTCTACAGGCAGTTCATTACTGACGTAGTCCTCTATTTTCACTGATTGCATACGTTCAGTCAGGTAACTCCGGAAGAGCTTTAGTTGGAGCCCTCTCACACCAATTGACTCCAATTTAAGTAGAAGCTTGGGGATAGAGACCGTGTCGAAAGCTTTGGCCAAATCTAGAAAAACACCTATACATTTTTTTCCTGAATCAATTTTCTGTACAATGTCATGTATTATTAATGAAGCCGCGTCCACTGTGGATTTATTTCCACGAAATCCAAATTGATTATTTGATAGGAAGCCTTTGCTTTCCAAGTATTTGACCAATCTTCTGTTAATAACTTTTTCAAATATTTTTGCTAGAACTGGGAGTAGTGAAATAGGGCGATAGTTTGAAGCATGGTCTCTATCACCACCTTTATATATCGGGCACACAATAGATTTTTTCAGGGAACGTGGAAATGTAGCCGTATCAATACAAATATTGCAAATGTGAGCAATAGGGACACTCAGGTATTCTTTTGCTGTCTTGAACAGTTCGCTTGGCAGGTTATCCCAACCTGGGGCACTGTGAGATTTAAGCGAGTTAATAATACTCGTGATTTCTTGTTCATCTGTGAAATAGAGTGCAAACGATGAAAGAGGACCGTGTTCAGCGTCTACATTAATATCGTTATTGTTAGTGTAAATTGGTGATTCCCCTGTATTATTTAGTATCTCTTTAGCTAAAGTAGACCCAACATTGGAAAAGTAGTGATTGATATTCCTTACAGATTGGTGTGGGGTTCTAGAAGAACCTAGTATCTCATTATAGTTATTGTCTTGCTGATTTCCGATGTTACAGATTTGTTTGATATTTTTCCACAATTGTCTAGTTTTACCTAAGCTGTTATTTATGAGTTTACGTTGATATTTTCTTTTAGCAAACTTAATTGCTTTATTACAGATATTTCTATATTTTTTATAATGTATCGATAACTTTTCATCAAAAGGATTCTTACGCAATTTTTTATGTAATTTGTCACGTTTTCTGATCGATTTCAAAAGACCTAATGTAATCCAGGGCTTTATTTTTCTTTTAGAACTAGGCAGTGTTTTGAGAGAGGTATGTCGTTTTAGTACTTCTTGTAGATAATTCAGGAAGATGTCTGTACAATCGTTAGGATCCAAGCGGCATAGTACAAAATTCCAGTCAGTCTCTGTTAGGTCTTTTAAAACACCTGTGTAATCAATTTTTTTTACTGTTTTGGATTCTGTTTTCTGTCTGGAAATAACTTTTGAAATGTTTAAAATAACAGTATCATGATCAGTTACGTCAGTATGTGTTACAAGTACAGTGTTTTTGTGTTTTGTTTTTAGTATTACGTGATCGAGACAGCTATTTATTCTTGTAGGAAAAGTATGACCACGTAGCATGCCATGTGATGTTACCAATGAGATAAACTCGTTTGAAATTGTTGTAGGGTTATTTGGGCTTATGTCGATATTTAGGTCTCCTACTAATATAAGATTATTGTAATGTTTAAGGGAAGTTAACAAGTTGTCGAGAGAACCTATAAAATTATTAATATCCCTAAAAGACGGCGGTCGATAAATTGATATAATAGAAATGTTGCAGTAGCTGATAATGAGACAATTTGCATCAGATAGCTTAGGCTCCAGAACATCAATGCTTATATTTGATTTGACGTACGCTATGACTCCATCATTTTGATTTAGATTTCGTTCCGTTTTAAACATTTTATAACCAGGTAAAGATGGAACCATACTTTTTTCATTTAACCAACATTCCGTTAAGATTATCACTTCCGCGTTTATGTCAAGTCTATCGAGTAGGACAAGAAAATTATCAAAATTCTTGTTTACGCTTCTTATGTTTTGTGCCATAATAGTAAGTGAGTCACTACCCGTTGCAATGTACTGAGCACAGTGTTCAGCATCCTCGACAATGTAGGCTTTGGATATAGAAATATTGTCTATATCCTCAGCTAGTTCGTCAATATTTATATCTAACATCATAACAAAATTATAAAAATGCTATTGCCCAGACATATATAGTCTGAGAGTATGTTCGGTTTGTTTTTATTGTCGAGGCATTGCTGTTCACCAGGCTCAAACTCACAAGTGCGAGTAATGCAGAGTAGCCAGTTCAGGAGAGATTGTGGATGCAAATATGGTTTCTCGTGATATATGAAAAAAGGAAGGAATATCTTACTACAAATACACTTTAAATCAATTAAATATATATTAAAGGAAGCACAGCAGATATTATAGTCCAGCTGTATAAAGGTGCAACATTTATAAATAAAAGATAGTCATTCTTCTTTGAGTGAATCAAGTTTCGCTGCATTATTAATCAAGATTGCAGAGGACTCTTGATTTTTCTTTAGAAAAATTTTACCGTGTTTAACCCAACAGAATTTGTAATTGTAAGTTTTGTGAAATAAGCGAGCCTCATAGAAGAGCTGGCGAGCTGAGGGCGTTAGAAGCTCTGACATATAAACCATCGATTTATGTTTACCTGTGAATCCTAATGTGCATGTGTTCAACTTGTCTTCAGGGTGGGCCAAGTTATATTTTTTGAAGGAATCTAGGAAGTTTTCTTTAATATTGGTATCCTTAAATTCAACAATGATATGCCTTTTGTCCATGATTTTGTTGTTCAGCCGATATACGCTCTTTATGTTTTTACCGCCAGACTCCGCTCCGATCTTCGCTCCTATCTTCTCAGTAATCTTGGCAACGTCTTCTCCAACCGTTGCTGGGATGTTTCTGATTTCAATAAAATTTGCTCTTTGCATCCTCTGTATCGCTTCAAGCTGTTCTTGAAGTTTTAGTATAGTATCCTGATTCCTTTTATTTTCCAGTTGCAATATTTTAATTTGAGACTTTAGCTCATGTCTCTCGCTGTCATTGACGGAGTGATAAGCGGTCATTTCTTGCCTTATATTCTCAAATTTCGCATTTATGTCACTACGCAAATCATTGAACTGGGCGGTAATGTCCACTTTGAAGTTTTCTAGTGCTTCAATTACGGGATCCATTTTCCTTTTTCTGGAAGATTGTACGGTCTTTTCTTGGGCTCCTTGATCATGAAGATCATTGAGAGAACAAGCTTTTACCGGGGAGTGTTGTAGGTTCATCATCTTGCTGACGTGACTTGTCACTTCTAGTCAATTCAAGTATCAATATATTCGATGAGTGTGATAAGCGAGGTGGCAGCAGCACAAAAACACGTCCGTTCGCTATCAGTGCCGATGAGGAAGGCCAAATGGCAACTATGGCTAGACAAATTAAGTATTCGTTCCTGAATAAACTCGAACTCGAATATGAAGTTACTATCAGAGGTGGAAAACCAGCAGAAACTTTGACGACTCTTAAAGATCAGGTGGCGAAACTTAGTCATATTCAACCGGAAGACATAAAATCTTCGCCAATACCTCTCAAACATGAGCTCTCCCAAGCAGAGATCACCCTCAATTACGTCGAGAGTAAAATCTCGCATATTGAATCGACTAATGACAAAAGCAGTCTGAAGAAAGTTGAAACTTTCGTGAACCATCTATATTATCGCCTTGAACGCCTTAATGCAGTTCCACCGTTTGTTGAGTCATGCTCTATTATACGATCTCGCTTCTTTACACTCCATAAACGGTTTGAAGCTTTAACTTCAGATTATGCAACTTCTGAAGAAGTGGTGGTTCAAGTACACAACCCTTGTCTACAGACTCAACCAAGTACTTCCTCGAATTTTCAAACACTACCTATATCCGGAACCAATCAAACTTTTGAAGTTTTTACTACCCCTCAACCCGCTTTACCTTCAAACATTCCAATCGGTATGCCACAGATTTCTGAAACTGTACAAAACTATCACGCTTCTGACAATTTTGTAAAGGAATTAAAAACGTTTTCTTTCAACGGAAAATCATGCCCTAGATCATTCCTTCAAAGATTGGACGAGTTTAGGATTTCCCGAAACATTCCAGAAGTAATGCTTTGTAAACATGCCTTCGAAATCTTCACAGATGATGCCCTTCATTGGTTTCGTTTTCAATATAATCGAAACCCTACTTTGTCATGGAAGGATATCTGTACGTTGCTAATCAGAGATTTTGGAATACATGATTACGACTACAAACTATTAGAGGCTATAAGAAATAGAACTCAAGGAGCAACTGAGACCATTATTGTTTACGTGTCAATTATGTTCGGCATGTTTGATCGCCTTTCAAAAAAACTTAGCGAGAACGAACAATTAGAAATTTTGCTCCACAATATAAGACCGTGCTATTCAGTTTTTGTTGCACTTAAAGATATCAAAACTGTAGATTCTTTAATTTCAACTTGTCAAAGCTATGAACGGATTTCAGAAAGAGATAAAAATTTTCATGAGCCTAGATCTGAAGATACTTCTTGTGCTGCTGAATTTGCTTATCGCCCTTCAGTTTCTAAAGCTTCTCCAAACATAAGATACTCTAATGCAATTCAGGATAACAAACAACCATGCTCATCTTCTCGAACCAATGAAAACTCTAAAGAAGAGTTTTGCTATCGTTGTCGCATTACAGGTCATTCTCTACAAACTTGTACTAAGCCTAGATACTTAATTTGCTTTAAATGTGGTCGTAAAGGTGTAAAAATTAGCGAATGCCCTAAATGTGCTCCAACAAATCAAAAAAACTAACTGATGACTTGAATAGTTTCACTAAATCTCATAACGATAATTTTGATGTTAACGACTGGAACCAATGGTTAAACACTATTCGAAATTTTATGTTTTGCTACAAAACAACTTCTGTTTTCTACAATAAGGAAAAAGACTTTAACAGACCTTTTGTTGATGTGTCTATAAATAATATATCTTTTTCGGGTCTTTTAGATAGTGGAAGTTGTATTACTATTTTAGGCAATGATTCTCATAAAGATATCCAAAAGTTAGGCTTTAAACTATTCAAGTCTCCAACTCAAGTTATGGTTGCTAATAAACAAAAAGCAATGTCTTCTGGTTATTTTCATTTACCAATGAGATTTAATAATCAGACACATGTCATCAAAGCTTATGTTTTCCCTGACATTTACCCTTCTATGATTCTTGGGTGGGATTTTTGGAAAGAATTTGAACTTTCTCCAAAAATAATTTCTCTTGAACTCAATCTTGAATGTAAAGATCATACAACTTGTGTAGTTGAAAACAAAATAGCAACATTTGATCATCTTTCTGGTAATCAAATAGAAATTGCTAATGACATAATTGAACGTTTCAAAAGCATTTCTTTTGAACAACGAGGTGTATTAGGCCGTACAAGTTTAGTTAGCCATCGAATTAATACTGGCGATGCTTTACCTATAAAACAACGTTGTTATCGTCTATCTCCAGAAAAACAAAAGGCGCTCATCAACGAAGTCGATAATATGCTAAATTTAAACGTTATCGAAAAATGTGAAAGTCCTTGGTTATCCCCAGTACTTATCACTCCTAAAAAGAACGGAGAATGGCGCTTCTGCGTCGATAGTAGAAAGTTAAATGCAATAACTTGCAAAGATGCCTATAGCCTTCCTTTTGTTTCAGAAATACTAGATAATCTCAAAAATGCTAAATATTTGTCTAGTATTGATATAGCAAAAGCTTTTTGGGAAATTCCTTTACATCCCGATGACAGAGATAAAACTGGTTTTTACGTACCTGGTAGAGGAATGTATAGATTCACGGTTATGCCCTTCGGTTTGACGAACGCTCCAGCGACTCAACAAAGACTTATGGATAGTTTATTCACTCCAGAATTTGAAAACAAAGTCTTTTGTTACTTAGATGACATAATAATTATAGGTGCGACATTTGAGGAACATATTTCACTCCTACTTAAAGTTCATCAAAAACTTTCTTACGCTGGACTAACTATTAACTTTGAAAAGAGTCAATTCTTTCGCAAAGAACTGAAATATCTTGGCTACATAGTAGATGAGCAAGGATTGCGGGCTGATCCTAGTAAAATTGAAGCAATTTTAGCTTACGCTACTCCTACCTCTAAAAAGGATGTAAGAAAATTTTTAGGTACATGCAGTTGGTTTCGCCGTTTCATTCCTAATTTCAGTTCTATTGCTTCACCACTCTGCAAATTAACTTCCTCTGGGAAGAATGCTCCAAAAAAGTTTTTATGGAACGCTGAGGCCGATTCTGCTTTTGCTAAACTAAAACAATGCTTGACTTCAACACCAATACTGGCTTGCCCTGACTTTGACTATCCATTTTCTGTTCATTGTGACGCTTCTAACTTTGGAATAGGTGCTATGCTGACTCAAGAAAAAGACAATAAAGAAGTGGTTATTGCATATATGAGCAGATCTCTTAATAAGCATGAGCAAAATTATTCAACTACTGAACGTGAGACTTTAGCTGTCATTACTGCACTTGAACACTGGCGTTGTTATCTTGATAACGGTAAACGATTTTCAGTTTACACTGACCATGCAGCATTAAAATGGTTCCAAAATTTGTCTAACCCTTCTGGAAGATTAGCACGATGGAGTCTTCGTCTGTCTTGTTTCAATTTCGATCTAAAACATAAAAAAGGTAAAGAAAATGTTGTCCCAGACCTTTTATCGCGTCATAAAATACCTGACACCGCTATTATTGGTGGTGTTGAACCTATTTCTAGAGACAATGCTTCTCAATTGGAACATTATAACAAACTTTTTACCAATTGTCAGGATAATCCAGATGCTTATCCAAACTACAAAATTCTAAACAATAAATTGTATCGTTACAATAACTCGCCTGACTATCTAAATGAAGATTTTGCTTGGAAAGAAGTTCCAATTCCATCTGAGAGATTAGATATTATTAAATCGTGTCATGGTGACTCAGAAGGTAATCCTCATACTGGCATTTTCAAAACTTACAAGAAGCTTTCTTTAAGATACTATTGGTCTGGTATGTTTAAAGATGTGGCAAAAATGTGTTCTTCTTGTGAAACATGCCTCTCTTACAAGCATTCCAATCATTCTCCTTATGGTCCTATGGGTAAACCAAAACTTTGTTCAAGACCTTTTCAAAATATCTCTTTAGATTTAATGGGTCCTTTTCCCATGACAAGACAACGTAATCAATTTATTTTAGTGGTTACTTGTTCTTTTTCAAAATATTGCCTTATATTCCCTATCAAACGCGCTACAGCTTCTAATATTATTGTATTTCTTGAAAATAATGTGTTTCTGGTACATGGTGTGCCTCAAACCATCATAATGGACAATGGTTCTCAATTTCAATCTAATGAGTTCCAAAACTTTCTGAATAAATATAAAGTTCCTTTTATATTTTATTCACCGAGATACTGCCCTCAAGTTAATCCCACCGAACGGTATAATAGAACAATTATTACTGCCCTCTCACAGTTAGTTGGCGATGATCACGGTTCATGGGACAAACATTTGCATAAAATTCAATTTGCACTTAACAGTTCTGTAAATTCCACAACGGGTTTTTCTCCTTCTTTTCTTGTCTTTGGACGTGAGACTATACCTTGTGGTTCAGTATACACTAACTGTTCCAACCTTGATAATGTCATTTTTCTTCCTCGAGACATCTATGCCGCTAATTTAGGATTACTATCTAACATCTTCGATAAAGTACAGATTGCATTACACACTGCACACATTAGAAATGCTGCTCATTACAACACGAGACACAGTTTTAAAGAGTGTAACGTTGGTGATGTAGTCTGGCGTAAAAATTATGTACAGAGTAATGCAGGCGCATACTTTAGCTCCAAGTTGGCTCCAAAATACGTCAAAAGCACAGTTGTTGAGAAGCTTTCACCTCTCGTCTTTATTTTGGAGGATCCTAACGGCTTAAGAGGAAAGTGGCATGTAAAAGATTTTAAAGTTTAATACATTTTAGTGGTTGTGTTATGTTTAATTTTTTTTAATACTTGTAAATTTGTGTACTTATTCTGTAAATAACTTAAGCTTTTATTTTTTTTTACTTTACAAAGAAACAAAACTCATTCGGCTTATTTTTTTTAAATCCATTTTTCTAACTTTTTTGTTTATTCCTATCTATCACATGTGGTTAAAAACCCATTGTTTTTTTCTTAATTTTCCATAGTTTCCTTGATGCATATGTTGCACTGGATTACTATAATCTTAACTACCTTGAAATTTCTAAAAATACAAGGTTCTGGATTACTTATTTTCTTGAAATCCTTAATACATAAGGGCATAATATTCTTTAAGAGCGGTACACAACTCGTAAAATAAGCCTATGTGTTGTAAATATTTATTATCTTTACGGGTTTTCAAATAGGTGCGGGTAACGACACCTAATTTAAAAAAAAAGCCTTCGTTATTACAATGACTATTTCCTTGTGGAGTATGCGTCATTAAATTTGTGAACCATATCCCCTAAGTATGTTAGTGAGCGAGTGGTTGAAGAAGTGGAAGATTTGTGTGTGAAAGGACAAGGTTTTATTCCTAACCTTCAAAATTTTCAATGGAGTTGAAAATTTTCTGGGGTCGTGGGGGAAATATGTAATGTTATTACCTTATGTTTGCTTTTTATCACATCACTGCACATAACACATCACATATTATCTATTATTTCACCACATTTTTGCTCTTTATACATAAAAATCTTGGTTTCATTTCACAATTTTCTCGATTTTCACTGAAAATATGACTGTCATAGTTTACAATTGTTTTACGACTGGAATTTTGTTTCTATTCAAATCGATTCGTTTTTCTTTTTTATTGTCAATTTCGGCAAGGTTTTTCATTGTTTGGCCAAGATTTTATGTATTTAGACTCTAAATTTATTTTTTTTATCGTTCTGTATCCAAAATTTTGAAATATTTAAAAGTCTGAAGCATGGAACGCTGACGGAGTTTTCGTTAGAAGGGCTGTCGCTAAGAAATGGCAGTCTCAGTTTACTCCTCAAACGAGGAACACTAAATTGATATAAGGCCATTCCCGGGCCAGGCAAGGCCCGGGAACTCAAGAACGCCTTCAAAAATATTTGGCTATAATACTCCAAAATTGCAAGTGCCAATCGCTTAATTTTTCGCCAACCGCCGTGATACAACGCATCTATCGCCGAGCGCCAGCCGCCCAGTTACGGCGAATCTATCGTCAAGCGCCAGTCGCCGAGTTACGGCGAATCTATCGCCGAGCGCCAGTCGCTGAGTTACGGCGAATCTATCGCCGAGCGCCAGTCGCCGAGTTACGGCGAATCTATCGCCGAGCGCCAGTCGCCGAGTTACGGCGAATCTATCGCCGAGAGCCAATCACCGTACTACGGCGAATCTATTGACGAGAATCTATCGCTAAAACTGCATCTGCTGTCACCGTCTCAGTCGCTGACAACTGATCGAGTTTGCCGCTGAGCATAGAAGTCGGCCCAACTACAAAAGTCTGCCTTGTCGGCCTAAATCCTGGACCTACAGAGTTCTTCAGTCTCTCTGTACCGCATAAGTGGGCCCTGTTGGCCGAAGTTCTTAAACAACTAATTCATCTAAATTGAGACTTGTAATTTTTTTTATATATTTCACCGCAGCCTTTGTTTTTTTATTTTCTGTAATTATTCTTCAAATATAATTCTTTAACTTATTTTCCTCTTTTATTAAGCTCTTAGGATCCTGCCGATTTAGGAATAAGTTAGGTAGGTGAGGAGCTACTCGATAACTTGTGACGTTTAATTCTACCTCTCCACAAGAGGAAGGACGTAACGTGACAAGTCTTGGTGCTGTGGGACCATGGTCCTTGTAGTTCCTGGACACAGGGAATCCTAGTTAGGGTCTAGGATCTATGTATGTGATCGTTATTCGATATTATTATTATTCATTTTAGTACAGAAGTAAGATCTTATTGAGCTCCTACACTATAGACCACAGTTCCATAATTCATGAGCTACGAACTTAAACGTTTCCATACATGTTGAACTTTTGAAAACAGCAAGAAAAATGGATATTTACGATCACTGAGCAGTATGAAGTGATATGAGCACTGGCACGCGGCCAGGGGCGAGCAATTTGGCGCAACTTGATCGTATCACTGAGGCCGAAGGGGTTGCGCTAGATTGCGTAGATTTAGACTGTTTCATAGGCGGGGAGGTTACTGGTTATTTTAAGTAAGGTGCTCTCTGGAATCATTTTACTGCAGTAAAATATTGTATTGCAATTTTTCAAAGATTTAGAATGTTTTATAGGTGGAGAGTATACCGGTAATTTTAAGTAAGGTGCTCTCTGGAATAATTATACTACAATTTTCAAATTTTTCAAAAATGAATTTTTTTGCAGCGTTACTGTGTCATTCTTTTTTTATATAAAAGTTATAGTAAAATTGTACTATCTTTTATCTTTAGTCATTAATAGCGGAAGTATGTCTACTTAATTGTTTGGCTAATTCATTTCTTTTCTTGTAGCAAAGGTGACAAACCTTTACAAAACTGCTACATCACTTATTGTATTAATTTAATTTTATGTTAGTTTATTATTGTTGAAACATATATGTAGGCAGAAACGGGTTGTGCGTAGGTTGCAACCTATATAACTATAGGCTTTCAGCATGTCCACACCGCGCCGCGTCCGGAGCAAGAATGATTCGTAGTACACCGAGCGGTCCCTTTTTATAGCAAGATAGTTGGAGGAGCATGATAGTTGCCGATGTTGCCACTGTAATAAATTTAAATGCCACTATAGGGTAAATTGCGGTACTGCCCACTGCGCATAGAGTTTATAACTGGACGTAGCCGCCGTCATATACATCAGTTGCAAATAAAATTTGATATGAAACCTATTATTAAATAATTATTTGAATGTAGTCGTTATCACAAACAATAATTGTAACATTAATATACCAAAAAAAAACCTAAAGGTTTCTATTTGCATACTTTCCGAAACAAACTGAATAACACCCCAAAATACATAGAATGCGTCTTCAATTTTGTATATTTCTTGTTTCTTATACACATTGCTTATATTACACATTACATTACATTACACATTTTACATTTCTTGTCCTTCCAATACAGAGTCAACTTACAAGTGTCATACGTCTTGACGCTTCTGTCGATCAACGAGTACTGACTGATTTTTTTACCTTTTCGTCGCGCCTCAACTCCCCACCAAACTCAATTTTACTGAGCCGGAACCATCTATGATTGGCTGATGGTACCAACCAATCATCGCCTTTCCGACAGTGTTGCCAACCACACCAGTATTTTTTTCCATTCTACCAAAGTAGTAGTAGTAGTAAAGTTCTACAGGGTAAGCAATGCATTGGTGACGCCGCCTCCGATGTTACAGATGTCCATAGGCTACGGTGACCACTTCCCACCAGGTGGGCCGTATGCTCCCTTAAACACAAAAAAAGTTATTAAAACCTCCTAATTTTTTAAAGTAAGAATCATTTAATAAGTTTCACGACAATAGCTTCAGATTATAAAGTCTAATAAAAGATGTTAAAATTTATAACCGGTAGCTGTTACACTATAAGACAGGTTGCGCTTCGTGCGGACGCCGATAGCAAGGTGATGTATGCGCTACCTCGCAGTCAGACTGCAGATTTAACGCTAATAAGTTGCTTGCGAACGAATTGCTAAAGAATATCTATGTTAGTTTGTTTTTTAGGTTTAATTTAACTGAAGTAACTTGTTTAACTTTTTTGACAATTGAGTGAAAAAGATTTCACTAAAGTCTTCATCATCATCATCATCGACAACAGCCTGAAGACGTCCACTGCTGAAAATAGGCTTCCTCCACGGAGTGCCATTTTGAGCAGCTGCTTGGCTCTTGCATGGTTTTTGTGGTTTTGACCAGGTTTTCATTCAACCTATTGCGGGGCTGGAATACGCTGCATCTATCGGTTTGTGGTCGCCACTTGAGAACTTTTTTCTTAATAATAATATAATAATAATAATAATGTACAACATCAAACCCAATTTTTTATTCTAATTTAAGTCTAGAAGACATCGCTTTAATAAGCCGGCCCATTTTCAAATTTTAAATTTCTGAAATATCTTCTTTTATAATGAAGTATTCAAAAAACTATTCATCGTGTATAATACGTCGTACATTCCAAAAATCCAATCAAAACTTTATATTTTTTTTGGAAGTTTTGTTGTTGCAGCTGAAATAGAAAATGATTGGGGACTCTTTTAAAACAAAGTACAAGTTTGGTAAGCCAAACTTGTACTATGGGAATAACTGATACAATACTTAGAGGCTAGATGGGAATGTGTGAAATGTCCACAAATATTTATTTATTATTCGCTTGCTCCACACTTGCCCTGCAGACTTTGACTTCATCACCTTGTCTCTTGCCCACAGAAACCACTGCCAATTAGTAGTTAGGGCCAGGGAAGTTACATAGAGTAACGAAATAGACAGCATATTAAATGAGAACAGTAAGTAGGAGCTTACTACAAGGTAACTAAATTGGATGCTACGCTAAGCTAAGAAAGCTAAGAAACTACAAGTTATGGGCGGTCGTGTCACTTAACATCAGGTGAACGACTAGCTCGTCACATTATTCAATAACATAAAAAAAAAATATCTTTTTACTTTTTGAAATAACACTATAATTAAATTTGTATTATTAATACTCTTCTTAAGTAGACATAGATATATTAAGTTTCAAAACATTTAGTATGTTTAGTAGTAGTATGTCTGCATTATCATAATGTTCCATATAAGGTAGTTTTTCAATGTATAGATAGCATATTAAAATTATTAGAAGGATAACACTTAGATGTATAAAAACGTTGGCGCTTTTTGTATCGACAAGACGGGGTACATTTTCTTGTTAAGTAGAGATAGATATATTACAATTTAAAAACATTTAATATTTTTAGTAGTAGAACATCTGTATATGTCATACTGTTTCGTAAGGATTGACACATCCGAGCCCAATTATGACGAAGGCTAGTAGGGATTACGGCCGTCCTTTGTACATTATTCAGATGACTTCCATACAAATACCGCATGACCTCGCCGTTCCGACGTGTTTGCGGTCTCCAGGTGTTTAAAGCTGGCTTATGTTATATTAATGTTGATTTGAGATGTTACCTGATTTTACTGAAATATTATTTTTGACTGGCCCGATAGCTCAGTTGGTAGTCCCTGCCGTCGGAATTGTGGGTTCTGGGTTCGGTTCCCACCCAGGACAAACATTTGTGTAACGAACATAGGTGTTTTTTTCTGTGTTACATTGTATTCTATGTATGTGTTTACAAACAAAAGTAGCTAAGTATTGTATCAGTTATCTGGGTGTCCCATAGTACAAGCTTTGCTTAGTTTTGGGCTAAGTAGCGATGCGTGAGATTTTTTATATATTATTATTATTGGTTGCATAAACTTCTATTGAAGCATGAGAATCGAGAGAGAAAAAAAAAATTGTGTGTTTTGACCCTTAACGCTGGATACTTTTTTAGCTCCATCTAATGGCTGGTATAGCTTTTTAGATGCAGAAACAATACTACAAACGTACACACAATACGAAAAAAAAACGAATGTGTCTTAGACCACATGACTGGGTAAAACTTCTTTAGTTTAGCCATCTATCGGCCGGTATAACTTTGTTTTTGCTTTGTCTAATGTTATGTCGCCATCTTGACAAATTGTAAATTGTCGTTTTACTGAAATACCAACATAATAATAAAATTTTTTTTCTTGTTATGTTGACGATGGAGACGTTAACTAACAATGTCATTTCTTTTTCTTCCGTTCATCTCGTTACACATTCACCAGTTTACTCCCTAAGTCGTGCGTAAAAAAAGTTTTACTTCAAACACAACGGTCCATCCATTCTCAAGTGATGCGCTGACCAACGAACAGTATTTGATTTTTATTTATATAGATAAACCTGACGACTTCACTAGGAACAATGCAGCCAGATATCACTTATTTACGCACATGAACTACAAGGCTAGAATTTCACGTTTTATTCCAGCGCTCACCGTTTCAGCTACATTCAACTTTTAACAAGAGCTCTTTTATCTGCTATGAATATTTCACATTCAACGTTAAAATTTACAGCTATCGACGTATTGCAAAAAGCGATCGCTTTTGACTGCTGCTCGTAATGGTAAAAACACGTAAAAATTTGACAAACCGGTATCCGTTAGAAAACGAGTGTGCTTTAGACCACACGACTGAAGTAAAATTTCTTTAGTTTAATTCCATCTATCGGCCCGTATAACTCTGATTTTTGCTTTGTTTAATGTTAATGTCGCCATCTTGACAATTGAAGGGATGAGAATAAAAAGGGTTTAACTGATTTTTTTCACAAAATGACTGATGGGTATCGTTGGATTCAGCGTGAAATTATCTACAATAATACATTCTCAAAATATCGAAATGTGGCTTAAATATCGATATTTTGAGTCTAAAAACGGTTTATCTGTCACAGGAATACAGTTCGCTTAGCATAAAAACATTATTATATTGTATTATACTGTTACAAAATACTTCACTTCGGGAGCTGATGCAAGCGGCGTAGTATATATACGAGCGACGGAGAAGGCTCGGGCTCACTTTTCGGGCAGCGCTCAGAGGCGACGGATTTTTTATAAAATCACGCTATTAATTATTGTCGGTTCTTAGTAAATCTTAATAAATATTTGTATGTTGATTGTAAGGTTACTCTTTTTTTAAAACTAAAACCACTTAGGATTTCCAACATCAGAAGCGGGATCTAACTCAATTCTGACTTGGTTATTCTGATTTCAAATATTGCTTTGATTTTGCTGTTGTGATTTTAAAGAATTTCCGCTTAAATTTTTGGTAGCTACGGCTGAGACTAGTAAACGTAAAAGTCGTAAGCGAGTCGTAAGTGTTTTGGAAGATTCCAGGACACGCAGTTGCGAGTACATCGCGCGCCATGTCGGCGCCTGCACCGGATGCTCCGGCACGCCATTCGCGTCGTGCGAGCCGTCTGCCCGCTGACTGCGCCGTCGAGCGCCGAGTCGTACCCTGCAAGTCTGGACCTGTCCGTGCCGTGTACAAGCACGCCTCCGCCCACCGCGGATATGGTTATAAGTAGCCGAAAAGCTCGTTAATGCTATGATGCCATGCCGGTAAGATCGAACCATGTATTTATGTCAAATTTCGATCTGTCTTTGCATGATTTTGATTCGTTGTGTGGTCAAATTGATCATGTGCGCAAACTAAATAGATGGGACGACAGTGAGTGTTTAGCACGTATAGGTAATTGTCTGAAGGTGACGCAAGGTCGTGGCTATACGATTGGGTTAGTAATGATCGTAGTTGGCCAAATTTCAAGAGTGAATTTAAGGCATTGTGCCCTATACGAGTAAATATCGCGAACATTTTATTTGATGCTATGAAAACTGATTCTGATAACTACCCCACGTATGCAGAATATGCTAGACCTTTGTTGTTACGTTACGCATTGTTAACGATTTGAGTGATGAATGAGTTCATTGTAGCGATAGTTACACGCTGGTGTCACTGATACTCAAATTCGCGCAGCTGCTATGAATTTAGTGAGTTTTTTGCCCATTTATGTGAAACCTCATCAGATTACACCCGTTCGAGCTCGTGGTGTTTTTCGCAAAGGTTATGTTCAACAAAACAAGCGAAAACGCGAGTATAGTGATTCTAAAGAGTGAGGCAGAATTTTCCATCAACGTTGAATTTTTTACAACTGAAATAGATTACTAAGGTCAAATGATTACTAATGGTCAGGTGAGACCGAGCGAGCACAAGGTAGAAGCTTCTGTTAACACGTAAGTGCCAAGCAATGTCTAAAGAGGTTAGACATTTTTAATGCTACTAAGTTAGTTTTTGTTACTTTAGACGGTACATCCCCGGTTATTCATTCAAAACGGAACTCTCAATGGTACCGTTAAGATGCGGTGATGAATAATACTGCGTCCACACTACCAGACGCTGACCAGCAACTCCAAGACGCTTATGTCAACAAGGGTAGTTAGCAGTCACGAACCTTCACCGTTGGCGATTTTGTGTTCGTGAACAGGTCGTCACAATCTACGGGAAAGCTGGACTCTGGCATGCTGGGGCCCTACAAGGTCCTGCATGTGCTGCCACCCACCGCTGTAGCTTGAAACTTCTCGGCGGGTCTTATGGCAAGACAACGCAAGCGGCCGCCGATCACATGGTGTTTTGGCGGGGCGAATGGACGCTGGAGGCTTGTTCTGCGTTCTCCACTGCGGATATCTGTCTCACCAATGTGACTCAGCGATGACTGCACTTTGTGTGGCGTCGTTTGCAATGTGTGATCATTTCGCACAGTTGCCTTCTCTCTATTTGCAATGTGTGAGGTGGCCTATGCCTCTTCATGCAGTTGCCTTTTGCAATATGTGACGAGATTATTCTCTCCACATAGTTGCCGTTTTTGCAATGTATTACGTGGCTTGTGATTGCCATGTCATATAGTTGCCGTTTTTGCAATATATGACGTGGTTTGTGATTGCTATGTAATACAGTTGCCGTTTTTGCAAAGTATGACGTTATTTATGAATGTTATCTTATACAGTTGCCATTTTTGCAATGTGTGACGTGGTTTGTGAGTGCCATGTCATACAGTTGCCCTTTTTTTTCAATGTATTACGTTATTTGTGAGTGTTATGTCATACAGTTGCCATTTTTGCAATGTGTGACGTGGTTTGTGAGTGCCATGTCATACAGTTGCCCTTTTTTCAATGTATTACGTTATTTGTGAGTGTTATGTCATACAGTTTCCGTTTTTGCAATGTATGACGTGATTTGTGAGTGTCACGTCATACAGTTGCCATTTTTGCAATGTGTGACGTGGTTTGTGAGTGCCATGTCATACAGTTACCGTTGTTGAAATGTATGACGTGTTAATGAGTGTCATATCATACAGTTGCCGTTTTCTATTACAATGTGTGGCGAAGTTTAGAAGTCCGGAATTCTGAAATTCGCAATACATTTATTTTTCTTTATTTTCTATGCTAAAGTACTAAAGTACTTTCTTACATGCGGTTGGAACCTTACTTGTTCTTACAAATTTTCATAAAATTATTATGTGAGACCTGTGTTGGTTGTACTTGAGTGCACGCTTGTGCTTTTAACACAGTTGTTTTGCAGTCTCCGTTTTCAATGTTTATTACAAGTACCTGTTGAATTTCTCTAAATTGAAATTTCTTTGAATTGAGCAACAGCTTCATTTTAATTTTGAAATGGTTTCAGTTACCAACGTTATGCCTGTACATCGGGTCCTAAAATCATGTTTTGTTGTGTTATAGAAGACACAACGGTCGAGGTCGACGAAAATGTGCCGCTTGAAGATGAAGCAGCTGTTGAGGACAACACGCAAGCAGGAACGGCCGTGTTACAAAATACTTCACTTCGGGAGCTGATGCAAGCGGCGTAGTATATATACGAGCGACGGAGAAGGCTCGGGCTCACTTTTCGGGCAGCGCTCAGAGGCGACGGACGTTTTATAAAATCACGCTATTAATTATTGTCGGTTCTTAGTAAATCTTAATAAATATTTGTATGTTGATTGTAAGGTTACTCTTTTTTTAAAACTAAAACCACTTAGGATTTCCAACAATATTATATTTTTACAGTAATTGTATGAGTTAGTACTATATTTAGTATTTTAAAATAGAATTAAAATATTTTCAAGCAACTGAAACTTACATAAACCTTTTCTATTACCTTATAAGCACTCTACATTAAAATGACGCCGTTGAAGTTTAAAGTCAATTTTCTCGAAACTGTAAATTTGACAGTTAAACCTTTTTATTCTCAACCCTTCAATTGTAAATTGTCATTTTACCGGACATACTCGTACCAAAATAACACAAATTTTAAGACATTTTTAACTTTGTTATGTTGATAATGGAGATCTATGTGAACCAGTACAACCCGCCTCTCTCTTGCCCTTACAGTAATATATGAAACGGAACTCTCTCTTTCTATATCCTGCGACACAGGTACGCCTAGTGTGGGATCTAGGGCTCCGTAAAATGTAATATTATACTTAAGTTATACAATGTACTTAATACATCATTCATAAATATGTATCTTGTATGTGTGCTTGTAAATAAATAAATGAATAAAATATATATACGATTCAGTCACTTTATATGTCTCCCTCTCAACTTCCATTCACTTTGTAATGCATTCACCAGCTTACTCCTCAAGTCAAGCGTACGTAATGAAGATTTACTTCGAAAATAGGCTTAGAACAGTTAATATTTACTATGACGACGTAATTGTGAGATCATAGATAAATAGATAGATAACTCTTTTAATGTCTCACCAACCGACCGAAACGAATGAACTAGAAAAATAATTTTTGTCTTTCTGTAGCTCCTTTAAATTTTGTAAAGGAGCTACATAAGAAAAAACTTAGTAGTTTCCTGAAAAAATCTATAGAAACTATTGAAAAAAAATGGTAAATTTTATATACAGTGAAGTGCTATGGCGTGATCTAGAAAAATCAAATTTTTGCGATAAGGCAACGGGAAAATTGGCTTCCAAACTTCTCGTGTCCTTTTGTACTGATAAGGCGTAACTATAGGATCTCACTTGTAACTCATTTGTTGTCGTATTGCTGATATAATGAATTTTCTTGTTTCTAATCCTACTTTCATCAATCAATCAGGTAGGAAGGTATTTTACAAAGACATTGTTCATGAGATATTTTATATACTGACGTTATCTTTAGTGGTGCAAAATTTTCAACTTTCGTGTTGTAAAATTTTCTATGGCTACAATTAGAGTAAGTTTTTTATCTATTAAGATACCATATGTACCTTATTATTATTTAAATAATATGTTTTATTTATTAGGATTTATATGTCAAAATTGCCATAAAATATTATTAATAAATTTTGTCTAAGTGACTGAACAATCTACTTTTAAAATTGTTTGTTGTTAGTTATTAAACGTGTTAGTGCGTAAGTCAGACTTAGCTTAAGTATTGATTAGCGAAGTTCTATTTTAATAGACTTTATTATAGACGGGAATAAGTGTACTAGCGTACCAGTGCGAATTTTGGACTTTATTGTAAATCTAATAAGTAACAGAAAAATTTCTAGATTCTCAAAAAAATCTAGTTTCGAGTTCGACTTTTGAGTGAATAGAGAATACGAAGTTCAACTATAGGCTTTTGGATCGTCGATTGTCTTCGCAGATTATGTCTCCCTGTTATAAGAGAAAAACGCAAATTTCAGGAGAATGTCGGAGGATAACAAAATTGTCTATTTGCCGTAAAAAATAATATTTTCCTTTGTTAACCATTTTCAATCATGAATAATGAGAATGGTTATTTAATTTTTGTCGACCTTTTGCATGACTTTTGGTGTCTAAAAGTTATATATGGTTCTATTTTTTGTATAACAATATTTGCAATGGTTTCTTGAAGTATATTTCTCGTATAATTTCCTAGCGTGACGAATTACTATAGCTCATACATTTTCCCTGTTGAAAAGGCTCGTGCCCAGCAATGGAAGCTAATTTCATTTTCACACTGCTATTTTTACTTTCGAACAAAGTGGCCTTTTAGAGTAATATTAATTCATCCTTACTATAATTAGTTAGTTTATCAGAGCGCCTGGTTGATGCGATGCGTGACCAAAATGCTGGTACTTATTTGTCACAATGAATCAGCATTGAAATTAAACGAGGCAATGCTGCCAGTATGTTGGGTACGCTACCTACTGGTAGTGGGCTGGAGCATTACTTACTTAGCTGTCTATAGGTCTTCGTGGCTAGTGTATATAGACCAAATTCATTTTGAGATATGAATTCTTTAGGAATGCTTAATTTGGGGGTTAGCTGGTGAAGCGGACGGAAGTTGAGAGGAAAATATAGTTACATCTCCCTCTCTACGTATCTTCACGTAAAAGAAAGAAAGAGAAAGAGTTTCGTATATTACTGTATTAGGGCAAGAGAGATGGAGCTAAAAAGTTTTACTTCAGTCGTGTGGTCTAAAACGCACTCGTTTATTTGTAGTGTTTAGTAGTAGTTATACATTGTAGTATTTAGTTCGTTAGAAGAATCGTACTACTGATGCCCGCACATCCGAATTAAGTTTAATATTAATAACTTATTACTTTGCCTTGCTTCCTACGTCTTGAGAACATTGCACTCGACTTTAAATAAAACAGGGTTGCCACTTATGTAACTAGCTGCGCCTCGCGTTTTAATCCGTGGAATTTTCTGAGATAAAAAGTATCATATTTTTTTTATTTACACAAATTGAATTCCGTTTAATTAACTAACTGGCCCGGTAGCTCAATTTGTACCCTGTCTTTTGAACTGTAGGGTGCGGCTTCGATTACTATCCAGGACAAATAATTGTGTGATGAACATCGATGTTGGTTCTGTCCAGATACTGTATTCTGTGTATTTATTTATAAATAAAAAGTGTCTAAGTATTGTATATGACGGCGGCAACGTCCAGTTGTAAATGTAAACTCTCTATGCGCAGCGGGCAGCGATCGAGCACCGTAATTTACCCTGTGGTGGCATTAAATTTATTACAGTGGCAACACCGGCAACTGCCATGGCGCCCCTACCCGTCTGGCTATAAAAAAGGAGCGCTCGGTGTACTACGGATCATTCTTGTTCCAGACACGGCTCGGTGCACTTGCTGAAGGCCTATAGTTATATGGGTTGCAACCTACGCACAACTCGTTCCGCCTACATATATATCAGTTTTTTTGGTTCCCATAGAACAATATTTATTTAGTTAGGGCTAGATGGCGCTGTGTGAAATGTCCACAAATATGTTAAAAAAAATGTTCTGATGAAACAATCATACAATTTTTCTTTTCATAAACACCTAATTAGTTCACGAACATTTTAAAACTAGAAAAAATGAATGTGTTTTAGACCACACGACTGAAGTAAAACTTCTTTAGCTCCATCTCTCTTGCGCCTACAGTAGTGTACGAAACGTAACTCTTTCTTTCTATATTCACGTAGAGAGGGAGATATAAGTATAAGTATCCCTCTCAACTTCCGTTCGCTTCACCAGCTCACCCCCAAACCAAGGGTACCTAAAGAAGTTTTACTTCAAAATAATAAATCCAAATCCAAATTGGCCCGGCCGTTTTAATTATAAACAGCATTTTTTTGACAACCCTATAGTCTTTACTTTGACCTGCGTAAAAATCTTGTGAAGCACGACCGCCTTAATTTAATTTTGGTTCTTAAATAAATTTATAGCTGCGTGATATTTTGTAATTTGTTGTGAATTTAAAGCAAGAAACACGGGCGCTGGTTTGAAGTAAACAAGTTTTGTAGGAGTAACCCTAATTCTATACTAATTTTATAAAAGTGGTTTGTCTATTTGCCTTTTTAAATTGTAGGTGAGTGAGCGTTTCACCACGTTTTATCTGATGATAAGGGCAGAAAGCTCTCAAAGTTCTGTGAAGCAAGGAACAGGGCAGGATGAGATCTTGGAGTTTTTTTATTATGTTAAGGAATGACGTGACGATCTAGCCGTTCGCCTGATGTTAAACGACACGGCTGCCCATATCAGCTGCAGTGTCACTCGGAACTCTAAAGTATAAAGTTTCGCGTGACACTGCACTGCGCATGTCATCCTGAGACATCAGCACAATCTATAGTAGTAAGATTACTAAACTGTGAGATCAGGTCATTAAGTCTCATTTGCCTAGTAATTTCACTAGCTACAGTGCCCTTCAAACCAGAACACAGCAGTGTTTGCGCACTAATGCTTGGCGGCAGTTATTCAACTGGCAAAGCGATGGTACCTACCTAGACAAACTTTGCAGTAAAGTCCTACCACCTAGTAAACTGTTTACACCTAGAACTGAGAAAGTTGGTTCCGACCCAATGACCAAATGAGCGTAATAGACTTGGTGAATTGGCGTGAAAGCCAATGCTTTTGATAGCCTCGTAGTGCGGAGGTGGTGGGTTTGACTCTCGCGACAGGACAAGTATTTGCGCATAATACTTGTTCTGTGTCTGGGTGCGGTCCTTAGGAAGTGGCTCAGCTAGCGTCTATTCCGTTGAGCTGGAAGGTTCAGGCTCAAATCCTGCTGGACATGAAAATTTTTTTTGGAGCTATAAAGGTTTTTGTCATTTTTTTTTAATGGTAAATTGGGCATGCTTTTGACAACAACTCACCTGATGGTAAGTGACGAAATTGTCTAAGGTGGAGCGCGCTTGCCCATGAGATGCCCATTCATTCTTGACTTAAAAAGAACCAAGTAATACCTAGGAGAAAACACTGTTGTTGGAAGAGCATTCCATTCCTTGGCCGTTCGGACTATAAATGACTCAGCAAAACGCATAGTGCGGAATTGGGGGACATCATGATTATGTATTGAATAATAAATTAATAAATTAAACGTACAGAATCCAATTAGTGCATTTATCCATGCTAAAACCGTAAATTTTTGGCCAGATATGCAATGAATGCGGGCTGAAGTGTGGACCGCGGCCATTCTCGCGTTCATGTACAAGTACTGGAAGTGAACGTGGCTGAAGGTTCTTGATTATATCAATAGGTACATACCACTAGGTGGTAGTACTTTGTTGCAAAGTTCGTCTAGGTAGGTACCACCGCTTTGCCAGTTATTCTGCCGCCAAGCAGTAGTGTGCAAGCACTACTGTGTTCTGGTTTGAAGGGCACTGTAGCTAGTGAAATTACTGGGCAATTGAGACTTTATAATCTGATCTCACAGTCTAGTAATCTTATTACCAGGCTGTGCTGATGTCTCAGGATGATGTGCGCAGTGCAGTGTCACTCGTAACTCTGTTTTGGGGTTCCGAATGACACTGTTCTGTAATGGGCGGCCGTGGCGCTTAACATCAGGTGAACGACTAGCTCGTCACATCATTCAGTAGCATAAAAAAAAAGCCAAATGATTAAGTAATCTTGAACCATATGGATAACTAGCTTCTGCCCGCGGTTTCACCCGCGTAGCCTATAGGAAACGATGAAGAACATTTTTCATAGAGAATTCAACCACCCATTTCACTCTCTTAGTGATGGAATTTTGAAAAACCCCTTCCTAATGAATGCCTACACTTTATAAACCTCACATCCTCCTAATTTCAAGTCCCTAGGACCAGCGGCTCAGGCTGTGCGTTGATATATAAGTCAGCCAGTCAGTCAGGACTTTGAATTTTATATGTGTAGATTATGGATAACAGTTGATTGAAGTAAAATTTCTACACGAACGCGCTTTTTTCTGTTCATTAATACTTGTTCGCCGTGGGAATCAAACCCCCTATTTTAAGTTACTTAAATTAGTTTTACGTGTTTGATTTATAATGTCTGTATTTACAAACAAAAAGTATCTAAGTATTGTATCAGTTATCTGGTTTCCATAGTATAAGCTTTGCTTAGTTTGGGGCTAGATGGCGCTGTGTGAGATGTCCACACATATTATTATTATTATTATCATTATAAAAAATCATGCAAATAATAAAGTTCCCGATTTTACAGAGCGAAATTCATATAAACTTTAATTTAATATTTTAATCTAAGCTTTTTGAAATTGACCAAAGATCAACAGGATTTTTCATTTCATTTTTTTTTTAATATTGGCAAAGCGTTATTCTTTCAAGCATTATTCTTTCAACTAAATACTACAATGATACAACTTACTACTACAAAACACTACCTACTAATTAGCATTTGGACTGTATACTAGACGCGATTATCTCTAGACAGTCCAAATACTCCAGCCTACTACCAGTAGGTAGCGTACTGCTCCATTGAAATGCAATGCTGCAATTCATTGTGCCAAATAAGTACCAGCATTTTGGTCACGCATAGCGTAGATAATTATAATAATAGTTTATATACATTATTTTTAGACAATTTGATGTATTACAAAAGTAAAAAAAATCGTAAGTTGATTATTAATTTTATGATATAAACGAGCTTCTGCCCACAGCTTTGCCCGCGGCGTGGCCTATGGGAAAATAATTCAACCACCCATTTCACCCTCTTAAGGGTGGAATTTCAAAAAATCCTTTCTTAGCGGATGCCTACGTCATAACATCTACCTGCATGCAAAATTTCAGCCCGATCCGTCCAGTGGTTTGGGCTGTGCGTTGATAGATCACCATGTGAGTCAGTCAGTCAGTCACCTTTGAGTTATATATATTTAGATAGATATGAAAATAAAAAACACCAGTCTTATTTACTTCCATTTATATTAGTGGCTAATTCTTTGTTCTCACTTTTGTACCCATTTTCCATTTAGACAGGTGTTGTCCATTCCACCTGTCCAAAGGTACGCCCACGTACAAAACCAGCAAGAACTGGCCTCGCGCCAGCGGCCAGCTCACGGCCGTAGCTAGGGGAAAGGGGCATTGAGGGGCAATGACTTTCTTTAAATCAAAATGCCCTGCCTTAAAAATACCAAAAACTAAAATAAATTATTATAATTGAATTGTTTATTCACAATTTGAGACTTATCTTATATGCTCATGTTCTGCCACAGAAATTATATGTCTACGAATAGCTATTGAGTGAACATCATCGACCTAGAGGTCAGTTATATACATGGTGATTAATTTAGGAGCCCGGGCTTCGAGGGTAGATCAATTGAAGGGATGAGAACAAAAAGGATTTAACTGATTTTTTTCACAAAATGACTTATGGGTATCGTTGGATTCAGCGTGAAATTATCTACAGTAATACATTCTCAAAATACCGAAATGAGGCTGAAATCTTGAGATTTTGAGTCTAAAAATGGTTTATCTGTCACAGCAGGCTTAGCACGGCATGTGGAGAAATTGTCTTTCCCCCGGTTTTTTCCACCTGTCAGTTAAAATAATCCCCCTCTCCACCTTACGTAGCACGGCAACGAGGAGAGGAAAAAAATATTTCCATTTGACATTATCGTAGACATTATATCCCGCTACTCCCCGCTTCAGAGCACGGACTCGGAAGAAAGTGGATAATATTCTCTTGAATTGACATAAAGCAGAGAGTATTTATCTTCGACTCTTGTAGGTGGGTATAAGGAAGTCAAAGTGTTTTAATAGGCACAAAAATGTCGCGTGCCTATTATAACTATGTTTAATCGCGGGAACTCGAATTTTGGAGCGAAAGTTACACCGGGAGAAGCATTCGGAATACAAGTAATCCCTTCTAAATCCCGGGAAATGAGTTTCAATACAAAAAAAAATACATAGCGAAATATTCGTGAAAATACAATTATTAGTTTAGTTTTAATAAGGAAATTATTTAATTTACGTAATTAACTTAAATGATGCATATATTTTTTGAGTATATGTTATTATAAAATATATACATATAAAAATTTAAAATATAACTACTACACAATAATTAATCAAGTTTTTCCGCTCATATTACAAACAAAATAAAATTTTAATATAAACTACTCACTTACTCTCACTCATATACATAGTAGTCGTTACATACTCTTTGATTAACACAAGGACACAGACTCAAAAACCTTATTTTTTCTTAATTTTTATATTTTGTCTTGAATCCCAGTATATTTAGCCGAACAATTATCGATGGTTTGATGGACTGAACAAAATATTGAAGCATGCAATGTCATTTTAGTTAAATTTTCTCGTACTGGCAACAATACGGTAGAGAAATCTAAAAACGCTACTCCCGCCGTTTATCCCCCGGATAAAGCTTTCCACTGTCGCGGCCGTGCTCGCAGAGTGGAATAAAGTGACAGTGAGGATAAGTTTGTTATCTACTCCCTGGGGAGAAGTTGTCCACCGGCCGTGCTAGGCCTGCAGGACTACAGTTCGCTTAGCATAAAAATATTATTATATTTATTTTATTTTATTATATTTTTACAGTAATTGTATGAATTAGTACTATATTTAGTATTTTAAAATAGAATTAAAATATTTTCAAGCAACTGAAACTTACATAAACCTCTTCTATTATATTATAAGCACTCTACATGAAAATGACGCCATTGAAGTTTAAAGTCAATTTTCTCGAAACTGTCAATTTGTCAGTTAAACCCTTTTTATTCTCAACCCTTCAATTATGATATTATTTACTTCCGCCCTACCTGTAATCAATGCTGTCCTACCTCAAATTCGACTCTAGCTACACCCCTGGAGCAGCTTAGAGCATATCTCATGATGAGCGTTTTAAAACATCGCATTTATAACCTGTAATTATTAATTATTAAATAATTGAATAATTATTAATTTGACTGGCCCGATAGCTCAGTTGGTAGTAACCCTGCCTTCTGAACTGCAGGTCGTGGGTTCGATTCCCACCCAGGACAAACATTTGTGTGATGTACATTGATGTTTGTTCTGTGTCTGGGTGTTATATTGTATTCTATGTGTGTATTTACAAACAAAAAGTATCTAAGTATTGTATCAGTTATCTGGTTCCCATAATACAAGCTTTGCATAGTTTGGGGCTAGATGGCGCTGTGTGAAATGTCCACACAAATTTATTTATTTATTTATTTATAATTAATGAAATTATTGATAGCCTCTGTGGTGGAGTTGTTGAGCAGGTCGGCTCACAACCCAGAGGTGGCGGGTTCGATGCCCGCGACAGGACAAGTATTTGTACACAGAAAAAAAGCGAAATACTTGTTCTGAGTCTGGGTGTTGTTTGGGTCTGTGGGTTTTCGTAGTTTCTGGATCCCTAGACACAGGGAATCCTAGTTCAGAGAGTCCAGGACCTATGTGTGTATATTACATATGTATATTATTATTATTATTTATATTCAAGAAATAATTCCATAAAATGTTCTTAATAATAGGTAGGTTTAATAGTGTGGTATTACTTTTCTGCAGAGTTCATCTGGGTAGGTAATACCGTTTTGCCAGTTATTCTGCCGCCAAGCATGCAAGCATTACTGTGTTCCAGTTTGAAGGGCACTGTAGCTAATGAAATTACTGGGCAATTGAGACTTTATGATCTGATCTCACAGTCGAGTAATCTTATTATCAGACTTCTGATTTCTCAGGATGGTGTGCGCAGTGCAGTGTCACGCGAAACTTAATATCTTAGAGTTTCAATTGACACTGTTAGGCTGTGGCGCTTAACATCAGGTGAACAACTAGCTCGCCACTTCATTCAAGGAATTATTTTAGCGTTTCATACATTTATCTTAACTTTTGTGGTTTTCATTACCATTATACTAACTTTAGTATTCGTACATTTATAATAATACTAGCTGTGCCCCGTGGTTTCCCCCGCCATACTTTATTCTCATAAGAACCTTCTCCTGAAAATAATAAACACAATAAAAAAAGAATTATCGAAAATGTTCTATCCGTACACCCGTGATGAGATGACCAAGGGAAGTAGAGATTAATTTTTCTATATTAAGATAATGTCTTGTATAAATTGCGGTCACATAAAGACTAAATGATAATAAAATTTGGGCTAAGTACCAATAAAAGTGCTTATTCCAGATATAGTAATATGAAGAAAAACTCAATCAAAGTTTTGTTATTACGAGACTATGGAGAAACGAGCGGAAATCGAACCTACGACCCCTGCGACCTGCAGCGATGTTATCTAAATAGTTGTTATAGCAAGAAACAGGGTAGTTATCATCTGTTCTATATTTGTTCGACTGTTTTTTTGTTTGTTACCTCAGAACTTTTGACTGGGTAAACCGATTTTGATGAATCTATTTTATTTAAAAACTAGTACTTTCCGTGTGGTCTTATTTAAATTTAATCAAGATTTGATTAGTTTTTGAGTTATCCTTAACAATGCGTATTTCGATTTCAACTACATTGATGGTGTTCTCGTTGGGATTGAAGTCTTTTTTTTAAATTCTGCTTTATTACAGACTCCTGGGTCCGTTCTTTTTTTTAAAATACTACTTACATATTGTTAGTTATGTTATTATTTATTTTATACAGAAAGAACTTATTTTTCCTATTTTCTTAAATTTAAGGACACTAAATATATTGGGAACATTAATTTGCGAATTTGCGTATACACCACGAGCAGACCAGGGGCCTTACCGCGAAACCATTCTGGGAATCGGCTTCGCCTGCCATCCTGCACGCGCCAATTAACAAGTCCACGAGTGCGAGCAAGAGAGAACACGATTACGATCTCCACCAGACTTACGCGGTAAGGCCCCAGCTCCCGCGAGCAGCGCCCGTTCACGAGCTTGACGTATGTACCAGCCATCGCCCTCCTCGACCATTTTTGAGGGAAAAGGACAATCCGACACACGACGCCGCCTCAAGAAGAAGCTTAGGATAGAAGTCGGTTAAATCTCCTTTTTTAAAGAAATCATAAGCTAGTGGTTTTACAGTCTCACGTCGAAAGTCGGCGCGCGATTACGCAGCACACAGCGTCTATATTTTTCTTTTATTCTGAGGTCTCAAACTCGAACAAGTAATAGCTCGAAACTAGCAAGAGTTGGAATCAATTTGCAAGTTGCCCTCTGCTCGGCCTACTCCGCGCTCCTTCTTGTTTGTTTGTTTATTTACGATGTTGTGACAATCTGGCGCGGTGTGTTTGTTGTAATTGGGGTCAGAATTAGGCGAGTTATGAATTAGATGATTAGTGAACTTGTGTAAAGAATTTGACGAGATAATTAGACGTGTTTATAATTTGACAAGTTAATAAAAAAGTACGTGTCATTGTAATTTAAGGTATTGCCAAAAGAGCTAAGCCACCACCCACACCAGTAATCTAAAAGAATTTTAGATTACTGGTGTAAAGCCCCCTAATTTGAATTCGTTTTTCACCAAATTGCATTTTAAAAGTACCTAGTTGACTCACTTGGCTTTTCTTATTTTTATTATTCTTATTCAAATAACCAATATTAAAAAAATTATGCAATTGTTAAATTGTATGATGAGAAAAAGAAACTGTTTCAATTCACTTCACGCTGCGGCCGGTTCTCTCTTTTGCCAGCCACTTTGTTGATTCGCTCATTCGTGGAATGAATCGTTATGATTAAAATTATATCTACACAATGCTTAGTCACCAATCAATAACGAGTTACCAAACCGCTTTAGAACCCGCCGCCCATTAATTTGTCCATAAAACACAATAATATACAACCCGCAGAGAGTCAGTAAACCGCCCCGCAAATAAACAAATCAGGGGATCGTAAATAAGTTAAATTGATCTGTTTGAACGGTAAACAATCACCGATATATTAGCGGAACGGGGGTGGCTATGGTCGTACTTAGGGGTGGGCTAGCCCTTATCAAAGCGGGAAGGCTGTAGGCAAAACCTTTGCTGTTATAGTCACTAACATTTCTAAAGTGTTGTTTATTAATGAGCGTAAAAAACGAGTGTGCTTTAGACCATGACTGAAATAAAACTTCCTTAGTTTAGCTCCATCTATCGGCCGGTATAACTTTGTTTTTGTTTTCTTTAATGTTAATGTCGCCATCTTGACAATTGTAAATTGTCATTTTACCTTATATGCCAACATTCCAAATTTTGAAATCAGGAGTTTTGGCGGGAAAACGAAAAAGATCGCGTCACCGCATTATATTATTTTCCAAAACTTGTGTTATTTTCAGTGTTAGTGCATACAATTGGTGGCATTTTATTCGTTAAGTACTGTATTACAGTCATGAGTGTGGGAAAGTGGTATAATGATGGTGAAACGTTTATTTTCGTGTTGTTTCCAAAACTCCATAGAAGCTTCTGGTAAAGTTGCCACCACTTTACTACGAGTATGACTGGACTAGACTAGACTATGACTGGATTTGATGACATGGACTGTGACTTGACGCATATATACATATATAATAATAATTATTGAGAAATTATCAATTACTTGACACTGGCTAAATACACGAAAGTGTGGAGCCAAAATCAAAACGAAAAAAAAAAAAAATTTTGAATTTTGCAATGTTGACAAATGGAAGTTGGTTGAATGGAGATCTACGTTAACCAACAACTTTAACTTCCGTTCGCCTCGCCAGCTTACTCGCCAAATTAAGCGTGCGGAAAGACGTTTTACATCAATAAACGACTACCTTCACTAGGTGGTAGGACTTTTCTGCAAAGTTCGTCTAGGTAGGTACCACCGCTTTGCCAGTTATTCTGCCGCCAAGCAGTAGTGCGCAAGCACTGCTGTGTTCCGGTTTGAAGGGCACTGTAGCTAGTGAAATTACTGGGCAAATGAGACTTTTTGAGCTGATCTCACAGTCTAGTAATCTTATTACTAGATTGTGCGGATGTCTCAGGATGAAGCAGTGCAGTGTCACGCGAAACTCTATACTTTAGAGTTTCGAGTGACACTGCAACTGATATGGGCAGCCGTATCGCTCAACATCAGGTGAACGGTTAGCTCGTCACGTCATTCGTTACCATAAAAAAAAAACCTAGTGCGAAATGGATGTAAAGCTATCTTTTGTGCATTTCCTATTAATCATAGTATAGAGCGAGCGTGGCTCAAGTGTAACCCGAGCGACTTTTAAACCATTTCGCATTCCGGTTAAAATCCCGCATGGCCTAACTAATGACGTTTCAAGTTTGGTGCACTCGCTATTACAATGGTGAAAGAAAACCGTAAGTAATCCGGCATGTTCAAGAATCCTAAAATTCGAGAATTTTGAAAAAAGAAAGTAATTATAGCCTTGTCCCAGCTGTGAGAGCGAATTGGACTGATGACGAATCATAATTATTGTTTTATTTGAATTTATAGAAGAATAGAACGAATTACAGAGCAACACCACACATTATTTTATCACCATTAAATCAATGTGGATGTTCCAAACATTCCGCTTTTATCACTTTTTCCTTGTTTCCGAAGTTTGAACACACAATTACAAATATCAGTTAAAATTGCGTTTTATCTCCTACATTATAGAGTCTATTTCCAAAGGTTTACATTGTGAGTGCACCTTTTTCTTTCGTCCTTTTTCTTTCAACATTACTAATGAAGGCTCTTGTCCAAATCAAAGTATCTTATTTTCCCACTTTTGTTCGCTTTCGGTAAACTATTGTTCCGCGTTTTTTGCAAATATTTGTAGGGTAGTAAATAAATAAAAAATAAATATTGAATATTTGTGGACATTTCACACAACGCCATCTAGTCCCAAACTAAGCAAAGCTTGTACTATGGAAACTAGGTACATAACTGATAGAATAAATAAAAAAAATTGTTTGTAAATACATATATAGAATACAATATAGCACCCAGACACAAAAGAAACACCTATGTTTATCACAGAAATGTTTGTTGAGGTTGACCAGGTCGGCTCAAAACCCGGAGGCGGGCGGGTTCGATTCCCGCGGCAGGACAAGTATTTGTGCACATAAAAATAAAAGCACAAATACAGGTTCTGAGTAAAGGTGTTGTGGGACCATAGTCCTTGTAGTTCCTGGATCCTATTAGACACAGGGAGTCCTAGTTAGGTTCCAGGATCTATGTTTGTGATCGTTGGGCGCTATTGTTATTATTTATTTATTTTTTTATTTTCCGGTTACGTTTATAAAACTATTTTAAAACCTATAACCTACAAATATTAGGTCTTTACCTATGAAATTGCCGTTTTGTTTGAAAAAAGTTAAAGTATTTTTTTTTCGAACTTATTTATTTCTTTTATTCAAAGTAATCACCCCTGCAATCAATGCATCTTTGCCAACGCTGTGGCAGTTTATGGATGCCCTTCTTGAAAAAATCAGCAGGACGGGAGACAACAAACTCTTCAAAGGCGTTTTGTACTGCCTCTCGGGAATTGAATTTTTTTCCCGCTAAAAAGTTGTCCAAATTTTGGAAAAAGTAATAGTCGGTAGGCGCAAGATCTGGTGAGTATGGTGGATGAGGGAGAGCTTCCAAACCCAACTCATGCAGCTTAGAGACGGTCTGTTGTGCAGTATGGGGTCGCGCGTTGTCGTGAAGTAGCAGTGGAGACGACCGATTGACCAAAGCTGGTTGCAGACGTGCGAGTTTCGCCATCATTGTGGTCAGTTCTTCAATGTACACATCTGCAGTAATGCTCTCGCCGTTTTGTAAAAAGCTATGATGAATCACACCAGCATTAGACCACCAAACTGTGACCATCACCTTTCTAGGGGTCATTTTTCGTTTTGCACATTGCTTTGGTACCGAACCAGGATCTAACCAACTTGCTGAGCGCTTTCGATTGTCAAAAAGAATCCATTTTTCGTCGCACGTAACAATTCGGTTCAAAATTCCTTCATTTCTGTGCCTGTTAAGCAGCGCAAGGCAAGTCTCGACGCGTACGTTGCGCTGGCGATCGTTAAGTTCGTGGGGCACCCATCTGTCAAGCTTTTTTATCTTGCCAATCTGTCGCAAATGGACCAATATTGTTTTGATGCTAACATCAAAAGCTGCTGCCAGCTCAGCTGTAGATTGAGATTCATCAGCTTCCACAATCGCCTTTAATTCATCATTGTTGACCAAAGTTTCCGGACGACCACGAGGTTCATTTTTCAAGTCAAAATTCCCAGAACGGAACCGAGCAAACCAATAACGGGTTGTACGTTCGTTTGTACAGTTCTCTCCGTCAACGTCGTTGATGTTACGTGTCGTTTGTGCCGCGTTGGTGCCACGACGGAACTCATATTCCATAATTACACAAAATTTCAAAGTATCCATTATGAGGAAAAATGTTGAAATGTAATGAAAATACAACGCTAATCAATAAACAAAAGACTTATATAGTAAATAGAATGTCATATTTTTAAAACAAAATTAATTTGAAATTAGAATTCATAGCCAATCAAAACTTTTTTTTGTTTGAAAAAGTCTGTACTGCAATACGGCAATTTCATAGGTAAAGACCTATTATTTACCTACCGTGAAACCACGTACAAAATGGCCGTCTACTAGGTTCTTTAACGTACACACTCAAAAGAGTCCAGTAGCTTTTCAACCAGCTCATTTTGCCTCGAAACCGTTGCAACATAAAGGATCTAAAATTACACGGGCGTATAGACTCTCTCCTTTTTTAATTTCCCGCCACGATTTAAGTAGACGGTGCTTAGAGATTTTCGAAATGGATTTTAGCAAGCTCAATGGAGGTTGCACGCTGGGAAAAGTTATCTTAGAACTCTTACTGGATTTGAAGAAGCAAAACTAGACTAAAGCCACTAGGAAAAATAACAATTTATTTTCTTTTTTAGTTTATAACTACATAATATCCTTCTATATCACATATGTTTGAAAAAAGATAATTTGTTATTCGTAAATAGGGACTAAAATAGCTCTTTTATACCTAGGGACTATAAGTGATTTGAATTTAGGATATGGATATTGTTAGTAAAAGTTCCAATAACCAAAGAAGTCAATCACGAATATTTTATGATTAAGTAACAAACTGTATGATAAATTGGTGATAATATTATAACACTACTACTTGCACCTCGCGATTTCACCCGCAGATAAAAATATCCTATAATAATATAATATAATATGTGTGGACATTTCACACAACGCCATCTAGCCCCAAACTAAGCAAAGCTTGTACTATGAGAACCAGATAACTGATACAATACTTAGATACTTTTTGTTTGTAAATACATACATAGAATACAATATAAATACCTGTGCTAATCTAGCGTATAAGCTATTTGCATTTCAATTTTCATTAAAATCTATTCAGTGTTTTTTGCGTCAAAGAGTAACAAACATCCATGTATACAAAATCGCGTTTCGAATATTTGCGTTTGTAATATTACTAAGGATAAACCGAACAAGATAAAAAAAAATGTATTTGAAAAATTAAACACGTAAATGAAATGCACTGCGCCTTTATTTCTCGAAATCGGAGTTTATTTAGTTATATGAAAAATGAACGTATCCTCATCAAATAGTGCGGAAAAGTATTATATAAAACTCCAGATAATACAAATGTACTAAAGTGCGTTAGGACGATAAAATTTGTGATACAAACAAGCTTTTGCACTTAATTATTTTCTCATAGAAGATTTCTGAGGTCTAGAATTCAAAGAAACACTACCACCTTAAAATAATTCTTTGCTCTCTTGGTAAACAATCTACTCATCTCACTCTTTTTCATACAAAAAGGCATTAAAAGACAAGGGATGCAACCTATGTGGATACCCTTGCGCCGTCACATCTTCCTGGTACACAGGATAGCGCTGGGGCGGCCGCCTAAAAAGGCGCATATATAATACCCTAGACAGTAGTTAATTATTTGCGCCTTTCGGTGTGGAGACGTTGGGGCCGTGGGGACCGAGTGCCCACAAAATTTACAAACATCTTTCGAGACGACTGATCGAGGCAACACGTGACCAAAACGCTGGTCTCTATTTAGCCCAAAGACTAAGCATTGCCATTCAACGAGGCAATGCCGCCAGCATTTTGGGCACGTTGCCTACTGGTAGCGGCTTCGTAGATTAAGTTTTGCTACTGCATTGTTTTTAATTTTAACCTATAACAAATAATAATTTATAGTAAAGTAATTTTTTTGGAAGGCACCGAAATATACAATGAATTAGCTCATAAAGAGCTCATATACTATACTATATATACTATATACTATACTAGGTGGTAGGACTTTGTTGCAAAGTTCGTCTAGGTAGGTACCACCGCTTCGCCAGTTATTCTGCCGCTAAGCAGTAGTGCGCAAGCACTACTGTGTTCCGGTTTGAAGGGCACTGTAGCTAGTGAAATTACTGGGCAAATGAGACTTTATGATCTGATCTCACAGTCGAGTAATCTTATTACCAGACTGTGCTGATGTCTCAGGATGATGTGCGCAGTGCAGTGTTGCTCGAAACTCTATTTTGGGGTTCCGATTGACACTGTTCTGTTATGGGCAGCCGTGGCGCTTAACATCAGGTGAACGGCTAGCTCGTCAAATCATTCAGTAACATAAAAAAAAAAAAAAAAATAAGAGGTGAAATTTTTATATTCAGCATTTTACAAGGCATGTCATGCTTTTGGATATTCTCCCACTCTGTAGAGCGAGTTAGTATTAACTTTAGGTAAGCAGAACTAAATTCAGATGTTGCTGAGAACTGATTTGCCAAGTTTATTGAGTTTGAATTTTGAACAATGCTATGAACAAGGTTAAATAGGTAGTTGAGATATTCTCAACCTTTGCCTTCTATAGACAAATGAAAGCGGTGTATCCAAAGATTTGAGAATACACCTTCTTGGGTGCACCCAATTAATATTTCGCTTCAAACATTAATAACAATGGGACTACTGCACAACCATGAAAGTCAAAATCAAAGTCACAGCCAAAGGAATGATTGCAAATAGGTTATTTTTAGCACTTTTACAAGTCAAAATTATATTAGGTACTTAAAATTAAGTTATATATTATATGTCCACATTAGTTCTAATTTTTTAAATTTAAATTCGCGCGTATTGTTAACGTTTATGGGTTCAGATCGACCAATAACAAGGCTCTGTGATACCAGAGCATACGCACCTTAATGGTCTCTGATTGGAAACCATGTCAAGTTGTGGATTTTTCGAAATTCCACCCTTAAGAGGGTGAAATAGGTGGTTGAATTATTTTCCCATAGGCCACACCGCGGGCGAAGCTGCGGGCAGAAGCTCGTAAGCATATAATTACAAGTGTTTATTGTAAAATATTATAAAACAATCCATTACAATGTGTGAGTTTAAAAAAAAAGTTCCCTTTCTCACTACTGGTGCAAGCAATCTGGTCCAATGCAGAACAATTACAGCACTTACTACTAGCATACTTAACTGGATTATCTTATAATCTTAAATTTCTCATGAATGATCACAAAAGCTAAATACGTTATATTGCAGAAGTATAGGTATTGTACTTAAATAAGATAATTATTTACGCCATGTTTAAATGTATGCTCATAAAATGCAGACGTTTCGCATAATATCTTAATGTGAATTTTCATCCTCGTTTACCACAGTTTTAATTAGTGAGTCTGACTCCAAACGGAAAATTAAAAGTTTTTCACCAACATTTTTTAATCGCAATAACGAAACACCGCCTCTGACGAAATGGCACAATGGAGTTTTTTTTATTCGTTCACCGCTGTAGATTTTAGATGAATTTCGAAGCTTTGGAAAAGAACTAAACTCAAAGGAAAAGTAGGTGAAACTCCCAAGTGTTCTTGTACATCCTAAATAATTCTTGTGCAAAGCATTGCTATATTAATATACATAGAGCAGGGTGTAGTTATCCGACAAACTTTTGTCTTCAGTTTTCTCCATAGAAGTCGATTGAAAATGTGTCTCATCTTAACTATATATTGTAACAATATCTAATAACAGACAATCGTGGTTTTATTTGTTTTGGTTTTGGCTCCACACTTTTGTGTATTTAGCCATTGTCAAGTAAATGATAATTTCTCAAGTTAATTAATATATATTGTGTCAAGTGAAGTCACAGTCCAAGTCGACACGTCATAGTCTAGTCTAGTCAAGTCATACTCCTAGTACTGGTGGCAACTTTACCAGAAGCTTCTATTAAGTTATGGAAACAACACGAAAAGAAAAGTTTCATCATCATTATACCACTTTCCCACACTCATACATGTAATCCAGCACTTAACGAATAAAATTCCACCTATTTTATGCACTAACACTGAAAATAACACAAGTTTTGGAAAATAATACGTAACTTGAAGGTAAGTGACGATGCCATCAAAGGTGTAGCATGCTAGCTAAGTAAATACATGTTTTCTCTTCTCTTGAACACGCCCGGTGTTAGCGACACGGAGGGCATAGGGCCTCCTTTGTTTGCTTTATATATTTAGTATTTTTTTGTTTTGATTTGGCTCCACACTTTTGTGTATTTAGCCAAAGTCAAGTAATTCATAATTTTTCGAGTTAAGTAATATATGTGTATATAAGTCAAGTCAAGCCACAGTCCGAGTCATCAAGTCAAGTCCTAGTCATAGTCTAGTCAAGTCATACTCCTAGTAAAGTGGTGGCCACTTTACCAGAAGTTTATATGGAGTTTCGGAAACAACACGAAAAGATACGTTTCACCAACATTATACCCTTTTCCCACAGTCACGCCTGTAATCTAGCACTTAACGAATAAAATGCCACCAATTTTATGCACTAACACTGAAAATAACACAAGTTTTGGAAAATAATACAATGCGGTGACACGATCTTTTTCGTTTTCCCGCCTAAACTTCCTATTTAGTTCTTAAGAACGTTGTGTTATGACAGTGAAAAAAAAAGACTGTTTCGTTACATGTAAAATTTTAAATATATTTTTCGCCTACTCTGCCGCTCCTTTATATTTCGCACAGTATTATTTTCCGGAATCGCCTAGGCTTAGTCGTCGCCAACACCCGGGTCATATTTATATAAGAGAGTGATTACTAGAAATTGGTTGTTCTACAAAGTGGAACAAGAATAAACTTATGTTGTATGTAGTGTACTACAAAGTTTTCAAGATTTAACGCCACCGCAACTATCGATAATTCCCCGTAGTTTATAGCGAAACTGGCAACTACCGGCAATTAACTATTGAAACTCAATTACGCCAACAACTTTGAAGAAAATGCTCCGATGGTCTCATTCGCCGTAACCGAGTACCGTAATGGGGCAAAAATATCGACTTTGAGCCAAGTTTAATTGATGCTAACCAAGATTACGCTAATAAAGACTTGGAGAAGTTTTAATTTTGTTATATGGTTTTTTGTACATTGAATTTTGAAAATAGTCTAAGTAGGATCCTCTTAAATTTTTTATTTTTTTTTTCTAAAAAAATATATATATTAATTATTTATTTTTCATTTAAAACCGATAAGTAGGGCAGCGCGCGGCCCAATTGGGCCAATAACACAATTGAAGGGTTGAGAATAAAAAGGGTTTAACTGTCAAATTGATAGTTTCGAGAAAATGGCTTTAAACTTCAACGGTGTCATTTTAATGTAGAGTGCTCATAAGGTAATAGAAAAGGTTTAAATGTGAGTTTCAGTTACTTGAAAATGTATTAATTCTATTTTAAAATACAAAATATAGTACTAATGCGTACAATTACTGTAAAAAAAAAAAACAATATATAATACAATAAATATAATAATGTTTTTCTGCTAAGCGAACTGTATTCCTTTGTCAGATAAACCGTTTTTAGACTGACAATCTTGAGATTTAAGCCTTATTTCGGTATTTTGAGAATGTATTATTGTAGATAATTTCACGCTGAATCCAACGATACCCATAAGTAATTTTGTGAAAAAAATCATTTAAATCTTTTTTGTTCTCACCCCTTCAATTGAATTCTTGGAAATTTACAGGGGCTTCATCATCACCTCTTAGCACAATTCGAATGAAGACCAAAAGTGAATAGCTTCCCACAACGGAATTTGTACTGAAGCGATTTAAGGTCTTCAAGGCCCTAAGGCCAATATAAGTAATAGTATATTAGGTAGACATTGAGTAGTAGAGTATATGAGACATTCCTAAGTTCAATTTTCAACTTAATCAACAATAGAAATCCGGCAAATTACCAAAGATTTGCAAATACTCGTCCAAAAAAGTTCTTCAGAACTGAGAGGAACAACTTCGACGTCGTACGAATTCAATTTCCCGGCAGGAATTAGCTTCCAACTTCCTGTGTGTAATCTCTGGACTGGATTACGGATTTTTGATTTACTTTCCTACGATTTTTCAACATTCTTATGTAGTAGTTGGAAGTTTTTGTTAGTTTGTACGGGTACTGAGAGTTTTGGATATGGGTGACTGATTTTAGAATGGAATTTTCGATGGCGTACGTACGTCTTTTGAGAAATGACCAAATGTCGCAGATAGTCGTTTCCAGTCTTTTTTTCTGGGCAAGAGGCTTGCTTAGGCGTTGTTATACGTAACTTTAATTGCAGTTTGAAAACTATCGTGAGTATGACACATTTTTGTAAGATAAATAACGGCTAAAACTCACGTCAATTAAAAGTCGAAATTACTCCGACCAGGTTTCGGACATATTCGATGTCCTTCTTCTGGGAGCCAGTTACTAACGCAAGCCGCGGCGGCTTTCGCGAGCGTTACTCTTAGCTTAGCGAACTGAGTTACGTGCTGACGCTGCGATCGAAGGTGTAGCATGCTAGCCAATAAAAAGTAAAGTAAAAAAAATTGTATTATCCGGGCAAATTAAAAATTCTTCTTCTATATATGTAAAGCTTGTAGTTAGATATAAACTAAACTGAATAACGATATAATCATAAAAACACTAGTGTAGTAATGTAAAGTAAAAAGCACTCGTTCGTTGTAACTTGGATTATAAGCTTAAAAGCGGTGTAATAAGATCCATTTTAAGGAGCAAGTGTAATGAAATAACTGTTTTGCCTGTGTCAATTCTATGTGGTACAATAACGTCCCCATACTCCCGTATAAATTCCTAGAAAATTTATTGCACACGATTTTCCCATTTCGATTCTTATCGTATTTACCCGTTACATTTGAAAAGCAAAAATTTTCCAAAAGCCGTTTGCGGTTTCGCCCATCTCGTCCGAACATTTGTCTTTGTTATATATTATTATTGTTCAATATAAGACGTCAAAGTTTCGCATACAGAGTGCCTCATTTCATAACTCGATGGCAACTATTGTGTGTCTGTGCAAGTTGGGAGGGTAAGCGGTTTGTGACGAGTGTTTCTTGAGGAAAGTTACTCAAAGTATTTCTTATTTTTAAAGGGCTTTGGAACAGTGTTTATTCCATGTCCCATTGTAGTCTATACACATATGCAGTACAAAGTCTATCCTCAAATTTATAGGCTATTTTACTATTATTATATAAATAATAAATAAATATGTGTGGAAATTTCACACAGCGCCTTCTAGTTCCAAACTAAGCAAGGCTTGTATTATGGGAACCAGATAACTGATGGAATACTTATATAACACCCAGATACAGAACAAACACCTGTATTCATCACGCAAATGTTTGTTTTGGTCGGGAATCGAATCCAAAACCTACAGTTCAGAAGGCAGAGAAACCACCAAGTGAACTATGAGGTCAGTCAAAAATTTATGAAAGTTGCACGGCCGTCTGTTTATTCGAAATTTTTTAAAGTGAAAATGAACACAAAAAATATAAATTTACTAAAGTAGATAGGTACAAAAGGTAGAAGGCGATAATAATAAAAAGTAACATTAGTTAATTATAAATGGCGTTAAGAGCATTACTTGTTTTTTTTTGTTTGGTTTTGGCTCCACACTTTTGTGTATTTAGCCAGTGTCAAGTAATTGATAATATCTCAAGTTAATTAATATCATATAATGTGTCAAGTCAAGTCACAGTTCAAGTCACAGTTCAAGTCATCAAGTTAAGTCATAGTCTAGTCTAGTCAAGTCCTAGTCCTAGTAAAGTGGTGGCAACTTTACCAGAAGCTTCTATGGACTTTTGGAAACAACACGAAAAAATGTATCATCATCATTATACCACTTTCCCACTCTCATGCCTGTAATTCAGCACTTAACGAATAAAATGCCACCAATTTTATGCACTAACACTGAAAATAACACAAGTTTTGGAAAATAATACAATACGGTGCCGCGATCTTTTTCGTTTTCCCGCCAAAACTCCAACAAAGATCTTGAGGCGCTGCTGAGCTACCAAGCTACCCCGATTCCACAGATCATAGGAAAAAAACAATTAGCTACTCTGTGCTCACCCACAGATTAGAGGAAAAGCGATGTTTGATGTGTTGTGATGTGTGTGGGCATAGTGCCAAATAAATGCCGTCAGCATTATAATGGTACGGTTAAGCTTACATTTTGATTCTGCATCGTACAACTTGCGACTTTCCAAGGCGGTAAATTTATCGTAATGGCAGAGGTGCTTTGTTCGTTGAGAAGTGAAGGAAGGAATGATTATATTTCTTTGAAATTGCATGGGGTTACTAGACAGTCTTTTGTTAACCGAGTTAATATAAATCTGACAGAGCTCAAGAGTTTTTGGGCGGGAAAACGTAAAAGAACGCATCACCGCAATGTATTACTTTCCAAAACTTGTGCTATTTTCAGTGTTAGTGCATAAAATTGGCGGCATTTTCTTCGTTAAGTGCTGGATTACAGGCATGAGTATGGGAAAGTGGTATAATGATGGTGAAACGTTTCTTTTCGTGTTGTTTCCAAAACTCCATAGAAGCTTCTGGTCAAGTTGCCATCACTTTACTCGGAGTATGACTAGACTATGACTTGACTTGATGACTTGGACTGTGACTTGACACATATTTATATATAAATAAAACATTGATAAACTTACCTGGAGTTACCGCCCGGGTAATGGGCGAAATGCCGGACGCCCTGACCCGTCTAAAAAAAAGACGGAAGATTACCTTGATTGACTACTATAGCTCCAATAATTACTCTCAAACTAAGCCCGGGTAATTCCACTGTCCACATAAGTCACTAACTGTATTGTTACAAATTTTAACCAAACGAATGCAATTGTGCACATTTGGCCGGTCGCCAATCGGCTATTCGACACTGCATTTCAATTGAGCGAATTTAGACTTCCCTAATACTTTGATCCATTGCTATTGTTTGATTTGAAATGCAGTATCGATTTTGAATAAGTTTCGAAGTCGTAATGCTTTATCAATTCCTAAGAATTATAAAATACATTCCATTCCATCAGGTTAGAGCGTAGTCAAATGCTAGATAAGTTTGAAGTAAAAAAAAAAACATTTACAATGTATTAGGCTAAGCTTTTCGCAAAATAAATAAATCATTCAATCATAAATTATACAATTTAATTCTTAAGAAACATGTTAATATTTCAGAATTATCGGAAACGATAAAAAATAAACAGAATCATGAAGTCGGATGGCTTTATTTGACCTCACTTTTTTTTCACTGAATAATAATAATAACGTCCAACGATCACATACATAGATCCTGGACCCTAGCTAGGATTCCCAGCGTCTAGGGATCCAGGAACTACAATGACCATGGCCAATGACCCAGACTCAAATCAAGTTTTTGCGCTTTTTGTTATGTGCAAAAACTTGTCCTGCCGCGGGAATCGAACCCGCCGCCTGGCCGGGCTATGAACCGACCGACTCAACCACGACACCACAGAGGCTGTCAAAATTACAAACTCATTAGAGAAACACAAAATAAAATTAGGTAGGTACTATAACTCCGCCATTATGTTTATTGGTATGAGGGTAGATATATATAAATTGAGAGAAGTCCTCATATAATTTAACTGGTTCTGCGTTTCGCCCACTTTGCCTGACGCATAATTAGTGTGCCTTTCTACACACAGTAAAATAAGTGAACTGCAGGCTTAATAGAAACAACTTCACAAGGTGGTAGGACTTTATTGCAAAGTTCGTCTAGGTAGGTACCACCGCTTTGCCAGTTATTCTGCCGCCAAGCAGTAGTGCGCAATCACTGCTGTGTTCCGGTTTGAAGGGCACTGTAGCTAGTGAAATTACTGGGCAAATGAGACTTTATGATTTGATCTCACAGTTTAGTAATCTTATTACTAGATTGTGCTGATGTCTCTGGATGACGTGCGCAGTGCAGTGTCACGCGAACCTCTATACTTTAGAGTTCCGAGTGACACTGCAGCTGATATGGGCAGCCATGTCGTTTAACATCAGGCAAATGGCTAGCTAGTCACGTCCTTCCTTAACATAAAAAAATAAAATATATATATATATATATTATATATATCTATGGCTAGATTGTAATTCAATTAGAGTGCCTACCTTGAAGGTACTCTAAGAATAAAGAAAAAAACACTTTATATGCATAATTGTTTTTATTTGTAACTAGTTGCGCCCCGCGGTTTCACCCGCGGATAAAAAGTATTTTAATTAATTGCTCATCCCACGGAAAAATTTCGCTTTTCCGGGATAAAATGTAGCCTATGTGTTAAACTAGTGTATAAGCTCTCTCTATACCGAATTTCATCCAAATCCATTAAACCGTTTGAGCGTGAAGGAGTAACAAACATACACACATACACACAAACACACATACAAACTTTCGCCTTTATAATATTAGTGTGATGTTATTTTTATTATTTGGTGTGTAAAGAGCTCATCTATCTATCTAATTTTTCTTCTTGTATTTACATTGATGCCTCTACACGCCTCCCCACATCCACGAAGGGCCGATCTATCTAAGTCTCTCTATCAATCTTTCCCTCTCGCTCATTAGACGCTTAGAGATCACTTAATGATGTTCTTGGAATTAAGTAGAAATACAATCTTCATTAATTAAGTGATAATGAAGATTACTTAAAGCGTAGGCATTTTTTTTTCTTTTTTATTGAAACCTCTAAACTTATAATATTGATTCCGGTGAATTAAAAAGTATGATCTCATAAAATGGAGCTACTCGTTCACCTGATGTTCAGCGACACGGCTGCCCGTATCAGATTTCACTCGGAACTCTAAATTATAAGGTTTCGCGTGACCTCGCACTGTGCACGTCATCCTGAGACATCAGTTATAACCCCAGTAATAAGATTACTAGACTGTGAGATCAGGTCATAAAGTCTCATTTGCCAGTAATTTCACTAGCTGCAGTGCCCTTCAGACCGGAACACAACAGTGCTTGAGGACTACTGCTTGGCGGCAGAATAGCTGGCAAAGCGGAAGCCTACCTAGATGAACTTTACAGAAAAGTCCTGCCACTACGCTGAAGGATCACATACTATTGAAACTCTGTTTTGTGTGTATTTGTTTGTTTTTGTGTTTCTATAGCTATCCCGCCACTGCTAAATCGATTTCGTTGAAATTTTGTATACAGTTTGTTAATACTATTAAATTTGACGTAGGATAATTATTTATCCCGAAAAACTAAGGTTTCTTGCTAAGACTGGTAAATTAAGCATCACACCATGGTGCGTCTATAAAATTCAAATTAATAAATAAGTTTTTTTTTTCCTCGTGACCACGGCCAATGTAACTTGGTCGAAACGTCGAGGTTAGTCAGAATTATATTTTGATAATTTTTGTGCGCGAATAGACCCGTTTTATCTTTACAATAATAAATAAGTTGTCGTAATAATCAACCTAAAAAGCCTTCTTTACATAATAACTACCAATTGCAGAGCTTCCCAATTGTACGCCAATAATTATGATGTATAGATATATCAAAACTACATTGTTTCACACAAATACTATGTATAATGTACCGAACATGTACCGAACGCGTAATTGTAAGAAATAAAAAAAACATCTGTAGTACCAACGTTCACCCATAGATTGGGTAATAGTTACTTAGTTAAAGTTGATATTTGCCATGACATTCCGTGACGACGTAAAAGTCTACATGTCTATATTTATCACTTAAAGTAACATAATCATGGGCTTGCAACCTTTGATCCCAAATACGGGCAAAAGGTCAAAGATAGCAAACTGTCGTCGCCCAGGGCCGGAAGGGAAAATTCTCAATTCGAAAATTTGTTATTCAAATTGGTTAACTTAGGTTCCGTAATTACCTTCTTTTAGAAACGGTTCTGGGTTCGATAATGATGGTGCTTTGTGAAGTTTTGAAGGTTAGTGGCTGGTTTCAGATAAATGTGCGTGAGTTGAACGAGCTGGTTTAAGGATCAGTAACATTATTGAAGTAAGACTTGTTTTCTTAAACATGCCGGAAATATTATCATTACTTTTGAATAAAGAACACGCGACGTATCATATTTACGTAGACTGAAAAACCAAAATCACTCCCGGCGCATACTTTGAATTTGGAACGAAGAGCGCACCGGCACGTTGTATGAAACGGTGTGCTGTTTGAATTTAGAACTCTTTCATCTATCGTACACATTGCGTTCTCGTGGCTGTATAGCCACAGATGCGTTTACCTTTCGACACAAACTGTAAAATAAAATAAAAATTGGCTGTAAAGCGGAGTTCAATGTTATTTGGTTAGTAAAAATAAATTAAAATGAGTTCCGATGATTCTGAAAGTGAAAATGAAATGGACATTGACAGCACTCCACCATATTTAAGATCGGAAGCTAAATTAGCGATGGAAAACCAGCCAGCCAACCAAACCAGCTACCAGCGAAATCATAAGAAAATTAAATTTATTATGTAAAAGGCCTTTTTTATTTCCTTGCATTTTTTTAAAAGAAAAGCACCATATATGCCTCGGCCGAAATGGCAATTGCCTGTCTCGTATCATTGAAGTCCTCGCCTGCGGATCGGCCTTCAAACTCATACTCGACCTGCAATTGCCTATTTCGCTGCCTTTGCAATAATGTACTATTACGCACGCTTGACTTGCTGGTGGCTTGAAGCTGGTGAATGCGTCGCGAGGCAAACGGAAGTTGATTCACGTAGATCTCTATTGTCAACATAACAAAGTTAAAAATTACTTAAAATTTGTACTATTATGTTGTGTAGCTCGCGCAAAACTTTATGAGCTCTCGGAAGTTAGGCCCAATACCAAACTGCGCATGATACAGTTGAGTGCATTGTAAAAGCGGCCATACAGTAACTATAATGTGCGTACTGCGCAGCCATCCGCGCAAACTTCCAAGAGCTCATAAAGTTTTGCGGTCCGATAAAATGACAATTCACAATTGAAATTAATAATAGGTCTTTACCTATGAAATTGCCGTATTGCAGTACAGACTTTTTCAACCAAAAAAAAGGTTTTGATTGGCTATGAATCCTAAATTCAAATTAATTTTGTTTTAAAAATATGACATTCTATTTACAATATAAGTTTTTTGTTTATTGATTAGCGTTGTATTTTAATTACATTTCAACATTTTTCCTCATAATGGATACTTTGAAATTTCGTGTAATTATGGAATATGAGTTCCGTCGTGGCACCAACGCGGCACAAACGACACGTAACATCAACGACGTTTACGGAGAGAACTGTACAAACGAACGTATAACCCGTTGTTGGTTTGCTCGGTTCCGTTCTGGGAATTTTGACTTGAAAAATGAACCTCGTGGTCGTCCGGAAACTTTGGTCAACAATGATGAATTAAAGGCGATTGTGGAAGCTGATGAATCTCAATCTACAGCTGAGCTAGCAGCAGCTTTTGATGTTAGCATCAAAACAATATTGGTCCATTTGCGACAGATTGGCAAGATAAAAAAAGCTTGATAGATGGGTGCCCCACGAACTTAACGATCGCCAGCGCAACGTACGCGTCGAGACTTGCCTTGCGCTGCTTAACAGGCACAGAAATGAAGGTATTTTGAACCGAATTGTTACGTACGACGAAAAATGGATTCTTTTTGACAATCGAAAGCGCTCAGCAAGTTGGTTAGATCCTGTTTCGGTACCAAAGCAATGTGCAAAACGAAAAATGACCCCTAGAAAGGTGATGGTCACAGTTTGGTGGTCTAGTGCTGGTGTGATTCATCATAGCTTTTTACAAAACGGCGAGAGCATTACTGCAGATGTGTACATTGAAGAACTGACCACAATGATGGCGAAACTCGCACGTCTGCATCCAGCTTTGGTCAATCGGTCGTCTCCACTGCTACTTCACGACAACGCGCGACCCCATACTGCACAACAGACCGTCTCTAAGCTGCATGAGTTGGGTTTGGAAGCTCTCCCTCATCCGCCATACTCACCAGATCTTGCGCCTACCGACTATTACTTTTTCCAAAATTTGGACAACTTTTTAGCGAGAAAAAAATTCAATTCCCGTGAGGCAGTACAAAACGCCTTTGAAGAGTTTGTTGTCTCCCGTCCTGCTGATTTTTTCAAGAAGGGCATCCATAAACTGCCACAGCGTTGGCAAAGATGCATTGATTGCAGGGGTGATTACTTTGAATAAAAAAAATAAATAAGTTCGAAAAAAAAAATACTTTAACTTTTTTCAAACAAAACGGCAATTTCATAGGTAAAGACCTAAATTATAAAAAGCAAAAACAAAGCTATACCGGCCGATAGACGGAGCTAAATTTAAGAAGTTTTACTTCAGTCGTGTCGTCTAGAGCACACTCGTATGTTTAGTTATTCTGTGGCAATGTTTAATACGTAAAATGTCCCATTTGTCCTCAAAAGGGGCAGATCGGAAAAAAGTAATAGTAGTCACTCTGCTAGGTTTAGACATGACGGCTACAATCATAAAAGCATGGTGGGCTACGATGGAGAGTATATAAGTATAATCGGTTCGCGTCGTGCAGAGTGTCGCTTTAGTTATTGGGAATGAGACTAGATGGCGCTACTCCGCGACAACCAAACCCTGCATCGCGCAAGCGTTTGTTTCCGCTAGTTTCATAAGGTGCTCGAACTTAATTTGATATTTGGAGGGGTGAGAACAAAAAGGGTCAAACTGATTTTTTTTCACGAAATAACTTATGGGTATCGTTGGATACAGCGTGAAATTATCTACAATAATATATACTCAATAAATTGAAATGAGGACTTAAATCTCGAGATTTTGAGTCTAAAAACGGTTTATCTGTCACAGGAATACAGTTCGCTTAGCATAAAAACATAATTATATTTATTTTATTATAGTATATTTTTACAGTAATTGTATGAATTAGTACTATATTTAGTATTTTAAAATAGAATTAAAACATTTTCAAGCAACTGAAACTTACATAAACCTTTTCTATTACCTTATAAGAACTCTACATTAAAAATACAAGTCAATTAGTTTAATAAGTCAATAAGTTAAAGTCAATTTTCTCGAACCTATCAATTTGACAGTTAAACCCTTTTTATTCTCAACCCTTCAATTGGCACAGGGCCTAGCGTTGACCCGCTTTTGCAATAAATCGGCTTTGTATGGACCTCATCTTTTATTTGTACCCTGATTGTGCAGAGTATAATCAAAGTTCATCGTAAATTCTTTGATGACATTCTCGATCGTAGCTCAACAATTGACTGGCTTGATGACTTAGGTGGTTGTAGCCATCCTTCTGAACTGTAGGTTGTGGGTTCAATTCCCACCCTGGAACCCACATTTGTGTGATGAACATCGATGTTTGTTGTGTGTCTGGGTGTTATATTGAATTCTATGTATATATTTTAAAAAAAAAGTATCTTTTTTTTTTTTTTTACTTCAAACTTGTCTAGCATTTGATCACGCTCTCACCTGATGGGAAGTGACGATGCGATCGAAGGTGTAGCATGCTAGCCAAGTAAATACCTATTCACTCTTCTCTTGAACACGCCCGGGTCATATTTCGCCGGAAACACAGACGCTGGCAGGGCATTCCATTCCTTAGCCGTTCTAATTAAGAACGTTGAGTCAAATCGCTTGGTACGAATGGGTGGTATTTCGACCACAAAAGGATGGCGCTTAGCCGAGCGTCTAGTAGTCTGGTAGTGGAATGGTGATGGGAGAATTAGATCATGCAGTTCTTGAGCGCATTCACCGTGGTGTAATCTGTAAAAAACCGACAGACTTGCCACCTTACGTCGATGTGCAAGGCTCTGGAGCCTTTCACCAACCAAAGTGTCGTCGTCAATGAGCCTTTTGGCACGCCGTTCAATCGAGTCCAGAGCCTCAAGCTGGTACTTGGCAGACCCGTCCCACAGGTGGCAGCAGTACTCCATACACGATCGGACTTGTGCTTGATACAGATTTAGAAGCTGTCCAGGTGTGAAGTACCGCCTTACCTTGGACAATATGCCGAGTTTTTTTGAAGCTACTTTGGCTTTGGACTCGATGTAGGATCCAAAGTTTAGGTTTGACGTGAGATCAACACCCAAAAGCTCAAGATGGTTTCCTAAACTTACAGATACACCACGGAATGAAGGAGCCAGATGGAGTGGGCTCTTTTTAGCAGTGAATAAACACGCCTGTGTTTTTGCAGCATTGAACCTAACCAAGTTAGCATCGCCCCAATCGGACACGGCTTTCAAAGCCAGGTTCATGCGCTCAACCATAGCCTCTCTCTCAATCCGGACGTCGTCACCACTGGCTCGGGCACTGGATGTGTATCTTTCAACAACAGTACTATCATCTGCATACCCAAAGGTACCGGGCTTTAGCAAATCATTGATGTGGAGTAAGAATAGTGTTGCTGAAAGAACTGACCCCTGAGGTACACCAGCATTAATAGCTAATTGATCGGAAGAGCAGCCATCAAGAACTACTCTAAGCGATCGTTCCCTCAAAAAGTCTGATATCCAAGTGCACAAACCAGCAGGTAGTCCGTAAGATGGAAGCTTATTCAGAAGACCGTCGTGCCAGACCCGATCAAATGCCTTAGAGACGTCTAGAGATACAGCAAGTGCCTCTCCATGCATCTCTAAGGCTTCGCTCAATATGTGAGTGGCATACGCGAGAAGATCCCCAGTGGACCGGTTTCGGCGAAATCCGTATTGCCGGTCACTGAGGAGATCATTGTCTTCAAGGTATGCCAAGAGCTTGTTGTTAATTATACGCTCCATACTCTTACAGAGAATGGAGGTAATTGAGATGGGTCGATAGTTGGCAGGATCAGCACGACTGCCCTTCTTAGGTACAGGTTGTACGTTGGCTAGCTTCCAACTCATAGGGACTATTCCGGTGTCTAGAGAGAGGCGAAATAGGCGTGTTAAAATGGGAGACAACTCGGGTGCACAGCTCTTAAGTACAATTGCAGGTATACCATCGGGACCACTGGCTTTGTTCACGTCTAGACTGCGTAATGTTTTTAGTACTTCCTTCTGACGTATGCGTATTTCCGGCATGAAAACACCGCATTGTGGAAGGCAGGGAGGTACCTCATTAGCAGTATCTAAACGCGAAGCTTCTGCAAAGAGAGTGGCAAACAAGTTTGCTTTTTCTTTTGCAGTGTGAGCCAGCGATCCGTCTGGTTTCAATAATGGAGGCAGTGAGGATCGACAGAAGTTCGCTTCAACCGATTTGGCTAGGGACCAAAAAGCCTTACTACCCGCTGGGTAGGAAGCAAGTTTAGTCCCTATTCGACCAATATGATTGAAACGAGCCTTCCTTAATTCCTTCTTACAGGCCTTGGCGGCAACGTTAAAGGCTTTCTTCTTAGCTCGAGTGTCCGAGGCCTTGCGTTTTCGAGCGTCAGCCCATGCCAGATATGCCACATGCTTCTGCGCTTCAGCACGTGCACATTCGGCTCCAAACCATGGGCTGGCTTTGCTGGTCACGGGCTTATCGGAAAATGGAATAAAATATTCCATAGCCCGACATACTACCTCAGTAACCGCATTCGCGCAGACCGTCGGATCTCCAGAAGAAAAACACGTTTGCCGCCAAGGATATGAAGCGAAGAAATGTCGCATCTCGTCCCAGTCTGCTAAGTTGTATCTCCAGACACGCCGATTGCTCTTAGGGCTTGGGTCAGGCGGGGAGTAAACTGAAACGGACTTGACCAGACAGTGATCGGAACTACCAATGGGTGAGGATACCGCCACAGAGTATCGGTCTGGTTCAGTCGTGAGCAGAAGGTCGAGGCAGTTAGCAGTGTGGCTATCAATATCAGGCACTCGCGTTGGCTCTTTAACAATCTGCGTTAAATTGAGCGCCAAAGCGAGCTTACGCGTCTCTCTCCCAGCGTGGTCCGTGATCCGGTGTGGGACTAACCACTCCTGGTGGTGAGCATTAAAGTCCCCCAGAACAACAAGCTGAGCCGAAGGATAGCGTTGCTGAGCCACATCTGCCGTTTCACTGAGATACTCCATTAGAAGAGTTGTCTCCCGGTCACCGCTATGTGATCTGTACACACCAGCATAGAGAATTTTCTCAATGCCGGTGTCCACAAGCACCCAAATCACCGAAAAGTGGGGATGTTCAAGGTTTCGGAGACGCAAACAGCAAATGTCATCACGGACGTAAACGCAGATACCAGCGCGTGGAAGGAAGCGGTTTTCCAAGATGAATCCTGGATAGTCCAGATATGCCGTGTCTGATGGACATCCTATTTGCGTCTCAGTCAAGAAGAGCAAGTGCGGTTTGTTGGTCTCCAGATGATGATGGACCGCTTGCAGATTTGAGTGCAGCCCACGAATATTTGTGAGGTGCACTTTAAGAGTGAGGACGTGCATCTGCCGTTTAAACTTGCTCAATTTATTTGACTTTTTCATAGTTGGGTGAGTTAGGTAGACAAGTAGGAAGTGGACGAGATATTGGGATGCTAACCCTCAGTAATAGAGAAGCTCCTACGCCAATGGAGAACTTGCGCGGAGACTGCGGGGACGCCCGAACCCCCCTGAAATTGCCCACAAGTTCCTCACTTCCAGTCGCCAACTGGCCCTGTGGACAACCTCAGGATTTTACACAAGCGGTGGGGCAGCCTTTCGTAGTTGGCTAGACTACTACTTGGGCCCCCTACAACTTGCGGTCGGCCAGCAGAGAGCACCGTGCTTCGGATCCCGCTACCCTCCGAAGCAAGGTCTCCGACGCGAAAGCATCTCCATCACCAATACCGGTCTGCATACCCAACACAACTGTCCACATCTACTCGTCAGAACGGCTTCATTAGACATCACGATGGAACACGACGAGTCGCTTGGCATCGTGGTTTTGTCTAATGGGTGGTAACTAAGCCGGCGGCTAAGGCCTTCCACCAGTTATTTGGTTGCTCTTTTGGCACCACCCAGGGGTCACGTGTAGGGAAACTAGGGTTAAAGCCTACGGACGCGAGCAAACATAAACCCCCAAAATATCTATCTATCTACCAATGTATCTATGTAAACTATCAGTTATCTGATTCCCATAGTGCAAGATTTGCTTAGTTTGGGACTAGATGGCGCTGTGTGAAATGACCACAATTTTTTTTTATTAATAATACAGGTGGAATTGAATAAATAAATGAATAAAACGTTTAGACAGATCAAGCAGAACTTACACTTGAAGGATCTCAAGTACGTCAATTCTCTTGTCGGCATAAGAAAGAAAGAAAAAAATAGACATTTATAGCCATATATTCCAGAAACAGTATAATATCACATGGTATTAGTTGTTTAATATAGTGGTATTAAATTCGTTCTTATTATTATCATGTGTTACAATGTTCCGTCCTACATACGGCGTTATCTCGTAATTGAAAAGCTTACATTAAAATGAACTAGATGGCGTTGTACGTTCTTGAAACGCGCAAATGTTTTGTTATAGAAATATAGTTGACAAGTAATATTATTAACATTTTGACCAACTATTCTCCGGAGGTATAACAATACCTTTGCAAACTATGATTTACTAAGTATGCTGGAAGAGTAATGAATTGCCCCCTTCAACGTTTGAAAGAAATAATAAAGTAAAGTAAAGGAAAACTACTTACTAGTGGAAATTACTTTTGTAGTAGGAACAGTTTAGAAAAAAAATATAATAAATTGGAAAACAATTCGTTTCTTCAACAATAGCCGCCATTTTGTTCTACACTGGGGTCTATGGCCGAGCGATACCCGTGTATTCATGGTGGAATGGCATAATTTTACGATTTTGTATTCTTCCTAGTATTTAAATTTCTGAATTAAATCTCAGATTGAGCACGTTGTCTAATTATTGTTCTTCTAGTCTCAGGCAGTTGATTCCGCTTCGTAGTTTTTTCCCTTTTAACAAAGTTAAACTTCTTCCCAGTATTTTTAATCCATTTGGCTTCCACTCCAGCAATTTCTTTTACAAAGGCGATGCCAAAATTACCTCAAAACATTAAAAAAATAATAAGGAAGAACACGAAAACAATTATCAAAATTATATTTTTGATGAGTCGACTGTACCTGACAACAATGGAGGCAGCCGTAACGCAATTTCACGGACGTAATGATATTTGGTATTTGTTCCATTTCTTTTATACAAAATTAGAATAAATGCTTACAAAGGAAGTTATCCTTAAATGAATTGGTGATGTTAATCTTGCAACGAGCCGTTACACTGAGATTTTATTTATTGCAGTGCAATGCAGTGGGCATTGCCAGTTATTCTGCCGCCATACTAGGTGGTAGGGCTTTTTTGCAAAGTTCGTCTAGGTAGCTACCACCGCTTTAATAATAAAAATAAAATAAAATGTTTTCATTTCATTTAATTTTTCATTTACCCATATTGTGCTTAAAATAAAAAAAAACTAAATATATATAACTCAAAGGTGAATGACTGATTGACTGACTGACATAGTGATCTATCAACGCGCAGGCCAAACTACTGGGCGGATCAGGCTGAAATTTGGCATGCAGGTAGATGTTATGACGTAGTCATCCGCTAAGAAAGGATTTTTCAAAATTCTACCCTTAAGAAGGTAAAATGGGTGGTTGAATTATTTTCCCATAGGCCACGCCGCGGGCGAAGCTGCGGGTAGAAGCTCGTTACAAAAAAAAAAATGCAAAAATAAAATACTAAAAATATAAGTCTATTAAAATTAAAATTGATGTAAAACATATCAATCAGTCAGATTGATTGATCCGCAGTTATTTTCGGTTCGCACTCCGGTGCTTTGCCAGTTTGCCAGTATTTCGCCACAAGCTAGCAAAGCAAGCAAGCAGTAGCTTGTGGCAAAATAACTGTACAACAAATAAATATATATACACTACTGTGTGCAAGTACTACTGTGTTCCGGTTTGTAGACTGTAGCTAGTGAAGTTACTGAGCAAATGAAACTTGGTGACCTGATCTCACAGTCTAGTAATCTTAGATGACGTGCGTAGTATTACACGGAACCGTATACTTTGGAGTTTATGTTGAAGGTAAAAAACGTAATATTGGATTATGAGTCTAAAAATGATGTAATAAGAGCCACGTTAAGAGCAGTGTTTTTCTATCAATCTATCTATCTCGGAAAGTTGAGAGAGCCCGCGAGAAAATAATATTATAATAATAATTATGTATAATAGTAATTATAATAAGTAAATTAATACAAAAAATCTTTATTTTATCTTTATTATTATATATTCTTTTATTCATATTACAAACTTAATGATCGTTACATAATGACGTGACGTAGGTAATACAATGAGCGGCCTTATCATTAAAAGTGATGTCTTCCAGGTGACCTTTAGATGGACAGTATTAGATGAAGTAGGAGCAAGATGGTAGTATACAACGAATAATTAAATATAAAAAATAAATTGAAATTGATTGACTGATTGGCATAATATTATAAAGAGGAAGAATATAATGAAGAATAAATGAAATTTAAAATATTAAAAACAAATTATATATATAATGTCATGTCGAACGGAGAGTCAAAACATTGTCTGAAGATGGAGAAGAATGGCTATTACTCTATCGACAAGAGCTAGGCTCTTAAATTAAGAAGATATGTTTTTTAGACAAAATACTGTGACGTGGCGTTAGGTCGTACTAATTTATGGCTCTTCCTTCAGCGCTAAAAAGCAGATAATTAGGTACCCCTTGTCTTCTTGTCACTTAATCCTGATCTACGAAAGGTGTCTATCAGACAAGCTTAAGTGTTCCTAGAGTATTTAGCGATATTTACGGGAGGGCTCTGATATTAGATTAAAGCTTTGGCGATTAAGTTACGTCGGGCTAGTTTGACGCTTTTTTTATAAGAATAGAAAAAATACATATAGTATACTACCTATAAGTTGCGCTCCGCGGTTTCACCTGCGTTTAAAAAGTTTCCCGTGTGTTGCGTATAAGCTATGTATTCCTTCATTAAAATCAATTCAGAAGTTATGCGTGAAAGAGTAACAAAAATTCATACATACAAACTTTCGCGTTTATAATATTAGTAAAGAGTAATGATAATTTTGGATGGGTTTTTCTTTCCCACTTTTATTAAACCTATTTTACGTTTAATAAAATTTGGTTTAAACCTATTTTAGGTTTAATAAAAGTGGGAAAGAAAGACACTCTCTTTTCGAAAATTGTCGTAAGATAAAAAAGGACAGGAATTACTCGAAGCGCCGAGTAATTGCTGTTGAATCTTACGTTTTCATCGCAGATCTCTGTGGTTTTCATATCATTAATTTCTATATCTGCTCTTCAATGTTTTTCAAGAGTTTGTTGGTTGCAACCCACAGTGTGCACATTGTGACGCGATCTATTATGATACCCACGTAGATAGCGTCATAGAACCGAACGCCAGGCCACGCCAGTGTTACATACAGTGCCTGGAGTTACCGCCATAAGAATCCGTTATCCTATTTACTACTAGTGACTTTGTGAGCCGAATATTTCGTGAGTTTAGAGTATTTTTTACGTGTTCAACACCCAAGGTTCTATACTTTTGATAATTTTCCAAAAACTAAATCAATAAAACAATTTAATATAATTATCAAACTTGCTTTTTTATCGTAAATTGGGCATGCGTTTGACAACAGCTCAGGACTCAAGACTCAGTGGTCTAAGGTGGAGCACGCTTGCCCATGAGATGCCCATTCACTTTTGATTTAAAAAGATCCAGGTTATACCCAGGAGGAAACCATGTTGTTGGAAGAGCATTCCATTCCTTGGCCATTCGGACTATAAATGACCTTGGGGTTTTGACACTTGGGTTACACTAACGACGTAAGGATGTGAAGAATCACCAAGTCTTGTAGTTCTATGATGGAAAGGGGATGATGGAATGAGTTGATCAAGGGCATGCGCACACTCTCCAAAATGTAGCCGATAGAAGACCGACAGCCCGGCAACCTTGCGACCTTTCTCACAAAATTTCACGGAAAATCGGTTAATAAATGTGACTAGGAGAACAACCGGACCAACGTACGATATCATTTTTGCCAAACTGAAATGGAGACGCTTCACTCACTTCTCAACTACCATTCTTGAGAGTTTGAAAAATTGAATTGGATCTTAGAAAAATTATTCCAACGAAATTGGAGAACAATTTTTTAAAACATTTTAGTACCTGCCAAGTAGAACAAATAGCATCGCAAACAATTAACGTCTTTTCAAAACCGTACTTGGCTGGAAATTTCAAATTTTTAGACGTCACAATATGTCGCTAGAAGCGTTCTGCCAAAAGCAATATCATTATTTCATTGAGATCGGAAACGTGTGTGTTTACAATTTTGCCAGCGTTTTTGCAACAGATTGCTCTTTGAGATTTTGGCACGGTGTTTCTAGAGGGTTTATGTTAGCTCTTATGTAGAGATAGATGCCCATAGATCTAGGACTATGTTTATGGTTATACCAGCCCATCATCTTCATGCTAAGATTCCAGGGTGAAGTGTTAACAGTTGAAAAAAACCAACACTTTCTATATTATAATGGAACATAACGACAGCAAATTAATTCTCACAATACCATGAATGGAACTGTGCATCAATGGAACTGTGTGTTTATGGAACAGTGCATATGAAACTGTGCAGTAATGGAGCTATGCATAAATGGAAATCGAGGAAAATGGATTGATGAAAATATCGATGGAACAAATACCATAAATGGGAACTGTGTATTAGTTACTACGGCATAGGAATAAAATAATAATAATAATAACGCCCAACGATCACATACATAGATCCTGGACCCTAACTAGGATTCCCCTAGTCTAGGGACCCAGGAACTACGAGGACTACACCCAGACTCAGAACAAGTATATACGCTTTTTTTCTGTGCACAAATACTTGTCCTGCCGCGGGAATCAAACGCGCCGCCTCCGGGTTATGAGACGACCTGTTCAACCACCACACCACAGAGGCTGTAAAATAACTATGCAGTAGTAATAATAAGGATTAAGTTAAATAGGGGCTTAGTAAACTTGATTTTTTTAGACCCTAAGTCAGAAATTTTAAGCCGACTGTAAGTGCCTTAACTCTAGTTGAATTATGACAAAACCAACGGCGAATCACTGAACGCAGTTTTTTGCAGCCATGCAATAATCGGTCACGTTTACTCAAACTAAAGACGTTAAAATAAAGTCTTACTTATAAACTACAACCACTCGCAAAACGGAAGACAAATGGAAGGAATAACTCACAAAACCTCAGGAACATTCATGCTCACTCGCCCCATAAGGGCTCGTGCCCACCCCGACCCCACCCGCTAGAACAATAAATTGGCGCGATACCCGCAACCATCGGCCGCTACTATCAGATAATTGTTTCCGGAATCGCCCCGGTTACCTTATTAGAATATTTTTATTTTATCGCTGACTTGTTTCTACTGCCTCTTTATAGGAAACTGACTCTTAAGTACAGGTGTGTGTATCGCACAGGCAAATTAATGGTTTTTTATGTTAAAGAGTGCAAACTTGCATACGGCCTACTTGATGGGAAGCGGTTACTATGAATTATACCAAATATATACTAACTATATACCGTGTAATCCTAAAAACTTTTTCAACATCACTAATTTAATATTTTTCTATGCACAAATAGGTATTTTTCCTGCCACGGGAATCGAATCCACCAAGTGAAAAACTTTTACGACCTTGACCGATTGTTAATCGTAACGCATGCGAAAGGCTGCAGAGAGGTGAGGAGATAATATGGGATAGAAAGGCGAACGACTAAAATATGACAGCCATATGCGATCTAATAAGCACTTTATTGCGTGGTATTAAGAGTTGCTATTAATATAAGCATATATTTTAAATAAATTTTCTGTATCGAAAGTATTGACTCAGCGAGTGAAGGAAACGAAGTTTCTGCTTCAATTTGATTTCATCTGGGTACCTAGTTGCGTACAGATCGTATTTTTCAACAAATTTTGACAAACTTGGTTCATAGGTTTGAAGTAAAACTTCTTCACGCATGCTTGACTTAAAGAGTATAATGGTGAATGCGTAGCGAGGCGAACGGAAGTGGAATCACGTAGATCTTCGATACCAAAATAACAAAGTTAAAAATTTGTATTATTATGTTAGTATATCCGATAAAATTACAATACACAATGGTCAAGGTTCACATTAAACAAAGCAAAAACAAAGTTATACCGGCCGATAGATGGAGCTAAACTAAAGTCAAAGTCAAAGTCAAAAAGTCAAAAGATTTATTGCAAATAGGCTAATTTTAGCACTTTTACAAGTCAAAATTATATTAGGTACTTAAAATTTAGTTATTTCACTAAGCATATAAAATTACAAAGTGCTTATTGTCAAATAATATATAGCCATTACAATATATGAGTTTGAAAAAAAAAGAAGTTCTCTTTCTCACTACTGGTGGAAGGAATGCGGCATAAAGAAGCTTTACTTCAGTCCTGTGGTCTAAAGCTGACTCGTTTTTTGTCCTCGTCAGTTTCTGATTAAAGGTGTACATTTGGTTAATTATTAGAGTGTAAGTTTTGTAGCCGTACAAGAAGTGTTTCGTCCAAAACAGCTTGATTCACGTACTCCAATACACCCCAATACCCGACCAGGAACCAAGGCCATATTACCATAATCACTGCACGTTCCATTTCATATTCTATTCGAATCTACATAATCATTAAAGTGTGCGCAATACGCCCAAGTTACGTTCCCGGGATCTTTTGCGTTGGGAATTGAACTTATGCCGATCTGAATTTTGTTTTAAACTGCCCTTGGATTTGTATTCTTGGGACAGAGGGAATGAGGCCTTATTTACATTTAGTGGGAAGATGCGGGAAGTGTTCTAATTTAAAAATTTATTAAACAGAGCCTGTGGAATGTGGAATTTAAAACTTCTGGTTTATCTATTATAAATACTACGGTAATTTTTCTGCCATAAAGAGGATTTTTATAAGAAAACCAGTTGACCCACCCCGGCTTCGCACGGGTGTTGTAGTAAAACGTGGTCGAACGGGATAAAAAGTATTCTATTTCCGTCTTCTTATTCTAAGCTACCTCCCCACCAATTTTCAGCCACATTGGTTTAACCGTTCTTGAGTTATAAATATTGTAACTAACACGACTTTCTTTTATATACATATATAAAGCAGAGTTGAGGCACGACGAGAAGGTCTAAAAAGCAGTAAACTCTCGTTGATCGGTAGAAGTGTCAAGACATTATAATGTGTAAAACCCACCCAGGACAAACATTTGTGTGATGAAAATCGATGTTTGTTCTGTGTCTGGGTGTAATATTGTATTCTATGTATGTATTTACAAACAAAAAAAAGTATCTAAGTATTGTATCAGTTATCTGGTTCCCATAATAGAAGCTTTGCTTAGTTTGGGGCTAGATGGCGTTGTGTGAGGTGTCCACACATATTAACACATATTTAAAAAAATATTAAAAATATTGTTTATATCTAATAAAATAAGAAGAAATTTTTTTTATTTATTTTGTAATTGTATTCTGTACTTTTAGCAACTATGTATTAATTAACATAAACCTTTAGTAGCCATGGGTTCTACCTCAAAGCATTTAATTTTAACTTGCAATAAACAAAGAAGTGTTCAGCTCAAGTTCGCGAGGTGAAACAGTTGCAAACTAGGCGCAAAGTTGCATTGCTTTTTCATCGTATTACAAAAGGAATTAATTTCAAGTCGCCGTAGACTTCGACTGAGAAACTTCATAGACTTTTGTCTAGTTTGCTAGTTGTTTATAATGGAATATTTGTTGATATTACTTTGATAATTAACGTTTTATTTATTTATACTTACTATAGATCGATAGATAGATATAGATCGACAAGGCTGTCGGCTGTGTGTGTGGTGTGGTGGTTGAGCAGGTCGACTCATAACCTGAAGGCGGCAGGTTCGATTCCCGCGACTGGACAAGTATTTGTGCACAGAAACAAAGCGCAAATACTTGTCTGGGTGTTGTGGCACCACGGTCGTTTCTGGGTCCCTAGACACTTGTTAGGGTCTAGCATCTATGTATGTGATTGTTGGGCGTTATTATTATTTCCAATTATTGTCTTGAATAATGAATTAAAATAATTACATATTATGTATACGGATACGGATACAGATATCCGGAACATCACTAGTACGAGTATATACATTATTTATCTTCCAAAGCGGACGTCTCAATATAGATATTTAGATATTTTCAATTATTGTCTTTAATAATGAATTAATATAATTACGTATTATGTATACGGATACGGATACAGATATCCGGAACATCACTAGTACGAGTATATACATTATTCATCTTCCAAAGCGGACGTCTCAATATAGATATTTAGATATTTTCAATTATTGTCTTTAATAATGAATTAAAATAATTACATATTATGTATACGGATACAGATATCCGGAACATCACTAGTATATACATTATTTATCTTCCAGAGCGGACGTCTCAATACAGATATTTAGAAGGTATTTTATTTGGTTCGACGTTTATTTCCTGCTACTACAGAACCCGTTTGATTTTTCTTGTTTACAAATTCAGCGTTATAGAGATATAGTAGATTAAGGGCGTCTGCAAAAGCGACGTTTATTGGCCGCTAACTAAACCCACTTATATTAAAATTAATCTTTTGCGTTAAAATTATTACGAAGAAAAGTAATACAACACATGTCAAAAAAAAAACATATAAGCATATACTGTACGAGCTTCTGCCCGCAGCTTCGCCCGCGGCGTGGTCTATGGGAAAATAATTAACCACCCATTTCACCCTCTTAAGGGCGGAATTTCGAAAAATCCGTTCTTAGCGGATGCCTACGTCATAACATCTACCTGCATGCCAAATTTCAGCCCGATCAGTGGTTTGGGCTGTGCGTTGATAGATCACTATGTCAGTCATTCAGTCAATCACCTTTGAGTTATATATATTTAGGTTAATCTTTTGCGTTAAAATTATGACTAAGAAAAATAATACAACACATGTCTAAAAAAAGCATAAGCATAGACTATATATACCCAAATGATTGAAACTAAGGGTTTTGTTAAGATTTGAAGGGTTAAATTCTATTCCTCCCGTAACGCTGAGATGTCATGAAATTCACTCACGGGCTTTGTTTTCTCTCTCACGTGTGCAGAAAACAGAGCGACGGCAATAACATTGTCAAATACCAGGATATTTTTTCAACTGTAGTATTCAAAGGATAAACCTTGCTATGCTCGTTAATATAAAATTTAACAAAACGTCCTCTCCAATAATAAAAGAACCATCGAAATCGGTTGGCGTGATATTGATTTATTCGTCCATTTGTCGCGCACATACTTAATGCAAATTAAGACTTATATTGTTTTCTCATGTGTGCTATTGTTAGAACTGGACCAAATCAGGACACTACACGGTAAGCACCAGCTTTCAAATAAAAAAAGGATCATAAAAATTGGTTCATCCAGTCAAAAGTTCTGAGGTAGGCAACAAACATTTAAAAAACAGTTGATTTGAGAACCTCCCTCTTTTTTGAAGTCAGTAAAAACGAAACTTGTTGTAGCGTGTCCGCGTTTTATGAACGCTCCGTCTGCAGCCAGCCTTGCGCAACATTTGGTTTGATGCCAGATTATCTCGCGCACACGCTCTGGAGATTTTAATCACTCAACAGTGTTGCCAAGATGTCGCGAGCTCCCGCCAAGTTTCGCAGTTATTTTTTATTATGGTATCATTGGCTGTTTAGGTGATAAACTTAAAAAGCAGCGGTGAATAGGTATAGGCAGAAATTTGTATTTCCTTCCTTGCTATATATTTGAGTGAGAAACATATTTTGGATTCAGGAATTAAACTACATTTTTCTAAACAGCATTCTGGTATTGATTTTATTATGGTGCAGGTTGATACCAAGCTTAAACAAGGATACCTGTGTTCAGTGTATATTAGGCAGCCTACAAGCCTAATATACACTGAACCTAGCAGCAGACAAGTATTTGTGCACAGAAAAAATCACAAATACTTGTTCTAACTCTGTGTCGTGGGACCAGGTCCTCGTAGTTCCTGGGTTCATAGACACAAGGAAGCTTAGTTAGGGTCTAGGATCTATGTATGTGATCGTTGGCCGTTATTATTACTGCTATAGATATTTATTTATTCAATTAACAATAATTAGGTACAAGAAAAGTGACCCTAATTAATCAGGCCAGGGCTCTCTGGCCACCGTAATGAGAGTTTAGGAATTTCAACTTTACTACCTCTTTTTTTTATTTGGCTTTAATTTTAATTGTAATTATCATATCATATCATACTTCATACTAATATTATAAAGGCGAAAGTTTGTGTGTGTATTTGTGTGTATGTGTGTATGTTTGTTACTCCTTCACGCTCAAACGGCTGAATGGATTTGGATGCAACTCGGTACCAAGATAGCTTATACACTGGATTAACATATACGCTACACGTTATCATGATAAAGGGAAATTTTCCCGTGGAATGAGCAAATAATTAAAATACTTTTTTCCGCAGGTGAAACCGCGGGGAGCAACTAGTATAGTATAGTATAATAATGTACGAAACTAGCTACATTTTTGGGACACAGGATAACTGTCCTACCGCAAGAATTAGTGCACAGAAAAAAACAAACAAGAAGTTTTTAATTTTATTTATTGTTTTTTTTTTTTAAATTAAAACGAGTCATAATTAATAATAGATATAGAATAATTAATAAAAGAGTCCTACAGGGTAAGCAATGCATTGGTGACGCCTCTCCGGTGTTACAGATGTCCATAGGCTACGGTGACCACTTCCCATCAGATGGGCCGTATGCTTTTTTACTCCCTTTAACATAAAAAAAGCGCGTATTAAAAAAAGTTATTTACGCTGGTTCCTGTAATGTTTGAACAGTATTTCATGAAACATTCACGAACCCGAGCACGCCTCACAAAATCAACCTCTGAAGTAACATTAACAATCTGCACAGCATTCTTGTTCAATTTACAAAATTGTAGTCAGTAAATTAGCTCATCCCCAAATATGTTTTTCTTTACAAGCCTCAAAACGCCACTTCGGTTTAGATGCTCAGATATCATAGGGGAAAGATTTGCCATAATAACTCTCTTAATCTCATCTTGGTGATCATAGAAGGTCTCACTGTACCGAAGAGAATGCGTTTTTTTTAAATGTTTGTGAATGATGTGACGAGCTAGTCGTTTACCTGATGTTAAGCGACACGGCTGCCCATAACAGAATAGTGTCACTCGGAATCCCAAAACATAGAGTTTCGAGCGACACTGCACTGCGCACATCATCCTGAGATGTCACCATCCAGTCTGGTAATAAGATTACTCGACTGTGAGATCAGATCATAAAGTCTCAATTGCCCAGTAATTTCATTAGCTACAATGCCCTTCAAACCGGAACACAGTAGCGCTTGCACACTACTGCTTGGTGGCAGAATAACTGGCAAAAACGATGGTACCTACCTAGACGAACTTTGCAGTAAAGTCCTACCACCTAGTAAAAGTAAAAGTAGTATGAGAATGAAATGATCTGACTGGCCCGATAGCTCAGTTGGTAGTAACCCTGCCTTCTGAACTGTGGGTTGTAGGTTCGACTCTCACCCAGGACAAACATTTATGTGATGAACATAAGTGTTTGTTCTGTGTCTGGGTGTTATTTTGTATTCTATGTACTATCCATAGTACAAGCTTTGCTTATTTTGGAGCTAGATGGCGCTGTGTGAATGTAAAAAATATATATTTTTATATAAAATTTAGATTCTTTAGGTCACGTTCGTAGAGACAGATATATTTTCTTTAGTACTTAAGAAAAATTTACGTTCAATCACTTATTGTCCTTGAAAATTAAATTTATAGTTTAAAAAAAAAGTTTTTTTCATCCAACAATAAAAAAAAAATTAAATGATTTTTAACATGGTTTTTCTTATGGTGACTTAATAAAATTGCGTTCATATTCACTCACACACACATTTACAATAATTCTTACAGGAAAAAGTACAAAATCTTGGCTACTGTTGAAATGTTGAAAATGTAATACTTGAAACTTTCTACAGAAGTACGTAAACGAAACTTTTCCATTTCAATACATAAAAACAGTTCACGGTTTGTCGCGAAGTTAGTACCGCAGCGGCCAAGTCCGAGATTTATTCGTTAAGGTTTATTCGTTAAGATTTATTCATTAAGGTGTCTCTATACTTATCCGCAATTCGTGGACTTTTTAGAGTTTCTATAATATCACCTTGTATAATCTTGCAACGTTTTTCGTAATTTTTCTTTTTCATAAATTTAGCGAATTTGAACTTTTTAAGTACTAATAGAAAATGGCCACAGTATATTATTACTACTGCTACAAATGATATGTAAATATTCTGGGGGAATAAAGCGCATATTGTTCTGAATCATTATGGGACCGTGATCCTCGTAGTTCCTGGGTCTCTAAAAAACAGGAAACTCTAGTTAAAGTCAAGGATCAATGTTTGTGTCGTTACTTTATTTATTTTTTGACTGGCCCGATAGCTCAGTTATCTGTTATAAAAAAACACAGCGAATTATTTATTAGTTTTCAAATAATAAACCATAATTACCAGTATTAAGAAATTAATTAAAGAAAAAAAGACTATAACGCCTGCTACTTCCTTCTGTTGAACAGTCTTGCGACAAAAATCGGCGCGGTGTGGGGCCACCCTTAAGATTTATTCGTTAATTTTGACGGTCCCGCAAGGCAGAGGAATAAATAAGTTGTGATTTATTGTTGCGATTGAAATGAGAGTTGGATGTTGAGTACTGTTGTGTAAGATGCTCTATTTCGATAGAAAATGCGTGAGTAACACCGCGACGGTGACGCTAGGATATAGGCTCTTAGTATAATCTGTGAATGTGTGTGTGAAATAGACAGATTGGGTGTGTGTCTGGATGTCATTCTTTCTCGTATGGATTTTATCTCAATGATGTTTTTAGTATGTAAGTTATAACAACATCAACCGCAATCTTGATTTTTTAACTCCTGTTAATCCTAAGGTAGCCTGGAAGAATTCGCTTAATGCGATAAGGCTGCTTTGTTCTACTATTTTGTGATTTTTTTTCCAAGTGCATTGTTATATGTGTTGGTGTTTAATTATGTATTATTGTATTGTATTATATCGTGTGTGTTAAGAATTTAAACTACTAAAAAACTTGTTACATGGCTTAAGGACAGGTTTCTGTGATATAGGTAAGTGACAAATAAAATAGCCAGTTATCGTCTACCACCGGGAGGGCAGAGGAGGGAAGAGACATAAGGGGGAGGGACATAAGGGGGGGGAGGTACGTAAGTGGGGGCAGACGGCAATAATTCATAGTTTCGTTTTTCTATTGTAGAATGTTACAATCCATCTTAATGACGTGTTAAAGTTTATTTGGTCAGGCCGCAAGGGCTGAATGGATTTGAGTTAAAGGAATGGAGATAGGTTATAGCTACGATATATTAAAACAAACAATACTACTACGCACTTTTGATGAAAACACTTATTTTATTATAGTACAGCTAAGGCGACCATTAGCATCAATCTTTATTCGATAAATACGTTTCTTTTTTGCATCATCTTATAAATGAAAATTATATATAAGTAAATTATATTATAAATTTATCTGTGTTCCGGTTTGAAGGGTACTGTAGCTAGTGAAATTACTGGGCAAATGAGACTTTATGACCTTTATGACTTTATGATCTCACAGCCTAGTAATCTTATTACTATATTGTGCTGATGTCTCAGGATGACGTGCGTAGCGCAGTGTCACGCGAAACTCTATACATTAGAGATTCGAGTGACACTGGATATGGATAGCCGTGTCGCTTAACATCAGGCAAACGGTTAGCTCGTCACGTCATTCTTTAACATAAAAAGCTGCTAGAGCTACAAAATAGCAAATTTTACGGTGACTACACAGTATGATTAATTTTATTAAAACTGGCTAGCTCGCTGGCTCTACGATGACTAACCACTGAAATTTTAAACTGTTCTATCTTAGAGTAGTTCTGATTGTCTCATCCTGTGCTTATTTCTTTCAAAGTTAAAAAATGTGTTCGTTTATATTAAAGTTTGAACCAAAAATTAATAATAGCCAAATCCCATCATATCAGTAATTTTTATACGCTGGTACTAGAATGACGCAATAATCACAATGACATCAAACAAAACTGAACTCAACCCTGTTGTATCAAGGTCTTTTAATGATATATTTTAGGAAGCAACTCATTAAGCGATGAGTGTCTGTTACCGAGCCCAATATGTGAACAGGTAATGACCGCAATTCGTGTATTGACATACAAATATGTCTAACTATGTTGATGCCTATAGGAAAGTTTTGAGGGACGCTCAATAGGTTGGTCGTGAAGGTATGAAGGGTTAAAATTATTTGGATAGTTCTTTTTTTTTCCTATACAAATGTGATTCTTATTTTTATGAATACTAATATCATTTTTATTTTGAGGAATGATGTTTCTTTGTGTATTGAGTCCACACCTTTGTGTATTTAGCCAGTGTCAAGTAATTGATAATTTATCAAGTTTATTTCACGCAGATATGTGTCAATTCATAGTCCAAGGCATTAAGTCAAGTCATAGTCTAGTTATACTCCTATTAAAGTGATGGCAACTTTACTAGAAGCTTCTATGGAGTTTTGGAAACAACACGAAAAGAAACGTTTCACCATCATTATACCATTTTCCCACACTCACGCCTGTAATCCAGCACTTAACGAATAGAATGCCACCAATTTTATGCACTAACACTGAAAATAACACAAGTTTTGGAAAATAATACAATGCGGTGACACGATCTTTTCCGTTTTCCCGCCAAAACTCCTGTAAACAATCTGGACACTATTGCGCCAACAGTAGTTCATCCAAAGAAAACACTCAAGATTCAAACAAATATCGTTATATTTCTTGCAAAAAACTGTCACTGTCTGCATAGAATCCGTTGTGCGTCTCGGTCGTCGAACAAACACCAAGTGGACGCCCGAGCCCGCGCTCTGCCAAGTATCTCCTGAGTTGCCAGTCCATAAAAAACCCGAATAGCCAAACTTAGAGAAAAATATATTGAAAACCTTACACTCGACCATCCTGATGACATGTATGTCCTCATACATGCACCAGGTGGAACCAGGTAAAACCTTACACTTGGCAAAACGAGGTATTTTTTTTTTTAATTATCGTTCTAATACAGTAAAGCCTACAATCACAATAATATTAACAATTTCGGCGCTACCACAGAATGATGTATATAACATTAAATCATTTAGAAAACCAAACATTTAAACTAGATATTTTAGGTACGCAAGAAACTTACAATGTTATTCTTATAGACACATTACCATTTCAATTCATCGTGGTAATTATACAAAACTTACACTCATCCTTGTAACTAAATCCTTATATATATATCCTTATAACCTTGTAACCAAATACTTATGTCTATCCTTGTAACCTTGTAACCTTGTAACCTTGTAACCAAAAACTTATGTCTATCCTTGTAACCTTGTAACCAAATACTTATATCTATCCTTGTAATCTTGTAACCAAATAGTTATATCTATCCTTGTAACCTTGTAACCAAATACTTATATCTATCCTTGTAACCTTGTAACCAAATACTTATATCCATCCTTGTAACCTAGTAACCAAATGCTTATATCTATCTATCCTTGTAAATCATATTAATCAATTTTATTATACATATTTCCTTGTAGCCAAATATCAACAAAATTAACAGGTATGATATATATAATTATTGTAATCTTACGTGAGATTTCAGGTAGCAATGGACTATGATTCTATTCATGAAATATTAAACTCGTTATTGAATTCCTTTGACCACGTTTTGTATGGTATCAGGCCAAGAGACGAACATATAAACATCTCGCACTTGACCCGAAACAATACAAAACGGTTTGCTTACATTACTGTGATAAAGTTATTAAAAGCCCATACTGGGTACAGAACATGTGAAATACCGAACAGTCGAAGAATTACTAACAGGGTAATGCAAAATTGGGAATAATGATCATTTAAATTATTCAGTAGCACTTTGTTCATTATCCGTATCGTCTAGACTCAAGGAGGCTACATGAATCCATGGTTGCATCCTATCAGCGGCAACCGTAGTTTTGCGTTTGTTTCTCATTCCTTCGAATCCCGCAATTGGAGCGATTTTGTAACGGTCATTCCCTAATACCTTAATAACCTTGAAGGGGCCTTCGTAAGAGGGCATCAGTTTTGTACTTTGGCCTTTATTTTGGAATGCTACCTTCGTAATTTTAACCAGATCCCCTTTACTGTAGGTACGCGCAGGATGCCTACCCCGATCATAGTATTCTTTTTGAGCAGCTTGGGCTTTATCGATTTTCTGTTTGACTTCCGCGCGAAGGCAAGACAGATCGGTAGCCACCCGGGTGTCATCTATAACCGCGTTTAAGGCCGGTTTGATTTCGCTGTTCATTGCTATCCCAAACATGACCTCAGCTGGTGTCTTACCTATGGTTTTCTGCACTGTATTGTTTAGCCCCCATTGTATTTTTCCTAATTTGCTGTCCCATTCCTTCTCGTTGTCCCTCATATTTTGCGCTGTTAAGGAGTCAAGTATGGTCCGGTTATAACGCTCTACCTGACCGTTAGACCTCGGACTTGCTACAGCGTTCAATATGTGTTTTATACCTCGGTCGAGGCAGAAACTTCTGAAGGAATGTGAGGTGAAACAAGAACCTCGATCACTCACTAACCTGTCGGGGGCTCGAAATATATCAAATATGTCCTGTAACGCCTTTATTACGTTTTGGGTGTTAGTGTTCCGAACAGGTTTGATAAACAGGAATTTAGTGAATGAATCTACGACAGTCAGTATATGTGTAAACCCTCTTTTAGATTTCACAAAGGGCCCAAGGTGGTCGATGTGCAAGGTGTGAAACGGGATTGCGGCCTTTTCTATGGGGTGTAGTAAGCCTTCTCGCCCGTTTGTAGATTTCTTGGCGTACGCGCAGTCGATACATGCACTAACATATTTTTTAATAAATCGAGTCATTTTTGCAAACCAATAAGTCTTTTTAATACGTTCCAAGGTTTTCTCGAAACCTACGTGGCCTATGTCATCGTGATTCATCTTGCACAGCTGCCACCTTGCCCCCTTTGGAACTACCCACCGAACGTTTCCTTTATCACCCCCAATATACCTAAACAACCTATTATTCTTTAAGACATAATTGTCCTTAATGTAATCCAACCCCTTGGGATCAAGGTCACTGCTGACAATATCACGTATCCTACATAACTCAGGATCTCCCATCTGCAGGGTAAGTAGCCAGTCATGATCGGATATAACCAGCACTGGTGGATATCTCACGGGATCCGAAGTGTCCGTATTGTGAGTAGGGTTCCTTGAGAGAGCGTCAACATGACTCATTTTTGTCCCTGCTCTATATTCGATACAGCAATCGAACTCCTGCAACGCGATCCACCAGCGAGCAATCCTAGGTATGAGATCCCGCTTCTCGAACGTGCAGCGCAGAGCACTGCAGTCAGTAACTACTTTAAAAGCCCTTCCTAAGAGGTATACCCTGAATTTTTTTAGAGCGCAAATGACCGCTAGCGTCTCTAACTCGTACGAGTGAAAGTTCCTTTCTTCTGGACTTGTCTGGCGGCTATAGTAAGCCACGGGATGGAAAGGGTCTTTACTACCCAACGGACGCTGGAGCAATATTCCTCCGATACCCACCCTGCTGGCGTCCGTGTGGAGCTCTGTCTCAGCTGTGGGATCATACAGAGCCAAGACTGGCCTTTCTACCAGCTTAGATTTTAGGGTCTCGAATGAGCCTTCCTGTTCAGACGTCCACTCCCATGTAGCGTTTTTTTTAAGTAACTTGGTGAGTGGATGAGCCAATTGGGCAAATGACTGAATGAATTTTCGGAAGTAGCTCACGAGTCCTAAAAATTGGCGCACGTTGTGCACATTTTGGGGTAGAGGAAAATCTATGACGCTTTGAATTTTCATTGACCCTGGGCGCATACCAGCTGAGCTTATTTCATAGCCCAAGTAGTCAATTTTATTTTGTAAGAAACTACACTTCGATAAGTTCAGCTTAAGTTGCGCATTTTCTAATAACTCAAGGACTTCTTCCAATCGATCCATACACTCAAAGGGGGTCTTACCGAAAATTAGCAGATCATCCAGGTATACTGTGGCTTTACTGAAACGAGCTTGCCCTAAGACTTGGTTCATCATCCTTTGGAAGACAGCTGGGGCGTTTGCCAGGCCAAACGGCATGCGGTTGTACTCGTACTGACCGTCTGGCGTAACAAATGCAGTCAAATGCTTGCTCTCTTCCGCAATCGGTACTTGGTAGTACCCTGACATAAGATCTAGGGTAACGAACCATGCCTGCCCGGACAGTCTCGCTATTTCATCCTCTATTATTGGGATGGGGTACCTCTCCTTTACGGTGATCGAATTGAGCAGCCTATAATCTACGCAGAGTCGTATGCCACCGTTCTTTTTCCGAACGAGTATAACAGGGCTAGCATAGTTAGATGTCGACTCTCGGATCACGCCCGCTTTTAACATCTCGTCGACCATTTCTCGGACCTTTTCCCGTTCATGGTAAGAGAGACGGTACGGCCTATAAACTACAGGGCGCTGGCTGCTCAACTCAATGTTCATCTCCGTCACGTTTGTACAGCCAAGGTCCATCAAGTTATTTGCAAAACATTGTTCATGGCGCCGTAGCATATTTAAGAGCTTTGTTTTGGCCTCATTGCAAACTGTTTCGCCTATTTGTACGAGATTTTCGTCGAGTTGTTTAGATGTTAAAGATTCTATACGCGTGACCGTAGCCAGCGAATCTTCCGTGCTCACAAGCCTGTAAACTGATTCTACCCTCTCAGCTCTTGAAAACACCCAATTTTCTTGTAGGCAGCATGGAACCGCGCAAGGTTGTATTGTTACGAAAAGCAAACCATTCTTTACTTCGTAAACCCCACCGCAGATAACGTATTGCTTACCTATTTTACCTATTACCTTTGTGTCTACTATTACGCTACCTGTAAATGAAGTCTCAGTCACGGCTCTAACGCTAGCCATCCCATAAAGCTTACAGTACGCTAGTATCCTAATTTTCTCCCGCTGTTCATCGTCCTGGACATCATTAGGCATTTCGGTGTTGACATGTATAAACTGAAGCTTATTCACGTCCTTATAAATAACTATGTGGGGTTGCTCCGTGAAACTTTGACCAATGAGCAAGTGCTTCTCCAAGAACTGATCCTCTACTACGCGGCATAAAACGGTAGCATTTACGCCATCTATCGATACGTTCAATTTTGCTGAGCCTAACGAGCATACAAGGTGGTTACCAAAACCCTTCATAGAAGACGAGACATGATCATGGGTCAATCCAAGTTTCGCAAAGGTAGACTGTGCAATTAAAGTGACTTCACTACCAAGATCAATGAACGCTTCAAGTGGCACACCTTCCACGCTTACTTCTTTTATAAACTTGTTGCATGGTTTTGTACTCGATATACGCATGGTTTTTGCCACTGTGTCAGCTTTCGTTGATCCCGTGTCCAGTTTAGAGTGACATAGTTCAGGTTTATGTCCTATTTTGTTACAATGACTACATTTTACTAGAGGTTTAGGGCATCTAGAAAACGGGTGCCCTTTTTCTTTACAATTGTAACAAAACAAGCCAGGATTGAATTTGGTATTAGCACGATTGTTCGACTTATCATCACCCGTATTAACATTTTTAGAGAACGGCTGAGGAGCATAAAGCTCTCTATTGTTGCTAATCAAGAACTTCAATAACTCATCAGGTTCATCGCATCGCAGTGCTAAAGCGCTAGACCTTGTGGTCCTGTCACTAATTCCGTGGATAATGCAGTCGACGGCGCGCCTACCGGTAATGTCGCACTGATTAAGGAGTGCTAGCTTTTCATAAAAATAGTTCTGTACGGGTTCGTTAAACCTACTTTTGCGTTTTAACATGTCCTCGAGCATCTGACCGTAGTTTTGTTCGCACGGAAAGGCGTTTAACAATTTAACTTGCCACTCTTCCCAATTAAATAAAATCGAACTCTGGCTTTCGTACCAGGTTTTAGCTAGCCCTGACAGTTTCTGCATAGCAAAATGGACTACGGTCCTTCCATCCCAGCCATAGACCTTTGCACACTCGTTTACTTTTTTTAGCCAAGTATCCATACGCTGGTTTTTTTCTGAAGGGTTAAATTCGGGAATAATGTTCTTACTGTCTCTGTTCGAGAACTGTGTGCTCTGGCCTGGCTGCGCAGGAAGGATGTCTTTGATACTCTGAATAATTTGGGTTACATCTTTAGTAGAAAAGGATGGGCTGTGTGACCTTTTTGCTCGATGTTCGTTGTCTGCGTCAGGCAGACAGCTGCGGCGGCGATGGCTGCGGCTGCGACTACGGCTGCAGCTGTCACGGCAGCGGCGCCGACTGTCACGCCTCGTCTTGGACCCACGCCGCTCGCAGTGTAGTCGGCGTTGCTCGACGTCTCGTTCTCGTTGCAGGTCACGCTCCAGTAGACGAACCCGCTCTTGTTCTTGCCTCAGCGCCACTTCACGCTCCAACAAACGGCGGCTGTGGCTTCGGCTGTGGCTGCGACTCTGGCGGCTGCTGTTGTGACCATGGCCACGAGTGAAGCTACGCCTGGAGCGCGAACGGTTGCGTCGAGGTGTTTCCACGCTCCTGGTTTTATTATCTCCCGGTTCCATCTTCTGAAACTCGTATCATGAAATTGTGTGAATAAAAAGTGAGTTCGGCCCATAGGAAAAATATAGTAGGTACAAAAGAAAAATCCAAAACAACCCGAAAATGGTACATCCTGTGCAAAAATAACAAAACCCCTAACTGCAGCACTGTGGCCACACTATTTTTTTTTAAATTAATCTGTATTTTTATTTTACTACCGTATTAGTATATAATTAAAGGTGTAGAAACTAATCTAATAATAATTTTAATAATCAATTCACTTGGAAGGTCCGGACGGCACGTGTAACGGGACCGGAAACATTATAAGGTTAGAATAGCCGCGCATGTCAGCGCGCGACTGTGGTTTACGGAGCAAGATTTCGGACGTTGGATTATAGATTCACGTGTTACATTCTCAGGCAATTTAGTAACCATGTAACGTAGCACAATCAAATAAGATGTAGGCGTGTACTTACAATTTATGTTTATCCCCGGCTTCTGAGATGTAAACAATCTGGACACTATTGCGCCAACAGTAGTTCATCCAAAGAAAACACTCAAGATTCAAACAAATATCGTTATATTTCTTGCAAAAAACTGTCACTGTCTGCATAGAATCCGTTGTGCGTCTCGGTCGTCGAACAAACACCAAGTGGACGCCCGAGCCCGCGCTCTGCCAAGTATCTCCTGAGTTGCCAGTCCATAAAAAACCCGAATAGCCAAACTTAGAGAAAAATATATTGAAAACCTTACACTCCGAAATGATTCCAAATTTAAGGCACAACAAAAGTGCTATTTCGGAATGATTTTAATGTTTTATTTTATAACTTTTAAAATGTTTAAGCAAGCATGTCGTTCGCCTGGTGTTAAGTGTCATGACCGCCCTGTGCACTTGGACTTCCAAGCCTTTAAAAATTTTAAATTTAGTTTTAATTTTTAAACTACATAGTTCAACGTGATGCAGAACGATGAATTAAAACAACTACCTACGATGAAGGTAAGGCTTGAAAAATTTAAGATAAGGCTGGTAAAATTTAAGGTAAGGTCGATTAAATTTAAGGTTAGGTCGATCAAGTTTAAGGTTAGGTCGATAAAATTTAAGTTTAGATCGATAAAATTTAGGATAAGACTGGTAAAATGTATGGTAAGGCTGGTAACATTTAAGGCAAGGTTGGTAAAATCACACAAACACACAACAAACGTTTGTCCAGTAAACGTACGTGATGGTCGATTAATATATTCTAATCAGCTTCCAGGCGATGGTCATTGGACGTGGTAGAAATTTCATACGTAAACTGTCCGGACAACTCCATACCTCCTCTCTCGACCCTCGTCCTTCCTAATCATGGTCTTTACAGTTATTCGACAAAGTGAAATCAAATTATTCAAATATTTAGACAACACTGCTGACCACTAATGAATTTAGATTAGCCAGTCCCGAATTAAACCAGAATTTAAATTGGTCGTTGATTGGCTGCCTAGAATAGTAGACAGTTTGCCAGAAATTTAATGAAGCTCATTTGTTGGGATGAAAATAGGAGGGTAGTTACCATCTATTCTGCTGTTGTTTCTACTAATATATGAAGCTGGAAAAAGAATTCCTTGTTGTTCTACGTATGACACTACAAGTAGGAAATATAATTTCTGTTTGTGTTAATAGAACGAGTAGGAAAAACAAGTTCCAGTTGTTCTATTCAGCGAAATAATAGATTCAGAGGGCTCACCCATTTTTATAAAGGATATCAAAAAATTCTACAAAAAGTCACAAAAAATACTGTTTTTATTTTCATACTATTCACCTGTTTAGCCGTGAAAACAGACAAAATTATATTAGAATTTTATTATAATGAAGTATCGGTATGAAGAAAATATGACAGAAGCATCAGAATTGTGAACTCTGTATATGTTTTGGTGTTTACCAAGCTTATTGTGATAAGCAGTACAGGGTTGTTTTGTGTAATAATGAGCTATAAACTTCATTATTAAGCATATACACATTGATTAAGCTGCTCTTTCAGATCATCCACAGCTTCGTCAGTATTTCTTCGAGCTCGAGTAGCGCATCCAGTTAGCCGCTCGCACGATTGCTCGTTATGGCGGCGAGCATTCGTCAGGCTAAGGTCCAACTCGTAGCCGAGGGAGACTGCAGCTCTGGACAGATCTTTGATGCATGTCTCAACGTCTGTTCTGTGAAAGACGATGGATAACTGTCAGACTGGTAGCTTCAGAAAGATAATACACATGTTATAGTCAAATTTTAAATGTTAAGTACAAATCTTGTATGTTCCAATTTTATGTAGCAGCCTTGATTTGCAATTCACTGGAAAGGTTCCAATTAGTTTTTTTTTTTTTCAGTGCATCAGTTGCAGTGACACTTGAAACTCTAAAGAATAGTTTCGCGTGTCACTGCCCTGCGCACGCCATTCTGAGACATCAGCACAGTCTACCAATAAGATTACTAGACTGTGAGGTTAAGTCATAAAATCTAATTTGCCCAGTAATTAAACTAGCTACAGTTCCCTTCAAACCAGAACCCGGTAGTGCTTGCGCATAACTGCTTTGCGGCAGAATAAATGGCAAAGCGGTGGTACCTGCCTAGACGAACTTTGCAGAAAAGTCTTACCACCTAGTAGAACATGTGCTAAAATGAACTAAGCCAGATGTCCAATCAGTAATTTAACAAAATTAGCAGTGTATATTTATTGGGGAATATTGTTAAATTTCATTTCAAATTTTGTAGCTACTTTTATCTTCTTACTTAAGCATAGTTCGATGGGTCTTTCCAAATCCAAATAGCCTGGCGACATTTTCCAACGTTGACTGCATGTGGCTGCGTGTGATAGTGATCATCTCTTCTGCGTAATTGCCCATCTTGGCGATGGAAGACCTAGCTTCCTCAGTGCAAGAGTAGATCAAGGCCACGTGCTGGCTAGCAATGGTGCGGGATAAACGGCGCTCTTCTTGACACATATCTGGAAGAAATAGAATTAACTTAATTAATAAACAAACTTTAAATAAAAAGTGAAGATGTGATCTTTGATCCTCTACTCAGCAATCATCATCACCTTCAGGGGAAAAACCCTACAAAGAATTTCTCTCTCTTTAAGACAAAGAATCAACAGAATCAGTTTTACCTGGCACTTTTAAATCATCGGCTAGCTTAGTGAGCTCCGCGTAAATTTTCTGCTTCTTTTGCACAGCACTATTGATCTCATCTTTGATCCTGCGAAGGATTTTGCCGGTCAGCTGCTGGTAAGAGTTCTGGATGTTTCGGTGATAGGTGTCCAGAAATGGAGCTAGCACAGTATCCATATATCTTGATATTTCACTAGAAGTAAGAACAAAACAGTACTGTGTGCAGAAATTCTACACTTCGAAGGTGTCTTTATTTTATGGCGTAACAGAGAACTTAGAAAGGATTTTGATAATTCAAAGGTTAAACGTTTACCTATAGATTTATAGATATCAAGAAATTCCCATGAATCCACTGATTCACTCTAATTTGTTTTAATGGTACAGGTAGCAAACAAGCATACGGCTCTCCTAAAGGAAGAGTTCATCGTGGCTTAAGGACATTTGTGACACTAGACGTGCCTCTAATGCGTTGCTCACTCTGTGATACCCTTTTGACTCTCTTTTTTGTCCCTTTGGCACAAATCGCTAGTAGAAACTCATATATATAACTGTATAACATTAGCTATTGCGTCATTTTACTATGAGTGCCGATCATGGAGTATACGCTGGTACATAAGGTACCAGTTTACTCTGCCTTGAAAACTACCAGTGCGAGATTAAACTGTATCATCATCATTATCAACGAAAAGGCAACCATTGTAGAACGGCGACGTCTTATCGAGGACATTAACTTCAATGACCAGCCACGGCTGATCTACCTACTGTTATCTCCCACATCAAGATCTCACCTGTTAGCCAGGTCTAGCTGAGTTCCTTTCGGCTGTCGCCTAGTAACATTTCCCAGTCGATCCCTGAGAACTTGCAGATGGTTCTCCAGCTCCACCGGCTGATACTGCCATGGCGGTATCTCGAAGCAAAGGCCACCGTCCTCACGCAGATGGTTGCTGCGGGACTTATAATGACATTTTTCATGGGTTATTAATCCTCAAACAAAATTTAATATTATTATTATCAGTCGGAAGGCGCGTATTGCTGAACATAGATCTCTAGAACATAAAAATATACAAACTGATACTGTTTTCGCATCTGTATCATTTTGTATTCCTCCATAGCACGGCTATTCGCCGCTTGCATCTAATGACTTCATGCGGTTTTAACCAGTTAATCGGTTTCCCGAATATTTCGTGGTGTTACATAGGTAAACAGGTACTTAGGGCTTACTATTAAGGTGCGTTTTTTTTCAATGGCTGGATAATTTTATTTAACTAACAAATTATAATCTGACTAAAATAAAAGTACCATTATACAGTATTCACTATACAAAATTATTCTTTTTCGCTGTGTTTTATTTTATCCAATGAATAGCTTTTATCTGATTATTGAAAAACCATGCTTAAGTCAATTAATACTAATCATCATGTCCAGTGTATTTCCCAAATGCTAGACCATGCTATATATTATTATTATTTTTTTATTTTTTTGTTACCAAATGACATGACGAGCTAGTCGCTCGCCTGATGTTAAGCGACACGACTGCCCATATCAGTTGCAGTTACACTTGAAAATCTGAAGAATAGTTTCGCGTGACACTGCACTGCGCACGCCATTCTGAGACATCAGCACAATATGGTAATAAGATGACTCGACTGTGAGATTAGATCATAAAGTCTCAATTGCCCAGTAATTTCACAAGCTACAGTGTCTTTCCAACCGAAACACAGAAGTGCTTGCACACTACTGATTGGCGGCAGAATAATTGGCACAGCGGTGGACCTACTTAGACGAAGTTTGCAGAAAAGTCCTACCACATAGTAGTCTTATTAGTTTTATTCTTAATGGTGTCTAGCATTTTCTGCGGTGTCAAGCATTTTCTGCTGTCAGCAAAAATATGACAGTACAAATATAAAACTATTTGTGAATTTGTGTCGTGTGTTGGCAATGTCTGGAGCTGAGATAAAGCCATTAAACGATCTGTAATTTTATTATCCGTATCATTTGACGCATTAAACTTACCCTGCAGTTGGCTGCGGGTTCCGTGGATTCAATATTAACGTAGCACGCGAACAGCACACTTAATTTAATTAACATATTGACTTGTTTCTTATACTGTAAATTAGAAATTTCAGTTTCACTTTTTGTTGTGGTGTATTCACACACCACAACAAAGAGCCTCTGTGATGATTGAGCAGGTCGGATAACCTGGAGACGGCGGTTTCGATTCCCACAGCAGGACAAGTATTTGTGCATGGTAAAAAGCACAAATACTTGTTCCGAGTCTGGGTGTTATGGGTCCCGAAGTTCCTGGGTTCCTAGATACAGGAAATCCTACTTAGGGTCCATGATCTATGTACGTGATCCTTGGACGTTATTATCATTATTATTATGCACTTATTTACGTTGTTGCTTTGTCTGGTTCAGTAATTTTGTTTTAAGTCTTTTGATCTTTTGAGTTCATTTATTTTAATGATGTGTCAAAAGAGAGTGAACCCAAAATGATTAAATTGCACAAGTTAAAACCACTGAAGTGTTCCATCATAAAAAGAAATCGTTTTAATAATAGACGAGATATGTGCCTACCGCCGAATACATAAAGTTCAATATTAAAGCATTTTGACGACCTTTTTTGTTAAGGGTGGAAATCGCATAACGCCGGAGTTCAGTCCTGGATTTTCTTATATTAATATTTTATGATCTAACGCATAATGGCACGCCATCTAGACAACTGAGCTTTTTTAAACTAAAGCGAAGTTCGATACACTTTTGTTGTAATAGAAGGAGGTCCATAGGTTTGCTGAATTAATGATATGCCGATTGACTTTGTATAAGATATATTAATTAAAAAGATATTTACAAAAACCAAAATGCGGAAAATAAAATTTTCTCTAATGTGAAGTCTATATCAACAACATTCGTTGCCCCTAGCAACTAGCTGGAAAAGTTCTCTATTAAACTGGTATGTAAACTTTTTCGTGGGCTAGCACACCACATCACCCCCCTCCAGAGACCGTCCTACGGGCGATAATATTCTGGAAAACGCACTGTTCGTCCTGATCGAGTGGTGGTCACTGGAGCGTCTCGGGTCTCGGGTGCTGCCACGACGGGAGAATGGTCCAACTCACGAAGTATGTAGGCAGGTTTAATGCGGTCGACTGATACAGTGACTTCTTTGCCTTTTATGCGGAGCTTAAAAACTTTATCCCCTCGTTCTATCACCTCATGCGGCCCTGTGTAAGCTGCTTGAAAAGATGGGTGCGAGGTGTCATCTCTGAGAAAGACGTGGGATGCTGTTTCTAAATCTTTGAAAATGAATATGGAGCGGTTATTCCCATGGTGAGAAGTTGGTAATGGCAACAAATTTTTGGCGAATGTGCGCAGTCTTTCAGTGTATACTGTCAAGTCCTCTGTGCCATCAGCCGATTGACAAAAAATGTCCCCTGGGAGTCGTAGTGTCTCTCCATATACGAGCTCAGCTGGAGTCGCTTGTAAGTCTTCCTTAAATGCCGCCCGGATTCCCAGTAGTACAAGTGGAAGTGTTTCAAGCCAGCTGCTCGTCGCATGACATGTAATGGCGGCTTTAAGCTGTCTGTGGAATCTTTCGACGAGTCCATTGCATGCTGGATGGTAGGCTGTAGTTCGTCTGCGTTGAAATCCGATGATGTGGGACAGATGCTTAAAAAGTTCTGATTCAAACTGTCGACCACGATCAGTGACGATATCTTCAGGGCAGCCGAATCTGGATATCCATCCGTGAACTAAAGCTTTTGCCACTGTTTCAGCTGTTATCTCCTGTAATGGTATAGCTTCGGGCCATCGTGTGAAGCGATCTACACATGTGAGACAGTAACGATACCCCTGTGAGAGAGGTAAAGGTCCGATCAAATCTATGTGGATTTTCATGAATCTGGCTCGAGGTAAGTTGAATGATGCTAATGGAGATGAGACATGACGTGTTATTTTTGATCGTTGGCATGCTAGGCAGGAACGAGTCCACTCTCTACAATCTTTTCGCATACTAGGCCATACATAGCGTTCCGATATCAGTTTCGTCGTCGCATTTATGCCAGGGTGGCTAAAAGAATGCAAGTTTTCGAACACTTGCCGTCGCATGTCTTTGGTCACATAAGGTCTGGCCACATTGCTGCTCTTGTCACAATAGATTTCTGTGTGAGATCCAGGCAGTTTGATTTTTGTCAAGCGCAGAGAAGTATCGCTATCCAAAAGTTGTTCTAGTTCAGGATCTGTGCTTTGTGCTTGAGCAAGCTTGGATAGATCGATGGGCTGAGTAATCTCTTCGATGCGTGATAAACTGTCAGCCACAACGTTATCCTTTCCTGAAATATGCCTGATATCTGTGGAAAACTGTGAAATAAAATCCAGATGTCTGAACTGTCTTGGTGAGCACTTTTCTTTTCGTGAATGAAATGCGAAAGTTATGGGCTTATGGTCAGTGTAAATAATAAAGGCTCTCGCCTCCACCATGTGACGAAAGTATTTTATTGCTTCGTAGATGGCGAGAAGTTCCCTGTCATAAGGCGAGTATTTCTGTTGACATGGCGAAAGTTTTCGAGAGAAAAATGCTAAAGGTTCCCACAGGCCGTCTCTATGCTGTTGTAAAGCTGCGCCCATTGCTGTGTCTGAAGCATCAGTGACTATAGCGAGCTTCGCTTGGCAGTCTGGATGAGCAAGTAGTGCTGCTTGGCAGAGACTTTCCTTGCAGGTGATGAATGCTTTAGTAGCTTCTTCTGATAAATGCACGGGATGTGAACCTTTAACTGATCCTGTGAGCAGTGCATTCAGAGGCGCTTGATGCCGTGCTGCGTCAGGAATAAACCTTCTGTAAAAGTTCACCATTCCTAGGAATCTTCGCAGTTCTCTAACGGTTTTCGGTGGTGGGTAATTCGCAACTGCTTCTACCTTCGATGGTAACGGCTTAGTGCCAGCTGCTGAGATGCTGTGTCCTAAAAACGTTACCTCTGATACACCGAATATGCACTTGTTTGTGTTGATTACCATGCCGTATTCCTTTAGTCTGTTGAAGAGCAGATGAAGGTGCTTCTTGTGTGATTCCTGATCAGGTGAGAAGATCAAAAAATCGTCCAGAAACGGGAAGCAGAACTCCTCAAGGCCCCTAAGCATCTCGTCCACAAATCGTTGAAACGTTTGACTGGCATTACGTAGTCCGAACGTCATGAACGGAAATTCGTATAAACCAAACGGCGTCGTGATTGCGGTCTTCGGAATATCCTCAGGGCAGACAGGAATTTGATTATAAGCTTTTACGAGATCGATAACCGAGTATACTTGACAGCCGGAGAGACAATGTGCAAAGTCATGTATGTGTCGAATGGGATAGCTGTCTGGTACGGTTCTAGCGTTGAGCATTCTGTAGTCACCGCATGGACGCCAGCCGTTATCTTTTTTAGGCGCAAGATGAAGTGGTGATGACCATGGTGACTTTGAAGGTCTGGCTGTTCCGTTCTTCAACATATCTGCAAATTCGTCTTTTGCAATTTTTAATTTATCCGGTGCTAGTCTTCGTGGTGTGCTGCTTATTGGCGGTCCTGCAGTAGTCTGTATATGATGCATGGTATTATGCTTCGGAACACGGTGGACACCGGAAGGTCGAGTAATCTCAGGGTATTCGCTTAGTATGTTATGATATACGGAATTTCCAGAAATAACTTTTACCGATGAAATGTTCCCAGTTGACTGTGCAGGTGAAGCTGGGGACGTAAGGCTTGTAGTGTTGTCGATTAAACGTTGATTTCGACAATCCACGATGAGGTTGTAAAATGATAAAAAATCCACACCTATTATGGCCTTTGTAACGTCCGCTACGATGAATCGCCAAGTAAAGTCGCGGCGCAAGCCTAGGTTCAGCACTAAATGAGCGTAGCCGTAAGTAGAAATGGGTGTACCGTTTGCCGCACACAGCTCATAATTTGTTGTCTCACGACGTTCCTTGAGTGCTGATCGGGGGAAGACACATACGTCACTGCCAGTATCGATGAGAAACTGCATCTTCGTAGCGCCGTCCGTGACAAATAGGCGACCGGAAGTTTGGCAATCGGTCGTCGCCATTACCGACTGCTGTTCGCGTTTCCCGCATGGTATTCGCATGGTTTTACGCATTTACTTGCTTCATTGCCGAACTTATTATGATACCAGCACACAGGAAATTTTCTATAGTTCGACTGTGATCGTGTGGAGCTAGAACGACCGCGCGTTTTCTTGTTTGAACGATTCGGTGCACGTGAATGCCGGTTCACCTGCGCAGTTAGAGCTTGCACTTGTTTGGTAAGTTCAGCAATCTGTTGGTTCATGGCTTCTAAAGAGCTTCCTGGTATGGCACTTGATGTTGATGCTACGTGCGCTGTAGGCGAAACAACGTCATGGATGCGGTCAGCGAGATCTGCGAGCGCTTCCAGTGAAGACATCATCTGCGAAGCGATTATCGTTTGCGTGCTACTTGGTAGGCGACTGGTCCATATAGTACGTAGAAAATCTTCGGGAACTCCAGGTCCAGCCAAATGTTGCAAATGTCTTAGAAACTGAGATGGCTTACGGTCTCCAAGTTCTGCGTGCATAAGTAATTGCTTGACCTTCTTTTCTCGTGACGCGGACAGTCGCTTGATAAGTTCCGACTTCAATTTTTCATACCTGTTGGTGTCGGGCGGGTTGATAATTATATCTTCCACCTCAGAAGCATACTGCGGGTCTAGTTGGCCGATAACGTAGAAAAACTTCGTATTGTCCGTAGTAATGTTCGATATCGCGAATTGGCCCTCGATCTGCGCGAACCAAATGGCCGGCTTTTCAGGCCAAAACGGCGGAATGCGCACGCCCACACGACAAATATCTTCGTTCTTATCGGTTGAGAGCGACATCTTTATGTGAATCAGTATCAGAATTATCGCAATCAGCAACAAAATCAAAATCACACACATTTACTGCAAACGTGGACTTTCGGTTCAAAACAGGTCACCAGTAAAGCGAAGTTCGATACACTTTTGTTGTAATAGAAGGAGGTCCATAGGTTTGCTGAATTAATGATATGCCGATTGACTTTGTATAAGATATATTAATTAAAAAGATATTTACAAAAACCAAAATGCGGAAAATAAAATTTTCTCTAATGTGAAGTCTATATCAACAACATTCGTTGCCCCTAGCAACTAGCTGGAAAAGTTCTCTATTAAACTGGTATGTAAACTTTTTCGTGGGCTAGCACACCACAAAACCACATTATAAGAGGTGAGGTTATGTTCGTTGCATATTTTTATATGTATTTTTTTTTTGAGAAATTGAGTCGTTCAACGATTATGTCAGTCTCATAGTACAAAAAATTATATAATAGACAGGGAAAGAAATTTATGTTAAATTGTGTATCAGTTTGTACACACACCGATACAGCAGAATACCCGCGTTGGATGTTTGTGCGTATAATATGCTTTGAAAAATACCCATTTCTAAGCGATTAAGTTGGACTGATCGAATAAATCGTTTCTCATGGGAGCACTCCGAACACACTCCATCAAAAAGTGATATAGGCCGTCTTTGACTCCGCACAGATCACAATTTAAGACTATCTTCAATACGCATTAAATGCTTAAAACTAGGGATGTGTCCGGATCGAAGTCTATGAGCATTTAATGTGTTTATGGATATAAGTAGTAATGAATAGGCGTGGTTGCGAATGTGATTTGGACGTTCGAAATGGGGCTAAATTTTTGCGAATAGGACTTTCTGCAATATTGTAACAATTTACGAATCAGACGTACAGCACTTCATGTATGCAGGTGTCTTATAAGTAAAGGAAGATTTTTCTGAATTCCTGTATCCTACAAAAGATTATATATTTTAATATGTATAGGCTCGGGGGTTAGGTATGGCGGGCAAACTATAAAACTATAGCCCTTCAGCATGTGCACCGGGCCGTGTCCGGAGCAAGAATGATCCGTAGTACACCGAGCGCTCCCTTTTTATAGCCAGATGGGTGGGGGAGCGATGACAGTTGCCGGTGCTGCCACTATAATAAATTTAAATGCTACCACAGGGTAAATAACGGTACTGCCCACTGCGCATAGAGTTTACAACTGGACGTTGCCGCCGTCATATGGACATTATTATTTATCTATAAAACATAACATTACAGAACAGTTTAATGCCCCTAAGATGACGGCTCATAGATAAGTCTATAAATATTACTGGCGTAACTCTGCCTTAACTTTTCTTCAATTACCAGTTTCAATCAAACATGAAAACGTTCTGATTGAAAATTATATTGGTTATTCGGCTAATTAATTTTCTACTTCATGTGTTACCGTTTGTTTTGTATTCGTATTTATGAATGGTGGTTTTGCTTGCTACCACCATCAAGTGAGGGTTCTGTCGCCAAGCAATTGAAGTGCTGAGAAAAAAGGGCTTAACTGTCAAATTGACAGTTTCGAGAAAATTGACTTTAAATGTCAACGGCTTCATTTTAATGTAGAGTGCTTACAAGGTAATAGAAAAGGTTTATGCAAGCTTCAGTTGTTTGAAAATGAGAGTATGATTTCTATTTTAAAATATAAAATATAGACCTAGTTCGTAAAATTACTGTAAAAATATAATATAATAAAATAAATATAATAATGTTTTTATGCTAAGCGAACTGTATTCCTGTGACAGATAAACCGTTTTTAGACTCAAAATCCTCGAGATTTAAGCCTCATTTTGGTATTTTGAGAGTGTATTATTGTAGATAATTTCACGCTGAATCCAACGATACCCATAAGTCATTTTGTGAAAAAAATCAGTTAAACCCTTTTTCTTCTCACCCCTTGAATTGTCAATAATACTACTGATATACTGTCAATACTATCGGGCATATTATGGTCTCTAAGTATCGTGTAAAATATGTATAAGTGTTACACTAAAAAATGAGTGTACTTTAGACCACATGACTGAAGTAAAACTTCTTTAGCTTCATCTATCGGCCGGTATAACTTTGTTTTTGCTTTGTTTAATGGTAATGTCGCCATTTTAAGTTTGTAATTTTACCGGTCATACCAATATAATAATAAAAATTTTAAGTGATTTTAAACTTTGTTCTGTTGGCAAAAAATCTACGTGAATCAACTTTCGTTCGCCTCGTTACGCATTCATCAGCTTACTCCCCAAGTCAAGCGTAAGCGTGCGTAAATAAGTTTTACTTCAGCATTTTTTACTTCAAAAATGATAATTACCATTATTATTTTTGAAGTAAAAAATGCTTAATTATACCGAATATCTACCATAAGCCTACCCATAGTCTGTGTATTGTGGGACCATGTTCCTCGTAGTTCCTGGGTTCCTAGATACAGGGAATCTTAGTTAGGGTCCAAGGTTCATGTATGTGATCGTTAGGCGTTATTATTATTATTATATTTGATTATTGTTCAGTTGCCTGCGCCTAAACCAACTAGCTTCCCAATTTGATTAGTTGCACAAGTTTGAATAAATTAGATTATCCCTCCCTAAAGCACACCCTCCCGAATATCTCAATATCAAAACATTCGCCGTAAATCGGGTATCCCCTAATAAATAACGAACTAAACTATAATGCCTTTAATGGTTCTATACCCGGGCGGAAGTGCGTGACAAAATAACAATTGGGGTAGGAAATACCCTCAGGTAGAAACTATGGAAGCAAATAGAGTATTTTGATTAAAATAAAACCCACGTGAAATTATATTTTCGTAATTTATCAAGATAATAGTGGATATATTAACTATGGAATTAATTACACAAATATAATAGGTCTTCTTTACCTATGAAATTGCCGTATTGCAGTACAGACTTTTTCAAACAAAAAAAAGTTTTGATTGGCTATGAATTCTAAATTCAAATTAATTTTGTTTTAAAAATATGACATTCTATTTACAATATAAGTCTTTTGTTTATTGATTAGCGTTGTATTTTCATTACATTTCAACATTTTTCCTCATAATGGATACTTTGAAATTTCGTGTAATTATGGAATATGAGTTCCGTCGTGGCACCAACGCGGCACAAACGACACGTAACATCAACGACGTTTACGGAGAGAACTGTACAAACGAACGTACAACCCGTTATTGGTTTGCTCGGTTCCGTTCTGGGAATTTTGACTTGAAAAATGAACCTCGTGGTCGTCCGGAAACTTTGGTCAACAATGATGAATTAAAGGCGATTGTGGAAGCTGATGAATCTCAATCTACAGCTGAGCTGACAGCAGCTTTTGATGTTAGCATCAAAACAATATTGATCCATTTGCGACAGATTGGCAAGATAAAAAAGCTTGATAGATGGGTGCCCCACGAACTTAACGATCGCCAGCGCAACGTACGCGTCGAGACTTGCCTTGCGCTGCTTAACAGGCACAGAAATGAAGGAATTTTGAACCGAATTGTTACGTGTGACGAAAAATGGATTCTTTTCGACAATCGAAAGCGCTCAGCAAGTTGGTTAGATCCTGATTCGGTACCAAAGCAATGTGCAAAACGAAAAAAGACCCCTAGAAAGGTGATGGTCACAGTTTGGTGGTCTAGTGCTGGTGTGATTCATCATAGCTTTTTACAAAACGGCGAGAGCATTACTGCAGATGTGTACATTGAAGAACTGACCACAATGATGGCGAAACTCGCACGTCTGCAACCAGCTTTGGTCAATCGGTCGTCTCCACTGCTACTTCACGACAACGCGCGACCCCATACTGCACAACAGACCGTCTCTAAGCTGCATGAGTTGGGTTTGGAAGCTCTCCCTCATCCGCCATACTCACCAGATCTTGCGCCTACCGACTATTACTTTTTCCAAAATTTGGACAACTTTTTAGCGGGAAAAAAATTCAATTCCCGAGAGGCAGTACAAAACGCCTTTGAAGAGTTTGTTGTCTCCCGTCCTGCTGATTTTTTCAAGAAGGGCATCCATAAACTGCCACAGCGTTGGCAAAGATGCATTGATTGCAGGGGTGATTACTTTCAATAAAAGAAATAAATAAGTTCGAAAAAAAAATACTTTAACTTTTTTCAAACAAAACGGCAATTTCATAGGTAAAGACCTAATATTATATTGGCAGCCTTTGTGGTGTGGTGGATGAGCAGGTCGGCTCATAACACAAAGATGGCAGGCTCGATCGGCAGGACAAGTATTTGTGCACAGAAAAAAAGCGCAAATACTTGTTCTGAGTCTGGGTGTTGCGGGACCATAGTCCTATGTAGTGCCTAGGTTCCTAGACATAGACAATCCTAGTTAGAGTCCAGGATCTATGTATGTGATCGTTGGGCGTTATTATTATTAAAACCTAAAAATTGCACTCAGCGGGATTTGAACTTGCGTTCCAGGTCACCGGATTTAAATGCTCAAAAAATTAAGTACATGGTTGTATTGTCATAGGCTTACTCCTCATTAGCTGCGAAGTAGTCCTAAAGAATGGCTTTGCCAACTAAGCTATGGTCACATTTCACAGTGAATTATGAGTTGTAAAGCGTGGGGTTAAAATTCCCACTATTGCAATTTTTAGGCACTGCTGTATTTGATGATGTGTAGTACAAAAATCACATCACACTTCACAATAATATTATAAAGGTGAAAGTTTGTATCTTGTTTGTTACTCCTTTACGCTTGAATGTATTTGGATGCAATTTGGCACCATAATAGCTTATACACTGGATTAACATATTAACGTATAAGCTACATTTTATGTCGGAAAAGTGGAATGTTCCCGTGGGATGAGCAAATAATTAAAATACTTTTTATCCGCGGGGCTCAACACTAGTTGACTAATTGATGAGTTAAGTACATTGATTTATAAATATGAACACTCCTTTACTTTATCATCTTTTAAACTATTTTCCACTTCTCAGTAACAATTTTTCTCTTACCGTTTGAAATATTCAATCCCCGGCTAGCTTCCGCCAGTGCTTAGAGTCAAAAACCTCTTATTTTGACGAAAACTTGGTTTATTCATACATTCGACTGTAAAATCTCGCAATGCAAGTTTATGAATACGCGCCGCTCGCTCAGATATGCTGCCGTGCTATTCACGTGTCTTCATATGCCTGCAGGGACGTACTCAGGAATATCATGGATTTTTATTTTCAAGGAATGACATGACGAGCTTGTCGTTTGCCGCATGTTAAGCGTCACGGCGGCCATACCAGTTACACTGCCACTCAGAACTCTAAAGTATAGGGTTTCACGTGATATTGCACTGCGCACGTCATCCTGAGACACAAGAACAGTCTAGTCTACACTGTTCTTGTGTCTCAAGATGACGTAGTAATATTACTAGACTGTAAGATTAAGTCATAAAGTCATTTCATTAGCTGCATTGCCATCGTCCACCAACTGACCGTAAAGCAAAAGTGGACGAAAAAAATCTAGGAGCTTAAGATTCCTCATGCTTTGAATTGAGAACCACCTCCTTTATTAAAGTTGGTTGAAAAGGAACAGAGGAGTTTTGGCGGGAAAACGAAAAAGATCACGTCGCCGCATTGTATTATTTTCCAAAACTTGTGTTATTTTCAGTGTTAGTGCATAGAATTGGTGGCATTTTATTCGTTAAGTGCTGGACTACAGGCATGAGTGTAGGAAAGTGGTATAATGATGGTGAAAAGTTTATTTTCGTGTTGTTTCGAAAACTCCATAGAAGCTTCTGGTAAAGTTGCCACCGCTTTCTAGGAGTATAACTTGACTAGACTAGACTACGGCTTGACTTGATGACCTGGACTGTGACTTGCTTGACACACATATATATATATATATATATTACTTAACTCAAGAAATTATCATTTACTTGACACTGGCTAAATACATGAAAGTGTGGAGCCATACTAAAACAAAAAAAAAAGAACTGAGTTCCTTTTCACACGCCTACAAAACATTCATTCTATTTTTGAATTTCGGAAATAAAATCTTTTCTCAAGTGGAAGTAACACAAAACAATAACGTGAATACAATATTATTTGCAAGGTTATTTAATACTATAATAACATAAATAGAAAATTAACATAAATTTTTTTTTAATTTATTAAATTAATTTTTTTTTAAATTTATTAAATTAAATTTTTTTTAAAGTTTTTTTTTGAACGAGCTTAATGCTGTTGATCTCTAACGACCTTTACAGCTTCACCTCACCACGCCCAGCCGTCAAATGTGGGAGGCAACTAGCTGGCGGGCACCCCTGGGGTGCGAGCCTCGGCTTGGGCCGTTGCCGGGATAAGAGGATCGAGAAGACTACGTCCACTGGAAGAGTGGACCCTATTGAAAGTCGCGACCGTTCTAGCTAACCTACGGGGGGTACGTCGACCTCGCCGGCGGGGTCGGTGTCTGATTGTGTTACGCTGGTATCCTATACCGGTGCCGAAAGCGGTACCTGAGCCAGAAGGGCTAGACTGGTCCGGTGATCCTAGCGCAGCCGAAGCAAAATTTATCTAAGAAGCAAATTATGTTCTATATCCAACTCCACCCCTGACCAGTACGTCACTCGGCACAGGTACCACGTGCAGTAACATAGTACATACACACATACATACTTGTGCCGTATGGCAGCTTGCACCTGAGCTCCAATTAAACCGGGATTACTTCTTCAGTTAGGTATTAATTTTGATGACGTCAAGAACATGCATGGAGTAAATACCTTTGATGGAATTAGAAGACAGCCTTTGAAGTGTTTTATAAAAATTACTAGCTATAATAAATAATATACTAGTAGCCCGCTCCGGCTTCGCACGGGTGTAAAATACATAGCCTATGTCATTCACTGAACCAAGGCGCTATTTATAGGCACGCTCCCGCGCCGCCGCCCCGGCCGGCCGGAACCGCCGCAAACGCTACGTCCCGCAATTTTTAAATCTGTAATATCTTCGAAAATATTTATTTAAATCATATGCTATATATATAAGGGCCATATAGATCTATATTAAATCAACAATGTATTAAAATTATTTAATTAGATAAGGATTAATGCTGTATTGGTTAAAATCGCTTCGAAAATTAGCCATTATTTGTCGTAAAAATAAATGACATAAAATTGTTATTGTCGGATATCCATAAGAGATAGAAAATACCAAAGCGGAGTTTTCTATAGACCTTTTCAATGTGTACAATACTAAGTACATTATTTTGATAAATCTCGTAGGGTTCAGAATGCGTTTGCAATGTAAGCGGAAAAAATGTTGAAAAAATTTACGACATCACATTAGAAACCTCAAATATAACAGTATTTCTCCACTATTTAATGGATGTTATTATACATATAAACCTTCCTCTTCAATCACTCTATCTATTAAATAAAGATTTAAGCATACATAGGGACAGAGAAAGCGATTTTATTTTATACAATGTAGTGATAGTGATAGTGATGTCGTTTAGTAGGATGCCCATCTGCGCTAAAAACTTCGCACTATTCTCTCTAGGTCACGCGAAACTTCATGAGCTCTCGGAAGTTAGCGCGGATGGCTGCGCAGTACGCACATTATAGTTACTGTATGGCCGCTTTTACAATGCACTCAACTGTACCATACGCAGTTTGGTACTTGGGCCTAACTTCCGAGAGCTCATAAAGTTTTGCGCGAGTTATACATACCCAAATGACCCTTTCGTGTGATTTTTGAGCAGATCGGCTCATATCCACGAGACGGCGGGTTCGATTCCCGCGGAAGGATAAGTATTTTTTTATAATATAATAATAACGCCCAACGATCATATACATAGATTGTAGACCCTAACTAGGATTCTCTGTGTATAGGGGCCCAGGAACTACGAGGACCTTCCTTCATCCTTTGAACGTACTATATAATTAAGAAATTATAAGTGCAAAAGGGTTTTGGCGGGAACGCGAAAAAGATTGCTTCACCGCATTGTATTATTTTCCAAAACTTGTGTTATTTTCAGTGTTAGTGCATAAAATTGGTGGCATTCTATTCGTTAAGTGCTGTATTACAGGCGTGAGTGTGGGAAAATGGTATAATGATGGTGAAACGTTTCTTTTCGTGTTGTTTCCAAAACTCCATAGAAGCTTCAAGTAAAGTTGCCACCACTTTACTAGGAGTGTCACTTTGACTAGACTATGACTTGACTTGATGACTTCGACTGTGACTTGACACATATTTGCGTGAAATATCATTAACTTGATAAATTATCAATTACTTGACACTGGCTAAATACACAAAGGTGTGGAGCCAAAACAAAAAAAAAAAAACAAAAAAAAAAAGTGCAAAAGTACATATGTGTGGATGTATGGATGTTTGTTACTCTTTCACGCAAAAATGACTAAATAGATTTTAATGAAACTCGGAATAGGTACAGATAGCTTATACGCTGTATTAACACATAGAATACATTTATTCGCGAGTGAAACCGCGGGGCACAATTTGTATAAGAATAAATGAATAAAGCACGTACTTGCAGTGCTACTTACAGCGTTGCCAGTGAAAAAATTTAATTATCCATGTAATTAATTCAGGTAACGTCTCTTCGCTAGCTAAAGATACTTGGGCAGTTAGCGTTTTAAAAATATATCATGAACCGTGCTTTAGCGTAAAAAGAGGTTTTGTTTAATTAATGAAGACACTCTGATGTATAACTTGTACGGAAGTACTAGACAGTCACTCCATTTATTACAAAAAAAAACGAGTGAGCTGTAGACCACACGACTGAAGTAAAATATCTTTAGCTCCATCTATCGGCCGGTATAACTTTGTTTTTGCTAAGTTTAATGTTAATGTCGCCATCTTGACAATTGTAAATTGTCATTTTACCGGACATACCAACATAATAATACAAATTTTAAATAATTTTAAATTTGTTATGTTGACAATGGAGATCTACGTGAACCAACAACTTTCAACTTCCATTCGCCTCGTTACGCATTCACCAGCTTACCTCCTTAGTCAAACGTACGTAAAAACGTTTTATTTAAAAAAAGAATGGAAAGGTCATTGACCTCACCAATGGCATTTTTTCTAACTGGTGTGAAGTTGGCAGCCAATAGTTAGCAGCCCTATAAAGCCAGTAGTTTTTAATTGTTTTGTTTTGGCTCCACACTTACGTGTATTTAGCCAGTGTCAAATAATTGATAATTTCTCAACTTAATTAATATTATATAATGTGTCCAAGTTATCAAGTTAAGTCATAGTCTAATCTAGACAAGCCATACTGCTAGTAAAGTGATGGCAACTTTACTTGAAGCATCTATGGAGTTTTGGAGACAACACGAAAAAAAAAACGTTTCAACATCATTATACCACTTTCCCACACTCATGCCTGTAATCCAGCACTTAACGCATAAAATGCCACCAATTTTATGCACTAACATTGGAAAATAATACAATGTGGCGACATGATCTTTTTCGTTTTCCCGCCAAAACACCTAGCTAATAGTTATAACCTGACCAAATTAGGAATGACAATTTTGAAGCACTAAAATATTCATATATGTTACTAGATATATTTTACTATGTGGTAGGACTTTGTTGCAAAGTTCGTCTAGGTAGGTACCACCGCTTTGCCAGTTATTCTGCCGCCAAGCAGTAGTGTGCAAGCACTACTGTGTTCTGGTTAGAAGGGCACTGTAGCTAGCGAAATTACTGGGCAAATGAGACTTTATGATCTGATTTCACAGTCGAGTAATTTTATTACCAGTCTGTGCTGATGTCTCAGGATGATGTGCGCAGTGAAATTGTTTGAAATCATTTTGAAACGCATTTCACCATAGATGTATGTGTTCCCCTGATAAAATGTTTTTAGGTTATGATCTAAGACTAGAAGAATAACTGACGAGAGACTTATTTCTGAGACAGAATTAGAGAGTTAAACAAAAAAACGTAATTGCAAAATCATTGTGCCCGAATTATTCTCGAGCAGCGATCAGAAGCAACTTTTAATATTAATCTACACATAAATAATAATAATAGTAATCGAAACTCTTCTGTGAAAACTGATAAATTTAAAAGTTTCATCATTTTTTATTCTTTCACTATATCCAAATATTCTAAAATTTTACTTTCATTATTTAAAACAACGCTTATTTTTAGTAAACTTTGAGGAGACACTATCTGAATATTTTATGAGCACAGTTTTCAAAACATCGTAAAATTGCGTTTTATTTGCCGTGTTTTCGTCGCCTCGTTTGGTTAGAGTTAAGGCGATTAGCGATTTTTACAAATATTCATATATTACAATAAATAAAGTAAAATGTAACTTTATGAAACTGATGAATTATAATGAGTTACATTTTTATACTACTTTAAAATGTAAATAAATAATTTATTTTTATTTTCATGAACACATCCTCAACAACAATCATTGATACTTATTATATGAGTTTAAAAAAAGCAAAATATCTACTACTACTAATATATATAACTCTGCTCATATTGTAAACATGAAAGATTGAATCAAAGCAAATACTGTTTGAATAGCTATTAATCGATCATAGATTTTAAACTTTATATTGAAAAAAGTGGAATTCCAGTAAATATGATAGTAATTATTATTACACGCCCCTTCCTTTTGTTTACGTAATAAATTTATAACAAAAATAGTTTTTACTATGTTTACAACGACACAAAAGATCACACTAATAATTAAGTTTTATGTAAGTAACTTCTATTAAGGTTCGAACAAACCGGCACGGGCTACCGAGCGGCCTACGGCGCGGCCTATAATCATGACAGATGGGTTGTGGCAAGCCAACCCACATATCCACCTGCTCCACCCAGGGCAGGTGAAAATGAAAAATGAAAAAAATGAAAAAACACATTTATTTGGATAAAGGCAAATAAGTACATTACATTAGGTTAGAAAAACCTGGGTCCCCACACTAGGCTCAGAGCCCGTATTATGCGGTCCAGGCCTCTTTCGCCGGAAATAATATGGGAAATGCCTAAGCTACAAATATTTATATAAATTACAAATAATTTTTAAATTAAAGATTTTGTTAAGATAAAAAATAAATACGCACTAATTTTTAGATTAATATTCGCATGCTAGAATACTAATCTAACCAAGATTTGCGAATGTGAGAAATGACGTGGTGAGTGTGTGTGTGTGTGTGTGTGTGTGTGTGTGTGTGTGTGTGTGTGTGTGTGTGTGTGTGTGTGTGTGTGTGTGGTGTGTGTGGGTGTGTGTGTGTGCGTGGTGTGTGTAACACATATATAAAAATTAATAATTAATAGATACGATATAGTAAAGATAATATGGTATGTATACGTGATAACAATATATTTTTATTTTTTGGTTATTTTAATGCTACAAGTAAATTTTCAGTTTCTACATAGCTCATGCCATTTAGCTTAGTGAACAGAGTTTTTTTTAATTCAAACACACTGAGGGATTTAATGTTATTATCTGTATTTAGTTTGTTATAGAGAAAAGGCCCAAGGAATTTCATAAATTTGCCAGCAAATGCTGTTCTGACGTGAGGAACAGTACATACATTATGTGACGTACGTTTTTTCTTAGTTGGTTGAGTAAATTTAACCAGGGTGTGTTGATGAAGGACAACATGTTGAATAAAAAGCTGCCTGACTGAGAGAACTTGACAGTCACGGTACAGGTTAATCGTAGGGTATATGTAGGGTTGCTTTGTACTACATTTGAGTAAACCTCGTTTCGCTCTTTCGAGTGGCAACATGTGTGTTTTATACGCACCTCCCCAGGATGTTATGCAGTATGTGGTGATAGACTGACAGATTGCATAGTACAGTAGTCGTATTACTTCCCAGTCAGCACTGTCTCGGATACTTTTGAAAACCGCTGTGAGCTTTCGTATTCGGTTCGTAAGTTGAGTTATGTGGGGTATAAAGGAAAGTCTGTCATCAATAATGATACCCAGATATTTAATCGTGTTTACTTTTTCTAAGACAGAACAGTCACATGAAGATGTTATATTTGAAGGTGGAATCCATAAAAGATTATCCCGGGTTAAAAAAAGAAAAAATTGCCAGCCGCTATTAAGCACGTGGTTGTCTGCATCGCACCCAAGTTTGTAAGCTTTATTACCGCTATCCGCTCGTAATACGACCTTAACTTCCGATCGTCATCTCATCCAATAACAATCTGAGGAATTTCAAAATCTAAAAAGTTTAAAATAAGAAAACGGTGGAGCGCTCCGAAAGTACATAAAATTAAATATCCGGAAAGAATCAGGGCGTTATCTGTAATAGAAATCTCTGGATTTATCGGGTTTGCGGCTGCGGAATTGTACTGGCTTTGGAATGAAATATAGGCTGAACAGCGGCTTGCTCGTTGCCGCTTTATTTTTTTTAAAGACACGCTGTATTGGCGGTCTTTGCAAGTTGGTGTTGCCAGTCACGAACAGACATCTCATAATTGGTAGTTTATGGCTATGGCCAAATTAAAAAATAAATGTGTTGTAAAGACATAACTAACACGAATTTATTTAGAATTAGGTTGTTGTTGTTTCACGTCACTTGAAATGCGACTATTGTATTTTATGAAAAACGTAACACACTTAAATAATATTAAATCCCAATTAAAGTATAATTTTGTTCTCTTCAATTTAATGTGTGATTTGTTTTTGTAGGATAATCCATTTATGTTACAATCTAAATATTTTGATTAAATTAAAACTTTAAATTAAACTCTAGTTAGGTTATAACTTATTAAAACAAAAAAGCCATTAAATTCTTTTGCATAATAATCAAACTGAATATTAAAGCATTTTGTAATTTATGTTATATCAAAATATTGTAACATAAATGGTTTTTCCTACACAAACAATGTACATTTTCAATTGAAACCAAAATCGAATAGAGTAACAAACTCCTATGGCAACTCTGTACCGAGTCCCTTCTACGGCTGTTTTTTGCACGACGTTCGACTGTTCGTGATTGATTTCCTTTCGTGGCTGCGACGTGGTTTGCTTGTTGCTAGAAATGGTTTATTATTCGTTGATTGCAACATGTTTTCACGAAAAAATTGTTTCCCATTTAATACGGTGATTACGAAACTTTGAATTGCAACAGATTACGTATTTTGTGCTTCTTTCTGTTGCAAACCATTTCCGTGATCACCTCTGGTATCTGTTGCAATTTAACATAGCAGTTTTTTCCGCTATAAAAACACACACCGCGGCTTCGCCCGCATGGCCTATAGGAAACGAATAAGATTTTTTTCATAGATAATTCAACCACTCGTTTCACCCTTTTAAGGGTGGAATTTCGAAAAACCGTTTTTGAGTGAATACTTACACTTTGCAAAGAACACACCCTTCAAATTTCAAGTCTCTTCAGGATCAGCGATTTAGGCTGTGCGTTGATGTATAAGTCATTTTGTCAGGACTGTGAATTATATCTAAATATCTATGGGCATTTCACACAGCGCCATCTAGCCCCAAACTAAGCAAAGTTTGTACTATGAACCAGATCCGAATATAATACTTAAATACTTTTTTTTGTAAATACATACATAGAATACAATATAACACCCAGACACGGGACAAACATCGATGTTCGTCACACAAATGTTTGTCCTGGGTGGGGATCGAACCCACAACCCACAGTTCAGAAGGCAGGGTTACTACCAACTGAACTATCGTGCCGGTCAATTTTATATGTACAGATTAAAAAAGCTTAATTCAATATAAAAAAGAGGTCTACGAAAGTTGAATTCTTACACTGGTTAGAAAGTTGAAAGTTTCTGTTATAATATAAAATGCATTTCACTTAAAATACATAATGTAAAATGAACATCATAAAAATAAGTAATCCCACTCCCTCTCACAGTTTACATAATCAATCCATCACGGAGAAACCAAAACATTCAAAGCAGAGGAAAATAATAATTCCTATTCTATCGGGAATGTCCTTCAACGAGATTTTTCCATACGACGAAAGCAATTTATGTGATAACGTTTGGGGAAAATTGCCTTTTGCCCTTTCTTTCCGTCTATTGAATTTATTGCCCGATTCAAAGTGAGTGATATTTATTACACAACTATGACTATAGGTAATTTATTGTACTAAAAAAACAAGGGGTTTTCTGTTTCATTTCTTGTATAAATTCAAAACGTATAAAATTTACCTATGAAATTGCCGTTTTGTTTGAAAAAGTTCATTAATTATCATTTACTTTTATATTAATGGGCTTAGTTTAATTGCTTTTATTAAAATCTATAATACAAAAGGCCCATTTAGCTTATTAGAGATTGGGATGAAACTTCACAATTTATCATTTTAATTTTCGATTGAAATTAAAAAAAACGCCATGAATTATTTTCTGTTTTGACTGGGCTCATGCTTTTACCTGTATATAGGTCTTTACCTATGAAATTGCCGTTTTGTTTGAAAAAAGTATTTTTTTTTCGAACTTATTTATTTCTTTTATTCAAAGTAATCACCCCTGCAATCAATGCATCTTTGCCAACGCTGTGGCAGTTTATGGATGCCCTTCTTGAAAAAATCAGCAGGACGGGAGACAACAAACTCTTCAAAGGCGTTGTGTACTGCCTCTCGGGAATTAAATTTTTTTCCCGCTAAAAAGTTGTCCAAATTTTGGAAAAAGTAATAGTCGGTAGGCGCAAGATCTGGTGAGTATGGCGGATGAGGGAGAGCTTCCAAACCCAACTCATGCAGCTTAGAGACGGTCTGTTGTGCAGTATGGGGTCGCGCGTTGTCGTGAAGTAGCAGTGGAGACGACCGATTGATCAAAGCTGGTTGCAGACGTGCGAGTTTCGCCATCATTATGGTCAGTTCTTCAATGTACACATCTGCAGTAATGCTCTCGCCGTTTTATAAAAAGCTATGATGAATCACACCAGCACTAGACCACCAAACTGTGACCATCACCTTTCTAGGGGTCATTTTTCGTTGTGCACATTGCTTTGGTACCGAACCAGGATCTAACCAACTTGCTGAGCGCTTTCAATTGTCAAAAAGAATCCATTTTCGTCGCACGTAACAATTCGGTTCAAAATTCCTTCATTTCTGTGCCTGTTAAGCAGCGCAAGGCAAGTCTCGACGCGTACGTTGCGCTGGCGATCGTTAAGTTCGTGGGGCACCCATCTATCAAGCTTTTTTATCTTGCCAATCTGTCGCAAATGGACCAATATTGTTTTGATGCTAACATCAAAAGCTGCTGCCAGCTCAGCTGTAGATTGAGATTCATCAGATTCCACAATCGCCTTTAATTCATCATTGTTGACCAAAGTTTCCGGACGACCACGAGGTTCATTTTTCAAGTCAAAATTCCCAGAACGGTACCGAGCAAACCAATAACGGGTTGTACGTTCGTTTGTACAGTTCTCTCCGTAAACATCGTTGATGTTACGTGTCGTTTGTGCCGCGTTGGTGCCACGACGGAACTCACATTCCATAATTACACGAAATTTCAAAGTATCCATTATGAGGAAAAATGTTGAAATGTATTGAAAACACAACGCTAATCAATAAACAAAAGACTTATATTGTAAATAGAATGTCATATTTATAAAACAAAATTAATTTGAATTTAGAATTTATAGCCAATCAAAACTTTTTTTTGTTTGAAAAAGTCTGTACTGCAATACGGCAATTTCATAGGTAAAGACCTATTATTTTTAACCAGTTTTATTATAATTAATTAAACGTAATTATTATTATTATATTGATATGCACGTATTAAAAACGTTTCTCTTATATTTTATCTTTACGACAAAGAGTTTGATGCAGTAGGTTGATAAACTTAGATCTTTTTTGTCGTGTTGATAATAATTTTACTGCGTTAAGGAAATATATATAATACAATATACTCAAACAATAGGTATCATATAACGAAAAAATAATAATTCCTCTTAACTAACCAGCGATCTCTGAAAAATAATAACTTTGCCTGGACAGCTTCCAAATTTTCTCATCAACAGTTTTTTTAAAGATGCTGTTATATTAATTGGGGACAGAATCACTCGTTACCTTAATAGGAGTGGCCTTTGAAATAATTAATATAAGTGGATAAAATTTAGTGCAATTTTTGACTTTAGTGCCTTGTGTCAAGGGTGAGGAATAGGATTCGTTTCGCTAAGGCTTCCCTTGGTTGGATTCAAAAGGGAGTAAGGAACTTCCTGCTGTTCATGTCAGTGATTTCATATCGTTTCGGGAGAAAATGTCAATCATTAAATAGGAAATAATCAAAGATATTTCTATAAGATCGTAATAAAATAAACTAGAGTATACGTACTTAATTATGTACAAAAACAATGTCTTTTGTTTTTGTTTCCCTTTTTTGCTGAGAAATTGATTGAATTTTTGCAAATTCGTTGAGGACTTGGTCCTTCGAGCCCTACCCCTCTTCGGATAATGTGGGTTAGGTACTACTTAATCCGGGGCTACCACGCCCCCATTCTCGTCCCGTTCTCGCTAACGACCTGAAACCGGTGATTGGCCCAATATCTGTTTAGTCACGTACGAAAGTCGTAGTTAATCACATTCACCTACGTTGAGATGCAAAATACAAGAAGAGATGCGAGAAAACGTGGTAGCGATGAAGTTATAGTAGTCCTATTTTGAGTTAATTACAAAGAGGTTTAAAACTTATTTACCTTTTTGGTTATCCCACACATATTATAACTTATAGATCTGAGTCTATGGTCTATTGGTCCTATTCCATACCCTGCTAATGACTTTTCAATGATTTCATGAGGGTAGACCCACAAAATGACAGGCAACGATTGGAATTCCTTGGCGGCATTCTAAAGTCCAGTTAACTGTAAATCTAGAGTCTTCCGTTTAAGGGTGAAAAGTAATCTTCGGGATTGTACATCATAAACATAATGAAAGCTTTTTTTTATATTCCTAGATTACCTTTAAGATACACACTCATATTGATTGATAACACTCTGATTGAATTACAATCTAGTCTAGTCATAAATGTTTGGCTAGTAACCATTTTTTTTAACTCAAACTTCTAAAAACCTAATTTCCAAGACTGCGTTCATTAGCAGTAATCTTATTGTCTCTATTAAGGCGAAGACACTTTGTTCATGTGTTCTTTCCAGCACAAGTTGCACTGCACAATATCTATTCCGTTACACTAACTCAAACGATTATGTTTTTTTAAGTCTTCTAACTAATGAAAGCTTACTTATAATGACAATATAAAGGATAAAATAATAAACCAATAATGAAAGCTGGTGAATGAAAGGCGAAATCTAAAAAATAAAGTCATTCTTATACAAAACATTGTTCCCCAACTAAAGACCTGAAGTTCGAACTTATCCCCGTAATGAATAAACTTCTCGTAGAATTGAAGGTAAAAGATAATGAAATCTCTAAGAGAAACAATACTTTAATGTTCTGGATCTTGTATTGAGATTTTTTTCCCTTCAAATCACGATGGAAAGTTCCGACAAACAAGAGAAAATTCCAGATTAATGGCTTATAAATAAGATTCTAGTAAGACAAGGTTTGGAAAAAAAGGTCGGGTCTTGAACTGAGGTTTTTATTCTACCGTTTCATATATAATAAAACTAGAGGCCCGCCCCGGCTTCGCACGAGCGTATTAAATATATATATATATAGTACACAAGTAAAAAGAGGAGAGATTTGATTGTTTATTTGCATTGAATAGACATTGAAAGTACTGAACCGATTTGAAAAATTCTTTCACCATTAGAACCCTACATTATTCCTGATGAACATAGGAGAGAGAATATACTCATTTATATATATATATATATATATATTTTCAGGTTTTCTGCGGATTCCGCCGCTGCACCAGCCTTACCCTGTGTACCAGCAAGTTGTGACGGCGCAAAGGTGTCCACACACGTTCCGTCTCAAACTAAAGGCCGCCCCAATAATTAATTGAAGTAATTAATAGGCATGTTTAAGTAAATGCCTCAATGCAAACAGCACTACGTTATATCACAACTCTATTTAGACTTAGGTAATGCTTTAAAACAAAAGTATAGCTACTTTAAGCTGTTTTAAGCAGCACATCTTAATTACTACTCTAGCAAATTATTCACTCCTTAAACAGCAGTTAGTTCTCGCTTCAAGCCTTAATTAATTAGGAAATGCATGTTTCCCCTTTGTTGCTCCGTTCGGCAGTGCAATTGTTGTTTTAATTGCTGAGAGGGAGTTCGTTAGATTTGTATGCCATTTGCAGGTTAATTGTTGGTAAATATTTTCTTGAAGTAGATTGCACTTATATTACTAACATACCGTCATTCACCACATTCAGACGATTGGACGCATGCACGCACACATTCACACACACACACACACACACACTCATGGAATCGATAAACGATATGTATAGCAATATACGTATAATCAAGAAAACGAGGACAGAACATAAAAGAACGATTAATTTCCATTGCGTTACGATTCGTTTAATTTATATGTAAAGTCTTGGCGAGTCCAGACAGATGGGTCCGCTCGTGTTTAATTAAAATCTCTTTTGTTTACTGCATGTCTTTGTTTCTCGAGTGTTTGCGGCGGTGTATTAAGACCGCTACGGGAGACATCACGATAATGTGACATAATGGCTTATGTATTATAGAGTTATACAGTTAGGTCGTTGAAAAGAATTCGAAAATGGCGGTTGTGATTTAGATTTTTTTCCATAACTTTTTTTTTTTTTTTTTTGATGGGAAGTGACGATGTGATCGAAGGTGTAGCATGCTAGCCAAGTAAATACCTATTCACTCTTCTCTTGAACACGCCCGGGTCATATTTCGCCGGAAACACAGACGCTGGCAAGGCATTCCATTCCTTAGCCGTTCTAATTAATAACGTGGAATCAAATCGCTTGGTACGAATGGGTGGTATTTCGACCACGAAAGGATGGCGCTTAGCCGAGCGTCTAGTAGTCCGGTAGTGGAATGGTGATGGGAGTATGAGATCATGCAGTTCTTGTGCGCATTCGCCGTGGTGTAATCTGTAAAAGACCGACAGACTTGCCACCTTACGTCGGTGCGCTAGGCTCTGGAGCCTTTCACCAACCAAAGTGTCATCGTCAATGAGCCTTTTGGCACGCCGTTCAATCGAGTCCAGAGCCTCAAGCTGGTACTTGGCAGACCCGTCCCACAGGTGGCAGCAGTACTCCATACATGATCGGACCTGTGCTTGATAGAGATTAAGAAGCTGTCCAGATGTGAAGTACCGCCTTACCTTGGACAAAATGCCGAGTTTTTTTGAAGCTATTTTGGCTTTGGACTCGATGTATCCAAAGTTAAGGTTTGACGTGAGATAACTCTTGTATTTTTGAATTTTAAGGTGTGATAAGGGTGGATTATTATCCGTTAAGTGTTCGTGAACGTGCATGAGTGTTGGCAAATGGTTACAAGTTTTTAAACTATGCCTTTTCGTTTTCTCTTCAAGGCTTCCTAAAGGCTCCAGTAAAATATCCACCATTTCACTGTCGCATTTGACAAAATAAGACTTTGACATGACATAACCGTACAAAAATTCCTTACTTGACATTGGCAGAATTACCACTAAAAAGCGATGTAAAGCCATTAAACAAAGAGAAGAAGAATATAGTTAGAGGAAATGGATCTCTTATGGTTTGAATTTAAATTAGGAAGGTTAATGCGTGGCTCATTCATCATAGCGGAAGCCAAATCCAACTACCCTCATGTTGGCCAACGCGCCACCTATAAATACATGACCCATGCGTTTCCACAGCTGAATAGGCGAGTAATGGCCAGCGAAGGGTAAATCGCAAGTCGGACATTGATGTTGGTTGTACTCGACCAAGTTATGTAGGCGGTTAGAAGCAGTAGTTCCCCGGAAAATTGTGATTTTGTATGCGTTTTATACATGGAATTTTTGGTGTATTTTTTTTTTGTGTTGGTTTTTGTATCCACACTTGTTTGCCAGTGTCAAGTAATTGATAATTTTTCAAGTTAAAAGGTATTAGATATATGTGTCAACTCAAGTCACAATCCAAGTCAAGTCATAATCTAGTCTAGTCTAGTCAAGTCATATTCCTTGTAAAGTGGTGGAAACTTTACCAGAAACTACTATGGAGTTTTGGAAACAACACGAAAAGAAACGTTTTACCATCATTACATAACTTTCCTACGGTCATGCCTGTAATCCAGCACTTAACGAATAAAATGCCACCAATTGTATGCACTAACACTGAAAATAACACAAGTTTTGGAAAATAATACAATGCGGTGACGCAATTTTTTTCGTTATCCCGCCAAAACTCCAGTTTTGGTGTTTTATATGTATAAAAAGTGATGTTAAGGCGTAGTCTTCTATTTAGTCAACTCCGTCATTAGTTACACGAAACTTTTTCATATTATAGCATCGAAAAAAAAAAAAAAACTCAATCGATTACCTAAATTACAATTAAAACAACAGTGTCTATAAAGTACTACAAATTGATTACTAAAAAATATACAATACAATACAAAACACTTTATTGACAGAATAACTAAGACAGAATTGGAGCTACGATGAGCATGGATGGTGGTGCGAATAATTAGTATACACTTAAGTACTTAATTAAACCATACATCATAATGTACAAATAAAGTTCGTTGGTCATTTTAATTACCAACTATAATAACAACCAACTATAATAATAACTATAATAATAACTAACGCAAACTATTGCGCCGCGATAGGCCATGTGGGACGTGGCCATGGAAGAGACGCGAACACCGAAACGTCTCCTAGAGGGCAAACCAGAAGATTGCGAAAACTTTGGTAGACCAAAGCTCTAGTGGCTAGATGGCGCTAGCCCCCTCGGGCGGGCGTGCGTGCGTGCGTGCGTGCGTGAGTGTGTGTGCGCGCACACGTGTGTGCGTGTGTGCATGTGTGTTTTTGTGTGTGTGTGTGTGTATGTGAGTGAGTGTGTGAGTGTGTAAATAAACTTTAACTTTAACTAGTTTTAGTGTACTGTTAAGTTATCATCGAAAACTGTATCTCTTCAATCAAGATCACAAGTTAATTTTACAGCCTGCTAAAGGTATTGCTCTCAGGCTCTGACGAACGATCGTAATTTGTTACTCTATACACTGATGATTACTCACGTATGCATAAGTAAGACGCACGTACTAAGTTAACAAAGTGCTCCCCGCTGGCACAGTCTATCGCGATAAAGAGGAACAACTTGACTCTCTGAAAAATTAAGGTATTCAAGTCTATCTAGTCTGTGAATTTAATAATTATTGTTTTATTCAGCATCTGCGGCCTCTGCCACACACAGTCATGTTTGCGGACAGCCTCTGTGGTGTAGTGGTTGAGCAGGTCGGCTCATACGCGGGTTCGATTGTACTGTGCAAAAATGCTCAAACACTTGTTCTGAGTCTAGACACAGAGAACCCTATAGTTAGGGCCCAGGATCTATGTATGTGATCGTTGGGCATTATTATTATTATTCGACTTCATATACATTTCTCATATTCTCAATTTGAATTCAACTTATTGTACTTCGGTAATATATTTTACTAAAATGTAGTCTTTGGTTGACTAATAACAAAAGCGCGCCGACAAATAAACGCAGTGCTCTTCAAAAGTGCTCCGACAAATAATCACAGTGCTCTTTACGTATAATCATAATCATAATCATAATCATAATCATAATCATACTCATACTCATAATCATAATCATACTCATACTCATAATCATAATCATAATCATAATCATAATCATAATCATAATCATAATCATAATCATAATCATAATCATAATCATAATCATAATCATAATCATTATCATAATCATAATCATAATCATAATCATAATCATAATCATAATCATAATCATAATCATAATCATATACATAATCATAATCATAATCATAATCATAATCATAATCATAATCATAATCATAATCATAATCATAATCATAATCATAATCATAATCATAATCATAATCATAATCATAATCATAATCATAATCATAATCATAATCATAATCATAATCATAATCATAACCATAACCATAACCATAATCATAACCATAACCATAACCATAATCATAATCATAATCATAACCATAAGCATAAGCATAATCATAATCATAATCATAATCAATTATTGTCAATTTGCAAGTCTAAATAATTCTTACAATATAACAGAGCCTACATTATTATCAAGTGTATTTAAATCATAGAGACCTATGTAAATAGGGTGAATACGGTGATTTAAATTAAAGAGTTTTTTACATCGTACGTAGGTATACGAAATTAATAAATAAATTTTGACATTATTATACATGTTGTAATACATTGGTCAATTATAATTAACATAAAAATAAAAATATATCAACTGTGTAAAATTACGTGGGACATTCCACTCATAAAATTAACCCATTCGGCTTTATTGGATCAGGTGACAGATGATGCAGATCGAGCACGTCTCCTAGCTTCATCGGAAGTGGAGTCAGGTCACTGGCTCCGTGCCCTTCCCTCCGACAATTTGGCGACTGTATTAGACCCCAGCAGCTTACGTGTAGCCGTGGGTTTACGTTTGGGGGTTAAGCTGTGCGAGCCTCACCACAGCCAGTGCGGGCAAGGCGTGGACCAACTCGGACGACATGGGCTCTCATGTGTGAAGAGTGCCGGCCGGCTATTTCGTCATTGGGCGATCAATGATTTAGTCAGGCGGGCACTCTCCACAGCATCCGTGCCCTCTACGCTGGAGCCGACTGGGTTGCTGAGAGACGACGGCAAGAGACCGGATGGTGCCACCTTAGTCCCGTGGTGTCTTGGACGCACACTTGTCTGGGACGCCACGTGTGTGGATACCTTGGCACCTTCTCACGTCTCCAGCACGGCTCAAAGCGTCGGGGCCGCGGCTGAACAAGCGCAAATAAAAAAACGGCGCAAATACGCACAGGTCAGCGCAAATCACGAGTTTGTGGCGCTGGCCGTAGAAACATTAGGCCCGTGGTCTACCGACACAAAAAAATTTATCAAACAAGTTTCGACTCGATTGGTTCTTGCCTCGGGGGATCCTAGAGCTGGCACATACTTCGCTCAGAAGCTAAGTCTTCTAATTCAGCGAGGTAAAAAAGCTGCCAGTATTCTGGGAACCTTACCGCGCGGTGGTGAGTTGGATAGCGTTTATATTTTGTAAATAATGTTTTATTAGTTGTAACTTTTTATTTATAGTGCCTGTAAATATTTAATCTGTGCTTATAATAAATATAAAATATTTTCCCTAAAAAAAAAAAAAAAAAAACTGTAAAATAACAGATGTCACATCCTATAATACCATAGTTAGTCAATCTATGTAGGTTCCACTCAGGTAATGATGAAAGCCTCGGTGATGTGGTGGTTGACCTGCATTATCAACCTGCTCAAGGTTGATAAATTTTTATTACAAGTTACAATTTTATAGAATTAACTGCAATAAATTTATTATTAAGCAAAATTTAGCTTTTTTTGACTTGTCCCACTGCGTACATTGCCAGCCAGGCGTGGGGTAATTGCTGTAAGGAGCTGCGGAAGACAGCAGCGGTTATTAATGACGGCTGCCCCCCTTATTTACAAGTCATTAACTGAGCCTGCACCACCGTAATCAAATGTTAAGGCTGTTCAAACTCTTCCCTTATGGGCTTACAACGGTCTCAGCTATTACTCCTATCATATAGCTATTACATAACCTTTATCCTAAATGAACATTCTAAATTGGTATATTGCTAATTTTTGACCTAGATGGCGCTACAAACACTTCTTTATTTATTTATGAGTTTTCATCAAAAAAGCAAATCGAAAATTTTTGTACCCTGTACTTTCAATCCAAATATTTAACAAATGTTAGGGCGCATATGTTTCTCATTATAATTATATTGATATGGTATCATTAGCTTGATGAGTATATTGCGTCTCTTTCACTCCCTCCAAATTCGCCAACCACGCGCGACACCTAGCGGATGCGCTCGGTGTCTGTTGTCACCCTTCAACCATCGCAAGGGCAGCATCTACGCGCACAATATTATGCGCACGCACCCCTTTTTTAAGTAATATTATCTCAGTGCTAATTGTACGTGTTAAAAATACCTATAAAAAAATTGATCAGTGTTGGTGCACCAAAATATAGACAAATCTGGATAGTGGTTAGCAATCGGACACCATCAACGAACGGCCAGTGGTATTGGACAATCCAGGACGCTCTGGACCTTCCAGGAGTATGCAATATGATAATAATAATAATAATAATATGTGAAGACATTTCACACAGCGCCATCTAGCCCCAAACTAAGCAAAGCTTGTACTATGGGAACTAGATAACTGATACAATACTTTAGATACTTTTTTTTAAAAATACATACATAGAATACAATATAACACCCAGACACAGAACAAACAACTATGTTCATCACACAAATGTTTGTTCTAGGTGGGAATCGAACCCATAACCCATAGGTCAGAAGGCAGGGTTGCTACCAACTGAGCTATCGGGCCAGTCAAAAAGTATGTGGAGTGAAGGTGCGTGGGATTCCTCTATTCTAGTTCTAAGCATTTGCTCGTCGTAGTTGTGATATCATTTGCTATAACCAGTCACCTAACGATACAAATACAGGCCACTCTCTTATAAATTTAACGCCATAAAGCCTTAAGGCACATAACGCATCCTTGCTATCCCAAATCTAATTTTGGCCATAGCAACAAATCCGAATCAAAAATAACAAATAACGCTTGACAATTCGACAATTAATTACAACACGACAAAACAGCTTCTAATATTTCAGTCATACCCTCTAATTTTTCGACTGAAACTTGAAACTCGGTAACTCAGTTTCGAAATCAAGCGGGTAGCTAATGAAATCTACAAACGAAATTCGATTTGGTTTCGACGTCCAATCTTACCTAACCACTGGCAAAATTAATAGCGAGAATTTATCTTGGTGAAGTTTCTAGTGCACGAGTGTAATTGGTGTAATTGCCGTTTATTTAAATGAAACGCTCCATTATGGAACTTATTCTGATTGGAATAAGACATTTTAATAAAAATAAAAAACGGATTATTTTTAAATGAAATCAAATCGGTCTTTGTTGTTAGTTTAGAGAGAACGGTACCAGTTAAAATTATAACATGGGTCAATAATGACAAAATTCAAATTTTTTTCAAACCACCTAATAGTCATAATCCATACAGTTGCATTTATAATAGGTTGAAAAAACTACATATCATAGTATAATTTTAAAGGAAATTGGGCAATCATAAATTGGGCATTCAACACCAAGACTTATAGTGCTAGGCGCTCTGGCTCGAAATTTTTACCTGAGGAAATTCTAATTATCCCGGAATATGTAGTACTTATATTGATCTCGCTAATCTCAACAATCTGTGTGCAAAAAAAATCATTTCAGTCTGTCAGTGGTTTTTACTTGAAAGCCTTGCAAACATAAAAACATACATACAAATAAGCAGACAATATTTTTAAATCGATCACCAACAGAAGAAGATTTTTTGTAGACAGTGTTACTTATGAATATAATAATGATTAAGTATCGGTCGTTGCCAAAAACTCAAAAAACGATTACATTTACCTTTCCGTCCACTAATCCAATCATCTCCTTTCTACATTGGATCATCGCTTTGTCCAAGTAAGAATAATTCGGTGGCAATTTTAGCAATTTTACTGCGACTGGAAAAGGACAGAAAACTTACTGTAACGCTCACACTCATCACTTAAATGCGAGTGGAACGACGTTTGTGAATGAAAATTTCATTACCCGCTCATAATTATAATCATTAATACACCGTACAATATAGTTAAGTAGACATCGCTTAAGTAAACGAACGTGAAAATGCGAATAAAACTTTAAATTTACGTGTCTGCGCATAATTGGTGAGATAATTATGTGTAAGCATACCGAAATTTCTGCCCAATTAGTTATTTATCTGCTATAATCTCCAAATTGAATAAATTAATGCCGAAAAATTAATATGTAGTTCATTATTGATAGCCTCCCTGATGTGGTGGTTGAGCAGGTCGGCTCTTAATCCACAGGTGGTGGGTTCGATTCCCGCGACGTGAAGGGAGGTATGACGTGACGAGCTAGCCGTTCGCCTGATGTTAAACGACACGGCTGCCCGTATCAGATTTCACTCGGAACTCTAAATTATAAGGTTTTGCGTGACCCCGCACTGTGCACGTCATCCTGAGACATCAGTTACAATCCCAGTATAAGATTACTAGACTGTGAGATCAGGTCATAAAGTCTCATTTGCCAGTAATTTCACTAGCTGCAGTGCCCTTCAGACCGGAACACAGTACTGCTTGAGGACTACTGCTTGGCGGCAGAATAACTGGCAAAGCGGTAGCCTACCTAGACGAACTTTGCAGTAAAGTCCTACCATCTAGTGTGTGCCGGGTATTGTGGGACTTAGTTAGGGTCGAGGATCTATGTATGTGATCGTTGGGTTTATGATTATGGACGTTATTATTAATGAGCAGTGGTTTATTTTAACATTATCTGCTGGTTTCTACTTTGCGTGCGTATATACTACAGTTTTTCACGGTAAAAATCAATGTTTTTCCAAGGTTTCAAATTCACTTGCATTTTTCTGTATATTTGTGGTTGGTTGTGATGAGTTCATAAATATGCAGAAAAATGCATATTTGTGATTATTCAAAATAAACAAAAAAAGTTCAAGTTATTTTGATTTAAATAACGAGCGGTCGGATAGTTGTACCGAATATGTTTGGATGTTTCAACTCTGTTTTTTTTTTCACACCTTCCTGATACGCTGAAAGTGAGTTAAAGTTAATAAATGTACACAAAAGACAATTTCACACACATTTCATGGTTCACTGTCCGCTCCGTCCCGTGCCCGTGCCGAGCTCTCCCGAACGTGCCTGGAATACAATCCTTTGTGCCGTAAGTCCGGATGAAACTTTACATAAATTCCAAACAAATTGTGTCAACAGCTAATTTTGGGGGAAACCACGTTTGGGTATAATATCATGGGTCTTAATATAGACGTCATTAAAGCTGATTATAAAATAGTCTTTAAACACCTCTGGCATTGCTAGATGCCCACAAAATACCGAGCAAAGTTTTTAAAGCAATTATGACGACTGAAAAACTTTGAAAAATACATTTTTACAAGTCTTTGAAGCATGCCTTGGAGATGAATAAATAAATAACGACCAATAATCGCATACATAGATCCTCTTACTAGGATTCTCGGTATCTAAGGCCCACAAACTACGAGGACCATGGTCTTACAACACCCAGACTCAGATTTGCGCTTTTTTTCTGTGCACTAGTTACTTTTGCACAGAAAAAAGCGCAAATACTACTAAAATAAATGACCTGTTGCAGAAATTTAGCCCGACGCCTACGAGTTAAACTGGATGAATCGAATTGAACCCACAACCTACAGCTCCGAAGGCAAGTTAACTACCAACTGAGCTATCGGCATATATATTCTAATTCAAGTGCGAACTCGCACATAATCCAAAATCGATATCCGATACTAACAAGATCAAGTAAAATCGAGTCAACGTTTAGCTCAAGTCGTGACTTCATTCACACATGATGTAAAAGGCGGCTCAAAGGCAGCCAAAGTTAAGGGTTTCCTTCAGAAGGACGTAATTTACATAAGAAAGAGTGTATTGAATTGTTTACCTCCTTTGTTGCGATGAAAGCGAAAAGTTTCGAATGTTGGTTCCTAAATAGAAACGTCCATTTTCGGAGTTGGTTGAAAAATCTGTACAAGATTCTTGTACACATTTTTGTACACATTTTTCAACCAACTCCGAAATAGGAGGTTTTTAATTCAGTAGTATTTTTTATTTTATGTTTTCACTTAAACAAAACACCATAAAAGAGATTGCTCTAAGCAATAAGACCACCTATTGTACTAGTTTATTATGTAAGTTTTTCTTTTTGTAAAATGGTTTTCTTATTTACAGTGTACAAAAAAGTGTTGATCTATCTATCTATCTACCTAGATAGAAAGGTTGAAAAATGTGTACAAGAATCTTGTACAAGAACATTTTTCAACCAATAGATAGGTATCTATCATTTCATTAATTCACAAACCATTAGGAAATTTATTTTTTAAACGGCAATGAATTATCTATGAAAAAAAAATCATGTTGATTTCCTAAAGGCCACGAGGGTGAAGCCGCGGGCAAAAGCTAGTACAAAAATAAAATGGTTTCTTAAAACCACTCATTTAAACGGAAACAAAAACAAATTTTTCACATATTACTTACCACGAGCGGAATAAAATCATCATTGTCAAAATAAAACGTTCCCATAGAAACCTGACAAATACTCGCTCATAAATAAATCCGGACAAACAATGGGCCACATCGCACAATATTTATCCAATTTCGATCGAATCCCATTTTTCTATATCAGAAATGAAATATATAAAATATTTGTTACCATGCCGCGGTTCGCTTCACGAATACCATTAGATGTACCTATATCATGATTGGCCCGATAGCTCAGTTGGTAGTATATAGACGTTGCTCAGAAGGCAGGGGAAGGCAGGCAAGCTACACGTTGTGGGTTCGATTCCTGACCAGGCCAAACTTTTTTTTAAATGGGCTTTTAAGCAAAGTTATGCCAGCCCCATTATATTCTAACTATACATACATACACACACTCTATTTATAAAAGATAATACCAACAAAGAACAAAATAAATTAAAAAAATTAAGCATGACTGTATGAGCTGGAGACAGGGTGTCGCCAGCTCATTAATCATTTGGGCCTCATTTGATGTAGGACAAGACAAAAGATTCTGCAATAAGCCCACATTGTATGAACAACCACCGAGGCCCTCAAAAACTTTTTGTGTGTGATTAACATAGATTTTTGTTGTGTCTGGGTGTTATATTATATTCTATGTATATATTTACAAACAAAAATCATCTAAGTTTTGTATCAGTTATCTGGTCTCCATAGTAGAAGCTTTGCTTAGTTTGTTTGCATTATTAGTATATGTTTTTTGAAGTAAACTTCTTTAGGCACGCTTGACTTGGGAAGCAAGCTAGTGAATGCGAGGCGAATGGAAGTTTAAGTTAATTCACTTAAATCTCTATTGTCTACATAACAAAGTTAAAAATTACTTGAAATTTGTATTATTATGTTGGTATGTCCGGTAAAATTACAATTTAAAATTGTCAAGATGGCGGCTTAACATTAAACTAAGCAAAAACAAAGTTGTACTGGCTGACAGATGGAGCTTTACTAAAGCAGTTTTACTTCAGTCGTGTGGCCAAAGCACACTCGTTTTTTTTTTAATTCGCTAGTTACGTGAGCTTACCAGCTGCTAGGCCTTTGCTACGTCGTTGCTACAAATCTATGTCTACGATAACACGGTTACAGCTACGTCGTGTTCTACAAACTGCAATGCTACGAGCTTGCTACGACCACCTAAATTAACTCAGAGATGGTGATTTATACCATTTACATTTAGTCTGGTAGTACACTAGGTGGTAGGACTTTATTGCAAAGTTCGTCTAGGTAGGTACCACCGCTTTGCCAGTTATTCTGCCGCCAAGCAGTAGTGCGCAAGCACTGCTGTGTTCCGGTTTGAAGGGCACTGTAGCTAGTGAAATTACTGGGCAAATGAGACTTTATGATCTGATCTCACAGTTTAGTAATCTTACTAGATTGTGCTGATGTCTCTGGATGACGTGCGCAGTGCAGTGTCACGCGAACCTCAATACTTTAGAGTTTCGAGTGACACTGCAGCTGATATGGGCAGCCGTGTCGTTTAACATCAGGCGAACGGCTAGCTCGTCACGGCAGTCCTTAACATAAAAAAAAAAAAAAAGTCTGAATATGTTTGGTTGATATAAATCAAATTTTTAAATATATAATTCTTTTATAGATATCTGTTATGTAAATATAACTTGTATGCATACCATTCAAATGCTAACCACTTAATAATAGGTCTTTACCTATGAAATTGCCGTATTGCAGTACAGACTTTTTCAAACAAAAAAAAGTTTTGATTGGCTATGAATTCTAAATTCAAATTAATTTTGTTTTAAAAATATGACATTCTATTTACAATATAAGTCTTTTGTTTATTGATTAGCGTTGTATTTTCATTACATTTCAACATTTTTCTTCATAATGGATACTTTGAAATTTCGTGAAATTATGGAATATGAGTTCCGTCGTGGCACCAACGCGGCACAAACGACACGTAACATCAACGACGTTTACGGAGAGAACTGTACAAACGAACGTACAACCCGTTATTGGTTTGCTCGGTTTCGTTCTGGGAATTTTGACTTGAAAAATGAACCTCGTGGTCGTCCGGAAACTTTGGTCAACAATGATGAATTAAAGGCGATTGTGGAAGCTGATGAATCTCAATCTACAGCTGAGCTGGCAGCAGCTTTTGATGTTAGCATCAAAACAATATTGGTCCATTTGCGACAGATTGGCAAGATAAAAAAGCTTGATAGATGGGTGCCCCACGAACTTAACGATCGCCAGCGCAACGTACGCGTCGAGACTTGCCTTGCGCTGCTTAACAGGCACAGAAATGAAGGAATTTTGAACCGAATCGTTACGTGCGACGAAAAATGGATTCTTTTTGACAATCGAAAGCGCTCAGCAATTTGGTTAGATCCTGGTTCGGTACCAAAGCAATGTGCAAAACGAAAAATGACCCCTAGAAAGGTGATGGTCACAGTTTGGTGGTCTAGTGCTGGTGTGATTCATCATATCTTTTTACAAAACGGCGAGAGCATTACTGCAGATGTGTACATTGAAGAACTGACCACAATGATGACGAAACTCGCACGTCTGCAACCAGCTTTGGTCAATCGGTCGTCTCCATTGCTACTTCACGACAACGCGCGACCCCATACTGCACAACAGACCGTCTCTAAGCTGCATGAGTTGGGTTTGGAAGCTCTCCCTCATCCGCCATACTCACCAGATCTTGCGCCTACCGACTATTACTTTTTCCAAAATTTGGACAACTTTTTAGCGGGAAAAAAATTCAATTCCCGAGAGGCAGTACAAAACGCCTTTGAAGAGTTTGTTGTCTCCCGTCCTGCTGATTTTTTCAAGAAGGGCATCCATAAACTGCCGCAGCGTTGGCAAAGATGCATTGATTGCAGGGGTGATTACTTTGAATAAAAGAAATAAATAAGTTCGAAAAAAAAATACTTTAACTTTTTTCAAACAAAACGGCAATTTCATAGGTAAAGACCTATATACAGGTAAAAGCATGAGCCCAGTCAAAACAGAAAATAATTCATGGCGTTTTTTTTAATTTCAATCGAAAATTAAAATGATAAATTGTGAAGTTTCATCCCAATCTCTAATAAGCTAAATGGGCCTTTTGTATTATAGATTTTAATAAAAGCAATTAAACTAAGCCCATTAATATAAAAGTAAATGATAATTAATGATTTCTCCTTCATTTTCCTCAAATCATCATCACAACGAATGATATGTTATTGGACTTATGTTGAGCGTCACGACTAGACATAACATTAATCCCTAGGAACCTGAAATTATAGTTTCGCATTAGACTGACTGCGCACGTCATCCTCAGACTAGACACAGTCTAGGTAATTCCACGGGTAATCCAATTTTTATCGGTTAATCATCGGATATAAACAATAATAGGCTGTTAAAATAACTGACATAACGCCCAATAACAATCGTGACTGCAATAAACCGCGAACGAGGAGAATAAAAAAGAAATCCACGCTATACGAACGTCGGAATCGAGTCAATTATGCCCAGGACGAGTCGTACAGACCTCATTACATAGAATATATCTCGACGTAGGACGCGGGCCGTATGACCGCGAGCAGCGGTAAGCGGTGAGAAAATAAATAAATATCTGTGGACATTCTACATAGCGCCATCTAGCCCCAAACTAAGCAAAGCTTGTACTATGGGAACCAGAATAACTGATACATTACTTAGATGCTTTTTGTTTGTAAATATATACATAGAATACAATATAACACCCAGACACAACAAAAATCTATGTTAATCACACACAAAAAGTTTTTGAGGACCTCGGTGGTTGTTCATACAATGTGGGCTTATTGCAGAATCTTTTGTCTTGTCCTACATCAAATGAGGCCCAAATGATTAATGAGCTGGCGACACCCTGTCTCCAGCTCATACAGTTATGCTTAGTATATAGCAGATACTTAGATACTTTTTGTTTGTAAATACAATGTAACACCCAGACACAGGACAAACATCGATGTTCATCACACAATTGTTTGTCCTGGGTGGGATGGAACCCACAACCTGCAGTTCAGAAGGCAGGGATACTACCAACTAAGCGACGAAATTTGAGACTAATACCCGTTTGTACTAAAGTCAATTATAGGTGACGTACTTTTTCCGTTATCGAAGTAAAACTTCTTTACGCATGAATTACGGAGTAAGCTGGTGAATGCGTGACAAGGCGAACGGAGTGGAAATTATTTGGTTAACGTAGATCTCCATTGTCACCATAACAAAGTAAAAAATTACTTATAATTTGTATTATTATGTTGGTATATTCAGTAAATGACAATTCAAAATCGTCAAGATGGCGATATTAACATTAAAGAAGAAAAATGTTATACCAGCCGATAGATGTAGCTAAAGAAGTTTTACTCCAGTCGTGTGTTCGTGCACACTCGTTAGTTTTGATAACCGCTTACCGTAAGATATCGTACCACGTCTTAGCTGGAGCATCCCATTTTGCGCCGCGCACTTTTAAAAGCTAGCACTTGACGTTTATTTCCTTTTTATTCTTTGTAATCCACGAATTTAATATAGCTGGCATAAAAATATAGCGTCTGAGAAAAAAATGACGGGCCTATTTAATTTACGCAGGAAGAGACGTACTAATTTAAATTTCGAATTCTGATTTTAATTTTGGCTTTTGTTTTGCATTTCTAGTGTGTTCCGCCATTATTAAGCTAATGTATTAATATTATACTGAAGCTATTTATGTAAATTGTAAAAATTCAATGATTAGTTAGTACTTTAGAAATAAATGTAAAAAAAGCGTGTACTTTAGACCACACGACTGAAGCAAAACTTCTTCAGCCTTATTAATAAACGGGTAGTAGTTTTGGGTTAGTTACTTCAGCTTTTGTCCTCTTTTTACTACTGGCATATTTAGCTGGATCGAAAAAGACAAAAGATGGTGTAACTAATCTAAAGCTAGTTCGTATTTATTAATAAGGCTGCTTTACTTTAGCTCCATCTATTGACTGGTATAACTTTGTTTAATGTCAATGTCGCCCTCTTGACAGTTGTAAATTGTCATTTTACCGGACACACCAACATTATAATACAAATTTTGAATTTGTTATGTTGGCAATGGAGATCTACGAGAACCAACTTCAACTTTCGTTCACCTCGTATTCACAAGCTTACTCCCCAAGTCAAGCATGCGTAAAGACGTTTTACTTCAAAAGTCCTATGGTATACCATAGGACTTTTGAAGTAAAACTTCTTTATACCTAATGGCAGGACTACGGATGAATTGTCAATGAATTGCAAACAAGACGCTTTTACGAATTTTGCGACTCGCTAGATTATTTTCTAGAACACGTGAAACCACGCAATTTCAAAACCGCCATAAAATACACAGATAAAAAGAAATTTCCATTCATTACCCCTTCAACCATAATGCATGTGTTTCGGCACCAAGAAACCATATTAATAGAATTTAAGCTCTATGACATCGCGTTAAAATAAAATTTCAAAAATGACAACGTGGATTTTATCGAGTCATTCACTGCGCATCAACTGTCAACCAACTGTCATCGAGCAGTGCGCCCAGCATCAAATGGTCTGTCTGTTATTTGAAGCGTAAAGGAAAGGAGGGTCTAGTTATGTTGGTGAATAAGGATTATAATTTTTGATCCTCGGAGTGCACTAAACCATATACGTGGCTCATTAGGTCTTGAACCTGGGGTAAACGAGGCGCGTCTAATTGCGGCGCTGCCTGGCTCCCTCAAAAATAGCGGGTGCCAGAATACGTTACGGTAATTTGAAATTTATGGTTCACACTCATTTGAACTTTTTTTCGGGTTTTGTGTAAATTTAAAATGGATGTTTTGCTGTTTGAGTATTAAATTTAAACTTACTTATTTTTTTAATACTGTACGCAGTGCATTTTTTTTTTTTTTTTTTATGTTAAGGTATGACGCGACGAACTAACCGTTCGCCTGGTGTTAAGCGACACGGCTGCCCATATCAGCTGCAGTGTCACTCGGAACACTAAAGTATAGAGGTTCGCGTGACACTGCACTGCGCACGTCATCCTGAGACATCAACACAATCTAGTAACAAGATTACTAGACTGTGAGATCAGGTCATAAAGTCTCATTTGCCCAGGAATTTCACTAGCTACAGTGCCCTTCAAACCGGAACACAGTAGTGCTTGCGCACTACTGCTTGGCGGCAGAATAACTGGCAAAGAGGTGGTACCTACCTAGACGAACTTTGCAACAAAGTCCTACCACCTAGTAGAAGTAGTGCATGTTGCCATGCTTATTGCTTTTTCAACCGACTTCAAAAAAGGAGGCAGTCGATTAGACTGTTTTTTTAATATTTTTTTTATGTATGTTACCTCAGAAATTTCCACTAGGTCAACCGATTTTATTGTTTTTTGTTTCCTTCCACCTAGAATTCACCATAATACTAGATTTTATTAGGTGGTAGGGCTTTGTTGCAAAGTTCGTCTAGGTAGGTACCACCGCTTTGCCAGTTATTCTACCGTAAAGCAGTAGTGCGCAAGCACTACTGTGTTCCGGTTTGAAGGGCACTGTAGCTAGTGAAATTACTGGACAATTGAGACTTTATAATCTGATCTCACAGTCGAGTAATCTTGTTACCAGACTGTGCTGATGTCTCAGGATGATGTGCACAGTGCAGTGTTGCTCGAAACTCTATTTTGGGGTTCCGATTTACACTGTTCTGTTATGGGCAGCCGTGGCGCTTAACATCAAGTGAACGGGTAGTTTGTCAAATCATTCAGTAACGTAAAAAAATAAAAATAAGTACTACTTACCGTTGGCCGCAGCATTCACTACAAATATTATGTTTTCGGCAACAGAATGGGGCAAATGAATTAGTAGTCAAATGGATTAATTGGCAATGGTATCTCCGATACGGTCTCAGAATAAACAAAGTTTAGACGATCCTCTCACGCGCTTTGACGAGGAGTATGTTAGAGACTCAAAGTGAGTGCTCCAAAGCCGATTACCTTGTTGGAACAACATGCATAGTCATAGCGTTTGAATCGATGCGCTCAAGATACACAATGGTTTCTAGAAGGGTAGAACTATAGATTCTATATGTTTGTGTGTTGTTGTTTGGTGTCCGTTCACTTTGCATATACTGTGAAAGGTATATGCAAACCTATATAGTCAGTGTACATAGATCAGAAGCTAGTGTATTTTTGAAATATAACTTTTTTAAGGTACGCTTAGATATTCATTAAATAATAATTAATTACGATTTAGGAAGTAAACTGGTGAATGCAAGGTGAACGGAAGTTAATGTTGGTTTACGTAGATCTCCATTGTCAACATAATAAAGTTAATAATTTGTATTATTATGTTGGTATGTTCGGTGAAATGACAATTTACAATTGAAGGGGTGAGAACAAAAAGGATTTAACTGATTTTTTTCACAAAATGACTTGTGGGTATCGTTGGATTCAGCGTGAAATTATCTTCAATAATACATTCTCAAAATAGCGATATGAGGCTTAAATCTCGAGATTTTGAGTCTAAAAACGGTTTATCTGTCACAGGAATACAGCTCGCTTAGCATATAAACATTATTATATTTATTTTATTATATTATATTTTTACAGTAATTGTATGAATTAGTACTATATTTAGTATTTAAAATAGAATTAAAACATTTTCAAGCTACTGAAACTTACATAAACCTTTTCTATTACCTTATAAGCACTCTACATTAAAATGACGCCGTTGACGTTTAAAGTCAATTTTCTCGAAACTGTCAATTTGTCAGTTAAATCCTTTTTATTCTCAACCCTTCAATTGTGAAGATAGCAAAATTAAAATTAAACAAAGCAAAAATAAAGTTGTACCGGCCGATAAATTGAGCTAAACTAAAGAAGTATTGCTTCAGTCGTGTGGTCTAAAACACAATCATTTTTTTCTTGTTCTATATTAGTGTATATTTGATGTTGTGGTTTCATTTCTAATTATATTTTTCAAATTATAGCATTAAATTAGCAATGTAAAATATAATTCCGCGGCGTTATGTGCTAAAACACTGATATTGATTTTCTACATATTTTTTACAGTATTTTTTTTTATTTGGCAAGGACCATACAGTTAAAAAAATAAAAAGTTTTGAAATTTTGAAGTGTATGGTGTCTTGAAAAAAATTGTAAACCTAACTTAAACTTGACTGCTGTTTAACAATATGATGGGATTTTGTTTGCACAGTCATGTTAATTTATTTTAGACTAGCTGTGCCCCACGGTTTCACCCACGTGGTGAAAACTTTCCATACTTTTAAAAACTTTTTCTTTCATAAGAATCTTCTACTGAAAATAATAAACCCAATAAAAAGAATTAGCGAAAATGTAGTATCCGTTCACTCGTAATTTGATGACCAAGAGAAATAGAGATTCATTTATATTTATTATTATATGTTAGTCTAATTTTGATATGTGAAGTGCTAATAATTCTCTATTTGCAACAAAATTACAGATTCTGATTTAATATTGTAAAACACTTATAATATGGAAAAGTGCCCAGATACTAGCAGCATTTTGGGAAATTTTCTTTCCAGCTACGGATTATAACTCTTTATCTATTCTTATCTGAGTAACTATAAAATTATTTTGATCTTAAAACTCAAACCCATCATCTTCATAAAAAGTACATTCGAATAAAACAGAATATGATAGCCTTTTCACTATTTCCAAGTTGGCGAATACAAAATAACAAACACACCAAGCACTACACACTAAGAAAGACCAAAAAGCCACATCTTTACAAAACAAAGGTGTTTAAACTGAAAACAAAGTTCCCAGTCACGCCACTTCTCGAAACTTCTCGAAAGAAACTCGAAACATGAACAAGTGAAACCAAAACCGCGCAAAGACAAACTTCAACTGTGAAAGACTAAATATATTTTCTTGGTGCAAGAAAAAGGACCTTGTGAGGTGCTTTTCATTCATTTAGTTTTCCTTTTTTATTAAAATGGATAGATGTAGAATGTTTTTATATTTTAGTTTCATTTTTATTTTTTATAAATTTTATTACTCAACTTTACTCAATTCGTCTACCACCACCGACCTCTATCTCTCTAACAATTCTTTCCATCCAAAGGTTGATTGGAAGAGATCGCTTTTAGCGATAAGTCCGCCCATTGTAATGTACCATTGTGCTTTGGGTTTCATCATCTGTAACTGTTTTTTTCTTCTGGTGTACAATAAAGAATTTTTGTATTGTATTGTATTAGATACCTTTTGTTTGTAAATACATAAATAGAATACAATATGTGCACCAGACACAGAACCAACATCTATGCTTATCACATAAATGTTTGTCATCAGTGGGAATCGAATTCACGACCTGCAGTTCAGAAAGCAGGGTCACTACCAACTGAGCTATCGGGCCAGTCCAGTTTCCTTTCACTTCTGTACCATTATGTATGGTCATGTCGATATTGTACTAGCTCTGTATCACCCTTTTTATATCTCCGAGAAGCACTGGATTAATGGCGTCGACTTTAATTAATACTCTTAATGAAAACCGCGGTTTTACGACAGGCGTTTCTTCTGGGGTCCATAAACGCTGAAACGGGTTTGGGGTTATATAGAGGTTTGGGATTTAGCTATCACTTAAAAATTCAAAACCCCTATATATAATATTATAACGCTTTCTTAAACGCTGCTATTGATAACGGCGCGTTTGATTTAGTTTATGAATTTCCATTGAATATTCCACAAAAGGAGATTTTTGGATTCTCATTGGTCAAACGTTTTCTCGAGAGAAGAAATAACATTAGGCTGGAGTTTTAGCGGAAAAACAAAAAATATCGCGTCGCCGCATTGTACTATTTTCCAAAACGTCCGTTGTTTTGGCTTATTCCCAAAGTACTCCATTCTTTTGTTTATGAAAGATAAGAATCTCATACATTAGTTCCCATAATACTCCACAGAATTATTATTATAAATAATTTATTTTAAAATACAATTTTTCTGTTTCATTTTACTCCACGGCCATCTGGACCATTGTTAAAGTACTCGGATATCTAATTCTCAAACTGCTCCATCGAAAACAATATAGAAATTACATTTTAATAAAAAAGGTTTCATTTTGCTCCATGTAATATTGAGGGGTACAGTCAGTCACGTTAGTAATAGCTCTGTAAATGAAATGATGCTGAATAACAATAATATAAGTTAATGCCATCCATCTTACATTTACATGGAATAAACATGCACAGCTGCAGTTCTTAGAATTTTCGGCAATATTGTAAAAGACGTATGTATTGTTTAGCTCTTGAGATTAGCCGATGCACTAAGCAACGGCTAATCTCAAGAGCTAAACAGTAAAGAAGAAAATCAGCACGTGGCTAAATGTAGTGCTTTAGGTCATCTTCCAATTGAATTCGTTGAAGATGGTTGGTTGGTAATAATGGAAAATCCCCTACAAGTGAACCTGTCACTGAATTCAATAACTTTTTTTTTTTCACCTGGCTCGAGAGTAAGTCTTTTCAAATACATTTATGGAATTGCGAAGGAGAACGTCACAGAACTACTAACATGGTAGAATCGTGGCACAAACGATTAAACAACATTTACGGCAAAAAAACCACGGCCGCTGCAGTTTTTACAAATCATCAAAGATGAAGCGCACTGCACTCCCACCGTAAACAGAAGCCGACAGTCTATAAATAATACGAACTTACTGCATCAACCTCCTTGTCGTAAAAATATATATAAGAGAAACGTTTATAATATGTGCATATCAATATATAATTGTATACCTAATGACATACAAATTTTAAAGGGCAAACTATTTAATAAAACTTTGTATGACTGGTTGTTACAACACGCATTTTATAGTGTTAAGGAATTCCAAATATACTGTAACAAAAATATTATTTAATATTTGCACACTTGCATGCAGGTTGAACACAAAATGTCTAATTATTTAACTGTAACTTATGTTAACATCTCTTGAAAATTGTGTTCTAGCAAATAAACATTTGATTGATTGATTGATTGATATAAACAGGGACCTGAAACTGGCATTGGTTGTGAAGCAGCTTAAAGAAAATGTGTGATGTTCAAAATGAATATTATATATGGCTTCTGTTTACGGTGGGAGGGCAATGGTAACGTTCAAAATGAAGCACTTCATCTTTCATGATTTGTAAAAACTGCAGCAGCCGTGTTTTTTTTTGCCGTAATGTTATTTAATCATTTGTGCCCCGATTCTACCATGTTAGTAGTTCTGTGACGTTCTCCTTCGCAATTCCATAAATTTATAGGAAAAGACTTACTCTCGAGCCAGGTGGAAACAAAATACTTGATTGATACTGGCTGATTTTATGTTGTATGTTAGGTTTGTAAGTTTTCATGTTTTTTAATTGTTTTCCTCGTATTGTTTGATTTTTAAGGTTTCATTTTTAATTATCTCGTTGATTTTGGCATGTTATAAATACTTATTTTCAATTATTATATTTCAATATATATATAATAATAATAATAAGTATATTTTTATTTCCAATAAACATTCATCGTTCTTAGCCTAAGTTGGTTAACTATTAATACTAGTGAAATAACAATAAATAAATATGATTATACATTTTGACAACCATGCTTAGGAGTGTCGTTAGTGGCCGTACTAGGATGCCCTGTGTTACAGCCACTAAGATTCCTCCTCGGGACAACAGATAGGTGTGCCTAAAAAGTAAATTCTAAACATTACTATAATATGACTATAATAAATAAAATAAGAACAATAATAATAATATGCCTGTGACTATAACAATAATAATACAATAACAATAACTGACCTTTTTGATTACGTATACGATGCTTCATTGACGTTGAGATGGGTAGTAAGTATGTTTTATGATATGATTCACGTGTTGGATAATCCTAATCAAATTAATTTATAGCCAACATTTCGTATTTTTAATATTTGACTATAAATAGATTACGAACAAAGCAGACAGTATATTCGCAGGAGTAATATTATTCTGTGATATTCGCGGACTACCCCACAAGTCAACAATCGTATCGTGTCCATAAACGCTGTTTTGCGTGCGGTACAGAATCATAAGCGATAGCGTTTTACGGTGTAAACAAAATTTTCTGTTGGTTATAACAGATGATTACATATTTTATATTATGATAATCAGATATTATTTATAGTGTTTTTATGCAAGATATCTTGCATATCTTATTTGGTATTTCTCATGTAATTAGTGACAATGAAATCTAATTTCATTTTGAAAATTAATTATAAGCAGGTGAACGACTAGCTCGTCACATCATTCAAAAGCAATTCTATAATTTTGAAAATTATACTATTGATGAGGTTTATACATATATTATCTAATTATCATATTGCATTGTTTATTTACCTAAAATAATTATTAAAATAACATTTATTTCCTATACCGTGTCCTGTTATGCTATTTCAATATTACACGTTGTATTTTGTTTAATATCATAGTAATTAATTAGTAAACAAATTTTTACTAATTAAAATTATTGAATAATGTTTCATTTTTGACTTAATAACACTGTAGATCGCTATAAAATGCTACCTATCACAAGAAATATGAATTATTATTTATAAACATTGTATATAACAAAAAGGTGCATGTACGTTGATTTATTTCATAATAATAAGTATATTTATAAATATTCTTCCATACTCATTTATATCCACTTTAACCGGTAAAGTGTTTAAATGTAGAATAGAGAAAGAAAAAAAGGTATAGATTAGACAAAACTTGACATTCATTCATAAGATTTGATAACATAGATTATAACCTAGGCACATTAAAACTATTTTCATAACCATTGCCGTATGTGTAAGTATGTTGGGTTAGTGATAAAATATTTAATTACTTTAGTGTGCTGTTAAATACGTACGCAGGTTTGTATAGTTTGGGTGAGAGTGAGTGAATGTAGTGAGTATTTGTGAGTGTAGTGAATGCGAGTGAATGTAGTAGGTGTTGTGAGTGTAATGAGTGTATGTAAGTATTGATTGCATGTGTGTCTTTCTACTTTTGAACAATCAATAAGTTTTCGGTCTCTTCGTAAGATAGATCGAGCAGAAGAGTTGTAACCACCTTTCTACACTTTAGCGTAGATAACGTGTAAATATTTGTTTGTTTACATATTGTCTTATATAAGTATGGACCTAGAAAGCATTGGTGCCTTTGTGCCAGAGAAGTTGTAAACTTTTCGGGAAAAATCATAACATCTTTGCGACGTTTGTCATGGAAGCTCTTAGTGTCATATGTAGTATTTCTATGCGTGTTTAATATGGTTTTTAGTATAAACAGTTGTCGAACCGTTAGAATTTTAGTCTCGGAGTATAACTGCGTCGTAGGAGACCTGAAAGGCTTATTTAACATTACTTTGAGGACAGCCCTTTGTGCTCGCTCTGTGCGTAAAATATAAGTTTTGAATGTGCCGCCCCATACGGTGATACAATATGAAAGCAGGGAATGACAGAGTGCATAATAAATGGTAATCATCAATCTCACATCTATAATATTTCGTAGTCGTTTGAATACAGTCATTAGTTTACGAGTTCTGCCCGTTAGGGCTTTAATATGCTCCTGCCAATTGAGCTGGTTGTCCACAATAACACCCAAATATTTAATATAGTTACACCTTTCAAGTAAAGCACAAGTACATGAGCTTCCATAAGAGTTGTCGCACACATGTGCCCGGATGTCAATGAGCTCGCGGTTTGGTTGGTCAGTTAGGGATTTAGAAAATGTTATGTATCTGGTTTTATTAGTATTAAGAGATAAAATATTCTTTCTGAGCCAAGACATTACTTCCTTGAGTCCGATTTCAGCACGTCTTACAGCTTCGTTCCAAGTAGGAGCAGTAAATACCAGAACTGTGTCATCTGCAAAAGCTATCAGCTTACCGTTCTTTAATGCAATGTCGCATAAGTCATTAGCATATATGAGGAAGAGTGTAGGACCTAAAATGCTGCCCTGGGGGACACCATAAGTAGCACTATCTTCGTCGCTAACCATATCTCCTATTTTAACTCGTTGCGTTCTATCTGAGAGATAGTCTGAGAGAAGCTTTAGAGCAATTCCTCTTATCCCCACCTTCTCCAATTTATCAATCAGGATAGGAACAGAGACAGTATCAAATGCTTTAGCAAGATCTAGAAAGATACCTACGCATTTGTTTTTTTTATCTAACTGACGAACAATAAAATCAGTCAATTCATTAACTGCTAGTTCTGTTGATTTACCCGACAGAAATCCGAATTGGTTCTTAGATATTATGTTATATTTAATTAAAAAAGAAGTGAGGCGTTTATTAATGAGACGTTCTAATATTTTAGATAGTGGAGTAAGTATAGATATAGGTCGGTAATTAGTGATACTGTCTCTGTCCCCGCCCTTATGAATCGGTGTTATCAGTGCAGTTTTAAATAATTTCGGGAAGATTCCGCTTGCAAAACTTAGATTAGTAATGTGCACAATTGCAGGGACTATTTGGGCTCTGGCTAGTTTAACAACTTTGGTAGGTATACCATCATAGCCGACTGCGCTACTAGATTTAAGGTTCATAATAGTAGATTCTACTTCAGCAAAATCTGTGTCTATCAGTCCAAACGAGTTTCTAGCAACTGGTTCAGCTGTATGCTCACGATATACTGTACTACTCAGTATCACATCAGCCAAAGACTTACCGACATTTGCAAAGTAAGTATTTATGTAATTTAAAGAATTTTGAGAGCCATCCTTCAGTTTTAGCAAAGCATCGTTATCTAAAGAATTATTTTTATGATGGTTTAGTCTAGTAATATTTTTAATGACATGCCATGTTTTTTTAGAATCCTTGCCCGCTTTTTTAACTTCTGTTCTATCATATTCCGCTCTTACTTTTTTTAGAATATCCCCACAAAAATTTCTGTATCTTTTATAGGTCGTCGAGAGAACTTTATTGTCCGGGTCACGCTTAAGGTCTAGATGTAGTTTATCGCGGTGTTTGATGCATCTTAATAAGCCGGGTGTTACCCACGGCTCAATAATTCTCTTCCTACATGGCACTCGCTGAACTTTCGTGTTCCTATCAATAACTCTCTTCAGCTCATCCACCAGCACAAAGGTAGCCTGATTAACATCCTCAATATTAAGTATAGAGTTCAGCGTATCTGTATTCAACTCATCAGCTATTTTATCAAAGTTTATTACCTTATGGAAATTATATTTATTACTGTGATGCTGGTGGTTCCTAAGGATAAACGCTATTGTATAGTGATCTGTTATGGTGGATGAGATAACGAGAGTAGTTGACTTGAGTTTGGTTTTCATAAATACGTGATCCAGGCAACTGCCCTCTCGGGTAGGAAAAGTATGAGCAGGTAAGAGTTCATGGTGGGCTAGAAGATCGAGATAGTCTTCAAAGCTATTATTAAGCGTACTGGATATATTGATGTTTAAGTCACCTGTCAGTATTATATTTTTATAAGACCCTAAAGATGTGAGAATCTCGTCTATTGATTTGAGAAAGTTGTCTAGCACCCTATAAGATGGCGGACGGTAGATGGCAATTATAGCAGTGTCTAAGCCAAGCTTAATGATTAAACAGTTGGCTTCAAACGCTGGTGGCTCTGACACTATGGCTGATATGTCATTACGCAGGAATACCACAACTCCTTCATTCTGTGTTTTATTAAGGCGAGAGTAGTAAGTCGTATAGTTACTGAGCAAAGGGATATAGTCAATCTTGTTCAACCAACACTCAGTGAGTATCAGGACATCAGTATCAATTTTTAGTCGTGACAGTAATATTTCGAATTGTGACAAATTACGATCTATACTTCTAATATTCTGGCAAACAACAGATAGTTTTCTTTGACCATCCTCAAAACAACCACTAACATCTTCAGGATTACATTGATATGATTCCGAAATTTTATAATTATCTAAATCTTTCGATAGATCTTTATTAACCATTATTAATTATGGCATTTATTAAAGTGCTAACCTCATTTGGGTTCAAATTTGATATTAAATACGTTAAAAGGGTATCAATAATTATACTGTGATTACTACAGTCCTTTAAAATATTGAGCTCAACAAATAAAAATATGGATTTCTCAGTTAGATTGGCATTTGTGTGAATAAAGTGTAGTGTAAAGTGTGGTATGAAATAAATATGTAACACGGTAAAATATAACATTCTAAACATCGAAAATGAACAGAAGATAGTAATGATTGAGACAAAATATGAAAAGCTTACGTGCTCTCTAAGAATCTTGTGGGGTAGCATCTTTTTGTTTTTTAAGTTCGTCCAGTTGTTTCTCATCCCGGATAAGTATTTGTGGTCCACCTTCTTTTTTCCGCAAAAAAATCCTTCCATGTGAACACCAGCAAAAGGCAAAGTTATTAGTTTTCGCAAAGTCTCTCGCCAGAAAGAAAAGTCTCCTTGTTTTGGCTGTCAGGTGTTCTGCGATATAAATGGGTACTGCAGGTGACCCCATGCCCAATTGCTGACTGTTGAGTTTCGTGGAGCGATCTCTGTTATATTTTTTTACGGCTTTTATAAGTTCTTCCTTGCGAACCACTGTTGTAAATTTTAGCAGCACAATAGAATTCTTCCCGGATCGGGGGTTGATTCTGTAAATATCATTAATTTCAGATTTTTTAAGGTCTAATCCGAGAGAGGTACCCAAGTTGGCTGCGAGCTTTAACAAGTCAGCTTTACTTTCGGTCTCAATTTTCGGTACGTTACGAAGTTCAACACTTGAAGATTTACAGATTTTATCTGCTGCTTCAAGTTTATCTTCCAACTCTTTGATGTATTTCTTGTCTTCTTTTCTCTCCTGGGCTATTGAGGCTAATTCATTTTTCATGTCTTCGTACTTTGTCATTATAAACTCTACAGCCTTACATACATCCAGGTTTCTCTGATTTAATTCAGTATAGTGATCGTCAAGTTTTTTGAATTTTGAATCAATCACCTCAGTCAAGTCCTTTTTTAGCGTGCTCAGAGAATCACTGAAGCCATCCGCTACTCTTTTGCGTTTGTACCCCTTGCGTGTAGCGACATCAAGTTTCTCCGACTCGCTTGCAGTCGGTATATCGGAGTCCGAGGGTACTTGCACTAGCGGCCGAGCCGGTCGTGTTTGGTCCATGGTTCGGTAGGCAAAATTGAGGATTGTTCGTCGCGCACGCGGAAACGTCTGCTCAAGCCAGCGCCCGGGGGGGAAGGATATATATATATATATATACATATATATTATAATTCAACTATTACTTCAATTATTATCATATTATTACTTAATATTATAAATATATTTAATAATAAAAAATATTGCTAATCAAGTACTCTGTATTTTATTCAAACTTCTCATAGTTAACACACAGCTTTATTACAAGTAATACCTAGAATTTTTGCACCTGACTGTACGGCACCTTTTTGGAGTAAAATGAAACATAAGAACAATGATTATAAATTCAATAAAAATTGCGTGGAGTTGTTTGAGAATGAATGTATGGCTTATTCAATTTCACGAAACCGGTTACGTGAAGTACTTTGAAAATGCCGTGGAGCAGTTTGAAACTAAAATTATTATTCTTTATTTTGATGTTTTTTTCGTGGAGTATTTTGAAACTATTTCTTGGAGTATTTTGAGAACAACCCGTTGTTTTCAGTGTTTGTGCATGAAATTGGTGGCATTTTATTCATTAAGTTAGATTACAGGCATGAGTGTGGGAAAGTGGTAAACTGATGATGAAACGTGTCTTTTCGTGTTCCAAAACTCCATAGAAGCTTCTGGTAAAGTTACCACCACTTTACTAGGAGTATGACTTGACTAGACTAGACTATGACTTGACTTGATGACTTGGACTGTGATTTAAATTGACACATATATATAGTACGAGCTTCTGCGCTGGCATAGTACCATCGACCAACTGACAAACCGTATCCACCACCAGTAATCGTGGTGGGGATAAACATGGCGGACGGGGCGGGGCCGGCGGCCTGCACTCACTTGGATTTTGCCAGCGAAAGGAATAAGACGTGTAAAATTATGATAATAGCTATCGAAGAATATTAATAAATTTATCGGTACAAGTTATATGTGGGTAGATATTTGGAATCTACATCAGTTGAGCTTACATTAAGTTTTCTATAAAAAAGCGATTTATGTTACTGCAAATACGCCTAACCACAACACTCGGCAAACAAAACTTGGTCTAGTTCAGCAGCAACTAGCTTTAAATTGTTTTTATGGCGGCGTCCTGTTGTTTACGATTAGGAAATGTGATTTACGACCTTAGTGTCAAACAGTTTACGGCTGTAGATGTGCTTTACTGCATGTTCGCTTGTGAGTTACTACTACTCCAAATACAAATAGGGATATAAAATATGTTACTGAATAAAAATGTTTGCAAACCCCGACCAAACGAAATGGAGGGGTTAAAAGGTAATCGTGCGTCTGTTTGTGGCGTCGCAAGTCCCAAACGGATAGAGAAAAACGGATGGCAGATCCTATGCATTTTCAGCACAGCATTAAAATAACGTAAGTACATATCGAAAGAATAAATTAAATATATGTAAATAGTAAATTAAATCATCTTTGAAGAGAATAGAAAAGGCTAGAAAAAGTTATTAGAAAACCTTCCACCAACTCTCACGCATGTTAGAAATCAGACACAGGTCAGAGAAAAAAAATTAAAATACCTACTAAGGTATATTAGGGATAATAGGCAGAACTAATAGAGATAGTAAGGGTAGTATGATGGAATGGCATTTTGGAAATACATTGTTAAATTTATTTCGTTAATTCTCAGGCGCTCGCGCCTTCAATTAAATAATTTAGTAAAGATAAATGCGAATATTAGAGCTGTCGTAGGAACTATTGAAACGTTATATTTAGGACTCGACGTAATTTGAAAAAAAAAAAAAAAAAACTAATGGATCGTGATTCGACTCCTGTTAACAATTTACTTGCGAGCTCATTTAACAAATTACGTCTCTCTGATATTTGCATTTATCTTTACTGCCTGCACATGTCTCTTAGAATTGAAGAGGCGAGTGGCTGACGAAATAAATTTAACAATGTATTTCTAAATTGCCATTCCATCACAATAGTAGGCATATTAAAGATAGTAGGATAAATAAAGATAGTAGTGATAGAGAAAGTATAAAATGTGCATCTAAATTGCCACTGTAACTCCGCTCGTGACGTCACACATCGTAACCGCATTATCATTTATTTTTGCAGATTGTTCGAGTCATTACTCGAGTGCATCATAACGAACCAATTTCCATGAGTAGCTTTTATTCGAATTTCATACCTACTACTTTGCACATTCAACTATGTATTGTATTTGACAGTACTCAAGGTTTAAATTTTTTTACCTTTTTTTTATAGGAGCACCAGCTGTGTGTTGTACGCACGCGTAGCTAATTACTGGGTGTCACAGCGTTGTTTCCGAAAACTGTATCTGACTTTTTTTATAGGATCTGTGCTCACACGCATATTAACATAATGGTAACACAGAGCCGCGAAGGGCGGGGTGCGCGGGGTGGGTGTTATAAATGTCCATATGCTACGGTAACCTCTTCCCATCAGGAGGGTATGCATGCTTGTTACCTATAGCATAATTTTTGAACTTACCCATAGACCGCCCAGTAACGCTCACCGCCCGGTGACGCTGTAAAAGTCTGTAGAGATCAACAGCATTAGCCCGTTAAAAAAAAAAGAACTTACCCATACAGATTCACGTATCTATGCGGAAGATCTTCTTTTGAAGTTTATTATGTCTGTGTCAGGTCAGGCCTAGCATACTCCGTATTTTAGGTAAATCCGAAACTCTAACCACATTGTTTGTCAAAATATAACGCGTCAGATAGATATTAGGATATATGAGTTAGACAGAGAGGCGACTAGTTTAAAATAATTTTAGGTTAGCAGCGCTATGCTGAATCGCGCTTTATTACGTTGTAACAAGAATTGTTATCTCAAATATCTTTGCGTATTGAATTTTGTGTAACTTTTAAACGTTATCAATATTTGTCAAAGATAATTCACTGTGTTCTACAGTCACCTGTACATCTATAGACCGATGCCATGCCGGCTCTTGCAATAAGCTTTATTATTAAAATGTTGGTGTTTCCATACGGTATACTTTTACGAGTATTTTTATGATTATGCACGTATATTAATGCATCAGAATCTAATTGGGGGTGGTTCCGAACACCTGCTCTTGTTAGTATGATAGAAACATATGTCTTTAATTATGAAAAATATATAAATTAATGTTTTCCAAAAGCGCCCCAGGTTTCACCTGCAAATTTCCCGCTTTCCAGCCACAACTTACTAGGTGGTAAGAATTTTCCCCAAAGTTACCACGTTATAACGTTATAGTGTGCAAACACTACTATATTTCGGTTTGAAGGGCATTATAGCTAGTGAAATTACTGGGCAAATGAGACTTCATGATCTGATGTCACAGTCGAGTAATCTTATTACCAGACTGTGCTGATGTCTCAGTGCAGTGTCACGCGAAACTTTATATTTTGGAGTTCAGAGTAACTGTTCTGTTATGGGCGGCTGTGTCACTTAACATCAGGTGAACGACTAGCTCGTCATATCATTCAGTAAGATAAAGAAAATAAAAATTCATTAGTACATAATTAAACTTGAATACTTAAGTCTGCTAGCTTAATAGTTACCTTTATGTTGCAGTTCCTACTCGCATTTAAAAATATAATTTTATATTTTCACTTACAAGCGAATTTGATTCTTTAAATGAAAATAAATATCTTAAATCTTGTATTAATCCCAAAGATATAAGAACCCGTGTCCACGTGTTTGTGCATTCAAATCGCTTCAGCTGTTTTGGCATGAAAGTCACATAAAGAAACAAACAAAAATCCAAACATTGATACAAAGAGACAAAGTAAAGAAAGACAAAGCTACTCTAACAACTGAAGGGGTGAGAATAAAAAGGATTTAACTGATTTTTTTGACAAAATGACTTATGGGTATCGTTGGACTTAGCGTGAAATTATCTTCAATAATACATTCTCAAAATACCGAAATGAGGCTTAAATCTCGAGATTTTTAGTCTAAAAATGGTTTATCTGTCACAGGAATACAGTTTGCTTAGAATAAAAACAATACTATATTTATTTTATTATATTATATTTTTACAGTAATTGTATGAATTAGTACTATATTTAGTAATTTTAAATAGAATCAAAACATTTTCAAGCAACTGAAACTTACATAAACCTTTTCTATTACCTTATAAGCACTCTACATTAAAATGACGCCGTTGACGTTTAAAGTCAATTTTCTCGAAACTGTCAATTTGTCAGTTAAATCGTTTTTATTCTCAACCCTTCAACTGATTTATAACGCCAGTCAAAATTGAAATAGTATAAAGAAAATTAAACTACAATCATCATCAAATAACAACACGATTACAGAACTACGAATAATACAAGATTCTGTTATTAAAACTATATCTGTAGTATCTCCAAGTACAGAACTAGAGGGCACTCATTCTTTAAGTCGTCAATCATAATGTTATTCCCTTTTGTTCAGTAGCAGATGGAGACAAACTTTGTTAATTTTCAGTTATTTTAAAGGGTTGAGAAATGAACGACAGTGATCTCGGATAAAAGGGGTTTTCATTGAACCAGAAAGATCTATTTTTAATTTGGTGAAAACCAATGATGGTGGTTATTTTGACATGGAATCTGAAGCTCTATTTAATCACTAATAATTGCTAATTTGTGCACCGAAAAATAAAAACAAAATAGCTCCCTCAATTCTACTACTCAAGCCCTTTAAATGGATATCCATATACACTTTGATACATTTCTGCATTTCACATCCAAGACGGCCATCATTACAAAATGGCGAATTACATTTTTTAATTATTTTGTGGGAGCATCGTGCACGCGCGCGCATGTCTAGCGCGCATTGCTCGCGGTAACTGATTTGTGCGCAGTGCCCGCGCGTATATTTATAGTGTGCGAGTAGGAAGCACGATATGACGTGAGCGAGAGAGAACTATGCGCGAATTTTAATTTTGGTATAAATATAGGCTTGTTGTAAATAAATTAATTAGTAACTTGACAGTCGTCTTTCATCAACCTTCTGATCCAAGATAGGTCCCCATAGTGGTGACCCGCAACCAGAACACTAACTACCCGAAACTCGAAGCCAGAACACTGTCAGAACAATGGAACAGAACCACGCAGCCAAAGTTTCCACGGGCGCTACGCAGAACGCATCGGCATCGTCTATGCAACTCGAAATTCTATCGAAACTAATAGAAAAGCTGAGTCTCGAGATCGCCGAGCTACGCGGACGTTCTTCTACGCGGCAATATCGACGGCCGTTTCGCTCCCGTTCAAGATCGCGACAAAATAAAATGAAACCTGGAGATCCATCGTGGGAGTGCAAATATCACTATCGTTTTGGTGATAAAGCCAGGCGCTGTGAATCACCGTGCTGTAGAAGGAAGAAGCCGTCGGAAAACTAGATGCGACATCGACGGTGGCGGAAGTCGGTGTCCCTTCTCACACAAACCGCCTATGTGTCTACGATCGTGACACTAGAGAACGTTTCCTCGTGGACACAGGCGCCGAAATCTCAGTTTTAGCCGCTGGCAACAAGCGCAATGAGAAGACTGCAAACGCCTACAAATTATTCGCCGCAAATAACACTCCAATCAACACATATGGAGAGAAAACGCTCAGGCTCAACCTTGGACTACGGCGAAGTTTCTTATGGAACTTCATCATCGCAGACGTCAAAACTTCAATCTTGGGAGCTGACTTTATACGTCATTTCAAGCTGCTGGTCGACCTCCATAACAAGAAGCTTATCGACAAAGTAACAACGTTATCCGTCAACGCCTTCGAAGTTGCCACCCCTGAGGAATCAGTACACATCATCAGCACTGACCAAGCATTCTACGACATCTTAAGAGAATATCCTGATGTCCTTCGACCAATGTCATTGAAGGAGCCGCCGAAGCACGATGTCGTTCATCACATTGAAACGACGGGCCCTCCACTGTTCACCCGCCCCCGCCCGCTTCCACCCGACAAATACAAGGCTGCCAAAGAAGAGTTTGATCACATGCTGGAAATGGGCATCTGCAGACCATCCAAGAGCCCATGGGCGAGTCCGTTACACATAGTCAAGAAGAAAGATGGAGGCTTACGCATTTGTGGGGACTATCGAAGACTCAACGCAGTAACTCAAGTCGATCGCTACCCATTACCAAGACTCGATCACTTCAACTACCAACTGCACAAGAAGACAGTATTTTCGAAGCTCGACATCAAAATGGCATACTACTGGATTCCCATCTCTGAAGAAGACGCACAGAAAACAGCGATCACTACTCCATTTGGGCTGTTTGAATTCAAATGCATGACCTTTGGATTACGCAACGCAAGTCAAACGTTCCAGAGATTCATGCACGAAGTTCTACGAGGCATAGACTGCTTCTGTTTCGTCGATGACATTTGCTCTATTCTGAAAATGAAGAAAGCCACAAACTTCTCCTGAGGCAAGTCTTAGAGCGCCTTCAGAAGTACGGCGTCACACTGAAAATAGAAAAATGCGAATTCGGAAGAGAGAAAATAAACTTTCTCGGCTATGAAGTTTCGTCAAAAGGCATCAAACCTACGGAAGAACGCATCGAAGCAATAGCGAACTATCCGAAGCCTAAGACAGTCGCTGAGCTACGTCGCTTTCTGGGAATGTTAAACTTCTACCGGAGCTGCCTACCAAACCAAGCTGAACTTCAAAGCGAGCTTAATAAATACCTGCACAACCGGAAACGAAACGATAAGACGGAAATCGAATGGACAACGGAATCAAACACAGCTTTTGAAAACTGCCGACAAAGCATTTTAAAAGCCACAACACTGATGCATCCAGTTCCCAACTGCCCGCTCGCCATCATGTCCGACGCCTCAGATCACAGTCTCGGTGCTGTGCTACAACAAAAAATAAACGGCGAATGGAAACCGCTTGCTTACTTCTCGAAAGCAATGAGTGCTACGCAGCGCCGCTACAGCGTCTACGACCGCGAGTTACTAGCTATCTACACAGCCGTCAAACACTTCCGTCGATTAATAGAAGGATGCGATGTCAACGTATTTACCGACCATAAACCACTCAGCAATGCACTATCAAGAACAGCAAGTAACAGCGACACGCCACGACGAGAACGCCAACTTCATTTTATAAGCCAATTCTGCTCCGACATTAAGTACGTCCATGGAAAAAACAACGTCGTAGCCGACGCGCTATCTCGAATAGAAGACATACAATGCCCTACGACAATCGACTACGCGCAACTCGCTACAGATCAACACACTGGACCCGAGTTAAAACAGCTTATGAACCAGTCCAACTTGAAGTTCACTGACGTCACAATACCTGGACTCACTCGACCAATCAAATGCGAGATGTCAACTGGAACACCACGTCCTTACCTACCAAGCGCATATCGTCACGCTGCATATAAAGCGCAACACGATTTGTGCCATCCAGGCGTGAAATCTACAAGGAAGCAAGTTAGCGCGAAATTCTTCTGGCCCGACATGAATCGCGATATCGGCAACTGGACAAGAGCGTGCTTAGATTGTCAACGCGCGAAGATACATCGTCACGTCGTCACGCCACTAAGTGAATTCCCGCCATCTCAACGCTTCGAACATATTCACTTGGATATAGTTGGACCACTACGTCTATCCGATGACTGCCGCTATTGTCTGACCATCATCGACCGGTGTACCAAATGGCCCGAAGCTATCCCACTGACTGACATCACTGCAGAGAACGTTGCAAAAGCACTGTACGAGAACTGGATAGCGAGATTCGGCGTACCCTTGAGAATTTCAACAGACCAAGGCAGACAGTTTGAATCATCATTATTCAATGCGCTGATGAAGAGATTCGGCATCACTCGCATCCGAACTACCGCTTATCACCCACAGTCAAATGGCATGATCGAACGTTGGCACCGAACTCTCAAGACAGCTCTAATGGCACGCGGTGCTACAACGAATTGGAAGGACGAGCTGCCTACAGTTCTATTGGGTCTGCGCACAGCTCTGCGCGCTAATAGCAACCTAAGCCCAGCAATGATGACGTACGGAACGACACTACGCATACCTGCGGACTTCATACAACCGGCAAAGTCAGACATGGAAGACAACGACTACGTTCGCCGTCTTATAGACACGATGGCAACGCTGAGGCCGATACAACGCTCTAACGTCACGCAAGCAGAGCCATTTGTGTACAAAAATCTGGCCACTTGTACACACGTCTTCGTGAGAAATGACGCAGTTCGTTCACCGCTAACTCCACCATACGATGGACCGTACGAAGTTATCGAGCGCTACGACAAGTACTTCAAGCTACGCCTACCGCGACGTACTTCCGTCGTATCGCTAGACCGCCTCAAACCAGCCTACATACAGAACGATACTAGTGAAGATGGAAGCTGCACCGCCCTTCAAGACGTACCCCGCCATCACCAGCCCTATGTGACGAGATCCGGACGGATAGTGAAGCCCACCGTACGCCTTGCTTGAGGGGGAGTGATGTGGGAGCATCGTGCACGCGCGCGCATGTCTAGCGCGCATTGCGCGCGGTAACTGATTTGTGCGCAGTGCCCGCGCGTATATTTATAGTGTGCGAGTAGGAAGCACGATATGACGTGAGCGAGAGAGAACTATGCGCGAATTTTAATTTTGGTATAAATATAGGCTTGTTGTAAATAAATTAATTGGAACCTCGACCAACGACCAGACATACTCGACATAGCACTTTTAAAAGGCGTAGCCCTCAGGTTAAGCTCGATAGAAGTGCTCCACGAACTTGACTCTGACCACCGCCCCGTTCTCATGAGACTAGGCTCGGATCCAACTGAACTGATACCCCAGACTAAGACAGTGGTGGACTGGAAGCGATTGGGGGAACCCCTGAAAGCTATCAGTTCACCAGACTTAGACAAGGTACCTGACGACATACAGACACTAGATGACGTCTCCACCGCGATCGATGCTCTCACTAGTCACCTCCGCACTGTGATCGGTGAGTCTTCTAAGCAGGTACCGGTGGTGGACCACCGCTGGGACTTGCCCGAGGACGTGAGGAGACTGCTGACAGCAAAGAACGCCGCCACTAGGGCATATGACGCGGCTCCCTCCCGTGATAACAAATCCACTTTGAATTTCTTACAGCGTGCTGTTAAGAAACGCATAAGTGATCTTCGCGCCCAGAACTGGACAGACCTACTTTCAGGGCTCGAGCCAACCCACCAGGCTTACTGGCGGCTGGCTCGAACTCTGAAAAGTGACACACTTAGAACGATGCCCCCTCTTGATAGGCCAAACCAAGTCCCCGCGTTCGATGATGAGGAAAAAGCCGAGTGTTTGGCTGAGAGCCTCGAGGCCCAGTGCAACCTTTCCCCCGATCACGTTGACCCTGCCCACCTCCATACGGTGGTCAGTGAAGTCGAACGTCGCAGCTCCCTACCACCTTCCGACCCCCCGCTCGAGCTTATTAGGGCCGCCGAAGTTGAGTCTGTCATCAAGGGTCTCGCTATCCGTAAAGCCTCCGGCGCTGATGGTATCAGCAACAAAGTGGTCAAACACTTTTCTGTCCCCTTAATATATCTCCTAGTCAGCATCTTCAATGCGGCCATGAGCAACTGCTCTTTCCCCGTTGCGTGGAAGTCCGCCGACGTCATCGGCATCCACAAGCCAGGCAAGAAGGCTACCGAGCCCTCTAGCTACCGGCCCATCAGTCTCCTCAGTACTCTGGGGAAGATCTACGAGCGTCTCATTCGGAGGCGTCTCTGGTCCCATATCCACGAACATAAACTCCTTCCCGACGAGCAGTTTGGCTTTAGAGCTAGACACTCTTGCGTTCAACAAGTGCACCGCATCACGGAGCACATTCTAGATGGCTTCAACGCGAATCCAAAACCGAAAGGGACTCTCGCAGTCTTCTTAGACGTGGCGAAAGCCTTCGACAAAGTCTGGCACGACGGCTTGATTTTCAAGCTGTACCACATCGGCGTGCCAGATCGTCTTGTGCACATCATACAAGACTTCCTTAGGGATCGAAGCTTTCGCTACCGCGTCGAGGGGGAGCGATCGTCTCCCCATCCTATCAGAGCCGGAGTGCCCCAGGGCTCCGCGCTTTCCCCCTTGCTTTTCTCGCTGTACACCAGCGATATCCCGCGGTCATTTCATCCCAGTGTGCAGCTCGCACTCTTTGCGGATGACACCGCTATCTACTGCTCCGGATGGCAGAGAGTTCACATGCGTGGTCGCCTCCAACGAGCCCTCACCGAGATCGGTGCTTGGTTCAGGAAATGGCGGATCACGGTTAACCCAGATAAAAGTGCAGCGATGTACTTTTCTGACTACAAGCGTGGTCCGCCAGCGAAACCACTGTCCTTGTTCGACAAGCCCATTCCCTGGGCTTCGTCTACCAAATACCTGGGGGTTACCCTTGACACCAAACTCAACTTCAAGGACCATATTAAGCGAGTGCGCGATAGGGCTGCCTTTGTCTTAGGCCGCCTCCACCCTCTCATCTGCAAGCGTAGTAAGCTGTCCCTTAGAAATAAGGTGACGCTTTACAAAACTTGCGTTCGCCCCATTATGACCTACGCATCTGTCGCGTTTGCTCATACTCCCTCAGTACATCTGGATCGACTTCAGGTGATCCAGAACCGCTTTGTCCGCAAGGTGGTCGGGGCTCGCTGGTACACGCGAAACTCCGACCTCCACTGCGATCTCGAACTCCCATCCATCCGTCAATTTATGAAGGATGCATCCCGCCGCTATTTTGATGCGGCACCTCATCACCCCAACCCTCTCGTAGTCAGAGCTTCAAACTACTGTACAGACACGACAGACTCGCCACCCCGTCGTCGCCGCCCGAGACACGTCTTGAGCGACCCGGATGATCCTATAGCAGCCGTAGTATCGGCTGCGCTAGGATCACCGGACCAGTCTAGCCCTTCTGGCTCAGGTACCGCTTTCGGCACCGGTATAGGATACCAGCGTAACACAATCAGACACCGACCCCGCCGGCGAGGTCGACGTACCCCCCGTAGGTTAGCTAGAACGGTCGCGACTTTCAATAGGGTCCACTCTTCCAGTGGACGTAGTCTTCTCGATCCTCTTATCCCGGCAACGGCCCAAGCCGAGGCTCGCACCCCAGGGGTGCCCTTGAGCTAGTTGCCTCCCACTTTTGACGGCTGGGCGCCCTAAGCGCCCGCCCTCCCGCCCGGTGACGCTGTAAAGGTCGATAGAGACCAACAGCATTAGCTCGTTCAAAAAAAAAAAAAAAAAAAAAAAAAAAAATTAATTAGTAACTTGACAGTCGTCTTTCATCAACCTTCTGATCCAAGATGTCCCTTTTTTAGTTTTTAATTTAATTGTAGCTTGTTAATATTAACATTTAAAGTTCTTAAAATAGGCTATAGGCTATAATTTATTTGACTCTCTGTTGCGAACCTTAAACAAGTGACAATGAAAATTTGAGTCTTATCTTCAATTACTTTTGGACCGTTATTTTCAGATCTCTCTAATACTCTATGAACCTTTTAGTTAGGTAGCTATTTTCAGAAAGCCTGGATTCACAGAATATATTAAATAACTTTTCATACAATCCGTATTGAAATAATGAGATTACTTGTTTATAAGAGAAACTCCATCAGAGATATAAACTTAAACTAACAAAGGGAATAGGGCTATTAATAAACTAATTGGTTGTTGAAAATAATTTGGTTCAATTAATTGCTACGCCTTATAAACTTATACTGATTTGGAATAAGTTCAACTTTGAGACACCAATATTATAACTGAAAAAAGTATATAAAAAAGGTAAATAAAAAAAGGAAAGTAATAAAAATATAAATAAAGACTTAAAACTTAAACGTAAAGCTGAAGCGCGATATTCAATGAAAAAATGTTGCCAGCTTTTTGGGTACGCTTCCTGCAGAAGGTGATCTAAATTCTGTGTTTTATTTATGACCCTTTTTTACCTACAATATTACTTTTTCCCTAATAATTAAATATAGTTTAGTTTTTATAGGAATTAATGTGTCAATATTGTATGTTAAAACCAACTGTGGCGTTATTATTAAACGCAGAAAACATTTGAGTTCTGGTTGTGATTTTAAGACGAATGTATAAACCAGCACATATTTATATTAATTATTATTCTATAAGCAGCGCTAGTCACTTCACAAGAAGGCAGGAATGCGAGTGTGCTTTAGATCACACGACTGAAGTAAAACTTCTTTAGTTTAGCTCGATCTATCGGCCGGTATAACTTTGTATTTGCTTTGTTTAAAGTTAATGTCACCATCTTGACAATTGTCATTTTTTTACCGGACATACCAACATAGATAGATAGATAGATAGAAAATTCTTTATTGCACAAACAACAACAATTGAAGGTACATAGGCGAACTTAATGCTATAGAGCATTATCTTCCAGTTAACCCTGGTGTATTGTGGAAGGCTTAATGCGGTAGTGCAACAATAATGGGATATAAAAAAAAAAGAAAAGAAAAAAAAAGAAAACAACAACTTAACTATACGTCTAAACTGATTATAATACAAGTAACACCATAATAAATATACAAAATTAAATACACACAGTACGAATTTAATATATAACAACATAATAATACAAATTTTAAGTAAATTTTAACTTTGTTATCTTAGCAATGGAGATCTACGTGAATCAACTTCCGTTCGCTTCGCTACACACTCATTACGCCCCAAGTCAAGCGCCAGCGTGCGTAAAGAAGTTTTACTTCTAAATACCTATTCATAGGAGGCGTAACTTGTTTAGCAATGCCGGTCGAGACCGAACGAAGCTTTCAATCCACCAGACCGTCCTAGCCATACAAGATAAATGGTCAACCGGTTCACTCTACGCTAAACCGGGTCAGAGGTCCTGAACCGGTTTTTAAATGGTGTTATTTAGGTCACATATCAGTAACCTTTATTAAACGAGACTGTGTTATTACTTATTTGAGTTTTTCCATGTGTATTATTGTCATTCAAAATGTTCAGTTAAACAGCTGTATAAGAAAGAGAGAACAAAAGAGAAAAAGAAAGAGAAAGAGAATAGAAATGCCAAAACATTCAGTAATTAATATAATTTGATGCTTTATACTTCATGAACAAATTTTTTTATTAAAATATACTGTAATAAAATAGTACATGAATGATAGTTTAGTTTTATTAAGACATGTTTATTTTAATGTAAAAATATTATATTCAGCATGTCATTACGAATATTTATATAATATCTCTCATTTCTGTGATATCATTGTACAAAATTATTGCATTGGTGTACGCTTATTATATTGGGAGTGATGGACGCAATGAGGTTATGTTATTTATGAAGTTTTTTAAATAAATTTGAATTATTTCCATTGGGTAACTTTTTTAGAAACTTTAACAACAAGAGAAACTTGAAATTCAGTTTTGACCAATAACTATTTAAATATTAATAATAAAAGCGCCCAACGATCACAAACAGATCCTGGACCCTAACTAAGATTCCTTGCGTCTCCCAGGGACCCAGACACTACGAGGACCATGGTCCCACAGCACCCAGACTCAGAACAAATATTTGCCCTTTTATTTTTCATACAAATGCACAAAATATGCACAAATATTTGTCCTGCCGCGGGAATCGAACCCGCCGCCTCCGGGTTATGAGCCAACCTGCTTAACCACTACACCACACAGGCCGTCATATAGTACTAAATTATTAGATTTTAAATTTCAGGGTTTCAAAACTATTTTAAAAATTTGCTCCGTTTTTTTCTGACACAGTAACCAAAAAAAGGTTGCCGATCCCTTCAGGGTATCGAACTAATCTACTGCACCTGCGACAAGAAAAATGTTTCCTTCACACGCGACCGATTCCGGGCTTTTTAACTTCCAAACTGCTGTACCAACTACCAACTGCTTCGTAGCATGTACTAAAAAAGCAATGGAGTACTTGGAGTACGTAAAAAAGGTTCGGGTTTCGGGGGAGTAAAATGCGTACTATTTTTAGTCAGCACACTGCAGCAGTGGGTTGATAAAACAGAATGTACCCAAAAGTCAAACGTTTTTGTTATTTTTAGTATTTTAATTTTGACTTGAAAAGTACTAAAAATAGTCTATTTGTAGTAAATATTTGACTATAACTTTAAAAAATGTATTGCAAGGCAATTTTTAGATCTTATATAAAAAATTTAATAAATACAATTGTATAATAAATTGTTGCAATATTCGTCCCAAAATTTGAAAAAAAAAAAAAAAAAGAAAATTAATCTAAGATTTAGGTTATACTCGTGCCAAAACTTCAAATAAAATAAACCAGTCTTCCAAGAATTTTCATGTTAGGTGGAAGACAAATAGGAAGTGTGCGATAAATTTAAGTTTTTTGGTGACAAGAGGAAGACGGTATGTGCAGTCAAGTCGGTTAACAGTCCATGGTAAAACCGAATAAATACAGCGTGTAAATACGCCGTACACGGAAGATTAGAAGTGCATTGTTGGCGCTGTCTGTAGGATGCTTATCCAGAATTTAATGGGCTATTGGTGAAGCAGAGGTTAATAGAAGTTTGCACTTTATTCAACTTAGTTCCGCTCTCTAATAATATTTACGATACTACTTTTATACTATGACGTCATTACTAAGCTACTTATAAACCATAATTATTTCAGCATTTTGGGCACGTTGCCTACTGGTAGCGGCTTCTTAGACTAAGTTTTGCTAATGATTCGTTTTTAATTTAATTTTTCTATTTAAAACGTTGTAGTAATTTTTTTGCTAATATTTGAAAGCAGTTCTACAAATACTACATACTATACTAATGTATATCCAACTCAACACAGTATAAAATATTCTGGGGACATTCCATTATTATTTGTTAAACATAATAATAAACTAAACTAGACCTAAAAACTAAACTATACCTAAAACTTGAAATGGATAAAACTAAACAACTTATAATAGCCCGTTGGTGGAGGGGAAAGCGCCCAGAATGCTGGTAGCATTACTACGGTGAATGGCAATGCTTATTTTTGTGTAAAATAAAAGCCAGCATTCTGGTCACCTGATGCCTCCAGGTGACCAGAATGCTGGCTAGAATGAAAAAACACTCCTCTTCCCCCTCCTTTTCCTTCTCCTCCTCTTCCATTATTTAATCGCTCTAAAAAATATTATATGAATAAGTTTTTAATGAGTTATTCGTCTTTGCCGCGACGTTTTGATCAAGTTGCGTTGGCTGTGGCCACAATGGACTGGGGGTGAACACGAAACTGATTGCAATGCAACAGGAGAAATTCCCATACTAACTATGCACGTAAGCTGCGTTTGAGTGGCCCTATAGCTCAGTCCATAGAATCCCTGCCTTCTGAACTGTTGGGTGGGTTCAATTCCCACCCAGGACAAACATGTGTGATGAGCATCGATGTTTGTTCTGTGTCTGGGTGTTCTATTGTATTCTATGTATGTATTTACAAACAAAAAGTATTGTATCAGTCATCTGGTTCCCATAGTACAAGCTTTGCTTAGTTTGGGGCTAGATGGCTCTGTGTGAAAAGTCCACACATATTTATCATTTATTATCATATTATAATTCAAACTGTTAAATCTATACAAATGTGTGTTTCTATAGGTTGCAATCAAGTTACGTGATCGCCCATCTGGTGTATGATATCTCTATCACTCTATGTAATATAATTATTAGCAAGCTTGACTTGTGTGAAAATCTCAAACAAAACTCAATACCTATCAAAATTCGGATACTAATTCCAAACTTTCGTATCAATAGCCAATCTCGCAAATGGCCGACCCTTAACAAATCAAGTTAGATATCGAGTACAACTTGTTTACAGCTGAAATTAACTTGAACCTTTTCATTAACAAAATTGCCGCTTGTTCTGTGATTTGGAAACTTTGTCTATTTATTGGCTATATTTTTAAGCAACTTCAACGAACACCATGCTGCCAGCCAAGCTGGTGCTGATGGCAAGCCCCGCCTACGATAAGAATCCAAAGTGGCTTTTTATGGGGGAGGCCTGTAGACTGTCAGCTGTTTTTACTGTCTATATAATATTCAAAATCAAAAGATTTTATGCAAATAGGCTATTTTTAGCACTTTGACAAGTCAAAATAAAATTGGGTACATAAAATTAAGTTATTATACTAAGCATATTGAATTACAAAGTGCTTAAAAAAAGATGTTTTCTTTCTCACTACACTCACTTGCACCAGAAAGCAATCCGGCACAATGCAGAAAACTCCGATCCAAAGCTTCGATTACACCTGTAAAGAAGAAGCTACAAGAAACTTTACAGTGATGTATTTTTTTCTACTATGATTTACAATATTTATAATTAATTACAGTCGAGTATGTAATGAATATATTACAAAAGTAACCGCCCACACTTCACACCGGTGCAATAAGAATATTAAGATGATATTAATATTATTATATTATTATTTATTGCAAAGCATTTTTGTTGAATTTATGCGTAGAGATATTTTTTTTTGGGAAATAATATTGTAGTTTAGACGTCTAATCCAGTAAATTAAATAGCGTGGGTCTAAATCCCGTTGGTTGCTAACTTTTTAAAGAACTATACTTGGATTTTACTTTTTCTTGAGAAATAAATAATTTAACAATGGTTTTCTTTTTTTGTAATTTTTGTTATTGGGTGTCTACAATTAAGAGTTCATTTATCTATCTATCCATCTAATTTACTGTTAATTTCTATATTTAAAGCGTGTTCACTTGATATCTGTTTTCCAATCCCACTGCATAAATTTTATATGCCTCATCAGATTAAACTTCAGCTGTCTCTGTCCCACTTCTGAGTTGCGCCGAAGGGGGAAATAGTAACCATGCAAATTGGTCGCTTAATTTCCCACCAACTTTTCAGAAGGGTTCACCAATTAAGAATAGGCACCCACAGTTCATTTCACTTTCAAATTTCCCCCAACGGGTTTATTTTATTCCCTGGGAATTTGGGTCTTGACTAATAAGCCCTCTTGTCGTTTCAATATCTCAGGAAATAAAAATAATTTATTTTGCCGATCTCTTGGAACGCGAAAATCTTCTGTTTCCCTAATTTGTTATAGTTTTAGGCGTTTCTTTTCCTTTTTTTGCGAGGAAAAAAACTAGATTGGGGCACTCGGTATAAAGGCACGAGTCAGATATTTTCGACGCCGCCCACACATACTTGTCGCTTAGCTCTGGAGCACTTTTGCCTTTCTTACATTCTTAAGGTAACAGAAAGGAAAAATACTTTTATACGAACCTCATTATTATAGATAGATAGATAGAAAATGCTTTATTGCACAAATAACAAATGTAGGTACAAAGGCGAACTTAATGCTAGAGAGCATTATCTTCCAGTTAACCTGGGTGTAACATGGACATTTTTGCAGGGTAGTGCAACGCAGCTTAAATATAGTCTAAATAACATAAAACACTAACATAAATTTGATTTTCTTGTATCCCTATTAACAAACATAACTACTTATAAATTTATAGATCCTAAAAAAGTTTAGCAACTAACGGGTTTTGAATCTGTGTCTTGTAAGTCGATGGATTAGACGCTCTCCCAACTGACCTATGGTTGCATTTCCCAGTGGCTTTGAAAATTTTCATTACTCTACATTTGTACCGCTAAAAAACTTGCGTTTAACAGGTAAACTATTTTTTTGTGTTTTTTGAAAATAGACAAGGATAAGACAAGTGAAAAAACTGACCGCTTTACTAATGCATATCAGTGGAAGCCATTTATTACATTAAACATAAATATTTTATAATCATTAATACAAAACTAAACTAGACCTAAAAAACTAAATTACACCTAAGAACTTAAAAAAAAAAAAAAAAAAAAAACTAAAAATTTTAAAATAGCCCGTTGGTGGAAGGGAAAGTGCCCAGAATGCTGGCAGCTTGTATAATTCAGTGGAATAGCTTTCCAGTGTTTTATCTTTGCATATTTCAACTGCTATGCAGTATTTATTTTAAAAGGCATAAAAGCGTGTAACGTCATTTACACCAGCAGTAAAGTATATAGCTTACCCCAGCAGTTAAGTTTATAACTTACCCCAGCAGTTAAGTATATAGCTTACCCCAGCAGTGAAGTTTTGAGCTTACCCCAGCAGTTACGTTTATGACTTACCCCAGCAGTTAAGTTTATAACTTACCCCAGCAGTTAAGTTTGTAACTTACCCCAGCAGTGAAGCTTAGAACTTTCCCAGCAGTTAAGTTTGTAACTTACCTCAGTAGTGAAGCTTAAAACTTTCCTAGCAGTTAAGTTTATAACTTACCCAGTGCCATAACGCTAAACATCTAAACCCACATTCCCGTAAATCTCTCGGGCAAATGAACACGTCCGTGCAGCGATCGGATACGATACATCTCGTCTCGGAGTCGCGTCCGAGCATAAATCGGCACGCGGACGCGGCTAACGATGCGGTGCCGATTTATTGCTTTTACTCCGTTTAGATTGGATATTTGGTTGTGTTTTTATCATATTTTTTGCAAAATGTTGAGTAGCAAATCGTTTGTTATTTATTGGATGTGATATATCAATCATGTGTGGCTCGCTTCCGGTGCTTAGTAGGCTCATTAATTTTTATTGATGTAAAATTGTACGTAATCAAAAAAATATTCGTGAAACCTGTATTGAATAAATCAAATAAATATTACGCTGGTGCCATACAAAAATTGAAAGTCCTATCACATTTGCTGTTTACAACTTTTTTTCAATTGTGCTTTAATTATTTTCAAAATTATATAAAATGTGACATGCTACATGTCGCTATCTATTGGTAGTGGGCTGGAGCATTTGGACTGTCGATAGGTCATCGCGGCCAATATAGTCCAAATGTTTTTTTTTTAGTAGTAGTAGTAGTAGGTAGTTTTTAGTATTAGTTATTATATCATTGTAGTATTTAGAAAATAAAGGCAATTATATATTTATTATATATATTTGTGCTAGATGCTGTGTGGCCCATTGCTGCCAGTGCGGAACTGCAGTACACCAGCTCGGTCATTACGATCTCTTGTGTTCGAAAAGTGCTCGTCAAATTTCGCGCCACGCCAGCCTTAATGACATCATTCGCCGGGCTCTTACCACCGCCAATGTTGCAGCTATTCTCGAACCGAACTGTCTCATGCGTGACGATGGTAAAAGACCAGACGAAATGACTCTGATTCCCTCGAAGATGTGACGGCCCTTAGTGTGGGACGCTACTTGCGTCGACACTATGGCGCCGTCACATCTTTCCGAGACACACGTTAGGGCCGACGTCGCGGCTAATTCGGCTGAGTAGCTAAAACGGCGCAAATATAGTAATCCCGGTAGCGGTTACATATTTGAGGCGTTTAGTATTGAGACCCTGGGTCCGCGGGGGCCGGGAGCTCATCGCGTTTACAAAAGTTTATCAGAGCGCCTGGTCGATGCTACGCGTGACTAAAATTCTGTCACTTATATGGCACAACGAATAAGCATTGCAATTCAACGGGGCAATGCATTTTAATTTGATCAAAATCTGAAGGTAATTTTTTGAGTTATCTTTAATGATGTGTATTTCGCCTTCAACTACATTGATAATGGTGTCGATTCTGTGTCGCATTCTCTAAAACTAAAGTAAACTTAAAGTATGGCGGTACTTTTCTGATAAAAGGGAAATGAAAAAGACGGAAATGTGTTAATTTCGTTTAGCTTTAGAGCGACACAGAATCGACACCAATGTTCTTATTTTTGAGATAAACAAATGCGGTGGAATTGAAGTCAGTTGGGCTCTTTTTAAAAAAGAACTATTCAAAATGCGGGTCAAACATAGTTTTTCAGTTATAGTAAAAAAAAGATTAACTATCGAATTTTGACGAATTAACTATCGAATTTTTTTAACTCGTGAGATTTTGCTCACAAAATGTCACGAGAATCTAGCATACGATAGAATACTATGTTCCTTTTTCCTTGAATTTTAGTACAGAGTTTTGGATATACAAACTTATTTGTATATTGTCTATGTAAATTTTTAGTTAAAAAAGGAACTTAGTGTTCGATTGTATAGAACGAAGATGAATCATGAAAGTTTTGTTTACTTGGTGACGACAAGACCAATCTTGAAGATGTATGTTTCATAATAAAATATTTTTTCTTAAACTCGAAACACGCTGATTCCACTACTGCTAAGCCCTGCTCCTTATTTACACGGAGTCAACAAGACGTATGGTATAAGAAGCAGCTTCAGTATCTACGGACAAATTTAAATAACATCTCTCCGTGACTGCCCCATTCGCTGCGGCTAGAACAACTGCGTGTATCCTGTAAGCCTCTGACAATACATGAACCTCTTAAACTTAACGTCCTTTAACGATATAACACAAACAGCTCCCTTATCTCCCATTAATGACCCCACCACACACGAAAAGAGAAGGGGGTCTATAAAAAAATCATTACGCGTCACAAAGGCGCGTTCAGACACGCTCTCCTGCCTTTCAAAAGGCTTTTACAGACACGACGTTATGTACGTTTTGGAGGGAAAATGCATTCTGTTTTTTGTGAATTTGTAAAGAAAGGAGCGAAATATTGGCGGTAAACAGGAAATCATTACATGGGTTTTAATAGCTTGGTTTTAGATTGGCTTATAAGAAGAATATTTAAGAGTTTTTAAGGTTATTTATGGAGGAAAAGCGTCTTTGCTGTATAAACGTTTAGAAATCTGGCACAGTATTATCAACTTGGATACGATTGTTGCATACAAAAAAATAATTGCTTAATCCTGCCATACATCATTGGAGTTTTATTATTAAATAGATTATTTCATTAATATAGAATATATTAGGCACGTACCTATCACATTTCACATCATTATGAATGTCATGATAATATCTATTTATAATAATTCTATGATTCTATTGTAAAATAGAAAATCCTCATCATGATATTTTCCAACTAAAACCACGTCATTGCTTAACATCGGGCAAAGCCACTATAATGTAACATATTTAAAAAAAAAAACAATAGAAATATGTACGAGTACAAACAAAATACTACAAACGCAGTAAAATTTACTTCCAAAACCAAAGTTGTCTGAAATGTAATGATTCAGTGATAGAATAGAATAGAATAGAAAAACATTTATTCAATACTTGTTTAAAATTAGAGTACAAAAACAGGTTAAATTTATACACATAATATGTACATAATCAATAGAAATAAACAAGTATCGAATGGGCGTCGGCTCAGCGTATTGCTGGTCATCAGAGACATCCAGCGCTGATTTTCAGCCTAAGCCCAGAGGGGGTGGAACCAATGCACAAATTCGAAAAAGATATTTTTATTAATGTTTAAAGCATGGATAAACAAGAATACACATATAATTACATATATACATCATGATCACACGTGATCAGATTCATTCTGATTTACCTCCTGTACACCGAAGCCCAAAACTCTCTACAGATATCTCCAATACAAAGTTTGTCTGGAAAAGATCACTTTAAGTGATAAGATCGCTTATTGTACTAATATTAGTTACTTATGTAAGTTTTTCTTTTAGTGAATTTTTTTACGGTGTACAATAAAGTGTTAATCTATCTATCTCTCTGTCTTGTGAAATAGGCATTACAAAATAACATTTTAATAATTCAATGAAAAATTTACAAATAAGCAAATTTATAAAATTATTATACATTAAACAATACATTTTTAACGGTGCATATTTCGACTCAACCTATAAATATTTTATTTTAAAGCTCGTTAACGTGATTGCAAATAATATCATTAATTACACCAAAGTGTTCATAAATTAATACACAAAATACGTTATTCAGATTTAACTTTTTATTTCACGATTAATAAGACGCCATTTTAAATTTTATCACCAAATTACTGCTTGGGAATCGGTCGCAAAACTGGAATGACGTCATAACCTTCGTTTAACAATCGTTACAAAATTAATGGATGGATAAATCAAAGCCGGGCTCTAAGGGCTCTCTCACACGTAGCGATTTTACAGTGTATTGTTGGACTTTAAATTTTATGGACTTGAACCAAACAACGTACGTGCTTTTATAATTGTATAACCTATTTAAACTGCATTTAATTTTGATAAATTGTAAACCTTACACATCCACACCTTCAGCCTCTGTGGTGTGGTGGTTGAGCAGGTCGACTCAACACGTACGTGGCGGGTTCGATTCCCGCGCCCGGACAAGTAATTGTGCACAGAAAACAAAAGCGCGAATACTGGTTCTATATCTGAGTGTTGTGGGACCATGGTCCTTGTAGTTCTTGTGTCTAGAGGGTATCCTAGTTAGGGTCCAGGATCTATATTTGCTTCTTCACCCGCAATTTAGCTCAATTGGTCAATTTATTATTATTACACGCAACACAATATTGATCTCTATCACAAACAATAATGGTTGGCATTTTGATTGCGGCCAGATATTTTATGTATACAATCATCTGTTAAGCAATACAGCCACCTATAAAAATTGTAAAACAAGAAAACTATATACTAGGAATAATATATATCTAGCGCCAACATACATAGTCACTTACCAAACGTATTCAAACGCAAGCAAGATTTTCATTACCTAAATAGGTAGTGAAATTCTTGCAGCAATATTTTTTATTCTAAGAAGCCTTGAATGTCTAGCGCCAACATTGTTCCTTAACAAACGTAGTCAAACGCAAGCAAAATTTTCATTACCTAAGTAGGTATCTAGGTAATGACATTCCTGTACCATTTTTTTTATTCTAAGAAACCTTGAATATCTAGCGGCAACATTGTCACTTACCAAACGTAGTCAAACGCAAGCAAGATTTTCATTACCTAAGTAGGTAATGACATTCTTGTACCAATTTTTTTTTCCTAAGAATCCTTGCCGCGTATAAAAAATGTAAAACAAGAAAAAAATATTCAAGAATCTTTGAATATCTAGCGCCAACATTATCACTAATCAAACATAGTCAAACGCAAGCAAAATTTTCATTACCTAAGTAGGTAATTCTTAAACCATTTTTTTTAATATTTGATAGTCTTGCGACCACATTTGGCAAGTGAAAATATTTGTGATAAGTATAAAATTTTGCCACCAGCATGGCCAGAAAAGTAGGTAATTGTTCTAGGTCTGTGCCCCGAAATATCTTCCGATAGTCGAACAAGCCTCGCCCTGACTATTATCGAATTAGAAGTGACACTTGAGTGACGCATTAAATATTCTATGACTTGCGACGGTTATTTCCGAGAGCTACGGAAATAATTCACCCAAGTTTCTAATTTACGAAAGAACGTTTTTTACCTTTTGTGAATTTTTAGAGTGATCATTTTCGTGTCAAATGAATTATTGATCTTTTTGCTAATGAGACAGAGAATAAGAGAGAAGTGGTAGGTTTTATGTATATAAGGCGGGTAAAGATTTTCTGAAAGATATTGTACCTTTTAATTCTTGAATAATTAATCTTCTGCTCTTTTTAATCTGATTGATTGATTGGTTTTTATATGCATATTAATTATTTAGCTGTTAACACATAATACAGAATTGTAATCTAGATCTAAATATCGTTTTCTTAGATTTTTTATTCTGCTACTATTGCAGTTTGATAAAATCCAAAATCTGACTGAAAAAAATTGCCTCTAATGCGGAAGAGAGTTCGAAATTTAAATTAAATTAATTTTTTAGTTTCTTTTTGGAGTATAGATGGCTTATATAGTTGTTTTTTGTTTTTGTTTTACATATAGTTGATTTTCACATAGTGTACTTTTTATCCGCGGGTTAAACCGCGGAGAGCAGCTACTTGATATATCGAACTTCATGTAAGTCGAAATTTTTTGCTAGGGTTCTCTGTGTGTGGATCCTGGAACTACGAGGATTATCATGGTCCCACAACACCCAGACTCAGAACAAGTATTTGCGCTTTTTTTTGTACATGTCCTACCGCCTCCGGGTTTTGAGCCGACCTGCTCAACCACCAAAAAACAGAGGTTATCGAGATATCGATATGCTACTTTAGCTACATTTGCATGCTCTATGGCTATCATAAATTTCAAAATTCAATTCTAGCCTCAACCGGACAGCGCCAATTCCGACCGCCATTGAAATCTTTGTCTCGATCCCGACTCGAATGTCTAACGAACAATTATTCGCTTGTAAACATGATTAATAGAAGCCCCTTTCCTGCGGTGTGAGGTCACTGTTCCAATTGTTTATAAATGAATATCCAATTCCTTTTGGAGTTTTGGCGGGAAAACGAGAAAGATCTTGTCGCCGCATTGTATCATTTTACAAGATTTGTGTTATTTTCAGTGTTAGTGCATAAAGTTGGTGGCGTTTTATTCGTTGCTGGATTATAGGGATGAGTGTGGAAAAGTGGTATAATAATGGTGAAACGTTTCTTTTCGTGTTGTTTTCGAAACTTCATAGTAGCTTCTGGTAAAGTTGCCACCACTTGACTTGACTTAACTTGACACACACAATATTATATATGAAATATCATTAACTTGAAAATTATCAATTACTTGACACTATCTAAATACACAAACGTGTGGAACCAAAGCAAAAAAAAAATCCTTTTGGTATTACTTCAGACCACTGACAAAACGATTTAATCCCCTTTCTATTCCTCCCTCGTGAAAACAGTACATTATTACAGTGCAGCATTGTGCCAGCTCCTGTTTACGATTGGACGAATTCTGTAAATGAACTCTATAGAACTAATCAGAAGCGCGAATTTTTAATGAACTTCGGGTCGTCCAATCGCAACTAATTACCTTACTTCGCGCGCGATATGAACTTGTAGTTTAGTGGACATATTTATTCTGCCGCGAAGCAGTAGTATGCAAGCACTGACGTGTCCCAGAAAGACACTGACTTGAAGGACACTGTAGCTAGTGAAATTACTGGGCAAATGAGACTTTATGATCTGATCCCATAGTCAAGTTATCTTATTACTAGATTGTGCTGATGTCTCAGGATGATGGGCGCAGTGCAGTGTCACGTGAAACTTTATATTTTGGAGTTCCGAGTGACACTGTTCTGTTATGGGCGGCCATGTCGCTTAACATCAGGTAGACGACTAGCTTGTTATTCACATAATTTTTTTTGAAAACTAAACCAACCTAAAAAAATGCACAAGTTTGAAACAAAATACCAAAAATAAACTGAGAAACTCATTGAAATCCATATTTTTTCCATAAGAAAAATATTAAGAAAGAAAACTAAAAAGCCCGAGCAATGATATGCATCCTAACATTTTGCAGAATTGCGGTTAGTTAGTTTTGCCGTCTGCGCAATGTAATTTGTCTAACAAAACTACGTTCTACAGTATACACTGTGCAGATGTACCAGGGAATGAGCTTTTAATGCCCTACGTGCAAGTACATACATATAAAATGTGTATAGAAAGTAAACGATGTATCTAAATACACTTCTGATTAAGAGGAGACATTATACTTAAGTATAAGAAACTTTTATTGGGGAGGTCATTCCAGGGTTCTGTCATACTAAAAACAAAAGAAAAATTCCATGTTTTTATTTTACTTCAAACCTGTCTAGCATTTGACCACGCTCTCACCTGATTCCATTTCTTAGCCGTTCTAATTATGAACGTTTTTAAAATCAAATCACTTGGTACGAATGGGTGGTACTACCACGAAGGGATGGCGCGTCTATGATAGTGATGTTTTACCACTACGATTCAAAGAAACTGTTAGTTTTAAAAAATCTAGCAAACCGTTTTCTTTGATTTGTCACTGCAATTAATAGAACGTTTATTAAAGGCCATTTTAGTGAATAAACACTGAAACAGCTGAGGCCACAAAACCCAAAAATTATGGTGTCGATTTTCCGGATATTTTTTTTATTTTTTTCCGGATATTTTATTTAAAACAAAACAACTTTTTCACAAAATATTCTCAAAGAAAAAATATTTTCTAAGAAATTTAATAAATGCTTATTTATTTTAACTTAAAATTTTACCCTCGTACTTATTTAGTTATCTACCCTCTTTATTGAGGTTGATTTTGGTAAAAAGAATCGTTTTGTCATTAAGGGTGGTATATATCTTTCAAGGGCTGCAATTGTGTTTTCCCTTTGTCCCAATTTAATACCCCTCTTTGTACATTTGAATCTGTATATTTAAGGTTTCAGTTATTCACTTTTTGAGTGGTTTTAGGGACTGATTGCGCGATAGTATAGGTAGGTACAAGCTCTTATTTTGACAGCCTCTGTGGTGTCGTGCTTGAGCAGGTCGGCTCATAACCTGGAGGCGGTCGGTTCGATTCCCGTGACCGGGCAAGTACTTGAGCGCAGATAAAAAGCGCAAATACTTGTTCTGAGTCTGGGTGTTGTGGGACCATGGTCCTCGAAGTTCCTAGGTCTCTAGACACAGGAAATCCTAGTTAGGGTCTAGGATCTATATGTGTGATCGTTGAGCGTTATTATTATTATTACTATTATTATTAATATACATATTCCATATCCAACTATCCTTCACTAAACAAACGATGAATCTTATAGATATGTAAACTGGAACTAACGAACGGCATGCTTTATCTCTTCGCCTAATTAACACCTATGTCTACCCTTCTAAATCCTGGCAACACCATAAACTACAGCAGCACATCCTGACAAAATTCAACCATATCACAACGCGATAAGAGTTTCTTTATATACGACGTTTAAGTTGGCCAGTCATGAATGTCATTGCAATATCAATCTTATGCGAACGCGTTAAGGTGGCAGATCTAAAAGTAAAATATATTGTCACGGAGTAGTGGAAGACAGAGACAACGCTTATAAACATTTATATTTCATTATTGTTTTATATTACTTCGTAGGGTATTCTTCGTCGGGTTTTATATTGCTTCGTAGGTCAGGCCTGATAACTCAAGTACAAAGTACAATAACAAGTACAAGTACAATGACAAAGATCAAAGTAGGATTTATCTCAGAAAAGTAAGATTTCCAAAAATTTGAACAATTATAATAATAATTATAACGCCCAACGGATTCCCTGTGTCTAGGGACCCATGAACTACGAAGAACATAGTTCCACAGCACTCAGACTCCGAACAAGTACATAGTTTCGATGATTTTTTCTGTGCACAAAAATACTTGTCCGGCCACGTGAATAGAACCTGCCCCTCTGGGTTATGAGCTGACCTGCTCAACCACCACACTATAGAGGCGCGGAATAAACCGCAAAACGTCTCTATAAATATAATCGATCAAGTGGCTCTGCCTTCTGAACTATAGATTGTGGATTCAATTCCCACCCAGGTTAAATTTTTTTGTGATGAACATAGGTGTTTATTCTGTGTATAGGTGTTATATTGTATTCTATGTATGTGTGTATTTACAAACAAAAAGTATCTTAGTATTGTATCAGTTATCTGGTTCCCATAGTACAAGCTTTGCTTAGTTTGGGGCTAGATGGCGCTGTGTGAAATGTCCACAAAGATTTATAATTATTATTACTAATTTCTGCCCGGTAGATGTCTGACTCAATTTTTTTTTCAATTTCAAAATATCTTTATTAGTAATAATTATTTAACAAAATTATACAATAACCAATGTCTTGATCCTAGTAGTATAATATATTAACATGGTAACGTTTTTCAGGCACACAGGCTTGTTCAAAAACTTATAATGTGTAGTTCAATGTAGTTTCAGATGTCCGACTATTCACCTCTATATGTCGTTTTTCTCAGCTGATTTTCAAGAAACAGTTTAAGCTGGTTTGGTGATATAATTATATGATTTTTCTATCGATTCAGTTACTGAAAATGAACCCTCTGGTTGATAACTTAAAATATATTTTCAGTTTTAAGCTATGCAAAGAGATACTTTCGAGGTCAGCTCACAGAGTAGAAGTAGTATGAGGGGTCTTTAACGTATGATCTACAACTGTCTCAAACTATACTGCGTCAAAGACCTTCGTCACAGAGGGTATAAATTAATTACCGCGCCGTATTATTTCCTGTGTACGTGTTTCGTGCTTTTTTCTTTAAATGACGTGTTAATTTGGGGTTTAAAGCTAATAAGATAATATACCTTGATAATCTTGGTTACGGACGGCTTTGATTTTCTCTAAAAAGAAATATCTATAAAGCTTGAACTTTTTTAACGTAATGGTTTGGATCCCAGTCGACGCCAGCTATAAGTACAGCGGTGAAAGAAAGCATCTTGAAAAACGAGCCTGTTCAAGATTCATGTGATTAGCGGGCAAAAATGTAACACACCACCTGCACTTGGCCAGCAACGTGGCGGACTGCTGGATACACATTTTCCTACTTACATTTTCTCCCTGTAAGAGAATGCCCATTCAAGGAAGGAAGAGATGTAGTGGGCCTATTCGTACACAACCAGCACCCCTACCGCGTAACTGTTCTGGGAATCGGCTTCACCTACCATCCTGCACGCGCTAATTAACAAGTCCATGAGCGCGAGCAAGAGAGAACACGATTACCATCTCCACCAGACTTACGCGGCAAGGCCCCTGGCCACACGGTCCACACATTATTATGGAAGTATTGCGAAAATAGTTGCACAATAATTTCATATTTACCACGGCAATTAGTCTATACTAATATTATAAAGAGGAAAGATTTGTATGTAAGTATGTTTGTAATGAATTGGCTCAAAGTTACTGGATTGATTTTAAAAATTCTTTCCAATCACTATGTGAATGCTACATTATCACTGATTAACATAGGCTTTTTTTTATTATTTGATAGGCTTGCGTTTGACCACTATCGCACCTGATGGTAAGTAACGATGCGTTCTAAGATGTAACGTGCTTGCCTAGAAGAAGACTCCCAGGTTGTAGTTATCTGGAAATACGGACGCTGGTAAAGCGTTCCACTCTTTGGCTGTTCGCATGATAAATGTGGAGCCGAATCGCTTTGTTCGCACATGGGGGATATTAACCATGTAACGGTGGCATTTTTTCTGGTTGTCCGGTAGTAGAAAGGTGATGGCGGAATCAGGTTATGCAACTCCAATGCGCACTCTCCAAAAGTAATAATAATAATATGTCTGGACATTTTTTTTTTTTTTTTTTTTTTTTTTTTTTTTTTTTTTTTTTTTTTTTAACGTGGGGGAAATGCATTTACGCACACCCGCGGCTGGGTCGGCCACGGGTAGTGTCGGGCTCGATGCCCAGAAGGGACACCCATACCGACTAAAACCTCCACGATGTTCCGCCTACTCAGCTGGAAGCGGGGCCGCGGGCCCGCTTGCGCTGTTGCTCGCAGGAGCGAGCCCTCCTCGGGGGGGGGTGTATAAAGCCCCCTCCCGGAGGGGTGTATAAAGCCCCTCCTCCTCCTCGAGTGATGCCCGGAACATCTGGGGCACCAACTCCTCTGGGGAACCCTGTTTGGGACGTTGGATGGCCCACATCCAGCGCCCCGAGTCCCCGCCGCAGCGACGGAGTCAGGAATTTAATCCCGGTTCCGTCACCGCGCCCTCAGGAGCGGGGGAGAGAGAGTACTCCGTTCTCTTTCCTCCGCCCCTAACTCGCGCCGTTGTCTGCCGCAATAGGCAGGGAGACGACGGCGCGAGCTCCTCCACGGGGGGGGTGTATAAAGCCCCCTCCCCGGAGGGGTGTACAAAGCCCCTCCTTTATTCGCGAGAGTGATAGCGATGTCCCGGGGCTACAACGGGGCATCGCCCCCGCCCTCTGGAGCGGAGGAGCGAGAGGATGGCAATCTCTCTCCCCCGCCCCTTACCTCCCCGGGCCTCTCCTCGTCGAGACGGACGCAACGAATCGACGGTGAGAGGCCGAACCTGCAGCCGCCTGCTGCCCACTAGCGCGCCACCGTCGCCCCTCCGACCAAAGGCGACGGCGCGCGCTCCTCCTCGGGGGGGGTGTATAAAGCCCCCTCCCGGAGGGGCTTTTAAACCCCTCCCTCACCAGGGGCGATGCCGCTTACTCCTGGACATCGCCCCACCCTCTGGAGCGAGAGAGCGATAAGACACTCCCTCCCCCGCTCCTTGGTCCCCCCCCTGCGAACAGAAGAGGGACCACCACCCCGGTCCTCCCATTGTCAAGCATGGCTAATTTGCTCGACAACGAGAGGCCGCCTTGACTCGCACCACCGCCTCCCATGCCAAGGATGCGACGGTGCGAGTCCCCGCCTCTCTGCTGCGCCCTATGCCGAGGCATAGGGATCGCAGAGAGGCCCCCCCCCCGCCAGGAATTTCGCCAACGGCTAACAAGATCCCCGAAGGAAAGTTGTTAGCCGTTGCCCAGGGTGCACCGGTCCAGGTGCTGCCCGTGTCTGGACCTCACACAACGCCATCTAGCCCCCAAACAAAGCAAAGCTTGTATTATGGGAACCAGATAACTGATACAATACCTAAATACTTTTTGTTTGTAAATACATACATATAATACCATATAACACCCAGACACAGAACAAACACCTATATGTTCATCACACAAATGTTTGTCCTGGGTGGGAATCGAACCCACAACCCACAGTTCAGAAGGCAGGGTTACTACCAACTGAGCTATCGGGCCAGTCAAGTAAGTAAAGTGCCTCTGTATTTTGTCTGTATTCCATCAGCGGGGAACTTAAAAAGCTTAAGATGAAGCACGTACCTACCTTTTTATCCACAACCCTTCTTGAAATATTTTATCCTGTACATTTACAAATGTCCGTACAAAGGGGCCGGACGGTGGGCGACATTTCTCAACGTTGCTTTTATTAAATGTCTGATGTAGTTTGTCACTAGCACAATAAAGGTCCGTGGTCGGTTCAGGTATGAGGAGTGCTATGGTAAGTAGTTGGCAGGTTTATTTAAAGCAAAATTTATTGTCATTGAATATGTTGGAAGGAACGTCAGAAGCCATATTCAAAATTAAGCTGAGAAAAAAATTACATAAATGGATATTGTAAAAAAAGGGTTGGAGAGAGAAAGAGGCTGATAAGAGAGCTTATTTTTTATTTGTTATTTGCAAAACAAATTACTGTCACCAGTATCATTTCCAATTTTTTTTTTTTAGTTTTGGCTCCACACTTCTGTGTATTTAGCCAGTGTCAAGTAATTGATAATCTATCAAGTTATCGATATTTCACGCAAATATGTATCTACTCATAGTCGAAGTCATCAAGTCAAGTCAGTCTAGTCAAAGTCATACTCCTAGTAAAGTGGTGGCAACTTTACTTGAAGCTTCTATGGAGTTTTGGAAACAACACGAAAAGAAACGTTTCACCATCATTATACCATTTTCCCACACTTCACGCCTGTAATCCAGTACTTAACGAATAAAATGTCACCAATTTTATGCACTAACACTGAAAATAACACAAGTTTTAGAAAATAATACAATGCGGTGACGCAGTCTTTTTTGCTTTCCCGCCAAAACTCCAAAAATATAAATTACCAATGAACTCTACTTTTGTTTAAACATTGCTTGTTTGTTAATTTTTTATTGCTGGTGCCAATACAGGTAAGGTTACTAATTAATACGGCATAAGTGCATCGGGTATTAGAATGTAATCCATAACTGGGAACTGTAAAAATTTCCCATTGTGTTTAGAATTGGAAAATTTACAATTTGAATTTAATTTTTTACTAAGCATCTTATTGATTCACCCGTAACTTTCCCAGTTTTCACGAAAATCTTAAATTGTTGTAGAGTTAATAAATAACTCATATGGAGAATTTCGTCTAAATCAGTTTAGCTGTTATGCCGTGTAAGCTACTTAAACAAACAAGCATAAACAAACAAGCATGTATGGTTGTTTGTTTATGCATGCATGTATGCAAGCATGTATGCTCGTTTGTTTAAGTAGCTTACACATGTCACTTTTATATATGAAAAGTGGGATGATAATGAAAAATGAAAATGAAACTTATTTATTTGCACTTTTTAATTTTTAAATTAGTATAAAGAGACGATAAGTCAGTAGCAAAAAATCGTTTAGTTTACTTTTTAAACATTAAAAAAAAAATAACACCCAGTGATCACATACATAGATCCTGGACTCCCTGTATCTAGGGGCCCAGGAACTACAAGGACCGTGGTCCCACAACACTCGGACATAGAACAAGTATTTGCGCTTTTTTCCTGAGCACAAGTACTTGTCTTGCATAAGCAAATTATAATAATCAAGGCAGCTACTTACATCAGCGACACTAAGTCAAGAGAAGATAAAACGTTTTCAGCGTCGTGTCTAGGGAGTTAGTCTTAAAAAGGTATTGTTATTATCCATCTTTATCTTAAGCGACTGCTGCTATATTGGGTTATAAACTTACTTCTTTTTTTCTATTATCGTAGATGACATTGAATGAGGGAAGATAAGGCATAGCTTCTCGAAAGTGCTTTGCGTAAAAAGGTGTCTTAAACAAAAATTACAATGTACCACAATTTAGTCGAATTAAAAAAAACAATATCTTAACCTAATAATAATGATAATAATAGCATCCAACGATTACATACCTGAACCGTAACTAGGATTCCCTGTGTTTAGGGACCTAGGAACTACGAATACCATGGTCCCTCAACACCCAGACTCAGAACAGGTATTTGCGCTTTTTTTATATGCACAAATATTTGTCGAACTCACCACCTCCAGGTTATGAGCCAACCTGCTCCACAGAGGCTGTCAAATGATATGAATGATATGATATGATATGAATTATATGAACGACATCTGACACCTTAAATGATGATCAGTTGAACTTCCCGTGTTCCATATAAATTATGTGAGCGGTATGATGATGATATGAAGCGATTTAAATTTAATTAACAACTATTAAACAAACAAACATTAACAATTTGTGTATGTTTATGTATCGTAAGTATTGTATTTTCAGTAGTATATTATTTTATATTTGTCTTAGTATGTATGTGCATAGTAACTTTGTGGCACCACCGTCCTTGCTCATTTTATCTCTGTCCATCCAAACGTTGTCTGGAAAAGCTCGCTTTTTAGTAATAAGACCGTACATTGTAACCTACTCATTAGTTAAGTACTGATTTTGTATTTGTTACCTTGGTGTCAATGAAGAGTTTATCTATTTAGTTATAAAATGAACGTAATTTACATACATACAAATAATTATATATTACACCAATAAACCATTAATCAAAAAGTCTAAATTACACCCACCAGGTTTCAGACATATTCGATGTCCTTCTTCTGGGAGCCAGTTACTAACGCAAGCCGCGGCGGCTTTCGCAAGCTTACTTAACTTTTTTAATTGACGTGAGTTTAGCCGTTATTTATCTTACAATATATGTCATACTCACGTTAGTTTTCAAACTAAAATAAGCCATTAGCTGCTCCCTCTCTGTTAAGCCATTTGTTGCTGTTGCCGTTAAGCCGTTCTCTGGTACCGTTATGGCATAATTTCCTTAGCTGCAATAACGGACGTTGTTTTAATTAAGTCTTACAAGGAAACAAGGCTCATAATAACTCGGCCACATTTGATGCTTGTATACTCGAATTGCACTGGATACAGTGCTGGGCGTATGTAATGAACAATGATGCGATTTTGTCATTTAGTTTTTGAATTAAAACTATCTTACGCACGCTTGACTTGGGGAGTAAGCTGGTATATGCAAGGCGAACGGTAGTTGGTTATAAAAAGAAGAAGTTTTACCTCAGTCTTTTGGTATATTTTGGTTTGACCTTGCGTTTTTATTAGTTACATGAAGTTCAAATTCAATCAAATTAGTGTACATGGACAGTATTTAGTTTCGATAACGTTAAAAAAATTGCGTATTTTCAAAATGTGTGGGTCAAGAATAACGACCACCTCATCTCTTCCCATGGGTGCCGTAAAAACCCACTAAGGTAAATCCAAGGAATGGGAAACAGCTTTTCCTCGGTACATTAAAACTTGCTGTGATCACCAAGACACCTGCCAAGCATTAGGATTGTCGATCCCCCCCTCTTTGATGAAAGCAAATCAGACAAGCAAATAAGCATCCAAAGTAGGAAGTGGCGTTTTATGGGGGAAGATTAAGCAGTAGACGTTTTCTGGTTGATGATGGAATGATTCCATGATTTTTGTTCACCCAAAAAGTGCTCAACGCGTCCAAAGAAGTTTTCACACTACAAAAAGAATATTAGTAGGTATATCTCAGAGTAATGAAACTAGCATATAAAAGAGATTTTTCAATGGCTTGCAATAACTATTACTTTCAAAATAGTACCATTCATTGCTTTGAGGAGCTACGAAATCAAACAAAATATTATAACAATTTCATCAAATACAAAACCGTAATTAAAATGAACGTGCCAATATTTTTGCTCGCAAGTGCAACCTTGAGTGCAGTGAAGTGAGGATGATGGTGCGCTGCAAACAAGCAGGGAACCGGATATTGCACTACTATACTAGCCTTAGACAAATAAAATAAAATAGACCGCTCGCAAAGAACCAGAAGGTATACTAATACCATTATTAATTAAACTAATACCATTATATAACGCCCAATGATCACATAAATTATAGATCCTGGAACATAATTAGGATTCTTTAGGATGGACACAGGAACTACGAGGACCATGGTCCTACAACACCCAGACTCGGAACAAGTATTTGAGCTTTTTTTCCAACCCACCGCCTCCGGGCTATGAGCCGACCTACGCAACTACCACACCACAGAGGCTGTAGATCATGGTTTAGTTAGCAGCAAGTTTATTTGTCCGTTTAGCCATTTACTAGGTATACACTCATACAGGTATCTAATAGTAATGTAACATAACTTGTGAATGATGGTTAAATTCTGTAAGATGAATAACGCTGATGATGACGCTCACGAAAGCCGCCGCGGCTTGCGTTAGTAACTGGCTCCCAGAAGAAAGACATCGAATGTGTCCGTAAACTGGTTGGAGTCCGTAAATTCGTTTAACACTCGAGATTTATCTAAGGATAAATATCTCTATTTGATCTAAGGATATGATGTTAATCGGTGCTCGATACTGCCGGTTCACTGGATTTGCCATTTGGTATGGTTTTACTTTTTCTACTTTACGATTTAGTTTTACCAGCACTGTCTACCATGTTCGTTTAGTCTGACACTATAGTAGCGAGCAGTGTAATAGTAAACCTAATATTCATTACTCGTTGGTGTAACTGTTTGAATTTTGACACCTTGTAAATTTGACTGGATGAGAATACAACTGAACAGACAAAATCTTTGTAGTGGAAGCCCTCAAAAGCCACAAAACAAGCGTTGAAGTTGAAGTGTCAAAATTTTCTTCTATTTTTTTTCTTTTTTTGGCTTTTTATCGCATTTTAGCGATGATTCTGCCAATGTCAAGTAAGAAATTTTGGTATGGTTATGTCATGTCAAAGTCAAAAGGCTAGCTGAAGCCTTGAAGGGAAAACGAAAAGACATGGCTTAAAACTGGAACCATTTGCCAACACTCGTGCACGTCCACGAACACTTAAAGGATAATAACCCTTATTACACATTAAACTTCAAAAATACACGGGTTATGAATTAAAATTCAAAATTCACAACCACCGTTTTCGCATTTTATTAAACGGCCACAGAAAAAATCGCCAAAAGAGTTAGTTGTACTTTTTTCCAACAATTTTCGATACATTTGATTCAATTTTCAATTTGATTACTTTGCGATTTTCATTTCAAGAGTCTTTAAAAATAATAGAGATCGCTCAGTCTAGATTAAGTTAGGTTGTAACCAATGACCTAGTGTACAACTTTTATTATCGTATGCTTAGCGCCAGATATTCTGTAGTAAAATTGTATTTTGGTAACAGACATGATTTTTACGTCGTACCCGTAGTTCTCTGTACGGAAAAAATTGTTTAATAACCTATATTATACGCCCTAGAAAAGTCAATCTCCATTCTAGTCTAAACTAATGTTATAAAGAATAAAGATTTAATTGTTTGTTTGCATTGAATAAACTGAAACTACGTAACTGATTTGATAATTTTTTTCACTATCCTACAATATATAATCCTACATTACCCCTCATGGACATAGGTGATAGAATATTTTCAAAAAGTTAGGGGTCTGAATGAAAACTTCGATAATGTAACCCAACGTAAATATATCATACCCGTGCGAAGCCGGGGCGGGCTGCTAGTATTTCAATAACATAAAGCACTTGAATCACTCAGTATTTCACCCAAACCCATCCATTGAAGGCTAGAAGCAGTGTTTGCATTCACCAAACGGAATATCAATAGCAGTCTAGTCTCGACTAGCGAGATTTTCTCCTATAGGTACGGGTGCTAGCTGTGACAGATATCCAATTCTGTAGCACGTCCGCAGAAAATACATTGCTGGTTGTATACTGTAGAATGTCATTGATAGGCACATTCTGGGGAGTTTATTGGAACAATCTATCCCTTACTATAACAAAGGCGAAAAGTTTTCTGTTAGTTTCTGTGGCATTCAAAATTAAACGACTGATCCGAATTGAAAAAAAAATTACACACGGATTTAAAATACTATTGATATTAACATAATATATTTTTTTATGCTGGAAAATTTAAAGTTTTCGTGGGAAAATGGGTGAATAACGTGTGTAATTGCAGTATTAGACTCTATTAGGGTATAGTATGCGATGATACTGAAGTTAACTATGCAGCGAGTAAAGCGAGCAAAATTGGCTTTCACCATTCCGTATGTATGTTCCGTATGTATGGTGCTTTTTTGATTGGTCAAGGTATTTTTCACAATAATGGAAGAGGCTGAGGCGTCATTTTGATCTGCAATTTTCAACTTGTCAATTCTAAAACTACTTTTAAGCCTAACCTTCGATTTCTCACTGCTCGCAGACAAAGCACGTGGAGAATTGTATGCAAATTGGTTGAAGCATTCGATTCGTGAAGTAAAACTGTTAGGGCCACCCATTTACCCACCGCTCAGACCGTTTGGAAAATTTATGCTCGCTTTTTGGGTTTATGTGCTTGTACTTTGTGAGAGGACTTGTTGTTGGTGTGAAATAACTCATACTATAGAGAGGTATTAAAAAAAACCCCGACGTTATTTCATCTGAAAAGAGCTGATGATCTTAATGCGGCTAAACTTTCTTTTGATTTTCTTGAATCATACACAGCACATTTGAAAGCGTCTGCTGTGGTGGTTGAGCAGGTTGGCTCATAACCCGGGGGTGGCGGATTCGATGCCCGCGACAGGAAAAGTTTTTTAAAAATAATAAGTCCCAAACTAAGCAAAGCTTGTACTATGAGAACTAGATAACTTATACAATACTTAGATACTTTTTGTTTGTAAATACATACATAGAATGCAATATAACACCCAGACCTAGAACAAAAACTTATGTTCATCACTCAAATATTTTTCCTGTGTGGGTATCGAACCCACAACCTGCAGTTCAAAAGGCAGTGTTACTACTAACTGAGCTATCATTGGTGCACCGAAAAAAGCGCAAATACTTGTTCTGATACTGGGTGCTATAGGACTAATTATGTTCCTTGTAGTTTCTAGATCCCTAAATACAGGGAATCCTAGTTAGGGTACAGGATCTACGTATGTGATCGTTGGGCGTTATTATTGTTATTATTATTATTAATGTAATGTGTTAACTATGTTATGAATAAATGTGTTTTTTTTTCTCTAGATATGTCTGCGTGTCCGGCGAAATATGACCCGGGCGTGTTCAAGAGAAGAGTGAATAGGTATTTACTTGGTTAGCATGCTACACCTTCGATCGCATCGTCACTTCCCATCAGGTGAGAGCGCGGTCTAATGCTAGACGTAAAAAAAAAAAGATATTCCCTTAGACGATACTTACGGAACCCACGAGAAGAAATGATCCATCTCATCCTATTCTCGCACCACCGGGACACATGTATTTAAGGAAATAAAAGGCGTTTTAAAGTACATATGGCGACCTTAAAATCTATGTTCAGAATGAAGGTAAACCTACTTCATTTTCCGGGCTAAGTGGAACGAACTAAAGAAAACACTTGAACCTTCTTTAAGCGAAGGCTGCACTTTACTTAGTTCTATTTTTAGAATACCAATTTTCTCCCGCGACCTAAATTAATTTGCATGGAGTACAGTCAGGTGTTGTAAAAGTGTTGTTTTTAAGGCAGGTATACAATAACGATTATATTTCTAACCGACTTTAACAAAGGAGGTTATATTTTTTAATATCCATATTTTGGCATTAAAATTCTCATGAGTGTGATTCATTTTAAATTAATATATTCCTGAATGCTTACTCACGAATAATGTTGATTTGAACTCACTCTGAGGTGAACTCACCTCCTGAGGAAGAGCATCTGATATGCTCAAAACCTGGTCGAGAAACCGAGTACCACTATTCGTGAGTAACAGCCGGGAATAAATTAATTTAAAATATTCATATATGTTACCCCAGAATTCATTCTTTATCCTGCCATTTATTGACCTATTTGTTTTATTTTAACTAACGTATAGTATACTTTCAGGTAGGATAGGTTCTGTGAATGTGTATAATGCTCTACGTTTTAATTTACTTTAATTTCACTTTATTTTATATTAAATAGTAAATAAATATGTGTGGACATTTCACACAGCGCCATCTAGCCCCAAACCAAAAAGCTTGTAGGTACTATGCGAACCAGATAACTGATACAATACTTAGATACTTTTTGTTTGTAAATACATACATAGAATACAATATAACACCCAGACACAGAACAAACATCGATGTTCATCACACCAATGTTTGTCCTGGGTGGGAATCGAACCCACGACCTGCAGTTCAGAAGGCAGGGATACTACCAACTGACCTATCAGGCCAGTCGTATTATATATTATGGTATTAAGCTACCTTTTACATTATATTAGCATTGGTACTTTAAAAATGTATATTGAATATTAAAAACTTAATAATTATGGCGGTCTATAAGTATATTCAATATTTAGTAAAAAAAAACTATTGTTAATTTGTCTCTCATATCATAGATCATAATCATAATCATAACAAAATGAAAGGATAGCCCTGAATAGAGAAAAATCAAAAATTTAGATAAAAAGAGGTTATAAATAAAACACAGAATTTAGACCATTTTCTACGGGGAGCGTACTCAAAAACCTGGCAACATTCCCTCGTCGAATAGCTAGGTTTGCCAAGGTATATGCCATGCCAGCTTTTTGATCGCGCGTCAATTTAACCAGGCATCTGGACAGCTCACTGACAAAAAGCTGCAACAGAAAAAAAAATTGTAAACATTACTTAGGGATTCATATTTCCAATTTTCCACTGCTCGAGGTTTTTTGCTGCTTCTGCAGCTGTGCATGCCACCCAAGCTGAGTTGTTAACGTGGGAAGGCGCCAGTGTGTCAAAGCAGGTAGCATCTCATACTAGCAGCCTCCCAAGACTCCAAACATTAAATATTTATTATATTTCATAAAGTCTCATCACGTATTATTTTCCAGCCGTAAGGTTACCTTTGAAATCTCATTATCATCAATTCATTATGACAACAGCCGGCGGGGTTATTGGATGTATTTGCTAAACGGGAACGCTCGGCGAACGTGCGAACGTTCGTCGGTCGTTACACGTAAACGTAATACGAAAACATTTGTGTTGTTGGGATAATGCCGCGATATGATTGGCGCTGTTTGTTGTTGTCGGTAAATTTGATGCTCTTATCCAAATTATTAGTAGCACTCCTTGGTTATACTCGGAAATTTCCCTAGCTCAATGCAAATTTTTGTTTTTTTAATTTACATCGTAGAAATAACGCCCAACGATCTTATTACGAGATTAACTAGGATTCCCTGTGTCTAGAAACAAAAGAACTACGAAGACAATGGTCCCACAGCACCCAGACTCAGAACAAGTGTTTGTGCTTTTTATTTCTTGCACAAACACTTGTCCTGCCACGGAAATTGAACCGCCGCCGCCGGGTTATGAGCCAACCTGCTCAACCACAGAGGCTGGAGAAATGTGCAAATGTAAAAAGCCACCGAAACTCATTCACACTAATATTATAAATGCGAAAGTTTGTATGTGTGTTTCTGTGTATGTGTGTATGTTTGATACTCCTTCACGCTGAAACGGCTGAATGAATTTGGACGAAATTCGGTACCAAGATAGATTAATAATAGATAGATTAAGATAGGCTACATTACTATTATTCCGGAGAAGTGAAATTTTCCCGTGGGATGAGTAACTAATGAAAATACTTTTTATCCGCGGGTGAAACTGCGGGGCGCACTAGTAATTCATATTCAAAAACGATTTATTGATAATATTATGAGCACATTACTTAGACTGCTGTAAAATTTGAGAAGGGACATTAAAGAGTAACTGTCTTATATGGTATCCTATAACATCGTCAGTGAGAAGACATCCACTCTTGAACTTAGGCCTCCCTCAAAAAACGCCACTTTAAAAGCTTGTTTTCTTCTCGGCTATCATCAGCCCAAGCAAGGGGTTGTCACGTAGTGACTTCGTCCAGGGTCCTAGGATGCCTATCTAGGTCCTGATCCTACTTAATCAGACTCTGAACGGAGCCGTCTCCTTTCAGGGGCGACATGAAAGAAGAGGAGAATGGAGCTGAAAAGAAAGACACTTAAACCATATTGTAACAAGTCAAGAAGAGACGAAGAGGGCGTAGCCACCCGCCGCGTCGTCAGACTTGGCGAGGCCTCGAGCGAGGAGCAGGCGCATCGGCTCGTTCCCTTTATAGTTAATTTCGAACGGTCGGAGCGTGCGGACTAGCTACGGAGCTAATTCTTGTTGCGTTTAATTTTGTAAATTTTGATTTGAATGTAATATAAAATTAATATCATTTAATAATTGTTTTTTTTAGTTAAATTCATTTCTGGTCCATAACAATATACAATATAATAAATAACAAACAGATGATATAAAAAACAGGATGCACAGTTCAGGAAGAATTTTTCAGGCGTAGACGGAGAGGACTCGGCCTCTCCAAAGGGTCCGAGTCCTTTACTAGGTAGAACACCAAGTGCAAGTGTAGGGTACCTTTACCAGTACCCAGCAATTATCCTGATTCCCTCTCCTCCCTCCCCTCCCCTCCCCGATTCTCTGTATAATGGAATTGAAACTTATTGCTTAAGTGATTGTTATTATAAGTTCAAAATAAAACTCAAGTCAGTATCTAAACCTTTGGTATTGGTGCGAACACAATTTTATTATCCATGATTAAAACGCAGCGTGCCCCGAGCGTGATCCTGACTAATGATTATTAGTCTGCCATTTTGCAGATATTGCGGATAATGCGGTATCCATTTATATATTAGATCGCAGGATTTTTATGACACTATTTATAGAGGCTCATTCTGTGGGGTGATCACGACACTTTGATTGGAATGCAACAGGAGGAAATTAATTTCTTACTTAAAATTTTCCAATGTAGCTCTACACGTAAACTGTGTATTGAAACTGTCAAATCCATGGGTGTAATCAAGTTAAGTGATCGTCCAGCTTCGTCCTTCAAAATAATTATAGAAACCGAAAACAACTAAAAAACTACACACCAAAAAGTTTTGTACATTACGGTATAGGATACCAGCGTAACTTAATCAGATACAGACCCCCCCGGCAAGGTCGACGTACCCCCCATAGATTAACCAGAATGGTAGCATTTTCCATTTCTACTCTTCTATTGGACGTATTCTTCTCGATTCCTTTATTCCGGCAACGGCCTAAGTCTCGCACCCCAGAGGTGCCCTAGAACTAGTTGTTTCCCATTATTGTCGGCTAGATGCATTAAGCGTCTGCTTTCTCACCCGGTGACGCTGTAAAGGTCAGTAGAACTCAACAAATATCCCGTTCAAAAAACAAAAAAATTAAAATGTTTATGTTCAATGCGATTAACGTACTGCAACAAAAACCGTTCACAAATAACTTTCTTCTGCATAGGTACCTTTGTTTTCCATGCTTACCTGGACGGTAAATAAATGCAAATAGCTCGGAGCACTCTCTCGACCCCTCTAAATGCTGACACCCTCTTTGGACAGGGCACTCCTTTTAATGGCCGATTGTTTAAGGTTTTTTTTGTTGTGTTACGTTTTTTTTGGTTGCAGTGTCGGTGTTAGCGAAAGGTACTCGTTGTGTTGTGAATTTTAATTAACTCATCGCGCTGGAAACCGCAATGTTGTTTTGATGAAAATGGAAGCTGGATGTGACTAGATTCCTTTTTAAAAACAGTTTTGGCATAGATCCTGTATTCTACTGTAACTAGGATTCGGGGCCACCCATAAATTACGCCACACGTTAAGGGGGAGGGAAGGGGTCGACGATGTGTGACATTGTGTGACAAAGGGCGGGGTCTGTCCTTAACTAAGATCCGTAGATACTATGTAAGGACCCAGGTACTACGAAGACAGTGGCTCCCCAAACAACAAGTGCTTGCTCTTTTTTCTCTGTGCACAAATACTTGTCCTGTCATGGGAATCGAACCGAGGTTAAATCTCTGCATTTATGGATTTTGTATTAATCATGAACACATTCGTCTCTACACAGGTTTCGCCTATTACTCTATATTAGCCAAGACGTGGTCTTTTAATACACGACCACCCCAGAGGATGTCAGCTCTGCACCAACTCTACTTCAGTTTGCTCTGTGTTACAACCTAACATCCGCTAAGAAAGAGTTTTTTGAAATTTCACCCTTAAGAGGATGAAATGGTTGGTTGCATTAGTTTCCCATAGGCCACGCTGTGGGCGAAGCTGCGGGCAGAAGCTCGAAACAGTAAAACGGAACAACGGAACATATTTTACTGCGTTATTACTTTCCGTGTAAAGTTGTCTGGAAGAGATTGCTCTGAGATAGCTAATATGATGATAATTCCTATCAAAATTCAAAGCCATGTTTATTCAAGCTTATTTATTTATTATTGTAAAATCTCTTCGCTGTCTACATGATGTATCGTAGATTCCAACCCTCGTACATTATTACTTCGAATTACTCTACAGTTGGAAACCCGTATATCTTGACCGCGACTAGCTTTATTGGATACTCGTGGCTTTGTATTCACGAAATAAGGACCTGTCTATTTGAATTTGGAATTTAATCTTTTATTTGTTACATGTTTTTCTAGTAATTATACAGTAATTTTTGAATAAAATTATTTTACGCTCGCTTGACTTGGAGAGTAAGCTGGTGAATGCGTAACAAGGCAAGAAATTGAAAGTTGTTGGTTAACGTAACAAAGTTACAAATAACTTCAAATTTGTATTATTATGTTGGTATGTCCGGTAAAATGACAATTTAAAATTGTCAAGATGGCAACATTAACATTAAACAAAGCAAAGAGAAATTTATACCAAACGATAGATGGAGCTAAAAAGTTTTACTTCAGTCGAGTGGTGTGTACACTCGTTTTAAATTTTTTACTTAAAGAAGTTATACTTAAAAAAAAAATCGTGTCCCAGTAGTGGGAATGAATGGCCTGATGATACCTGATGAAAAAATTAAATTAAAAGATATCTGAAGAAATATGTAAAAAGTTGATGAGAACAAAACAAAACTAGAACAATATTGCGAGTAAGTTGAAACCACATTTTCTTAAGGTTGGGTAAAAGTTTTCTGCCACAACATCTAAACAATATAGCGTCTTATCACAATTAACGAATCATTTTACATACTTAAAAATATAAATGTAATAACATGTTAAAACGACAAGGTACTAAAAAGTTCGTTTGAAACACAAAACTTAAAAAGCACCGACCTAAATATTTTCAAAGAAACACTGTGAGGAAATGTTAAAGAGGGGTGTAAAATGAAGCATGAACATTCTGCTACTTAGCATAACTTTGCATTTTTAAGGAATACTTACGTTTGTGGTACAAGCAGATGTTTTATAAAGATATCTTGTGAAACACTTTGCTGACTAAAGAAACAGTATAAAAACAAACCTTTTTATTCACAAAAAGTATAAACACTTAAAAATTGTCTATACCAAAGTTTGACGGGTCCTATACCTAGCTCCCGGTTTTTTTTTGTTTAAATTTTGGCTCCACACTATTGTGTATTTAGTCAGTGTTGATACTGGCTAAATACACAAAAGTGAGGAGGAGATTACTTGAGTAATTGATAATTTATCAAGTCAATGAAATTATACGCAGATATGCGTCAAGTCACAGTAAAAGTCATCAAATTGCGTCATAATCTAGTCTAGTCAAGTCATACTCCTAGTAAAGTGGTGGCAACTTTACCAGAAGCTTCTATGGAGTTTTGGAAACAACACGAAAAGAAACGTTTCACCATCATTACACCACTTTCCCACACTCATGCCTGTAATTCAAGCACTTGACGAATAAAATGCCACCAATTTTATGCACTAACACTGAAAATAACACAAGTTTTGAAATATAATACAATGCGGTGACGCGATCTTTTTTGTTTCCCCGCCAAAACTCCAAGTTCCCGGTTTCTATTACGTTTGTCAAACTCGCGTCAAGTCAACATGCCAAAAACTGTACGCTCATTGGTTGACACAGCTTATGATCAGCCAATGAGCGAGCAGTATTTGATCCACCAAGTTGACAGCATTTTAACAACTAGGTGGTAGAACTTTTCTACAAAGTTCGTATAGGTAGGTACCACCGCTTTAGGGCTGCGGAGAGTGCGAAAGCGGACCCGCGGCCCTGCTTCCAGCTGGGACGGAGGAACATCGTGAAGTTTTAGTCGGTATGGGTGCCCCTCTGGCACCGAGCCCGACACTACCCGTGGCCGACCCAGCCACGGGTGTGCGTAAATGCATTTCTTCACGTTAAAAAAAAAAAAAAAAAAAAAAAAGGTACCACCGCTTTGCCAGTTATTCTGCCGCAAAGCAGTAGTGCGCAAACATTACTGTGTTCCGTTTTAAAGGGCACTGTAGCTAGTAAAAATACTGGGCAATTGAAACTTTATGATCTGATCTCACACTTAAGTAATCTTATTACCAGACTGTGCTGATGTCTCAGGATGAAGTGAGCAGTGCAGTGTCGCGCGAAACTTTATATTTTAGAGTTCCGAGTGACACTATTCTGCTATAGGTGGCCGTGTCACTTAACATCAGTTGAATGACTGGCTCGTAACATCATTCATTATCATAAAAAAGTGTTGATTTGCTAAGTTGTATTATAGACTTTAGTACAGACTGGGATGAATTTATTTAATCTTTCAGTTATCCAGTTTCCAGCCAACTTGAGCATAGTTGGCAAACATAAGACCAATAACTGTAAAGCTGGCTACACACTGAGCATAAGCTCAGAAGCCACCATAAAGGGGTAACCACATAATTGTTGGCTAACTTACTACTTAGTTATAACTAGAGAAATCCGCAAGTTTTGCTCCCCCTTTTTGGAGTTAAGGGGTTGTTGGAAATTTTGGAACAAATGCGGTGGAAGCGGTCCTTTTTGTATCTGCTGGTGAGTAGAAGTTAGTTTACAGCAAACATAATACGGAATGTTAAATAAAGAGTAAAGGTATAACTAGAATAATTATAATTATAGATAATAATTATACTAAAGGTTTAAGTAACCAGCGAGATTTGAACCCGCGCTTTTCAGCTCTTCGGATTAGACGCTCTCTCGACTTATCTATGGTAACATTCTCCAGTATTTGCGTAAATCTTTAGGACTTTACTTTTGGAGATAGTTTAATCCGGTGAGTTAGAAAACACGGGTTGAAACCCAAAAAAACAAGCCTAATCAAATATTAGGTTCTTAAAATATATAATATATATAGGCGGCCGGGCTGTGCGTAGGTTGCCACCTATATAACTATAGATAACTATAGCTTCATATAACTATAGCTTATAACCTTCAGCGTGCGCACCGGGCCGTTTTCGGCGCAAGAATGCTCCGTAGTACACCGAGCGCTCTCTTTTTATAGCCAGATGGGTAGGGAGCGATGACAGATACCGGTGTTGCCACTACAATAAATTTAAATACTACAACAGGGTAAATTACGGTACTGCCCACTGCGCATAGAGTTTACAACTGGACGTTGCCGCCGTCATATATATTTACACGTTATTCTGTATAGTTTGTTTGTTTAGTCGATTTTCTAAAAACTACATAAATCTCTAAGCCACAACAATTGCTTTCCTCTAATGTGCGGTTTAAACAATTATTTCGGAATGACCTACAGTGCAGTTTCATACAAGACTTTATAATTTAGATTTACGAGTGGCACTACTATGATGCTTAACATCAAGTGAACGACTAGCTCGCCATGTTAATCGTTCACACAAAACAAAACATACACTCTTTCTTCGCATTTTCTGAAACAAATACGGTTCTTCGCCAAACACAATCAATACAAATAAATCACCAAATCACCTAAACACAAACACCAATGTGGGCTAAAACGGCTAAAAAAGAAAAGTGTAAATTACCCACAAATGCAACTAAAAGAACCCCAGCAGGTAAAGTGCGGTAAAAAACGTTAATCCAGGATTAGTGGGGACGACCGCCGAGAGCCGTGAGGTTTCCGACGGGGAAAGAATTGGGGCTGTTAGGAGTGGGGCTTGTGTACGTGACTAAGAAACCTACCTAACTGAGCTATTCATTCATTATTTTTGATTTCTGATTGATTGGTTTTATAAGGAGATAAATTTATTTGATCATTATATTTGGTACGAGCTTCTGCCCGCAGCTTCGCCCGCGGCGTGGCCTATGGTAAAATAATTCAACCACTCAAATCACCCTTTTAAGGGAAGAATTTCAAAAAATTCTTTCTTAGCGGATGCCTACGTCATAACATCTACCTGCATGCCAAATTTCAGCCCGATCCGTCCAGTGGTTTGGGTTGTGTGTTGATAGATCACTATGTCAGTCAGTCACCTTTGAGTTTTATATATAATATATAGATTGAGCGTTTATTTAATTGAAACAATAAAAGCATATTTCCAGTAAAAAAAAATCCTTTGTACTTAATACAATATCACTATTATTCCACGGCTGCAGAAATATAAAAATATTATGTCCATCTATACAGATAAAATTCAGTCCTGACTGACTGACTGACTTATATATAAACGAACAGCCTAAAGTCCTGGATATTTGAAATTTGGAGGGTGTGTTCTTTGTAAAGTGTAAGGATCCACTAAGATTAGGCTTCTTATATCTAGCAATGCCCCATTTTTATGAAAATTAGGATTTACAGTGTTGTGTATAGGATATAACTATTAAAATAAAACTGCAAGGTAAACCTTTGTGAATATTTTCATTTATTTTTCATTCCCCGATAATTTAGTGAAAACATTCCGACCGACAGTTAGAAAGATTTTGTTTAAACTATTTACAACAATTATTACGATAACTTTACAAAATTAATGTAACAAATGTAATAAAATCAATTAATTTAGCAACACAAGGGGATATTTTATATCCAATAAAATTATTTAAAAATGCAAACGAAAATATTTAACTTAGTTTTATTACGTGTCTGTCGACTTACTCGATGATTACCGTAATAATTATGCCGTCACTAAGTTTATGACTTTATGATAACAAATTTTATAGCCTTATAAATAATTTAAAACAACAATCGCCGTGGAGTCGGTAGATTCATTTCTCTAACCGACTAATACGCACTGTTTATTTCAAATAAAATAAATAAAAATAGCTTATGTCACAATAATGAAACTGTACAAAAAACAATGTGTATTTTGTATTTCTTTTAATTGAAAATGTTCACATTTATACAATAAAACTTAACAAATATTGTCGTTTACAATTCGTACAAAACTTTATAAACGTGTCACATTGTCTTATTTCGTTGCTATTTTGAAGTGAAATTATTTATTAATGCCATCTAAATTAACTACGACATTGTTAACTAATTTAGCCACAATAAGTTAGACTACATCTTAAGAAAACTGAACTAACTTGGGCTTATCTAAACCCGGTAATCCACTGAAACCTAAGCCTTAGACATAACTCCAATTATTTCCAACTTCAAAGCGTTCCATCTGTCTTCCCCAAACAATTGTTTGACAAATTGTTTAAAGCTGTCACTTTGAAATTAATATCTCTGTGTTATTACAAAGTCACAAACCTATCTGTTACGGCATTTACATCTTTAAGACACAAATAGGATATTAACTGTATAATACAAAACATATTTACATATTGGTATTATTATGTACAAAAATTTCACTTAATGGACAATTTATTACTATAGAGTTGCCTGTACACGTGTGCTTATTCTTCTACAAACAAATATTTAAAATTAGATTGTGTAACTTTTTTTCCTTTGTGTTAAAAAATACGTAGTATTTCAATAACTCTCGCTCAGTTATTTTCATACAAACATTAGGTTTAGGTTTAAGATATTTATTTTCACTTTAAAATCATATTCACTTGCAAGTGAAAATACAAAATAATATTTTTATATACGAGTAGGAATGGTAACATAAATGTAACTAATTGGCTAACATTATGTATGATATATCTTTGTAAATAGACAAGTCTTGGATGCTACTAAAAATAATATCCAATGAAGTTTTATATAACTTGTATGCATACCATTCAAATGCTAACTACTTAATATATTGTTGCTAACCACTTACTTTATTGGTGCCGTAGCATTTGCCTCATAACTGTACCATTGAACCATCAATGGTACAGTTTATTGATAAACTTAGATTATTTAGATTGATTTATATGATTATTTATTGATAAACTGTACCATTGATGGTTGATGGTTCAATGGTACAGTTATGAGGCAAATGCTACAGTTTATCAATAATACTGTACCATTGATGGTTCAATGGTGCAGTTATGAGGCAAATGCTACAGTTTATCAATAATACTGTACCATTGATGGTTCAATGGTACAGTTATGAGGCAAATGCTACAGTTTATCAATAATACTGTACCATTGGCAAATGCTACGGCACCAATAAAACGCGTGATTTTATAATACTTTTACTGGGACAAATTAGTGTCACTTGTACCAACAAGTGACACTAATTTAGCCCAGTAATACTTGTACTCTATACTGTTTTTTTTTAAATAATTTTTGGTCGATATAGGCAGCGAGCCGCTCCCAATTATGCAATCCATTTTTTTGTTAGTTACACTCTGTAGAAGAATAAACAAAGGAGTCGAGGCATCGTTTACTGTATTAGTATAATATTATTATCACATGTCAGTGATTATGTTTATCTAGATCATTACTGGCTATATTACAATTTCAGTGATTTTAAACGAGCAATTTTAGTCGTTATTGAGTAAACAATAAAGAATTCTCTGGATCGTTGTTTAAAATTTGATTTAAAACTCACTAAAAATTAACTTTAATATATATATTAAAAAAGTTTAAATGTCTTCCAACTAAAATATGTATTACGTTTTCACTCGTGAAGATAAACTAAGGTCAGTGACAAAACACTCTTTAGTTAAAGAAGGTTTTGTGAAATTTTAACTTGTTGTTAAAAGATAATTACAATCCGTTTAGGCTGAAGTTTCACAGCTCCTTAGTTCGTATTTATCTTCCCAGCCTCTGGTCTCTCGTACGTTTGTAAAACTCATGACAAATCAACATGCCAAATACTGCACTCTCATTGGTTAAGATTGCCCAAAGCTAAGGCAACCAATGAGCATTCAGTATTTGCTCTGCCAAGTTGACACGAATTTAACAAACGCAACCCTGGGCAAATGTGGATTAGCTAAGCTGGTATTTTAATAGACTTTAGTACAGACGTTATTTTTTTCTATAGATCAATTGTTGTCATTTGTATTTATTTACTAAAAAAAGATTTTCCTAATAAATAAAAATTGCTCGATTTAATTTCAACTTTAGGAAGATATATATGTAATTTTACATATCTTACACAGTATTTAAGAACTTGAACGTGCGTTTAAACTTTCAGTTCCTGTTTATCAATATTTTATACAAACCTTTCATTTCTTAAATTTTCTCACAACCATTCATAACGAAAAATCAACTGAGATTATTACGAGAAATTCAATGAACCATTTAACAATTTTAATTAGATACTTTGATGATGTTAACTAGATAAGTGAAATAGCTTCTATGTACAACTTTACAGATAAACGTAACAAAATTTATCAATTTTATTATTATAACCTAGCTACTTCAACGAAATTTAACTATAATAATTATAGTCTTAAAGTGCCCGCTCTTTATTATTCAAAATTAATTACTATATTTTTGACAGAATCAGGCGTTACTTCGTGGAAGTTCATCTTAAATACAAAATGAAATAGAGTGTGATTCCGCTAACACCCAATAAAAGATCATCTAAATTGGGGCGGTTGCAAATGTTTTTTTATTAAGTTACATTTTTTGTTATTGTTGTTAGTGAGCAAACAAGCATACGGCCCGATGGGAAGTGGTCACCGTAGCCTATGGACATCTGTAATACAGAAAGAGCCGTCACCAATGCATTGCTTACCCTGTAATTATTATAGGTATTTATATTATTGTAGGTAAATTAATTATAACACCTGAAAAAACTTAAAAAACCCATGCAAACGCCCCAATATAGATGATTTTATTATTTGGTAGCGGAATCACACTGGATATTCTTATTTCATTTTGTACTATATTTTTTACAGGTTCAAAAGATTCAAAGAACTCGAAAAGTGTTTGGGATGTTGAATTTACTTACGTATTCAGTCTTTGACAAATCATTAATTTCAACAAGACGTGGGAGTAAATTTCTTTGACAGAAATTTTATTGAGTAAACTGGCATATTTTAGCCTCTTTTTTATGTAAATTCGTAAAAATTACTTTTATAAATATGGACTTAATAACTGGCATAACGATTCACAATCTTTCGTCGTGCTGTCATCAGAATCATTTTTAGCACGAGAGCAAGAAAATATTGTATTCCCATTTACACCATTATGTCTGTGTGGTAAGAGTGAGAGAGCAATAGAAATATGTTTTCTTTATGGCTCATTTTTGGATTTGACTGGCCCGATAGCTCAGTTGGTAGTGTTCCTGCCTTCTGAACTACAGGTTGTGGGTTCGATTCCCACCCAGGACAAACATTTGCGTGATGAGCATCGATGTTTGTTCTGTGTCTGGGTGTTTATATTGTATTCTATGTATGTATTTACAAATAAAAAGTATATAAGTATTGTATCCGTTGTTTGGTTCCCATAGTACAAGCTTTGCTTAGTTTGAGGCTAGATGGCGCTGTGTGAAAAGTCCATACATATTTATTTATTTATTATTTCATTTCAAGCAATTGTCATGAGCAGGAGCGCTGTACATCTGATAAACATCTCTTTAGCCTCTTCTCTCATCAATTACGTTAAAATTAAATAATCAGACAATCAGTAAAAACAATTACGCCTATTTGTTTTTATGTGAGGCTTAGCTTAGGTGAGGATTTGAGTACATTATCGTCCGACGTTAGTGACCAAAGATGTATGGCCCATTGTGATGCAAGAATTTTTCTGTACGGGCCATAAATAATATGGTATTACCGTGCTTAATGCCCGATCTCGATTCCACTTACGCGTAACGTAATAAATTATCTATGGTCCGCGTAAATACGATAACGTCTCGCAGTTTCGCCGTCAGTTAAAATGGATAGATATTCGTCATTGCAGGAACGCATACACCGTTTTCCTTCTATATAACATACTTCTGGACTCACGTGCTCCAACTTATCTCAAAGACCGTTTTATCGCTAATTCTTCTTTTGGCCGTTCGCAACGCTTCTATTCTCGTCATTGAGCCGTCAACATACTTAAGAACGGCACGTTAGGACTTTTTTGATATACCTCTGCAGCATTTCAATTACAATTATAATGTATAATAAAAAAAACTTGAGTTTGTTAAGGGACACCCGGATAGAACGAAGTTCCTTTCGATTAATTTGTGAAGGAATTGTAATATATATTTTTTTAAGATATAATTTTTTTTTAATATTAACAAATATAATGTAAGTAGAAAGAATATTAATATAATATGAATGCGAAATAGAAAGACGAAACGAAAATAACTGGCTTGCTTTCTATGAGAGAGAGAGAAAGATAGAGAAACACGCGCACGCCGCACGGCTTCAAAAAGTGTCGTGACAACTTTTGGTCTTAAGTGTCGTGACAACTTTTGGTCTTACTTTTTTCCGTCTAGCCCCCTCTCACGACGCGCGATAAGGAACGTCGTTCCAAAAACAAGATGCATCATAGGCCTGTTCCTACTAGATGGACCGATGGATATGGTAAAACCAGCGTCAGGAGAGAGAGAAGCTCCTTTAGGGTTCCGTGTTCAGCAGACGACGTCATTCGGCTGATGATGATCAAATTTTTACGCAACTGCAAATTTCAGGCTGCTTTCAAATAAATTTGTCTAATATACACTGTAAGATATGAAGATATAGAGACTATAATGGACAAATCAAAACACTGTAAAATTCACTATTCACAACGAACGAACACTAAAACACACTCATAAAAAACTTGAGCACTGTTTTTATTTACATGTCCTATAGCTGCGTGGTCTGTCAGAGCGGAGTGTCGCGGGGGGGCACGCGCGGCGCGGGCAGCGGGGCGGGGGTCACCGCCGGCGCGGGCAGCGGCCGCGGCAGCGTGCGTAGATGTTGGAGCGGTATGCCGCAGCGGCCGTCCGCTAGCGACGTGCCGCGTGGCAGCGTGCATGACCCGGATGCAAACCGCGCGGGGGGCGGGATGCCTGATGTGGCGTTCTGTTGACAAAATATTTTGACACTCGAAATTCCTTCTTATATATTACTACATGCATATATTACTGCGTTATTCCTTTCCGTGCAAGGTTGTCTGGAACAGGTCGCTCTGAGTGATAAGACCACCCATTGTTACACGTTGGTTAAGTTTGTTTTTTTTTTAAATTATTTAAGATGTGGCGTTTCAATACACAGTTTATCTAAACGAGCATAAAAACAGACAAACACAGAAAACAACGCCAACTTTAAGTAGGGACAGAAATGACTGAAAAGTGTATAGCATACACACATTCAAATGATTTTAGGAAGTAAAAAATACCTAAGAGAGTTTTTTAACAATTTTAGTTTCAGAAAGAACGTGAAATCTCCAAGTTTACTCACTAAGCTTGATTTATGTTACTCATACAAATTATGTTAATTGCATATGATTCAGTAAAAGCCGTACTTAAATTAATTCTACTATCCGAAACTAAATAAAAAGCTAATGATGTCTGAAACTCATATTAAAATTATTTTCCATCCGTAACCTTATCATGTCACAGATAACACTTATCAACTCTACCTCTATCAAGTCTGAAATCTACAAAATTGAGGTTTCTCAGACCATAACAAAGTTTCCGTTTCCAAATTTTAAATCACTTTGCTTCTAGGAAAATTGCGTTTCATGTAAAAGCGGCCGAAATAAAGTGACGCAAATAGGACCCGAAAGAAATTGGGCTAAGTAGTATCCACTTCAACCTAACTGGCTTACTTTTATACTGAATGTCTGTGGGAAAAAACTGGCAATATCGTTCTACTAACAGAAACGCTATGGAAATTAACTAAAATGGTTTCTGTTACTTTTCTCTGCTCGTTAAATGGAATAGCGTTTGGTTTTTGTACCGTTTGCTTGTTGAGGTAGAAACGGATTATTCTGTAACATTAAGAAACAAACTGGTGGGTGGAATTTTTCATCGAACTCAATAAATACTGGAATTTAAGTGAAGAAAAATTTCTTCCACAAATACCTCTATTGAATCAGAGATAATACAATTACATTTGAGCGCGACGTTGCTTTAAAACTTACAACTCATAAAAATATGGTCGAAATCTCTCCATGAATTAAGTTCAACTACGTTGTAATAAATTAAAATTAATATCGGTAAATAATAACATCTTCCTTAGAAGTTATCATAGAAGCATTTCTTTATTTATTAATGACCTTAGACTAAGATGTGATCTTATTAGAATTAAAACCCTGTTAACCGTGCCTTTTTTAGATATAATATATTTGTCTAATCACAGGAATTAAACGTGCAACACGTTATAAGTGATCTTAAAAATCTGAATTAGGTATATTTATTTAAAATAACTTGCTCTGTATGCACACCTGTTTGGTGCGCCTACTCCTTTCTCTACTCCACACTACACCTTAGTCTACTTCACTTTCTGCTCTTCGAATTTATTCCTCAACCTTCTCCCCGAGCTGATCTTCAGTCTACTCTATCTTGTCCTCATTTTATTCACCTGTCTACCCCTCGGTATATTCCCTTGAGTACTTCTTGGTCCACTCCCTGATCTAATCCTCACTCTTGATACTCTGATCTGATTCTTTGTCTATTCTCCGGTCTACTTCCCTGTCTGATCCTCAGTTTACTCCCCGGTCTGACCCTCGGTCTATTCTCAGGTCTACTTCTCGGTCTGATCCACAGTCTAGTCCCCGTTCTACTCACCCCAGCTTCGTGTGAGTGTGGTGGCGGTGCGGTGCGCAGTGGACAATATGCCGGTAGACCACGAACGCCTGCTACACTCCCCCGTGGTCCTCGGCTACCGAGTGGTGGGGAAATTGTCGATACCTGCTGCTGCCGATAGTAGTCCATCTATAAAAATGTTAGGTCTTTTAGTCTTTTGGTGCATTTGATTGTGTGAAAACAGTTAACTCAACAGCCTGATAAAACAGAAAAAAGCAACGTGGCTCACTGGAAACCTGGATTTTCAGTCTTACGCAACATGGTTACTATCGCCCAGTCCCACGCTAATGTATTCGCAAAGTAACATGCAAATTTACTTTTGCTTTTACAACGGTAAAGGAAAACATTGTAAGTAATTTGAAGATTTTCTCTTCGATACTTCAAAAATAATAAATTCGAAGAAACGTTGTTATAGAAAAAGCTACATCGGTAAGTAGATTTAAGCATTGTGAGAGAAGACTAGTTTTTCTAATTTAAATAAATAAGAAATTTAAGGATAAGAGATGAGAGGATAGTAGATGATGAAAAATGAAATGAAAAGTGAAATTATGGATTTAAAGCTTAAAAAATCCTACCTGCATTTGATCGGTATCAGATGGTATAATATCCGGATTTCGATCATCACTTTCACTGTCATCCTTTTCCCTCAGTTTATCTGGAGATGCTGGCTGCGAGGAAGGTGGAGGAGCAGACCTCGGCTTCCTCTTTGCGCAGCGTTGTTTCACCGCCACCATAAATAGAACCAGAATCACCATGAGGACTCCACCGCCGCCTACTGCTGCAGACATGGCGCCTGACATTTGGAAAGCTGTTCTGGGTAGATCTGTGGGATGGGATGTACCTTAGAGATTGTTTTTGGTCATACAAGAACAAGCCAATAACAGCCGCATTTAGTGTATACTAATATTGAACAGGTATCTAGTAAAAAAGTAACTAACACATTTGCAATAAGAGATAAGCCTTAAAATCTTATATCAGCTGCATCAATCAAAGATGGTGAATCTGAAATCGCTTACTAAGCAAAAAGCATGATCTTACCTAAGCTTTTATCATGTACATGATGTTTTTCAGGAGGTCTTAGTGTGCTGGCTCTAAGAGGAAACGGTTCTCCTCTCCCTTTTGCATTGTAAGCTAATACAGCAGCAGCGTACGTTCTTCCAGGATTCAGACCCACTGCCGTGAAGCGAGGAACTGCACTGGACACGTTGGCTACAATCTCCTGGTGAAGTAAAATCTTTATTAGTCTAAGGAATCTCAGACGTACATTATCTGTTACGCGATCATGTAGCTTGATTGCGGGCGATAAAAACACAAGTTTGAGTGGATTAGACAATTTCAATATGCAGCTTATGTGCACAGCTACTATGGACAATTTTAAATTAAGAACGAATTTCTCTATTTTGCAATCCAAGTTACACCATCACCCAAGAAGGTTACATCCTCAATTCTTGAAAGCCATCACCACACTTGTACGTTTTTAATTGTCAATCTTTGTTATGCGTCAGCATACGACTAGTATAGGAAGAGATTATTTTTATGATTAAGTTTTACAAATTATATTGGAAAATTGAAAGTTGGCCTGATTTATATTACCATGCTTAAAATTGAGCTCACTGCTAAAATTTGCCTCCTGTCTAAAATTTCGAAGTAAAGATAGATGTTTGCAAGAACTTGTATTTAAGCCTTAAATTATTCAACTTTTGTGGCCTCATACCCATATTCTGTCGTCTTGAATTTCAATCAGTCTGTCTTTTGAATTCATCAAGTTTGAGTGGCCTGGCATTTACAGAGCTTTTCCTAAAAGCCAGGTACCTATATACACGAATTTGAATACTAATTTTCTTACGCCTACAAGCAAAATTTTAGCCTTGACAACTTTCATATTGTTACTACAGTATAAGAGCAGTAAGAAAACTTATACTACACAAAATTTGTATTATGTTGGAAACGCCTATTGTTAAGGTCTTGTCTGTGATATTATATACAATGATCTTCGAAAGCGAAGTGTAATGTAACAACTAACTGAGTCTATGTTGTGGGCTAGTGTCATTTAGAAGATCCTAGATTTGGATATGAGTACCTCATTGTCTGGTTTATTAATTGTAATTGATCGTGGCGAATTATTTATTTTCATATAGTGGTAGCACCGTGTGGTTCTTGTGTGAAAAAAGCCATCTCAAATCGTGGATACAGTAAGAGCCGGCTAAAGGAATATCAAAGAAATGGGCAGTGAAATTCTTGTCGGTACAATACAATCTTTTGTTCTTCGGTCTGTTCCTCACCACAACGCCTTACAAGCTGAGTAATTATGGCAAAATGCAACTCTATAATAAGCGGCCAAAATGGTGATAAACGTAAACTGTAAACTGTAAAAAACTGTACTTAAATTATCATATGATCCAGAAGAAGTAGAAAAATCTAGGACTGCTTTTTTTACTTCTACGAACGCTATTATGGAGAGAATAAAATATTATAGAGTCAATCAAGAATCATTGGATGCGGCGTAGTCCAACCTCCATTGGTGTGCGTCTGTCAGATTTGTACTCATTGAAGGACTACCCATTCTGCAAGTACGGTCCATAGTAAACACTGGAATATTTAAACGTCTTGCTAAGAATAGCTTTGAGTAACAGCCAACGAGTTTCAAAGTCTCTCAAGTATACTTGACAGATGGTACCTTAATTTTCCTATTTTGACGACAATGTCAACTAGAAAGTTATGTAATATGGATAAATATAAAAAAGGTAAAATAAAACTACTAATCCTGCTTCATACTAATATATACATTTTTTAGTTTGAAAACTATCGTGAGTATGACACATTTTGTAAGATAATATATACATGCAATTTTTTTACATGATCCACGCGGACATAGGTATCTCCATAATAGTTTTATTATCTTTACAAATATTATGTATATGAAAGTAAAACTGATTTTTTGGCTTTCACGTCAAAAACCCTGGACCGATTAAGATGAATTTTTGCTCACAAATTTTACCTCATACCTTATATTACCGGGGTCAACATAGAATATTTTTTATTCCAAAAACTTTTAAACAACCATTGGAAAACGGGTAAGTTGCAGGTAAAGCTGCGCGGTTTTTCTAGTATATTTAATTAGACTGATACCGGAATCTGCTCGCCATAATATGTAAGTTTGTTAACTTTTTTTAAACATTTATTGATAATTAATTTAAATGATCTACCTGTGTAACAATTTCTCGGACTTCGAGTAGAAAAGACTGCGGCATGCCTCCGTTGAAGCCCTCGATGCAACGAACTCCAAAAGACGTGAGAGACGCATTCACCACCGTACAGTTGTGAACTTGGTCTGGCCGGCCTGTATAAACAAAAACACAATATGTGGTAAAAAATTATAGTCATGTTTCGACTCAGAGTTATAGCAAGTGAAAGAGTGTTTACATTTACCTGTTTAAGGTTAGTAACGCTGTACACGCTGAACTGTACTTTGTAATGTTGTAGCTTAAGCCGTTATTTATTTACGTGACTTCGTGGACTAAAGCTTCTGTATCTTTGAAACTTGCGTTTTAAATCTATCACCAAAAAACATGTGGTCACTACCCTGTCTGATCAAAGTCAAAAAGTCTCAAAATATTTATTGCAAATTACTTAAATAGGTACTTACAATTAAGTTATTTCACTAATCATATAAAATTACAAAGTGCTTATTGTCAAATAATATATAGCAAGCCCATTACAATATATGAGTTTGAAAAAAAAAGCAGTTCTCTTTCTCACTACTGGTGCAAGCAATCCGGCACAATGCAGAATATAAAACTGTGATCCGAAGCTTCGATTACAACTGTAAAGAAGAAGCTGCAAGAAACTACAGTGATGTATTTTTTTTTCTTCTTTCTACTGTCTTTTACAATGTATATAATTCATTACAGTTGAGATAGTGTATATGTTACAAAAGTAACCACCACGTCACACCGGTGCAAGAAAAATACCGTGATTATATTAATAAACCCTTCCTTCCTTTTATATCGTATAGGCAAATATTTAGATCCGGTGTCAGGAATTTTTGAACGCTCGAAGGCTGACTTAACAAATATACTACGACAGCAACTGTGAACCAGCGTTTTAACGTGCCTTATGTAGCATGGCACTGCTACGTAACAAAAATACTGCGTTACAAAAAGTAACACTAATGTTACTTTTTGTAACGCCAACCATCCAAGTGCTGACAACGTCGCTATCACTAGATCAGTTAAGGACAGTTATTCGAGATTAATGATGTTGTTCAATGAAAAAATAGAGGAACTTACCAGCAGCAATGATATGGTAGACGCAAGGTACCCTCTGTTTCCCTATTCGATTGTGAGCCCAGCACAGTAGAGTGCCATAGTCCATCTCAGTATGAGGAGTGTAGGTGACGGTGGAACTGGTTCCCGATCTTGAAACGTAGGTATCGCTGACCTCGTTACTGTTGGCTGTATTGTTGAAGGTCCAGCGGAACTGTGTGAAATGGTCAAGATTAATAATTTGCTCCGTATCTATAGTGCTATTTTTATTCTACGTGGAGATAAGCTTGATACTGACGTCCTGCTTGGGGTGTATTATGCATTTCTTCCTACCGGCATCTACCCCAAACTTACCCGCGTCATCCCAGCTCCTAAAGTTTTTTTTATGACGAACAAGCTTACGATATCTGATGGAAAGCAGCAACCGTAACCTATGGACGTCTGGAACACTAGGGGCGTTGTCGATACATTGACAACTCAGTAAGGCTTTTTTGATACCCTAGTTAAAGTACACACAAACCACATTGAAGCATCACAGAAATACTTCGAAGGAGAAGATATATATCTTGCAAGATATATCATATCTTGCAAGTGCGTGGTCAGACTGTTAGCGGAGTGTGGCTTTAAGTTACTGGCACAGCTGCTTTAGCTATGCTAGGCCATAGACCGTTGCAGAAAGGAAAGAGTGAAGCTGATAACCAACAGGTGACATAGCAATACGTATTAGAATCGACACGAATAGGTGTATAATTTGTCTCTACCTTTACTACACGTAACATTTACTTCGTCATCAGCTCAACTTGCTCCCACTGCTGGGACCTGAGCCTTCGCTCACAAGGAGAGAGGATACTCATAATCCATCACGCTGGCCATATGCGGGTTAGTGGATGTCACGTCTCAAAATTTTAGGATCTTAAAAACAGCAGTTTCAACGCAAGGTTTTTCACTTTTGTAAAGACTGAAAATTCCGCACTTAACTTGGAAAGTCATGCAGTAGTAGCAGTAGCAGTCGTGAAGTAGTGCAGAGCCGAATGGAATTTGAACCTAGATGCGTTGGAGTGGAACAGGTTATCACAGAACCAGATCCAAATCTTAATTCGATTGAGTCCAGTATTGTAAATACTCACCGAGACTTCAGGCGGGTTGGCGTCCACGTGACAAGTGATATGGGCACGCTCCTGTTTTGCCACTCCATGCACTCTTTGCTGACTACTCCGACACGTCGGTGCATCTAGAAAATAGAAAACAATAACAGAAATACTATATTTGTTTTTTCTTATGTTATCGAATGACATAACAGGTCGTTCGCTTGATGTTAAGTGTCACCGTTATAATAATACAGTAGTGTCAATTGGAACTCTAAATTATAGGATTTCACGTGACACTGCACTGCGTACGTCATTCTATAATTTTAGCGCAATCTAGTATGTCTCTAGACTTCATGGATCCGCGACGTGTAAATTATTTAATATTGGCAAGGCGGTAATTACTAGGTAGTAGGACTTTTCTGCAAAGTTCATCTAGGTAGGTACCACCGCATTGTCAGTTATTTTGCCACCATGTAGTAGTGCGTTATATCTTTTTATCCGCCGGTAAGAGCGTAAGGAACAATTAGTAGATAATACATTTTCATGATAGTTTTAAGATAACACTTCACCAATGAAGGCCTGACAATTTGAGTTCTTGGCGGAATTCGTGATCACAGATAGGTTTTCGTTTAGGTAAGAGCCACAGTTGAAGAATTCTAAGACACTGAAAGGTTGGATAGTTGTAAAGGACTCAATATTAGCCAAGAAACGCGTAATACTCTTATTCTCAATCCAAACAAAAACGTCTCTCAAGAATTCGTTCATAAAAATCTAAACGACCATGAATACCTATTATGAATTTTAACGCGCCCTTTTTATTGGAGACAGTAAGCTTGGGATGGTCCGAGTGCAAGTAACGATTGGAAAAGATGTTATTTTATGAGTCCGGGCCCGGTGTACTTGGACTGTGTTCAGGAACAAATTTACTTTTGGACTTTTTTTAAATCTTTTTTCTTGTAGAAGCTTAGTCATTATTGACCTTGTCACTCGTGATTCGGTCAATACGTTATTAAAAGACTATCAATCTTCAAATCTCTGCATAAATTATAATTACCTACAGTTCTAGCGAAGCCAAGATACTATTGCAACCTATATAGTTTCCATTATATAAGGACTTCTCGGCGTTGGGCTTCGTTTGGTTATGGTAACAGATGAGAATTTTCGATACACCAGTTTAAAATGTGTCTAATTGGTGCTTTTAGGTTTATAGTGATTCCGAGCGATCGGCCTTGAGCTAAATTTTTCAAAATGTAAACTTTTTGTTTCAGACGACATAAGTGGCGTCTTATGAAGTTGACCTCTGTTCAGCGGCAGACGTTTTCCAGTTGATGGTGAAGGTATCGGTTCTCATGATCTCTATTTATCTACTTACAAAGAACATCCAAAGAGAAGGGCTTGCTCTCCCCGTCGCCTTCAGCATTGAACCCAACGCAGGTGTAGTTTCCAGCTGTTCTCCTGCCGACCCCCTGCAGTACCAGCGACTGGTTGCTGATGATGACCCCATGGCCAACGTTGTGGATGAGAGTTTTACCCTGAGGACGAAAAGTTTAGGTGAAGTGAAAGCCATCAAATAAAGAATCCCTATCAAGATTAGTTTCTGGAAAAAACAATGTACAGAGAATGCTGACATGAACAAATAGACGCAAACTAAAAACTGTCATGAAATTTGTTTTATTTAGTGATTTATTATTTGTGTTTATTGTGCTATTTCTTGTTTGTGATCAAAAAATGTTTTAAATTCATTGTTGAATCTCTGAAGTTCACGATGTCATTGCGGATTCCGCCTGAAATTCAGTTATTTAACAAGAACACAACACACGGCCACAGTGACGTTTTATATTGAAGAATGAACCATTAACGGAAGTTTAAGAGGTGGTCCGGAGGCAGCAAGTTCGATTCCCGCTGCAGGACAAGTATTTGTGCACAGAAACAAAGAACGCAAGTACTTGTTCTAAGTCTGGGTGTTGTGGGACCATGGTCTTCGTAGTTCCTAGGTCCCTACACACAGGGAATCCTAGTTAGGGTCCAGGATCTATGTATGCGACTATTGGGCGTTATTTGTTTATTTACATTAAAAGCGTCGTTTTAATTCTGTAACAAACGTTAGACTTTAAACACGCAAAACTGGGTTGAAACTGAAGGATTAACCTATATTATAGCTGGTGAGATGAAATGGCTCAGCTCTCTTGGAATATTGAATGTAAGGAAGTAATGAGCGCCCCGGGACCAGTTTTAGTATGCTAATTTTAATATTCGAGTAACTGTTATAACAATTATTCGCTTAAATAGAAGTATATGAAGAATTTAGTTCTATGTATTAATTTAAGGCGTGGTTGCCGTCAAAGAAGCATTTTAAATGAGCTACTTTCTGGACCATTGTATAATGTATATATAACTGAATCTAAATACCAATTATAAAAAAAACCATTTTTAGTTTATCAAACAACTTTTTTATGTTAATGAATGATGTGACAAGCTAGTCGTTCACCTGATGTTAAGCGACACGACCGCCCATAACAGAACAGTGTCACTCGGAACTCGAAAATATAAAGTTTTGCGTGACACTGCACTGCGGACATCACCTTGAGAAATCAGTGCAATCTGGTGATAAGATTACTTGACTGTGAGATCAGATCATAAATTCTCAATTGCCCAGTAATTTCACTAGCTATAATGCCCTTCAAACCGGAACACGGTAGTGTTTGCGCACTTCTGCTTGGCGGTAGAATAACTGGCAATGCGGTGGTACTTTTATTACCTAGAAAGTTATTAAAAGTTCTAGTTTGCTGAAAGCTACTTACGTTGTGTCTCCATTCAACTTTGTAGACATAGGGATGTGCTTTGATGATGCAATCGAAATACACGTCTGAGCCTTCCCTAATGTTCTTTGGATCCAAGTTTGTTCCTAAGCGCACTATCGTCTCTGGTACATCTACAAAAAGAAATTGTCATTAAGATATTGAACAAGATATAACCTGTAGATCCTTGAAATTGAATTGTTGAAATCAAAGAATCAAACTTTGAAGGACTATTATTATAACCAAACATCCCAACATTATGTCCAAAACATTGTCCGTGATTTCGGCCTTCTAAAATGTTGCCAACTATAATACTACTATAATTGAGAATTCACCGTAATTCAATTAATTTACCTACAAACAGTTTAAACTAATTCAAGACGTTTGTAGTGTTTGAAATTGAATAGTTAAGCTAATTAATTACAGAACCCTTATGAGATTGAATGATTTCAGAACTTTAAATTAAGATGAGGGATGCTTGGATTGGTGACTGATTCAGGTTTTTGAACAGTGACGGTTTAATTAACGTCGGACGGTAATTTTTAGGCACTATAATAACTTTGTAAGACGGTATAAGTAATTCAGTAAAATACTATTACAGGCACATTATGGATTCGCCGTGGGCACAACATTCGTTGAGAATATTTGGAAGGAAAATTTCAATATTTTGCATTTTAAACTCATAATAATTAATGCCTGAAGAGTTCCGCTACTGAACATGGGTATTCAATGGCTAACCGCGGTTTCAACCATGGCGTTGGTCGAGGGGGCTGGGCTGCAAACGCGACCCCTTCTCGCCCCAGTACGCCGAAGACGGCTCACGGGGGGTTTTAGTTGGTTCGAGTCCCACATAACCCACCCCCGTGGTGGAGGGAAGTGCGAGGGCATATCCCCCACTCAAAAAGAAGGGCCTACGCTGCACTCCACTTCCACTCCACTCCTGCTCACCAGTTTAAAACCTTTCTTCTCCATCGGTTATCAGTTCTTATGATCAATGTGGTCTCGTCATTGCTATTTCAACTTCCTAATTTTAAGAGCTATATCGGTGTCGCTTTAGTCCTCCTGTTATCAGACATATGAACTGCTTTTATTTAATCATCACCTTGTTAATACAACTTGAGCCTTACATTGTATGTCCAAAGTCCAATCATCCTCCAGCGCTGGGACAGAAGGCATCTGCGGGTTGGAAGCCCGACAAGCGAGCTTTGCTCCAGCATCAGACTTGCTCAGCTGGAGAGACACGGTGGACGTGGTGGTATTGCCATCAGTTGATAACTGTTTAAACAAATACACTTATCAATGAAAAGTTATTCTTCATCGTTATCAACAGCTTGAAAACTTCCACTGCCAAACATAAGCTTTGGCAGTGGAATGGATGCATTGCAGAGCATTTTGCTCCATTGATTCCTGTCCATCCTAAGGTAGCCTGGAAGAAATCGCTTAATGTGATAAGGCCGCCCTTTGTTCTACCATTTTTTGTAAGTTTTTTTTAAGGTTGTTATGTATTAGTTGGTGTTCAATAAAGTATTATTGTATTGTATTGTATTGTATAAGCCTCCCTCATAGAGCGCTACTATGAGCAGCTGCTTGCTTCATGCATCTATCGTTTACCCGCGGTTTTGACCAGATCGTCCATGGAATGCCAGCCTATGTTGCGTCTACTAGTTCGTAGTCACCACTCAAGAAACTTTCTTCCCCATTCAAAAGTTATTACGCAGGTTATATTAGCTTTGTTGTGATCTTGTTTCTTCCCACGAGTGTCTAAATTTATAAGCCGAAGGCTTCTTACTTGTTTTGATCACTGGTAACATTTAAAACAATCGGGACTCACAACTGACTGATGGCTTAACCCGCTTTTGACGTACAGCTCAGTTAATAATATGTGTGGACATCTCACACAACGTCATCTAGCCGCAAACTAAGCAAAGCTTGTATTATGGGAAACCAGATAACTGATAAAATACTTAGATACTTTTTGTTTGTAAATATATACATAGAATGCAATATAACACCCAGACACAGAACAAATACCTATGTTCATCACACAAATGTTTGTCCTGAGTGGGAATCGAACCCACAACCCACAGTTCAGAAAGCAAGGTTACTACCAACTGAGCTATCGGGCCAGTCAATCATCAGTTGCATCAATCAGTCGCAACTGTTGTGAATACCACTTTTTCTAACGATGACCTATTCAAACGATAACCGCAGATTACGTTGCTACCTTTACTGAACTAGTCTCCTCCATAAAACGCCACTTTGAACGCTTATCATTGGGGGGAATTCGCCAAAATCACAATTTTTGGCAGGCGGTTTGGTGATCACAGATTTTGAACCAAAGAAAATACTGCTGCCCTGAACATTCTCTTAGCTGGCTCTTACGACACACATGAAAAAAGATGGGGTGGTCCTACTCGCAAACCAAAACCACAAGGCTTATACACGGTGGAATTTAATTCGCTCTTTTCCTTAAATAAATGTACTCGGACCATGCTATAGAAAATTTGTACAAGGTCCAATTAAAAAAAATGGTTATGTTTTAGTATTTAGTGCCTCCTAAACTGCAGGACAGCTGAAATGTCTATTTAACGGTACATACAGCGCGGGCACCAGCTGAGTGCTTTGTAAATGTTTCGTAGGTAATAAAATACCTGCATTGTTCAATGCCGCAAGGCTTTTCTTTAGAATTTAATTTGATAATGCCTAGTTTTATTTCATAAGTACTTTTTTATTTAGTAATATGGGAGCGTTTTATAGCATGGACTAAATACATACATTAAAGGAAAAGAACGAATTAAATTCCACCTTGTATATCTTACAGAAAATCATTTCGCATCTTCGGAGTCCAACGGCTTATTAAGCGTAGCAGTTGCTATTTTCTATTCTCCCCACACGCCCACGGGACAAATTACTTTGTTCAATGCCTGTTAGAATGTTTATAAGGTCCTATTACCTATTACAAATTGCCTCATTTGAAGTTCCCAAACACATTTTGTCAATTGAGAAGACACATTATGGTGAGGAATGGGGTTTAGTTATTTTTTCGGTGCAAAGGAGAGGGTAGACGCGATTATGTTTTATGAGATTATTCCTCCGGCTGGGAACGGGCCTTCTCCTACTAGTAAAGTGTAATTATAGTGTGACTTATTAGCGTGCGTTTTCTCGGCTGAAATATGGGTCTTCTTCTACAGGTAGAAGGTTTCATTCATAATCCACTACTAGCGAAGTGCGGGTTGGTAGATGGCACAAAGTCCTTGAACTTTGCGATGATTTTGTTCAACGTTGTATGAGTTCTAATTTCACATGTAACTTTAAAAAATCATTGGTGGGGTTGATGGGGATTTGAACTTGGGTGCGTCGGTTTAAAAGTCACACAGGTTACTGAGCCGCACTGGCTCTCCGTCACACTCGCGCTCGTTAGCTATAGCATAACGACTTTCTATTTTATCCTACTGCTCTACTAATTAAGCTTATTAATTCAAATAAATGTTATTTAGGACTTAACATGCTTAATTTTTGCTTCGCTCAGAAGCTAATCAGCTAATTATAGTAATTCTATATGCTTAGTACAGTAATATAATTTTAAATACCTAATACAATTTGACTTATAAAAGTGCTAAAAACTTAATTATTTTACTAGACTTTGACTTTGAGCTAATTCAGCAAGATAATGCTGCCAGTCTTCTGGGAACTTTACCAAGCGGCGATGAGTTGGATTGCGTATTATTTTTTGTAAATAATGTTATTTAACTGTAACTCTTTATTTATTGTAAATTTTACCATTTATTTTAATTGTGATAAAAACTATTATTTAAATAGAAATACATACAAAATTTTAAAACTCATAAAAACCGCAGGAAAACCAATTCCTTGCAAATTAACGCCAACACTATGCCCGGGTTAATTACAGCGCAGTTCTCACAATATGTGACGTCAATCAAGTTAATTTGCCAAGCAGGATGGTCGTTTGATCCATTGCTGTACCTATGTGAAAGCGAAGAGTTTGCTACATTTAGGCTGATCGATGCTTTAGTGAAAAAAAAAGAAAAAATACGTTTATTTGTATAAAAGCATATGAGTAGTAATTAGGTTAGAAAAATCAGGCTCCCCACACTAGGCTCAGGGCCCGTATTAGGAGTTATTCGATATCAGTGACTTCTTAAAATTCGTTTATTAGTATTGCATAATCTATAGCATCGCTTTATCCTACCACGTATAACATCAGAACTTTCGTCGCAGAACAAACATAATTTAATTAAATTTACCAACCGGATATTAATAGCAAGGAGTTAATTAAAATCAATCTCAGAAAACACAGGGCGCTATGACGGTGTTATAAACAATACCGTATCTACAGCAAGTATATATTAGCAATTTTTCAGTAAAACTAAAATAAAAATTACATTGTGATTAAAGGGAAATTTAGAACTTCAAACAGGAAAAAGTGCCCAGATTTATGCCCGTCTGTTTTAAAGTTTGACAGCTTCTAACTTCGCACTTTTTTTTCTGTGACATACCCAAATGCAATGCAGTTATCTGCAATGGATATTTTAAATTTTGATCTACTGTTTATAGTTGAAAAATAGTAGACAAATATTGTATTTTGTTTTAATGCGATTATAAAAAACGTAAATTTTTCAAATATTAAGTATTAGATAAATTAAGAATTATGAACCAAAAAAACCACCAAAAAGTATGAAAAATAAAAACCCTAGTGTAATGTATTATTTAAAATAGTTATTGTACAAATTTGGGTTGACACGTCGATATCGTATTTACTCATAATTCACTATCATTTTTTTTTAAATAATTAATGATAAAGGATTATACAAATACGATATTTTTTGTATGAACTCTTTATTATGATATTCTCGAATTGATTTTCAAATTTTGGTACCAAAAATATGATAATAAATGTATTGTTTGCCTACTGGTCCACGCCCTAAAAGTATTCCAAGCTTAGAGACTGGAGTGATAAATTACTCATAATATTTCTCTAACAATACATTAGTTAACATTAGGCAAGAGAGTGGTGAAATGCTTTGACTATTTAAAGAAAAAAACGCAATTCCACGAGACTTTATGATTTGACTGTAGATCATGAAATAAAAGTTATCCCACCCCTAAATTAGGTTAATCCATCTCTTTTCACTTGGGTCAAACATGAAACTCTGACTGGAAGTCCCTTACGAGCGATTTGAGTACGCTCCCGCTTTTCTTGTCCCATTCAATCTACATTTATTACTTCTACGTGCAAGTGGACGGACTAAGGTGTAGTGAATATGAAAGGATTTGCGTTAAGAATAACTCTGCCTTAATCTTCAATATCTTAAGTTTATCTCTACGATGTCCCGGAGAGCAAATGTGTTTTGCTGTAATTTTTGAGGTTATAATATACTCATTAAGGTTCAATTTAGGTTAACGTATAGAAATGAATTCTTGGTCATCTATATCACAATCCAGCAATCTATGCTACAATCTTGCCATTTGCGTTAAACTCTAGCCTGCATCGATATCACAATCTAGCGTGTATCACAATAAAGCAAACTGTATCACAATCTAAACATCTGAGTTACCTATCATCAAACCTGTACCGATATCACAATGTAGCGTGTATCACAATAAAGCAAACTGTATCACAATCTAAACATCTGAGTTACCTATCATCAAACCTGTACCGATATCACAATGTAGCGTGTATCACAATAAAGCAAACTGTATCACAATCTAACCATCTGAGTTACTTAGCATCAAACCTGTACCGATATCACAATGTAGCGTGTATCACAATAAAGCAAACTGTATCACAATCTAACTATCTGAGTTACCTATCATCAAACCTGTACCGATATCACAATGTAGCGTGTATCACAATAAAACAAACTGTATCACAATCTAACCATCTGAGTTACTTAGCATCAAACCTGTACCGATATCACAATGTAGCGTGTATCACAATAAAGCAAACTGTATCACAATCTAAACATCTGAGTTACCTATCATCAAACCTGTACCGATATCACAATGTAGCGTGTATCACAATAAAGCAAACTGTATCACAATCTAACCATCTGAGTTACTTAGCATCAAACCTGTACCGATATCACAATGTAGCGTGTATCACATTAAAGCAAACTGTATCACAATCTAACCATCTGAGTTACCTAGCATCAAACCTGTACCGATATCACAATGTAGCGTGTATCACAATAAAGGTATCACAATCTAACCTTCTGAGTTACCTAGCATCAAACCTGTACCGATATCACAATGTAGCGTGTATCACAATAAAGCAAACTGTATCACAATCTAACCATCTGAGTTATCTAGCATCAAACCTGTACCGATATCACAATGTAGCGTGTGTAATAAAGCAAACTGTATCACAATCTAACCTTCTGAGTTAGCTAGCATCAAACCTGTATCGATATCACAATGTAGCGTGTATCACAATATAGAAATCTATATGACAATCTAACCATTTGGGTTACTTAGCATCAAACCTGTACCGATATCACAATGTAGCGTGTATCACAATAAAGCAAACTGTATCACAATCTAAACATCTGAGTTACCTATAATCAAACCTGTACCGATATCACAATGTAGCGTGTATTACAATAAAGCAAACTGTATCACAATCTAACCATCTGAGTTACCTAGCATCAAACCTGTAATGATATCACAATGTAGTGTATCACAATATAGCAATCTATATGACAATCTAACCATTTGCGTTACTCTAGCTTGCATCGATATCACAATCTAGCGACCCGTATCATCGATCTCTGTCACAAACTATTCATATGCATTCAAATTTAGCCTGCTTTTCTATCACAATTTAGAAACCATTATCACAATTTAACGATCTGTTTCATAATGCAGCTAGTGGTGATTAATAATTCTGTATTAGGAGTGACTTTGGAGATAATATAAATAGCATATTAATCAATAAAGATTTCATGTCTTCAATCATAATTTGTTTAAAGTTTAAATGAATATTACAATGAACACTGACATAATTATATAAGTCATAGGATTTGGAGAAGCCTTGGCTCCTGAAATACAGTGTTCTCACTAGTTTGGGAGTCTATGGACTCATTAACATGTATGAAACCCTTTTATGTCAATAATGATTATTTGATTAAAAAACAAAATTTCATGATCACCCCTTTTCCTGCCCCTGCCTGAATACACCCCTACGTGTCAATTTTAACTTGGCTCTGTTGTCTTGTAAAAATGGCTACGATAAAACTCAATGCAAAATTAGCTTTTTTAACAGTTTCGCAAATTGATGAGGTGTGACGGGATCCTTATCTGCTCCAGTTGACAGTCTCGGAACTTCTTAAGAGTTTTGAAAGAATCTTGAGACAATGATCGGCCCTGCCGATAAGCTTTTTGTTAGCCTGTAAATTATATTTACTTTTCTTAATGGACTCGTGCATAAAATATTTTTTACAAATTATATTGGACTACTGAAAAGAAGCTTTTTTTATATTATTGAATGATGTGATGAGCTAGTCGTTCGCCTGATGTTAAGCGACACGACTGCCTACAATAGAACGGTGTCACTCAGATCTCCAAAATATATAGTTTTGTGTGACACTGCACTGCGCACACCATCCTAAGACATCAGCACAGTCTGGTAATATTAACTCGACTATGAGATAAGATCATAAAGTTTAAATTGCTCAGTAATTTCACTAGCTACAGTGCCTTTTACCGGAACACAGTAGTGCTTGGCGGCAGAATAACTGGCAAATGAACATAATAATATAACATTGGACTATTGAAACGTAGAATTACATGAATTCGTTATAAATTTAAAAAAATGCCATGAAAACATATAGAGACTTGAGCCAAACGTTTGGTGGAACCATCAGGTGACTGCTGGCTGAGAATGCTGGCTTTTATTTTGCCATTCAACGTGGTAATGCTGCCAGCATTCTGGGTACTTTCCCCTCCACCGCCGGATTATCTAATTTTTTTCTTTATATTTATTTTAAGTTTTTAGGTCAAGTTTAGTTTAGTATTAACTGTTAGTTATAATAGTTATGTAAATAGAATAACCACTAAAACTGGCCATGAAACACTAACACAGAAATAGAAAAGTTGGTCCCAAAGTGATAGTCCCATAGATACGGTTTCCAATTTACGTTGCAGCCTTAAATAACAACTATCTTAAATTAGCTGTCCACGTAAAACCATGTCCTCGAAAACAAGTATTAGAAAAATGCACCTAGTATCTTGCAAGTACTATAAATTCAATACACTTTCATTTGCAAGGCTAAGACTGCACGGGAACAAAATTTACTGTCGGCGTAGAAGCTGTTTTCCTATCTAAAAATAAACTGGAACGAATTGCATTGTCAATATTACTAAGCAGCAAGAGTCTCTTTTGGAACTGCCCCAATTGCACAAACTTATTTTATACATTTCTGGAACGGTTTGCTTTACTCCCTGTCTCTTGCGTGCTTTATCTATACTAATATTATAAAGAGAAAGATTTGTATGTAAGTATGTTTGTAACGAATTGGCTCAAAAAATACTAGACCGATTTTAGAAATTATTTCACTATTTGAAAGCTACATTATCACTGATTAATATAGGCTATTTTATTTGCAAGAAAATGCCAAAATGTTTAAAAAATAAATGTCCACCCGTGCGAAGCCGGGACGGGTAAATAGTATATAAATAAACTAGCTGACCCAGTAAACGTTGTTTTGCCATATAAATTAAAATATAAGGGATGATGGAAGAAGGTAGAAAATGTAGGGTAGTATATATTTCTTAAAATAACATTATAAAAAAAATCAACCAGAATTTTTTTTTGGGTAGAACCATTCTCACTTAGGGGGATGAGAAATACATAATAACCTATTCTCAGACCTACCAAGTGTGAATATAAAATTTCATTAAAATCGGTTCAGCCGTTTCAGAAGAGTATGGTAACAAGCTCTGTGACACGACATTTTTATTTATATAGGTATCGGACATTATATCGAAATATATTAAGCTTTCTGTAATCTGTTACTATTGGTATGTTGGCAGAACTGGTCTAATCTTACTTCCTGGTTTATCGTAATCTTTTTGGTTAATCTTACTTAGGTATAATAGACATGGGCAAGTCATGGGTGTATATAATTATAGGTATATAATTATATATATTATATGTATATAATTCCTTAATATCACATCTCATGGGCAAGCGTGGTCCACCTTAGACAACTTCGTCACTTACCATCAGGTAAGTTGTTGTAAAACGCATGCCCATTTTATCATAAAAAAAAACAAAGGAAATTGAATTAACTTACCGTTTCCTTAGCGTTGTTTATCCTGTGCCCATTCTTCCACCACGTGATAGACGCTGGCGGTCTGGACCCTGAACTTTGGCAGAGCAGGTCGTATCGTCTACTGGCTGATAGAGGCTGGTTTGACCCAAGTATGTGGACCGTTAAGGGTTGAACTAGAAGAAAAGAATCAATGAGAAAAATCATCTATACATATAAAAGTCTTGACTGACTGACTGACTTATATATCAACGCACAGCCTAAGCCGCTGGTCCTAGAGACTTGAGACTAGGAGGGTGTGTTCTTTGTAAAGTGTAGGTATCCACTAAGAAAGGTTTTTCGAAATTCCGTACTTAAGAGGTTGAAACAGGTGTTTGAGTTATTTATGAAAAAAAAAAACTTTTTTTTTTCATATTGACCGCGGGCAAAGCCACGGGCAGAAGCTAGTATTACATATACTTACTTGATTTTCCGGGATAAAAGTAAGTATCATTATAATTTTCCCCTCTTCCCTTTGAAAGAGTCAGAGTGTAAAACTAATTACCTTGTAACGGCTTGTTTTTCATTCTTATGATAATTTAATTGAGATTGGTTCGATTCATTTTTCTTAACCAGTGGCTGGCTAAATAATGCTCCGGCACAAGTCAGTCTCAAAAACTCAACAACAACCATAACTTTCCGACACGAAATGTCAATGTCACGTTTGGTTGTCACGTCAACGACGTCAAAATTAAAGTTGACATATGACGTTATCGTTGGGTGACCCTAACCGAAGAGAAATGTGCAAATTTTGATAATAATTGTTTATTTTGTATCCTAATTTCAAGTTAAAACCATAACAAGCGAATCGTCTTCTTTAGGAAATAATAATGGAAAAGACTGGAATAAACAACCTTCGTAGTGAGAGCTCGTGTGGAAAAGTGCAGTCCCTGGTTCACTAGTTTGAGTCTCGCTTTTGGTGATACGCGAAGTAGCAACTTTTGTGGTCAGGGATGCAGGCAACCACTTTTCGAGAGAATTCTGCATTGGCTGGGAGGGGGATCTCGTGACGAAAATCCGCCCAGTCAGAACGACGGTTACGACTTTAAAAGTCGGAGACCGCTCCATTTGTTTGTTTGATTTCGGCAAGGGCGTAGCTGCTGACCGTTGGGCCTGTCCCCAAACGGCCAATTCAACCTCTTCTTTTGCTGCAGGTGAGTTTTCCATGAGATTTTATAATAATTGAGGGCCGGGTTCCATCCCCGTGCCGTGTTCAGAATCCGGTAGCTTCACCCGGTTCCATCTTTCCGCAGACAGCTGCGCCCTGCGTCTGAGTTGTTGGGTCGTAGCAAGTCGCTGCCTCCATTTGGCCGCTGCTGCGTCACCCTCGTGGTAGGAGTGAGCTGACCTCCACCACGCTCAGCGTGAGCCTGTAGCTCACGCTCTCTATTGAAAGAAAAACCCCTCTACAGGGTAAGTTTCCCCATCTTTAAATATAAATGTGCATCAAGTCGTAGACTTCATGGTAAAAGTGCCAATAAAACTAATTCTTTCCTGTTCTTCAACAGGGTTTTTTTTTATATCTTAAAATCAAATTTAACGCTCCCCCTTCGGGAGGTCGCCAACGGTCTGCGCTGAGAGACTAGGCTCCAGGAGGCGACGGCCTAGCGCCCCGGGTCTACCCCCAGCCGTCCGCCTTGTCCTGGGCCCAGATCAGCCCCCCTGTGCCGTTGGGTTGCTTCCGGAGGTCACCAGCGGTCTGCGCTGAGAGACCAGGCTCCAGGAAGCGCCAGCCTCGTACTACGGGTCTACACCAACCGTCTACACTGTCCTGGGCCCGGCTCAGCCCCCCTGTGCCGTTGGGTCCCTTCCGGTACCACGGTCAGCCAGCATTTTGCTAGCTGATCGTTTTTATTTAACTTTTGTATTGTCTACTACCAACTAACTTAGCTATCTGGTTGCAAAGCAGGTATGTGCTACTAGCTCGAGCCACACACCCTGTTAAGTCTCTTAATAGCCCGGCTAGCACTGCATTGTAAATTCAACGGCGCCCAAAACCTACCTTGTAAATATACTACATATATAATATTCTATACTTACCACTTGTCAATATTTTAAATACTTACTACTTACTTTATACTTGACTCACTGTCTTAACAATAAAGACATTTAATGAACCAGGTGCAGTGTTTCCCTTCAGTTCCCAATAGGAACCCTAATAGGGAAACTAGTTCCCATCTCTTTTTAAAGCATTACAACCTCAGTCCCGGCTTCACACTGGTTAATAGGGAGAGGGAAAAATACAGAATATTGAAGAAAGTTGGTATCTACCGACTTTTACAGCGTCTCAGGGGAAGAAAAAAGGCGCTTAACAATGGATATACGGGCTGTCAAAGTCAAAGTCAAAGTCAAAAAAGATTTATTGCAAATAGGCTAATTTTAGCACTTTTACAAGTCAAAATTATATTAGGCTGGTGTGTGTATTCAAAGAAGTTCTGTCGTTTGGGTGTGAGAGTAAGACAAAAAAACACACAACTTTGTGTAAATATTGTAATATCGATACTTACAATTCATATCTAAAGTTAGCGTAGTTTCTACAGGATGCGCCCGCGCATGGTTTGATGCGCGGCAGGTCAGCGCTGCCCTCACATCTGTTCTTGTAAGTGGTCCCACTCTGATGACCCCTCGGACCCCGTTCCCGGAGAGAGGGGTCGCTGGCGTGTCTTGCTCCACTTCGTCTCTGTACCACTTGACCCAAGGCCTTGGACGAGCTGGTAAATAAAAAATATTGAATTATGCAAATTAACTTGCGCAGTGCAGTGTCACGCGAAACTCTATACTTTAGAGTTCCAAGTGACGCTGCCACTGATATGGGCAGCCGTATCACTTAAAATCATGCGAACGGTTAACTCGTCACGTCATTCCTTAACATTGATTTTTTTTTCTTGATGTTGTCTGGAAGAGATCGCTGTGAGCGATAAGACTGCCCATTCTTACACTAGTTCGTAAATATAATATTTATTCCTTATTATGTACTTCATTGGTGAGACAATAAAGAGTTCTCTATCTATCTATTCTGAGCGTCCTATCTATTTATGTTGATTTTATTTATTTTTGAATAATTTAACGCGTACCATTAAAACCAATTTTCTATATTTTTTTTTCAATTTGCGACTTTGATACTAAGACATTTAAATTTATTTTTGAAGATGCGTTCCATTAAAACCAATTTTCTAGTTTATTATAATTTGCAACTTTGGTTCTAAGACTTGGCAAAACTTCAGGTGCAGTTTTATGGACGCTAATAAATCGTCGAGCATATCTTTTTAATTAATTTATGACCCTTTTACGGTAGATTCCATTTTCTTCTTAAGGATTTTAAATTTTTCTGCGTTTTTTCGCACACAAATAAAATATTAGCGTCTATTCGGCTTTTTTTATGTTTTGGCTCCACACTTTTGTGTATTTAGCCGTTAGTGTCAATTGATAATTTATCAAGTTAATGATATTTCACGCAAATATGTGTCAAGTCATAGTCGAAGTCATCAAGTCAAGTCATAGTCTAGTCAAAGTCATACTCCTAGTAAAGTGGTGGCAATTTTACTTGAAGCTTCTATGGAGTTTTGGAAACAACACGAAAAGAAATGTTTTACCATCATTATACCATTTTCCCACACTCACGCCTGTAATCCAGCACTTAAAGAATAGAATGCCACCAATTTTATGCACTAACACTGAAAATAACACAAGTTTTGGAAAATAATACAATGCGTTGACGCGATCTTTTTTGGTTTCCGGCTAAAAAACTCGTTTATTCGTCTTTCCACACGTTTTAGTTCAGGCAAATTGTCATAACGACAGTTTTTTCATGGCCGTTTATTGATTCAGACGATACAAAACTTAATATAAAAACAATTATTAAACATTTTTTGAACGGTTTAACCACAAAATATTTAAACAAGGCTTAAATTATTATTATATTTCTGTTTTGTCAAGTATTGTTAAACACACGTTTGACGTCTGACAAGTCTATTTATTTGTGGTAAAACCACTGATAGTTGAGTAATTGAAGGGTTGAGAATAAAAAGGGTTTAACTGTCAAATTGATAGTTTCGAGAAAATTGACTTTAAACTTCAACAGCTTCATTTTAATGTAGAGTGCTTAAAAGGTAATAAAAAAGGTTTATGTAAGTTTCAGTTGCTTGAAAATGTATTAACTCAATTTTAAAATACAAAATATAGTACATATTCGTACAATTACTGTAAAAATATAATATTATAAATATAATAATGTTTTTTTATGCTTAGCAAACTGTATTCCTGTGTCAGATAAACCATTTTTAGACTGTAAATTCGAGATTTAAGCCTCAATTTGGTATTTTGAGATTGTATTATTGTAGATAATATCCCGCTGAATCTAACGATAGTCCCATAAGTCATTTTGTAAAAAAAAAACAGTTAAACCCTTTTTGATCTCACCCCGTCAATAGTTATGACTTGATTTTTACGAAATAATTGGTTTGTACCAAAATGGCGTCGAAACGCACCACCGACGTTATACTAGAGGGCCGAGATATGTAGGGCATAAAACCACACAGCCACAGAATAAATAATAGCCAGTGCAAGTAGCGGATCTCAAATTGAAAATCGGCTACCAAAGACCAAAAACAGTATGCACTGGCAACCCGCTTGAGAGCGGAACCACTTTCAACCACAATGTTTCCATTTAACATCGGCTAGGCGATCACGTAACTTGAATGCAACGATAGAAATACTGTATGGATTTGACAGTTTCTAAACGCAGTTTATGTGCATAGTTACAGTGAACTTTTTTAAAATTAAGATTGACAATTCTCCTGTCTCAAAGTTTCGTGATCACCCTCCAGGTGAAATTATTATCAAACGTCATAAAATATCTGATATGAAAATGGGTACAGAATTTTTTTACCGCAATAGAAGTAGAAAGTCTTTACCTGAGTTTTGGCGGGAAAGCGAAAAAGATTGCGTCACCGCATTGTATTATTTTCCTAAACTTGTGTTATTTTCAGTGTTAGTGCATAAAATTGGTGGCATTCTATTCGTTGAGTGCTGGATTACAGGCGTGAGTGTGGGAAAATGGTATAATGATGGTGAAACGTTTCTTTTCGTGTTGTTTCCAAAACTCCATAGAAGCTTCAAGTAAAGTTGCCATCACTTTACTAGGAGTATGACTTTGACTAGACTATGACTTGACTTGATGACTTCGACTGTGACTTGACCTCATATTTGCGTGAAATATTATTAACTTGATGAATTATATATATCAATTACTTGACACTGGCTAAATACACAAAAGTGTGGAGACAAAACATTTAAAAAAAAGTCCTTACCTCCAGTGACGTCGCATTTGAGCGTGAAAGTGTCCCCTTCAACGTAGGGTCCTACAATGGCTTGCTTGACGTTGCCCTTGTCGTCAGTTATCGCCATTTTGTTTGGGGGTACTGTAAACAAATAATAATTTAGTCTACACGTTTAAAACACATTTGCAATGACTTCTACCGAAAACGCTTAGCAGTGTCGACAAGCCTACAAAAAAGAGTGCAAAAAAAAATATTTTAGCGAACAACGATAATATGATAATGAGCAATTTCTGTAAAGAATATGATAATAAAACAAGTGTGCTTTAGACCAAACGACTGAAGTAAAACTTCGTTAGTTTAGCTCCATCTATCGGCCGGTATAACTTTGGTTTTGCTTTGTTTAATGATAACGTCGCAATTTTGACAATTTGTTAATTGTTATTTTACCGGATATACCAACATAATAATACACATTTTTTACTTTGTCATGTTGACAATCTAAATGAACCAACGTCCGAGCGCTTCGCATTCACCAGCTTACTCCCTAAACCAAGCGTGCATAAAAAGTTATTCTTCAAAAATGTGTGGACCCTTAGAGGAATCACTCTTTCTATGTGTGGACCATAATTGAAGGGTTGAGAATAAAAAGGGTTTCACTGTCAAATTGACAGTTTCGAGAAAATTGACTTTAAACGTCAACGGCGTCATTTTAATGTACAGTGCTTATAAGGTAATAGAAAAGGTTTACGTCAGTTTCAGTTGCTTTAAAATGTTTTAATTCTATTTAAAATTACTAAATACAGGGAGTAACAAAAACCCTGTTATATCCGCGAGCTGCGTATCCAGTGTCAACTCAAGGTTGTAGTAATACTAGTTCTATTTAAATACGAGACATACAAAACTTACGTGTGCTTTTTATTAATACCTTTTATGCCGTTACTAAAAATGTTTACGACCTCAGATATTGACAACATAGGTACTTGCACCACCGACGCAGCCTGCTGCCTGTTGCCCGCACCCCGCACCGCCCGCCATGCTACGCTAAGTCACCGCGCATACCTACTGCGACGGAACTAGAGGCCATTCCACAGATTACTTCTTATGCGTTTTCCATACGTTTATGTGCCCTATACCACATACCACAACGTTGTAGGATTGCGAGACCGTAACTTAATGACGTAAAAGGTCTCTTTGACCAATAGTGGTAAGCACACAAGTGCTGCGTGCCGTTCTGCCGCACTGACATATTCTAATCATTTTACGTCAAGCAAAGGCTAAACAATCGAATTCACGTGTGATTTTGTATTGTTAAGAAACAAGATAGGTACATCATTTTTAGCTCTTAAAAGAGCTTTCAAAAACACATCACACAAATGCTTCTACCAAGGCACATTACCATATTGTAGTATTCGTCGTTAGAATACGACATCACACTCGACACTAAATTCGCGACGATCAAACTGGAAGCGACTAAATTGCATGAGAGAGCACGTGCGACTGAGTGTAAGCCGCGGGCCGCGCCGCGCCTATGCCGAGTGATGCCGCGCCGCCCGCACCCCATTTCCCCGTAGGCACACAGGTGCAGGAGCGGCATCCTACAAAAGAGCCGACAAAGGCGGCCCCCGTTTGTCGGTTCCGCGTTTGCTCTTCCCTTAGTTACTTAGCTATTTAAAAATAGGCACGGCTTGTGTCATAAACATTTTTGGGAAATGGTATTATTTTTTTGTGTTTAGATACTGCGTGTAACTTCAGATACGTATAACTTAGGTATTGTTAGACATTTTTATATGACTACTTGTAATGATCTGTACACATACTTCATTTATTTAACAGGGTTTTTGTTACTCCCTGTATAGTACTAATTCATACAATTACTGTAAAAATATAATATAATAAAATAAATATAGTAATGTTTTTATGCTAAGCGAACTGTATTCTTGTGACAGATAAACCGTTTTTAGACTCAAAATCTCGAGATTTAAGCCTCATTCGGTATTTTGAGAATGTATTATTTAAGATAATTTCACGCTGAATCCAACTATACCCATAAGTCATTTTGTCAAAAAAATCAGTTAAACCCTTTTTATTCTCACCCCTTCAATTATTATGCGGGCACTTACACAGTGCCCATCTAGCTTCAAACTAAGCAAAGTTTTATTATAGAAACATGGTGCAACGCAACATGGTGTACGGTGCAACCGCAAATTCTCCCGCATCAGTGTTTTGGTTTACATTTTCTACGTAAACAACAGTTCGCATCAAGCGTTGGTATGATCACGACGCGCGGCTCATTATCATTCATATCATTTATTCATTTAAAAGTAAATGGATCAAATAAATATTATGTCAATCAATATCATGTATGAAACTTTTTCTTAAGATTAAGGTCCCGCACCCTACAGATAGTGATTATCTATTAGTGTAAGTCATTATTTGACAGCCCGGAGGCGGTGGGTTCAATTCCTGCGACAGGGCAAGTATTTGTGCACACAAAAAAACGCAAATGCTTTTTTTTGTGTCTGGGCATTGTGAGACCATAGTCCTCATAGTTCCTAGGTCCCTAGATACAGTAATCCAAGTTAGGGTATGTGATTGTTGGGTGGGGTTATTATTATTATTACTAGGTGTAAAACATATCTACCTAAAATTAAAAATACACTATTAACCACTTAGCTTAGAAAATGCCTGCTGAAGAAGCTGATGGGCAATATAAATTACATAATTAGGAAGTTAAGTGGTTAATAGTTTATTTTTATTTTTAGGTGGATATGTTTTACACCTAGTAATAATAATAACTAATAATTATAATAGTTATATCATCATGAATTAATAGTTTAATTCATGATGGCATAGCTATTATAATATTATTTATTGTAATAAAAACGACGAAATCAATCACAAAACAAAAATATTAATTTTCATGCAAATTATTTTGCTATAACGATATGTAAATATATGCCCTAAACAAATGTGAAAAAACAAAAATGAATCTAAAACCTTTGAAAGATTTCTCAATTTTAGTTTATGAAAATATCTCGTCAACTTTTAATGGATAAACTTTAAAAGCTTTGTAAAGGTAAATTAAATAAATTTAAACTTTAATTTATTTATTATACTCGAGTTCACCTACCCTTCGCTTTTATTTAACTTTAATATAAACTTTTTTATTGTTATTAGCTAGAAACAATCTTAGCCTTTGTTTATCAAAAGATATTCAGACTTTGAACCTTCTACTTATTTGAAGAAAGTGCAAAATTGTCTGTCTATTTATTTGTACAAGTGACTATCAGAAAAGCGGCTGCATCGATTTATACTAAAATATTCAAAGCTTAAAACAACATTTATTTGTGTTACAGGTCTAGATTTAATAAATATAAATACGTTATTAATACCTTAGGCGATAAGGTCGCGCATTGTTCCCCACTACTTGTGATTCAATGTATTATTTGATATTTTTGTTATTATGTGGTGTGAACAATAAAGAGTTTATCTATCTATCTATATATCTACCTAAATAAATATTTGTACACATTTCACACAGCGCCATCTAGCCCCAAACTAAGCAAAGCTTGTACTATGGATCTAGATGACTCATACAATACTTAGATACTTTTTGTTTGTAAATACATACTTAGAATACAATATAACTAGGTGGTAGGACTTTGTTGCAAAGTTCATCTACGTAGGTACCACCGCTTTGCCAGTTATTCTGCCGCCAAGCAGTAGTGTGCAAGCACTACTGTGTTCCGGTTTGAAGGGCACTGTAGCTAGTGAAATTACTGGGCAATTGAGACTTTATGATCTGATCTCACAATCGAGTAATCTTATTACCAGACTGTGCTGATGTCTCAGGATGATGTGCGCAGTGCAGTGTCGCTTGAAACTCTGTTTTAGGGTTCCGAGTGACACTGTTCTGTCATGGGCGGCCGTGGTGCTTAACATCAGGTGAACAACTAGCTCGTCACATCATTCAATAACATAAAAAAACACCCAGACACAGAAAAAACTTCGATTTTTGTTACACAAATGTTTGTCCTGGGTGGAAATCGAACCCACAACTCACAGTTGAAGGCATTGACTGGCCCGATAGCTCAGTTGGTAGTAGCCCTGCCTTCTGAACTGTGGGTTGTGGGTTCGATTCCCACTCAGGACAAACATTTGTGTGATGAACATAGGTGTTTCTTCTGTGTCTGGGTGTCATATTGTATTCTATGTATGTATTTACAAACAAAAAGTATCTAAGTATTGTATCAGTTATCTCGTTCCCATAGCACAAGCTTTGCTTAGTTTGGGGCTAGATGGCGTTGTGGGAGATGTCCACACATATTATATATTATTATTATATATATATTATTATTATTATATTATTATATATATTGATATTATATATATTATATATTATATACTGAGCTATCGGGCTAGTCAAATTATTAATATAGAAAGATAGATAATAAAAAGCAAACAAATCCAACTAAGTTCTCAGAATTCATCCAACCGTATATATACTCCGTACAGTATATAAATGGGTTTTGTTCGTTGTCGGCTCCTTAGTAATATTCCCTAGCCGAAGTTCTCAGTTTACCTGGAACGGATTAGATATTGCTTACACCAGTCTTGCGCTAAATTGCATGATTATCTACCAGGTTGTTCAGGCAATTGTAATAACAGTATGGACTTTCCAGGAAAATATACCTACACAGCCTTATTAATAAACGGGTATTAGTCTCGGATTAGTTACTTCAGCTTTTGTCCTTTTTTTGCTACTGTAATATTTAGCTGGATCGGAAAGAGACAAAAGATGGTGTAACTAGTCTAAAGCTAGTTCTTGTTTATTAATAAAGCTGACATAGTTTATATACCTCCGCACAAAGCAACGAGTTAGCTTTGGACTTGTTACACCGTATTTTGACTTTACGAGTACTTCTTTACTCACGCTTGACTTGAGGAGTAAACTGGTGAATGCGTGACGAGGCGAACGGAAGATGAAAGTTGTTGGTTAGCGTAGTTCTCCATTGTCAACATAACAAAGTTTAAAATCACTTAACATTTGTATTAATGTGTTGGCTTGTCTGGTAAAATGACAATTTACGATTGTTACGACGGCAACATTAACATTAAACAAAGTTATACCGGATGATAGATGGAGTTAAAGAAGTTTTACTTCAGACGTGTGGACTCTTTCTCTTTTTATCTTCACTAACTTTGTTTCCGTCTCAACTTCTGTTCGCCTCACTCCGATCAATTTCCGTAACGCTATTTTCACGCATTTTTTTTTTTACTTCAAAGTTGTCTAGCATTTGACCACGCTCTCATCTGATGGGAAGTGACGATGCGATCGAAGGTGTAGCATGCTAGCCAAGTAAATAGCTTTTATCAGCTTACTCCCGAAGTCAAGCGCGCATAAAAAAGTTTTACTTCAAAAAATAATCTTCGCATTTTTTTGAACGGCTTAATGCTGTTAGCCTCTACCGACCCATATAGCCTCACTGGGTGGGTCCAAATTGGTCGTGCTACGTATATCTGTATAACGAGCTTCTGCCCGCAGCTTTGCCCGCGGGGTGGCTTATGGGAAAATAATTAAACCACCCATTTCACCCTCTTAAGGGTGGAATTTCGAAAAATCCTTTCTTAGCAGATGCCTACGTCACAACATCTACCTGCATGCCAAATTTCAGCTCGATCCATCCTAGTGGTTTGGGCTGTGCATTGATAGATCACTATGTCAGTCAGTCACCTTTGTGTTGTATATATTTAGAATATAATAATTTATGTATCAAAGGTAAAGTGTGTTTCTTTTACCGACAACTGAAATAATGCGTTGGTGCAAAACAGCCCATACTGCTTTCTCAGATGTAGCGTGATGGATAAAGTTTACTCTCTGTAATTATCCAAACAACTCGTATAATGTATATTGAATATGCTGTCTTTAGGGGATGTAGCTTATGAAAATAAGACTCTGTGGTAAATAATAATAATGATTCCCTGTGTTTAGGGACCCAGGAATTACGAGAACCATAGTCCCACAACACCCAGACTCAGAACAAGTATTCGCGCTCTTTTTTTTTGTACAATTACTTGTCCTGCCGCGGGATCGAACTATATAAGCTATATAAGCTGACTTACTCAACGACCACACCACTGAGGATATCAATATAATTAATAATAAAACGGTAGTAGTAAATTAATAACAGTATTAGTACGCACATACATTGTTGTATTACTTTCTTGATGATCAAATCATAAATAAAAAGAAAGAAAGTAATACTGTATCTGCACAAACTGTACATAGTAACCACTATATATTTTAATAATTAAAAAACATTAAGTATTTACAATGTAAGAAAAAACTTGGTAATAAAACTACTTCTATATATATTAGGTGCAATATGCAATCGAAGACTCACCGTTATCTCAAGCGGGGGGTGGTACAACCTGTCGGGGGGAACGAAACCTGCGCTACCCGCACTCACACAGACCTGCTGTGACCGCGACTCATTGCACTCGCGCGCCAACACTACGTCAAGAATGCTTCCGTGGTGATTAATTATGTCATTATGGTCAATTAAATTACAGTAAGACAAAAAGTAACAATTTTAATTCTTAATATTAACAGAAGCGCTATTTAAATTGAGGTCGCCAAAAATGAAAAATTTACTATTTGAATTACTTAAAAAATCTTCTATGTTACAAAAAACATTCATATAAACAGCGTCCGTAGCTTTCGGCTTTATATTAGTACTTTACCTATGAAATTGCCGTTTGGTTTGAAAAAAGTTAAAGTATTTTTTTTCGAACTTATTTATTTCTTTTATTCAAAGTAATCACCCCTGCAATCAATGCATCTTTGCCAACGCTGTGGCAGTTTATGGATGCCCTTCTTGAAAAAATCAGCAGGACGGGAGACAACAAACTCTTCAAAGGCGTTTTGTACTGCCTCTCGGGAATTGAATTTTTTCCCGCTAAAAAGTTGTCCAAATTTTGAAAAAAGTTATAGTCGGTAGGCGCAAGATCTGGTGAGTATGGCGGATGAGGGAGAGCTTCCAAACCCAACTCATGCAGCTTAGAGACGGTCTGTTGTGCAGTATGGGGTCGCGCGTTGTCGTGAAGTAGCAGTGGAGACGACCGATTGACCAAAGCTGGTTGCAGACGTGCGAGTTTCGCCATCATTGTGGTCAGTTCTTCAATGTACACATCTGCAGTAATGCTCTCGCCGTTTTGTAAAAAGATATGATGAATCACACCAGCACTAGACCACCAAACTGTGACCATCACCTTTCTAGGGGTCAGTTTTCGTTTTGCACATTGCTTTGGTACCGAACCAGGATCTAACCAACTTGCTGAGCGCTTTCGATTGTCAAAAAGTATCCATTTTTCGTCGCACGTAACAATTCGGTTCAAAATTCCTTCATTTCTGTGCCTGTTAAGCAGCGCAAGGCAAGTCTCGACGCGTACGTTGCGCTGGCGATCGTAAAGTTCGTGGGGCACCCATCTATCAAGCTTTTTTATCTTGCCAATCTGTCGCAAATGGACCAATATTGTTTTGATGCTAACATCAAAAACTGCTGCCAGCTCAGCCGTAGATTGAGATTCATTAGCTTCCACAATCGCCTTTAATTCATCATTGTTGACCAAAGTTTCCGGACGACCACGAGGTTCATTTTTCAAGTCAAAATTCCCAGAACGGAACCGAGCAAACCAATAACGGGTTGTACGTTCGTTTGTACAGTTCTCTCCGTAAACGTCGTTGATGTTACGTGTCGTTTGTGCCGCGTTGGTGCCACGACGGAACTCATATTCCATAATTACACGAAATTTCAAAGTATCCATTATGAGGAAAAATGTTGAAATGTAATGAAAATACAACGCTAATCAATAAACAAAAGACTTATATTGTAAATAGAATGACATATTTTTAAAACAAAATTAATTTGAATTTAGAATTCATAGCCAATCTAAACTTTTTTGTTTGAAAAAGTCTGTACTGCAATACGGCAATTTCATAGGTAAAGACCTATTATATATAAAACTCAAAGGTGACTGACTGACATAGTGATCTATCAACGCACAGCCCAATCCACTGAACGGATCGGGCTGAAATTTGGTATGAAGGTAGATGTTATGACGTAGGCATCCGTTAAGAAAGGATTTTTCGAAATTCCTCCCTTAAAAAGGTGAAATGGGTGGTTGAATTCTTTTCCCGTAGGCCACGCCGCAGGCGAAGCTGCGGGAAGAAGCTCGTTCAAGTATAAAATTGGAATAAATAATAATAATAAAAATTACTCAGTTATTATTTTTAATAAATAAAATTAATAATAATTAAAGTAATTATTATTAATAAATAATATTAATAAAAATTACTCAGTTACGAGAAAAATAGATGGCTAATAATCATAACTACAACTAGTACACGGCTAACACTCACGAGATACAGTCGAATAACTCCACCGGTGTTCGGGCAATATAGATGCCCATCCTCAAGGAGTACGCGCGGCGGCAGTGGCGATGGCGGCTCGGCGTTGACTCGGTCGAGTTATTCGATTGTATCTCGTGAGTGTTAGCCGTGTACTAGTTGTAGTTATGAATACTACTCACGTCAGTTTTTTATATTATGGTTAATAATCGACAGGCAAAAATACAAATTTTATAACAAATCTATTCGAAAAGGTCTAGTTTATTTTTCTTTATCGGAGACTTTCAATTCCTGGAGACTAAAAGTGATTTGAATTTGGAATGCGGATATTGTTAGTAAAAGTTCCGACAGAAAGATTAACAAAAATATACCTAATCGACAAGCCGTGTTACGTGCGTATTTCTGCTTGTCAATAGGTATATTTCTTGTATATATTTCTACCTAATACCGTATTACCAGTACCTTATATAACATAAAAAAAATCCCTTCCTAAAATCTTTAAGTACCCCTTATAACCTAAAAAAACAACCGAAGTTTACAAAAAATATAACGTAGGTATTTTGCTTGTTAAATATTGGGTTGTGATGTAAAATTGATAGTACAGACACTTCCATAGCTGAATAATCCGACTTGCGAGAGGATTTGCCTTGACGTTCATTTATTTTTGTATTAAACAATCTAGTTTAATACCAAAATAAATGAACATTAATGAAAATTATATTGTATCTAAGAAAATGTACATCAATACAATACAATAATACATTATTGAACACCAACTAATGCATAACAATGCACCTTAAATAACTTACAAAAAATGGTAGAACAAAGGGCGGCTTTATCACATTAAGCGATTTCTTCCTGGCTACCTTTAGTATGGACAGGAATGAAGGGACCAAAATTGCAGTGGTTGTTGGATTTTTTTTTTATGTTATGGAATGACGTGACGAGCTAGTCGTTCGCCTGATGTTAAACGACACGGCTGCCCATATCAGTTGCAGTGCCACTTGGAACTCTAAAGTAAAGTAAGTAACTTTAAAGTGTTGTTGTACATCGTAATTTTCAACCCTATTCCTACAAGATTTAAAGACAAATAGTTTGATACGATTTATCATCTTGGAACAATGATTGCTTTAAGTTATGGGCAATAAGTTAAATAGGTAATAAATTATTGAGATCTGTCATCATGTTATTACGGGCTAGTTTGGAATGAAATTAGTTAGGTACGGATTGTGTCAAAACAAAGACATAAATTATAATGGGAACCAATAAAACACCGTTGCCTCCATAGTCCGTAATATACTTACCTACTGCTATATAATTATATATTAATATATTTGTATCAAAGTATATATTTATGTACTATGTATCTAGTATCTATTCATATAAGTAAATATATATGTTTTTTATTTATTATACCTGTATATTTATTTAGTATACAAAATAACTAAGTATTTTTGTTCATATTGCGCACCGCTGACTTCTATTGTGATACTATCCATCCAAATGTTGCCTGGAAGAGATCACTTTTAGTGATAAGACCACCCATTGTGTTACCCATTTCAGTACTGTAATGCCTAGTTTTATCTCGTTGGTACGCAATAAAGAGTTTTTCTTTTCTTTTCTATTCTATTCTACTCTATATTCGTGATAGTAATAAAACAGTTAGTGACGTAATATTAAGGCGCTGTGTAAGCCCAAAATCAATAAAAAGCACTTTTTGACGTCTATTCTTGTGACTTACCGTACTCAAAATAATCATATAAAAATTGTGTCAATAGAAAATAAAATGAAAAACAGGAGTTACCGATCAAAACTTAACTAAGTACTGTATTTTCTCTAAAAGTGTTCACCAAGATATCGTCACCATTCTTTTAGCACAGTCGCTCAATTGAATCCGAAGCTGCCAGCTGGTTACTTGACCCGTCCCAGAAGATTTTTTCAGAAAATTCCTTAAAATTTAATATCAATATACCCGTGCGAAGCCGGGCGTGTTCACTAGTAATTTTAGCTATGAATGCTTGCCTATTAAGGCTGGAAATTGTAGCAAATCTTACAATTTAGTCGGTATGTCCGATAAATGACAATTTACAATTATCAAGATGGCGACATTATCATTAAATAAAGTTATACCGGCCGATAGATGGAGCTAAACTAAAGAAATTTTACTTCAATCGCGTGGTCTAAAGCACACTTATTTTTTGTATGAACAACGTAGTGCGGTTTCCCTTGTTTAATTTTCTACTCACCTATGACTGTCAAGTTAACTCTTGAGTTTCTAGTCTGGGCCTGCTTGAAGTCCACCCGGCAGCGGTACACCCCCTGGTCCGTTGCCTTGACTCTGTCCACTCCAAGCTCAGCAGGTTTCCTCTCAGGGAGGAAGTAGGCTCTCGATGCGAAAACGCTTTCGTCTGACCATCTCTCAGCTACGCCGAAATCGCGTTCCCTGGCGTCCACGCTGCAAAGAAAATTAAAATTAAATACAACTCAAATAAGTGTCAAATTTAATCAATATAAGCTTGTTCACCTTCCAATATAAATAAAAATTACTTGAATACTATCCATACATAAAAAATTCTAAGTCCTGACTGACTGACTGACTTGTATATCAACGCACAGCCTACACCGCTCGTTCTAGAGGCTTGAAATTTGGAGTGTGTGTTTTTTGTAAAGTGTATAGGTATCTAAGAAAAGGTTTTTCGAAATTACACCCCCAAGAGGGTGAAATGAGTGGTTGAATTATCTATGAAAATTTTTCTTCTTCGTTTCTTATAGGATAGGATACATAACACAGCCTGTACTAAAACTCTTTGGAATGAGACCCAAAGCTTACCATCTGGAGCTGAGCAGACGGGACTTTGATAAAGAGACTGATTGGGAGCGTACTGCCTGGATTACGGGAAGACTGAGGAGAGTGTAGTTTTCTGGATCCGAGACATTGCCGGGAATTGTGACCGGTTACTCGATCTAACGACCTCAAGACCTTTTTTTATAAATTTCTTACTGTACTTATTTGCCGTATTTTATTCATCCCTAGGGGTAAATGTGACAATGGTGCATACCAGCTTTTATAATAATCATTATTTTCCAGTTATTTTGATTTAAAAACCAAATACTATAATAATTTAATTTAATGCTGGCACTTATTTGGCACAACGAATAAGCATTGCAATTCAACGGGGCAATGCTGCCAGCGTCTTGGGTACGCTACCTTCTGGTAGTGGGCTGGAGCATTTGGACTGTCTATAGGTCATCGCGGCCAGTATATAGTCCAAATGTTTCTTTTTTTTTGTAGTAGGTAGTTTTTAGTATTAGTTATTAATTCTTTGTAGTATTTAGAAAATAAAGGCAATTTGCCGTGTTAAAAAAAAATAATAATAATAATAATTGTGATGAAATGTATGTGAAAAAAAGTAGAAACTATATTTTTTCAAATAAAAGATTTATGAGAAACTCCTCCTTTTTTGAAGTCGGTTGAAAATAGTCTCAACTTTTTATCAAAACTTAATCAGAAGTAGTTTTACACATTCTTGAAAACTTTGCCGTCATAATATCATAAAAATTCTGAATGGATAAAGTTCAGTTTGGTCCTAGACAAACAATAGGTGTAGAAACTCGCACTTTGGTTCAGAAATCTTGCCTAATTTTACTCTTCTGCAAATTAAAACCAATGTGAATAAGATAAAAGTTTTCACGAATTCAAACAATTTATGTCTATTATTCATGCTTTGACTCGCAGCGCAGTTGGAGTCTGCCTTCTGTAGGTCATGAGTTCGATTCCCACTCAGGACAACAAATATTCAATATTTATACTTTTGATAACCATTTATTAAACTTGGTCTTATAAAGGACATAAACGGTTATAATTGTAAGACAAAAGTCGTTTCGTTTTCTGGAGTATCGAGACACGTCACCTTTAGACACTCACCCGAAGTGTCTTCAGTGTAGCGTAGCGGTTTGAGATAATACTGACTACTACCTATTCTACGACCATGACGCGTATTAGTGTCTAGGGAATCATATTTTTGAAGTAAAACTTCTTTACGCATGCTTGATTTGGTGAGTAAGCTGGCGAAGCAAACGGAAGTTGAAAGTTGTTGGTTAACGTAGATCTCCATTGTCAACATAACAAAGTAAAAAAATGTGCTATTATGTTAGTAAGGTCCGGTAAGATGACAATTCACAATTGTCAAGATGACGACATTAACATTAAACAAAACAAAAACAAAGTTATAACGCCCGATAGATGGCGATAAACTAAAGTGATGTAACCACAAAAAATTTAAACAAGCCTTAGACAAATGTTAAACTACCTTTTTGTATTGTTAAACACAAGTTGGACGTCTGTCTAAGCCTTGTTTATGTATTTGTGGTAACACGGGAGTTTTTCTTTAGTCGTGTGGTTAAAGTACACTCGTTTTTTTCATGTTCTATCCTTTTCCATCGCTCAGGATAGTCATTAAGTAGAGTGAGAACGATAGTAAAAATACTATCACGTTGCTGATGATGCCGTGCGCGATAGCTTTCCCACTAACTTTCTCGCTCTAGAACATGACGATCATGCGCAACAGAAAAGGACAAAGCATAACAAACTACGATTCCATTTTGACAGATGTAGCTCATACCTTACTAGGAAATGCATGGGGAAGGAAGAAAAAAGTTTAAAGTCAGTTTTCTTTGGCATCGCTGCAAAAAATTCCATCTTAAAGTATGCGAGGTAGAAAACTTCAAAATTGAATCGCATCCGACTGGATTCAACTTAAGAAGAAATTCTGCCTTTGATTTCTATTTCCAGTGCACACGACAAACTTTAGAGTGCTTGCAGTATCAATATGCATATATGTAAAAGGTAACAGGAGCCTTTGACGTCAAGCTTTAAGAGCATTTGAACTTCGATATGAAATACACTGCATTAAAGAGCTTTATGTACGGGACAAGAGGTTTACGAGCATAAGAGTCTTATCCATTTTTATATTTAGGTATGATTGCATTTTACCGTCACATTTGGCTAAGTGACCGCACCCGCAAGTGCCACGCTACGCGCAAAACAATTATTAGTACATACCGTACGCCATACCTTGATTAGAAACCGGTGATGCTGTCTAGGAGCGCGATACCAAATAGGGGGGGATACCCTATTTGGTATCGTGCTCCCAGACAGCATGCTAGATTCATCTGCATCTGACTGCTAGATTTTTATTGCATTTATTAGCTGCGCCCTGCTTTTTCACACGCTTAGTAATTATAGCCTAAATTTCCGATCAACTTTCTTAATATTTTCTTTCATAAGAACCTCTTCCTGGCAATAATAAACATAATAAAAAATAATTAGGGAAAATTTTCCATCCGTTCACGCGTGATGCGATGACCAAGGAAATAGAGATTCATTTTTTTATGTATAAAAGTCTTGAAAGCACTTAAAAATAGGAATAGAAAGAGACAGCTCAAACCACAGTGATGTTAGTTACAATCTTTTTGGCATGTGACGTCACAAACTATGCCTTCATAGTTGCCGTAAAGAAGCTCTACACGATCTCTGTTTCAAACTACTTAATGAAAATGATATTTTTATTTTTAATTAGTGCGCCCCGCGGTTTAACCCGCGCATAAAAAGTATTTTAATTAATTACTCATCCTACGGGAAAATTCCACTTTTCCGGGATAAAATGTAGCCCATATGTTAATCTAGTGTATAAGCTATCTTAGTACTGAATTTCATCCAAATCTATTCAGCCATTTGAGCGTAAAAGTGTAACAAACATACACACACACAAACACACATACACACTTAAAAACTTTCGCCTTTATAATATTAGTGTGATGTGATAGTAGTTAAATAGCCTATTTGCTATATAGATACATCGATTTCGTGAAGTGCTTGTACAGCAAGACCACTACAGGGCCAGCTAAGCGATCATGTAATTTAATTGCAACCAATAGAAACACGTAAATGTATGGATTTGACAGTTTCAATACGCAGTTTATGTGCGTAGTTACAGTGAAAATGTTTAAATTCGGATTGAAAATTTTCCTGATGGATTCAATCAAACCTTTCGTGATAGAAAAAATACTGTCTCTTGTCCAAGGCAGAGGCAAGATTTCTTTTTCGAGTCATGAGGATTTTTATTTGACTGGCCCGTTAGCTCAGTTGGTAGTATCCCTGCCTTCTGAACTGCAGGTTGTGGGTTCGATTTGAGAATCGACTGGGTGAGCCCAGGACAAACATTTGTGTGATGAACATCGATGTTTGTCCTGTATCTGGGTGTTATATTGTATTCTATGTATGTATTTACAAACAAAAAGTATATAAGTATTGTATCAGTTATCTGGTTCCCATAGTACAAGCTTTGCTTAGTTTGGGGCTAGATGGCGCTGTGTGAAATGTCCTCAGATATTAATTATTATTATTTATATTAATACCTGTATATAGGCGTGCCCAGGTCTTCCCTATACCATAACACCAAGAGCACGGCGTCCTCTTCGCCGGCGGTCTCGATGTCGCACGGTAGGTACACCGGCTCGCCAGCCACGGCCACTACTTGTGTTATTGGCACTGGAACAAATAGAAACAATGGTCAATCCAAAGAAAATATAGCCTCTGTGGTGTGGTGGTTGAGCAGGTTGGCTCATAACCCAGAGGTAGCAGGTTCGATTCCCGCGAAGGGACAAGTATTTGTGTACAGAAAAAAAAGCACAAATACTTGTTCTGAGTCTGGACGTGGTGGGACAATGGTTCTCGTAGTTCTTGGGTCCTAGATACAGAGAATCCTAGTTAGGGTCCAGGATCTATGTATGTAATCGTTAAGCGTTATTATTATTATTATTATTATTATTATGAGTTACAGTTGTACGCTAGATTGTGGAGTAGAAAAATCTGCGATTTGATACAGATTTTAATCGAGATCTAGAGAGAGTAGAGAGGTAAGTTATACTTATACAATATGGTAAAACTTTTGTACATTAATTATAAAAATGTGTAATTAATTATAAGCAATTACTTAAGAAACTGCTAATCACATATACAAAATAAAATAAAAGAATGAAACAATAGATTGGGACCGGTTAATTATTCAAGTCCCATTAAACTGCTTTAATTTGATAAAGATTCTTATTACAAGACTTTGCCGTGAATCTATGGCTGGCTCTTTTCAAATAAGATTGCTCAGGTTATACACGAAACCCACAGCGCATCGTTTTGATTGAGCCCCAAGATTGGACTCTGTATATATATGTATGTAGGGACACACGATTGTTTACGTTGACGTCGCCAGCGCCGACCTATTTAAGGGGCGCGTGATTAAATTAAAGGAGAGTTGCAAGTAGAGTCACACGAGAGTTGCATGCTAGTTGCATTAGAGTAGCATTCGGAGACGCGTGTCCTCACATACTCCGGGCTTACTCATTTTATATTGTTAATTGTGTGTTCGGTTCGCGAGGACAATAAATGTGGTGAAAAATAACAAATTAATCTTTAATTTATCCCATTCCGGTAGTGAGTTTATTAGTGAACAATAAGACCATTAAATGTATATATTGTATAGAACGATGTTCAGTCATCGATCGGCGCTCAAGCATATATTTTATTCATAAAGTGATCTATTAGTGAATGAAATCTCTGCTTGAGCACCGATCGATGACTGAGCATCGTTCTGTAATACGGACCTAAGTATCAGTTATCGGGTTGCCATAGTAAAAGCTTTGTTTGTTTGCTTAGTTGTTGCGCAGTGTAAAATGTCCACAAATATTTATTATTCAGTGGGGGTCACGTGGGGTCACGTTTTACTGTCGTACTCTACCCATTCAAATTACATACCCTTTTTATTCAACTCCGTCAAAAGTCACACAAACCGTACCTCGTTTTTTTTTTTTTTTCAAAATTTGTTATACACTTCAGTTTCGTTGCGGTACCACGGCTATAGTGTCATAGAATGTCACAGGTGTTTTCGGGCGCGTAAGGTGTTATTTTTGAGAGGAGCAACTTATCTTTTTTTTTCCTGAAAATGGGACCATGTTTGTGTTTCTTGTACGTGTGAATTTGGAACTCATTGAAAAATGGCTAAAATAGCCTTCTCTCTCTCCTGTGTAGTCAGTTCATAACTTTTAACTGTCAAATTGATAATTTCGAGAAAATTGACTTTAAACTTCAACGGCTTCATTTTAATGTAGAGTGCTTATAAGGTAATAGGAAAGGTTTATGCAAGTTTCAGTTGCTTGAAAATGTATTAATTCTATTTTAAAATACAAAATATAGTACTAATTCGTACAATTACTGTAAAAATATAATATAATATAATGAACATAATAATGTTTTTATGCTAAGCGAACTGTATTCCTGTGTCAGATAAACCGTTTTTAGACTGACAATCTCAAGATTTAAGCTTTATTTCGGTATTTTGAGAATGTTTTATTGTAGATAATTTCACGCTGAATGCAACGATACCAATAAGTCATTTTGTGAAAAAAATCAGTTAAACCGTTTTTGTTCTCACCCCTTCAATTACTATACGGACCTGTGACTGCTTCATTCCGGGCACTGCTCAAGCAAATCTCACAGACACTAGTTTCCATATAATGAAGGTTTAAATTGATTAAGTTGCTGTAATACCATAAAGTCTTTAACAACACCACCAGTTTGCACCAGTAGTTGATTTCATTCAGTTTACGACCAGTGAAGTATCTCGATTTATAGCTTACGGTTCCGGAGCGGGAGTGGTTTCAATATATCCGAGGAATACGTTCTGTGTGTTCCGAAGTTGATTTCTGATGGATATTGGTGCTAGTTGTTTTGGAGTGTTGAAAATTCCATTTTCGATTTGAATATGGTTGGGATTGTGATTTGCAATGGTTCTTGTTGGTGGTTGAAATGTATTATGAAGTAAAACATTTTTACGCACGCTTGAGCTGGTGAAAGAGTGACGAGAGTGTTACAGGAATTGATCGGGCGAGACGAACGGAAGTTAAGATGGAGATATAAGTTAGTGAAGGTAGAAAGAGAGAGAGAAAAAAATAAAAATAAACAAGAGAGAGAGTTACGTTTCGTATACAAGTTTTACTTCAGTCGTGTGGTCTAAAACACACTCTTATTTTTATTCAGGAAACTCTAATGAGAGATCAGGTTCTGGGCATCGCAAAATATTGAGTATGAAAAGTTCAATAAAAGAAAAAAGAGACCCTCTGGCTTTAATCAGAGACTATTGCTCCTTATTCATATCATCCACTAAGTTATTATAATAATAATAATAATAATATAATAATAATAATATAAGCCTTTATTGCTGTTAGTTTTACAAATAAATTTATACATAACGATATTTTTGGTATTTTCATATTGTATTTATAAACAATGTGTGTTTCACAATATCGGCACCGGTTTAACCTCCCTTGTAACAGCTTGTCCTGCGACAAAGGCCTCCTCTAAGAACTTCCATTTTGTCCTGTCCTTTGCTGTCCGAATCCATTCTGGACCAGCTATTCTTTTAATATCATCTTCCCAACGTTTTGTCTGTCTTCCTATACTTCTCTTTCCATCCCTTGGGTACCATTCTGTTACTAATTTTGTCCACTTCTCGTTCCGCTCTCTCAACATATGTCCTGTCCACTGCCATTTTAGTGTTTTACACACCGTTTTCGCATCCTTGAATTTTGTTATGTTTTTTATGTCTTTTAGTTTTATTTTGTCTTTTCTCTTAACACCAGCTACACTTCTTTCTAAGCCGTTCTGACATATTTTAATTTTATTGGTTTGTTGTTCTGTTAGTGCCCATGTTTGGCAACTATAAGTTAAGCATGGTAATATACACATATTGTACACTTTCCTTTTGTCTTTAATAGGCATTTCTTTATTTTTCATTATTTCACTAAGTGACCAGTATCTTTTCCAGGTATTAGCTATTCTCCTATCAATTTCTTTATTCATTGTTTCAGCTGGTGATATTAACTGTCCTAAATAAATGTATTCATCTACATATTCTATTTGTTCGCTATTTACTGTTATATTATATGTTTTTAAAGAATTTGTCATTATCTTTGTTTTAGCTGTGTTCATTGACAGACCTGCTTTGGCACTTTGTTCTGATAACTGTTGCAACATTTGTTCTAGACCTTCTGGATTTTCAGAAAACAAGATCAGGTCGTCTGCAAATCGTAGATGGTTAAGGTTTTCACCGTTTATATTTAATCCTCCACTAAGTTATTAAATAAATTTAAATATAATATAGAAAAATAGTGTTCATGAATGATCACTCCTTGCCGTAAAGACATTTATAAGAAAAACGTATGTAACATGTGCATAACTATTTTTAATAATTTGCCTAATGAAATTAAATGTTTGCAAGAAAATATATTTAAAAAACATTTGAGTGACTGGCTTTTAAGCAAATGTTTCTATAGTGTCAAAGAATATTTAATAGGTAATAACATATGTTAAGTAGTAACAAAAATATTATTTTTAATATTTGCACGCTTGCATGCAGGCTGAATGCACGTAACCACGACTTATACTATGTGACCTTGTATCCAAATTGTATATTGTGTATTCTCGCAAATAAACAAATGATTGATTGATTGATCTAAAATTTTACAAAACCGCTACTTATATCATTTTTGAAGCAAAGCTTCTTTACGCATGCTTGACTTGGAGAGTAAGCTGGTGAATGCGAGGCGAACGGAAGTTGATTCACGTAGATCTCCACTACCAATATAACAAAGTTTTTTAACTTTGTTATGTTGGTAATTGTATTATTATGTTGGTGTATCCAGTAAAATTACAATTTACAATTGTCAAGATGACATTAACATTGAACAAAGCAAAAACAAAGTTATACCGCACTAAACCAAAGAAGTTTTACTTCAGTCGTGTGATCTAAACTCGTTTTTTGTTAAATGGTACAAGTTTTAGTAGTCCACTGCAGGCAGCAGAAGCAAGCGACGTCTTTTTTGTTCCTCTATAAAATATTTCTTCAGTCGCTAGGTACGGAATTTATTTCATAGAAATATACAGAAACCAGCAGTATCACTTCGTCTGCTGCTATTGCGTGCAGTCGGCTACGAACTTGTATCTAAAAGGAGCAAACTATCATAATACACATAATAGGCTATTTGACTACTATTAAAAATGAACAAGTAAGTATTATTTTCATAAAGTAGGTTTAAAATGAATGTAATCATTATAAAAATAAGTAAAATCGGTAAATTAATCACGGAGTAGTACGCTTTTAAAGTTTCATCGCCTGTCCCTTTCTCGCAAAACAGAGATCGTGTTGAGCTTCCTCACAGCTACTATGAAGGCGTGGCTTGTGACGTCACATGCCAAAAAGATTGTATGTAGAGCTACCACAGCTTAGTAATGAGTTACTGTGAGGACTGGTAACTGACGTCACTGCGTGTTTGAGTTGTCTCTTTCTATTTCTGTATTTTAAAATGCCTGTAACTTAGTAATTTTTCGAGATATTCAAGTTTTGTTTTCACAGTTATCGATTTTTTGAGGTATATTATTTATGTATGTAATAAAAATATAGTAGTCAAATAGCCTATTATGGCCATCACTCAAACCACCATAGCCTATAACAACTGTAACACTGACACTGCTAATAAGCAAGGCAAGCAAGCCCCATCTTAAGACCAAGTCATTGTTTAACATCATGCGAGGTAGGTATTTATGTTATTGAATTATGCGACGAGCTAGTCGTTTACCTGATGTCAAGCGATGCGGCCGCCCATAACAGAACAGTGTCTCTCGGAACTCCAATATGCAAAGTTTCGCGTGACTGCTGCACTGCGCACATAATCCTGAGACATCAGCACAGTCTGGTGATAAGATTACTCGACTGTGAGATCAGATCATATAGTCTCATTTGCCCAGTAATTTCATATATACCTACCATTACAATATTATGGTAACTTTTTTTTTAAGTAAAATATTATTTACTAAAGATTTTGATTTGATTTTGAAATTTATTTATTAATATAATAATACATTTTATTTTGTAGGATTCAGCTTGAGTGTCTACATTACAAATTTATTAAACGAATGTAAATCGTTTTGTAGGCTGAGGGCGCCTCTTAAAACTAATAATACTTAACAACATTTATAAATATCCAGTTCTATTTAAAACGTAATTTTTATATATAGAGTAGATGAAAAAAAAGAATATATTAACATTACGCATTACTTTGCTACTTCGTGCGTTTTTTGCATGATTATAACATAACATATTAACAATCAGCTAATAACATAACGCATGTACCTACTAAATAAATACGGCATCAAACTCACCACCGCGTGGCAAGGTTTGCAGCATTATGGGATTCCTAAAGTGAGGATCTAGACTTTTATAGATTTTTTTCTCATCCACTTTTATATCTTTATCTATACTTCTTATTTAGATTTAAATTACAATATTATATCATATATATACTTTTTAATTACGCATAAAATTTATTAAGATCTTTAAACACTTGACCAAAAGTTTGATCTCTATTTAGCCCAAAGACTAAGCATTGCCATTCAACAGGGCAATGCCACCAGTATTTTAGGCATGCTCTCTACTGGTAGCGGCAGTTTAGCTTAGTAGCAGTGTAGATTAAGTTTTCCTACTATATTGTTTTTAATTTTAAGTTCGATTATATATTACGTCTTTTTTCATATAGGTTTTCATATAGGTACTTTGACTATTTATGAAATGCCGAGAAATTGATTTAGAATTAAATCTGAAAGTCAAACTTAAATAGTTTATCGTGAAAGTAGCTCAAAATTGTCCATTTACTTTTAGCTCACAATTTTGAGCAAATTTAACGCCTTTCCAAATAAACTTTACCAGAATTACTATTATTTTTATCTGACCACTTTTAAGATAACGAAAACCACCACAAAAAGTTGAGGATCTTCAATTCAAAAAGTTTCACGCTATCTCCGAATTGTCACAATCTTTATCCGAGATATCAACCCTCCACCACTCCGAGAGGTGATAGATGGAATCGATATCAAACAACTTTGGGAGCACTCCGATCTGATAAACGTTAAAAAGATCGAGAGATTGTAACTATTTTTAGAGTAAAAGAGAGTAAAGAGTCAAAAAAGTGACCGGTTACGTTCAGTATTTAATGTAATTTTTACTGGAAAGAAAACTATTTTGAATGAAATTAAAAAAACAATTTTAAATTATGAAAGGGATTTAAACCTGCATCATACATACGTTTGCAAAACTGGGATATATTTTTCTTTAAAAAATGACAGGTTATGTTCAGGATTCAATGTAGCTTTTAAGGAAAAGGGAAAATTTTGAACCACGAACGGTATTTGAACCCTAATACATGCAGGAAGGAGGATGGCGGAGTTTTGGCGGGAAAGCAAAAAAGATTGCATCACCGCATTGTATTATTTTCCAAAACTTGTGTTATTTTCAGTGTTAGTGCATAAAATTGGTGGCATTCTATTCGTTAAGTGCTGAAATTACAGGCGTGAGTGTGGGAAAATGGTATAATGATGGTGAAACGTTTATTTTCGTGTTGTTTCCAAAACTCCATAAAAACTTCAAGTAAAGTTGCCACCACTTTACTAGGAGTAGGACTTTGACTAGACTATGACTTGACTTGATGACTTCGACTGTGACTTGACACATATTACGTGAAATATCATAAACTTGATAAATTATCAATTACTTGACACTGGCTCAATACACAAAAGTGTGGAGCCAAAACATAAATAAATAAAAGGAGGATGGCAGGAAGCCGGGATAAAATTTTCGCTAAAAAAGTGACAGATGACGTTCAGGATTCAATGTCACATTTAGTGAAAATGAAAAATTTTGAATCACAAACGGCAACGAACCTTCATACATGCGTCCGTAAAGCAAGGTTTACATATTTGTCTTTAAAGAAGTGAAGGTTTCGTTCAGGATTCAATGTCACTTTTAATAAAATGGAAACATTTCGAATCATGTAAGGTGCATGAATCCTCATAGATGCGTCTTTAAAGTTGGGATATATTTTTCTTAAGTATCTTATGTTAATTTTTCATTACTAACATACGAAGTAGGCAACGTCATCTACTGAGAAATTTTTGAGTATCCCTAACCAGCATGGTCAAGTTTAACTGAAATGTTGACAATAGAACGCCTGCCAAATCTATATTTGATTTATTTAGCAGTATCGCCTACTTGGTGTTATCGACCTCCGTTTGACTGGCCTGATAGCTCAGTTGGTAGTAACCTTGCCTTCTGAACTGTAGGTTGTGAGTTTGATTCCCACCCAGGACAAACATTTGTGTGATGAAAATCGATGTTTGTGCTGTGTCTCGGTGTTGTATCTATGTACAAAAAAGTATCTAAGTATTGTATCAGTTATCTGATTGCCATAGTACAAACTTTGCTTAGTTTGGAACTAGATGTACTAGATGTAGATTTACTAGGTGGTAGGACTTTTCTACAAAGTTCGTCTAGGTAGGTACCACCGCTTTGCCAGTTATTCTGCCGCCAAGCAGTAGTGTGCAAGCACTACTGTGTTCCGGTTTGAAGGGCACTGTAGCTAGTGAAATTACTGGGCAAATGAGACTTTATGATCTAATCTCACAGTTGAGTAATATAATTACCAGACCGTGCTGATGTCTCAGGATGATGTAAGCAGTGCAGTGTCACGTGAAACTTTATATTTTGGAGTTCCGAGTGACACTGTTCTGTTATGGGCAGCCGTGTCGCTTAACATCAGGTGAACGACTAGCTCGTTACAACATTGACTAATATTAAAAAAAAAAAAAGATGGCGCTATGTGCATAAATATTTATTATTCAGTGGGGGTCACGTGTCACTGTCGTACTCTACTCATTCAAATTACATAGCCTTTTTATTCAACTCCGTCAAAAGTCACACTAACCGTAATTCGTTTATTCAAAATTTGTTAAGCACTTCTATTCCATAACGGTACCACATCTATAGTGTTCTAGAATGTCGCATGTGTATTTTCGGGCGCGAAAGGTGTTACTTTTGAAGAGAAGCCACTTATCCGTTTTTCTTTTTCCGCAAAATGGAACCATGTTTGTGTTTCCTGTACGTGTGAATTTGGAACTCACTGGAAAAACGGCTAAAAATAGCCTTTTCTCTCTCCTGTGTAGTCAATTCCAAATTGGAATTCAATATCTATGTACGTTTCACATAAAGACAAGACACAGAGAACCAATAATTTGGCTACCTTCTGCGTCAGTCTAGAGAGCTTGGGTGGTATTTTCTTAAATAGCTATTTAAAAACTAAAGATATGTTTATTCTTATTATAATATCTTTAGGTAGCAGAAAAAACAAAAATAAATTTAAATATACTATAGGTATAGGTACATTAGCAGTTACATTTTAGTAATATTAACAATAAGTTAGTAGGTTAGTGCCAAGTGAAATTTCATTATTGTACATTTGAATTATACTAATTATAGTTAACAATCAATTAGATCAAATGTATATAAATATTATAATAATGTTCCTTCGTATACAATATAAGTGCCTAATACCTACGAATAATAATTAGATAATTTTGAGCCCCCTCCCTATTGCCCCCTCCAAATTGGCACAAAACTTATGCCACAGTATCCCACCTGTTAACTAACAACGATTAAATAAAGTTTAGATCATTAGTTCTTTCAACTTTTCAACAAGTTTTCTCAACGTTTTCCTCAATAAAAACCTTCTCCTGTTTATTATTGTCATAAACACAAAAAAAACAAATTAGCGAAAATCTTCCATCCGTTCATGCGTGACGCAATGACTAAGGGAAATAGAGATTCATTTTTTATATATAGATAATCTAAGCCCACCAAAAAAGAAAACCAAAATAGCAAGAAAAAAAAGATATACATAAAGTGTAGAATCCCTCTTAAACCCTCACACCAAGACACCGAAAAGATGTAATAATAAAACCAAACCGGATAAAAATCCTCCAACAAACATACACACTCCAACAGCAAGGTTTGGGCCTTACTTTTAAAAATTAAAACTGTAAATACACAAACTTGCTCTCTCTACTACCTTGCTCTCGCTTTAATTGCTCACGCATTGCGACACACTAGAAAATATTACCTAAATGACTGAATTATTTAACGACAAATTTGTTTAATAAAACTGAGATAGAGCGAGATCCAAGTATACGCGTAACTGCTCCAAAAATTCAATTCAATAAACTGCCGAAGCAACAAATTCGGTGCACTTTTCCAGTGCATTGTTTCAGTGCATCCGGATTCCAGAGAGAGCGTCCGGACATCCGGAGCCGGACCGGCCGGACGCGTCAGTTACCCGGCCCGTGTCAGTTGCAACTTACACCGGATATTTATTGTGGATCTTGGGATCTTAACTCCTTGGATTTATTGACTCTATTTTGCTGTCTATACGAATTTATGTGAAAGGGGAGTAAAATGTACGATTGGAGGTACTTTAAAGTTATTTGGTTGTTTCTAAGCTCTACAAAATAATAAACTTACTGGCTGAGTTTGGCGGGAAAACGAAAAAGATCGCGTCGCCGCATCGTATTATTGTCCAAAAATTGTGTTATTTTCGGTGTTAGTGCATAAAATCGGTGGCATTTTATTCGTTGATTGCTGAATTACAGGCATGAGTGTGAGAAGTTGGTATAATGATAGTGAAACGTTTCTTTTCGTGTTGTTTCCAAAACTCCATAGAAGCTTCAGGTAAAGTTGCCACCACTTACGATTATGAGTTGACTAAACTAGACTATGACGTAACTTGATAATTAGGACTGGGACTTGACACATTATTATACACTTGGCTAAATACACAAAAGTGTGGAGCCCAAAAAAAGTTACTGGCAGTAAAGTGTTTATTTTATCAATGCCTACTGTGGTGACTTTAGATCTCTTAGGGATCTCCTCTTACGGATCTTAGCTTGCAAGGGAAACCCTAACATATCTCTTTTCATAGCGCCTCCTTACTAAAGCCAACAGTAAGAGACCACGTCTGAATTAGTCATTACACTGTACAAAGTTACACACCTCTTAAATCTATACATATTAAATTCTGACTGACTGACTGACTTATATATCAACGCACAGACTAAACCGCTGGTTCTCACGACTTGAAATTTGGAGTGTGTTCTTTGTAAAATGTAGGTAACCACTAAGAAAGCGTTTTTCGAAATTCCACCCCTAAGAGGGTGAAATGGGTGGTTGTTATCTATGAAAAATTTTCTTCTTCGTTTCCTGTAGGCCACGTGGGTGAAGCCGCGGGCAGAAGCTAGTGCATTATACAAACATATACATACATACACTGATAGACAAATATAAGCTATACTTAATATATTTTACTGTTATATCTAATATTCAAATGCTGCTGTTCTCGCTATAATATTTATGTTGATTTGGTGTTTCGTTGTTATTTGTATTTATATTCATAGAATTAAGAGTTAAAACCGCTTTATAACTTATTATCTTGGCGAAAATCTGGCCAAGGATAGGGTAACTAGAAAAACAGCGCTGTGTTCCCATGTCATGTGAACACAGCACATGCTGAAGCTACCTGCGTTGTCCTATGCCATGAATATTACGTAGTACTATTTTAAGTCTCGTTTTGTATTATTATTTGTGTCTACAGTGGCAATAAATTGAATTTTTATTTTATTTATTACTGGCAATACACACTGATTGACCCTTTGTCCGGCCTTCGACCCTTGTTTAGTTGGCTCATAACTCGGAGGCTGTGGAATCGAAACCCACGGCAGGACAGTATTTGCGCACAGAAAATAAGTACAAATACTTATCGAGTGTCTGGGTATGGTGGGACCATAGTCCTCGTAGTTCCAGGGTCCCTAGCTACAGGAAATCCTATTTAGGGTTCAGGATCTATATAATCGTTGGATGTTTGTTTGTTTTACAGCTCTGCGGGAAGTTTTTACCGATGGACTATCTTGAATTTAATACTTGACTGATTGATTTATTTACTTGATTTATTATTTGATTTGAAAAAGGTATTTTTGACAATTAGCACGACTAAAAACTCAAGCCTCAGGGAATTCAAAATAAATCAGTACCTACTGCATAAGCTTATATACGCGAGTCTCGGAATTTGTAAAATTTCAAAATCGTCCAACGATATCTAATCAGCGTACCACGACACACTTCACAAACGCTATGGAAATCAGCCCATCATTGCGTATAATCCAATCTTTTTGTCGTCCAACGAAATTGCTCAAAACGTTATTACTCCCAAACTGCAAGCTCAAAACTGGCAAAAAGCTTAATAAAGTACCAATATAGCGAAAGGAAATGGTGTCGCTTCTATTCAAACAACTTTACGTACGAAACCGGACTTTAGGACGTTGTTTTTATGGTTGACATTGCGAGGGTTCTGTTCGGAATTTTGAGAACAATTCTGTAACGGTAGTGGGACATCATTTGAATAATTAAAACGCGGCTTTATCTATTTATTCAGGCCTCGGTTTGAGTTGCAATTGTGTCTGATTTTGCAGCCAAGTCCGTGAGGGCCCTTCACTGCAGTGTCGGATTTTCGGTGCGCAACTGAAGTATCTCCGAGACCAATTCGTGAGTTGGAAATTGCTTGACAATCAAAGAAATAATAAAAATTCTTACTCCATTGTTGCTGACGATTTTATATTGGATTCGTGACTTTAAATTGGGTCTTTGGAATATTTTCAGTTAGTAACCGTTTTATTTTTGACGAGCTTCTGCGCGCAGCTTCGCCCGCGGCATGGCCTATGGGAAAATAACTGAACCACCCATTTCACCCTCTTAAGGGTGGAATTTCGAAAAATCCTTTCTTAGCGGATGCCTACGTCATAACATCTACCTGCACGCCAAATTTCAACCCAATCAGTCCAGTGGTTTGGGCTGTGCATTGAGAGATCACTATATATGTCAGTCAGTCAGTCACCTTTGAGTTATATATTTAGATATAAATGTAGCTGTATATAGCTAACTAGCTTCTGCTCATGGCTTCGACCGTGTGGCCTGTAGAGAAAAGAAAAAAATTCACAGATAATTCAACCACCCCTTTCGCCCTCTTAGCGGTGGAATTTCGAAAAACCCTTTCTTAGTGGATACCTAAATTTTACGAAGTAATCCAAATTTCATCTTTCTAGGACCAGCAGTTTAGGCTGTGCGTTATATATAAATCAGTCAGTCAGGACTTTGAATTTTATATGTATAGATTACAGTAAATTCAATACTCTGTGATTAGATTAACATGCGTACTCTGTGTTACTACCAACTGAATTTCTATATATAGAGTGTAAAATACAGTAAATAAAGCCAAAAGCACATTCTTAAATTACTGTTTATTCTTTAATATACAATGTGACTTTTCAATAGCAAGTAGACAAGTAAAAAAAAAACTACCGAGATTAACATAGAATAGGTTGTTTATCGCGGAAAATTTAAAGTTTAGATAGATAGAGAACCTTTTATTGTTCCAAAAAAAAGTTTAAAAATATCAAGAAAAATTTATAAACTAGTGTTACAATGGGCGGTCTTATCGCTGAAAGCGATCTCTTCCAGACAACCTTTGGATGGACAGTATCAAATGCAAAAGAGTAGACGGTGGTGTATGACAATTTAAAAGAGATCTAATAACAATAATTAAAAAATAAATACTTAATTTTTTGCAATAAATATACCTACATCCTAATATTTATATCCTCCCTGTATTATATATAAGTTCATGTTAATAATAGGCTTAATTCATTAATATAAAAAATTATCTAACAAAAAGCACGGACCCAGGTGTCTGTGGAAATGCAGATTAATAAAAAAAAAATCTTATATAATTATAATATTACAGTAAACTAATACATATTCCGCGTTTCCGCGGGATAAAAAGTAAATTGGATACTGTCTGCTCAAATACAGTAAACAACTGAGAATCAAAATACAAACCTAACTATTCCTTTCCAAACATTATCACAAAGTCAAATTCAAAAGCCCCGACCGCGACTGTCTGTGATCAGCTTTTTGGGTGAGCTCTCACGAAACTTGCTAATTCGAAATAACATCAACGCCGCGTTTAGACATCAAAGCCAAGTTACCGGGGTATAACTAGATTTGAACCTGAATAGTTAGATTTCACTATTTCAGACCCACACTACTGAGCTAGGTACATAAGCGGGCAAAAGCGGCGAGGAAACTAAAAGGGCAGCGGATGAAACCACTTCACTCTTATTTCCTTTTAATATTAATTTTACGGTCCATAAAGACGTTCTGGTCCATGGATGAACGATGCTTCGAAATTCAATTTCCTTTTAAGTATATATGTAGTGAAAACACATAGAATACGCCTTCCATCTTGTATATTTCTTGTTTCTTATACAAACTTCCAATACCGAGTCAACTAACAAATGTGATATCTCTTGACGCTTCTGCCGATCAACGAGCATTGACTGCTTTTTCCTGCGACTTCGCCCGCGTGGCCTATAGAAAAACGTGGGAAACGAAGGCATATTTTGCTGCTGAAACAAACATTATAAACGTTACTACATCACTACAGTAGTGATGAGTACTACTCACGTCAGTTTCTATAATATTATTATAAACGTTCTCACTCTCTCGATATATTAAACAAACTGACAATATCCCAAACAGTACAATAATATGAAACTCGGGATGAAAGTATGGTTTTAACAGTACTGACCGGTGCTTCCCGTGGAGTCTGTGTTTCAGAGGATACCTATAACACCATCTAACTACCACATCGAGTTCAATCAAATTAATTTAGCTGGGATAGTTATAAGAATATGGGATAGAATCGAGATGATTTTGGGAAAGCTGTGATACACTTATTTCATAATTTTCATTGAAGAAAATGTTGTGTATTAATTTTCGAGTCAACTGATCCAGAGAAGAAAGACTATCACACTAATATTATAAAGGCGAAAGTTTGTATGTGTGTATGTGTGTATGTTTGTTACTTTTTCACGCTCAAACGGCTGTATGGATTTGGATGAAATTTGGTACCAAGATAGCTTACACAGGATTAACATATAGGCTACATTTTATCCCGGAAAAGTGAAATGCTCCCGTAGGATGAGCAAATAATTAAGATACTTTTTATACGCGGGTGAACCGCGGGGCGCAACTAGTTTTTGATAAATGATTCAACCACCCATTTCACTCTTTTAGGAGTGGAACTTCGAAAAATCCTTTCTTAGTGAATACTTACACTTTACAAAGAATACACCCTCCAAATTTCAAGTCTCTAAGACCAGCGGTTTAGGCTGTGCGTTGATATATAAGTCAGTCAGTCAGTCAGGACTTGAATTTTATAAGTACAAATTACAAACAAAATGTATCTTAGTATTGTATCAGTTATCTGGTTCGTATAGAACAAGCTTTGCTTTGTTTGGGGCTAGATGGCACTGTGTGAAAACTCCGCAACTATATTTATAAAACCTGGCATGACAGAAAGACAGGAAACTGAGACATTCTAAAATAAGAAGAAAAATACAAAACAATATTTAATATATAATATTCTGTACATAGAATACCGCGGACAAGTGCTAGTGGACAGTGGATAGACAATAAATATCTCAGAAGCTAACCGATATATCGTAGAGCCGTTCGACGCATAGACACGACATTCGGAAATTAATAGCGTTTCCGTGTATCAAACCGATTTCCATTGCGAATATACAACGTCCAACTAGGTTTAAACCAAATGTACTGTTGCTGCAAAAGTGACTTAGTAAAATACAATAAAATGACTTGACACATTATATAATATTAATTAACTTGAGAAATTATCAATTACTTGACACTGGCTATATACACAAAAGTGTGGAGCCAAAAACAAACAAAAAAAGTCAATGTCTGCCAAACTTAGTGTAAATATAACTCCGTAATAATGCTGGAGGCCAAAAATTGAGATCACAGTCTTGACACAGAATATTTTAATTATCAGGGCTTAGAATTTTTTAATTAAAAATATAAAGTTTGCACACGACGGTGACGAAATTACGCTGAGGGACCTTTATGGAGACTCCCATTTCGTGTGATTAAAAAAGTTTCCTTTGGGACATAATTATTTTTGGAAATTTACCGTGAAATAAGATAATTTTTTGTTACTTTTCGGTAAAGAGAGTTTGATTTCACTCGTCGGCTTTCTGGTGAGCTGTTGGAACATGAAAATTTGGTTCAAATCTGATAAAACAGTTGACTTACATTTTAGACTTTAATCTTTTACAGCCTTATTAATAAACACGAAATAGCTTTGGATTAGTCACACCATCATCGTTTTGTCTCTTTCGATCCAGCTAAATATTCCAGTAGCAAAAAAAGGACAAAAGCTGAAGTAACTAACCCGAGACTAATACCCGTTTATTAATAAGGCTGTTAGATATTACAAATGTTTCTTTGCAGCGCTTTTCGGTTACTTGAAAACACAAATAATCTACTAGTTTAGTAGTAGTCACTTTAAGGCCTACTTGCGCGTTCCGTTTGGTAACCGGGTTAGCTAAATAAATAACTAACCCAGGGTTAATTCTTTATTTTCACTAGCACGTAAAATTGTCCACTTATTTAAAACACTACTAATAGCTTTGTGTTAGTGGTGGTTTTAGTGGAATTTATTTTAAGGTTTTATTGTGATATTTAACTTTGGAAGTAAATGTTCTGTTGATTCTTCAAATACCATTATTTTGGTAAACGTAAACTAAAATAAAAAAACGAGGAATTATGAAACACTAAAACATAATTCAAATATGTGTGACTGAGACAAACATATATATATGTTTATGTAAAGATTGCAAAAAGCGTAAGTCCTAATCACGGAACTTCGGTTGCATTGCAACAAGAGGTATTTCTATCTTTTTTCAAATTTACTTAATAACCATGCACATAAAGTGCGTATTGAAACTGAAAAATCAATGGTTGAATGAAAAATGGTGTTTCTATTGCAATTAAGTTACGTGATCACTTTGTTTCTTATAGACGATCGTCGTAAACTATACCGACTACATTTCTTCTGATTTGATCTATATTAAAAAAAAAAACAAGAATATTTAATAGAAATATAAATTTAATTTAATATTTATTTGATTTAATATTTAATAGACGCCTAGTTGAGCTGACTCGCGACCAAAAGACAGGCACATACCTCGGCCATCTTTAAAATTAGATGTTGCCAGCTTTTTGGATACATTTCCTGCAGAAGGTGATCTGAATTCTGTGTTTTCTTTATGACCCCTTTTTCCCTACAATATTAATTTTTCTTTAATAATTAAATGTAGTTTAGTTTTTATAGGAATCAATGTCAATATTACTTAAATAAAGTTAAAAAATATTTTGTATCGAAAAATTTGGAATCGTTTTTTTAACAGGCAAAGTGCCTTCATTCTTTTGAGAATAACTTGGAATCGTTTCGACCAACGCTTCCACACATCAATCAACCTGACAAGAACAAAAACCCCTCCCACACGCAAAGTAAAAAATTAATTGTCCCGGTGTCCTTAGGTTTGAATATTAGGCTTGCGGCCAAAACCGTTCGCATAATGTTATTACAATTTTATGCAGCCCGCGCTGGGTATATAACGCGACCACTCCGGAGAAAGCGCCTACCTTTATTGATATTGAGATGAGCTTCAGCCAATTTATGTCTCTCATTTTAAGATGTCACGTTTGCTGTTATTGCACGCCATGTTTTAGGTTAATTTGATGCATCATAAACCTTGTGATGTGAAATTGTGTAATATTTTACCTTTATAAATATTATTTAGATTATGAAACTAAATTGTTTATGAATGAATGTAAATGTTTCTCTGAAATTGAAATTATTTATGACCAAGTTTGATTATAGAACAAAAAAGTCTTTTTTTTTTTTTTTTTTTTTTTAATATGTATTTAGCCAGTGTCAAGTAATTGATAATTTCTCAAGTTATTTAATATAATATATATTTGTGTCAAGTCATGTCACCGTCCGAGTCATAGTCTAGTCTAGTCATACTCCTAGTAAAAGGTGGCAACTTTACCAGAAGCTTTTATGGGATTTTGGAAACAACACGAAAATAAACGTTTCACCATCATTATACCGCTTTCCCACACTCATGCCCGTAATCGAGCACTTAACGGATAAAATGCCACCAATTTTATGCACTAACACTGAAAATAGCACAAGTTTTTTAAAATAATACAATGCGTGTACACGCGATCTTTATGATCTTTTTGTTCAAATTTACATTGACTGACTACGTAAAAAGTTCTGTAATGAAATATTTTTTGTTTTTTTATTCATAAACCATTTACGATATTAAATCTCTGGCCATGAATTTAGATCAAACATAACAGATGGGTCAACAGAACAAAATTACACAGAGTGGAACAAAACCCCATAAAACTCGACACCATCTGAGCATGGGTATGCTTTAGCATAAAACAGCAATAAAATTATGCCCAGCGCACCACTTCCTTAGCTTTTGTTGCTGCAGTCCTACGTAAAGTTAAATTGTCGGGCATTTTCCTTCAAAACGGGAGTTTGTAATTCATCGGGTTTCTAATTTTACATGGCCCCTGACTGACTGGCCCGATAGCTCAGTTGGTAGTAAATCTGCCTGAACTGTGGGTTGTGGGTTCGATTCCCACCTAGGATAAACATTTGTGTGAATTGTTAATCCAATTCATCGGGTTTCTAATTTTATATGGCCCCTTACTGACTGGTCCGATAGCTCAGTTGGTAGTAACCTTGCCTTCTGCACTGTGGGTTGTGGGTTCGATTCCCACCCAGGACAAACATTTGTGTGATGAACATAGGTGTTTGTTCTTTGTCTGGGTGTTATATTGTACAAAAAGTATCTAAGCATTGTATCAGTTATCCGGTTCCCATAGCACAAGGTTTGCTTAGTTTGGGGCTAGATGGCGTTGTGTGTTGTGGACATCACATATTATTATTATTATTATTATTATTCTATTAATCTAGGTTCAGACCACGGACCACATTTCTCCATGCAAACTTTAATAATCGCCATTTAACCCTTTTAGGGGTTGAGTTTTCAAAAACTCTTTCTTAGTCTATACACTCTACTAGGAGTCTATATTTTGGATCCAATTTTCAATAGTAAGATTTGTTACTTATGAGCGACCATTTCAACCAATTTTATACAATTTAGGATGCTTTTTTTACTTTCTATTCTCGTTAAAAACCCGGCTTTAGCAAGTGACTTGAGAAAAGAAATCGAGAGTGAACAGTTATCTTCTAGGCAAGCGTGTTATATCCTAAACCACATCGACACTTACCAGGTGAGATAGAGGTCAAACGCAAACCTATCAAACAAAAAATAAAAAAAGACTTAAAAAGAATCTTTGCATGCTGTTATTTATATTTACTAGACGAAAGGACTTTTCTGCAAAGTTCATCTACGTAGGTACCACTGCATGTCGTCCTGAGACATCAGTACAGTCTAGTAACAAGATTACCAGTTTAACTTTACCACTGTAGCTAGTGAAATTGGCAAATGAGTCTAGTAATTATTACAAGACTGTGAGATTAGGTCATAAAGTCTCATTTTACTAGACTTTGAGATTAGGTCATAAAATCTAATTTGCTAAGTAATTTCACTAGCCACAGTGCCCTTCAAACCGGTAATCAAACCGTAACTGTGCTGATCTCAGGATAACATGCGCAGTGCAGTGTCACGCAAAACTCTATAATTAAGACTTCGGAGTAACACTGCAATTGATCTGGGTAGCCGTGTCCTTAACATAAAGAATCTATATTTAAAAAAATAACAAAAAAAAATCCTTTGAGTAAAATTTTAGTTTACCTGGTCGGAGTAATTTCGACTTTTAATTGACGTGAGTTTAGCCGTTGTTCATCTTACAAAATTTGAGTAAAATTGGCTAACTTGTCTCTTTTTGTCATCAGATGTAAGATTTCCGAGCGTTTTCTAGACATTTCCGTCTTAAACCTATAAAAATAGAAACAACTTGAACAGCGTATTGTAAATCTAATGCCGCACAAGCAAAATACAATAAAACGCAATCCAAAAACACTATTTTACGACCGTACGGTTTTATCCTTCCGCACCATTTAAGGGTTGGATCGTAAAAAATAGTGCGCGTTCGCCATTCCGGCTGTTACATTTACTTTGTAATGATGTGGAAATAAAAGTTTTTTAGTTGGAGTAAAACCGTGTTAACACTAATACAAAAAAGTGTAAGTAGCTGCTACAGTGATTTAGTGAGGGCAGCCGACCGATGTAACCAACATATTTAGTGAGGGCAGCCGACCGATGTAACCAACATATTTAGACGAATCCTTTGTTATTTGTTTCGCTGGCGGTAGATTAGTTTTCTCTTTTTTTAGTTAGTTTTCGCTTTTTTTTTTTGAAAAGCGGTAACACACTCTCCGTTTTAATGCTTAGGCTTGAATTAAAGCTTTTGAACTGACTCCAAAAAATTAAAAAGGATATCAGTTCGGCTGTATATGTTTTTTGTGATGTCATATGTCCGTCATTAATAAACTGATTTCAAAAACACTTTTTTATTTTTAACGTGATCAAGTCTTATAAATGGATGAATGCCTGCTTTTTAGCAAAACAGAGGTCATATCGAGCTTCTTCACAGCTACTATGAAGGCTAAATTTGTGTCGTCAAAGATTGTATGTAGCTACCAAAGAGGTATTTTAGGTTGAAAATTACCGTGAGTTTGACACATTGTGTAAGATAAATAAAGGCTAAACTTACGTCAGTTAAAAAAAGTCGAAATCACTCCGTCTGACCAGGTTTCGGACATATTCGACGTCGTGCACGTAGTTACGTGCTGATGCTCGCGAGAGCTGCCACGGCTTGCGTTAGTAACTGGCTCCCAGAAGAAGGACCTGATATACCAGCACCCCTACCACTTAAATGTTCTGGGAATCGGCTTCGCCTGCCATCCTGCACGCACCAATTAACAAGTCTACGAGTGCGAGAAAGAAAGAACACGATTACCATCTCCACCAGACTTACGCGGTAAGGACCCTGGTCGGAGTAATTTAGACTTTTTAATTGAAGTGAGTTTAGCCGTTATTTACCATAGATGTACATCAGCTTAGTACTTTGAAGGACTAGTAACTGATGTTACCGCGAGTTTAAGTTGTCTCTTTTTATTTATTTATTCTAAACAGCGCAGTTTGCACGTGAATACATGCATGCCGCACAAAGCTGAAGCCATCCCTTTTGCTTTCAAAATAATTATGATCTCTCTTATGTTATTTATGTTAAAAAAAGGCAATAAAACACATTTTTATTTTATTTTTTTATTAAATATTGATTTATTTAACTGTATTCTAAAATTCCTTAGATTTTTGAGGAAAATTATTTATGAAATAGCAGTCAAAGCCTTTAAGATCTTATGGAATTTTTAATAATCAACAACTAACTATATGTCTGAAAATAATGCGTCACATTTATTATCACAGCCTCAGCCTCTGTGGTGTGGTGGTTGAGCAGGTCGGCTCATAGCCCAGAGGCGGCGGGTTCGATTCCCGCAATAGAAAAAAAGCGCAAATATCTGTTCTAAGTTTGGGTGTTGTGGGCCTATGGTCCTTGTTGTTACTGGGTCCCTAGACACAGGGTATCTTAGTTAGGGTCCAGGATCTATGAATATGAACGTTGCGTGTTTATTATTATTATGACTATTAATTATTATTATTACATATAGAACCTAAACAGCCTAACTTGTCCTAGATAAGGTTATGTTTTAAGACCTAAGTTGACTCGACTGTAGACCCATGTAATCTCTACTCTACCGTAAACTAGTGAATAGAGCTTACTGCTTTCAATTTAATAGAGCGACAATAAATAAGACTTGGGACCTAGGCTGTCTAATAAATAACCTGATAGCCGTCACTGGTTATTGGTACAGCAAAGTCTTATTATATTAGTATTTAAGGTTTACTTTTGTTTATGTTTTCAACTTAAAACTGCCGTTATGCACTTTATACTGCCCTAACAATCCCTGCACAAAAATCGCTGTGAATGCATTAGTTATGCTTAGTAAATGAATGTATACCGATCCAAACAAGTATTGGTTTATTTTTAATTTAAATAAAAATAAATAAATAAAGCGTGCTCTAACATAACAAAGTGAATATTTTGTTACATCATAAAAAATTAAAATATTTTGAATATCTTGATTAACTAATCAAGATATTCAGGCGTGACAGCAAAAGGAAAATAAAAAACTTTAGGCGCGTGTTTCTCAAATCTTGCCGCCAGGCGAATGCGTTGGTTATGGTTAGGAGGGAGTATAGTGCGAACAGCCAATGAGTGAAGCCAATCTGGGAGATTTCAAGTCAAGAGTGAACAAGTATTTTCTAGGCAAGCATGCACCATTGTAAATACGTCATCACTTTCCATCAGGTAAAACAGTTGTTAAATACTTTGCTCATAAAAAAATGAAAAAGAAAACGGGAACAGTACCTATAATATATATTATACGTATTAATTTCCGGCATTATATATTTCGAAATCTAAATTATTAATGAGATAAATTTAAATAAATAGCCATAATACCACAAAGTTCAAGGCATAATGATACCCGCACCGAGCCAGAAGAACGGTAATTCAAAAGAAGTAATTAATTCAAATTTGATCCCTTAAGATGGGTATCAAATGAGTTATGTTTCAGGGTTGGCAAAGCATCGGCCACGCCTCGCGAATGTCCAGTCAATCGGGCAGGTCGTCTACCAGACATTTTTTTACATTAATATGGCCCCTACTTAGGCAGTTTCCTTCTCTCTTTAAATCTTATGAAACCAGAATAGAAAAAGGTGTGATGCAAATCACACGATGAATGATGTACGAAAGAACGCCACCGTTACATGGTTTATATCCCCATGTCCGAGCAAAACGATTTGGCTCCACATTTATCATGTGAACAGCCAAAGAGTGGAACGCTTTACCGGCGTCCGTATTTCCCGATAACTACAACCTTGGAGTCTTCAAATCGAGAGTGAACAGGTATCTTCTAGGCAAGCTACATCCTAGACCGCATCGTTACTTACCATCAGGTGCGATAGTGGACAAACGCAAGCCTATCTAACAATAAAAAAAAATTACAACATATTTCGCAATAGCAGTGTCACAGAGACAAAAGATTCTGTATATACGAACGTTGTCTGTTCAGTTTCAATTTTATGAAAAAAGAAAGTGCTTTAGATTACATGACTGAAGTAAAACTTCTATACGAAACGTAAATCTTTCTTTCTATCTTCACTAACGTATATCTCCCTCTCAACTTCCGTTCGCCTCGTCCGATCAATTTTCGTAAGGCTCTCGTCACGCATTCACCAGCTTATTCTCCAAGACGAGTGTGTATAAAGAAGTTTTATTTCCAAAAATTGCTCTACTTATTAGTGAGTAGGTATTATTAGCAATTCGAGAAAAAGCTTACTGTGAGTGAACAAGTAGACGAAAACGCGGGTAGTTAGAATTATTGAGCAGCCTGTACAATAAAAAACCTGATAACAATCATGGTTATGGCTATTGCGACGCCATCTTGGAGTTTCAGTGTTTTAAGGCCCTTTATATTCCTCGGGAAGTACTCGACAAAGTTGGAGAGCCGAGTGGCTAAACTGTAAGTACTCATGCTCAAGGTGAAGGACGAGTTACCTATGCCATATATACAGCCCCTGTAGTGTGGTGGTTGAGCAGATTGGCTCATAACCTGGAAGCGGAGGGTTCGATTCCCGTGGAAGGATAAGTATTTGTGCACAAAAAAGCGTAAATACTGAGTTTGGGTGATGTTGTGGGATCATGGTCCTTGTATTTCTTCTACTTCTACTTATATGTATGTCATCGTTGGGCATTATTATACTGAACAGCTGTCACTATAATTCAATCTTTTTTATCATGCAGTAGTTGCGCCCCACTGTTTCACCCGCGGATAAAAAATATTTTTACTATTTACTCACCCCACGGGAAAATTTCACTTTTCCGAGATAAAATGTAGGCTATATGTTAATCTAGTGTATAAGCTATCTTGGTACCGAATTTCATCCAAATCCATTCAGCCGTTTGAGCGTGAAGGAGTAACAAACATACACACATACACACAAACACACATACACGCATACAAACTTTCGCTTTTATAATATTAGTGTGATGTGATAGTGTGATATTAGTGTGATGCAGTCTTTACCTGTAACTGTGATGACACATAGAAATGTTTCCTTTATAATTGTGTCATCGGATCTGGCTACAGTGTATATTATGTTAGTAATCGTGATAAAAAAATAAAATATTGTTACAAAATACTTCACTTCGGGAGCTGATGCAAGCGGCGTAGTATATATACGAGCGACGGAGAAGGCTCGGGCTGATCGTCTCCCCATCCTATCAGAGCCGGAGTGCCCCAGGGCTCCGCGCTTTCCCCCTTGCTTTTCTCGCTGTACACCAGCGATATCCCGCGGTCATTTCATCCCAGTGTGCAGCTCGCACTCTTTGCGGATGACACCGCTATCTACTGCTCCGGATGGCAGAGAGTTCACATGCGTGGTCGCCTCCAACGAGCCCTCACCGAGATCGGTGCTTGGTTCAGGAAATGGCGGATCACGGTTAACCCAGATAAAAGTGCAGCGATGTACTTTTCTGACTACAAGCGTGGTCCGCCAGCGAAACCACTGTCCTTGTTCGACAAGCCCATTCCCTGGGCTTCGTCTACCAAATACCTGGGGGTTACCCTTGACACCAAACTCAACTTCAAGGACCATATTAAGCGAGTGCGCGATAGGGCTGCCTTTGTCTTAGGCCGCCTCCACCCTCTCATCTGCAAGCGTAGTAAGCTGTCCCTTAGAAATAAGGTGACGCTTTACAAAACTTGCGTTCGCCCCATTATGACCTACGCATCTGTCGCGTTTGCTCATACTCCCTCAGTACATCTGGATCGACTTCAGGTGATCCAGAACCGCTTTGTCCGCAAGGTGGTCGGGGCTCGCTGGTACCAGCGAAACTCCGACCTCCACTGCGATCTCGAACTCCCATCCATCCGTCAATTTATGAAGGATGCATCCCGCCGCTATTTTGATGCGGCACCTCATCACCCCAACCCTCTCGTAGTCAGAGCTTCAAACTACTGTACAGACACGACAGACTCGCCACCCCGTCGTCGCCGCCCGAGACACGTCTTGAGCGACCCGGATGATCCTATAGCAGCCGTAGTATCGGCTGCGCTAGGATCACCGGACCAGTCTAGCCCTTCTGGCTCAGGTACCGCTTTCGGCACCGGTATAGGATACCAGCGTAACACAATCAGACACCGACCCCGCCGGCGAGGTCGACGTACCCCCCGTAGGTTAGCTAGAACGGTCGCGACTTTCAATAGGGTCCACTCTTCCAGTGGACGTAGCCTTCTCGATCCTCTTATCCCGGCAACGGCCCAAGCCGAGGCTCGCACCCCAGGGGTGCCCTTGAGCTAGTTGCCTCCCACTTTTGACGGCTGGGCGCCCTAAGCGCCCGCCCTCCCGCCCGGTGACGCTGTAAAGGTCGATAGAGACCAACAGCATTAGCTCGTTCAAAAAAAAAAAAAAAAAAAAAAAAAAAAGGCTCGGGCTGACTTTTCGGGCAGCGCTCAGAGGCGACGGTCGTTTTATAAAATCACGCCATTAATTACTGTCGGTTCTTAGTAAATCTTAATAAATATTCTTAGCTTGATTGTAAACTTATTTTTTTAAAAACTAAAACCACTTAGGATTTCCAACATCAGAAGTGGGATCTAACTCAATTCTGACTTGGTTATTCTGATTTCAAATATTGTTTTGATTTTGCTGTTGTGATTTTAAAGATTTTCCGCTTAACATATTTGTAGCTATGTCTGAGACTAGTAAACGTAAAAGTCGTAAGCGAAATCGATCGTCTATTCCTGGTTTAGAAGCCCAGCTTCAAACTTTCATAAGCTGCTTAGGTGTTTTGGAAGATTCCAGGACACGCAGTGCATGTGTTGTTGCGAGTACATCGCGCGCCATGTCGGCGCCTGCACCGGATGCTCCGGCACGCCAGCCGCGTCGTGCGAGCCGTCTGCCCGCTGACTGCACCGTCTGCACTGCCCTACCAGTCTAGACCTGTCCGTGCCGTGTACAAGCACGCCTCCGCCCACCGCGGATATGGTTATAAGTGAAGTAACCGAAAACCTCGTTAATGCTATGATGCCATGCCGGTAAGATCGAACCATGTATTTATGTCAAATTTCGATCTGTCTTTGCATGATTTTGATTCGTTGTGTGGTCAAATTGATCATGTGCGCAAACTAAATAGACGGGACGACAGTGAGTGTTTAGCACGTATAAGTAATTGTCTAAAAGGTGACGCGAGGTCGTGGCTATACGATTGGGTTAGTAATGACCGTAGTTGGTCAAATTTCAAGCGCAAATTCAAGCATTGTGCCCTATACGAGTAGATATCGCGAACATTTTATTTGATGTTATGAAAACTGATTCCGATAACTACCCCACGTATGCAGAATACGCTAGACGTTTGTTGTTACATTACGCATTGTTAACGATTTGAGTGACGAGTTCATTGTAGCGATAGTTACACGCTGGTGTTACTGATCCTTAAATTCGCGCAGCTGCTACGAATTTAGTGAGTTTTTTGTCCATTTATGCGAAACCTGATGAGATTACACCCGTTCGAGCTCGTGGTGTTTTTCGCAAAGGTTATGTTCAACAAAACAAGCGAAAACGCGAGTATAGTGATTCTAAAGACTGAGTGAGGCAGAATTTTCCATCAACGTTGAATTTTTTACAACTGAAATAGATTACTAAGGTCAAATGATTACTAATGGTCAGGTGAGACCGAGCGAGCACAAGGTAGAAGCTTCTGTTAACACGTAAGTGCCAAGCAATGTCTGAAGAGGTTAGACATTTTTAATGCTACTAAGTTAGTTTTTGTTACTTTAGACGGTACATCCCCGGTTATTCATTTAAAACAGAACTCGCAATGGTGTACCGTTAAGATGCGGTGACGAATAATACTGCGTCCACATTACCTGACGCTGACCAGTAACTCCAAGACGCTTATGTCAACAAGGGTCGTCAGCAGTCACAAACCTTCACCGTTGGCAATTTTGTGTTCGTGAACAGGTCGTCACAATCTACGGGAAAGCTGGACTCTGGCATGCGGGGGCCCTACAAGGTCCTGCATGTGCTACCACCCACCGCTGTAGCTCGAAACTTCGCGACGGGTCTTATGGCAAGACAACGCAAGCGGCCGCCGATCACATGGTGTTTTGGCGGGGCGAATGGACGCTGGAGGCTTGTTCTGCGTTCTCCACTGCGGATATCTGTCTCACCAATGTGACTCAGCGATGACTGCACTTTGTGTGGCGTCGTTTGCAATGTGTGATCATTTCGCACAGTTGCCTTCTCTCTATTTGCAATGTGTGAGGTGGCCTATGCCTCTTCATGCAGTTGCCTTTTGCAATATGTGACGAGATTATTCTCTCCACATAGTTGCCGTTTTTGCAATGTATTACGTGGCTTGTGATTTCCATGTCATATAGTTGCCGTTTTTGCAATATATGACGTGGTTTGTGATTGCTATGTAATACAGTTGCCGTTTTTGCAAAGTATGACGTTATCTATGAATGTTATCTTATACAGTTACCGTTTTTGCAATGTGTGACGTGGTTTGTGAGTGCCATGTCATACAGTTGCCGTTTATGCTATTTATGACGTGATTTGTGAGTATTACATTATACAGTTGCCGTTTTTGCAATGTGTGACGTGGTTTGTGAGTGCCATGTCATACAGTTGCCGTTTATGCTATTTATGACGTGATTTGTGAGTATTACATTATACAGTTACCGTTTTTGCAATGTGTGACGTGGTTTGTGAGTGCCATGTCATACAGTTGCCGTTTATGCTATTTATGACGTGATTTGTGAGTATTACATTATACAGTTGCCGTTTTTGCAATGTGTGACGTGGTTTGTGAGTGCCATGTCATACAGTTGCCCTTTTTTCAATGTATTACGTTATTTGTGAGTGTTATGTCATACAGTTTCCGTTTTTGCAATGTATGACGTGATTTGTGAGTGTCACGTCATACAGTTGCCATTTTTGCAATGTGTGACGTGGTTTGTGAGTGCCATGTCATACAGTTACCGTTGTTGAAATGTATGACGTGTTAATGAGTGTCATATCATACAGTTGCCGTTTTCTATTACAATGTGTGGCGAAGTTTAGAAGTCCGGAATTCTGAAATTCGCAATACATTTATTTTTCTTTATTTACAATGCTAACATGCGCCTATAACCATTACTTCTTCTTACATCTTTTCATAAAATTGTTATGAAAACTGCGTTGGTTGTACTTGAGTGCACGCTTGTGCTTCTAACACAGTTGTTTTGCAGTCTCCGTTTTCAATGTTTATTACAAGTACCTGTTGAATTTCTCTAAATTGAAATTTCTTTGAATTGAGCAACAACTTCATTTTAATTTTGAAATGGTTTCAGTTACCAACGTTATGCCTGTACATCAGGTCCTAGAATCATGTTTTGTTGTGTTATAGAAGAAGACACAACGGTCGAGGTCGACGACAATGTGCCGCTTGAAGATGAAGCAGCTGTTGAGGACAACACGCAAGCAGGAACGGCCGTGTTACAAAATACTTCACTTCGGGAGCTGATGCAAGCGGCGTAGTATATATACGAGCGACGGAGAAGGCTCGGGCTGACTTTTCGGGCAGCGCTCAGAGGCGACGGTCGTTTTATAAAATCACGCCATTAATTATTGTCGGTTCTTAGTAAATCTTAATAAATATTCTTAGCTTGATTGTAAACTTATTTTTTTAAAAACTAAAACCACTTAGGATTTCCAACAATATGATTATTTTATTAATATTATATATGTATAAAACCTTACGGATTAAATTGCTAAACTAGAGCCTTCAAATTTCATGGAATTCAATCAACCAAAACGAAAGAAATACGAGAAAAAAGTGCAAAGTCAATCGGCCTTGAGCAAAAAGACCGAAATTCGCCGATATTTAGAAGGAACATTAACTCATTGTTTCAACTGTAAATGGCAGCTTTCCTCAAAGAATCCCCGCCATTATCCGTGTGAACGATCTCTTTTTGTCTCGAGTGCCCTTCAAATGTACTCTGGATCTTACGTTAGGGATCTTTCAGGAATAATTGTTACTTTTAATTTATACGTGAAGACAATGAATGGTTTTGGTAATGTAACTTTTTAACTGGTATCAAAGTAGAAGAAGGTTTTTTTTTTGTTTAGTTTTGGCTCCAAACTTTCGTGTATTTAGCCAGTGTTAAGTAATTAATTTTTCGAGTTAATTTATGTATGTTGTATGTGTCAAGTCACAGTCCAAGTCATCAAGTCAAGTCATAAGTGGTGGCAACTTTACCAGAAGCTTCTATGGAGTTTTGGAAACAACACGAAAAGAAACGTTTCACCATCATTATACCACTTTCCCGCACTCATGTCTGTCAGCACTTAATGAGTAAAATGCCACCAATTTTATGCACTCACACTGAAAATAACACAAGTTTTCACAATAATACAATGCGGTGACACGATCTTTTTCGTATTCCCGGCAAAACTCTAGAAGATGGTTTCTCATTAAATATTTATTACACGAAATTTTTTTTTTCTAATTTCTTTTGAGATAATATCATTCAGTAGACAAATTTACGAAAATTTAAATACCTTGTCAATTTTACATGTTTTATGTCTTACACACACATTGAAAGTCGTGTTAGTTACACCACTTATAGCTCGAGAACGGCTGGACCAATTTTTATATATTTGCGTTTTTGGATTTACCTTTTTTTATGTACTGAATGATGTGACAAGCTAGTCGTTCACCCGATGCTAAGCGACACGGCCGCCCATAACAGAACAAGGTCACTCAGAACTCCCAAAATATAAAGTTTCGCGTGACACTGCGCTCATCATCCTGAGACATCAGCACAGTCTGGTAATAAGATTACTCGATTGTGAGATCAGATCACAAAGTCTCATTTGCCCAGTAATTTCACTAGCTACAGTGCTTTTAAAACCGGAACTCAGTAGTGCTTGCACAATACTGCTTGGCGGCAGAATAACTGACAAAGCGATGGTACCTACCTAAACGAACAAGATATTTGATACATACTCGTATAATAAGGCCTGTCTTTGCGGAAGTTCATCTATACATATAAAATTCAAAGTCTTGACTGACTGACTTATATAACAACGCACAGCCTAAACCGCTGGTCCTAGAGACTTGAGACTAGGAGGGTGTGTTCTTTGTACAGTGTAGGTATCTACTAAGAAAGGGTTTCTCGAAACATGACCCTTAAGAGGGTGAAATGGGTGGTTAAGTTAACTAAGAAAAAAAAAATCTTTTTTTCCTACGTGGCCTACGCGGGCAAAGCCGCGAGCAGAAGCTAGTCTAAAATACAAAATGATATAAGAATGAATCACACTAGATATTCTTATTTTATTTTGTGTTTTGGAGTTACACAAAGCTAAGGCTAAGCTTTGTAAGCTGTTTTTTGTTTGGACAATTGAAGGCGAGAGGCCTAATTGTCCAAACAAAAAAGGAGGAATTCTTTTCTATAAATAACGAAAACTACCCGAACACAAATGGAAATGAGAAGTCTAAAATGAAATTCATTTTAGTTCAGTGGCATGCATCAGTCAAATACAATAAAAAATATCTCTTATAATAAATTACTGACCCACAACCCTTTCCTTGTCAAAGGGCATCCCTTCATGTACATCGACCATATCCTATAACTAGGGCTACAAGTAGTTCCTTTCAACTTCAACATGCCCTCCGGGCCTGAAATCACGGGTCCCCTGGGTGGGCAAGTAATATAGAGGTATATATTCATACCAGGATCCTATGCCGTGGGGTACATCAACAATGATAAGGGTACAGGAGACCCTTTGTTGGGTATCCTTAGGCGGAAGGTCAGGAGACAACAAGGCTTTTAAGAAACTAATTGACTGAAAATATGGCAATACTGAGTTTTGAACTTTTTGTTTTTCTTGATTTCTTTAATTACTAGGTGGTAGGACTTTTCTGCCTACTTCTTCTAAGTAGGTACCACCACTTTGCCTGTTATTCTGCCGCCAAGCAGTAGTATGCAAGCACTACTATGTTCTGGTTTGAAGGGCATTGTAGCTAGTGAAATTACTGGGCAAATAAGATGTGTTGGTGTTATTATTCCCAAATCGGTGGGAAAATTTCAGCTGAAAGTTCACTCCACATCTTCTATGCGTTTATTATATTTTTTATTTGAAAACTTACATGATCAAGTCAAACTTAATGAATAGTGAAAAGCTTAGGACTTACATTAATATCTAATTTTTTTTGGCCTTTGGGGTTGGCATATTTGCTCCATGGCATACGGGGCTTGGGAGAAACAGTACCATTCTATGTTGGGGCCATTTTGAAACAGATTATGAAAATTTCTATTGTACATATTTTATTGTACCACATTATTTATTTTCTGTTATAAATTACTTCTTTTTTCTTTACGTTTCAACGTATTTTTTAATAAAGCATTGGTATATTTAATCTGGAGAATCCGTAAAAGTCGGCATCTTTGTAATTAAAGTAGAAAACTGAAAACATTTTTATGAACGCTGCTGAAGAGATACTTTTGGGAGATTTGAATCTTTTAGGACAAAGAGAAAATGACATCGTAATAAGGTTTTTGCTTATAAATCTGAGTTGGTATTAATTTTTATGGAACTCAAAGTACGTAAGGAACGTTATAATCATATACTAACAACGTGCAACCACTGTGGTGTGGTGGTTGAGCAGGTCGGCTCACAACCCAGAGGTGGCTCGTTCGGTTCCCGTGGCAGTGCAAGTATTAGTACACAGAAAAAAAGCGCAAATATTTGTATTGTGTCTGGGTGTAACGGGACCATGGTCCTCGTAGTCCAGGAAAATTTTTGTTACTTTCAGTTCCATGGAAGTCGCACAATTTTCCCAATGTTCTCTTTTGGGGGGACAACGGGAAGAGTCGAAACAAGTTTCATTAATGTGTGTGTTCCGGCAGTCTCACTCGAGGACCAGTTCTCAATTCAGGCGTAGCGTGACTCAACCTTGGGCCATATTGTAACTAATCATCGGGAGAAATAAATGGTTAAGGCTTATTTATGTGCTACCTGATATAAAAATATACTGCATACAAGTTTTAATGTTATTAAAAACTATATTGGATTTTTCCCGTTCTTCTAACTGCAGGTCAGTGGGTCCGTAATTAATAATTGTTTCCGTTGTCTCTACTGCTCTGCACCGATCAAGCGGGAAAATAAATAAATATAAAAAATATTTGTGGACATTTCACACAGCGCCATCTAGCCCCAAGCTAAGCAAAACTTGTACTATAGGAACCAGATAACTGAAACACTACCTATATTTTTTTTGTTTGTAAATACATACATAGAATACAGTATAACCCAAGGCACAGAACAAACACCTATACACTACACACAAATGTTTGTCCTGGATGGGAATTGAACCCACTACTACTACCCATAGTTCAGAAGGCAGAGCTACTGCCGACTGAGTTATCAGGCCAGTCAACATTGGCTTTTCTTTCGGTAGTGTCTACCTGTTCAGTATAACAAGCATATGCACTCTGGCCGATGGCTCTCGTACAACCGATGTTGGCTAAGTAATAAATAAATATGTGCGGACATCTCACACAACGCCATCTAGCCCCAAACTAAGCAAAGCTCGTATATACCAGATAACTGATACAATACTTAAATACTTTTTGTTTGTAAATACATACATATAATACAATATAACACCCAGACACAGAACAAACACCTATGTTCATCACACAAATGTTTGTCCTGGGTGGGAATCGAACCCACAACCCACAGTTCAGAAGGCAGGGTTACTACCAACTGAGCTATCGGGCCAGTCAAGTAAAAGTAAGAAGAAGAAAAAAAAGAACAACTCTACCTCGATCTCCATAAAACATCACAGCAGGAGTTTTGGCGGGAAAACGAAAAAGTTCGCGTCGCTGCATTGTATTATTTTCCAAAACTTGTGTTATTTTCTGTGTTAGTGCATAAAATTGGTGGCATTTTATTCGTTAATTGTTGAATTACAGGCATGAGTGTGGGAAAGTGGTATGATGATGGTGAAACGTTCCTATTCGTGTTGTTTCCAAAACTCCATAGAAGCTTCTGGTAAAGTTGCCACCACTTTACTAGGGGTATGACTTGACTAGACTAACTCTGACTTAACTTGATGACTTGGACTATGACTTGACTTGACACATTATATTAATTAACTTGAGATATTATCAATTACTTGACACTGCCTAAATACACAAAAGTGTGGAGCCAAAACCAAACAAAAAAAAACATCACAGCAATAATAATATCACAAAATTAAGAACAAAATTAGGTTCACAAATTAACCAACTACAAAATTATTCCTAACTAACTTGCCGTACCATTATCTAATTCCATCAAAACCTAATTACAAACAACGAGATTAATAACCCCCCGACACCTGTCCAACTTCACACACGCGCATACTCACACATACGCAATTAGGAGCGTGTTTATTCGCATCGTTTGTCATCCGCCTAATCCAGCGTTGCGCGCACCTGTGCTCAGTGTGGATAAGTCAAAAATAATATGAGCATGGCGTTTCTCAGGAATATTTAGAAGGTTATTTTTATACTAGACTAGCTGGCGTGACTTGAACGTTGCCTTTTTTTGAACGTAAGCCCTAGGCCAAAAACTGTTTTTAATTGATGATAGACACTAGAGAACTGTTAAGAGAACCCTGGAAGCTTGATTTGTTGAGGAATTTTGGAAAACTTACCTCGGCCAGTGCGCCGGCTTGCCGAAGCCGCTGTCTTATTTGTTAATTCCCACTATCAAAGAGTTTCTGGTCCTGTCCACACACTCACACTAGTTCTAAATAGGGATAACACGATTGATATTGTTCTTACACGAGCTCATGAAGTATTGATGAGCTTTTTCGTTTATTTTGCAAACTCCCGCAGTCGAGTCATTCACAGGCAGTGACGGATAAACTTTTTTTTTTGCCAGTAGCGACACCATACTTAGTAGATTGGCGAACAGCGCATTATCCGGCGCGCGATTCAAATTTTCATTGTGATTGGCCGAGGTATAAGGAAAGGAATAGGAAAAGGAATACCAAGCTCCAACACTAACTGACTTTACTAGGTGGTAGGACTTTGTTTGCAAAGTTCGTCTAAGGTAGGTACCACCGCTTTGCCAATTATTCTGCCGCCAAGCAGTAGTGTGCAAGCACTACTGTGTTCCGGTTTGAAGGGCACTGTAGCTAGCGAAATTACTGGGCAAATGAGACTTTATGATCTGATCTCACAGTCGAGTAATTTTATTACCAGTCTATGCTGATGTCTCAGGATGATGTCCGCAGTGCAGTGTCGCGTGAAACTCTATCTTTTGGGGTTCCGAGTGACACTGTTCTGTTATGGGCGGCCGTGTTGCTTAACATCAGGTAAATGACTAGCTCGTAAAAAAAAAACCCAGCGAACTTCGTTCCGCCTTATAGTAAATGGATGTGCATGCTTGGGATTTTTTTTATTGATCGTTATGACTTACCATCTTATTCCGGATGAAAATACATCCAAAACACAATAGTCGTAATTTTTTATTTATTTTTAGTAATAATAATAACGTCCAACGATTACATATATCGGCAGAAACGGGTTCTGCGTAGGTTGGTTGCAACCTATATAACTATAGGCCTTCAGCATGTCCGCACCGCGCCGTGTCTGGAACAAGAATGCTCCGCAGTACACCGAGCGCTCCTTTTTTATAGCCAGACAGGTAGGGGCGCCATGACAGTTGCCGGTGCTCGATCGCTGTGCATAGAGTTTATAACTGGACGTAGCCGCCGTCACGGCCATACTGACGTGCGTACGTCCTCGTACGCTTAGCTTCACTTTGTACCTGGTGAGGGACATAAGTATCAGTATCATTGCTCGTTCATCCTGACAATTAAATTGAGTTAAACTTGGAGCCAAAGTCAAAAGATCAGGTTTCAATTTGATTAATCAAAAGCATTTTAACCTGCCAGTCATTGTCAGGGTTAACCCTTCAGGACCATTAGTATCCCTTCATTTATAAAAAATGGACCGAATAATGCTAACCGGATAGATATCCCTTTAACAACCAAAAATCACCATTCCTACATTTTTTTTAATGGACCAATTAGTGCTACACCGGATAGATATCCCTTTAGCAACCAACATTTTTTTTTATGGACCATTATTGCTAGACCGGATAGATTATCCCTTTAGCATTCGGACACATTTTTCTTGTCATCATTTTTACTTTTTTTTTTCGTTTCCTTTTTTTTTCTCGAAAAAAAAACGAATCATTACTTTTTCCATTTTTTTTTTCACTGGTCCGGGTTAACCCTGCAAGTAAATTTGATATTAGTGTCACCCGCCGTCACGTCATCATTCACATCACATCTCGTCACGTTTCGCGTTGCTTGAAGAGTGATGTAGAAATGGGCAATCCCACTTCTGATGTGGGCAGGAACGTGTTGTGGGTAGGTTGCAACCTATATAACTATAGGCCTTCAGCATGTCCGCACCGCGCCGTGTCTGGAACAAGAATGCTCCGCAGTACACCGAGCGCTCCTTTTTTATAGCCAGACAGGTAGGGGCGCCATGACAGTTGCCGGTGCTCGATCGCTGTGCAAAGAGTTTATAACTGGACGTAGCCGCCGTCACATACATGAATCCTGAACCCTTACTAGGATTTCCTGTGTCTAAGGACGCAGAAACTACGAGGACCATGCTCCCACAACACCCTAATACAGAACAAGTATTTGTGCTTTTTATGTTATGTTTACAAAGTCCGAGCTAATGTTTTTGGAAGTCAGTAATCACACGTCATTGAATATACATAAATCTGTACTTCAGTCCATCTGTCTGTCACAAAATACAATATAAAGCTTATCCCTTTTTATATTCAAACAAAACGAGATTTGAGCCATATTGTTAAATGGACTGTACTATTCGCGATTAAAATATCCGGTCGCTTGGTTTTTATTTACCTACCGTCAAATGTAAAACGGTTGGCGTTTATTGATACAATTGTAAATTACTTTTTGTGTACTAAATTTGTGGTAATTCATAAGTGAATAGTTAGTAAGATTAGGGTGATCACAGAACTGGAAAAATAATTTACGCTCAAGTAGTTTTTTTTCCTGCTTTGTGTGAGTGAGTCTGCACTGCGCACGTCATCCCGAGACATCATCACAGTCTAGTAATAATATGATTACTAGCTGCTGGGTCGTTGAAACGATTCCGAAAATGATGGTTGTGAATTTTAATTCTTTTTCCATAACTCGTGTTTTTCTGAATTTTAACGTGTGATAAGGATTATTATCCGCTGTTTCCGTGAACGTGCATGAGTGTTGGAAATGGTCACAAGGTCACTTTCTCTTCAAGGCTTCCTGTCCTAGAGCCTTCTGTAAAATATCCACCATTTTACTGTGGCAGTTTGACGAAATAAGTCTTTGACATGACATAACCGTACAAAAATTCCTTATTTGACATTGGCAGAATTATCGCTAAATAGCGATAGAAGACCATTAAACAAAAAAGAAGAATCAGGAGTTTTGGCGGGAATGCGAAAAAGATTGCGTCACCGCATTGTGTTATTTACCAAAACTTGTGTTATTTTCAGTGTTAGTGCATAAAATTGGTGGCATTCTATTCGTTAAGTGCTGGATTACAGGCGTGAGTGTGGGAAAATGGTATAATTATGGTGAAACGTTTCTTTTCGTGTTGTTTCCAAAACTCCATAGAAGCTTCTGGTAAAGTTGCCGCGTTGGTGGCAACCACTTTACTAAGAGTATGACTTTGACTAGACTATGACTTGACTTGATGACTTCGACTGTGACTTGACACATATTTGCGTGAAATATCATTAACTTGATAAATTATTAATTAGTTGACACTGGCTAAATACACAATAGTGTGGAGCCAAAACATAAAAAAAGAAGAAGTAGAAGAGTACTGCTGGTTGTAAGTAGTCTCATTTGTGAAGTGATTTCACTAGCCACAGTGCGATGAATACAGTAGTGCTTGCACACTACTACTTGGTGGCAGATATCTAGCATTTACCTAGAAGAATACAGCTACAAAAAATGTATCCTGAAATTTCATTCAAAATATAAGTTCGTGGTAACATTATAATAAAATTGACCCCTTCAAGTTACAATTTTAAGTAACAAAATCCCACACCAACAAAATAAAATTGTCGGTCCAGATTTAACATAATTTTTCCACTAATTAAATGCCCGCACCGGTTTTGCACGAAAATGAAATTTGGCGGAACGCCGTCCTCCCGCGTCGAAATGAGATCGACCCACCGTGTAAATTTATGAGATAAGTTTGGATTTTGTGACCCCTTTCGGCCCGGGCGTAGTGTTGCCAGGTGGCGGCAAAAAGTGCCGGGACCGGGATTAGGATTGAGACTAGCCATTAAGGAATTAGAGAACAAAAAATTTGCGTAGATAAGTCTTGGTTTCAAGAGAGATTTGTTGGATTCTGCTCAATTACACACACATTTCTATATAAATTAGAAATCTCTTTCTATAATGAGTACTTACTAAAGTAACCACAATAAAAATACCGTTATAATTTAAAACACAGATATCGTTATTTGGACAAATTTCTATTTAATATATACCTATTGATTATGGGTTCATTTGAATTTACTAGTATATATATGATGAATGGTAGCTTTGTGCTTTTAGAAAAATACCAATTTTATTTATTTTTATTATTTTGTGATCATCAGAGGTTGAATTATATTGTTTATTAATTAATACATGTTTTTACCTCTAAAATATGTTTAATTGCTTTTTCATACATTAATCTATGTTTATATAAGAAAGTCGTGTTACACTATTTATAACTCAAGAACGGCTGAACCGATTTGACTGAAAATTAGAGGGGTAGCTTAGAATCAGGAGACGGACATTAGATACTTTTTATCCCTTTCGACCGCGTTTTAATAATTCACCCGTGCGAAGCTGGGGATGGTCACCTAGTAATTAATATGAAATAATTTGCCATTACATTGTATTCATTCTCGTGAAGTTTTTCACCTAAGCAATCTAAGTTCAGGTGGGTTTGGTACTTTTGGCAAAGGGTTCAACAATTAAGTTTATTCATTAACTTTGGAAAATAATAATCATTTGTTTCTAATATCAAAACCGAAAATTAAACAAAAAAAAATATTTAAATTTTTAGATAAAAAATCGGCATAGTATGACCCATGGACGATAAAAAAGATGAATTAAAATTAGGTCCAGTATTTCCAAGACAAAATTAATTTACTACACTTTACCATAATGAAGTTTTATTTTAGCACCACTATTTTGATACGACAAAAATCACTAATCACGCCAAAAACCAATAATTAAATACTGGGAAAATTATAATGACTGGCAATACCATCGCCTACCCGTTGGCATGGCAACCTCTCCTGGGAGGCGCGAGGTTTTACGTCGATTGGATTGTTCTACCGCGAAATACGAAACTGAATCGGACTTTTCCGTTGTTTTTCGACGCTTTTTTTCCAACCGTCAAAGTATCACGTCCCAATGTGGACTGATCGTTTGCAACCGTTTGCAAGTTTGCGCCGCCGAACGTGCGTGTTCGGGCGTGTTGCTACGTACTACTATTATTTATTCTGTGGTGATACATTCGGTTTATAAATGTTGGTTTTTGTACTAAAAGTTAAGCTGAAAAAAATACGACTTGTACTCGAGTATCACTTTGCTTCTCACATCAGATCAAATATAACTCAAATTTAAAGTCAATGTCAGAGGATTTATAGCAAACAGGCTATATTTACCACTTCTCAAGTCAAAATGTTATTAGGTACTTAGAATTAAGTAATTATACTAAGCATATAAATTACGTGCTTATTGTCAAATATTATATAGATAGCGCATTATAAATGAGTTTTAAAAAAAGTTTCATTCTCACTACTGGTGCTAGCAATCCAGCACAATGCAGAACAGAAATCTCCGATCCGAAAGCAGATGTCGCGAGTTGACGCAGAGACTTTGGTCAGCTCATCAGCTGCAGAGTGCGCATTGGACTTGCATAACCTGATTCAGCCATCACCATTCCACTATCGGAGACCCAGATATACGAAAAAACGCCAACGTTACATGGTTAATATCCCACATGTGCGAACAAAGCGATTTAGCTTCACATTTCTCATGCGAACAGCCAAAGAGTGGAACGCTTTACCGGCGTCCGTATTTCTCGAATACCACAATCTTGGAGTCTTCAGTTTCTCTTAGGTTTAATCTTCAAATCGAGAGTGAACAGGTATCTTCTAGGTAACCGTGTCAGACCACATCGTCACTTACTAAATCAAATCAAATCATTTGTTTATTTGAAAGAATACACAATATACAGTTTGGCTACAAGGTCACATAGTATAAGTCGTGGTTACGTGCATTCAGCCTGCATGCAAGGATGCAAATATTAAAAATAATATTTTTGTTACTACATTAACATTTGTTATTGTGTACATGTTAAATATTCTTTGAAACTATAGAAACATTTGCTTAAAAGCCAGTCACTCAAATGTTTTTTGGATATATTACCTTCTAAAGATTTAATTTCATTAGGCAAATTGTTAAAAATAGTTATGCACATGTTATTATACGTTTTTCTTATAAATGTCTTTACGGCAAGGAGGTTGGTACAGCAGGTTAGCGAACTTAAATCTTTTTTGTCTAGTAATGACATCACTTCGCTTTGTAAAGAATTCAAGGTGAGTCGTGGTGAAAATACAAAGGTCCCTAATATACATGCAAGGCAGAGGAAGAATATTGCATGCACTATCAGGTGCGATAGTGGTCAAACGCAAGGCTATTAAACAATTTAAAAAAGTCTGCTGTTGAATAGGCCTCTCCTATGGGTATATTCCTTAAGCCGGCTCTAACGGCACCCATGAGAAGAGGTGGGTGGTTTTAGATGCACTGGGACCATACAGCAAAGACTCTATGCTCGACTCTCTAGCTCGCTCGGTCAATAATAACATTTAGTATTTATATAGATGACGAAAAAACCTCAGTTTTAATAAATAGTTAAAATAGAAAACAATAAAAAGAAAATGTAATCTAACAAGCCACTACTAGTAGGCAACATGTAACGTGTAGACAGCATTGCCACATTGAATGGCAATGCTCAATCTATACAATACTAGCCGCGCCCCGCAGTTTCACCCGGGGATAAACATTAGCCTATGTGTTAGTCCACTATACAAGGTGGCATTTAATTCACTCTTTTCCTTAAATTTATGTACTCAGACCATGCTATAGAATATTAGTACAAGGGCCAATTTAAAAAAAAATGTTTTAGTATTTAGTGCCTCTTAAAATAACTGCATGACAGCCGAAATATCTATTTAACGGTACACACAGCGCGGGCACCAGCTGAGTGCTTTGTAAATATTTTGTAGGCAATAAAACACCTGCTTTGTTTAACGTCACAAGGCTTTTCTTTAGAATTTAAATTTGATAATACCTAGATTTAAGTTTTATTTTATAAGTACTTTTTTTATTTAGTTATATCGGAGCATTCTATAGGATGGACTGAATACATATATTAAAGGAAAAGAACGAATTAAATTCCACCTTGTATAAGCTATCTATACTTAAAAAAAAAGAAATAAAAAAGTATTTTGTATCCGTCTCCTGGTTCTAAGCTACCTCCTCACCAAGGTTCAGCTAAGTCAGTTCAGCCGTTCTTGAGTTATAAATAGTATAACTAACACGACTTTCTTAGGTAATATAGCATAATTATTTAATGATTTTGAAATTAAGCAGTTTGTTAGAATCTGAAAAATTTCATCGAGTAAATCCGCTCCAATGAACAAATGGGACAATCTTCACGCACCTCTTTATGAGAATACTCCTTAATAAAATGACAGATGTTTAAATTTCGAACTTCAAAGGAGAAAATAAATTCCAGCGAGTCCTCTTTGTACTCAGTTTCGTTCACAAAAACGCAACGCAAATAAGGAATTCAAATAAACCTTCCAAATTAAAAAAATAGCATGCTAAGGCATGGTGTTCATTAAAGCGGAATTAGGTAGAAATGGTATATTAAACTTGATAAGCCTCATGGCTATTGCCCGTCTGTTACTAAAGTTAATAGCTCCTAATTTCATACTTATTGCAATATGTTTGGGTACCTATATGTCACAGAGGAATAACTGCGAAGGTTTTGGCGGGAAATCGAAAAAAATCGCGTCACCGCATTGTATTATTTTCCAATACTTGTCTTAATTTCAGTGTTAGTGCACAAAATTGGTGGTGTTTTATTCATTAAGTGCTGGATTACAGGCAAGATTGTGGGAAAGTGGTATAATGATTGTGAAACGTTTCTTTTCGTGTTGTTTCCAAAACTACATAGAAGCTTCTGGTAAAGTTGCCACTACTTTACTAAGAGTATGACTTGACTAGACTAGACTATGACTTGACTTGATGACTTGGACAGTGACTTCATTTGACAGAAATATATATAATATTAATTAACTTGAGAAATTATCAATTAATTGACACTGGCTAAATACACAAAAGTGTGGAGCCAAAACTGCTAACTAAGGAGCTGTCAAACTTAAGTACAAAGGGCATATATAATATGTAATAGCTTAACACCACGTATATTTTTGGCGATTTCAGATAGTTGGAACATTGAGTACTTAATACAGTAACTGTGTAGCTCCGAGCCACAAGCGTAGCGTTCCTTTATATTCTCTCTGTTTCGTTATTTCATCTCTATTCATCTATTCAATGAAACCCCAGCCTAGCAATTCAATAATAGGAGTTTTGGCGGGAAAACGAAAAAGATCGCGTCGCCGCATTGTATTATTTTCCAAAACTTATGTTATTTTCAGTGTTAGTGCATAAAATTGGTGGCATTTTATTCGTTAAGTGCTGGATTACAGGCGTGAGTGTGGGAAAATGGTATAATGATGGTGAAACGTTTCTTTTCGTGTTGTTTCCAAAACTCCATAGAAGCTTCAAGTAAAGTTGCCACCACTTTACTAGGAGTATGACTTTGACTAGACTGACTTGACTATGGATTGACTTGGTGACTTCGACTGTGACTTGACACATATTTGCGTGAAATATCGATAACTTGATAAAATATCAATAACTTGACACTGGCTAAATACACAAAAGTGTGGAGCCAAATCTTAAAAAAAAAAAAAAAAAAAAAAAAAAAACCCCAGCCTAAAAAAAGAAATCGCGTTCACAGCGAAGCAGGTTCATAAATATTTTTGTGTTATTGGAACGAGGGAAGGAGACCAATTATGTTTCGAGGATTGTGTTCCGAGTACCTTTTGTTGTTAAGGATAGGGGCTTGTTGTTTGAGCGAATCTCTATGGATTTTGTGGGTATCATTTTAGTTACTTTTATGTCTTGCCGGATTTCACTTGGAAAAATGGTAACCCGTCTAAATTTAGAGGTATTACTTTTTTTTTGTTTCGGCTCCGCACTTTTGTGTATTTAGCCAGTGTCAAATAATTGATAATTTATCAAGTTATCGATATTTCACGCAAATATGTGTTAAGTCACAGTCGAAGTCATCAAGTCAAGTCATAGTCAAGTCAGTCCAGTCAAAGTCATACTCCTAGTAAAGTGGTGGAAACTTTACTTCAAGCTTCTATGGAGTTTTGGAAACAACACGAAAAGAAAAGTTTCACCATCATTATACCATTTTCCCACACTCACGTCTGTGTAATCCAGCACTTAACGAATAGAATGCCACCAATTTTATGCACTAACACTGAAAATAACACAAGTTTTGGAATTAATACAATGCGGTGACGCAATCTTTTTCGCGTTCCCGCCAAAAAACCATTCTTGCTCTTGTTATATCTTAACTTGAAGATAATCTAGTCTTGCTACATCCGACTGAAACTTAATCATACACTCCACAGACTACATAAACAGCCAGAGGCCACCCCCGCAGGTAACGAAGGGGAAACACCTCACCTTCCAACATAAACTATCGTAATTCAAATATTTGCTTTGTCGAGTTCCGGCGTTATTCTATGTCTGTCGCGTATCTAGTTAATATAAGTCAATGTTTGTCTAGATATTGTTGTAGTTAATCTCCAATGGGAGTTTTGGCGGGAAAACGAAAAAGATTGCGTCGCCGCATTGTATTATTTTCCAAAACTTGTGTTATTTTCAGTGTTAGTGCATAAAATTGATAGCATTTTATTCGTTAAGTGTGTGAAAAAGTTTTATAATGATGGTGAATCTTTTCTTTTCGTGTTGTTTCTAAAACTACATAAAAGCTTTTGGTAAAGTTGCCACCACTTTACTAGTAGTATGACTTGACTAGACTAACTATGACTTAACTTGATGACTTGGACTGTGTCTTGACTTGACACATCTATACTAATATTATAAAGAAGAAAGATTTGTATATGTTGACTACAGACCTTCAGGACAAGTGCAACCTACCTTTTTATATATTCTTTTAAATAAAGCTTAGCGTCCGTACGTCACCTTTAAAACAACAACAGTTCTTGATAGCTTCGACTGACGTACGGGCACCCCGAAATATCAATTTATTATTTTCTTTCATTGCACCTACTTTCCGCCTTTTCGTGACCGCATCCTCATCCCATCGTCTACAGTATGTAAGTATGTTTGTAACGAATTGGCTCAAAAAGCACTGGACCGTTTTAAAAATTCTTTCACCATTTGGATACTACATTATCACTGATTATGATTAATATAGTGTTACAAAATACTTCACTTCGGGAGCTGATGCAAGCGGCGTAGTATATATACGAGCGACGGAGAAGGCTCGGGCTCACTTTTCGGGCAGCGCTCAGAGGCGACGGACGTTTTATAAAATCACGCTATTAATTATTGTCGGTTCTTAGTAAATCTTAATAAATATTCTTAGCTTGATTGTAAACTTACTTTTTTTAAAACTAAAACCACTTAGGATTTCCAACATCAGAAGTGGGATCTAACTCAATTCTGACTTGGTTATTCTGATTTTAAATATTGCTTTGCTTTTGCTGTTGTGATTTTAAAGAATATCCGCTTAAATTTTTGGAGCTATGTCTGAGACTAGTAAACGTAAAAGTCGTAAGCGAAATCGAACGTCTATTCCTGGTTTAGAAGCCCAGCTTCAAACTTTCATAAGCCGCTTAGGTGTTTTGGAAGATTCCAGGACACGCAGTGCAAGTGTTGTTGCGAGTACATCGCGCGCCATGTCAGCGCCAGGACCGGATGCGCCAGCCGCGTCGTGCGAGCTGTCTGCCCGCTGACTGCGCCGTCGAGCGCCGAGTCGTACCCTGCAAGTCTGGACCTGTCCGTGCCGTGTACAAGCACGCCTCCGCCCACCGCGGATATGGTTATAAGTGAAGTAACCGAAAACCTCGTTAATGCTATGATGCCATGGTGGTAAGATCGAACCGTGTATTTATGTCGAATTTCGATCTGTCTTTGCATGATTTTGATTCGTTGTGTGGTCATATTGATCATGTGCGCCAACTAAATAGATGGGACGACAGTGAGTGTTTAGCGCGTATAGGTAATTGTCTAAAAGGTGACGCGAGGTCGTGGCTATACGAGTGGGATAGTAACGACCGTAGTTGGTCAAATTTCAAGCGCAAATTCAAGCATTGTGCCCTATACGAGTAGATATCGCGAACATTTTATTTGATGTTATGAAAACTAATTCCGATAACTACCCTACGTATGCAGAATACGCTAGACGTTTGTTGTTACGTTACGCATGGTTAACGATTTGAGTGACGAGTTCATTGTAGCGATAGTTACACGCTGGTGTTACTGATCCTCAAATTCGCGCAACTGCTATGAATTTAGCGAGTTTTCTGTCCATTTATGTGAAACCTCATCAGATTACACCCGTTCGAGGTCGTGGTGTTTTTCGCAAAGGTTATGTTCAACAAAACAAGCGAAAACGCGAGTATAGTGATTCTAAAGACTGAGTGAGGCAGAATTTTCCATCAACGTTGAATTTTTTACAACTGAAATAGATTACTAAGGTCAAATGATTACTAATGGTCAGGTGAGACCGAGCGAGCACAAGGTAGAAGCTTCTGTTAACACGTAAGTGCCAAGCAATGTCTGAAGAGGTTAGACATTTTTAATGCTACTAAGTTAGTTTTTGTTACTTTAGACGGTACATCCCCGGTTATTCATTTAAAACAGAACTCGCAATGGTGTACCGTTAAGATGCGGTGACGAATAATACTGCGTCCACATTACCTGACGCTGACCAGTAACTCCAAGACGCTTATGTCAACAAGGGTCGTCAGCAGTCACAAACCTTCACCGTTGGCAATTTTGTGTTCGTGAACAGGTCGTCACAATCTACGGGAAAGCTGGACTCTGGCATGCGGGGGCCCTACAAGGTCCTGCATGTGCTACCACCCACCGCTGTAGCTCGAAACTTCGCGACGGGTCTTATGGCAAGACAACGCAAGCGGCCGCCGATCACATGGTGTTTTGGCGGGGCGAATGGACGCTGGAGGCTTGTTCTGCGTTCTCCACTGCGGATATCTGTCTCACCAATGTGACTCAGCGATGACTGCACTTTGTGTGGCGTCGTTTGCAATGTGTGATCATTTCGCACAGTTGCCTTCTCTCTATTTGCAATGTGTGAGGTGGCCTATGCCTCTTCATGCAGTTGCCTTTTGCAATATGTGACGAGATTATTCTCTCCACATAGTTGCCGTTTTTGCAATGTATTACGTGGCTTGTGATTTCCATGTCATATAGTTGCCGTTTTTGCAATATATGACGTGGTTTGTGATTGCTATGTAATACAGTTGCCGTTTTTGCAAAGTATGACGTTATCTATGAATGTTATCTTATACAGTTACCGTTTTTGCAATGTGTGACGTGGTTTGTGAGTGCCATGTCATACAGTTGCCGTTTATGCTATTTATGACGTGATTTGTGAGTATTACATTATACAGTTGCCGTTTTTGCAATGTGTGACGTGGTTTGTGAGTGCCATGTCATACAGTTGCCGTTTATGCTATTTATGACGTGATTTGTGAGTATTACATTATACAGTTACCGTTTTTGCAATGTGTGACGTGGTTTGTGAGTGCCATGTCATACAGTTGCCGTTTATGCTATTTATGACGTGATTTGTGAGTATTACATTATACAGTTGCCGTTTTTGCAATGTGTGACGTGGTTTGTGAGTGCCATGTCATACAGTTGCCCTTTTTTCAATGTATTACGTTATTTGTGAGTGTTATGTCATACTGTTTCCGTTTTTGCAATGTATGACGTGATTTGTGAGTGTCACGTCATACAGTTGCCATTTTTGCAATGTGTGACGTGGTTTGTGAGTGCCATGTCATACAGTTACCGTTGTTGAAATGTATGACGTGTTAATGAGTGTCATATCATACAGTTGCCGTTTTCTATTACAATGTGTGGCGAAGTTTAGAAGTCCGGAATTCTGAAATTCGCAATACATTTATTTTTCTTTATTTACAATGCTAACATGCGCCTATAACCATTACTTCTTCTTACATCTTTTCATAAAATTGTTATGAAAACTGCGTTGGTTGTACTTGAGTGCACGCTTGTGCTTCTAACACAGTTGTTTTGCAGTCTCCGTTTTCAATGTTTATTACAAGTACCTGTTGAATTTCTCTAAATTGAAATTTCTTTGAATTGAGCAACAACTTCATTTTAATTTTGAAATGGTTTCAGTTACCAACGTTATGCCTGTACATCAGGTCCTAGAATCATGTTTTGTTGTGTTATAGAAGAAGACACAACGGCCGAGGTCGACGACAATGTGCCGCTTGAAGATGAAGCAGCTGTTGAGGACAACACGCAAGCAGGAACGGCCGTGTTACAAAATACTTCACTTCGGGAGCTGATGCAAGCGGCGTAGTATATACAGGGAGTAACAAAAACCCTGTTAAATAAATGAAGTATGTGTACAGATCATTACAAGTAGTCATATAAAAATGTCTAACAATACCTAAGTTATACGTATCTGAAGTTACACGCAGTATCTAAACACAAAAAAATAATACAATTTCCCAAAAATGTTTATGACACAAGCCGTGCCTATTTTTAAATAGCTAAGTAACTAAGGGAAGAGCAAACGCGGAACCGACAAACGGGAGCCGCCTTTGTCGGCTCTTTTGTAGGATGCCGCTCCTGCAGCTGTGCCTACGGGGAAATGGGGTGCGCGGGCGGCGCGGCATCACTCGGCATAGGTGCGGCGCGGCCCGCGGCTTAAACTCAGTCGCACGTGCTCTCTCATGCAATTTAGTCGTTTCCAGTTTGATCGTCGCGAATTTAGTGTCGAGTGTGATGTCGTATTCTAACGACGAATACTACAATATGTTAATGTGCCTTGGTAGAAGCATTTGTGTGATGTGTTTTTGAAAGCTCTTTTAAGAGCTAAAAATGATGTACCTATCTTGTTTCTTAACAATACAAAATCACACGTGAATTCGATTGTTTAGCCTTTGCTTGACGTAAAATGATTAGAATATGTCAGTGCGGCAGAACGGCGCGCAGCACTTGTGTGCTTACCACTATTGGTCAAAGAGACCTTTTACGTCATTAAGTTACGGTCTCGCAATCCTACAACGTTGTGGTATGTGGTATAGGGCACATAAACGTATGGAAAACGCATAAGAAGTAATCTGTGGAATGGCATCTAGTTCCGTCGCAGTAGGTATGCGCGGTGAATAGACTTAGCGTAGCATGGCGGGCGGTGCGGGGTGCGGGCAACAGGCAGCAGGCTGCGTCGGTGGTGCAAGTACCTATGTTGTCAATATCTGAGGTCGTAAACATTTTTAGTGACGGCATAAAAGGTATTAATAAAAAGCACACGTAAGTTTTGTATGTCTCGTATTTAAATAGAACTAGTATTACTACAACCTTGAGTTGACACTGGATACGCAGCTCGCGGATATAACAGGGTTTTTGTTACTCCCTGTATACGAGCGACGGAGAAGGCTCGGGCTCACTTTTCGGGCAGCGCTCAGAGGCGACGGACGTTCTATAAAATCACGCTATTAAATATTGTCGGTTCATAGTAAATTTTAATAAATATTGTTAGCTTGATTGTAAACTTATTTTTTTAAAACTAAAACCACTTAGGATTTCCAACAATAGGTTATTTTAATTGCAAGAAAAAAACTTATGCCAAAATGTTTAAAACATAAATGTCCACCCGTGCGAAGCCGGGACGGGCCGCTAGTAATACATATAATATTAATTAAACTTGAGAAATTATCAATAACTTGACACTGGCTAAATACACACAAGTGTGGAGCCAAAACAAAAAAAATCTCCTATATATCTAAGGAAACTAAAGTGCGTTGTGGTTTCAAGTATTCTTAGAGTGGACTTTCTGACAATTTTGTGTAGGTGGTAGGACTTTTCTGCAAAGTTCGTACCACCGCTTTGCCAGTTATTCTGCCGCCAAGCAGTAGTGTGCAAGCACTGCTGTGTTCCAGTTTGAAGGGCACTGTATTGAAATTACTGGTTAATTGAGACTTTATGATCTGATCTCACAGTCGAGTAATCTTATTACTGGACTGTGCTGATGTCTCAGGATGATGTGCGCAGTGCAGTGTTACGTGCAACTTTATATTTTGGAGTTCCAAGTGACACTGTTCCGTTATGGGCTCCCACGTCACTTAACATCATATATAAAATTATGAATATGTAAACTAAATAAATAATACATCTCATTTAAGTAGCTGTCTGCGAATAATGTATCCAAAAATGGGAATTTTCACTTAATTTAGAAACACACCAAAATAGTTTCTATAATGGAAAGAAAACATTTCTATTATGTCTAGCTCTCTTCTGAAATTTGATTCCGTACGACATTGGAATATAAAATTTCCAAGGAAAATACCTTTCTTTTCGCACAAAAAAGGGTAGAAAAATAAAATTACATTCAAGAACTCCAACATTCACGAGCTATTCAAGCCAAGGAAGTAAAAAGTTATTATGGAAATGTAAGAAAAAACTAATTGAATGCCACAGATTTTTTGTTAGTTTTACTTTGCACCTCTAATTCGTATAGGTCTTGGTTTTTTACATGTTAATGAATGACATGACGTGTCATCGTTCCTATAGTTTATAGTAGATATTTGTATGGATTTGACAGTTTAAATACGCAGTTTATGTGCATAGTTAGTATGGAAATTTCTCCTGTTGCATTGCAATCAAAGTTTCATGATCACCCCCCAGCTAGGATATCACGGAACGTGATTGTAACCAATAGAAACACATATTTGCATGGATTTGACAGTTCGATACGTAACTTTTTTTTTGTTTTGGCTCCACACTTTTGTGTATTTAGCCAGTGTCAAGTATTTAATAATTTCTCAAGTTAAGTCAAAAGTCAAGTCAAGTCACAGTCCAAGTCATCAAGTTAAGTCATACTCCTAGTAAAATGGTGGCAATTTTACTAGAAGCTTCTACGGAGTTTTGAAAACAATAAGAAAAGAAACGTTTCACCATACGTAGCTTATGCACATAGATACTATGGAAATTTTCGAATTGCACCAGATCATAAATAAGTTTTTATTTTAACTAGTGTTAGAAATTCTGAGTGGTTTTAGTTTAAAAAAAAAACCTTACAATCAAGCTAAGAATATTTATTAAGATTTACTAAGAACCGAAAATAATTAATAGCGTGATTTTATAAAACGTCCGTCGCCTCTGAGCGCTGCCCGAAAAGTGAGCCCGAGCCTTCTTCGTCGCTAGCATTTATACTAAGCCGCTTGCATCAGCTCCGAAGTGAAAGTATTTGGTAACACTAGTTAGTAATTAATTTGTATCCAGTGATTTCGCAAGTTACAGCGCCCTTTAAGCCGCAACACAGTAGTGCTTCCACACTACTTAACTGTTTGACGGCGGAATAATTGACAAAGCGAAGGTAGGCTAAGTTAACTGACTAGGTGGTAGGACTTTTCTGTACTTCATTTTAGGGACCCTAATGTAAAGTACAGAAAAGTCCTACCACCTAGTTAGTTAACTTATCCTACTTGATTATCTTTAGTTTTAATATAATGAAGATTTATACCTGTGAGATTTATATCTTTGTTAATATTACGTCTCTCTACAAGGTTAAGTAATATGGCCTAAAAGATTTTCAAATTTCAATCAAAAATAGTATAGTTTTTAAAATATTTTTTAGTCTGTAGATCTAGCACTCCGATTGTGAAATTGCTTTCTCTAACAGAAAGCTAAATGAAACTATTTACATTTATTTTGATACACATCTTAAAGAATTATATGTTTTTTTTTTTTTGCGCCGCTTTGATTTCTATTGAAACAATTTTTTTTAGTAAAATGTAACTTGGCCAATGTAACTTGGTCGAAACGTCGAGGTTAGTCAAAATTATGTTTTGATAATTTTTGTGCGCGAATAGACCCGTTTTATCTTTACAATATGTATTGAAACTGTCTGAGAATAAGCCATGAATGCCATTCAATAATTCGTTTTATTACGATTTTCTTGCTTCTTGCTTCTCGAGTTATAGCGAGACAAATGAATAGCAATTGATTTATATATATATACGAGCTTCTGCCCGCAGCTTCGCCCGCGGCGTGGCCTATGGGAAAATAATTCAACTACCCATTTCACCCTCTTAAAGGTGGAATTTCAAAAAATGTTTTCTTAGCGGATGCCTAAGTCATAACATCTACCTGCACGCCAAATTTCAGCCTGATCCGTCCAGTGGGTTGGGATGTGCGTTGATAGATCACTATGTCAGTCAATCTCACCTTTGAGTTTTATATATATAGAAGAAGAAGATATTTTTGTGAAATTAATTATGCCTATGTTTATTTTGATGCATTTTATTATGTGTAGTTAAATAAAAGACCTCGGAGTAGCATCACTTTTGTTTTGTTGTGCAAAATTAAAGGTCGCATCTAGAATACAGCAAAGTTACTAAAAATGGCTTACTTATTCGTATAGGCAGCTTCTGTACATGATCTTTCGTCAGAATTATCTTACAGCGCTAGTATAAGGACGTTCACTACTGAACCAAAGCCTTCCAGTTGCAGCACCAGTTTGAGCAGTCTTACCTCTGCTTTCAATGGCTCTTCATGGTTCGACCAAGGACCTTACCAACACGCCCGGTGACTCTGTAAAGGTCGTTAGAGACCAATAGCATTAGCTCGTTCAACAAAGGCCTTACCGACACTTTAAGTGAATTCTTCGTTGGTTCACTTAGTGTGGAGTTTTACTACACTGTGTCTACCAGTTCGTGGTTTTCATGGAACCTTTTTCTATCTCTAGTATATTTTACTTGCTAAAAATTCAAGGTAATATCACGTTGTTCTGAACTTAGCTACCTTGTACCTGCGTCTTTTTCTAGACGAAGCAAAGGTGAAGGGTCAAAGCACTGAGTGTCCTGAAATGTATTTGTACGAAGCTAGTCAATAACCAAGGACTTTTTTTTACCCTTCGCAAATTTAATTTTACAGCCGAACGGTGCTAAATTTGGTATTGATGAAGCCTTTAAACTACTTTTGTTATTTTAAAAATATTTAATGAGTTTGGGGTTTTGAGTCTTTTATGCAAGTTTTAAAAGAAATATTATTCATTTAAAAATATAAGAAGCACAGTGATCTAACGCAAATGTACTCTTTTTTTCCACAAGAATACTTACTTTTTGTTTTTGTTTTTTTGTATATAATTATTTATTATAGAGGGTTCGGTCTTTACAGAGCTTGTCACACTTAAAAATACAAAAAAAATATTATTACATTATATTAATGAATCCATATTTTCACGAACTAGTTTTCAAACTATATTTCAGAAATCAGTAGCTTTTTCCAATGTTTCATATATATTCACACAAAAAACACAGTAAACTAGAGTTAAAAAAATCTATAGTGTAGAATTATATACAAAAAAAATATTCTACAACACTCATTGGTATCAACGTTAAGGGTGTGTAAGCCTCATAGAAGCACTCTAAATATTTATCTACGCTTAATACCTAACTTAACTGAACATACATTTGGATTTCTTTGACAAAGGTGCGAAAAAATTAAAATAATCTTATAACCGTGACGAGGAAAGAATTTGTAAGCAAATAGGCGTTTCATGAACAACTAGGTACAGTCATCGCTTCACAGTTGGAATACTTCCACTGCTTAATAAAATAAAGGCTTGCCTCTTGCCTCCAACGACTTACATACATAAATATAGTACGTAAACTATAGAGTTTACGTACTATATTTTTACGTACTATGGGTTTAACGCCTGCTTTGTTAAAACCTAATCTCAGGATCGCCGGTACGTCTCAATCCTAAACTATCTAAGTAATAAAATGTTTTAAATTTAGAACCAATTACGGTGCATGGATTTATTGGGTGTATCTCAATGCGCTAGACTGACTGACTGCGTTCAAATGACAGCCTCTATGGTATGGTGGTTGAGCAGGTTGGCTCGTAGCCTGGAGGTGGCGGGCTCGATTCTCGTGGCAGAACAAGTACTTGTACAAAGAAAAAAAATGCGTAAATACGTGTTCTATGTCCGGGTGTTGTGGGACCATGGTCTTTGTAGTTTCTAGACCCAGGGATTCCTAATTAGGGTCCGAAATCTATGTATGTGATAATTGGGTGTTATTATTATTATTATGTATAATACATGTTAGAAAAAGTCTCTATTATAAATATATATAGACTACTTTTAAAAAAGCAATTCTCCTAATCATTCTGCTCTTGGAACGCTTACCCACCGTTGAATCGATCACTCAACGACACATCTTTATAAATATTTATCTATAGGCATTCCACATAAATATGTATGGAATCGTTAAACGCAGACCTCGCATTATACAGGGTGTGTTCCACGCAAATTAATACGGGGTGAGTCCGATGTTGGATGGGCTGTAACGGTAAACGACATGTAAGGGGATGAAAATAAAAAAAGAATGGAATTCATAGCTGCTCGCTGGGCGTAGAAATCGTAAAAAAATGTAGAGAATCTTTCCTTTACCGGACAATGTACCTTATACATAGACGAGCTTCTGCCCGCAGCTTCGCCTGCGGCGTGGCCTATGGGAAAATAATTCTACCACCCATTTCACCCTCTTAAGGGTGGAATTTCGAAAAAAATCCTTTCTTATTGAATGCCTACGTCATAACATATACCTGCATGCCAAATTTCAGCCCGATCCGTCCAGTGGTTTGGGCTGTGAGTTGATAGATCACTATGTCAGTCAGTCAATCAGTCAGTCACCTTTGACTTATATATATTTAGATATTTGTTAAGATGTTTGAAAATATTTGCTTAACCTAACATGTTGTTCAGTAATTGTTAGTCCAAGATAATATATTCACTTTACGTAACTTAACCACAAGTTTGTACTTCAAGTGTATTGTAAATCTTCTAATCTAGCATTTATCATGCTGCGAGAGAGTGGTAAAATTACCACCATTCCATATAATTCATTTGATATATATGTCAAAGTCAAAGGGTTTTATTGCAAATAGATTATTTTTAGCACTTTAACAAGTCAAAATGATATTAAAATTAAGTTATTCTACAGCAAACATATCAGGTACGATACGTGAGTTTGAATAAAAATGTTATGTTTCCCACTACTGCTGCAAGCAATGTGGCACAATGCAGAACAGTATACCAAATTGCTATTCCACTCTTTTCACTAACAATATAATAATTATGATGCCAGTTTTAAAATTGGTAATTTCAAAATATCTTACTTCCCTGGCCTGGAGTGGTCACAGGCTAATCTTGGAGTCAGAATTCTTAAGCCACCTAAAGGTTCATAATATGGCTTTATTTATATTGTCTTAAGTCACCAAATAGGCTGACAGCTCATGTCCATTACCTTCCGCAATATAATTATAATAATAACTCCCAACGATCACATACATAGATACTAGGATTCCTTGTGTCTAGGAGATCCAGGAACTACGAGGACCATGATCCCACAACACCTAGACTCAGAACAAGTATTTGCTTTTTTTTTCTGCACAAATACTTGTTCTGCCGCGAGAATCGAAACCGCCACCTCCGGGTTATGAGCCGATCTGCTCAACCACCACACCACAGAGGCTATCAATATGTTAACGCTCATTTGTACATCACTACTTTTTGGAGTCGGTTTTCTTAATGATGACTGCAGCCAACTTTATTTATCAGTTAAAAACGGCTAACTTGATAAGAAGAGTAACAATATAACTTCGAAGATCTTATTCAAAGGTTAAATATTAACACCTTTAATTTACAACAGACATAAGATCACAAGATGAAAAAATTCAATTACCTACCCCTGAAGCTAGTTCATAAATAATTCCTCCATAAAACAATTTATTCATCTTGAAAAATGGAGATTACAGTAACATAATAATTTCACAGTCGACCAGTGCAGATGGGGATTAGCATTGCAAAGGGATAAAGAAGGAAAACGACTTCAAAGAGTCAGTATTGCGAACCATCTGGTAGGACCCAATGATTTGGAAAATTAATCTCGGATGCAGTATTTTCTCGGGAAATGAAGGTTGTAATGGACAGAAGGCAGATAGTGCTGAGATCTCAGTGCCTCAGAAAGGTAGCGCGATAAAATATCCGAGAAGCGTAAAGTATGACGGCCTCTGTGGTGTGGTATTTGAGCAGGTTGGCTTATAGCCTGGAGGTGGTGGCTTCGATTCCCGCGACAGGACAAGTATTTGTGTGCACAGCAAAAAAGAGCAAATAGTTATTCTGTGTCTGGGTGTTGTGGGACCATGGTCCTCGTAGTTCCTGAGTCGTTAGATACAAGGAATCCTAGTTAGGGTCCCGGATCTATGTATGTGATCGTTGGGTGTTATTATTATTTATTATTATTAGTAAAGTCAAAGTCAAAAGATTTTATTGCAAAATGAGATGAGTTACTTAAAATACTCAAATTAAGTTTTTGTACCAAGCATATTAAATAGCAAAGTGCTTTTCTACGCCCATAGCGCCTTCATTCTTTTAACTAAAAACTACAATGATATAATAACAACTACTCCTAAACACTACCCACTAAAAAAACCTTTGGACTAAGTAAATACTAGCCGCGATGACCTATAGACAGTCCAAACACTCCAGCCCACTACCAGTAGGTAGCGCACCCAACATGCTGGCAGCATTGCCCCGCTGAAGAAGTGCTTAACGTCAAATAATATATAGCAAGCCTATTAGGTAACAATATGTGAATTACTATGCCACTATTGTGAAACCAAGTTTTCTGTTATGCATTGTGCCGGATTGCTGATACTTTTGAGAGAAATTTTGACACATGAGCGAAATGAATGTGGTCCGAATGGGGTCAGTTAAAAATCTTCTAGATTAATCTGAAATACTGAAACAAAAAAAAGCATAGTCAATGACTAACGATTAGTGACGTTTTCCTTATTGTTGTTCGCTTTTAAATCGAAATTGGGTCTTGAAAATCTCGTTTTATACCAAAGGAATATGTATCTCTTATGTTCCTACCATTTTTCATCACCACCATTATATCGGTAGCGGTAAGGTAAAGTACGTTAAGGTAAAGTAAATGATATTACCATTTGCCCCCACGTGCCTAACACGTAATAACGGGAGTCGTATCGAACCGCACCGGAAACATTCCCGGATATTCATTCACAAATGTAATAGTCGCTGAGAATGTATATGCACAGTATAATCATGTACAAAGTATACTAGCTAATGCGTTTTCGGGTTGTATGTATATATGTCGCAGCAAACTAGATTAATTAGCCGTTCAATCAACAGCGTAGCCGCTTTACTTTTTTTATGTTTTGGCTCCAAACTTTTGTGTATTTAGCCAGTGTCAAGTAATTGATAATTTATCAAGTTAATGATACTTCACGCAAATATGTGTCAAGTCACAGTCGAAGTCATCAAGTCAAGTCATGGTCTAGTCAAAGTCATACTCCTAGTAAAGTGGTGACAACTTTACTTGAAGCTTCTGTGGAGTTTTGGAAACAATAAGAAAATAAACGTTTCACGATCATTATACCATTTTCCCACACTCACGCCTATAATCCAGCACTTAACGAATAGAATGCCACCAATTTTATGCACTAACACTGAAAATAACACAAGTTTTGGAAAATAATACAATGCGGTGACGCAATCTTTTTCCCGCCAAAACTCCGCGTACTACTTTTATTTCAGCCTCTTTTCTTAACAGCGCCGTTCAACTAGCGGCCTCAATGATAGTTCTCGAATCGAGAAATTTCTAGATTCGAATATCTAGTGGTGTACAGGAAAAAACATATCAAGCGATTGCAATGGATTTACTTGAAGATGAAGATTTACTACTTACTGGTGGAGTGTACCCGCTTTGGGCGAGTCGCTTACAATGTGAATATGCATGCCTTTTTTTCTTTTCTTCTTAATTAACACTCCGGCTCTTGTCGGTGGAGTTATTGCCCTCTTCAGCTAATGGTTTAACTTCCCCGTACGACATGGAATTTATCTTTTTATTTATTGATTCTTTTTTTTTAAATTATTTATTTTGGTTGGCAGCACTGTCGGAAAAGCCATGATTGGTTGGTACCACCAGCCAATCATGGATGGTTCCGGTTCAGTAAAATTAAGTTGGTGGGGGGAAGTTGAGGCGCGACGAACAGCACCCCTACCGCGTAACCGGAACCGGAATCGGCTTCACCTGCCGTCCTGCACGCGCCATTTAACAATTCCACGAGTGTGAGCAAGAGAGAACACGATTACGATCTCCACCAGACTTACGCGGTAAAGCCCCAGGTCGGAAAAGCAGCCAATTTTCGTTGATCGACACAAGCGTTAGGAAATATCACACTTGTTAGTTGACTCTGTATTGGATGTGTAAGAAATGTGTAATATAAAGTATAAGAAACAAGAATTAATATACAATATGGAAGAGGAATTCTATGTGTTTTCACCTCACTAATAATAAGTTTGTAAAGAAAAAAATGATTTGTGTAAGAGTTTTCATATGTATGTTTGCAATAAAGTTTCTATTGTCTGTGGAAACCTCTATCATTATGTTTGATTAGTTGTCTAATGTGTCTCAAAAATACCGCGGACGTGCCGGTCGCAAATAAATTAACTAAAATATAAAGTGGTGTTCTCATAAACCCACTGGCCATACTCTGCTACCAAGATCCTTAACCTAATAATTCTCCCCTACCTTTTGTCTAAAGTTAATTCACTGTTTCAAAGTATACGTACGCTATAGGCTCGGTGATTTATAACAGCGATATTAAAGATACATTGCGTGCGCTTCTTATAATAATGTCTTTATGGAACACTACACTCACCCGTATTCCGTTTTAGTTGATATAACATTTTTGGAAAATCTTCGACTAGAGGCTTATTCGGAAGACGCTTGTATAATCTCTGATTTAAAAAAAAAATTAAGAGAATGTTGAACCTTTCTTGAACTTTGGATCTATAAACAATTGATAATTTAAGCGATACTTAAAATGCCTGGTTTCGTTTTCGCTCGTGATATTTTACGTCACCGAAATGTAAGCATTGACTAAAGACCAAAGTTATATTGACAGACTTCGTCGTGTAGTGGTTCAGCAGGTCAGCTCATTGTCCGGAGGTGGCAGGTTCTATCCACGTGGAAAGACGTGTATTTACTGTGCACAGGAAAAAGCTCAAGTACTTGTTCTAGGTCTGGGTGTTGTGGGGCCATGGTCCTCGTATTTCCTTGGTCTCTAATATAGGAATCCTAGTTAGGGTCCAAGATCTATGTATGTGCGTTATTTTTTATTTATTTATATGTAAGGCCTACATCCTAGACATGATAGTCGTAATGTTTCACTGCTATCAAGGTCAACGACCTATCTTGTAACATACAAAAAAAAACAAATGACAACCAACAAAACCATTCCTCAAAATCCGATCACCATTTCCTACCGTATCACATTCATACACAAACAAAGCAAGTATACGCACACAAACAAAATACCGTATGAATTTGCATATACGTCATCCATCACCGGCTGACCGCTGTACACGGGATTGGGGCTGGCAATAAATCGACCGATGGATACGTATTCGTATCACAATTCACAATAGGAACAGAGTTAGATCGATGAGTTTGTGCGTGCGGGGATATTTCATTTTGTTTCGTGTCGTGTGGAGAGGGTTATGGCGTGGAAAGGGGTTCCGACGTTTGTCACTTTCTTAGCCTTCCTTTAGAAAACACGTGGCGTTATTCCGTCAAAATCAAAATCAAAATTAATTATTTGTTTTCAAGAAACTCTACTCAAAGACCAGATCATATAATTATTTGACTTGCCTAGTAGCTCAGTTGATAGTAGCTTTCTAAACTGTAGGCTGTGGGTTCGATTCCCACCCAGGACAAACATTTGAGTGATGAACATAGATGTTTGTTCTGTGTCCGGGTGATATATTTATTCTATGTATGTCTTTACAAGTAAAAACTATATAAGTTCCTTAGTTTGGCGCTAGATGGTGCTGTGTGAAATTGCCACACATATTTAGTAATTATGAACCCGATTCACGTTTTCATTGTTCTGAAAATAGTACGATAATTTGTAATTATCCAAGCCTACGTCAATGTTATTAAAGGCAAGCGGAATATTTCTCCGTTAAATAAATTCCATACCAAAAATAGAAGCAAAAATATTCCAAGCCGTAATAACTTTAAGCAGCGCCGAAAATACTTCCAAGTATAGCCCATTAATCCAACTTCATACGGTATAGGGTTGTTCTTTCACTGTGTGCGTGGAATCTGAACTGGGAATTACTGAAACTAGTTCAGAATGCTAAAAGGTTACACGCTAAGTTTATTAATAATATCGGTAGTTGCAATTAGTGATAATAATGTTGTACGGTACTTTTTACCACTTGCAGTGTTCAATATAGAATGGTTCAAAAAGATAGATTTCGCGTTTTCGCTACTTAACGCTGCAATTTCAATGTTCAAAACAAAACTTTTCTATTCTTGGGTGTTGTGGAACCATGGTCCTCGTAGTTCCTGGGCCCAGACTAACACCACGCAAATCAGTCTACATAACCTCTAAATTACATTTTTAAATATAGTCGTAGTTCATCATCCATTGGGCTAGGGGTACGAAAAGGTTTGGTTAGATGAACCACGTAGGTGTTCCACAGGTAAAAAACCATTTTTTAATGTATTACTACTCCGCAATTCCGCAGTGAGTTCGCCATTTCTTTTTATGAAAATTTAATAAAAATCAACGATTACAAATAAATGCGAAAAAATTATCCGCGCTTCCAAAGGCCATATTTCTCGTACAGGCCAAATAGAAAACGACTGCTTCATCCTCCATTGGGTTTACAGTTGGTACATTGCTTTGGCAAACCGTCGCTAGTCAGAGTCTATGGAGTAACGTGGGCGGGTTTCCAAACCGAAATAAGGCCTTCTTACGAAGCGGAGTGGAAACTAAGGATAGCAGGACAAAGAAAGCGCGGAAAGAGTACAAAAAAAACTATATTCAAAAATATCAACCCACCCAGGTGATTTGTTTCGTGAAATAAATGACCTGGACTGACCTTTATAATTGTCAGTGATGACTTATTTAGAATTCAAGGCATTATGTCATGTGACGTGTTTTGTACAATGATGAAGAAAAAAAAAATTTGAACCTAAAACAGTACGTTAAGTGATTTTTTTATAAAAGAATAGCTGCTCCACTTTGATTTTTTTTTATTTTAGTGTGATGATTTTATTTTAGATGTGATGAGCTAATCGTTCACCTGATGTTTAGCGACACGGCCGCCTATAACAGTTACAGTGTCACTCAGAATTCAAAAATATAAAGTTTCGTGTGACATTGCACTGCGCACGTCATCCTGAGACATTAGCACAGTCTAGTCATAAGATTACTAGACTGTGATATTATGAGGTCATAAAGTCTAATTTTCCCAGTTTTTTCACTTACTACAAAGCCTTTCAAACTGGAATACAGTAGTGCTTGAAAACTACTGCTTATGGCTGCAGAATAACTTACAAAGTGGTGGTATCTACCTAAACGAACTTTAGAGAAAATTCCTATCACCGTACTAGGTACTTACCTTTTTTCTTTTAGTAAATAATGATATGAAAATCTTTGACCGTTGCATTGAGCATTTACTGAATAAATAATATCGCAGCCAACCAGCTCGTTCCACCAACTATCCTCCCTAGAGCGTTCACTCCAGTAAATCCTAGCTTTCTACAGTTTTGGCAGATGCTTAGTTTGCTACATTTGCAGTAAAGGTTTTAGCTTTAGCACACAAGACCTGCATAAACGGTGTATAGCTTTTAGTATACGCTGTAAAGTAGAATGACTGAGTTTAAAATGAGGACAATGTTGCCAGCTACCCTTATGTGCCATTAATGGCTAACTTTGTAGCTATATTGAAAAATGCTGAGATAGGGTAATGATCTGGCATAGATTTATTAAACCGATACTTTTACTAGGTGGCAGGACTTTTCTGCAAAGTTCGTCTAGCTTTGCCAGTTATTCTGCCGCCAAGCAGTAGTGCTTACGCACTACTGCTTGCAAACTGGAACACAGTAGTGCGCAAGTACAGTTGAAGTTTGAAGGGCATTGTAGCTAGTTTAATTACTGGGAAAATGAGACTTTATGACCTAATCTCACAGTCTAGTAATCTTATTGCTAGACTGTGCAGATGTCTCAGAATGGCGTGCGCAGTGCAGTGTCACGCGAAACTATTCTTTAGAGTTTCAAGTATCACTGCAACTGATATGGACAGTCGTGTCGCTTAACATCAGGCGAGCGACTAGTTCGTCATGTCATTCGGTAACATGTTTTAAAATGTCAGAAATAGATACCTGTGATGAAATTAAAAGTATGATAAAACAGAAGATATCACGATAAAGACATTGAATGACTCATACAAACTATGATGAGCTGATGACGTCATGATGATCATCTATAAGATAAGATACCATACAAATCCGTTGAGTTCAATTTTAGCCCCACTATTTGCGCAACAAATCCTAGTGAGGGCCTAGCATATGCACGTGATGGTAGGTCGTTATTTAATAAATGAAAAAAAGAGTAACTTTTATTGCTCTCGAAAAGATATTTTTTAAATCCGTTGTTCTTAATCTAGCAATCCTAGCCCCATCTAGATGAAATATTAGTCACTTGAGCTTTTTTACGTCGAGTGAGATCGAGATATTCCGTGACATGCAAGGTTGCGATATCACACGAGAAAACGATATATGCAAAAACGTAGGAATGCCCTTAAAGTGTTGAGGATGTAAAATGTATCAATTTATGTGTGGGTACACACACACATTTGCAAAGTTGCTGTCAGAATCATTCAGATGATTTACTAGGTGGTTGGACTTTTCTACAAAGTTTGTCTAAGTGGGTACCAAGGCTTTGCCTGTTATTCTGCCGCCAAGCAGTAGTGTAGCACTACGGTGTTCCAGTTTGATAGGCATTATAGTTAGTAAAAAAACTGGGCAAATGAGACTTAATGATCTCATAATTTCACAGTCTAGTAATCTTTTTACTAGACTGCGCTGATGTCTCAGGATGACGCGCAGTCCAGTGTCACACGAAACTTTATGTTATAGAGTTTTGAGTGACACTGCCACTGTTACAGGCAGCCGTATCGCTTAACATCACGCGAACGACTAGCTCGTCATATCATTCCTTAACATAGAAAAAAGACGAAGGTTACATTTCGATAAAATTATAACTATGAACATCATTTTTGATTGTTTTTGTTTGAGAGCATAAAATAAATGTAGCTTGGCTTAAGTTATAGGTATGTTCTTTAATATTCCCACCATAGTAAGATTCTACACATTTTCAAACGTGTTACCATTTGTTAAACCCTAGGTTCATGGTTACGGACAGAGTTTTCATTCAATAAATATATTATACCTTACGAACTTGGGCTCGATCCATCAATCAGAGCCTATGTAAACCTTCAACAGCGCTGATATATTTCAGTCTTACCGAAGTTTAGACGCGCGTTCTTGCGCGCGAGAATGACCGTCTTCAAAAAGATTATGATGCTGAACAATGATTTTTTTTGGCTGAGTTCCAAATTATTGTAAGCTTTGGGATAGTATGTTTGGTATCTTTATAGTGTAATGGTGTACGAAACTCTCCAATTAATTTAAAAAAATCCTTATTAATTACATCAACTTTTTCTGCGATTGATCTTGAAATCGACAATTTTTCCTTCGATTTTAATTGATGTTCATTTTTAGGTAGCTGGTTCGAAATTAGCTACTACGTTACTTATTGAATCAAAAAAGATCATGAATAACTTAATACTTCTCATTATAAATAAGGAAAGTGGACATTTACTAGATAATTGGACTGTAAAAGTTTAGACAACTCAAATTACTCACATGTCAAATAGATGGCTAGAACGTAATATAAATAAATAAAACAAGGTATTTTGGGAGGAGGAACAAAAAATTAAATCAAGTGCAAATCCTAAACCGAATAGATGAATAAGAGGTCATGCGTGATTGATATACGCAAGAGTGTGCGTGTAAACTTCCCTTACCAAAGGTAAGGGCTGTACATATCTCATGAGCAGTCATGTTTACGTTCCATCTCACAGAGAGGGACGTTGAAAAACAGCGGCAGGCCTACGTCAACGTACCGTATAATATTATACCCGGAATATTGTTTAGGGTGCTCCGCTTCCCTTGAGTAATTTATGTGTGAGCAGAGTTGCGGTGACGCAAGTTTTGGTACTTGATTTGTGAGCTTTAGGCTAGTAAGCAAATTTCTGTTACCTATTTTATAATATTTTTATCAATGTGTATGACATATATATACTTAGTTTCGCGTGGTCCTGGTTTGTGAATAGGACCACCTTACCTTTTCCCGTGGGTGCCGTAAGAATCAGCTTCCAGAGAATGTGCAGCCAACATTTTCTTGGATACTCTGATTTTTCTTGGTGCATTCTTTGTAAATTTATTGATATTTGGTGTGATCAGTGAAGAGTTATCCATCTATCTAATGATGTCATTTTATTTTCATGCTTTTTAAAATCGTACTTTTAAAGGTCTTATTTTTATATTTCAAAAGATCACTCTTTATTCAGCCGCATGTCGTCAAGGTATATTTCAGCAATATTCCTTCATATAACTTTGATTAATAAGATAAATAAAATAATCGTACCTACAAATGAAGTACCCACTATGTAAATATTTCAAAACAAAACACTTCTAATCCTCAAAAAACGCAACAAAACATGATCCAAGAGCCAGACGTTGAATAATACAGAAGGCACGAGGTCCATCCATAATGGAATTACGGGGACAAACGTGTCCGCCGGATAGAACAAATAGCCTAAAAGTATTTGTCTGTTTGCAAAGGAACGAGAGATCTTATTCGCATGTAGGGAGTTATAAACAGATGCGACGGGCAATTCCAGTGTAAATATGAGATGATATAGGGGATGATGGTGAGGGGGAGAAGGTCAAGGTCGAGATTTATACGACCTTTATTATTGATTATATTTGAAGATTGGATTATTGATTATGTACCTGTAATAAGAACAGCGATTGTTCAACTTACCTAATCATTGAAATGTATTTTTTACGAACTATAGAGGAAGCTCGCAATTTAATCCATAATATACACGCTTTTACGTGAGAACGCTTAATTTTTCGAAATAAAACAGACTCTATGCATATTACAACATATATAAGTAATCTGTTTGCGAAATACGCTGGAAAAGGCAGGTCCCCCCACTTGGTAGATCAACGATCTGTTTAAAACCGCGGGGTGCCGATAGATGTAGATAGGTAACCAGCAGTCGACGATTTGAGGCTGTCAATGATGATGATGATGTCAAAAACATCGTCATTTTGACACAAAAGCCAGAAAAACAAGTAAATAAATGATTAAGTAACTTTTCACTATTTTTAGGATATACTAGTGTTATCATCAAGTACCTACTTCTGTTTGCTGTTTCTGTACGCTACCTAATGGTAGTGGGCTGGAGAATTTGGACTCTGTATAGGTCATTGCGGTTAGTATGCAGTCCAAATGCCTTTTTTTTGAGCAGGTAGTATTTATTTTACTATGGTAGTATTTAGTACCTAAATAATATTTTTCAATTTTAAAATGCTCCTAAATAAACGTGATAAAATACGAGTCTCAGATTAATTAGTAGAGAACTGAGAAGCCAGTACAAATTATGATTTCACGTGCTAATTGCCCTCTACCCCACGTATTTCCCTCACAATATGAATATTGATCTGAGCTTCCCGCTTTTATACAAGCGTTATGATAGGTCTTGATATGTTAAAGCGATGTATAATTATAATTTTTGTTAGCATAATCAGACATAAATAGATTAATGTTCTTACTTTAATATAAGAAAGTAATGAAAATTATAAAATACTTTGCTGTCGGTTTGTAAGTGTGACTTTTACACTTTTTAAATGACTGGACTAAATTTGGATGAGATTTGACCATAAATTGCAGAGCTAAGCGTCAGAAGTTACCTTTTCATCTCGGAAAATTAAGAAACAAGAAAATGGGTAGATTTTGGATAAAACTAAAAGTCGCATCGTACAAAATAGCGTACAATTTAGTAATTATTTGTTCTGTATGGGCATCCACATAATGATTAATTATTTATTCACACCCACCATAAGTGCCTTGTAATTAGTAAAAGCTTGATTAGTACTGCGCCACAAACTGTAGAGGCATGTGATTAAGTAATGGTCTAGTTCGATCACCTGACCACATGAGCAATATGTTACACCTGATAATTAATAACTTGGTTAATGCCAACTCTGTGTGATTAGGCGTGATATTGTTGATTAATAGCATAGTAACAAAATGCAATAGTATCGAGACGGGTTAGTTGTTTGAAGAAAGGTATTATAATGAGCTATTGAACTTTGACAGCCTCTGTGGTATGATGGTTGAGCAGGTCAGCTCATAGCCCGGAGGCGGCGGGTTCGCATCCTGGGACAGGAAAAGTGTTTGTGCACAAAAAAGCACTTGTCCTGAGTCTGGATGTTATTGCCCTCGGGTCTTAGATATAGGGAATCCTAGTTAGGGTCTAGGATATATGTTAGTAATCGTTGGGTATAATTATTTTTATTTATGGGAAGTTTAAGGACCCAGCATGCAAACGCTGTGTAAACTTTTTTCTGATTTTTAATTGTTATATTTAAGTTTTAGTGTACGATTAGCTTACGAAACCTGGGAATGCATCGACTTATGTAATAGAGTAAAAATGAAATTCTGCGAATGTGATTTTTTTATTATTTTCTGTGCTTTCAACTGTTTTGAACGAATCCAGTCGATTTCAACATTATCCTTTTTTGTGATTGGTTTAGCTCCACACTTTTGTGTATTTAGCCAGTGTCAAGTAATTGATAAGTTGTCAAGGTAATTAATGTACATATGTGTCAAGTCAAGTCACAGTCCAAGTCATAATCTAGCCTAGTCAAGTCATACTCCTAGTGAAGTGGTGGTAACTTTACCAGAAGCTTCTATGAAGTTTTGGAAACAACACAAAATGAAACGTTTCACCATCATTATACCACTTTCCCACACTCATGCCTGTAATCAAGTTTAACGTATAAAACGCTACCAATTTTATGCACTAACACTGAAAATAAAAGTTTTGGAAAATAATACAATGCGGCGGCAAGATCTTTCTCGTTTTCCCGCCAAAACTCAACATAATCCTTATTTCAAAATCGACTTGATTCGGTCAAAAACAGTATTGCCACACCTCGTTTGCCTGTCCCAGTTTTGGCGGCTTTACGCATACCATTTTCGCTCATTGGTAAGTCATAAGAGGCGCACTCGCGAAAATGAGATGCATATGGCCTCTTGGCCGCACGCCGATTCAATACTGATAGATGCGGGCAAAGTGAAGTTCTACCCTAATGTAGGCCGACCCAGGCTCGACTCGGGCCAACTTAAATCGACTTCAGAATTGTTACTTTCAGGAAGCGAACCCAATCGGGACCTATCGAAATTTTTAGAAGCAGAAGGTTGGAAGAAAGGTTCGTAAGAGTTATAATCAGTTTAGGATGGAAACTTTGGGCGTTTTAGTTTTAGCTGAGATAAAGACTGAGCTGGAAGTCGTGAGATAGAAAAGATGATGGCTGACGATTAGCATGACGCGATCTTTGATAATACGTATGACACAGACAGGTAGCTAACCAGTTTAAAGCTAATTTGCATGTCGCTGAAAACTGGAGTTGTGCAACAATTTGTAAAACTGTTTGTTTTTACCGACCTTTGCACCGTCGCCGAGTGGGTGGTAAAATACTTATAGGTATTGGACAAATGGTACAGTAAAAACCAAAAAAAGTTGTATCCTTCCCAGAAATTGTGGTATTGTCGTCGTTGGTGAAACTTACACAATGGTTTTCGTAGAAATGAGCCACCATGCAATGCAATTTCCAGTCTTAATACTTTATCTCAGCGATATTTACAAGGTTGATACTACGATAATGTAGTGAATTTATTATATTTAAATCCATTTTTTTAATTAAAAGAGGTTATTTTGAATGTGGTAGAATGTTCAAGAATACCGTCTTAGTTGGTGATTGGACGAGTCTTTTAAACCAATCACAGTGGCTGTTAGCCGGCTCTGCTACAATAATGTTAAATTTGGAGGGGATTTTCGAGCGGAAAGGTAGAACAGCGGTCAGTTCCTGGTGGTTCACAGAGACATCAAGACATATTACAACTGCTAGTTGACTGTTTAGTAAAAAATTGTGGAATAAACAAGAATTATAGTAATGTAGAAAGGTACGCTATGTATTATTTACTTCAGTAGATACTTTGAAACAATGAAGATACTAATAAATCAATAGGAGTATCGAAATTAAATTGATTGTACAATAAACCAGGAGCACGTACCTCCCGCAAACATTGTCGGAACAAACACATCTATTTGGCCACGAAAAGTAAACAATTTGTACGGAGCTACGAGGCGAGAGTTCAACTGTTCTTTCTCGATATTCGTGGATTTATGTTCCGTTGTACAGAAGTCGAGATGCTTATTGTACTAACACTCATGTTTCAAGCATGTGTGTCTTATACTTATGTAATAGAGTAACAGAAGACAGTCTCTGTCGTGTGGTGGTTGAGCAGATCGGCTCATAGCCCGAAGGCGGCGGGTTCGATTCCCGAGGCAGGACAAGTATTTGTGCACAGAAAAAAAAAAGCGTGACTACTTGTTCTGAGTGTGGGTGTTGTGGAAGCATGGTCCTCGTAGTTCCTGTAGAAACTTTTATTTTGTCTTCCTAAAAAATTTTGAATCATGAGAGAGTAGTAAATAAATTCCCTTTATAAAAATAATCTTAATAATTGTAGTATGCAGCCATGAATTATAATTCTTTACTATAAGTAAACCACGTAAACGTTAATTTTCACACAATTTTACCAATTGCTATTAATCTTACTTAGCTTATGAGAGGACATAAATAATTGTTAGCATTGTTTATCTAAGCCCATGCAGGTTGGATTATGTCTAACTCAACTAAAATAAACTATATTTACACGAGCTTCTGCCCGCAGCTTTGCCCGCGGCGTGGCCTATGGGAAAATAATTCAACCACCCATTTCACCCTCTTTAGTGTGGAATTTCGAAAAATCCTTTCTTAACGGATGCTAACATCATAACATCATGCAAAATAACACTTTTTAAACTTTCGCGACTTGAACTCATATTGTAAAGATAAAACGGGTCTATTCGCGCACAAAAATTATCAAAATATAATTTTGACTAGCCTCGACGTTTCAAACATACGTTACGTACAAACGACGTTTAAAGTCAAAATTATATTTTGATAATTTTTGTGCGCGAATAGACCCGTTTTATCTTTACAATCATGCATAATTTCAGCCAGATCCGTCCAGTGGTTTGGGCTGTGTGTGTGCGTTGATAGATCACTATTTCAGTCAGTCACCTTTGAGTTATATATATTTAGATTGTTGGTACGGTATACAGTAACAAATTTTACCCATGACATTTGCACTGCGCCAAAACCTGTTAGATTTTCGGCTAATTCAAAAAATTAATGATTGTTTTTAGATGAAGAGCCAGGCACTAGAAAAATTGCGTCAGCAACCTTTTTACCGCTACTGGGACACGGGCATTCTCTCACAAAAGGAGAGAAGTAAAGAGTAACAGGCCGTAATTTACAACTAGGCCAAGTGCGAGTTGGATAATGTTTTATTCAAATTATGTCACACACATGCCAGTTTCATCAAGTTGTGTTTCTTTAGTGTTAAAGAATGAGTTCAATATGGAAAGGTAAATAAGTTTGTGATAATCCAGCAAATCCCAGCATCGGCTCTTCGCAATTTTTTTCAGGTTGTCAGTTAGTGGGGGGCCCAGATACGCGGTTACCCCCATCGATTATTGGTTCTACGAGCTATGTGCCCACTGCTATTTCATTTTGCTAATTCTAAGAGCTATATCGGTAATAGATTGTATAGTTTGGTGCGAGGTGAAAATCCTTGATGACCTTAAGACCCCATATCACACAAATCTATTCACCTTTTGTCGTAAGGAAGTCTCGCTGAGATGATGACTGTTACAAGTGAATGGAAATAAATAGTTCCATTACTCCTATATTTTAGTGGACAGAAAAAAAATTAGGCTCATTTTGATTTCCTCCAAACTTAAGTATGACTTTTTGAATCTATCTCAGCTAGGGATTCTCTTAAAGCTATCTCCGTTGTATTGAAATAGTTCGCAAAAGTGTTCAATAAACCGTTCTTATACATAAGATTTTTGTCAAAACCAAGCAAGTACAGTACAAAACATTCCATAAAACAACTGCCCCAACTCAATCGCTAGCTCCCAGCCTAAATACTATAAACATTGCCAGTATTAATTATTTCCGAAAACAATAAACATTTCGAAGCGTAATAACGTCGAATGATGGATCGAGTTCAAAACATTTTTAATTAAAAATAACTGAGGTTGGGATAGCCGCGATCATTTGGCTGGTTTAATTCGAAAAACCGAACTTTTCGTTTTATTTTCTTGTGATAAAATGCGCTTCGAACGGGTTTAATTTGGTTGTGTGATGTAGGTTAGAAAATGCAGATATCTCTGCGGTTTTATAAATACATTTAGATAATGAAAGCTCTTTACAGTTACTAGGGGAAAGCTATTGGAACATGTATTCAGATGAGTTTTGGCGGGAATGCGAAAAAGGTTGCGTCACCGCATTGTATTATTTTCCAAAACTTGTGTTATTTTCAGTGTTAGTGCATAAAATTGGTGGCATTCTATTCGTTAAGTGCTGGATTACAGGCATGAGGCTGGGAAAATAGTATAATGATGGTGAAACGTTTCTTTTCATGTTGTTTCCAAAACTCCATAGAAGCTTCAAGTAAAGTTGCCACCAATTTACTAGGAGTATGACTTTGACTAGACTATGTCTTGACTTGATGACTTCGACTGTGATTTGACACATATTTGCGAGAAAACTAAACTTGATAAATTATTAATTACTTGACACTGGGTAAATACACAATAGTGTGGAGCCAAATAATAAAAAAAACATGTATTCAAGAGCTCGTGTGTAATTAGGTACTCGGTAAAAAGTTTTCTTTGATACCTCATTATCACGGACTTTGAAACTTTCACGTACCTGCAACAGAAAAACAATTGATTATATAAAAACAATTCAAGCATTTAAAAAAGTGAAATATTCAAATGAAAGTTTTAGAAATACATGAAAAAAATGGGCTTTGAAAAAGTATTCATCAAAGAATAATTTGATTCTTGAATAAATCGTTAAATTTCAAGTGAATATTTACGAATAGTAAAAATAATGCTTGACGCAAAAAAAATTTACTTAGATAAATAATAATATAAATTTACATTAATACAAAATATATATTGTGTCTTTCCTATGTACATATCACGCAAATTCTATGCCAATAAATCTATTCTTAACTTAAAATAATAAATATATAGATAAAAAAAAATTGTGGACATTTCACACATCGCCATGATGGACCGCAGATTTCGTTAAAACTGCCGGAAACCGATGATTGCAAGAGGGAAGCAGATGCTCAAAGTGGCGCTCTATGGGAGAGGTCAAAGTTCAGCTGTGGACGTTTTCAGGCTGTTGATGAAAAGCGCCTCCATCTTCAGCTAAAAGAAACTCACTGCCGTGAAGATCCCTCGCTTAGAACGCATCTTACTGCTTTCCTCTTGCATCCAACAGCTGGCTTTAAAATTCTGACACAAAGACTTTTACTAGGTGGCAGGTCTTTTTGCTAGGCGGTAGGACTTTTCTGCAAAGTTCGTCTAGGTAGGTACCACCGCTTTGCCAGTTATTCTGCCGCCAATCAGTAGTGCGCAAGCACTACTGTGTTCCGGTTTGAAGGGCATAGCTAGAGAAATTACTGGGCAAAGTCTAGTAATCTTATTAAGTTATTACTAGATTGTGCTGATGTCTCAGGATGACGTGGGCAGTGCAGTGTCAAACGAAACTTTAAACTTTAGAGTTCCGAGTGACACTGCAATTGATTTGGGCAGCCGTATCGCTTAACATCATGCGAACGGTAAGCTCGTCATGTCATTCCTTAACATTAAAAAAACTAACCACACATCTACATGAGAAAAAAAGGCCGTCATTTTAGTGATCGGAAACGAATATTATAAAAGCTTTAATGAGTATTACACAGAATCTCACCATACCACCAACATCTGTCTGCAGAGATTTACATCTCTGAAAAGTCACTCCTGATTTCAATCCAAAAAAAACTTCGACAGGCGCCGACGTGAGAATTTTTAATTAAAATAAAATACGTGAACGTTTATTAAAACGAAGTACGAAGAAGGGATTATCTTTCCCTTGGAGGATCCACCTTTTACCTTAATTAGTTAGCAGGATTCCTTTTTTGCTGCGTACAGAATTCTTTTTTGTAGGCTTCGCGTATTTGGTTATTAGAGGTAATAAGGTATAATGTTCCTGCTAGTAATGTGTGCTATTTTTAGTATGAATAAAATGCGCAAATAAATTCGTAGAAGAAGATAATTTCGACTTTTATACTCAATTCGTTTTTATAAAGATAAATATAAAAAGAGATAACCAAAAGTAACTTAGACACTTGTTAGAACCTATCTATTGACTTGTATATTACTGAGACATAAATCTATATCAAATACTTTTTTCTTTACGAACTCGAATTGTAAATTGTGTAATTCCTACACTACAAAATAATTTAAATTTCGAATTTACAATAGTGTTGGTAGCTTTGTACAAAACGTTGAAATTAGGCTAATTCTGCCTTTGACCCCACTATTAGCGTTATATGCCACTATATCAACTTAATGCCGCAAGAGGTCGCTAGTCACAGGTTAACAGTTAATAGCTTATTGTTAATTAAAATTAAGCGATACCTTTTAACTGTTATGAGCGTGTTAGCTCTCGTTTTCAGATTAGATCGTATCGTATATCGATGCTCTTAGCTATTAATATAACCGTTGTAATTAACGGTTATATTTCTAAGACCTATAAGATCACAGCATTTTCATCAGGCCAAGACATGATTTTAAAAGTACTTATTACCTACTTATGACTATGCTACCCTATGAAACGTTAAAACTCTTTAAAAAAAATGTAAGGTCTGATAAAAAAATGCTACATAATTTTAATTACCAACTTTAATTAACCAATTATTATTATTTGAAAAGGAACAAGATTATTCTGCATTTGCTTGTATACATATAGTTTTATTTAACAACCTTTTCCTTTATTTTTTTCTATCTAAAGCTTAAGAAGTGTTAGTGTCATGTTATATTTTGGGTTTTGAAAAGGCTGTGTATAAAAAATGAATAATTTAAAAATTAACTATGTAGAATCGTCAATAACTAACTGACTCATGTTTTTTTTCATTGTCTAGAGAAACTTCTGAATGATTAACATCATTACAGTAAATCTTTTAAACAACAAAAAGTCTACGGCCTGCGTGTTTGGTATTATTAAGCCTCGGCTTAACGCAGCGGGGTACTTAAGAGGTCAGAAGCGGGGCATTAGGGGCTAATATGGGGTTACAGCAGTACAATACAGTAAAGAATCTAGTCTACATTTTGAGGGTGTTTTAAACCATTTTCACTATATCCGTCAGTCAGTCAGTCACCTTTGAGTTATATATATATGACAGCATTTTAATTTTCCGTTTTGACATGATGCAGAACAGAACTTTCCTTCGCAATTGATTATTTACGATTATATACGACAAACTGAGTAAGTCTGACAAACAGGACGGTCCACAGGCACACGTGTCCATTCAAAAAGAATTCGATAAAATAACAACGTTATTTTGTTCCACGAAATAGAATAGGTAAAACATTGACGAGAAAACAATACAAAAACAATGGTATGAAGTTCCACGAAAGTTGAGAACGAGTCATAAAATAACAGATGTTAAATTTGTCATTTGTTCCTCCTAAATAATATATTTTAAATAAATAAAGCTCGACTATCGCTTATACAGATATCTAAGATAAGTAGAAGTCTCACTTACGGAGGTCTATGAGAGAAAAACGACTCTCTTACAAAGGTTTCTGTTTCTCGCTAATAGAGGTTTTGGGAGCTTAAAATTATGGGTCCTGGCTATTAATCCCACTTATAGAGTTTTCTCACTTATCCAGTTCTCACCCAGGTTTGACTGTATTTACACTTCATCTTGTCATTGATAAGGTTAAATGTTGTGACAAACAATATATAATGTAAATTAATATATTTTAACGATTACACACAAAAATTTTGGACCCTAACTAGGATTTTCTGTATCTAGGAAATAATTACGACGACGACCATGGTCCCACAACACCCAGACTCGGAACAAGTATTTGCGTTTTTTTCTGGGCACAAATACTAATCCTGTCACGAGAATCGAACCCACCGCCTCCGGGTTATGGGTTATTAAAACTATAAAGTAAATAGGTCACGAGGACACATGATCACTTGTCTGATCATTATGACATATATAAATAAATAAATATTTGTACACATTTCACACAGCACCACCTAGCCCCATATTAAGCAAAGTTTGTACTATGGGAACTAGATAACGACACAGTAGTTAATTACTTTTTTCCGTAAATATATACATGGAATACAATAGAACACCCAAACACAGAACGAACATCGATGTAAATCACACAAATGTTTGTCCTGGGTAAGAATCAAACCTACAACCCACAGTTCAGAAGGCAGGGTTACTACCAAATGAGCTATCGGGTCAGTCCACAAAGCACTATAGCAACAAACCACCATTATTTCAAAACACAAATAATGACTGTCCTCATACCAATAATAAAATATTCATTCTCTAAACACAGGTATTTGTGACATTCCACAAATAAAACAAAGTAGTTTTTGGTGTTAATGGACTTAATGTTTTACCTTTGTAATCGATATTACAAAGATACCAGTATCCTAACATTAATGTCACTTACTGACGTGATGCTTTTATACAATTTTCGACAGCTTCTGTGGCGTGGTGGTGAAAAGGTTGACTCATAGCCCGGATGCGGTGGGTTCGATTCCCACGACAGAAAAATTTATTATGCACAGAAAAAAGCGTAAACACTACGCTACTACTGGTCCCACAACACCCAGGTACAGAACAAGTATTTGTGCTTTTTTCCTCCGTACAAATACTTGTCCTGCCCCGGGAATCGAAACCACCACTTCCACATTATATGCCGAACTAGCTCAACCACCACACCAGAGAGGCTGTAAATTTAATCTACTGTTCATGATTTGTTTTCTTTTCTTTGTCGCCATCGTAATTTTCTTCTACATTTTTCGTGATCGATACCAAATACCATCAAACAAGGGCTGTTGAATAAAACATAGCAGCGGGTCAAGGAGGCATTTTGATCAGTTAACACGAATCTAAATATAAATGACCTGATTTGTAACTGGGTCAAGTAATATTAATTAACCAGTAACTTGATGGTCTCACTGTCAAGTAGCTTTTATCGGCAGATTTAATTAAATGTCTATAAAAGATTTTTTTTGTTTGTTTGATTGGATTGGATTATCTAAAACAAGTTCTAAATGCAGTAATTCTTGTTCTTCCAAGAACTAGAACAAACAACGTTCATTTAGCAAGAACAATTATCAAGAAGCAACTGACTCGATACCTTATGAGTCATAAGTAATGACAGATCAGTTGCGGAAGTAAACATTTTAAATGAAGTCTTGTTGAAATGTAATATTACTTAAGCACGTATTGACTTTATCAAATCAATTAACAATAACTAAACTAAACTAGACCTAAAAACTAAACTATACCTAAGAACCTAAAATAAATAAAAACTAAAAATTTAAAATAACCCGTTCATATAGGGACTTGGCCAAACGTTTGGTGGTAGCTTCAGGTGACCAGAATGCTGGCTTTTATTTTGCACAAAAAATAAGCATTGCCATTCAACGTGGTAATGCTGCCAGCATTCTAGCACGTATTTATGTTACTATACCTACATTATTTAACGTGACGAAGACGTGACGTTTACTTTTATTGACATTTTTAGGCCAATGTTCTCAAAGCTAATGACTTTTTGTATTATTTGAGAACAAATTCCTCTAATCTATCGTACGTCCGGAATGGATAGTACTGTTTGTGATCATTTCTATAGTTTAAGACTTTTGCACAGTTTTCATACAATAAATTAAATTCTAATTCTAATTTTAAACTTAGATCGAATCAATAGTTTGAATAAGCATATGGTAACACATACGCAAACAGTCCAATTTAAAAACTCTATAACTGTCCTACCATTACACTAATATTTCAGTAGAAATGTCAAGAGACCTTTCGAGTGACACTCTATTCATATTATATGAGTGGCAATAAGGATAAACATCTCCAAAAATTCATCTCGGTTCCTTTAAATTACTATAATATGTCTTGTAGGGAGTCGCGTATATTATGCTGGAAAACTACAAGTAGAGTTGTCGTAGTGTTGGCGGGTTTCAAGACTATGCCAACTTTAGACTTGGTCTTGTTTACAAATAGATTTACATTTCATACGTACTAGTCTCGAAGATCAGTCTAATGTTTATTAGTTACTAGTCACGTCCCGCGGTTTCACCTGCATATAAAAGTTGCCAATGTGTTAATCTACTTTATAAGCCATCTAAACTCCATAAAAAAAAAATAGGAAAAAGTATCCATCTCCTCGTTCTAAGCTACCTCCCCACCAAGTTTCAGCCAAATTAGTTTAGCCGTTCTTAAGTTATAAATAGTGTAACTAGCACGACTTCAAACGTAATGAAAATAGCATATAATTTTTAAACATATCCAGACATACAAGAATGTTTAAATCTATGAAGATACTGACTTACTATTTCATTGAAACAACACTCATGCCTGTCTGTAATAAACTTTGACAACTCTTAAGTTCTCACTTATCTCTCTAGGACTTAATAAGAAAAATACGCAGCACCAAACTTGTTAACATGTCGTTACTTTATGACATAAAATTTTCTGAGTTTTAACGCTAAACAAGCGCATAACAAGTGGTAATGTCAAACAACTATCATGGTAATAAAATATTATCCAGAGCTTATAAATTTCTTGAAAAAAACTTCTCGGTAAATATTTCAAGTGGAGTAATAACTAAAAAAAAAATTCATTTAAAGATTTCATGGTATTATCTAAACTCCTCAAACTGATAAACCAAGTGCTTCGTTTCATTTTGGTAAACCAACCTAAACTTATTACTAAATGTTTAAAGTTAACCTTAGTTTATATAAACGAGACTTATCAGAGAAAATTTGCCCAAATTGAAGACCGTTTGTTATCATTACCGCATCACTACAAACCACTCGCTCACTCCACATTACATATTCTGCACTCCATTTGACTATTCAAATGATGTAATTAAACATGCCTACCGTCGTAGTCTTGCTCAAACCAAGACTGTATACAAGACTGATGACTTCACCGCTGTCCCGTCACTTCTAACCGCACTATTTCAGTCCCCATTTAGTATTCCACATTCAAATTGCACTATTCAAATGGTAGTCTAAAACGTAAATTTCAGAATAATATTCACACTAGACGCGCTGATGAGGCGAAATATTAATGTCATTTTAATTTTAATAAAAGAATATATAAGTGAGTTTAAATCAGTAAAATATAATCCTATTAATATTATAAAACTGAAAGTTTGTATGGATGGATGTTTGTTTCTCTTTCACGCTCAAACAGCTGGACGGATGAAATTTGAAATATAGGTTATATAGTGAATTAACATATAGGATCGATCCTCTTTACACGCGGGTGTAAACGCGGGATGCAGCTTGTAATTTTTTACTTGGCTAGCATGCTACACCTTCGATCGCATCATCACTTCTCATCAGGTGAGAGCGTGGTCAAATGTTAGACAAGGTTGAAGTAAATAATAATAATAATCATCATATACTGTGACAACGTAGTCAGCAATATAGCATGCTCGCATGAAACCAGAGGGGTCATCACTGAACTTTAATTGCAATGCAACAATAGAAATTACATTCCGAATTAAAAAAACTCCGTGATTATGTATTGAAACTATCAAATCCATACATTTGTGTGATCTGCTTAGTTGCAATCAAGTTACACAATCGCACAGCTCGGGAGTGATCAAGGAACATCTATTGTAATGCAATAATATAAATTTTCTAGAAAGTAACTATGTAAATAATAATAATAAAGCCCAACAATCACATATATAGGGCCTTAACTAGGATTCCCTGTGTATAGGGACCCACGAACTACGAAGGGGACCATGGGCCCACAACACCCAGATTCAGAAAAAGTATTTGCGCTTTTTTCGTGCACAAATACTTGTCCTACCGCGGGAATCAAACCTGCTGCCTCCGGGTTATGAGCCGACCTGCTCAACCACCACACCACAGAGGCTGTCAAATGTGTGTGCTGTGAATGGACATACGTCATATGTTATGGATCCTTATATTATAAGCTGGCAACTACTTGGTAACTTAACTGCTTCCTCCAAGCCATAGAACTGTTACGCCATCCAATATTTCATGTATAATGGTCTCACAGCAACGCATGGCTTTCAAGATTCTAGTATCTACAGATTGAGAGTGTCCTGTAAATTAGGGGGTGAACACGGATCTACTACGTTTACTAGATAGTAGGAATTTTCTGCAAAGTTCGTCTAGGTCGCTTTGCCAGTTATTATGCCGCCAAGCAGTAGTACGCAAGCACTACTGTATTCCGGTTTAAAGGTCACTATAGCTAGTGAAATTACTGGGTAATTTTACTGGGTATTTGAAAATAGATGATCTGATCTCACAGTCGAGTAATCTTATTACCTGACTGTGCTGATGTCTCAGGATGACGTGCGCAGTGCAGTGTCTCCGTAACTTTATATTTTAGATTTCCAAGTGACACCGTCCTGCTATGGGTGGCCGTGGCGGCTTAACATCAGGTGAACGACTAGCTCGTCACATCATTCGTTATTATAAAAAGGAACCTTGATTGCAATGCAACAAGAGAAATTTCAACCGTAATTTGTTTTTTTTTTATAATAACTATGCATATAAACTGCAATTGCAAATTCATACAATTTTGTGTTTTAATAGTTACAATCAAGTTACATGATCGCCTAGCAGATACCAAGAAGTCTATAAAGTGTTTTAAGAAATTATTTGTGGTAAAAATTCGATTGCTTACAATAGAGAAACACGATTTTTATAAAGATTGTGCTTTTAACCACAAGACTGAAATAAAACTTTTTTAGTTTAGCTCCGTATAGCTTTGATTTTGCTTTGTTTAATGTTAATGTCGTCATCTTGACAATAATTGTAAAATGTTATTTTACCAGACATACCAACATAATTATACAAATTATTAACTATTTTATGTTGACAATGGAGATCTACGTAAACCAATTTAAACTCGCCTCGCATTCACCAGCTTACTCCCCAAATAAGGATGCGTAAAGAAGTTTTACTTCAAAAACAACTATAAAAGAACATAATAAAAAGTTTCTTCCAAGAAAAATGGCAAAATAAGTATGTAATAAGTAAAATATATATAAATAATATTAACGCCCAACGATCACATACATAGATCCTGAACACTAACTAGGATTCCATGTGTCTAGGGACACAGGAACTACGAGGACCATGGTCCCACACAAATGGTCCACACGCACAGATCAAGTGCTTGCACTTTTTTTGTCTGAAGACTAACTTAACCTAAAAACTTTAAGCGTTTTCATTCATGGCTTTTGTTGGCTTTATCACACTTCACACTAATATAATAAAGGCGAAAGTTTGTATGTGTGTTTGTGTATATGTGTGTATGTTTGTTACTCCTTCACGCTCAAACAGCTGAATGGATTTGGATGAAATTTGGTGCTAAGATAGCTTATACACTGGATTAACATATAGGCTACATTTTATCCCGGAAAAGTGACATTTTCCGGTGGGATGAGCCAATAATTAAAATATTTTTTATCCGCGGGTGAAACCGCGGGGCGCAACTAGTAACATATGTAACGTTTAACTTTTAAATTTTAATTTATAATAGTGCTCGCTTAACGTTTGTTCGGCTAAATGCTCGGGCTTAAATTTAATTAAAAAGTAAATGATCCCCTTGTTCAGTTAATTAGGGGACTCAGGTGTTGAGGCCATTTCGTTTGTTCTGTCGAAACAGAGTTCATTCGTTTTTGATTATATTGCTCGTTATTAAATAAAGGGGATCGTAATTTTTGGAGTTGAATTACAAAGGCTATGTTCAAAAGGTGAGGAAAATTGAGTGATATGTTAGTGAGTTCTATCTGTATAGTAGTATATATAAGTAATAGTATATATATATATATAAATACAGATAGAACGCACTAACACATCACTCAGTTTTTATATATAATATATATATATATATATATATATATATATATATATATATATAATTGAATTCACTCTTTTCCTGAAATATATGTACTCAGACCATGCTATACTATATTCGTACAAGGTCCAATTTAAAAATAAAATTGTTTTGTTTAAGTACTCAGTACCTCCTAAAATAACTGCATGACAGCCAAAATGTCTATTTAACGCTACACACAGTGCGGGCACCGGCTTAGCGCTTTGTAAACGTTTCGTAGGCAATAAAATACCTGTTCTGTTCAATTTCGCAAGGCTTTTCTTTAGAATTCAATTTGATAATTAAGTTTTAAGAAAGATTTAAGTTTTATTTCATAAGTACTTTTTTACTAAGTTATATGGGAGCGTTCTATAGCATGGGCTGAATAGCTGAATATATAAATTGAAGAAAAAGAACAAATTAAATTCCACCTTGTATATATATGCGTTGGACCTATAATAACTCTAAATTAACTCGATTGATTGAGTAGCGAAAATATTTAAGGTTTGAGCCAATAACTCTACGCTTTGGCATAAAGCTACGCATGTAATTTTTTTACTATATGCAGTTTATGCATGAAGGTAAGTTGTGGTGTGATAAATTTTCAAATTCTCTATCTAAAAAACGAGTGTACTTTAGACCACATGACTGAATTCTTTAGCTCTGATAGGGCCGGTATAATTTTGTTTTTGTTTTGTTTAATGGTAATGTCGCCATCTTGCCAATTGTAAACTGTAATTTTACTGGACATACCAACGTAATAATACAAATTTCAAGTAAATTTTAACTGCGTTATGTTGATTATGGTCTCCATTATTCATTACGTGAACTAATAACTTTCAATTTCCGTTCGCCTCGCATTCGCTTACTCCCCAAGCCAAGCGTACGTAAAGAAGTTTTACTTCTTATACATTTGATTAATAAATAAGATTTTTAAATATAATTAACAGAGGCGAGATACAAAATGACAGAACATGTCAGGATAGATAACCCAATTTGTCAGCTATTCTGCCACCAAGCTGTGCTAGCACTACTGTGTTTGACGGGCACTGTAGCTAGTGAAATTACTGGGAAAATTTGACTTGAAAACCTGATCTCGCAGTGCAATCTTATTGATAGACTGTGCTGATATCTCAGGATCTAAAAATGTGCGCAGTACAATTTCACGCGAAACTTTATAGACTATAAGGTCAGTTGAACGACGAGCTCATCATCCCATTCATCAGCATAAAAGAAGCAAAAATAGTTAAGACTATAGTTTGTCTATGTATAAAAAGAGATAAATTGTAAGATTTATCATACCCTTTTATAGTATTGAATATATAGAAAGGCCTAGATTCAATAACTATAAAACCTGTTTATAAGTTATAAGCAAGTAATTACACAGGATTCACCCTATCTACATAAATGAATTATTAAAGTAATTAAAATAGCTTGACATTACAAAGAATAGACATCAAAGGCAAAAAGAGTAAGGTAAAAAAACTATATAGCTTTTTATTTGTGGCTTGTGCCTATTCTATCAGCGTTCTAGAGACAATGGTAACCACTTACCAGATAATATCTCTACTACTCTCTTAAGGTGGAATTAATAGTATTAACAAAAACAAAAATATTATTATATATATTAACAAAAACTCAACTACCATTAAAATAATGGATGTCAAAAAACTGACCCCAACCGTTCATTCATCTCCAATAACGCAGCACTCTTTAATATTGTCAAGATCCGTTGACGTTTAATGAAGAACAGACAAAGGATTGGAATGAAAACCGCCCGCGGTAAGCCCCGCTTTTTTTCACCCCTTTCAACCCTTCATCCCCTTCCTTTGTCTGGTGTAAGCTGGTTTACAAATACAGCGGTTTGATTGCGATTTTACCTTTGTTATTAGTCGTGGCGGTTGTTATTACACGCTTTGTAAAGTTCTGTTTGATAGTAATGTCATTTGGTATTCAATAGTTTATTTGCGCTTCTGACGTTCTACATTTTTTTGGTTTTGGTTTTGGTTCCACACTTTTGTGTATTTAGCCAGTGTCAAGTAAGTCTAAGTCACCAAGTCAAGTCATACTCCTAGTAAAGTGGTGGCAACTTTACCAGAAGCTTCTATGTAGTTTTGGAAACAACAGGAAAAGAAACATTTCACCACTTTTCCATGCCTGTTATCCAGCACATAACGAATAAAATTCAAGCAGTTTTATACACTAACACTGAAAATAACACAAGTTTTGGAAAGTAATACAACGCAGTGACGCGATCTTTTTCGTTTTCCCGCGGAAATTCCGTTCTACAACTGCTTTAAAGCCACTGATCCGTTGTTGAAATCTATATCAAGTAAATCTGTCTTATCAAAAAGTAGATATTACCCCTGTACGCCAGATTTGGCGAGGGTAATATGTACCATAACACGTGTTATTTGGAAAAATCTTCTATTCCATTTTGTAGAAATATATTTACACCTTAGCACAAAATAATGTTCAGAGAGAACTCAATACTATATAATCTTACAATCTGTTATGAAAACGATCTACTTCAAATAACGCATTTCATTAAAGAAATAATCTAATAAGCAGATATTTCTATTGCTGTCACACTTTCTCTGAGTATAGTTTTGCAGGCGGAAAGTTATGAAACTGGCGGTTTGCTTTAATTTCAATAAAAAAAACCTGTTCCTCATAAATAAAAAATACAATATAAATTTTTTAGAGCTAAAAAACCTATAACTATCTCGCATTATCTTCATGTAGTTTCCAACTACCTCCAAACCTAAAGTATTTCTTAGGAATTCTGCCAACAAACTTAAAAGTCTTTAGTACCTACTAAGATACGATGTACATTCGTAAAGCCCAAAGTTTTTAGACTAACTTTAGGTAACCTATAGTATCTTGAAGATGTTTGTAAGCGGCACGTCCTAAAGCTATTCATTTGGCGGAGTAATTAGGGCAAAGACTATGTGAATCCCAATTATTAGTGTAGGAAAGCACTTCGAGGATACGTGATCCATTTTAATGAAACGAGTTGATCCTTATTATATACTATATATGTACTATATTCATTTAATATTTATGTATGTAGTTAAAAAAAATGTTGAAACGTGACAGATCATAGATATAGAATAGCGAGGGTTACATCACCACGCTAATCTCCACAAAGATTAGACTTTGCCTCTGTAGTGGTTAAGCAGGTCGGCTCATAACCCGGAGGCAGTAGGTTCGTTTCCCGCAGTAGGACAAGTATTTGTGCACAGAAAAAAAGTTCCAATACTTGTTCTGTGTCTGGGTGTTGTGGTCCTCGTTCCTAGGTCCCAGACACTGGGAATCCTAGTTAGGGTCTCGGATCTATGTGATCGTTGAGCGTTATTATTATTATTATTATTTTTGATGTGGATTTAATTATATACTGAGAAAAAAAGCATTGGTAACTTTGATATTCTGCACTGATTAGAGAAAAAACAGACAGTTACTCTGTCTTATCCTGGATCATGCATCACATCACACGTTACTGGCTCCCTGAATGGCTTAGACAACCCCTGCGGAGCCGGGGCGGGTCAGTTGATGAATAAATATATAATAATAACGCTAAACTATCACATAAATACATCCAGGACCCCAACTAGGATTCCCTGTATCTAGAGATCCAGGAACTACAAGGACTATGATCCACAACACCTAGACACAAAACAAGTAATATTAGTAAGTTTTTTTTTTAACATGGACCGACAAACAAACAGACGGCCCGCCTGATGGTAAGCAACTACCGTCGCCTAAAGACCTGCATTATCGGGGGCGCTGCCAATGCGTTGCTTACCTTTTAAGACTCTATTTACGCCGAATATTTTTAAGTGCCCCATTTTTTTTTTATATTAGTGAATGAAATGACGAGCAAGTCATTCACCTGATGTTAAACGATACGACCGCTCATGACAGAACAGTGTCATTCGGAACTCTAAAATATAAAGTTTTGCGTGACACTGCCTGCGCACAACATTCCGAGACAGCACAGTCCGGTAATAAGATTACTCGACTGTGAGATCAGGTCATAAAGTCTCATTTGCCCAGTAATTTCACTAGCTACAGTGCCCTTCAAACCGGAACACAGTAGTGCTTACACACTACTGCTTGGCGGCAGAATAACTGGCAAAGCGGTGGTACCTACCTAGACGAACTTTGCAGAAAAGTCCTACCACCTAGTAGTTGTATGTGGCAGAATACATTACAACATTAACAGCAAACAAGTAAATGTTGTAAAGATCTCCATAAACGTACACATTCATCTTGGAGAGTCACGATCTTTATATAACCGAGCAAACAATAAAACAGGATAATTACAACTTCCAAATGCAATTAGTTCACGTCATTCTTCATAAGCAACATCAACAAAGCAATATTTACTTCTTGTTTTCGGTACAAGGAAAATGAGCAGGCAAAATTATTAAGTACACGGTTATATTGTGTATGGTTTAAATGCGAGTGGTGTGTTTAAACAGACACCTCTAGTATTAAGGTTATACATGTGGCAGGAATATTGACAGGTATTTTTTTTACATACACAGATTCTAACTAGCATTCTCAGTGTCTAGGGACCCAAGAACTACGAGGACCATGGTCCCACAACACCCAGACTCAGAGCAAGTGTTTGTGCTTTTTTTCTGTGCACAAAAAAGTATTAATAAGTTAGATTTCCACGGCAGAACAAGTGTTCCATCTAACCCGCAAATACTTATTGTTTTTTTTTTTTGAGGGGGGGAAATGCCCTCGCACTTCCCTGCCACCAAGGGGGTGGTGGCAGGGGGTATGTGGGACTCGAACCCACTAAAACCCCCCGTGATCCGACCGCCGCTGGGATGGGGCGAGATGGAGACGCGAGAGAGTGAGACGACGCGAGTGAGAGTATAGTCTAATAATCAACCTTGCTGACAAAGCATACGTCACACAGTTTGGTGATTTTTTTAACATACCTGTTTCCCCAAGACATTTTCCCTTCACCATTCTCTACCGCTCCACTATGCTACACCGGAGAATGGGACTGTATATACGTTCCAGTGGTTTATAAACACGAAAATCGTAGGCTTCTAGTCACGCAGATAACTGGCTCATCGCATGATTTAAAAGTTAGTAATCTTGCTAACCGTTTTTAGACAGTATCACAGAGATCGTGATAGTAAAACCTTTACAAATCAAGACGAGCTTGTCATGTCATTAATTACCTTTAAGAATTATAATTCGGTAATTTTTGCAGAGCATGGGAGAAAAAAATATTACTAAACCTCTCGTTTTTTTTTTGAACGGGCTAATGCTGTTGGTCTCTACTGATTAGATAGAATAGGAATCAAGGAGTAAGCTGTAATAAAGGAATCCGTAAAGTGCTTTATGATTATAGAAAAAAAATGCAATAACAATTTAAATGCGTAAGTATTTGAGATGTTAATGAATCTCGATGAGAGGTGGTAAAAAACAACTCAATGGGGTCAGTATTATTTATTACACAAATAACCCTATAAATATTAATACAAAATAAATATAACATAAGTTTGTATAAGCCCGTCTGATCACGTTATCTCTGTCCACGATGGGTGTTATTACATCGATCCACTTGAGGTAATGACAGAAGGAAGTGCTGCCGATTATGGACGCCCTCCGCAACCGAGGTATAGGAAAACGTTAATATAGTAATAGCTTTTACGGAAGGCTATGATTTTGACGTTCTGTAAGCATATACACATTCACACACACACACACACACACACACAGACACACACACACACACACAAGCACGCACGCACGCACGAGATGAGCATTACTGCAGAGGTCATTGTGAAGAACCTTAGTTCATACTGGTGTTTAGTTTATTGTGTTTATACAATGTTGGAGAAGCTCACACGTCTTCAACGAGCTTTGATCACTTCTTGGCGGGGAAAATTCAATACCCAATAGGCAGTACGAAATGCGTTTGAAGAGTTTGTTGCCTCCCGTCCAGATGAATTCTTCAAGAAGGACATCAATAAACAGCGTTGGCAAAATGCTTTCTATACATAAGTGGTTACTTTGATCAACGCAAATAAAAAATATAGAAAAAAATATATGGACAAGCTTGTATCATAAAAAAACTGTAATTTCATAGGTAACATATAAATGACCTGAATTTTCATGTTTTATGTTTCTATTTTATTTTCCAACATCTTCTTTACATATTTTACACCTCAATAATCTGGGAGAGACTCCGATGGTTGAAAATTGTAAGATAACAGATCGCCAAGTATTAAAAGTAGGCTCGAGTGAAACTTTCGTTTCGTGGAGAGTTTCAGCTGAATTTGTTAAAATTCTAATTTTGAGTTGGTTGTGGTTGCGAAGTTTATTTAGATAGAGTTGGATAGAGATGTAACTTTGTTAAAAGTGTGCTAGTCATATTCTGCGGTTAAAATTTTTTTTTTATTCTTCATAGACAAAACATTTGACCTCTGAAATAATTGAAGCGAGTACCCAATTTTTTTGACAAATAAATAAAGCCCAAAAATCACATACATAGATCCTGGACCCTAACTAGGATTCCCTGTGTCTAGGGACCCGGGAACAACTAGGACCATGGTCCTACAACACCCAGACTCGGAATAAGAATTTGCGCTTGTTTTTTCTGTGCACAAATACTTGTCCTGCCACGGGAATCGAACCCACCGCCTCCGGGTTATGAGCCGACCTGCTCGACCACCAAACCACGGAGGCTGTCAAATAAATCATAAATGGCCGATAAATGGCACCGCAGCAAATTATTTGGGGGAAATACACCTCCAATCAAATTCGAAAAAAAATGCATGAACTCTTAAAACCTGAATACCAAGACATCTTGACGAAATTGGTATACAGGTTGCAAACGTATCCGGACAGATGGAACATTAATTTCATCTGTCCGGATTTAGAGATGGAAAAGTTGGTTTTGGTCACTTCGTTCGCTTAGTCAATTGAAGGGTTGAGAATAAAAAGGGTTTAACTGTCAAATTGACAGTTTCGAGAAAATTGACTTTAAACGTCAACGGCGTCATTTTAATGTAGAGTGCTTATAAGGTAATAGAACAGGTTTATGTAAGTTTCAGTTGCTTGACAATGTTTTAATTCTATTTATAATTACTAAATATAGAACTAATTCATACAATTACTGTAAAAATATAATATAATAAAATAAATATAGTAATGTTTTTATGCTAAGCGAACTGTATTCCTGTGACAGACTAAAAATTTTTAGACTAAAAATTTCGAAATTTAAGCCTCATTTCGGTATTTTGAGACTGTATTATTGAAAATAACTTCACGCTGAATCCAACGATACCCATAAGTCATTTTGTCAAAAAAATCAGTTAAACCCTTTTTATTCTCACCCCTTCAATTACAACCAAAACAATTTGAGACCATGACATTTCGAAGTCACGTATTAAAAAAGCTTAAGTACCTACTAATAATTGAAGGAGTGAGAACAAAAACGGTTTAACTGATTTTTTTCACAAAATGACTTATTTATCGTTATATTCAGCGTGAAATTATCTACAATAATACATTCTCACCGAATAGAGGCTTAAATCTCGAGATTGTCCGTCTAAAAATGGTTTATCTGACACAGGAATACAGTTTGCTTAGCATAAAAACATTATGATATTTACTATATTATATTATAAATACTACAATGATTTAATAACTAATACTAAAAACTACCTACTACTACTACTACAAAAAAAAAAAAACATTTGGACTATATACTGGCCGCGATGACATATTATATATTACATTATATTATATTTTTACAGTAATTATACGAACTAGTACCTACTATATTTTGTATTTTAAAATAGAATTAATACATTTTCAAGCGACTCAAACTTACATAATTTCTATTACTTACGCACTCTACACTAAAATGTTGCCGTTGAAGTTTAACGTCAATTTTCTCGAAACTATCAATTTGACAGTTAAACCCTTTTTATTCTCAACCCTTCAATTATCAACAATGTGTCTTTTCGAAAACATCATAAACAGGTGTTAAAGAGTGTTTATGCTGCTTTGAAATAACGGCGTTTCATTCGCTCACATCAGAAGCATTGTGCCGGATCCATTGTTCCGCCGCTTTGTTCCTTATCAGAGCCATCCCGCGCACAATGGATAGAAAAATTGGCTTTCTAGCCCGTTATTAATTTATTTCGCAATAATAGATCTTTTATGAAATTATAATAGAGCGCGGTAGTGTTATTATTGGCGAGATATCAATGAATGAGATGTTATTGAAGAGGTGTCTGGAGATGACGTGTAATATCTAAATACGGTTTTATTTGGTTCCGCGAATGAAACTTTCAGTTGTCAATAGTCAATAGTCAAAAGATTTATTGATATACTAGTTGCGTCCCGCGGTTTTACCCGCGGATAAAAAGTATTTTAATTATTTGCTCATCCCACCGAAAAGTTTCATTTTTCCGGGATGAAATGTAGCCTATATGTTAATCCAGTGTATAAGCCAAGTGTATATCTTGATACCGAATTTTATCCAAATCCATTCAGCCGTTTGAGCGTGAAGGAGTAACAAACATATACACATACACACAAACACACATACACACATACAAACTTTCGCCTTTATAATATTAGTGTGATGTGATATGATAATATGACAGCCTGTGGTGTGGTGTGTCGGCGGCGGTGGACCCTGAGTCTGAGTGTTGTGGGACCATGGTCTTCATAATTCCTGGGTCCCTAGACACAGGGAATCTTAGTTAAGGTCCAGAATCCATGTATGGACCGTTGGGCGTTATTATTATAATATTTATTTCTTGATAGAATATACTCGTAATCACAAAGTTATTGTTTTCATATACTCGTACTATTATTGGGACAAACATTAATAATTTATTACGCTAACACTTGACCAGGGGTTACGACCTAGCGATTGGACGTAAACGCTGCAGTATAACGCTAAGTCGCTAACCAATAAACAAATGACAAATTTTGAAACCAAATATGTTTTTTAAATAAATTTAATTTGAAATTAAAGTCAAAGTCAAAAGATTTATTGAAAATAGGCTAATTTTAGCACTTTTACAAGTCAAAATTATATAAGGTACTTAAAATTAAGTTATTTCACTAAGCATATAAAATTACAAAGTGCTTATTGTCAAATAATATATAGCAAGCCCATTACAATATATGAGTTTGAAAAAAGCAGTTCTCTTTCTCACTACTGGTGCAAGCAATCCGGCACAATGCAGAATAGAAAACTTTGATCCGAAGCTTCGATTACAACTGCAAAGAAGAAGCTACAAGAAACTTTACAGTGATGTATTTTTTTTCTTACTGTCTTTTACAATGTATATAATTCATTACAGTTGAGATAATGAATATGTTACAAAAGTAACCACCACGTCATATCGGTGCAAGAAAAATACCGTGATTATCTTAATAAACATTACAAATAGAAACTGAAATTATAGATAGGAATAGGAATATTAGAATTATTAACAATACAATAAGTATTTAATTTAAAATGGTCAGTAATGAAGAATGGCAATTTTGTAGGTGACCTATCGTGTAAATGGAAAACTGGTACAAATTAAAATGTAAGCATTTTGATGATTCAGTTGCTGACGCCCATTGTGCTTCGTTTATTCCATCTGTCATACATCACATTACTTTGTCCGTGTTTGCGCCAACTGTGCAATTTTTGCGTTTTTAAATGCTGAGTGAAGAGCATCTCATAAAACGTGCCGCTGGTCCAAGAATTTATAGCACAACAAACACTGACCGCCGGAAAAATGAATTCATGACGGTCCACATTAAACTTTTCAGGGCAATAACCAAGCGTTTTAGCATTTCAAATCAGGTGTTTAACATTCTTCGTTTTTGAAAACCACGTTAAGGCTTGTTGAGCATCCGTCTTATAAAATACAAAATTTATCTTATGCCATGTTATAACTGAGATAAAAAAAGAGTTTTTGGAATAAAAGCGTATATGGAAAAAACTTCTAGTTCAACGGGTAAAGTGGCTTTTAAAAAATTTTATTCTAATAATTTTTTTTTATTTGTACTACATCTGTTTTTATGTTATTTATTTATTTACAAGCACACATACAAGATAGATATTTATGAATGATGTATAACATATATATACATATATATAATTATATTGTCAGAATGTCATATTTTTGCGCCTACATTTTCACAATTAGTGGTTAAACTCACACAGTAATAACTCTTAGAACTCATGATAAACGCACTCCTAAGTCACATTCTAGCTAGTGATAAGGTTTAGAGACTGAAATAAGGAGGGTGAACATGGGGAACTATGATTGAAATGCTACAAGAAAAAATATTCCCTCATTTGAAAATGTCCAAAGTAACTAAAAACATGTGCATTCATAAATTGAATATTAAATATGTCAAATCCATACAAATTTGTGTTTCTATTGGTTGCAATCAAGTTCCGTGATCGTCTAGCCACAAATCTCATAAAACCCAGTAATTTCACTAGCTGCAATGTCTTTCAGTACACAGGACACGTTAGTGCATGCTTTTTGGTAGTCAAGATGTGATAATGGCGCAGTCAGTAGGATCCTAACCTCTATCAAAAAATCGTGACATTTTTGCTCATAAATTTAACCGTTGGTAATTCAATATCTAAAGATAATCTTGATATCCTTTTAAATTAATATTACGACACGATGAAGTAATAAAACAAGCGTGCCACAAAGCAGTATAATCAGCCCATTGTTATTTCAATTTAAACCTTAAAGAATACCCCGCAAGCGTGAAATCTTATTCGTTTATGAATTATGAATGTGTGTGCTTAATTTCTGTTAAATTATAATTTAAACCTCTTTTTGGCTTGAACCAAAAGGAATATTATTATCGTCTGCAAGGTTTTGTATTTGCATGTAATTGAATAAAAATATTTTTAAATAAAATGTGTTTTGTTACGTGTACACAAGGTTGAAAGTTGAATGTATTATGATTTATTGCAGAACAATATAACACATCTAATTTACGTTTTCTTACTACGTTTTCAATAAATTGTACTTAGTAATATATTTTCATAAAGAAAGAAGAAAATTTAATCTATTTTACAAGTAGCTAATCTAAAGAATTTTTACTTGAAATGTTGCTGAGGAAATGTTATTTATTTTGTACTAGGCTGTAAAGAGAATGTGCTAGAATAACGGTAATATTTTTTGCTAAAACGCCTATAAATATTACTATGAAGCTTTTTATAAATGTTAAGTTCTTTATAAGTGTTTTCTTCATATTCATATTTTACAATAATATCATGAACATGTTTAATATTATAAATATGAAAGTTGTGGATGTTTGTTCACTTTTTGATGCTGAATCGATTTGAATGAGATTTTAAATGGAAATAGTTTATTCGCTGGATTAATAAATAGGCTACTTTTTATCTGCGAGTGAAATCGCGGAGCACAGCTAGTAGTAAATAAAATAGATTTATATTCAAAGCGCTTGTCTTATTTCACAAAGGCCAATGAATTATTAGACTTTGAATCTTATTGTAACTGACAAAAAATTCATTACCCAAGATTTTGTGATATTGAATGATATGGACCCTCATTTGACTGAAATTAACCCGTAATATATAAAGTACAAGTGTCTTTGTAGTATAAATTTTTCAAATAAATACAATAGAACTACAAGACTTGGCGATTCTTCACATCCGTACGTCGTTAGTATACCCCAAGTCTGCACTAAGCGTTTTGCTGGGTCATTTATAGTCTGGACGGCCAAGGAATGGAATGCTCTTCCAGCAACAGTCTTTCCTTCTGGTATAACTTGGCTCTTTTTAAGTCTAGAGTGAATGGGCATCTCATGGGTAAGCGTACTCCACCTTAGACAACTTCGTCACTTACCATCAGGTGAGTCGTTTTCAAACGAATACCCATTTTGACAAAAAAAAAAAAAACTTTATTTTTAAATTTATATTTTCCGTACTCCATTCTCCATACCCCATACCGTATATAAAATACCAATGTCTCAATATTTTCAAATGCCAATAGAATATTCAAATAGACAAAAACAGACTCTAACGGCTTAGCCACAAAAGATTTAAACAAGTATTAAACTGCTGTTTTGTACTGTTTGACGTCTGCCTACTTGTTTATGTATTTGTGGTAACACGGTACGACTTTAATACAGACAAATATATGATATTTTAAGAACGAGAGAAAGCAAATGAAATACATGTTACTATGTCCTACTTTTCTATGTTCAACTTATCTATATCACAGAATATATAACAATACTACGTACTACATTTCAAAAATTAGAACAAACCTACATTTCCAACCTAATTCCACTTACAGCACAAAGCCTTGCGTGCAAACAATCTGTTTAATCTACCACAAGCATCGAATAACTCGTGCTTTATAACGATTATTAAAAAAACTCCCTCGTTCGATAAAAGCTCACGATAATTGCCCTCTACTGGATTTACGCCTTCCCCTTTACAAACACGGTTTATTGTTTAACAAGATTATTTTTTCGACAGGTTTATTGGTCTTTTGAATTATCTACTTTTTTCATTTGTTTGTAGTGCGTCTTCTTTTTAGGGTTCCAAGCGAGGGCGAAGCGCCAGCGAAGCGTCTCCATTTCAACTTGGACAAATGATTTTGTACGTCTGTTCGGCCTGTTCCCCTATGAAATTCGCATTTCTCAACCAATTTTCGTGAAATTTCGTAGGCAGTATGCATAAATAAATGGATTTTTTTTGCTTCAGTTTTTGGAAAATTTTCCGAATGGGCTAGCCTTGAGGTTTGAAAACGTAAAAAATATCTTCTTGGTTCTATGCTATGCAAAGGCAGACTTGCAAAGTTTACTGCTCACAGCGGCAGTAGTTTGAAAAATTTTGCCGTCATAAAGTAAAATCATCATCATTATGATACATTATCATTTTAATTCACTTGTCATACTTGCAATAACAAACGTAAGTACTAAGAACAATTGATATGAATGACATTAAAGAATTCTAGTAATGTAATGTCGTACTCGTGGTTAAATATTCCACTTTTTTTTAAAAATAACTAATCACAACTCTATGTAGCTACGTATTGCAAAAGTGAGAGACAAACCATGTACATCAATTTAGACTGCAAATAAAACGATGAACATTTACCGTCTTATTACAATACGCAGACCAAGCGTGGACTAAAGTTAGTACTAGGTCTAAACCTAGACTATTTAACTTATTACAAAAACGAGTTTATCGCTGATAAGGGGATCGTCCATGGTCTAAAGTTAGTCCTCCGACGACCCTAGTTTAACTATGGTACTAACTCGCTAAAGCAAAGAAACTAGCGCCACGGTGGTGGAAAAATGAAACTTTTAAGATTAAAAACTATTTACGCCCCTAACGCCAATGTTGGGTTATCAACCTTCTTTGTTACACGATTTTGAGGTTGTCTTGGTCTTTGATAAAATATATCTACTCGGTTCAGTTTTTATATTTTGTTGCTTCATTTTTACGATATTTATTATAGTTACAGTTAGTTATTACAACAACAAACAGAAATATCAATTTTCGCGCGTTAAGCAATGCCATATTTACGTTCTGATTCTCGCAAGCCTCGTTGGTAACTATTAAAACTTAATAGTTCTATTAGTTGAAAATCATTGTAGCAAAGCTGACTTTTATGAATCTGATTATTTATTCATTAAAAAATATGCAAACAATAAGCTTTCCAAGGCCAATGCACGTATATTATAGACGAAAACAAAAAATCTAAATATATAAAACGTGAAAAAAGGATCGTGTGAATAAATGTGGTCCAAATTAACATACTTTTTTCGTATTTAGTCTATGGTCAATATTTAAGCCATGGACTATCTCTGGTATCAGCTGATCTTCGATTAGTCGCCGTTTTGTAATAAAGTCAAGGTCTAACTACTTAGTACCGTAACAAACTAGGACTAGTTGGTACAGGCTTAAATGTCTATTTAGTCCACGTTTTGTAATAAGACTGTTAGTACCTACATTATCACACATCACTAGTTATTCATTCGATGACTCCATCTTTCAAATTAAGAAACGTTTTTATTGGATATACTTGATTGACCGACGGTGCCATTGTACTAATAATACAATAGAACTCTTGGAAATCCACGGAATTCTAGGAAATGACCACTGTTCAACACCGCAGGAAAAGAGGTCAACAAGCAGGTCGTAAGTCATAAAAAGGGCCTGTTTTCGTGCGGAACCTTTTTTGCGCAAGTCCTATTTTCACTTGACAGTTTTTTCATTTGTTTTTAGTGAGTCTTCCGTGAGATCTGTACTGTCCTTTCCAGTTACGGCCTTATTCTCGACGGCTGTAAATTCTTCTTGTGTTAATGACTTGTTTGTGGAAATGAGCTTTCTGTTTTATTATCATTGTCTTTTATTTTCTATGTAAAGTCTGTATTTTGTTCAGTTTACAGTACTTTGAGATAAGTCATTATTTTGTTTATTCGTGATGAGTTTGCGTGGTCGATTACTTTTGCTTAATTAAGTGGTGCCTTGATTTAGTTAGTACATTAATGAGACACTTCGGTTCATTACGCCATAGACCAATGACCACTTATATTGCACCGAAAATAATTACATAAATTTTGCCAAGACCACAAAAGTCCAAACGTTTTAGAACAAACAAAATTTTTGTTCAAATCCTGGTTTTAAGTTTTACATGTTACATCTTGTTCATAGTGCATTGATTGTGCGTCCTGCTGTTAATCCACGGTGCATTTATAATCCTGCTTATAGTCACGGTGTAGATTGGATATCTTGCTTGTTAGTCACTTTGAATTTACAGCCTCCTACATGTAAGTTACCATACATTTTAGTCATCCTGCTTGCTTGCCACGGCGCATTTTAGACACTAATCACTGCCTATTTTTGATGTTACTCACGTTACATACGGTTGATTATTGTAAGTGCCTACGTGTTAGTCAGTATGCATTTTAAGTACCCTGCGTGCTAGTCGCAGTGTATTTTAAGTATCCTACATTCGCAGGGCAACTTGATCAGGATCGTTTCCAATTAACTTTCCTTATTTACCAAGTTCGAACATGTTAGAATTTTTTTTTCAGTTAAAATTAATAATCCCCATGGAAATAGGTTATGTATATATGTAGGTGTATGTATATATGTTCTGGAGTGGAGACCGCAAATCGGCAAACATAGTGTAGGACGCCCTGCGGCAAGATGGAGCGATGATATAAGCAAGGTAGCTGGTAGTCACTGGAAGAGTAGAGCCGAAGACCGGGCTCAGTGGCGTGTTTTGGGAGAGGCCTATGTCCAGCAGTGGACTAGTATAGGCTGATGATGATGATGATGATGGAAATAGGCATCAAAGTTCTCTTTCCACTATAAATGTAGAATGCGTGTTTTAAATTCTCTTAACTGAACGCGTGCTTCAAGGTTCGTTACGTGAACTAACCATAACTCAGTCAGTGAAAGCGACTATGTAGTCGATGATGAAGTATTTGATTATTTTTTAATTGCCCCATTTATAACTCGTATTAAAGTAAGTATTAATAAATCATTTACATTATAGCTTTTTTAATACATGCTGTCTGATATGTAAGTCAACTAGCTTCTGACCGCGGCTTCGCCCGTGTGGCCTATAGGAAAAAAAGATTTTTTTTTATAATTCAACCACCCATTTCACCCTCTTAAGGATGGAATTTTGAAAACCCTTTCTTAGTGGATATCTACGCTTTACAAAGAACACACCCTCTTAATTTCAATAAATATATAATATATATTATATACTTATATAAATTAAGATATATAACAATAAATTTTCTCTAGGACCAGCGGTTTAGGCTGTGCGTTGATATATAAGTCAGTCAGTCAGTCAGGACTTTGAATTTTATATGTATAGAAGATGAGTTTTTAAAGTGTAAACTGAGATTCAATTTTTCATTCAAATTCAAATTTATTTATTTTATCAAATACATTACACATATGATAAATTACAACTCTTTTATACAATTATTTATTAATTACGCGTCTGTGAAATATTATATTAAGACGATTTCTTTTAACCCAAAACTTAAAAGACATGTTAAGTTTTGGGTAAAAAAAATGTCTTGGGGAACAATATGGATTTTTTTAGATACTTGCATTTCATAATTTAAGGATGTATTATCATGATCTTGAGTGATTGTTTATTTTTGGTTTATAACTTTACTGTTTGAATAATGCTCATGTGAAATCGAACACAATAATGTTTTATTTATTGCAGTCTGGTTGTATACTGAGATCAATCCAAAACATTGTCATAGTGAAATTGCACCGTAATCGTTTCGAACACCAATAAATCCTCCATAAAAAGAAACTTCTCAATGGATACTCGTATATCCCCAAACTGGATTGACTCGCTCCAAACTTTTTATTGATTTGAATCTCTTTTATTCTCTCGTGTCCAAAACTTCTAAACTCCGAAGTTGGATGTATGTCGGAAGTTTAAAGCTGGATCCAAACTGGCGAGACTCGAGGACTGGTCAAGCTCATCGACAATATTAAACCTAAATTAATAAGCTTGAAAAATTTGCAATAAATGAGGTGATTACTTATTTATTACTTACAATTTGGACAGCATAACATTTTAGATGAAGAAAAGCAGCGATCACGCGACATATACCATTATTATGTGAAACATGTCATAGTGAGAGAGAAGAATATGAAAAAAAATAATGTTATAGTATAAAACAAAACACAGTACCCAATTAATGTTACTAAAATTACGTGTTTGTTACCAAAAACGTGAAATATAAGCGCGAAAGTTTGTTACCCTTTCACGCTCAAACGGTTGGATGGATTTAGATGAATATAATATAGATAGCTTATATAGCACAATAACACGTAGGCTACTTTTTAATTTTGAAATCGCAAGGCGTAGCTAGTATATTATATACCTAGTATTGTTCTCATGTTGGAATTGCCGAACACCTTGACTTATGGAGGATAGGATATAAAAGGTGGAATTTAATTCACTTTTTTCCTTAATTGTTAAATGTACTCAGATCTTGCTATAGAACGTTCGTACAAAAACCAATTAAATAAAAAGGTTTTGTTTTAGCATTAAGTGCCTCCTAAAATAACTGCATGACATCTGAAATGTCTATTTAACGGTACACACAGCAGGGACACCTGCTGAGTGCTTTGTAAATGTGTCGTAGGCAATAAAACACCTGCTTTGTTCAATGTCACAAGGCTTTTCTTTAGAATTTAAATTTGATAATACCTAGATTGAAGTTTTATTTCATAATTCCTTTTTTTATTTAGTTACTAGTTATGCTCCGCGGTTTTTTAATTATTTGCTTATCCCACAGGAAAATTTCACTTTTCCAGGATAAAATGTAGCCTATATGTTATAAGCTATAACATATAGCCAGTGTATAAGCTATCTTGGTACCAAATTTCATCCAAATCCATTCAGCTGTTTGAGCGTGAAGGAGTAACAAACATACACACATACAAAGTTTTGACTTTATAATATTATATTTCGTTATATGGGAGCGTTCTATAGCATGGACTGAATACATACATTAAAGGAAAAGAAGGAATTAAATTCCACCTTGTATATGAAACTGGCTTTATATAATATTTTAAAGCCGGGGCGGGCCGCTATTATTTTAATAAAGGATCAGGTAATAAGATTTTCTTTCAATATTACTTTTTTTTTAATTTATTGTTTTTTTACTTCCATTGATCGTTCCATCAACAGTCTGCTATGTTAAAGATCACATACATATTCACACTGAGCCCCTCTTGTGAGCCATTACGTACAGATGTTACATTATTCAATATTCTCCTAAGGTCTGCGGAGAAAAATGTATGCATAATAAAGGTGAATGAAATTATTTTTGTCGATTTATTTGACAGCCTCTGTGGTTTGGTGGTTGAACAGGTCGCCTTATAATCCGGAGGTGACGGGTTCTATTCCCGTGACAGGAGAAGTATCTGTGCACAAACAAGGGCTAATGCTTCTGAGTCATCCAGACTCCAAACAAGTGTCTGCAGTTTTTTTTTCTGTGAACAATTACTTGGCCAGCTGCGGGAATCAAAACCCGCCGCCTCCGGGTTACGAGCCGACCTGCTCACCTACCACACCACAGAGGCGTTCGATAGTAAAACCGCAATTAAAACCTTACTTTACTCACTTACCATGTTTTGTGTTATAAAAAGTATTTTAGTTACATGAGAACTATTTGATATAATTATTATCACACTAATATTATAAAAGCGAAAGTTTATATGTGTGTATGTGTGTACGTTTTTACTCCTTCACACTTAAACGGATGAATGGTTTTGGATGAAATTCAGTACTAAGATAGCTTATACACTAGATTAACATATAGGCTACATTTAATCCCGGAAAAGTGAAATTTTCCCGTGGGATGAGAAAATAATTAAAATACTTTTTATCCGCGGGTGAAACCGCGGGGCGCAACTAGTAAAAAATAAAAACGGTAGTCGCACGAAACAGATATTCTTAAATATATCATCGAATCACCGAAGATTTATCGAATTACGTATTATTTATTTTATTTTAATTGTATTACTAACATTACTTAGTTATTTTAGGCTAAATAAATAAATTTGCGCGCTTTCAGGTTTTTAACACTCCGTCCGATTGCCAATTGTTATTCCGTAAATTTGAATAACAAACAATTACAATCAAAAAGCCCAAGACGAGTTTGCATTTATACAAGCACACAACGATGTGTGTATGTTTTCTCGTCGCTTGACAATTGTATTATCTAATTTGAAAATCTGTTTAACAAGAGTTTAACTTTGCAAATGTGGTAATATTAGTTCAGTTAGTTGTTGAGTGAAAAGTTCAGGGGACGGCTGCGGCGGTGAATGCTTCTGTGGCAGAAAGTTGTTCGTTCTGCGTGTCTGTGGATTTTGTAGTTATTATTTTGAAAACATTTCGTTTCAATTTTCAGTTGCATTGAAATCTCGATCAATGGTGAAATAAAACGCCACAATATCGATTAGAACCAGTTTATCTACTTGATGAAAATACTCTCATTCCTCGATGATAATTAGACTGGCCTGATAGATCAGTTGGTATTAGCTCTAAGTCAAAGTTAAAGTCAAAGTCAAAAGATTTATTGCAAATAGGCTAATTTTAGCACTTTTACAACTTTTCTGATTGATATTTTTCTCTGATTTCCGAACTGTAGGTTGAGAGTTCGATTCCCACCCAGGACAAACATTTGTGTGATAAACATTAGTGTTTGTTCTGTGTCTGGGTGTTATATTGTATTCAATGTATGTATTTAGAAACAAAATGTATCTAAGTATTGTATCAGTTATCTGGTTCCCATAGTACAAGCTTTGCTTAGTTTGGGGCTAGATAGCGTTGTGTGAGATGTCCACACATATTATTATTATTATTAAGTATTTTATAATACATATACTAATTTTGATTGCAATGCAACAGGAGGAATTTCCATACTAACTATGCATATAAACTGCATACAAATCCATACAAATTTGTCTTTCTATGTGTTGCAATCGAGTTACGAGATCGCTTAGCTGGTCGTCTTCATGCAATAAATGGCAGTCCAACTTAGTTTATGTTCCAAAGGCCTTATAGATATAATTAAATCTATAACCAGATAAAAATGTCATAAACATCATCAGATATAAGCTTTCCAAGAACCTCCCCTTATTAGAACACTACACGGTTATTTACCTTATGCGATGGCTCTTCATGGTTTGACCAGCTAGGCGATCACGTAACTTAATTGCAACAGAAAAAACACTAATTCGTATGAATTTGACAGTTTTAATACGCGGTTTATGTGCATTTACTATGGAAATTTTAAAAAGAGAAATTTGGTTTTTTCTGTTGCATTGCAATCAAGTTCGTGATCACCTCCCAGGTTTTTAGTCTTCCTTCTAGCGAAAGGCTGGCCCACGAAGATAATGTAAAGTTGCACAGTCAACAAATATATAAAAAGTGTATTTAAAGCTAACCAGTTTGGAACTTTTAAAACCTCATAAATAGGCGTTAAATTAGGTCCATCTAAAGACCTCGCTCCCGAGCCTCCATTATAATTAAAATTAAAACATCAACATCACAATAGAATTACTTCTAAAGGGATAAAGCCCATTTTTGCGTAATTTATTCGCGTTATTTGCCTTAACATGAGGACTGTACTTAAAGAGCGCAGTCGCTTATCTCAAATCTTACCGAAAATTAAAATAATAATAATAAATATAATAATAATATGTGTGGACATCTCACACAACGCCATCTAGCCCGAAACTAAGCAAAGCTTGTATTATGGGAACCAGATAACTGATACAATACTTAAATACTTTTTGTTTGTAAATACATACATATAATACAATATAACACCCAGACGCAGAACAAACACCTATGTTCATCACACAAATGTTTGTCCTGGGTGGGAATCGAACCCACAACCCAGTTCAGAAGGCAGGGTTACTACCAACTGAGCTATCGGGCCAGTCGATATAATAAAGAAAATAAAATCTTTAATTAAATACAAGAAAATTAGCAGTGTTTTATAATCAAGCTTAGTAAAATAGAGCAGTGCCTTTGTGGTCGCGGTGGTGTGCGATTACGACCACTTCATCTCTTCTTGTGGGTGCGTTTGTGGACATTTCACACACCGCCATCTAGCCCAAATTAAGCAAAGCATGTACTATGAGAACCAGATAACTGATACAATACTTAGATACTTTTTTTTAAACTACATTATAAAATACAATATAACACCCGAACACAGAACAAGTACCTCTATGTTCTTCACACAAATTTCTGTCCTGGGTGGGAATTGAACTAACGACCTTCAGCTCAGAAGGCAGGGTTACTACCAACTGATTAGAGTCCAAAGTGGCGTATATGGAGGAGGCCTGTGTTAAGCAGTGGACGTCTTCTGGCTTTTGATATGAAGTAGAGGAGTGAACTAATAAACAATAATATTATTTTTAAATATATATGATTTAGTTAAGTGTAATAGAATCACACTATCACACATTAAAAAGGCGAAAGTTTGTATGTGTGTTTGTGTGTATGTGTGCATGTTTGTTACTCCTTCACGCTCAAACGGCTGAATGGATTCGAATAAAATTCGGTACCAACATAGCTTATATACTGGATTAACATATAGGCTACATTTTATCCCGGAAAAGTGAAATTTTCCCGTGGGATGAGTAAATAATTAATATACTTTTTATCCGTGGGTGAAATCGCGGGGCGCAACTAGTAAGTCATAAACTTAAAAACCTTCATGAACTGAAAACATACATTATTATTTCGCTTCGTCAATTACAAATTTTACAATGTTAGTTGCATCAAACAAACCTCGCTAGGTTTTACTGAGAGACATTCACTGTCACCTCGTCAACGGCGCTCAAAGCGAGGCAACTTCATAATTACATTAACAATAGAATGCAAATGTGTGTATTTAATTACGCTCTACGTCGAGCGGACTCAAGCGATTTATGTGGTTGCGTTAAAAGTTCCTTAAAGCGACACTCACATGAGGGTTTTACATCACGCTTTACTAAAATAACGCAAACGTTGAAAAAAAACGAGTGTGCTTTACACCACACGACTGAAGGTAAACTTCTTCAGCCTTATTAATAAACACGAACTAGCTTTAGACTAGTTACACCATCTTTTGTCTCTTTCGATCCAGCTAAATATTCCAGTAGCAAAAAAGGACAAAAGCTGAAGTAACTAATCCGAGACTAATACCCGTTTATTAATAAGGCTGATTTGGTTTAGCTCCATCTATCGGCTGGTATAACTTTGTTTTTGCTTTGTTTAATATTAATGTCGTCATCTTGACATTTACTGGACATATTAATACAATTTTTTTTTTATTTCTACGTGACTTAACTTCAATTTTGTTCACCGCGCATTCACCAGCTTACTCCTTAAGTCAAGCGTGCGTAATGAAGTTTCAAAAAGTTATAAATAAATTACTAATTGCGCCCCGCGGTTTCACTCGTGGATAAAAAGTAGCCACTTAATCCACTACATTATTTATCTATATTCCACAGATTTCTTTTTACTCCATTCAGAGAAGGGCCAAAAGGCTCAATGGTGACGATGCGTTGGTGGAAGCTAAGCATCAGAGCTTGGATCGTCGTCATAAACTAGCCGGCTGTCATAAGGTTGTCGGTGTATTATAGACTGCACTTTGGAGAGTGTATGAAGGAACTACACGATCTAATTCCCCATCTTTTTTCTTTCATTGGACTACAAGACGCACGGAAACACTGCATCCATATATAGCCGAAATTCCTTCAACCCGAAAAGTGTGTTCAAAAGTGTTAAAAAGTGTGAACAGCTGGAACAATGGAACATATTGATGTCTTTGTATCAAAGTTTCGACGGACGCGATAGCTTGATATTAACTCTGCCTTCTGAACTGCAGGTTGTGTTTGATTCCCACCCAGGATAAACAGTTATGTTATGAACATAAAAAATAATCTTAATCTAAATATATATAACACAAAGGTGACTGACTGACTGACATAGTGATCTATCAACGCACAGCCCAAACCACTGGACGGATCAGACTGAAATTTGGCATGCAGGCATTCGCTAAGAAAGGATTTTTCGAAATTCTACCCTTAAGGGGTAATGGATGGTTGAATTATTTTCCCATAGGCCACGCCGCGGGTGAAACTGCGGGCAGAAGCTCGTAATAATAATGATAAATAAATAAATAAATAAAAACGAACATAAAACTTTGTTCTGTATATGGGTACTATATTAAGTTTAAGCTCAAGTTTATTTATATGTCCACATAAAAAATAAAACACAGACTACACGCTTTACGATTACCCACAATAATGCACGATTTCCCGTAAAGCTTTCAATTACATTATCCAGCATTAGATATCTATTTTCCATTATAAATTAAGTTTCGCCTGCAAGAGAAAACGGGTCAAACTAACCACCCGTTCCATGACCACCATTTAACTTTTCGATCCAATGATCAATTTAATAACTGTCAGGAGAATATTAGATCAAAGACACCGCCCAGTCTGAATACCGCTTTACGCGTTAAAGTTCTTAAACCATGCGACGTTTGGGGCCTTATGAAAGTAAAATGAGTGAATCGTGAGTGAGCGGTTAGACTGTGGGGCGGACGGTTTAGAATGCTCGTTGGATAGCTTAGAAGAGATAAGACGTAGTAATTAAAATAAGACTCTTTGGAGACGAAACTGGTTTGAATTACTCTTGATTCGGAATTCATTATGTCTCTTTGATGGGTCTGAAATAGGTGCTCATGAATAAGATATCTCTCTATTAAGTATAATAAAGCCTTAACAAACGTATGTCTAGAATATTTTCTTAGCTTATATGACGTAAGATTGATACCTGAGCTAAAACGGGATAATTGCTTTTATTCTTCGAACTAGCTTTTTTATGGCAAGGAATGACGTGACAAGTTAACCGTTCGCCTGATGTTAAGAAACACGGCTTCCGTTCTGGGGACCCACCAACGGCTACAGGAAGAAGGAATACTTACCCGCAGTATAGTATTGCCGTGGTGGTACAACCAGAACGGAGTTCACAAAAAATAATATTATATAGCTGAAGGCTATCATTAAAAGAAGGCAATGAAAATAGAAAAAGGGAAATGACTTTAAATTACATTAAATTAACTTAAATCAAATAATATTAGCAAACATTGAGAATATAAGGTAGGCAGAAAAGAAAGGATGATGAAATTTTGACGAATAACGTTTGTGCATGATTCAGCAATTTGCAAATGAATATGTTACAATTTAAACACTGGAAATAAAACATTATTAGTGTCATTAGGAAAATAACGGTCATTTTAGTTATTCTACGTTGGGTTTTTATGTGCCATTGGTTTAATAAGCGTTACGAGACAGGTGCCGCGCTTAGAATTTAGGAATTAATATTAGGTTAATTAGAATAATAAGTTAGGATAAGTTTGTATATATGTTTTAATTTAAATTGATTTAAATTGTGTAAAGTAAATGTTATTTTTAAATAGAAATTAATATTAAATCAGTAACGTTCCGTTACAATGCTTGCGCACTACTGCTAGGCGGCAGAATAACTGGCAAAACAGTGGTACCTATCTAGACGAACATTGCAGAAATGTTCTACCACCTAGTTACAAATAGTAACTCGTACTAATTTATCATCTCTTAATACTAGCTACATTATCTACTTGAAAAAGCATTTGAACAAAGTCATATTGAAAGTTAGTTTCAGTTTTTTTTTAAATTTTTTAACATGGCAAATTGCTTTTATGCTCTAAATACTACAATGATTTAATAACTAATACTAAAAACTATCTACTACTACTGCTACTACAAAAAAACATTTTATACTGGCCGTGATGACCTATAGACAGTCCAAATTCTCCAGCCTACTACCAGTAGGTAGCGTACCCAACATGCTGGCAGTATTGCCCTGTTGAATTGCAATGCTTATATAATAAGCATATACATATGATATACCCCATTTTATCCATGCAGGTGAAAACGCAGGGGGCATAGGTAATCTCTCTGCTTTGTATGATATGAATAGTTATATCTCAGAGTATCCATGTTCGCACCACGTCCACAGTATTTCGGGAAAATCCACGTTCAAGCTGAAACTGCCGTCGCATATTCATTAGGTCGTTATTATTGGCCGCCACTGTACACCAAGAAATATTCAGGGACAGAGTTGGACTGTTTATTAGCTTTTAGTGAAGCTGTGTAAATATTTTGGCAATTGTAACGGAATTGAAACGTTGATTGTTTCAGGGAATAAGATGGCTTGATTTTGTTATATTGTGGGTAATTTTAATTTTGTTCGTGATAAGCGTCAGTGAACTTAAAAAAACATACTTAGACCGCCTTTGTGGTGTGGTGGTTAAGCAGGTTGGTTCATAACCCGAGGTGGTGGGTTTGAGTCTCGTGACAGTTTAAGCGTTTTGGCGTGATAGCAAAGTAACAAACTGACTACGTTTTAATTTTTTTATATTATGAATATGAATAGTTAAGTAGGAAAGGAAAAGATGGTGGATTCCTAGTAGAAATTAGGCACTACAATCTTTTATATACCTTCATAATCTAAAAGTAGGTAGACAAATAACGCCCAACGATCACGTACATAGATTATAGATCCTAACTAGGATCCCCGTATCTAGGAACCTAGAAACTACGGAAACCATGATCCCACAAAGACTCTGAACAAATATAGTATTTTTCTGTACACAAATACTTGTCCTGTCATGGGAATCGAGCCATCGTCTCCAGACTATGAGCCGACCTGCTAAATCACCACACCACAAACGCTGTCAAAATACTTATCCAAGTATATGTGACACGTCTTATCACACGTCAAAAGGCGCTCTCGAATGTTGTCGCAAATTCAAAGGAACACATAAATAATTCATTTTTTTCTCGCGAGCATCACTCAACGTCCTACGTTAATTGACTTCATCATATATCACTGGCAAACATTAGTACTGTGTTGGTAATATTAAGGTGTGGCTAGAGAATAAGCGGTTAGTTAAATCGTAGCGGGAAATATACGACATAGTACTATACTCCTTATATATCATTGACAGCCTCTGTGGTGTGATGGTTGAGCATGTCAGCTCATAGCCTTGAGGCGGCGGGTTCGGTTCCCGCGCAGGACAAATATTTGTGCACAGAAATAAAATCGCAAATACCTGTTTTGAGTCTGGGTTTTGTGGGACCATGGTCTTCGTAGTTCCTGGGTCCCTAGACACAGGGAGTCCTAGTTAGTACTGTAATCAGTGGGCGTTAATTATTTTATTTTTGGCTATTTTTTCACAAGGATAGCTTGTGAAAAAAATAGCCAAGGCTAGGATAGATTAGCAAAAAATAATCTATCAGTTCATATAATATATAGGTACATTATATATTTTCTGCAAAGTGTATGTCACTGAATTTCCCCTAAATGGCTTAATCATATTATATTGATTTATTTTTGTACCGAATTTAATTGTCCCAGGGCAAACCCGCTCCGCTTTTCTCATTACGTGTTTTATGAATCGCTCGTTTCGTGGCTTTTATAAGTCTCCCCTTTGTTGTCAGATGAGGGTGGTGTAGGGTTAGTTGAAAGGAAGCGATGAAGTGATGGAGATGAATTGAGGCTAAGCTGTGTTGTTAAACATTGTTTGCTAAAGTCAATCCCTCTTTCAGAGCGTAGAGTCCCAGCCAGCAATGGGTACTTGGATAGTTGATTGTATCCACAGAAAAAACATTATAAACTTCTATCAAATAAAATAATTCAGAATCACACAATCATACTCACATACAATCATAGAGTACAGTATTTGTGGTGTAGTGGTTGAGCAGATCGGCTCATAATCCGGAGGCAGCAGGTTCGATTACCGCGGCAGAACAAAAATTTGTGGCCAGAAAAAAAAACGCAAATTCTTTTTCTGAGTCTGGGTATTGTGGGACCATAGTCCTTGGGTCCCTAGACTCAGGGAATCCTATTTAGGGTCCATAATCTATGTATGTGATCATTGGGCGCTATTATTATTATACTGACTGGCCCAATAGCTTAGTTGGTAGTAACCCTGCCTTCTAAACTGTTGGTTGTAGGTTTGATTCCCACCCAGGACAATTTGTGTAATGAACGTCAATGTTTGTTGGGTCAGTGTTATAATGCATTCTATGTATGTATTTACAAAGAAAAAGTATCTAAGTATTGTATCAGTTATCTGGTTCTTTTAGCTTTGCTTAGTTTGGGCTAGATGGCGCTGTGTGAAATGTCCACAAATATTTTTTATTTTATTTATACTATTCCGCCGACTTTATTCTCGAACAGCAATGAAAAGCACTAATGCGTCTAATAGACACGTTGCCTATCTCATCTAACAAGCATCCACAGATCTGCAAATCTAATCTCTGGCTGTAGGAATTGGCCGGTCGGTAATACCGGTGCGGTTCGATAAAGATTAGCGACGCCTTTCCCTCGCCACCGCCGATTGGAAGCCCGATTGTTGCGGATATAATGGATGAATTACTACCAACTATTCTATTTGATAGCTTCCGAAACATACAATGCAGTTGTGGACGCTTTAATGCATCTATTCGCTTTTGACAAAAGGACGGAATTACGACCGAAATTCGAAGAGCACGCAGAATGTATAGCTTCAGAAGCACAAAAGTGTTTTTTATTCAAAAACCGTGTTTTTTTTTGATACCAAATGACATGACGAGCTAGTCGCTTACCTGATGTTAAGCGACACGACTGCCCATATCAATTGCAGTAACACTTGAAACTTTAAAGAATAGTTTCGCGTGACACTGCACTGCGCACGTCATTCTGAGACATCAGCACAGTCTAGCAATAAGGTTACTAGATTGTGAGATTAGGTCATAAAATCTCATTTGCCCAGAAATAAAACTAACTACAGTGCCCTTCAAACCGAAAGACAGTAGTGCACTACTGCTTGGCAGCAGAATAACTGGCAAAGTAACTACCTAGACGAACTTTGCAGAAAAGTCCTACCACCTAGTATAAATGCTTTTGAATAATAATTTTGCTCCTTAGCCACGCGTACAAGCTGTTCTAGAAAGTGATTTTGAACCGTCTCGCATGCCAGGTTCAATGAATTACAGACTCCCAAACAAGCCGATTTCTGAAATTGCTCTAAAACCATAGAACACCTTAGGCTACGCCAGATTATTCAGAAAACCGAAGAGTATAATCGGCCATTACGCCTAGTGCTTATGAACTATGAGAAATCCTATCGATACTTAGACAGTACAGGAGTTCTTATAGAGCGACCCCAAATTGAATATAGGTATAATAATAAGCGCCCAACTATCATATACATCCTGGACCCTAACTAGGGTTCCCTGTGTCTAAAGACCCAGGAACTACGAGGACCATGGTCCCACAACACCCAGACAGAACAAATACTTGCATCAAACCTGCCGCCTCCGGGTTATGAGTCGACCTGCTCAACCACCACACCGCAGAGGTATATCGAAGTGTTGAAGTGTTATACATCAAGGATACTATATCATGGTCTGATGATGAACGCTTCTGACAGTGATCAAAAGATCTTCACTGTCTCTTCCATTATACATCAGTTCAGTTAATTAATAATAATAATAATAATAATACGTGAGGACATCTCACACAACGCCATCTAGCCCCAAACTAAGCAAAGCTTGTACTATGGGAACCAGATAACTGATACAATACTTAGATACTTTTTGTTTGTAAATACATACATAGAATACAATATAACACCCAGACACAGAACAAACATCGATGTTCATCACACAAATGTTTGTCCTGGGTGGGAATCGAACCCACAACCCGCAGTTCAGAAGGCAGGGTCACTACCAACTGAGCTATCGGGTCAGTCAATTAACAGCTTTCTAACTTTTCTCATGCATGATTCGACCAAAATGTTTAACTTAAGTTCCTATTGACTACAGTTTCTATTGAATTTATTAAGTTTTTATTGTCAGCCTCTGTGGTGTGGTCGTTGAGCAGGTCAGCTCATAACCCAGAGGCGGCGAGTTGGATTCCACACAGAAAAAAAAACGCGCAGTTACTCGTTATTTCACAACACCCAGAGGTGTTGTGGGACCATGGTCCTCGTAGTTCCTGGGTCCCTAGACACATGGAATTTTAGTTAGAGTGCAGGATCTATGCATGCGATCGTTGGGCGTTATTATTATTATTATTATTTAAGACTTGATTATTTCTTAACTATCGATAATCTGTAACGCCCTTACTGTTTATTCAGCGCTCGATCGATTTTACATCATCAAAATATCGTGTTTCTTTCAAGGATTACGTTTCGTAATTTGTCGAGGACTGTCGAAGGGGATTTGTTTTCGCCAACGTTTGATGTCTTTTATCATCGCAGCTTCAAATTAATTAGGTAATTGTTTATGACACTTTCTCATTTGATCGATGTTCATTTTGTTTTTGGCATTTGTTACTCGGGTCTAAAGATTTTAAAGGATAGATTTAGCTATAGCGTCGGTTAGGTTTGCTCCTTTATCAGTCGCCACGGTACTATAGTATGGTAGTAATTATCCGTGGTCTTACTTATCCAACGTTTAAGTATTTAGAGTTCATGACCTTCGATGATATAAACATAAGTGTCAGTGAAATGGACACATAACATCCCTCAATGGATTTTTGGTAGGAAAACGAAAGAGATTGCGTCGCCGCATTGTATTATTTTCCAAAATTTGTGTTATTTTCAGTGTTAGTGCATAAATTGGTGGAAATTTAGTCCTTAAGTGCTGAATTACAGGCATGAGTGTGGGAAAGTGGTATAATGATGGTGAAACGTTTCTTTTTGTGTTGTTTCCTAAACTACATAGAAGCTTCTGGTAAAGTTGCCACTACTTTACTAGGAGTATGACTTGACTAGACTAGACTATGACTTAACCTGATGACTTGGACTGCGACTTGACTTGACACTATATAATATTAATTAATTTGAGAAATTATCAATTACTTGACACTGGCTAAATACACAAAAGTGTGGAGCCATAACCAAACAAAAAAAATAAACATCTCTCAAACCTATTATGATATATTAAGAGTTATAAAACAATTGACTATTCATGAAATCCTGGTTCCATTTTTGAAATGAAATGATGAAATGAAATGAAATGAAATGAAATGAAATGAAATGAAATGAAATGAAATGAAATGAAATGAAATGAAATATATTTATTCTAGACACACACAATGTAACACAATAATATAAATACAAATGAAAGCAATACAATAAGAGAGAAGAACATAATTAAGTGTCACATTATGTGATGTCAGGAATAGGTTCCGGCTCAGCATACAACTGAGGCTGAAAATTACAACCTCAGTTACTGATTTTCAGCCGAAACCCTAATTCATGACATCACGGACGGATTTCATACAAACTAAAAATAAAACGAATAAACGAGTACAGATGAAAACGAATAAAAATTAAACGACATTGCAGTTGAACAATATGAAAATTCGAGGGGGTTGTCAACGTCAACATAACATAAAAGACGTCAAACGCGTGACACATTACACACCTACAGCAAATATATTTGTACAATACATAGTATCCTCTACTTGGTCTGTGTTTATACATAAAACTAACATAAAATAATATACCACACAATGAAATACAATAAAATATACACTATTAAAGTTTATTAAAAAAACAAGTGACAAATAGTTGTCGAGTGAAAAAGAATAGAAGTGAAACATAGTGGTCTACCTACTTCCAAAATAGAAAAAGAAAATTAAGTACTCAACAAGTGTCGTAATTGAATAATGATATTCCTGCCTACACGGTTAACATACACAGTAGACAGGTGAGTAGTAGACAGATCTTTTACTGCAGCTTTTGTTCGTTCATGAGATGCAACTTCAAATGCGTCCTAAACGTTTGCACTGTTTTCAGACATCGGACAGGTGGAGGCAGATCATTCCAACATTTTGAGGCAGTGAATCTAAAGCTGCCACGAAAAGATACGGTCTTATGGGGGGGGGTCAGAAGTAGGAATTTGATTCGCCTGTTATATTTGCGCCTTTCGTGTGCCCAGCTCAGCTTTTGAAACAAATACTCAGGCATGTGATTTTTAATAACTCCAAAAAGTAAAGTAGCAAAATGAAGCTGCCGGCGAGATTTCATTTTCATAAGATTTGCGTTATTTAGGAAAGGTGTTACATGACCTCGAAAAGGAACATTAAAACAAAAACGGGCACAAGAATTTTGTACTCTCTGGATGAGTCTCTCAGTTCTAGATAGAAGACACGGTCCAAAAACCACATCGGCGTAATTCAGTTTTGAAAGGACGAGTGACTCACACAAAGCTATCCTAAGAGCTACACTAAGGTAAGGCCTAACTTTATATAACACTCTCAGTCTATAGAAGCAGTTACGCACTGCTTCCTGAATATGGTGCTCAAAACGAAGATTACAGTCCATTATTAAACCCAAGTTACGAGCCTCAGAGACACCTTCAATAGGTTCATTTAAAATAGAAACCTGTGGGTTGTGACTTTTTATGTTCTCAACTTGCTTTTTAGAACCCATCACCAAATATTTTGATTTAGTAGGATTCAAGACCATGCAATTAGAAACAGACCATTTTGCTAAATTGTCAAGGTCTTCATTGATATTATTTACAGCAGCATCAGTATCACTGGGATGAAAATGTAGATACATCTGAAAATCATCGGCGTAAATATGATACTGGCAAAACTTGATTTTGCTTATGATATCCGCACTGTACAGTATAAAAAGAATAGGTCCAAGAATGGATCCTTGAGGAACACCTCGAAGGTTATATGAGCGAGATGAAAAAGCCTTTTTACCATCGAGACCTGTTATTTCTACAATTTGAGACCGCAACTTTAAGTAACTATCGAACCATTTAATTGTGCCTGCGTCAAATCCATAGTAAGCCAATTTAGATAAAAGAAGGGAAATGTTAATAGCATCAAATGCACGCGAAAAATCAAGCAGCACTAGAATAGTACCCATGCCACGATCCTGAGCAGCCAGGATGTTGTCAACAACATCAAGCAACGTCGTCGCCGTACTACGCCCTTTACGAAAACCTGACTGATTGACAGGCAAGATATGTTCAGTTTCAAGGTATTTAACCATTTGAATACATACAACTTTCTCTAAGATTTTGGACATACATGGCAAGATGCTTATAGGTCGTAAGTCTTTTACAGATGACAGATTTTGCTTCTTAGGAATAGGTTTTATCAAAGAAATTTTCCACAAATCAGGCACTGTACTAGTTAATATAGATAAGTTAATTATCTTTGTAATTATGGAAAGCGTATTAGGCAATGTAATTAAAATCATCTGTAAAGAGATGTGATCTACACCTTCCGCGTTCGAAGAAAGGCCTCTTATTATACTGGCCACCATCTCTTCACTAACTGGTCCAAGTTTAAAGACAGACTTATTAAAACGATGATATTCAAAATATGTTAGATCAGAAATACTTACAAAATCTTTACCAGGCACATCAAGAAATTGAGAATTGATAACGTTAGGGTCATTACAAAAAGAAGGTAATTCTGCATTAATTTTGCTGTTAGGAATAACTGTACTTTTAAGGTTTTTCCATAATTTTTTAGGATTATTAATATTTTGGTTAATATGTCTATCAAAGTATACTTTCTTTTCTTGGTACATAGCATTTATTACCGTTTGTTTCATATCTTTGTAAGATTCTTTGTGTATGTTTGATTTTGATACCTTATATTTATTGTGACAGTGATCTCGGATGAGCATCATATCTTTAATGGTGTCAGTAATCCATGGGTATGATTGTTTCTTTACGAGAATGGATTTCTTAGGGGCATGAAGGTCGAATAGTGTAACAATGGCCTTGTTAAACATTGATACCATGTCATTTACATTGTTTATAGATTCCATTTCAAGCCAATTAATTTGGTTTAAGTCTTGGTTAAAAAATTCTAAAAGTATATTTTTTAATGGTCGGTAAACAATAACATGAGGTATCGGCTTTTCTGCTTTAATGTTAAACTCTACACAAACTATAGCATGATTTCCTAGTTCAGGAATATGATTAACACTACTGGACCGAATTTTAGCATCCGTACACACTAAATCAATAAGAGTTTCACTGTGATTAGTGAAATGTGTAGGCTCAGTTATCAACTGTTTAAGGTTTGTGTAATCCAAAAATGTCTGTAATAATTTACTTTTGTTATCTGAAAGATTAAGCATATTAATGTTGAAATCTCCTACAATTGAAATATAATCGCAATCACCAAAACTGGACACCGACTGGGTCAAACCATCTAGGAATATATTAACATCCAGCCAGGGAGGTCGATAAGCTGTACCAATAATTATCTTGCGCGAACCAGCCCTAAGACTCAGCCACATCTGCTCAACAGATGCGGTGGGAGGGTGAGGGCAAGTTCGCACATTGATACCACGCTTTATATAAAAGCCAACCCCGCCCCCGCGGCCCGCGCGCACAGTCGCCGGCCGCGGCGTGTGCCGCAACCTGTACCCGGGCACCACGGGCGCGCGGCCGTCTTCGCCGTCTCTCAACCATGTTTCATTAATGGCCATGATGTCAACTCCCAATCTTTGCACTGCCACAATAAATTCATCATGTTTAGTACCTAGTGAGCCAGCATTGAATAATCCAACTTTCAACTGTTTATTAGCCATTATAATATAATATCGTATTTTACCAAGCATGGAAACTTCAAACATACACAGACGAACAAGCTAACAAATCCACTTACATGAATTAACACAAAATAACTGTTAAAGAAAACAAGTTCAAAAAATAAACACTGAAATATTACTGTAATATGACCTTTACGATTTGCCGTGTGGTACTTGCAAACCAACCGTGTAAATTTACAAGAAGAGAAAAATGGATACCGAGTACCAAATATGTATTTAATTTTAAAAATAATCATTGATCTAAAAATATATTTAATAAAATTATAATAATTTATTATACTAAAACAAGTAGGATACAGTGTATAATACAGTATTTCCCGATTATGTACATGAATAAATACATTAACAAAGATGTCATTAGTTTTCCTAATAGAATGGTAGTTATAATTAATTTTACATCCGAGACAAGTTAGGCAATATAATATGAATCTAAATAAAATAATGATCTCAAACTTTTTCAGAACTAAAAACCCGATCAAAGTCAGCCTCTGAGCGTATGAAATACGCTTGCTTCCCGTCACTCTGCCGTGCAAAGATGCGCCCTCTCTTAGTCCACGAGTAACGCCATTGTCGCTTACGACATTCTTCGCGCACCCGGTGGAACAACAGCCGATTGGTTTTCGTAAGGCGCTCGTTGACGTAGACACGCCGAGGCGCTCCCGCCAGTCCGATGTCTGCCGTGGTGAAATTACGTCGCACGCGCGCGGCCTGCAGCAACTCGTCCCGCAAGTGTCGGCGTGCCAGGCGCACGACGACGCGGCGTGCGCGACCGCGCGCCCCGCCGCCCTCGCCAGTGGCGCTTGCGCCTACCGAGCCCACGCGCTCCGCAAACACAATGTCTCTAGGCTCTAAAGCGACCCCTAGTTTTGCGGCTAAGACGGTGACAGTTTGCTGGACATTTTCGCCCTTCTCCTCGGGTAAATGACCGATGTCCAAGTCAGACAAAAGCGCCTCCTGGTCACGTTCGGCTAGTTCCATCGTGAGTTGAGCAACAGTCAGCTGGAGCTCAGTGATCTCATTAACAGGCTTTTCTCTGTGCTCAATCGCTTCTAGCCTTCGCTCAAATCCGTCCATCCGGCTCTTCATACTTGCCATAGTGTCACGGAACTCTTTTCGGAACTCGCGCGATTCGGCCATGTATTCTGCGAGTTCTATCCGCATGTTGCGAAAATCCTGTTCCAAGACCGGGGACGCTGCGAGCGTCGGCGCCAATATAGGGAGTGAAGGGAGTACCGTTTCAGTAGGAGGTGATCGGGCAGCAGTGGCCTTGCGCGTGGGTGGCGGAGCAACAGCCCCGCAGATTCCTTTTACCGGAGTGCTGCTGTTATCGCCTTTGCGTTCCTTTTTTTTACATTCCGGGCAAACCCAATCCTTTGGCAAAACTACCCCGTCAGTAATCGCTACACAACCCTTATGAAAAATGAAGGGGCATAATGTACACGTAGCGACACCTGTCGACGAGAGAAATTTGCCGCAAGCTGAGCACTTGGCCATTATGCGAGACTTGATCGATATAGATGTGCAAGCTGACTTAGCTATGTGATTGTAATGGTACAGCTACTACACGCTAGATGGCGAGGTAAAAAAAGATAGACTGCAGATAGATTTGAATAATCTACCCACTTCCAGAATCGTGAATCTTGGATCACACCACTATAAAATTGCCTATTACTGCACCAAGCCGACCACGTAAGGGCCTGCAAACACTAACACAGCCACTCTGATTGCCGCTGCACTCACTGAATATAACTTTACTGTGATCGAAAAGGAATTACTAATTTTAAAAGCTTAAATTTATGCGAGCGTATCGCCATCCGTGACGTCACCGTATTTTGATGTTGATTTCATGATTATCATTGATTAATATAGTTTCCGAGAGTCGTACCGTATCAACAAATAAACCAATAAATAAATAAATAAATAATAAATAAATAAATAAATGTGTGTGGACATCTCACACAACGCCATCTAGCCCCAAACTAAGCAAAGCTTGTGCTATGGGAACCAGATAACTGATACAATACTTAGATACTTTTTTGTTTGTAAATACATACATAGAATACAATATGACACCCAGACACAGAACAAACACCTATGTTCATCACACAAATGTTTGTCTTGAGTGGGAATCGAACCCACAACCCACAGTTCAGAAGGCAGGGCTACTACCAACCAACCAATACAAGCTTGTAATAAATCAATAAGTGATCGTGAAGTATAAGCTATAAAGGCTTAACTGATTTGGATGAAATTTCCCAAATGGGTTTCTTATAAAACCGTGGTAATTGTAGGATATACTTTTAAATACAAAATTAAACAAGAATTATATTCTATAGTTTAGGCAGTGGGGCTGTGGTGAAATGTCCATAAATATTTAATTAAATATCTCATTAACTAGCAGCAAACAACTGGATTCCCAAACTCAAAGACTTGTACCTATCCGAGATAATGATCCCGCATCGCACTCGGGTACAGCTGGGTACATGACGCGTCAGACGGATACTGTGTCAAAACCCGGTACAATTTCTCTGCTGTGTATCTACACAGCCCGCATCCCCCCCTTATTTTTAGGGGTGGTCCAAAGCATGGCATTATAACCTTTGTCTTCATAGGTGTAAGATATAATGTCTTCAGTTTTCATAAAAGAAGATAGAAATAATTGGTTTTTTCTTCAAGAAATTACCAATGAAATAATTGGTTATTTCTTCAAGAAATAACCAATTATTTCTTTCTTCTTTTCCCCAAAGTTTAAGGTGGATGGTCCACAATTAAGCAGTCTTCTTGCTTTAATTGTTTGAATTAATGGCATTCAATAATAACACTCAAAAATCACATACATACCCTAACTAGAAACCCAGGTACTAAGAGGACAATGGTCCTACAACACCCAGTTTCATTCTGTGCACAAATACTTGTCCTGTCACGGAAATCGAACCTACCACCTCGGAGCTATGAGCCAATCTGCTCAACCATCACACCACAGAGGCTGTCAATGGGACATGGTAATTAAAATCTTACATAATCTCATCATCAATAGCAAATTGTTATAGAGGGGATGAAAGAGACCTATTTAGGTACAAGATGCTTAGCACACATGCGTATCGAAGGTGCCAACAATTCGAATGCCTAAATGTGCCTAAATAGGTCATTCACCAATCATACGTCCTCCAAATGGGAAGTGGTCAACCTTACTTACGGATCAACGCAAGCGCAATCAATGCGTTGCCTACCCAGTAATAAGATTTATAGTGCTGCATGTTGTAGTCAGTGAAAAGACTTCTGGTGCAAGCTCATTACGTACATCTATGTATATATATTAAACTCAAAGGTGACTGACCGACATAGTGATCTATCAACGCACAGCCCAAACCACTGGATGGATCGGGCTGAAATTTGGCGTGCAGGTAGGTGTTATGACGTAGGCATCCGCTAAGAAAATTTTTCGAAATTCCACCTTAATGGGGGTAAAATGGGTGGTTGAATTATTTTCCCATAGGCCACGCCGCGGGCGAAGCTGTGGGCAGAAGCTCGTTATAGATGTATCGCAAGAAAACGCGCTTAATCGAATTTTCAGTTTCGGATTGGACTATAAATAAATATATATTTGTGGACATTTCACACAACGCCATCTAGCCGCAAACTAAGCAAAGCTTGTACTACGGGTACCAGAAAACTGATAGAATACTTATATACTTTTAATGCATACATAGAATAAAATGTAACACCCAGACACAGATCAAACATCTAGGTATATCACACAAATGTTTGTCCTGGATGGGATAAAACCCACGACTTATATATAGCTCAGAAGGCAGAGCTACTACCAACTAAGCTATCAGGCCAGTCGTAACTTTTTTTATTGTTTGATAGGTTTGCGGTGACCAAATTGTTTGTTAATGTCAGCCTTAAGAGGACTTATTTACGAGGTGGTTTCAAAATGATCATATTTAACCTTTTATTATGTGGATTGGAACGATTTTGGAACCCTCAAATTTTGCATTAAAAAATGAGTGTGCTTTAGACCACATAACTAAAGCAAAACTTCTTTAGTTTAGCTCCATCTATCGGCCGGTATAACTTTGCTTTTGTTTTTTTAATGTTAATTTTACATAATTGTAATTTGTCATTTTATTGGATATACCAAGACAATAATACAATTTTTTTGCATAGGTGTCTGTTTTGTGTCATATTGTATTCTATGTATGTATTATTACAAACAAAAAGTATCGAAGTATTGTATCAGTTATCTGGTTTCCATAGTACAAGCTTTGCTTAGTTTGGGACTATATAGTGCTGTGTGAAATGTTCACACATATTATTAATATTTATTATTATAATTTGTAACTTTGTTATGTTGGCAATAGAGATGTACGTGAATCATCTTCCGTTCACCTCGCTACGCATTCTTCAGCTTACTCTCCAAGTCAAGAGTGCGTAAATAAGTTTTTCTTTTAAAATATATATTCAAGTATGAGTCTTATTACTTGAAAATAAGTCAGCTATTTCAAATCGCAGACGCTCATAAATTCTACCACATAATAGTGTGCTTACTATCAGCGCGTAGCAGGCACCCGGTCAATTTGCTGTATCGCACATTATACGTACCACAGAAATACAAATGTTTTGCTCTAAACACCATTAACTATAGCCTGTATTCCCGTGCAGTAAGGTCGGGTGTCGTTTGGATCCCATCAATCGCTTCATCTCTGAAGCCCGAAGATTATTACAGTCGAATATGGAACGTTCCACGTGGAGTTATGGGGTGGTATTGATGTGAAAAAGGTTGGTTTTGATCAGTTTTGTGGTGTTTCGAGGAAAATATTTTTTATTTAGTAAAAATTTTTGCCGTCAGCAAGATTTGAACCCGTGCCTTCCAACTCATCGGATTTGCAGCAACTGAGCTATGGGTGGATGTCCAGTGGTTGAGACAATATTTAGGACTATATTTTGTACCAACTAAGCAGGTGTAGTTTACACTTTAATATCTTTTCCACCATAGCATTATTATTTAATTGTAGTTTTAACTTTTGTCAGGTTTAAAAAAGTAGTTTTATATATATTTTAAAGATAAAACGAGACTTTTAGTTAGTCAGTCAGTTATTTTCGTAGAAGTCATAATCATGTTTTGTACGCAAATAGACGCGTTTTATCTTTACAATATGATTTCAAGTCACCAAAGTTTAAAAAGTGTATTCGTTTTATAATACCTAAATAATTTGAATATAGCTGTTTTCGCCCGTTCTAAGACTGATGGCCGTTTTTTAATTTATACTTTCCCGGTCGTATAGTAAATTGGTTGACTCGTGGTTGACTGTAGTTATCAATCAATCATCAGTCAACCTAATCTTTCATCAATCAATCAATTACCATTAATCATTTTTTAAATGACAGATAAAGTTTAGTCCAAACGGCTAGACACAGAGATTTGATACTTGGAGGGTTATATTTTATAGCGTGAACAGCCACTGTCTTTTTTGAAAATTCAGTTCTAACCTATTAGCTGGTTAAAGATTGCGTTGAAAAAAACCCGGGTACAGCCGCGGGGCACCCTTAGTTAAATAACAAAAATGGTGAAATCAAAACACGATTAAAAGGACGTCTAAAATTAATAATAAAAAATTAAAACTAAACTAAGGTATTAAAGATTTGATTAAATTGGGTAATTCAGACGTAGGTTTAAAATGAAAAGGAAATCTCGATGGAACATATTTTTATTTTTTTTTTATGTTAAGGAATGACGTGACGAGCTAGCCGTTTGCCTGATGTTAAACGACACGGCTGCCCATATCAGCTGCAGTGTCACTCGGAACTCTAAAGTATAGAGTTTCGCGTGACACTGCACTGCGCACCTCAACCTGAGACATCAGCACAATCTAGTAATAAGATTACTAAACTGTGAGATCAGATCATAAAGTCTCATTTGCCCAGTAATTTCACTAGCTACAGTGCCCTTCAAACCGGAACACAACAGTGCTTGCGCACTACTGCTTGGCGGCAGAATAACTGGCAAAGCGGTGGTACCTACCTAGATGAACTTTGCAGTAAAGTCCTACCACCTAGTAAAACATAACTACAAAGTGTGAGACTTCATAAATGACCTTGGAGTATTCAGTTTTTTGTTTGACACATAATCATTCATGTGTGTGCTTTTTACATGAGATTTAATTTAATTACGCTTTAAATTTACTGATTGGAAAATGTTCGATACCGCCAAGCAACTTGTTATAAAATCGTATACAATTTCCCATGAATTAGCTTTAAATTTCACTGGCTTTGGGCGCCCTCTTAAGCCACAGCTAACTTTAATAACCCGCAAATGTGCCCTACCAAGTCCAGAAAGTAATCGCAGATCACCATTAATCTCCAGGACGGCAGTGCGTTGGAAATCTGTCAGACCCTATTAAACTTGGTGGAGCAGAGCCGTCGGTGTTAGTTTAGACTTGGGGGAATTGTGTTAAAAGGTTCCAATTGAGGGATAGATACCGGTACCAAGGAGGATAACGGAGGATGACGGAGGAGGTTATTTGTCTGTTTTTTTGGGTTGTTTTGGCTCCACGCTTTTCTGTATTTAGCCAGTGTCAAGTAATTGGTAAATTGTGTTTAGAGCGATCTCAAGTTAATGATATTTCACGCAGATATGTGTCAAGTCACAGTTCAAGTCATAGTTTAGTCAAGTCATACTCCTAGTAAAGTGGTGGCAACTTTACCAGAAGCTTCTATGGAGTTTTGGAAGCAACACGAAATGAAACTGTTCACCATAATTATACCACTTTCCCACACTCATGCCTGTGATTTAGCTCTTAACGAATAAAATGCCACCAATTTTATGCACTAACACTGCAAATAACACAAGTTTTGGAAAATAAAACAATGTGGCGACGCGATCTTTTTAGTTTTCCCGCCAACACTGTTATATTAATTCATTTTTCGCTTTTAAGTCCCTTTTAGTGGTTTTTAAATCGGTGTAATAAAAATAAAAAAAGTTAAAAATACAAATAGTTTATTTTATACATTTATTTATTGTTCCACGTTATTTATTTATTTATTATTTATTTATTGAACACCAGATAATGTACATGATGATAATAATAATACAAAAATTACATTACATAAAGGCTAAGTAAATTAGCGAGTATAAATTTAAAACAAATTTGTATACTTATAGTAAAATTTTATAGGATAATATAAAAAATATTAAAAGAGTGACAAAACCTTTAACAACATAAACATTACAGATTTTAAAAAATCAGAGAATTTTTACTGTAGATTTAATTAAACTTGCATATGCTACCTACAAAAAAGGCTACTGCATTGTTTTTTGAGATCCAGTTGTATTCTTGAATTAACCTATTGATAGGCGCGTTTTGACCAAGATTGGATTTACTAATTTATCTTTTCTCTTTCGTAATAATTAAAATATACCACAGCCCGGTGTGAAACGAAGCCTGAAATGTTAGACCTCCAGATTAGTTCCAAAGCGCCGTCTCATTGTGCTCGCAACGGGGCATAGCCAGCGAAATGGCGCATAAACCCCTAAATTCATTAATAACAGGCTCGAGAATCGATATCGGTTGATAGTGAAGATAACAATCACATAGGTGTTTGTTCTGTACCTGGGTGTTATATTGTATTCTATGTATGTATTTACAAACAAAAAGTATCTAAGTATTGTATCAGTTATCTGGTTCCCATAGCACAAGCTTTGCTTAGTTCGGGGCTAGATGGCGCTGTGTGAGACGACAAAAAAAAACATGTTATCTAGTAACATGAATGTGATTGTTATCTTAACTAGGTGGTAGGACTTTTCTGCATAGTTCGTCTAAGTAGGTACGACCGCTTTGCCAGTTAATCTGCCGCCAAGCCAAATCTGTGCGCAAGCATTGGTGTGTTCCGGTTTGAAAGGCACTGTAGCTAGTGAAATTACTGGGCAAATTAGACTTTATGACCTGATCTCACAGTGTAGTAATCTTATTGCTAGAATGTGCTGATGTATCAGGATGACGTGAGTCCAGTGTCGCGCAAAACTGTACTTTTGAGTTTCGAGTGTCACTGCAGCTGATATAGGCAGTCGTATCGCTTAACATCAGGCGAGTGACCAGCTCGTCATATCATTCCGTAACAAAAAAAAAATGAAACATGTAAAGATATCGCAAGATGATTGTCTTCGATTATATTTCTGTTATTGTTGACTTCATCTAATTGTTTTCGGCCTATTTGTTTTTACGACTCATTAGTCGTTGTAATTAGTGAGACGTAATGAGCAATTTATGTGATTTGATGAGAACGTTTTTCTTTTACGAATAAGCGTTTTTGTTGGGAACATTACTGCAGTTAATTGTTTTTAGATGTTGCTGTTTTGTATTTAGTTTAACTAACTGAATAACCATAGTAAAGTTATAGACAATATTTACTAAGACTTAATTTATGAACAAAATATAATATTTTTAGAAGATTGTGGCTCAGTACTATTTCAATCAGTTTTCACACCGATGCATCCAGGCTCAAACCCGACTTGACTAATTGAATAAGAAATTATATATTATTATTATTATTTTTTAAAAGAGTTTATAGACTCCGGGTTATGCATGGATTCAAACTATAGGCCTTCAGCATGCGCACCGGGCCGTGTCCGGAGCAAGAGTGATCCGTAGTAAACCGAGCGCTCCCTTTTTATAGCCAGATGGATGGGGGAGCGATGAAAGTTACCGGTGTTGCCACTGTAATAAGTTTAAATGCTACCACAGGGTAAATTACGATGCTCGATCACTGCCCGCTGCGCATAGAGTTTACAACTGATCACTCATATTAAATGGAGTAAAAAAAAAATATATTGTTTATATTCGTAGCAGGAACATATGGTTAGCATTCCTGCTCAAAATCCAAATTTTCCCTCCATAATTAAGTTGGTTATCTTAAATCAATTTCCAACGTGGATTTGCACACACAGCCATCTGCACCAGCTATAAAGCATGAAGTGGTCGTTATACCGACTAATGTAAATGAACCCTCATCCGGTAATCGACCAGTTATGTAGGCACAGAATGAAAAAAGTTTTTAACACCGTTTCTCCAGATCTGGCTAAATCTGGTTTAGGCGTGGACCAAATGACATTATAAAGTTACTGAGTTTTCATTAAAATGTGGACGGAATGAGTCTCGAAAAGTTTGGAAAACGATTTAAAAGTTAATTGACAGGAAAAATTGAAAATTCGTTAAATTCAGTAAAACGTGCGGACGAAATACATAAATGCTATTTATTTTCTTATCAAAATTTAAATAAATGAGTGACTAGCTGCGCCCCGCAGTTTCACCCGCGGATAAAATGTAGCCTATGTGTTAATCCACAATACAAGTTATCTCTATTCCAAATTTCATTCAAATCCGTTTGGCCGTTACAGCGTGAAAGATTAACAAACATCCACACATACATACTTTCGCGTTTATATATCGGTAGAATTTATAGCAGTGTAGTAAAGAAACAATTTAAATCATTACGTATCCATCCTTAAACCATGCCTACTAGCTACCGTGATATTTGATCTCATGTTTAAATTTGAAGGGGTGAGAACAAAAAGGGTTTAACTGATTTTTTTCACAAAATGACTTATGGGTATCGTTGGATTCAGCGTGAAATTATCTACAATAATACATTCTCAAAATACCGAAATGAAGCTTGAATCTCGAGATTTTGAGTCTAATAACGGTTTATCTGTCACAGGAGTACAGTTCGCTTAGTATAAACACATTATTATATTTATTTTATCATATTATATTTTTACAGTACTTGTATGAATTAGTACTATATTTAGTATTTTAAAATAAATCCAGCAACGGAAACTTACATAAACCTTTTCTATAGCTTATAAGAACTCTACATTAAAATGCGCCGTTGAAGTTTAAAGTCAATTTTCTCGAAACTATCAATTTGTCAGTTAGTGTCAAACCCTTTTTATTCTCAACTCTTCAATCCTTTACCTTTTATAACCAACTTTTGGAGTTGTGGGTTGAAATTCTGTTCGTGATTTAAAATTATCCTTTATTATAAATACAAAAGTACGTTAGGTACTTCGCGAGAATGGTGATAATTTTGGTACTATAGTATAGTATATATACGAGTCAGCTGCGCAATTTCAAATGATTTTTGATTTATTTATTTATTTCATTTGATTTAGCTCTTAACGAATAAAATGCCACCAATTTTATGCACTAACACTGCAAATAACACAAGTTTTGGAAAATAAAACAATGTGGCGACGCGATCTTTTTAGTTTTCCCGCCAACACTGTTATATTAATTCATTTTTCGCTTTTAAGTCCCTTTTAGTGGTTTTTAAATCGGTGTAATAAAAATAAAAAAAGTTAAAAATACAAATAGTTTATTTTATACATTTATTTATTGTTCCACGTTATTTATTTATTTATTATTTATTTATTGAACACCAGATAATGTACATGATGATAATAATAATACAAAAATTACATTACATAAAGGCTAAGTAAATTAGCGAGTATAAATTTAAAACAAATTTGTATACTTATAGTAAAATTTTATAGGATAATATAAAAAATATTAAAAGAGTGACAAAACCTTTAACAACATAAACATTACAGATTTAAAAAAATCAGAGAATTTTTACTGTAGATTTAATTAAACTTGCATATGCTACCTACAAAAAAGGCTACTGCATTGTTTTTTGAGATCCAGTTGTATTCTTGAATTAACCTATTGATAGGCGCGTTTTGACCAAGATTGGATTTACTAATTTATCTTTTCTCTTTCGTAATAATTAAAATATACCACAGCCCGGTGTGAAACGAAGCCTGAAATGTTAGACCTCCAGATTAGTTCCAAAGCGCCGTCTCATTGTGCTCGCAACGGGGCATAGCCAGCGAAATGGCGCATAAACCCCTAAATTCATTAATAACAGGCTCGAGAATCGATATCGGTTGATAGTGAAGATAACAATCACATAGGTGTTTGTTCTGTACCTGGGAGTTATATTGTATTCTATGTATGTATTTACAAACAAAAAGTATCTAAGTATTGTATCAGTTATCTGGTTCCCATAGCACAAGCTTTGCTTAGTTCGGGGCTAGATGGCGCTGTGTGAGACGACAAAAAAAAAACATGTTATCTAGTAACATGAATGTGATTGTTATCTTAACTAGGTGGTAGGACTTTTCTGCATAGTTCGTCTAGGTAGGTACCACCGCTTTGCCAGTTAATCTGCCGCCAAGCCAAATCTGTGCGCAAGCATTGGTGTGTTCCGGTTTGAAAGGCACTGTAGCTAGTGAAATTACTGGGCAAATTAGACTTTATGACCTGATCTCACAGTGTAGTAATCTTATTGCTAGAATGTGCTGATGTATCAGGATGACGTGAGTCCAGTGTCGCGCAAAACTGTACTTTTGAGTTTCGAGTGTCACTGCAGCTGATATAGGCAGTCGTATCGCTTAACATCAGGCGAGTGACCAGCTCGTCATATCATTCCGTAACAAAAAAAAAATGAAACATGTAAAGATATCGCAAGATGATTGTCTTCGATTATATTTCTGTTATTGTTGACTTCATCTAATTGTTTTCGGCCTATTTGTTTTTACGACTCATTAGTCGTTGTAATTAGTGAGACGTAATGAGCAATTTATGTGATTTGATGAGAACGTTTTTCTTTTACGAATAAGCGTTTTTGTTGGGAACATTACTGCAGTTAATTGTTTTTAGATGTTGCTGTTTTGTATTTAGTTTAACTAACTGAATAACCATAGTAAAGTTATAGACAATATTTACTAAGACTTAATTTATGAACAAAATATAATATTTTTAGAAGATTGTGGCTCAGTACTATTTCAATCAGTTTTCACACCGATGCATCCAGGCTCAAACCCGACTTGACTAATTGAATAAGAAAGTATATATTATTATTATTATTTTTTAAAAGAGTTTATAGAATCCGGGTTATGCATGGATTCAAACTATAGGCCTTCAGCATGCGCACCGGGCCGTGTCCGGAGCAAGAGTGATCCGTAGTAAACCGAGCGCTCCCTTTTTATAGCCAGATGGATGGGGGAGCGATGAAAGTTACCGGTGTTGCCACTGTAATAAGTTTAAACGCTACCACAGGGTAAATTACGATGCTCGATCACTGCCCGCTGCGCATAGAGTTTACAACTGATCACTCATATTAAATGGAGTAAAAAAAATATATATATTGTTTATATTCGTAGCAGGAACATATGGTTAGCATTCCTGCTCAAAATCCAAATTTTCCCTCCATAATTAAGTTGGTTATCTTAAATCAATTTCCAACGTGGATTTGCACACACAGCCATCTGCACCAGCTATAAAGCATGAAGTGGTCGTTATACCGACTAATGTAAATGAACCCTCATCCGGTAATCGACCAGTTATGTAGGCACAGAATGAAAAAAGTTTTTAACACCGTTTCTCCAGATCTGGCTAAATCTGGTTTAGGCGTGGACCAAATGACATTATAAAGTTACTGAGTTTTCATTAAAATGTGGACGGAATGAGTCTCGAAAAGTTTGGAAAACGATTTAAAAGTTAATTGACAGGAAAAATTGAAAATTCGTTAAATTCAGTAAAACGTGCGGACGAAATACATAAATGCTATTTATTTTCTTATCAAAATTTAAATAAATGACTGACTAGCTGCGCCCCGCAGTTTCACCCGCGGATAAAATGTAGCCTATGTGTTAATCCACAATACAAGCTATCTTTATTCCAAATTTCATTCAAATCCGTTTGGCCGTTACAGCGTGAAAGATTAACAAACATCCACACATACATACTTTCGCGTTTATATATCGGTAGAATTTATAGCAGTGTAGTAAAGAAACAATTTAAATCATTACGTATCCATCCTTAAACCATGCCTACTAGCTACCGTGATATTTGATCTCATGTTTAAATTTGAAGGGGTGAGAACAAAAAGGGTTTAACTGATTTTTTTCACAAAATGACTTATGGGTATCGTTGGATTCAGCGTGAAATTATCTACAATAATACATTCTCAAAATACCGAAATGAAGCTTGAATCTCGAGATTTTGAGTCTAATAACGGTTTATTTGTCACAGGAGTACAGTTCGCTTAGTATAAACACATTATTATATTTATTTTATCATATTATATTTTTACAGTACTTGTATGAATTAGTACTATATTTAGTATTTTAAAATAAATCCAGCAACGGAAACTTACATAAACCTTTTCTATAGCTTATAAGAACTCTACATTAAAATGCGCCGTTGAAGTTTAAAGTCAATTTTCTCGAAACTATCAATTTGTCAGTTAGTGTCAAACCCTTTTTATTCTCAACTCTTCAATCCTTCACCTTTTATAACCAACTTTTGGAGTTGCGGGTTGAAATTCTGTTCGTGATTTAAAATTATCCTTTATTATAAATACAAAAGTACGTTAGGTACTTCGCGAGAATGGTGATAATTTTGGTACTATAGTATAGTATATATACGAGTCAGCTGCGCAATTTCAAGTGATTTGTGATAATTCAGCCAGCATTGTACGCGGTATTAGCATAAGAATATGAGCTCCAGCACAGCTTCCGCATCATTTTTCTTGCACAATTTTCTTCCCGGAACCATCTTTCAACGTCTTGTTGCAACTTGTGAGCGTCTCTTATGGGAGCACTTTGAGGATTATTTACCACGAGCTTTATGGAGAGCAGCTTAAGATAGTTTAAAAATAATATATTATTTTCTAGAATGGAACTAAAGAGTGAGTGTTCTACTGTGTTCCGGTTTGAAGGGAGTCTAGTGAAATTACTGGGCAATTGAGACTTTATGATCTGGGAATCACGGAACTTTGATTGCAATGAAACAAGAGAAATTTCATTCCTGATTTGAAAATTTCCATAGTAACAATGCACATAAACTGCGTATTAAAACGGTTAAATCCATACAAATTGGGTTTCTATTAGTTGCAATCAAGTTAGGTGATCATTTAGCTGATCTTACAGTCGAGAAATCTTATTACCAGACTGTGCTGATGTCTCAGGATGATGTACGCAGTAATATAATAAAAATAACGCGAAACTTTATATTTTAGAGTTCCAAGTGACACTGTTCTTTTATAGGCGGACGTGTCGCTAAAAAACTAAAGAGTTGATGTTTTCAGTAAAATCTTGCAGGATGCGTTTTGAAATGCCTAATAAAGTTGCGACAATTACACATGCGTGGCTTTCTGCAGTCAGTTTGCAGTTAACAAAACTGCTCGCTGCCTGCAAGTGGGCTGCGAAGTCTTAACAGTTTCGATGCACCTTGTCAACTGAACAAAAACTACATTTTAAGTGCAATTTTGCAGCTGGCGTACAGTTTAAATGAAGCCCCATCGACCACCCAGACTCAGAACAAGTAATTGCGTTTTTTTTTTCTGTGCACAAATACTTGTCCTGCCGTGGGAATTGAACCAGCCGGTCCAGGCTATGAGCCGACCTGCCCAACTAACACACCACAGAGGCTGTCAATGAAAAACCATCTCACAATTGGTCCCAAAACGTAACGAACGATCATAAAGTCTTCCATTATAAAATTTGTTTATAATAGCTTGCATTCGTCAGCTTCTAAGTTTGCACTTATCTCCCTAGCCCAATTTCGCTTACGCTTGTCAAACTCGTGTCAAGTCAACATGCCAAATACTGTACGCTCATTGGTTGAGGCAGACGATGATCAACAGTCAACCAATGAGCGTTCAGTTCTACCAAGTTGACACAAATTTAACAAAAAGTATATAAGAACCCTTGGGAAAATATTGCTTAGCTAAGTTGTGTTTTAATATATCCTAGTACAGACGGGCACAAGAGAGCTATAAAAATCCTTTTAATATGATGACATAATTTTCTGTTATAATTTAAGCATGTTTATTTTTTATCCTAAAACGATACAGCACCTACAAATACACCCGAGGGATATTATTCATATCTGAAACACAAATCTACGTCAGAATTGAAATGATAGGAAGGTACCTGCTACTCGGGTATGAAGGCCAGAATTGTGTAACACGAGAATATTAGGCAGAGAGACAGAAACGCGATACTTCACATCCATTTCGTCGGACGATCCTATCGCAGCCGTATCGGCCGTAGGATCATCGGACCAGTCTAGCTCGTGTGGCCCAGTACCGTTTTCAGTTCGCACCCTAACCGTGCTAGTTGCCTTCCATATTTCACGGCTGGGCGTCTTACGCGCTCTCTAGGTGACGCTATTAAAGATCGGTAGAGACCACAAGTATCAGCGCGTACAAAAAAAACCCATAAAAACTGAAGAGTCCGTAGTTGCCTTCAAAGAGGTGGTTCTCAAATTGGTTGTGCTTTTTTTCGTTTTTTTACAAGTAATAATAATAACACCCAACGATTAGATACATAGATCCTGGACCCTAACTAGGATTCCCTGTGTCTAGGGACCCGAGAACTAACGAGGACCATGTTCCCACAACACCCAGACTCTGAACATGTATTAGCGCTTTATTTTTTTTCCATGCACAAATAGTACACATTGGGTGTACTGTGTACAATTAAGAAAACTTATTTAGGCATCTCTTTATTCTTTTCTATTCTACTACCGACTTTACCAATGCAAAGTTGACGTGTTCATTTTTTGCATACAAGCTCTTAAACTATAAAGGAAATTTAGAAGAACCCTTGAGAATTTCATTTCGATTTATCTTTCCTTTTGTTTTGATATTCAATCTACGAAGCCATTATCGTACGAAATCGATTTACATAATATTATGTCTAACCTAAAACAACTATGAATCAGGAACGAAATCAGTTGCCATATTACAAAATTCCGTTTATTCCCGTTAGAAAACCTACTTTGATAACTAGATATTTAGTGGGACTCGCTGACTCAGTGGATTAGCTAGCCGAAGTGGTAATAGGATCATATCTGTTTCAGAACTGATAACCGGTGCGGCAGATGTGACCGCGAATTGGCAAACATAGCGTAGATCTGACAACTGGTAAGGTACATGTGACCATGAATCGCCAAACAGCGTAAATCTGAGAACTATTAGGGTACACGTGACCACGTTTCGGCAAACAGCGTCGATCGAACAACTGGTAAGGTTACCAGTTGTTAGTTGTTAGATTTGTAGTCATATGTACCTACACTACGAATAGGCAAACAGCGTAGATCTTATAACCGGTAGGGTATACGTGACCCCGAATCGGCAAACAATGTAAATCTGACAACTGTTAGGGTACACGCGACCGCGAATAAATAAAGAAAGCGTAGATCTGACTACCGGTAGGGTACACGTGACCGCGAATCGGCAAACATAGCGTAAATCTAATAATCGGTAAAGTACACGTGATCACGAATCGGCAAACATAGCGTAAATCTGACAACATGTAGGGTACACGTGACCGTAAATTGGCAAAATAGCGTAAATCTGACAACAGGCAGGGTACGCATGACCGTGAATTGGCAAATTAGCGTAAATCTAACTACTGTTAGGGTACACGTGACCGCAAATCGATAAACATAGCTCAGTTCTGACTACCAGTAGGGTACAAGTGATCGTGAATCGGCTAACAGCGTGTATCTGATAAACAGTAGGGCACACGTGACTGTGAATGAGCAAACAGCGTAGATCTGACAACCAGTAAGGTATACGTGATCATGAATCAGCAAACATAGCGTAAATATGAGAACAGGTAGGGTACACGTGCCCGAGAATCGGCAAAATAGCGTAAAACTAATTCCAATTTCAGTGAGTTTCATCTTACGAATTTTAAAATTTTACTAACTAGTCACTCACACAGTTCCACCAGCATCTGTGGTGTGTTGATTGAGCAAGTGTATGATCAGACTCATAACCTAGAAAGTTCGATTCCCGCGACATCATAAGTATAGTGCAAATACAAGTACTGTGTCTAGGTGTTGTGGGACCGTTGTCTTCGTAGTTCCTGGGTCCTTAAATGCAAGGAATCTTACGGATCCAGGATCTATGTGTGTGATCGCTGGGCGTTATTTATTTATTTACTTAACTACGTAATCATCGACAGTTGAAAGAAGTTCACTGCTGAATATAGGCTTTCCCGACAGAGAGCTACTATGAGCAGCTGAATGCCACTTTGTAAAATGTAGGTAGCTGTAGCATCAATGTTTTTCCACACTGTTCTACATATTAACTTGGAAATAATGCACGAGCACGTGTTTCATGTAAAGCAATGTGTCTGTTCTACCGACCAGTGAAAGTTGAGCTCCTGTTCTAAAATTGCTGTTTGAGGGGTGGATTGAAAATAAAATTGGTCGGTCGGTCGTTTGATAAGGCATATGCAATGGATTTATTGGATACAGAGAACAATTCAAGACATTAACTTTGTGATTATATTTGTTGTCGTTGTCCACCAAAAGCTTTTTGTGGCATTGCACAAGTACCTATAAATAGTAAATCTGTAAACAGGACTTCGAAAGCACAAACTTTTTTGAAAATTTTCTGTGAAATCAGATTTAACGACCTTATTGGCCGGTAAATGGTGACGCAAAAAACGTTCCTTTTCTGATAAAAATATGCCTCTAATCAATAAGCACCAACAACAGTAAATTTTTATGAAATTTTAGAACCTGACTGCTGCTTTGCCAGTTATTCTGCCGCCAATCAGTAGTGCGCAAGCACTACTGTGTCACGGTATGAAAAGCTCTGCAGCTAGTGAAATTACTAGGCAAATGAGATTTTATGACCTAATCTCACAGTCTGGTAATCTTATTGCTAGACTGTGCTGTCTCAGAATGACGTGCGCAGTGCAGTGTCACGCGAAACTAAGCTTTTGAGTTTCAGCAGGGCGTTTAAGCATCAAATATAGCGGGTTTGTGTTACCCTGTCATAATTTCGGTGGGTAGTAGAAATTTTCGTCACGTGTATTCGCAACAACATGTCGCCTGGAGGCGCTTTCTTACCTGCTTAATAATAAGGACTAGAATGAATAATTCATGGGTATCCAGGCACTGGAGTCTCACAGTTTATGAGTGGAAGCTTTTGGTAAGTCTCTCTTGTTCTAGTAAAAAGCAGATAATGATAATGATAAATTTATTGATAACTAGTTGCGCCCCACGGTTTCACCTGCAGATAAAAGTATTTTAATTATTTGGTCATCCAGCGGGAAAATTTCACTTTTCTGGAATAAAATGTTGCCCATATGTTAATCCAGTGTATAAGCTATCTTGGTACCAAATTTTATCTAAATCCATTCAGCCGTTTGAACGTGAAGGAGTAACAAACATACACACATACACACAAACACACATACACACATACAAACTTTCGCCTTTAAAAAAATCAGTGTGATCAGTGTGATTATAAAGAATTACAATTCTGATATTGTTAAAAAAAAGAAATAATAATAATTATATTACACTAATATTATAAAGGCGAAAGTATGTATGTGTGTATGTTTGTTACTTCTGGTTGCGCTGATTCAATGTTAAGTTTCTTAGTAAAACGTAACGTCTTAGTTGCTGCAATTATTTCCCTATACCTCTATCCCACTCCTGCACATACCTATCTGCATATGTGCAACGGAGACCGCTACATGCGCCCTCCGACAGTAGCGTACCCTAACGCGAGTGGGCCAAACTAGATCGCGCAAGAAAATTTCGCATGGCCGACCGACCTCCGCTTTCGTCGTTGAATTTAGAACTTTGTGTGTGAAATTGTGGTGTATTTGGATGCCCCCGCATTTGGAAGGACTCTTAAAGGACCAGCACTATTGGACTATTAAGGTATTGTGCTCCTTTCCTATTTGGAACTGTGTTTTTTTCTCTCCGAATTCCTACGCAGTTCTATCGCATCATCCTTTCATTGCAGCAACTTACTTTTTGATTTCGTTTTCGCAAAAATTCGCTTTTCCCGCGCCTACATTTTTTGGTCCTATCGATCCGCATATTGAATCAGTGCCTAGCCATCTAGATATTTGTCCAAATTATAGTAATTGTCGTAATAAATCGCATAATATTCGCGTCGGTCGGTACGGTTTAAAACACCTACCCCCATTTTTCGTTTATTCCTTCGCCTCAAAGAAATCGTCGCTTTCGTAATCGTTATCTTTCGCTTTAATTCTTGTTATAATTTAGATACTTTATTATTTATTATTATTATTTAGATACATAACTAACTTGTAGTTATTTCGCTCATCCCGCATAAAGTAGGTAAACAATAGGTACAGTTGACCGTAACCGTAACTTTTACCTACATACTTCACAAGTTATGTAATAGATTAGTAAATCATCTCGCATTAAAAATTATTCATAATTTTCGCTGTCGTTTCGCAATAAATATTTTATTTACCTACTTATTTCGTTCGCCCCGCATAGGTAAATAATTTATTAACTTATTATACAGTCCACATACTATTTGTTTCGTAGATTATATTCGCTTTCGTTCATAACTGCATCTTGCAATAAATACACCCGTTTAAGATTACATCATTCGGTATCGTATATAGGTCACTTCTTTCACGCCGGTGTGTGTAGGTAATTACGGTTGTCCGCCGCTTATCTACGTTTATTGTTTGTTATTAAATTTGTTGTGAATTGATTAAAATGGCACCTGCTGATTACTTAACAAAGTTGAAGATGCTAAACGCCAAAAGAGATAGAATATTTGCTCGCATGCAATGTATTTCTAATCGCGTAAACAGTCTTGATTTAGAGTCGGCTAGGGAAGCATTTCTGTGCGAAATGGAAACCGTAGACTCATTGCATCATGATTTCGAAGGTGTGCTGGATCAAATAGTCAACCTTGAGGTAAAAGAAAACCCTGAGTTTGTTATCAGTTACCAGGCGCTTTCATCATTTGAGGATTTGCTAGGTTGTGTCAAACGCGCCGCGAAGGCGATCCAGTTGCAAACTGATGTCAAACCGCCAACATCCAGCCAATATAAGGCGCCTAGACTTCCGCCGATTGAAATTCCCGAATTCAACGGTGATATAAAAAATTGGTCGTTATTTTTCGCTAGTTTCAAAAACGCCGTACATGATAATGCGTCACTAACCGAATCGGAAAAATTATATTATTTAATCGGAAGGTTATCCGGCAAAGCTCGCTCGGTATGTGCCGGCATAACTCCGTGCGCCGAGAATTATTCTTTGATTTTCGATATGCTTAAAAATAAGTACGAAGATAAACGGTTAGTAGCCGCTACGTACTTAGATCAAATATTCGATTTTAAAAGTATTTCGTCCGCATCTCCTTTTAATCTAGAACAGTTTTTAGATAAATTCGCATCTTCGGTCGCCGCTTTGAAAACCCTAAAGGTCAATGACCTTTCAGATTTCGTATTCTTATACATTGCGTTAAAGAAATTGGATCCAGAGACCGCACGTTCGTTTGAGTCATTCAATCGTACTTCTGAAATGCCATCCTTCAATGATTTGTCATCATTTGTTCGCGATCAAATTAAAATATTGCAACGCACTTCCCCTGTAAAACCGGAAGTTACAAAAAAGTACGTTGATCGTAAAGTGGAGACGGCCTCTAAATTTAATAAAACCACGCATGCTTATGTAAATGCCGCATCCAGTTCTCAGCAATCTTCGTGCTCGTTGTGTAATAGTCAACATGATCATTTATACAAATGTACCGCATTTAACAACTATAACCCAAGTGAACGCTTTAAATTTGTTAAGGCAAATAATTTGTGTATTAATTGCTTGAGTGGAGGACATCGCATGTCCGCGTGTGGATCCAATTCCTTGTGTAAAAAATGCAATTCGAAACATCATACTTTGTTGTGTTTCCGGGATGCATCTGCCGCTCGCAGTAGTTCGCTCGTATCGTGCGCGCACGCCGCCCCTGTGCAATCAGCGGGGTCCGACGGCGCGTCCATCGCACTCGCTCGCCCGGCTCGAAATGATGACGTCACTCTATGTTCGTTATCAGATAACAACAAAAACAAACTCTTGTCTCGAGGCCCAACCACGATATTACTCGCGACCGCGCGTGTAATTATTGTCGATTCTTGTGGTAAGGAACATTGCGTACGCGCTATGTTAGATAGCGCGTCCCAAAGTAATTTTATTAGTCGTGATTGTTGTCAACGCTTAGGATTGAATATATATCGAAACCCTTCTTGTTCCGTAGTAAAGGGAATAGGAGGTTCAACAAAACCCGTTCAAGGGTCAGTAAATATTAAGTTTTTCTCGCGTTTTGATCGTAATATTAATTACGAAATGGAATCGCTAGTGGTAGATAAAATTACTGAACGTTTGCCGACTGTCGCAGTCGATATCTCGCGCTTGTCGAACTTTAAAAACCTACCATTGGCCGATGATACTTACTCCGTATCCGGTCCTATTGAAGTTTTGATCGGAGCTTCGATTTTCCCGCATCTTCTCTTGTCTCACAAGGTTCAAGGACAACCTTCGCATCATTCGCCGCTCGCTTTAGAAACTGTCCTTGGATACGTGATCGTTGGTGAAGCTCCAGTTCACGTTGGTAGTTACGAAACCGCTTCTTATTGTTGTATCGATAATTCTCTTGACTCAGCCGTCCGTAAATTTTGGGAAATTGAAGAGGTACACGTCCTACCTATACTCAGCCCAGACGATAAAATCTGTGAAGATATATATAGCAGCACGACCTCTCGTGATGATGATGGCCGCTACGTAGTGGCGCTGCCTTTCAAAGGAAATATTCTTTCTCTTGGTGACTCTCGACAAGTAAGCGAACGGCGATTTTTCTGCTTAGAGAAAAAATTTCAAGCTTCTCCTAAGTTGAAGGCTGCCTACGATAGTGTTGTGAGGGAATATTTAGATAAAGGCTATATATCTCCTGCATCTATAGACATACATACATCGGAATCTCAGTCGTATATTATACCGCATCACGGGGTTATTAGAGAGGACAAGGTGACATCTAAACTTCGTGTTGTACTGGACGGTAGTTCCAAGACTAGTACTCAAGTATCGCTGAATGACCTACTATATAGTGGTCAAAACCTTCAAGGTAATTTGTTTGATATAATCGTTAAATTTCGCTTGTTTTCGATCGCACTTTCGGCTGACATTCGTCAAATGTTTCTCAGCATCGGCGTTCGTGAATGCGACCGTCGGTTTCAACGCATTCTATATCGCTTCTCCCCGCAAGAGCCTTTACAGGTTTTTGAGTTTAATCGAGTCGTTTTTGGATTGAAGTCGAGCCCCTATCATGCGCTGCGCACAATCCGACAGCTCGCGACTGATGAGAGTGACTCTTACCCCAAGGCTAGAGAGGTTATTGACTCTGGTCTTTACATGGACGATGTGGTCTATTCTGTCCAAAATGAAGAAGAGGGCATATCTACTGCTTCCGAAATGATAGGCCTTATGAAATCTGGTCAGTTTGAACTCGTAAAATGGACGAGTAATTCGCAGTCGGTTGTAGATTCGATACCACCATCGCATCGACTTTCATCGGTTAAGGAATTCGATGAATCTGAACAACATAAGATACTCGGCTTATGTTGGTCACCCGCAACAGACCAGTTTAGTCTTAAAATTAATACGCCCGCTCAAACTTGTACGAAACGCACCATATTATCATGTGTCGCGAAAATATGGGATGTAATGGGATTTGTCGCACCTGTTGTCTTATACGCGAAGCTGATAATAAAGCAGCTTTGGTTATGCGAATGTGATTGGGATGACACACCTCCCGACGACATAGTTCGCGTATGGTCACGCTTTAGAGAAGAGCTTTCTTGTCTCTCCGAGATTAAAATTCCTCGCTATGTGGGAATCACCGCTGATAGTGTCGTTACAGTTCTCGGATTCGCAGACGCTAGTGAGAAGGCGTACGGGGCAGTGGTCTACTTCCACGTTCAAAACGATGATAGGAATACCTTAAGTCTTATTAGTGCGAAGTCAAGGGTTTCCCCTCGTAAAGTCGTTTCACTTGCTCGTCTTGAACTTTGCGCTATACTCGTTCTTGCTCAGCTAATGAAGAGCATAATCGACGCTTGCAAAAATCGTTTCGTAATTCGAAACATATTTGCGTTTTCGGATTCGACCGTTGCTCTTTGTTGGGCGCATTCGTCACCGCATCGGTGGGATACCTTTGTGGCCAACAGAGTGGCGAAGATACAAAATGATTTGTCACCAAAACATTTGTATCACATATCCGGTACGGATAATCCAGCAGATTGTCTGTCCCGTGGACTTACTCCTTCGCAAATTATTGACCATCCGCTTTGGTTTGATGGCCCGCCTTGGGCTCGCTCAGACATTTCGCAGTGGCCTGTCGTTGCCTTCAATCCTTCCACAGTGACAGAAGTGTTTGAAGAAAAGAAACACTCGCTAGTAACATCTGCGCCGCCTGTAGAATCTGTCATAATTTCGTTAGCTAATCGCTTATCGTCGTGGTCGAAACTATTGCGTTGTGTAGTTTACATTTGTAGATTTGCAAAACTCTTACCGCCGCGTGATCGTATATCGTCTTCGGATCTTGACTTCGCAGAAGTACTGATTCTTCGCGAAATTCAACGCTTGCATTTCGCTGTTGAGATTTCTAAGCTACAAGCTGGTCAGGCTTGTAGTCGCTCCATTCAACACCTCAAACCTTTCCTTGAGGATGGTTTGATTAGAGTTGGTGGTCGTTTGAATAATTCAAACTTGAATTATTGCCAAAAACATCCTGTCATGCTTCCGCGAAAGCACCACATTCTGGATTTGCTTGTGGATTACCATCACAACGTACATTGTCATGCAGGTCCAGACTTGTTAATGTCGCTCTTACGTCAGAAGTATTGGATACTTTCGGCACGTAATTTAATTAGAAATAGAGTTCATAAATGTCTCGCTTGCTTTCGTCTTCGACCTAACCCGTCTTTTCCTGAGATGGCGGATCACCGCTCATGTCGTGTCGTACAATCCGCGAAGCCCTTCGTTCATACGGGTACAGATTATGCTGGCCCTTTCAAGGTCACTACGAGTCGCGGTCGTGGCATTAGATCAACAAAGGCATACGTGTGCCTTTTCGTTTGTATGACAACTCGTGCAGTGCACATCGAGCTAGCTGGTGACTTGAGTACCGCAAGCTTTATGGGAGCTTTTAAGCGGTTTTTATCGCGCCGTGGTCCAGTAGCTAGAGTTTACTCGGATAATGGTAGTAATTATATCGGTGCTAAGCGCATGCTTTCAGAACTCCATGAATATTTGATTTCAAAACATCACAACACAGAATTTGGTCATGTATTAGCTGAAAACCGCATAGATTGGTCGCTTAACGCCCCAGCTGCTAGTCATTTTGGCGGAAATTGGGAAGCAAACATCAAGAGTCTAAAGAATCATTTATACCGCGTGATAGGTGAACAAATTCTGTCATTTGAAGAGCTCAATACTGTGCTCGCTCAAATCGAATCGGTTATGAATACTAGACCTCTTTGTAGAACGCTCTCTAATGATCCTTCGGAACCGCTCGCATTGACTCCAGCACATTTTCTGAATCTTACGCCGCTGAAGTGCTTACCAGCCGTAGAAATCGATGATAATTTGCACAATCTTTCGCGTCACGATTTGCTCAATAAACTAGTTCAATCATTCTGGAAGCGCTGGAGAACTGACTACCTACATACTCTACAGTCGCGTCAAAAATGGAATACACCAGTTAACCCAATCGCGGTCGGGACTGTTGTTATCCTCATAACTGAAAACTCACCTCCTCTTCACTGGCCTTTGGGTATTGTAGAGGAAGTTTTTCCCGGTTCGAACGGAGTGACACGAATAGTACGTGTTAGGACTGCGACTGGATCTTACTTACGTCCGGTTGTACGTCTCTGCCCTATACCTGATCAATAGTTCAGAGAGCTTTAGTTTAGGTTAGGGGATTAGCTTAGGTTTTTGCTAGATTAGCATTATAGTCGATATTTTAGCATACAGTTTTTGTTAGATTAGCATTATAGTCGATATTTTAGCATACATAATAGGACACATTTTGAAGGCGTTCCTTCAAGTCCGGGGGAATGGTTGCGCTGATTCAATGTTAAGTTTCTTAGTAAAACGTAACGTCTTAGTTGCTGCAATTATTTCCCTATACCTCTATCCCACTCCTGCACATACCTATCTGCATATGTGCAACGGAGACCGCTACATGCGCCCTCCGACAGTAGCGTACCCTAACGCGAGTGGGCCAAACTAGATCGCGCAAGAAAATTTCGCATGGCCGACCGACCTCCGCTTTCGTCGTTGAATTTAGAACTTTGTGTGTGAAATTGTGGTGTATTTGGATGCCCCCGCATTTGGAAGGACTCTTAAAGGACCAGCACTATTGGACTATTAAGGTATTGTGCTCCTTTCCTATTTGGAACTGTGTTTTTTCTCTCCGAATTCCTACGCAGTTCTATCGCATCATCCTTTCATTGCAGCAACTTACTTTTTGATTTCGTTTTCGCAAAAATTCGCTTTTCCCGCGCCTACAACTTCTTCACGCTCAAACGGAATTGGATAAAATTCGGTACCAAGATAGATTATACACTGGATTAACATATAGGCTACATTTTATCCCGGAAAAGTGAAATCTTCCCGTGGGATGAGCAAATAGTTAAAATAGTTTTTATCCGCAGGTGAAACCGCGGGGCGCAACTAGTAACAAATAAGACTTTAAATGTGGATCGTCTAATTGGTAACATTCATTTACGTAACACCCTTTCTAAGACAAATTTTCTGTTTAAATAAAATAAAAATATATTTGCAATCAAATTGTAACAAATTATAAGTCACTGGCTCCTACGATAGGATAGAGAATAAAAGTGCGTGCGTGTTTGTGTGTGTGTGTATGTGTGTGCGTGCGTGTGGAGTGGGGATTAGTAAGAATTCATTAATCTATTTCTCTCATTCATTCCGCATTTCTTTCACTAGTGATGTGTACTGTCAAAATGGAATTTTAAACGCCATTTAAGTCAGTTACTACGTAAAATATCTCGCTCATTTGGGAATAATATGAGCATAAAACGAAACGTTCGTCTATAAAGTCAAAGCTGTAGCGTTAGAGCTATGAGTACTCCACCCCCTAAAAGTGATAGTACCTAGAGAAACCATCCAAAACTATGATTGCGAAGCTGTATTACCAATCGTAAATTCCGGTAAGAGCTTGACGAGTCTTCGTCCTAGTGAATACAACGTAAGTTATGTAACGTCTTAATAAAGCAGGTGGAACGGAAGTAACAGCTGACAGGCAGTATGTTTATGTCAGTAGTTGTTTACCTGTGAAGTTTAATCGTAAATCCAGACTTTAGGTGTCCCTTACGCGAGGTAAATATCAACTGATGATCCATTTTGACTGGCCCGATAGCTCAGTTGGTGGTAACCCTGCCTTTTGAACTTGGTTGTGATTTCGATTCCCACCCAGGACAAACATTTGTGTGATGAACATCGATGTTTGTTCTGTGTCCTGGGTGTTATTGTATTCTGTGTATGTATTTACAAACAAAAAGTATCTAAGTATTGTATCAGTTATCTGGTTCCCATAGTACAAACTTCGCTTAATTTGGGGCTAGATGGCGCTGTGTAAAATGTCCACATATATTTATTTATTTTACACTTACTGCAATTTTTAGTTGGAATACGGCCACTGCTGCACTTGTAGGTTTTTCTATGATAGACCACGTCGTGATTTACCATCAGGTGAGACAAAGGTCAAATGTTAGGTAAAAAAAAGTGCCACTTCGACTAACGACTTGCTTCTAGCATCCAAAGGCGATTTTTATATAATTTTGAAGTAAAACTTCATTAAGCACGCTTAACTTGGGGAGTAACGAGGCGAACAGAAGTTGAAATTTTATTCACGTAGCTCTTTGTTGTTAACATAACAAAATTTAAAATTACTTAAAAATTCGTGTTATTATTTTGGTAAAATGACAATTCACAATTGTCAAGATGGCGACATTAAAATTAAACAAAGCAAAAATAAAGTTATAACGGCCGATAGATAGAGCTATAGAAGTTTTACTTCAGTCGTGTGGTCTAAAACACACTCTTTTTTACCAGACTACCCTTTCATGGTCGCCACTCACGAGTTTTTCTTCCCCATCTGTTTTTCAAGAGATTTGGCCTACCCATTACCATTTCACATAATGTTGAAAGCTATATTAGTGACTTTACTTACTTAAATTAATAAACGTGACAGAGTCAACAAATAAACAGAGGTACCTTTTCAAATTTCGTCATGGATACTGCAAAACTTACCTGAAAGGAAAATAATCAGGATTAGAAACACGATAATATAATATAATATAATAACACCCAACGATCACATTCATAGATCCTGGACCCCAACTAGGATTCCCTGTGTCTTGGGACCCAGGACCTACAAGGACCATGGTCCCACAACACCCAGACACAGACCTAGTACTTGCGCTTTTTTTTTTTTTAAAAAGCTTACTTGTTTTGTCGCGGTAATCGAACCCGCCACCTCCGGATTATACGCCGACATGCTCAACCACCACACGACAGAGGCTGTCAATAATAATCCAAAATTGCAAAAAAACACACGCTAAAAAATTAATTGGAATAGATACAAAAAATTGTAGAACTAATCGAATTAGCTTACAAGACTTTGATCCTTAACTCCAATCACAAAAAAATGATATTTGCATACAATTTCCTAACAATTTGTCTCGGTTTACCACGTCACCGAAACTAGCTTTCATGGTTCAAAACCGCCACGCTAAGCCTTGCATTTATCCCCCAGTCAGTATAATATGTGTCGATCTCGCTAATCCTCTGCTGGGACGGTGCTCGATTAATACCGCTCCAACAGAGTTGAGTGCTAGCAGCCTAGGTATAGAATAAGCAGAGCTATCGGTTGGTTCAGTATGCCTGAAAAAACAGTTGGCGATAAAGTTCGGCGTGTGGGGTGTTCAGTCAAATTAGTTATTAGCGATCGCTTTTTTGAGATAGATGTTAAAGAAGCAAAAACGTTAAAATTGTTATATACAAATATAATAACTGCGCCTCGCAGCTCTACCCGCGTGGTAATTTTTTTCTAAGCTTTCGTAATTTTTTCTTTCATAAGGACCTTTTCCTGACAGTAATAAACACGATATAAAGAGAATTAGAGAAATAGTTCCATCTGTTCACGCGTGATGCGATGACCGAAGGAAATAGAGGTTCATATTTATATACAGAGATAATGTATTAAAATTTACCAAAGTATTTCATTATAAACATTTAAGAACAATAATAATAACGCCCAACGATATCATACATAGATCTTGGACTCTAACTAGGATTCCCTGTATCTAAAACCCAAGAACTACGAGGACCATGGTCCCACAACACCCAGATTCAGAACAAGTATTTACGCTTTTTTTTTGTGCACAAATACTCGTTGTTCTGTCGCGGTAATCGAACCCGTGGCCTCCGGGTTATGAGCCAACCAGCTCAACCACCACACCACTGAGGCTGTCAGTATATCATTCAAATTTTGCTCGTGGTAAATAGTTGTTGAATAACTAAACTACAATTAGAGCCATCGTGTAGCTTCTGAATAAAATAATTCTAAATAGATACTTCCAGTTTGGATAAGAATACAAAAAAGCCGCTGTCTGGTAAAAATGTACCATACCCGCAATACGTAGTACCTTTTAAATGGTTTACCGTAATGTTACACTTTGGCTAGACCTTGTTATTTCATCGAAAAACAAAATTGAAGGCAAACTTTAAACCGACAAAATGCACCTTTACCACAAATTTTAACTTCTACATAAATGCATCTGTTAAATTCTAAGTGACTATCAAATTTATTCGGGTTATACCAAGAGCTGGTTTTCACTCTCAGATCACTGTACGATGCCATTGAGAGCGCTATTACCCTACCTAATTCAGGATTACGTCAGTGCCATTATCGGTGCCTGGCTAATACGGTATACTAATTGGGCTAAACTATGTTTGCGGTTCCACTGAAGATTATTTCTGATGCTAATAATGTGGTCCACCAATACAGGGTTTTACTATCGTGCCATAATATTTGAAAACTGAATGTACTTGGATGATTTTTTGGCCATTGCGACATTATTTAATTTTGACTGTGTATGAAATTCAACGTAAATGTTGGTCAATCGCAAACTTGATAAAAATTTGACGGAAAAGAACGATTTAAGGAAATAATTATCTGTAAACAACATTGTGGAACACAATTATTGAAATCCAAATTGAAAAAACTGCTACGCCAAGAAACATTAAAGTAAAATTTTCAATCATTTATCTTGCAGTGTTTGATCTGCACTCTGCAAACCTATCATTAAAGAACAAAGATAAACTACTAGGACTTGCTTATAATTACTTGTATAATACTGCTGTATCTGTCTCACTCTTAGTTAGGAGTGATGACAGAGACAATGCCAAATAGGGCTGCGTCAACCGGCAATTTTAATAGTTTTGGGTATGACAGTTTTAATTTCGGCTTGGTGTCCCAATGCGTCTTTATTGGTTTAATCTTCTGTTAAAATGTTAACGAGACATTAAGAATTGCAATATGCAATGCTAATAAACTATACGTTGCTCTTATCTAATACATATTCACAACTGTAGCCGCTTCCAGAAATTTCATAAATTTTCCAAAATCAATATGTATTTTTATCTATTATCAACTAAATACTACAATGATATAATAATTAATACTAAACACAACCTACTACAAAAAACAACCATTTGAACTATTATATACGCGTCGCGATGACCAAATGCTCCAGCCCACTACCAGTAGGTAGCGTACCCAACATGCTGGCTGCATTGCCCCGTTGAATTGCAATGCTTATTCGTTGTGCCATATAAATGCCAACATTTTGGTCACTCGTAGCATCAACCAGGCACTCTGATAAACTTTTGAAAACGCGATGAGCTGCGGCCCTCATCGATCCAGGGTAATTATTGGATATTTTGTCATTAAACGAAATTGATAAATAAACTTCGATACAATTCTCAATCCTTCAATTTTAAAATATTCATATTTTTATCACTGAAATTTCTTCTTAGTATTTGGTTCGACGACCAGCTGGGCGATCACGTAACTCGATTGTAACCAATAGAAACACAAATTTGTATGGATTTGACAGTTTCGATATGCAGTTTATGCGCATAGTTAGTATGGGAATTTCGAACATAATTTTGTGATCACCTCCCTGGTCAAAACCGTGGGAGCCGATGGATGCAGGAGGCAAGTAGCTGCTCAAAGTGGTGCTCGGGGGAGAGGTCCATGTTCAACAGTGAAGGTCTTCAGGCTGTTGATGATTAATACTTAATTTTCTTGCTTTAATAGTAATATCTATCTTCTATACATATAAAATTCAAAAGTCATGACTGACTTATATATCAACGCACAGCCTAAACCGCGGTTCCTAGAGACTTGAAATTTAGAGGGTGCACCCTCCTTACCTTTCCTTTCCTTTACCTTTGGGTTTTTCGAAATTACGCCTCTACCAGGATGAAATGAGTGCTTGAATTATCTATGAAAAAATTTCTTCTTCGTTTTCTATAGGCCACGCGGGCGAAGCCGCAGGCAGAAGCTAGTTAACTTACAAGTCAATAACATAACTCTACTGCATTTTGTGACCGGATATGATACTCAATGTTTTACGCCGGATATTTCACATCCGTCCATTTTCTCATACTACCATAACTACCGTGAAATAATTCTAGAGCTACGAGCCTTTTGCCACAAAGAGATATTTCTAGCAGAGATCGTTACAAGAAGGGTGGGAGTATAAAATTGTGCCGGAGATCGGGCCACTGAACGAGTTGTTTAATGAACTATGCTGTTAAGCGTGGAATAGCTTTAGCGTTTGGTTGTGTAGGTAACCTTTATGAAGTAAAATGTGTAGAAGTTGTATTTTTTCTTTGTGTGCATCCGTCTTTCAATGTGTTATTATTGGTTTTTTTACGTATCTATTGAAACTTTTAATTGGCCTTCTTTATATGTTTACTTTTCTATACGTGTAAGTTTTCTTAAAATAAAAATAAAAAATAAAAACTTTTTACGCACGCTTGACTTAAAGGGTAAGCTGGCGGGGCGAACGGAAATTGAGAGGGAGATACGCTTATATCTCCATCCCTCTCTACGTGAACATAGAAAGAAAGAGTTACATTTTGTATACTACTGTAGGGGCAAGAGAGATAGAGCTAAAGAAGTTTTACTTCAGTCGTGTGGTCTAACTACGCTCGTTTTTATAATATATTTATGAGTAGTTTGAGAGCTATCGTGAGTACATTTTGTAAAATAAACTAACTCACGTTAATTAAAAGTCGAAATTACTTGGTTTCGGACATATTCGATGTTTTTCTGGGAGCCAGTTGCTAACGCAAGCCGCGGCGGCTTTCGCGAGCGTCAGTTCACTCAAGTGTAGGTTCAAGTTCAACCATTCTATAGCTATAAGCATTTGATGTCAAGGCTAGGTTTTATGATTGCGGACTGGGTGTTAAAGATTACGTCGTGATATAGGGATCCCGTTATGTTTAGCACAATAGTTTTAACACAAAGTTTTGCAGACTAAAGAAACAAAATTAATTTGAAATCTTCGCACGTATAATTATACTTTACTTTACTTTTACTTTATTAACTATATACTTTTTCCCGCGATTTTTCCGATTCTTGTGGCTTTTTTCAATGGGCTAATGCTGTTGGTCTCTACCGACCTATTTAATTACACCGGGCGGGGGATATCCGTTTCTCATAGGAGCGCTTAATATGAGAGAGGTTATATATAGGTTTCAAACTAAAATTGCTAATTTTGATTACAATTTTTGCGATTTGTTATTATATTTATCAATTGATAAAAATTACTTAGCGTCATAATCAGTAACTCGCTCCCGCGCTCGCTATTCTAAGAGCCCCACACATGACAAGAGCGCGCCGGCCGAAGGCATTTGTTTCCCATCACCCTGTATTTTCCTCTTCCATTAAGCTATATTAAAGGACACGCCGTATACGGCAGGTTTTTCATTACGGAGTCTCACCGTGAGAGTGGAGTCAGGATTTTAAGAGGAAATTTAACTGTTAATTAATACGCTTGTATTTACTTAGTTTTTATGTGCGGTACTTGAATTGTAATGTAAGAATGACTGGCTTGATAGCTCAGTTGAAAGTAACCCTGCCTTCTGAGCTGAAGGTTGTGGGTTCGATTCCCAACCAGGACAAACATATGACATCGATGTTTGTATTCTGTCTGGGTCATCAACGCCATCTAGTCCTAAACTAAACAATGCTTGAACTACGGAAACCAGATAGCTGATACAATACTTAGATACTTTTTTATACATACATGGAATACAATATTACACCCAGACACAGAAAAAACACCTATGTTCATCACATAAATATGTGTTCTGGGTAGGAATCGAGCCCACAACCCACAGTTCAGAAGGCAGGGTTACTACCAACTGAGCTATCGGGCCATTCAAGTATGTTTAAATTCTATATTTTAGAACCTTATCCATTTAATAACTGGCAAAAATTATTTAAGGTTTACTCCCTTGATTACACCCACGTACGATATCGTAAGTCATTCTTGTCGACATTACGAAGGCGGCAATTTTCGACAATGAGATTAAAGATAGGGGGAAGGAAGGTATTGATTTGTTTATGAGATACTTTAAAGGGTTTTGGGTTTTAGGGTTCAGGGTTTTAGGGTATAGGTAGTAAAGATTGCGGTAAAGTAATTTGATTCAGTGAAGACTATGTAAAAGTACCTATAGGTTTTTTAATTAGCCTAAAGGCTGGCTAATGTATCAACTGAGATTTCAGTGTCCTTTGAATCGTAAATGGTATATATAGAAACAAAATAATTTTTAATAATACTCATAGAGATAAGTAAAAATACTTACATATTAATTTCACCTAAGTACATTAATAAATGGGTTTCTTTAAGAGAATAATTTTTTTTTAAATGAGTCATTAGCTGACTGACAGACAATAATACAATATAATTTTTTAAAATCCTAGATACAGGAAAACACATTGAAAAAAAATCACTTATGTAAAAACACAAAAATTTGGACCTATCGCTAAAGGTAACCTCTTCCAGTCAACTTTTGGGCAACGTACATCATTGGAGATTTGATATTTGGAAGGTATTTTCCTTGTATGGCGTAGAGGTATACTAAGAAACAGCTTTGGAAAATTCAACCCCTTAGAGAGCTTCACTTAAGTGGTATGCGGGTAAAACCACGTACTGCCTCTAGTTAAGAATATTAAGCTTTATTATAAAATAATTTAATGAGTATTTTGGTTCATAATTTTTTGTTCTTTATTTTTATATATATATTTGCTTTATTTAGGCATAATGATAAGCCGCGCTTATAACACTAATATTATTAAGGCGAAAGTTTGTATGTGTGTATGTTTGTTACTCCTTCACGCTCAAATGGCTGAACGGATTTGGATGAAATTCGGTACCAAGATAGCTTATACACTGGATTAACATATAGGCTACATTTTATCCCGGAAAAGTGACATTTTCCCGTGGGATGAGCAAATAATTAAAATACTTTTTATCTGCGGGTGAAACCGTGGGGCGCAACTAGTAAATAATAGTTTCTAAAATAACTTCTATATCTTTTACATAATTGTTCTATCGCCACCATAACATTTCATCATTTTTCATCATTACGTTATTTATTTTTAAGGAACGAACTGTAACTATAACCAGCTACATCGAATAAAATGACTGTTGAAGGTATAGGTTAGAATAACCGTACAGGAAAATTGCACGCCATCGTACTAAAACATAAGAACGAGTTTACATTGTTACAGTAAAATATAGCCGTTGCAGCAATACCAACTTTCAAGTTTCATCTTTACAAAACAATCATGTTACATCGCTTCCAATTTTCCAACTGGAAACAATCGAAAAACGGCGCGATAAACGAAACAAACAAACTTATCGCACCTGTTCCTCATTCGAGTTTGGAACACATTCGAAACATTTCAAATTTGGAACGCGAGTATAAACACGCTAACTCCACACATCCGCACTTCCGATCAACATATCCCATCAGAAACGATTGCCAAGATCTAGGGCTGTCTCTGTGACCTTATTCAAGCTTCCATGAAAAATCTCGTATCAACCATATGTGATGAGGATGAACATGACCAATAAAACTACAAAACACGTAAAACTAGTAAAGATCACAATAAAAAAAAAAAGTATGCTTTTTAGACCACACTACTGAAGCAAAACTTCTTTAGTTTAGCTCCCTCTATCGGCTGGTTTAACTTTCTTTTTGCTTTGGTCGCCATTTTGACAATTGTCAATTGTCATTTTACCGGACATACCAGCACATTAACACTTATTTTTAACTTTGTTATGTTGACAATCAAAGGGAGATCTACGTAAACTTACTTCAACTTCCATTCACTTCGCATTCACAAGCTTACTCCTTAAATCAAGCGTGCATAAGGAAGTTTTACTTCAAAAATAAACATTTGAAATGCTTTCTTTTAACAATAATAATAATTATACTATTGTTTTACTAGTGTTTTTGATTTCGAATTTTATTTATTCTGTTATTAAACAGACAAAACAAAATTCGAAATCAAAAACACTATATAACAGGAACCTTAGATATTATAAATCTTTAATTATAAATCTTAGACTCTGATTGGTGTAAGGGTACAAAAAGCCCACTATTGACCTTGTTTAAAAAAAGTAGAGTCGCAAACCTAGTATGGCTGCAATTGTGAAGTTCAGGCTGAAATCTGATTTTGACTAAAATTTTACCAAAGCCCAAATAACTTTTGAACCATTGAATATCGCAGAACATACACGGGGTTAAATCAATAGGTACTGAGGCTACCCGATAATCCACTCCTCTAGTTACACGCTGTATAAAGAGATTGGTCGATCAGCAACAATATATTTAACTACATTATGTATTACCTACCAGAAGTTACGACAGTTAACGTTAGTTAGAAGGTTACTGCCTTTTACAATAATATTGTACTCTAACAATTTTTAAACTTTCGCGACTTGAACTCATATTGTAAAGATAAAACGGGTCTATTCGCGCACAAAAATTATCAAAACATAATTTTGACTAACCTCGACGTTTCGACCAAGTTACATTGGCCGTGGTCACGAGGGGACTGAGGTTAGTCAAAATTATGTTTTGATAATTTTTGTGCGCGAATAGACCCGTTTTATCTTTACAATATATTGTACTCTTACAATATCTTCTATGAAGTAGGCATTTGTTCTTACAACTGGGAAATCTCGTTCATCCTATATTCATGAAGATGAAAGGAAATCATATACACTCGTTTCTTTGTTAACATAGTACAAAGCTATGTAAGAAGCTGAAGACGTTAAGAGAAAAACATAATTCTAATGGATAAATTAATAACGGTTAATCTCACGTCATTTAAAAGTCGAAATTATACTGCGAACTGAGTTACGTGCTGACGCTCGCGAAGCCATCCGTTGCTTGCTTTAGGTTAGGTTTAAAGAAATTTATTCTCAAATAAAACAAAAAAAGTCACTTCCATGAGAACATATTTGAGACTTAAAGAATTCTAAATATATTTTTTTTAATATGCGAGGGTATTTTATTATAAAGTTGTGCACCTTCAAAAGTAAGCATTGTTTTGCCATAATTTGTTCGAGGTTTTGTTTGTTTAGTAACTGGCCCGGTCGGATAATTTCGACTTTTCAATTGACGTGAGTTTATCTGTAACTAGCTTTTGCCCGTGGCTTCGCCCGCATGGCCTATAGGAAAATAATTCAAACACCCATTTCAACCTTGCTAACCTACTACCTTTTGCTAGTGACGTCACATATCAAAGAAATTGTATGTAGAGCTACCAAATAGATACGAAAGCTTAGTAATGAGTTACTGTGAGGACTAATTGACGTCACTGCGCGTTTGAGCTGTCTCTTTCTATTCCTTTAAATGCCTGTAACCTAGTAATTTTTTGTATATTTTATTTTCGTTTTCACGATTGTCTATTTATTGAGGTATATTATTTATTTATGTAATAAAAATATAGCAGTCAAATAGCCTATAACACAATGACATAGTTTGTTACGAAAAAGGCATAAAGTCTTGTCGTTGTTGTAATATTGCCTCTGAAATTCTAAATAAAACAATATGCTATAAGTTTTGTTAAAAATTGCCAATAATGAAAATATAAATTAACTGGATTCAATTTAATTGTAACACAAAGTGTCAAAGTAACTTAGCTACAAGCAAAGCTCTACTAAAATAATAAACACCTCTAGATTAACAAACTGTCAACAACCGTTTCGCTAACTGACAACCCTGGCACCGACTTTACAGAATCTGTGGGTATTTGAAACGTTCCGAATTTAAACGGGCGGGCGTCGTCGGAACACGGCGGAAACACCCGAACGGACGCCAGTTGCCAGTAACTGGCCGATTTAAAACTGTGTGTTCCGATTTTGAAATTTATAGAGCGATATTATACGATTTATAAGTATACATAATGTATGAGAGTGTGTAGAGCCAAAACAAAAATATAAAAAAAAAAATTATGAGAATTTTGGCGGGAAAACGAAAAAGATTGCGTCACCGCATTGTATTATTTTCCAAAACTTGTGTTATTTTCAGTGTTAGTGCATAAAATTGGTGGCATTTTATTCGTTAAGTGCTGGATTACAGGCATGAGTGTGGGAAAGTGGTATAATGATGGTGAAACGTGTTCGTGTTGTTTCCAAAACTCCATAGAAGCTTCTGGTAAAGTTGCCACCACTTGACTTGACTAGACTAGACTATGACTTTTGTAGTAAGATAACTAGACTGTGAGATCAGGTCATAAAGTCTCATTTGCCCAGTAATTTCACTGGCTATAGTGCCCTTCAAACTAGAACACAGCAGTGCTTGCACACTACTGCTTGGCGGCAGAATAACTGGGAAAGCAATGGTCCCTAGACGAACTTTGCAGAAAAGTCCCACCACCTAGTAAATGACATTATAGATAAACTAGTTGTGCCCCGCGGTTTCTACCGCGGATAAAAGTATTTTAATTATTTACTCATCCCACGGGAAAATTTCACTTTTCCGAGATAAAATGTGGCCTATGTGTTAATCCAGTGTATAAGCTATCTTGGTACCAAATTTCATTCAAATCCATTCAGCCGTTTGAGCGTGAAGGAGTAACAAACATACACACATACGCACAAACACACATACAAACTTTCACCTTTATAATATTAGTGTGATGTGATGACTTAAGCAAACAAAAAAGAAACTCAGATGTACATAAACCAAGATTCATCTACGCAAAAAATCTCAATACATTTCCAGCTCCAAATTTGTTCATGTCAATGACCTGTCAACACAATGCAAACCGCCCTCCTTACAATACGTGATTTATACGATACAAGGATATCCGCATTTCATCTACATACGAATCCCTCGATAGCTCAACAAAGAAAGCCACATAAGAATGGTACATTCTAATTCATCACTGAGAGAGACAGCCATGTAGTTCTGTAACAAGACATTTTGGACAAGTGTGATTTCATCACGGGGTAAAGGTTCCGGATAAGACTTTTATTCATAAAAAAAAACATAATAATCAGTTTTGGCGAGAAAACGAAGAAGATTGCGTCACCGCATTGTATTATTTTCCAAAACTTGTGTTATTTTCAGTGTTAGTGCATAAAATTGACAGGCATGAGTGTGGCAAAGTGGTATAATGATGGTGAGAAGTTTCTTTTCGTATTGTTTCCAAAACTCCATAGAAGCTCCTGGTAAAGTTGCTACAACTTTACTAGGAGTAAGACTTGACTAGACTAGACTATGACTTGACTTGATGACTTGGACTGTGACTTGACTTGCCTTATATTAATATATTAATCAACCATTACCAATTACTTGCCACTGACTAAATACACAAAAGTGTGGAGCCAAACCAAAACAAAAATAATAATAATAAACGCCCAACGATCACATACATAGATTCTAGACCCTATGATTCCCTGTGTCTAGGGACCCAGGAACTACGAGGACCATGGTCCCACAACACTCAGACTCAGAAAAAGTATTTGAACTTTTTTTGTGCACAAATACTTGTCTGACCGCGGGAATCAAACCCGCCACCTCCGGGTAATGAGCCGACCTGCTCAACCACCAAACCACAGAGGCTGTCAATACTATATGTCTGTAATATTACTTACTACTAATATTACTGGTTTATCTTTTCTTGGTGCTTGGAGCACATTATAAAAACAGTTTTAAATTTTCAGTGTTGCCCACTACATTTTCTTTTAATATTTCTGAGTTTCTAATGTATATCGGGAACTCAGAAATGATTCTAATCACGGTAAAGATCTCGTAAGTACTACAATTAAATATTATTTAAGCACTTTTTCTGTGTCAGCTCTAGTGAGTGATGTTGTTTGGCCATAACACTTTATTTCCCATCGGCCCCGGTGCCTCTGGCACTGAAAAAGTGTTTATTAAATATGTGCACCAATAAGAGATAGGTAAGTACTGAATAATCTATAAGATACCCTGGTTTCTGTTGAAATATTTGAGCATTAGGTAATGTTACTCATTAAATTTTCTAGGTATATCAGTGTTATAAAAAAAATCGTTGCAAATTTCATTTGTAGTAAGTAACTAGTTTTTAAGTTGTCCAATTCATTTTAAAGTTTACGTAAAAACAAATAAGGTAGATAGTTTGGTAGTTCATAGTTTCACTATGATTAAAAGAGCATTTTACTATTCAGTGAAAGAACCCTAAAAACAAAAAATCAACGCGCCTTCTGATCCTTAGCTCTTTAGCAATTTTCGCGCCTTCCAGGATGAAAAAGTTGTGTTCCATTTAGCTATAAGCCTTGAAAATAGCACTTTAAGGAGTTTGTGGGCCCAGAGATGCTGACTTGAAGATTAGAGGATCACCCCTCATACCCCAGCTAGAAACGGCATTCAAAAATCAACTATGCACCACAAAAATACGGTTCAAAGTTGGTTGTAACAAAAAACCAGTGACGCACGTCACGCATATTCTTACGCCATGATTGTCGCGAGCTATTTTGCACGCATCGCGTGAGATGATTCAAATCATTTTGAACTCTATCGCGTTAAATTTAAAGCGCATTTTTGTTTAATTTAACGGAGCCGAAGTAGCTCTATACGAATTATGGCCCGCAAATAAGTTTGGGGCCTTAATGGAAAGCTTTTGCCTTGAATTAGAGCTTTTGAGAAAGTTTTTTGGACAAACAAAAACTGCGAATAGTTTTGCAGCGCTGGTCTATACCGAACTTATTGTAGTAAAAGGTCTGGTAAGCTTTTAAAACAATTACTTTGGGAGGCTGAATAGTAGCGATTCGTGGAGTAACTTAAATTGAATTAGCGAAGTTGGCCAATATCTTTTGAGCTAAAAGCCGTTTGCGCGGCACATATTTTGGCAAATACGCTAGTACTGAGATTAAGTACTTAAATATGTTGTAAATGTTTGCTTGGAATTGTATTTCTTTGTTTAGTTGCAGTTTTACTAGGTATTAGGACTTTTCTGCAAAGTTCGCCTAGGTAGGTACCACCGCTTTGCCAGCTATTCTGCCACCAAGCAGTAGTGCGCAAGTACTGCTATGTTCCGGTTCAAAGGGCACTATGAAATTTACTCTGAAAATGTTACACCTAGTTGTAATAGTTGACTGGCCCGATAGCTTAGGTGGTAGTAACCCTAGCTTCTGAGCTGTATGTTATTGGTTCGATTCCCACTCAGCACAAACATTTGTGTGATGAACATCGATGTTTGTTCTGTGTCTGGGTGTTATATGCATATATTTACAAACAAAACTAAGTATTGTATCAGTTATCTGGTACCCATAGTAACAGCTTTGCTTAGTTTGGGGCAAGATGGCGCTTTGTGAGATGTCCACAAATATTATTATTTTATTTATTTAATAGGCACTGTCGGTAATTAAATCCAGACTTTAGAAAGAGACAATCGGCTAGCTTCGGTTGAGTATACAGAGTGTCGCCATCTCAATCCTTCTGACATCAGTACTTTATATGATGTTTTGTCACTCTAGTGCTCAGTGTGTGCAAGCTGAAAATAGCTATGTCACTTTGCATTATTTACCGCTGGTACTTGTATTATGTCTGCATGATGATTTCTTCTTCATCAGTATTTGCTTCTGCGAGTAACATGTCCTGCCCATATTTCAGCTTCTAAAATCTATATCTGCGACTTTAATTCTCTTGTAGATCTCTTCATTTCGGATCTTTTACAGAAAAACCTCCAAGCTTAGTTCTTTCCATGGCTCGTTTTGCGACTTTACCAAAGTCATTACTGGCAACACAAGCTGGTTAAAACCTTTGTTTGTAATAATGTAACTATTTATGAACTTGCACACATTACCGAGCTAAGCCATTTCGACCCTTACCGCAAACTAATAACTACTTCATACATCAACATACCGCCATAAAATGATTTCATAAACCAGCAATAAAGCATCGACCAATGGGAGGTGTTACCCGCGCTTCATACGCAGCGATAAAAGCTTGGAAAGTTTTTTGATGTCCTCTCAAAGGTTTTATTTGGCTGTGTTTATTGCACATTTTTATGGAAGAACGAATTACTTGATGGGATTAGATCAAAATAGAATGGTCCTTTGGTACGTAGAAAAATGGGATGAGGAAAACTCGCGTTTTGCGTGTTTGAATATATATACATACGTCTAGCACGGTATGTATTGCTTTGAAGCCTTAAATTTCACGTTTTGTTTTATCTCTCTTTGGGTAAAGTTGTGATACGATTTGTTTGAGAAAGACGTTTTTATAAATAGCTCATATACACAATAGAAAACATCGAATTGTCGACTAAAGACTGGAATAAACTGGTTTACCAGTTTACTGGTACTGATTTACTGGTTAAACCGTTTTTTGTTAATTTACATTATTTTAACTGTAAATCCTTATTATGTATATAATCTAAACTTAACCTTGATGTTTTACTCTTAGAACTTTAATATCATTTGTTAAATTATGGCATTTGAAAAACAAATATCTAAAGTAAACCGTTTCTAAATCAATCAATACAAGACTAATCCTTTATCAATCACCCAAAAAACGTCTTACAAAAAGTGCCGAAAAGGCGAAATAAAGTAATTAATATTGGTCTGATCGGGACCGTATTTCTTGGGCGGATCGAAGGTTGGATAGGAGACGAATTCATGCCGATTCATCCAACCTGTTGGTGGACATCTGTGACCGGTGGTATTGATGACAGGAGAATGACAAGAGACAAAGTTTTGAATTTTCCAACTTTGGTACAAGACCGGAACAAAATTCTCAATGTACCTATTGGGTGGTTAACGGAGCGAAAAAGATTGAAACAATTTTTTATCAAAACTGATGGTTATAGTCATGCATCTAAATTCGCCTTAAGAAACCGTCCTGGTATTTAATAGTGTCGTGAAATTTATTAATTGATTCTTACTTTTAAAAATTAAAAGGTAAAAATATACTGTTTTTATTGGCAACACTGACGGAAGGGCCATGATTGGTTGGTGCTATCAGCCAATCATGAATATTTCTAGCTCAGTAAAATTGAGTTTGGTGGAGGGAGTTGAGGTGCGATGCAAAGGTCGAAAAAGTAGTCAATTCTGGTTGATCGGCAGAAGTGTCAAGACATATCTCATTTGTTAGTTGACTTTGTATTTGAAGTTTGTATAAGAAATAAGAAATATTCAAAATGGGACTATGTGTTATATTTCTGCAAAGTTCGTCTAGGTTATCACCGCTTTGCCAGTTATTCTGCCGGAACACAGTAGTGCGCAAGCACTGCTGTGTTCCAGTTTGAAGGGCACTGTAGCTAGTGAAATTACTGGGCAAATGAGACTTTATGATCTGATTTCACAGTTTAGTAATCTTATTACTAGATTGTGCTGATGTCTCAGGATGACGTGCGCAGTGCAGTGTCACGCGAAACTGTAAACTTTAGAGTTCCGAGTAACACTGCAGCTGATATGGGCAGCCGTGTCGTTTAACATCAGATGAACGGCTAGCTCGTCACGTCATTCCTTAAAATAAAAAAATAAAAAATGGAAGAGGCATTCCATGTATTTCACTTGAGTTGACTTGACTCTGTCTTGAAAGTTTATATAAGAAACAAGAAATATACAAAACCAGCTTCTGCCCGCGGTTTCGCCCACGTGGCTTATAGAAAACGAGAAGTAATTTTTTCGTAGATAATTTAAAACCTGCACAAAAAACACATCTTCTAAATTTCAAGTTTCTAGGACCAGCGGTTTAGGCTGTGCGTTTAAGTTTAGTGAGAAAGAGAACTTCTTTTTTTTTTTTTTTTTCAAAAATATATTGTTGGGCTTGCTATATTATAATATTTGACAATAAGCATTTTGTAATACTATATGCTAAGTACAATAACTTAATTTTAAGTACCTAATATAATTTAGGCTTGAAAAGTATTAAAAATAGTCTATTTGCGATAAAATCTTTTAACTTTGACTTTGATAAATCTAAAGTAAAAAATAGAATGCGGTTCCTAGACAGACACGCAAGTTCACACGGCCGTTCTACCTTCATCCAACACCAGAGCAACAATCGCCGATCACTCCTCCAGCGACGAGTTTATTTAGGTCAAGACTACTGTTTTGTTAAGGTGAATCAATTCGGCAAATAGAGACCTGAAAGATTGGATGACAGGAACACAAGGATGTTAAGTCAACTGTGGAAACAATGGCATTGTTCTAAGTTTTGTCTTTTGGGCTGTATTGTTGGTTTGCAAACACAAAGACTGTGTGTGGAGCCAATGTATACAAAAATGACCACTACATAAATGGATATGACGGTGGCAACGTCCAGTTGTAAACTCTATGCGCAGCGGGCAGTACTGTAGTTTGCCCTGTGGTAGCATTTAAATTTATTACAGTGGCAACACTGGTAACTGTCATTGCTCCCCCATCCATCTGGCCATAAAAAGGGAGCACTCGGTGTACTATGGATCATTCTTGCTCCGGACACAGCCCGGTGCGCATGCTGAAGGCGAGCCATACATATATAGATAGATAAACTCTTTATTGACACCGAAGATAACGAAGTACACAAGTGCACAGGAAAGCTTTTGAGTAGATTACATCGGGCGGTCTTATCGCTAAAAAGTGATTTCATCCAGACAACCTTTGGATGGACAGAGATAAGACAGAACATGGACGGACATACTTCATGTATATTATTAAATATAAGAAAATGTCACGTTTATGAAATTTGGGTTTAGGGTTTTCACCAAAAAAAAAAACATGACAAAACTATTGCCTTGTGGGGCAGTTTCTTTTGCTCGTCTGGCCAACTATACCATGTACACGATATCGCCAACCATGTCTGTTTAACAAGGCTAAGAAGTGAATACTTCTTTAGGTGCGATCAGCACTTTTTGGGTGAACAAAAATCATGGAACTCGCGTCATCGTCACCGAACGCTTTTCATGAGCTATATGTCACCAGTTACTTAGTTTTCACTTCTATCGTTAGTCCCTAAAGACTAACAACACATTTAAAAAAAAAATTACCTTTGATGTTGCCTTCATCAACTAGAACAGAATTCTTTAAAAGGCTGAGCAGATTTTCTTCAAGCATAAATTTGAATACTCTCAATCAGGTCAAATTTAAACCAAAAATCAAAGTCAGCCCACCTGATTAGGAGCTACGATGCCACAGACAGACATACACACAGATTATTGTCATTCTTTAATGATATAGTTTTAATGCATTCTGACACATGACATTTTGACTGATGGCATTTTGACAGCCTCTGTAGTGGGGTGGTTGAGCAAGTCAGCTCATAGCCCGGAGGCGGCGGGTTCGATTCCCGCGACAGGACAAGTATTTGAGCACAAAAAGCTAAAAATACTTGTTCTGAGTCTTGGTGTTGTGAGATATTGGTCCTCGTTGTTCCTGGGTCCCCAGATACAGGGAATCCTAGTTAGGGTCCAGAATATATATATGTATGTGATCGTTGGGCATTATTATTATTATTATTTTTCTAAGTATATTGCTTAATTAACAGCAAATTCATTTGATTATTTTCATAAACATTGTTCTGGTCGCAACAAACATTTTTAAGGCAGGCTTTTAGAAGCATCTGCACAGCTTTGAAGGCAGTTTCTAGTGATATGTCAGGCTGTCATCGCGGCTTACTAGCAAAACGAGGCGCCCCAACTAACCGTAGATTTTCACCCGATTCTACCAAAATGCACAAATGGGCAAAGTTGGCAACTTGCATGTAGATGTCTTGGAAATTTAATGAAGTTTGGGCCTAATAAGTTTAATTTACTCAAGAAAATACCAAATTGAAATCTTCAAAATTATAATTCTTCCTTTTAAATTGTTTTTTTTTTTTTCTTTTATTAACGTGCTGACTTCTCCTTTCGAGAAGTACAGTAATCTTTATAATTTTTATTACTTATTTTAAATTAAGTGTTATTCTTTTAAAGTTTTGTAGCATGCGGTGTTTGCCTGTAATTAATTATACATTTAGTTTTATTATGATCATGTTCGTTACGTTAGTTTTAATGATATAATTGTTGGTAGACCTATGAAATAAAATAAAAATAAATAAAAAATAAGACTTGGATAATTTTATGCATTTGCAGTGATGGGCAAATATGATATATTAAATAAAGGTTTTGCACCACAATAGGTTATATGACTATTATTAAAGATGTACAAGTATATTATTGTTTTCATAAAGTAGTTTACACTTAATGTAATAATTGAAATAATAAGTAAAACCGGTAAATAAATCACAAAGTAGTATGATTTTAAAGTTTCATCGCCTGTCTCTTTCTCGCAAAACAGATATCCTCTGTTTTGCGATGTTATAGAGCTTCCTCAAAGCTGCTATGTAGGCATTGCTTATGATGTCACATGTCAAAGATGTAGAGCTACCATAGAAATACCACATATTAGTAATGAAATTCTATGGAGGTCTGGCAACTGACGTCAGTGCGTGTTTGAGCTGCTTCTTTCTATTCCTGTATTAAAATTCTCTGTATTAAATTAAAATGCCTGTAACCTCATAATTTTTTGAGATATTTATTTTAAAAAATTCACAACTGTGTCGAATGTCGATTTCATTTTATGTTTTCATTTTTTAACCTATAAAAACTAGGAATGTTCACCGTATTTGAATTACGGACTTGTGGACGACATATGATCTTGGATTTTATGATTCTTGAACGAGCTGTTTTCCTCAATATTCTCTCCGCCGTTGTAAAAAAGAGAGCGAATTCCGCACGTAAATTTAAATTCATAAATATCGGGCTGAGCGGAATTTGAACCAGGGTTTTAAAGTCACACAGGCTACGGCTGAGCCACACTCGCTCTTTCAGTATCTTACTTGTATTTTCACTTCATAAAACTCCAAACACTTTTCAGTTCGACACTGTCGCTCCCGACGTTATGAGAAAAGCAGACGTGAGGTCGGAACAAATGAAACGTGAAGGTTTATTACCTCGAGGTAGTAGGTAAAGTACAATAACATCAACGTCTGGAGTGCTCTAGATTTTCTTGTTTGAAAATTCACTACAACTTGGAAACGAATTTGAAAGCCATTTTGAGCGTAAAACACTAACTATTTAATTACACTAAAGTGAACATGTCCTGGATTTAGAGTTGGGTGCATTTATATGGTTAAAATCTTCTTTATTTACATTAATATTCACGGTGCTCTGTTATTTCTTGATTTAAAATTCACTACAATTTGGAAACTAATCTGAAACCATTTTGAGCGTAAAACACTAACTATTTAATTACACAAAAGTGAACATGTCCTGGATTTAGAGTTGGATGCATTTATATGGTTCAAATCGGATTAATTATTTAAATCTTCTTTATTTACATTAATATTCACGGTGCTCTGTTATTTCTTGATTTAATATTCACTACAATTTGGAAACTAATCTGAAACCATTTTGAGCGTAAAACACTAACTATTTAATTACACAAAAGTGAACATGTCCTGGATTTAGAATTGGGTGCATTTATATGGTTCAAATCGGATTAATTATTTAAATCTTCTTTATTTACATTAATATTCACGGTGCTCTGTTATTTCTTGATTTAATATTCACTACAATTTGGAAACTAATCTGAAACCATTTTGAGCGTAAAACACTAACTATTTAATTACACAAAAGTGAACATGTCCTGGATTTAGAGTTGGATGCATTTATATGGTTCAAATCGGATTAATTATTTAAATCTTCTTTATTTACATTAATATTCACGGTGCTCTGTTATTTCTTGATTTAATATTCACTACAATTTGGAAACTAATCTGAAACCATTTTGAGCGTAAAACACTAACTATTTAATTACACAAAAGTGAACATGTCCTGGATTTAGAGTTGGATGCATTTATATGGTTCAAATCGGATTAATTATTTAAATCTTCTTTATTTACATTAATATTCACGGTGCTCTGTTATTTCTTGATTTAAAATTCACTACAATTTGGAAACTAATCTGAAACCATTTTGAGCGTAAAACACTAACTATTTAATTACACAAAAGTGAACATGTCCTGGATTTAGAGTTGGATGCATTTATATGGTTCAAATCGGATTAATTATTTAAATCTTCTTTATTTACATTAATATTCACGGTGCTCTGTTATTTCTTGATTTAATATTCACTACAATTTGGAAACTAATCTGAAACCATTTTGAGCGTAAAACACTAACTATTTAATTACACAAAAGTGAACATGTCCTGGATTTAGAGTTGGATGCATTTATATGGTTCAAATCGGATTAATTATTTAAATCTTCTTTATTTACATTAATATTCACGGTGCTCTGTTATTTCTTGATTTAAAATTCACTACAATTTGGAAACTAATCTGAAACCATTTTGAGCGTAAAACACTAACTATTTAATTACACAAAAGTGAACATGTCCTGGATTTAGAGTTGGATGCATTTATATGGTTCAAATCGGATTAATTATTTAAATCTTCTTTATTTACATTAATATTCACGGTGCTCTGTTATTTCTTGATTTAATATTCACTACAATTTGGAAACTAATCTGAAACCATTTTGAGCGTAAAACACTAACTATTTAATTACACAAAAGTGAACATGTCCTGGCTTTAGAATTGGATGCATTTATATGGTTCAAATCGGATTAATTATTTAAATCTTCTTTATTTACATTAATATTCACGGTGCTCTGTTATTTCTTGATTTAAAATTCACTACAATTTGGAAACTAATCTGAAACCATTTTGAGCGTAAAACACTAACTATTTAATTACACAAAAGTGAACATGTCCTGGATTTAGAGTTGGATGCATTTATATGGTTCAAATCGGATTAATTATTTAAATCTTCTTTATTTACATTAATATTCACGGTGCTCTGTTATTTCTTGATTTAATATTCACTACAATTTGGAAACTAATCTGAAACCATTTTGAGCGTAAAACACTAACTATTTAATTACACAAAAGTGAACATGTCCTGGATTTAGAGTTGGATGCATTTATATGGTTCAAATCGGATTAATTATTTAAATCTTCTTTATTTACATTAATATTCACGGTGCTCTGTTATTTCTTGATTTAATATTCACTACAATTTGGAAACTAATCTGAAACCATTTTGAGCGTAAAACACTAACTATTTAATTACACAAAAGTGAACATGTCCTGGATTTAGAGTTGGATGCATTTATATGGTTCAAATCGGATTAATTATTTAAATCTTCTTTATTTACATTAATATTCACGGTGCTCTGTTATTTCTTGATTTAAAATTCACTACAATTTGGAAACTAATCTGAAACCATTTTGAGCGTAAAACACTAACTATTTAATTACACAAAAGTGAACATGTCCTGGATTTAGAGTTGGATGCATTTATATGGTTCAAATCGGATTAATTATTTAAATCTTCTTTATTTACATTAATATTCACGGTGCTCTGTTATTTCTTGATTTAATATTCACTACAATTTGGAAACTAATCTGAAACCATTTTGAGCGTAAAACACTAACTATTTAATTACACAAAAGTGAACATGTCCTGGCTTTAGAATTGGATGCATTTATATGGTTCAAATCGGATTAATTATTTAAATCTTCTTTATTTACATTAATATTCACGGTGCTCTGTTATTTCTTGATTTAAAATTCACTACAATTTGGAAACTAATCTGAAACCATTTTGAGCGTAAAACACTAACTATTTAATTACACAAAAGTGAACATGTCCTGGATTTAGAGTTGGATGCATTTATATGGTTCAAATCGGATTAATTATTTAAATCTTCTTTATTTACATTAATATTCACGGTGCTCTGTTATTTCTTGATTTAATATTCACTACAATTTGGAAACTAATCTGAAACCATTTTGAGCGTAAAATACTAACTATTTAACTACACAAAAGTGAACATATATCCTGGCTTTAGAATTGGGTGCATTTAAATGGTTCAAATCGCATATTTACATTAAAATTAACGGTGCTCGATATTTTCTTGAATAAAAATAATTCACTACAACTTAAAAACGAATTTGAATACCATTTTGAGCGTTAAACAATAACTGTTTAACGCTCAAAATGCCATGAAAGTTAGGGTCCAGGATCTATGTATGTGATCGTTGGGCGTTATTATTGTTATAAATATTATTACATACATTTACTACATTTTTTGTTTAACAATCTACAATTTTATTGTAATAGCAAGTGTAGCTAGCAGCATTAAGTAGTTATTGTTATTGTACTAATTAGTTAAAAGTATAGAATAGAATAGAATAGAATAGAATAGAATATTTATTTGTGCAAAAATAATACATTCAGTTTACAATCAACAAAATAAGTATATAAAAGCAATGTAATGTAGCAATGTTGATGCAATAGTATAAAAGTACTATTGCATCAAAAATATCAAAATATACTAACTATTTAGTTTAGAAATAAGAATTTTTAGTGTGAGTGCGAGTAGTTTAAGATGAACTTCCGCAAAGTCACGCCTGATTCTATCAATTTTCTAAATATAGCATTGCAATTTAACGGGGCAATGTTGCCAGCAAGTTGGGTACGCTATCTGCTGGGCTGGAGCATTTGGACTATCTATAAGTTATCGCGGCCAGTATATATTATATATTCCAAATGTTTTTTTGTGTTTAATATTAGTTATTATATCATTGTAGTATTTAGTCAAAAATAAAGGCAATTTGCCGGTAAAAAAAAAATCTAAATATACATCAATATTCAATTAGATTTGGCCAGACGACGTCGTAAAATCTAGATTACATTCACACACGAGTGACCTGAGAACCTTGAATATATTAGTGACGACTACGGGTTCTTACGTGCAGCCACTGATGATAGCTAATGGAGATTCTACACGTCGATATTCTTTATTTATTACAAACCTTTTTTTCTGTCAATATCAGTAACTTAACTAGTAACTTGATTTTATGTTTATTTTTTGAAGTGAAAACTTCTTTAGACCCGTTGAGCACTTTTTGTGTGAATAAAAACCATGAACCTCTGTGTATATATGTGTACAATAAACTTGAAACTCGCGTCATCGTCACCGCACGCTTCCCATGAGCTATACTATGTCACAAGTTACTTAGTATTCACTTCTATCGGCAGTCCCCAAAAACTGCCCCGCACTTTTTATTTACAAACTTTTTTGTTAATATCAGTAGTAATTTGTGTGTATGTTTTTTTTATTGACTTTTTTATGTAAGCAATTGACATGATTAGCTTGATGTTAAACGTCACGGCTGCTTATAACAGCAGCAACATTGTGCGTACACTAGGGAATGGAATGTCGGTGTTTCCATCCACCTGCAACTTAGGTGTCTTTAAGTCAAGAGTAATTAGTTTATTTCTAAATAAGCGTGCTCCATCTTCGACCTCATCATCAGTTACCATCAATTGAGATGTCGTCAAACGCAAACCCATCGAAAGAAAAAATATGAAAAAAAACCTACAAGCAGGTCAAGAGAGTCGGGTAAAAGCAAGCAGTTACTCAAAGTCGCCCTATTGAGGAGGTCTTTATTTAGTTTTGGACGACTTCTAATGAAGAAGTGCCGTGCGCGCTTACCTGTATTATTTACACTTCAGCTAAGGTTACTGAGAATATTGCCGCTATGATCAAATGTCTAGACGGTTCATAAAGCGCAATTTGATAAAATTCTACAGCACACACACCTACGATATTTACAAAATTCGTAGTCGATCGAACCCGAAATGAAATCAACATTCGCCGTAGAAATTTCAAGTGAAGAAATTTCAAGCGATCCTATCAGACGTTTTCGCATATCCGCAGGAGCGAGACAAATTCTCGATACGCGCTGAGTTCAGGATATCAATCAATGCTGGCGTTCCATTCGCACATTATTGTACCATTTGCCGGTGAGATTAAAGATTCAACGAGGTGCCGATAGAGTATTCTGTGTGGTAACAAATGGGAATGGTGACAGGTGGTAATATGATTTTCTCCTCGAAGACGCCTGAAGCAGCTGGTACTGTCCATCAAGAGCGATATAATTTCATAAAATATGTAACATGATTTTTTTCTTCCCACCTGGTAACCAGTTATCAAACTTGGTATTCTAATAAGAATAATGATATTATTAACCAACGGTGGGCTATATACAAGGTTTTTAGAAAGTTACTATTGCTTAAAGGCAATTTCTGTACCGTGTAAATAAACTTTTGTATTTATAACTTTATTAAATTCAGAAAGAAACTTGTAAAAAAATCTTCGAACACCATGAGGTAACAAAATAATATACCTCGTAAAGTTTTGACAGTAGATCGACCTACTTACTGCAATGCATTTGGGTATGTAACACAGGAATAAGTGCGAACTTAGGAGCTATATCATTGACAGCTTCTGTGGTGTGGATGTTGAGCAGTCGGCTCATACAAGGACACTCAGGACAAGTATTTTTGCACAGAAAAAAAGCGCAAATACTTGTTTTGTGTCTGGGTGTTGTGGGGCCGTAGTTCCTGAGTCTTTAGACACAAAGAAACCTAGTTAGGGTCCAAAATCTATGTATGTCCTGGTTGGGCGTTATTATTGTTTTTATTATTAATCTTTAGTACTGGCGGAAATCTTTGCTTTTGATTATTTTTTATTAAATTTACTGAAAAATTGCAGACCTAATTAAAGTTTGTTATTAAGTACAATTGTTGCCCTTGACACAACGTTAGCTATTTTCAATAACCCTATATCGGTGGATTATAATAGTGAATCATAACTATAACAAGCAACTGCCTTTTGCTTACGTATGCTGACCGAAAACTTAATTAATAGCTCTTACACGCCTGCGGCTAAGACATTAGTCACCTTAATGACCTAATTATTATAGATTTCCATTTGTCTCTGGTAACCAACATTGCGTCTCAAACTACGATCAAGCTAAGCTGATTACAAAGGATAAAAGCTATCGAAAATTATACCTAACACTAGAAAAGAAAGATTGAAACGAGTACCTCCGTATATAATCATAGATAGATAGATAGATAGATAAACTCTTTATTGTACACACCACATAACAAAAATTTCAAATAATATAAGAAATCACAAGTAGTGGGGAACAATGGGCAACCTTATCGCTAAAAACGATCTCTTCCAGGCAACTTTTGGACGGAGAGGATTTATATAAAGTCATACCATCATATCGTTGATATTATATATAGCGCATATGATGAACATAGGTGCTTGTTCTGTGTCTGGGTGTTATATTGTATTCTATGTATGTATTTACAAACAAAAAGTATCTAAGTATTGAACAAGTTATCTGGCTTCCAACAAGCTCTTAGTTTGGGGCTAAATGGCGTTGTATACGTAGTTTTCTTTAAATTACAGCTATAATAACGAGAAAAAAAACAACTGGTAAAATAAGTTTGTTATTATTAAAATAGTTCACCCATTTCTTGCGTACAGGCTTCTCGGAAAGTGTATAAATATACTTAACAATACAAACAATCGTTCTTCTAAGCTTGAAATATTGGTTACAGGTATTAGTTTTTGTTTTGGAAAAGTAAGTTAAAAGTATGTAAGTTTTACTAAAAGCAAGCAGACTTTATTGCAAAGTTCGTCTAGGTAGGTATCACCGCTTTGCCAGTTATTCTGCCGCCAAGCAGTAGTGCGCAAGCACTGCTGTGTTCCGGTTTGGAGGGCATTGTAGCTAGTGAAATTACTGGGCAAATAAGATTTTATGACCTGATCTCACAGTTTAGTAACTTATTACTAGATTGTGCTGATGTCTCTGGATGACGTGCGCAGTGCAGTGTCACGCGAAGCTCTATACTTTAGAATTCCGAGTGACACTGCAGCTGATATGGGCAGCCGTGTCGTTTAACATCAGGCGAACGGCTAGCTTGTCACGTCATTCCTTAACATAAAAAAGTACCTATTTTATGTAAAATATTATCTAGATAATGTAATTTCGTATACGGAGTATATTTTTGTGATTTGTTTTTGTGTTTTGTATTCCTATATAACAAGCAAAGCGTACAAAACCAACTTCAGACTTATATGGTTTTCTCATGGATGACAGTATCAAAACTGGGCCAAATTGAAATGGGACCACTGGGACATTCCACACTGCACTATCTAACCCCAAACTAAGCAAAGCTTGTACTATGGGAACCAGATAACTGATACAATTAAGATACTTTTTGTGTGTAAATACATACATAGAATACAATATAACACCCAGATACAGAACAAACATTTGTGCTCATCACACAAATATTTGTCCTGGGTGGGAATCGAACCCACAACCTACAGTTCAGAAGACAGGACTACTAGTACCAACTGAGCTATCAGGCCAGTCAAAAATTTACTTTAGTTTGCATACCTATGAAAATAAAACTAGTATGCCTAACAAGCCCCTACTCTGCGAAGATCCTAATACGCCTACTTTAATTTGTACGTACGTATATCGACGTAAGTTTTTCAATCTATATATATAACCCACAGGTGACTGACTGACTGACTGACATAGTGATCCATCAACGCACAGCCCAAACCACTGGACGGATCAGGCTGAAATTTGGCATGCAGGGAAGTGTTATGACGTAGGTATCTGTTAAGAAAGGATTTTTCGAAATTCCACCCTTAAGAGGGTGAAATGGGTGGTCGAATTATTTTCCCATAGGCCACGCCGCGGGCGAAGCTGCGGGGAGAAGCTCGTTGTTCATACGTTATTAAACAATTGAAGAACGTACGAGTGTCTTATGTTTAAACATTCTTTGAGTCAATGGTGGATTATTCATGAACGCGTACAAGTGAAAGGCACAAATCATATAAAGGCGAAAATGCTACTTTTTGACTTTGACTTGACTGTCCTTAGACTCACTTTGACTTGACTTTGCATAGCTCAAATAGCTAAAATATGATCATGATGTAAATTTGACATTGCTGACTAATAATATAAACGCATGGAGCGAAAAAAACTTACATGAAAAACCACACCTTAAAAGTTTTTCCTCTAATCTGTTTTTAGAGTTAGTTTTCACAGTTTCAGGGAATTTCACGCCCAATTTTTATCCTGTCATATATTATAGCGGTAAATTGTATAAACTCTCCTGGGTCATACGATTTTCGCACATAAATCGCTTAAATCCTTCCCATGCCGAATGCAATCAATTCGACTTTTCATAACTGAAATACCGGAGCCAGGCGTCGAGATGAATCGATAGCATTAGTTTGCTATGCTCGTTGTACGCACGGGGTTATTGACCTGGGAGAAAATTTGATTAACTCACGGAGAAATGTTCTCATAACCTTTCCAAAGGAAGCTTGCTTTGCTATTGCGGTATAGTTATTCCAGGGCAATAACAGAAATACGCGAGCGGAAAAACAAATCCGTAAAGTTATAAAAGCTTTATGTGCATGGAATTCGCCCTATTTCTTAGGTCAGTTTTGTTTGTTAAGGTCGCTATTAGAACATCACCGCTACGAAATGACGTTAGGCCCTTACGTCTTAACGCTAAATTTCTTTGAGGCAAAAGTCTGGATGATAAAAAATTATTATTCAAAATAATGTAGTAGCATATAGTCTAGATTTAAAAGTACCTTATCACTTAATAGATATAAGCCGTTGAAAGACAGTAGCAAATAAAAAATCTGAAAATGCCCGCTCTTATATGCTTTCAAGCTAAAACAACTACTTAGCTACTATGTTACATTTTCGGTCGCATTTTCAGTGTCTGCCTGTATCTTTTCTTTAATGTTATTGAATAAAGTGACGAGCTGGTCGTTGCAGTGTCACTCGGAACTCTGAAATATAAAGTTTCGCGTGAGACTGCACTACGCACGTCATCCTGAGACATCGGTTAAGCGATCAGGTAACTTGATTGCAACCAACAGAAATACAAAAAAGTATGGATTTGATATTTTCAATATATAATTTATGTATGTAGTTACTACGGAAATTTTCAAATTAGAAAATAATTTTCTCATTTGCAATCAAAGTTTCTTGATCACTTCACAGATCATTAAGTGGCATATGCTCTGTAATTTAACTAGCTACAGTACCCTTCAAACCGGAACAGTGAACTTTGCATGAAAGTCCTACAATCTAGTAAACTAAATAAAATTTAAAGACATAACATACAGTTACGTGCTGATGCACCTGAAAGCCGCCGCGGCTTGCGTTAGTAACTGGCTCCCAGAAGAAGGACATCGAATATGTCCAAAACCTGGTCGGAGTAATTTCGACTTTTAACTGACGTGAGTTTTAGCCGTTATTTATCTTACAAAAAGACATAAGCTTACACTATCGAGACTAATATAAGATGCTTTAAGTCTCGGAAATCCTTGCGGCAATACTGTTAAATTAAATTAAGTCTGGGGCACACGTGAGGCGTCTCTGGGACCAAAAAAATATTTTATCTAAAAGAAATATACATTGTGAATTTCAAGGGTATTTAATTAGATAACTTTCAAGCTAGGCAGCTACACATACACTTCGTCTTGAAATCTCATTAAAAGTTCACGATATCAGTAGAGAGCTAAATTTAACAAGAAAGATCTAGCCCCAAGCGGATCCTTAACAAGGATCTTAAGTTCTTAAAATATGAAATTACTTTTCGAGACGCTTTCTAGCGTTTTACAAATAAAGTATTTGTAATTTATTTGCAGCAAAATAATCTCTTTTTGTTGTTTGTTTTGAGCAGATCTGTAGTCGTCCTGCTCAGGGTTCTTTTTTAAAAGTTTCATTCACCCACGATGTAATTAACTAGCATTATAATGATTTCAGATATTAAAATTTTCTGTTTAAAAATTGTTGTAATGTGGTTATTTCTTTGGCAGCTTTTTTATTTTAAAGGCAACTTTTACTACACTAGTTGAGAAGGCGCCAGCAAAGCTGTATGAAATTTTTTTAGGTTGGTATTTGTAATCCATTTTTGTCAAATTTTGTTTATAGATGATAGACTCTGCGTGATTTAAGAGTGGATAACGCCATCTAGTTTATTTTAAGAAACTAATCTTTTTGTTTCTTATTGATGTCTGTAACAGTACATTGTTACCCTAGGGATGAAAGTAACTTATTATTAATAGTACTATTTTTTTTAGTAAATTGACAGCTGTAAGTTGAAAATGATTCTGCCTAAGGCTGAAAAAGTTTACTTTTAGCCCGCTCCTCAGGCAACATCAGACCTACTTTCCTAGAATGAGTAGAGAAAATATTTAAATACACATATTATAACCTTGCACCATTTGCACATCTCTATTTGGTCGGTGGCTAAAAAGAAACTATGCTATAAATAATTGCTCACAAAAACCCAAAAAAGTAAAACCAGTCAGCATTCCTAAAAATCTCTTTACTTGATGGACAGAGAAGCTCCCATTTTTTATTCGTCTTTTTCCGTACCTCCGGGAATTACGGGCAATCCGCACTGCGTCCATTTTATCCGGTTTTGTATCAACGTAAACCTTCAGCATTAATACGGTTCCATGTTTTATACTTATTATTTTCCGGTTAGTTTTTGAGAGCCGGGACTTTGTCAGGTTTCTGTTACGTTTTTAGCCGTCGATTTGTTCGTTTGGCCAGCAAGAAGAGTTAAAAAATAAATAAATGGAGTAAGCATGTATTGTCGTTTTAAGTTGTATATGTGGGCAGAAACGGGTTCTGCGTAGGTAGGTTGCAACCTATATAACTATAGGCCTTCAGCATGTCCGCACCGCGCCGTGTCTGGAACAAGAATGATCCCTAGCACACCAATCGATCCCTTTATATAGCCAGACAGGTAGGGCCGCCATGACAGTTGCCGGTGCTGCCACTGTAATACATTTAATGCCACCACAGGGTAAATTACGGTGCTCGATCGCTGTGCATAGAGTTTATAACTGGACGTAGCCGCCGTCACGGCCATACTGACGTGTGTACGTCCTCGTACACTTAGCTTCACTTTGTATCTGAGGGACATAAGCATCAGTGTTATTGCTCGTTCATCCTGACAATTAAATTGAGTTAAACTTGGAGTCAAAGTCAAAAGATCACGTTTCAATTTAATTAGTCAAAAGCATTTTAACCTTCATCATAACCAGCGTCAGGGTTAACCCTGGTCTCCTCTCCACAAAGGCCATTTACAAAGAGTTGTAATTGAAGGGTTAACCCTTCAGGACCATCAGTATCCATTCATTTACAAAAAGTGGACTGGATGGTGCTAGACCGGATAGATATCCCTTTAGCAACCAAAAATCAACAAACTAATACCTTATCCCTTCATTTATAAAAATGGACCGAACAGTGCTAGCCGGATAGATATCCCTTTAGCAACCAAAAATCATCGTTCCTACATTTTTTTTAATGGACCTATTAGTGCTAGACCGGATAGATATCCCTATAGCAACCAACATTTTTTTTTATGGACCATTAGTACTAGTCCGGATAGATTATCCCTTTAGCATTCGGACACATTTTTCTTGTCATCATTTTTTCTTTTTATCTTTTTCTTACCCTCTTTTTTCTCTTTTTTTTTCTCTAACGAATCATTACTTTTTTTAACATAACTTTCATTCTCTTTTTTTTTTCACTGGTCTGGGTTAACCCTGCAACTAAAATTGATATTAGTGTCACCCGCCGTCACGTCATCATATTTTCGGCGTTGCTTGAAGAGTGATGTAGAAATGGGCATTGGGCAATCCCACTTCTGATGTCGGCCGGAACGGTTTGTGGGTAGGTAGGTTGCAACCTATATAACTATAGGCCTTCAGCATGTCCGCACCGCGCCGTGTCTGGAACAAGAATGATCCCTAGCACACCAATCGATCCCTTTATATAGCCAGATAGGTAGGGCCGCCATGACAGTTGCCGGTGCTGCCACTGTAATACATTTAATGCCACCACAGGGTAAATTACGGTGCTCGATCGCTGTGCATAGAGTTTATAACTGGACGTAGCCGCCGTCATATACATACCAGAAGATGATAAATGGAAGATATTAAAGAAAAAATCACGGGTGATAATAATTATGTCTTTATAATATTAGGTGTCACTTGTCCCTTGGGACTAAAACAATATTTCTTGTCCCATGTAACGCTGAATCATGACTTGAATGGGTCACTACTACAAAATTTGTATTTCCAATTCACCTCTTATTTTATACAGACAGCTCTTATTTTATTTGACTCTGTGGTGTTGTGGTTGAGCAGGTCGACTCCTATTCCGGAGGCAGCGGGTTCGATTCCCGCAATAGGACAAGTGTTTATCTACAGAAATAAAAACGCATGAGTTTGTTTTGTATCTGGGTATTGTGGGACCATGGTCCTCGTAGTTCCTGGGTCCCTAGACACATGGAACTTAACTAGGTGTTATATATATATATATATAAATATAATATAAATACATCGAGCTTTACTGTAAAGAAAAAATTATGAGTAACATAGAAACCAGATATTTCTAACGCAACTTTACCCGCAACTAATCCCACCAAACTAATCTAATACTTTAATAATCTAATACTTCTAACCATGTTCCTCGTAGTTTCTGGGTCCCTAAATGCAGGAAATGCTAGTAAGGTTCTGGGATTTATGTATGTTATCGTTGGGCTTATTTTTTAATTCTTTATACTTCAGTATATATCAAACTTTTCCACTGGTAAACTAAAAATCAAGAGATTAATCGCTTTTATGTCTAATTTTTCTCGCTTTACCATCTGACTCACGCTCTCATCTAATCACAGCCATGCAGTGTTGCTAACAAAAAAATATTTACCCAACTTAATTAGAGAACAACAAATATATATATTCAGAATTTTTATATCTCTTGTGTCTTAATATATATACGAAAATACTCAAATTTATACTGCTTGACTGTTCGACACTACAAACTTTAAAATTTTATTCAAGTTTGTTCAGCCGTTTTGGTTATAAGCCACGCAAACACACAATCATACAGATGCCGTTTGGCGTGAAAGTAAAACAAAAAAAAACAAATCCAAAAAATAAAAAACAGACGACGATTCACTAATATACTTTTATTTTTCATTTTCATTCATATGAGGGATCTAGGATATTGGCGATTTCAGACTCAGTAGAACTTAGTACCAGTACTATTCTTAGTACCAGACTTATTATGAACAAGCTATGGTCTAGTTTCCCTTGATGAGGACAATGAGACAAAGATCTTGCAATTTGAAAAATGAAGTTCTTTATGTATCTCAATATCATTATAAAACATTTTTTTAGACAACATAATAAAAATAAATATGAAATACCTTATATATTAAAATACAAATCTAATGCACAAATAAAAGAAACACATATTTTGCAACTCTAAGATCGAGGCCGTACTTTGATATATATAAAATAGTCCGTAAAATGTACCTGACACAAAATGTGTTTTACAAACACAAAGAACCCTTTGAAAAGATTCAATACAGCGTTACATTTCGTACGTGAAACATAACAAACATAAAGTAAGCCTTTCTGCCGCCCGGGATCGCGACGGCATAATCCGAAAGGCATTCGGTTTTACGACGATACGTTATGGCGACAAACGATTTTACGACCAAATAAATTAAATGTTGAACTATCAGTGACTCGGTTATTTTGGCCTGCGGCCGCAGGCTGTGGCTTGTATGTTTTAATTTCTGTTGGGAATAGTGACTGACATTTCGGGCCAAATGGAATAGTTTCTTTATGTAGGCGATGGACAAGTTTATTCTAAGGTTGTGTGAAGAGATTGCTATTAGCACTGAGACCGCCCATTGTTACACTACTACGTAAGATTACATTCCTGTATCGTGTGAATTTCATTGGTGAGATAATAAAGAGTTATCTATCTATCTATTCTTTTTAGTCTTGGCGAAGAAATTTATTTAATAGTGACTATGGTATCGATTCTGTGTCGCATTCTCTAAAACTAAAGTGAACTTAAAGTATGGCGGTACTCTTCAGATAAAAGGTAAATGAAAAAGACGTAAATATGTTAATTTCGTTTAGCTTTAGAGAATGCGACACAGAATCGACACCTATAACATTCTAGTTTAGTCAAGATTATTACAGTAGTCAGCTAAAGCGCAATAGAGTGTAATTTAGTTCACATGGTCCTGCGAGACTAAAATATGTCAAAAGATAAATGAAAAATAAAAATCATAAATACATTTATTTGGGTAAAGGCAAATAAGTACATTACATTAGGTTAGAAAAAGCTGGGTCCCACACTAGGCTCAGGGCCCGTATTATGCGGTCCAGGCCTCTTTCGCCGGAAATAATATGGGAAATGCCTAAGCTGGGTTACCTAGGTGGTAATTATGCGCGATAACAACCGTTAACAAAAAAAAAATTACAAGCTTAAAAGTTAAAGTACCAAATGAGCTGAAGTTGACATCGCCAAAACGCTATCCGATCTAACGTACAAAATTAAAATCGAGAAGATCTCACGTTACTTAGTACAACTAGCTCATTTCACACAGTGACTTAGTATAACACCAAATTTAACCAGTTTTTACCTTATCTTCCTTCTTTAATTTGTATCTAGAAAATATCAATATAATTTTATCCTAAACCTTAATAATTTTAAGGCGCCTCATTTAATGAACACCTTTTAAGTTTACCTTCAAAAATATAACGCAATATTCCGTAGAAATCGAGCGATTAATTAAGCAACGCAAAAAACAGCGTGAAATTATGATCCGCGATTTAAATAAGCGTTAAAGCTCATTATAGCTGAAGCCATCGCCACTACCGGTCCACTTCCAATTAGCGAGTACCTGGTTCAAGTACGTGACACTCAATAGACATATAAAATTCAAAGTCCCGACTGACTGACTGACTGACTTATATATCAACGCAAAGCCTAAACCACTGGTCCTAAGACTTGAAATTTGGAGGGTGTGTTTTTTGTAAAGTGCAGGAATCTGTGCCTACAAATTCCATTTTCCATATTTGTCATTGTAATAGTATTACGACGACGACGCCTCAGTCGTCAGTTTGCATTCTTTACACCAACTTGTATTAAGTACATACCTATAAATCAATAATAAAGCTATTTTGCGCTAAAACAATTTAATATTATTTATTGTCACCACTTGCCTCTCATCACCTATAGGAACACGCTTAGGCTAATAGGCAAATATCCATTAGGAACGCCCAATTATTTCCATCATATAGGGAAAAGTTTTTTATTCTACCACCACTGGTTGAATTATCTATGAAAAATTTTCTTCTTTGTTTCCTATAAGCCACGCAGGCGAAGCTACGGGCAGAAGCTAGTTATATATATAATGGGAAAATCCATGGTATAATGATATATATTTCTAGTTATTCTTCTTAAAGTATATTTACGTGTTTGACGAATCGAACTTCGTTAGTTATTAGCTTTATACACCCTGGACATGCTTGGTTGGCTCTAGTGTTGTATTATTTCTGTAGAATAGAAATAGAATGGAAACTTATGTAGCTTATATTTATGTAGCTTCGTTTACCCGTAAAATTAATGTATATTTAAATATTTTATCGTACGTACTTATATGTACGCATTTATATGCCAGTCTACAGGATCAGCGCTGGAATCTAAACAGCAGCTTATCGATAGCGATAGAATATCGACTGGCCCGATAGCTCAGTTGGTAGTAACCCTGCCTTCTAAACTGTGGGTTGTGGGTTCGATTCCCACCCAGGACAAACATTTGTGTGATGAACATAGGTGTTTGTTCTGTGTCTGGGTGTTATATCATAATATATGTATGTATTTACAAACAAAAAGTATTTAAGTATTGTATTAGTTATCTGGTTCCCATAATACAAGCTTTGCTTAGTTTGGGGCTAGATGGCGTTGTGTGAGATGTCCACACATATTATTATTATTATTATTAATATTTTGCTACGCAGACATCTACGCTGTAGATCATGCGGAGCACCAGCTACGAGCGTTTATTTAAGCAATTTTTCATCGATATAATAACACAAAACGTGCTTATAATTTGTAAAAGTGCTAACAATAGCCTATTTGCAATAAAAGTTAGTTATTAGTGTTTGTAGATTCTATTTTTGATGAAACATGTATTGTAAAAAAGCAAGATTGGTTGTAACAAAGCATTCACAAGTCGCTTTGGCTATTTGATAAGTTTCTTCAAAAGTACTTTGAGAACAAAATTTTTATATTTATCGCCTTCGGGCTATGACCCGACTTGCTTAACCACCACACCACAGAGGCTGTAAAATATTGATGGATTTTATGATTTTCTCTACATTGTCCCCAATATTTGGCATCAAATTCACCGTAACACCGTCACAAGTCATATTTTTATATGACTGTGTGCAATTCACACGGATAAACTGCTAAGTACAATAGTCTGGTTTAGTACAAGTTCCTGGTGGAAGTAACCCAGTCACGTAGTGGTATAATAAGGCGCTTCACGCTGCAGACTCAGTTGGGTGGGTAGGGGCATAATAGAGGTTTGATTACCCCTCGTTCATCCTTCGAATTCTGCGCTAATTGTGCTACTGTTTATTTGTGGTATTGTTTATTTAACGCGCTTGACTTTGGGTTACGACTCAATTTAACCAGGGACTTTTTCAGCGTGGTGAATTATGACTTACCCTTTCTCCATGTGAGGGAAAGTCGGTGTGTTCCAGCAATAGGAACATATTGCAGCTTCTGTGGTGTGGTGGTTGACCAATTTGGCTCATAACCCGGAGGTAGCGGATACGATTTCCGAAACAAAAAAAAATTGTGCACGGAAAAAAAGCATAAATATTTTTTCTGAATCTGGGTGTTGTGGGACCATGGTCCTCCTAGTTCCTGGGTCTCTAGATACAAGAAATTGAAGTCCAGGATCTATGTATGTGATCATTGGGCGTGTTATTATCATTATTATTGGGTGATTAACGCTATAAAGTACTTGTCTTAATTTTATACTTATAAGAAACTTGGTTCTGGTTAATTTATACCTTTGAGATTGGGTATTAAAATTGTTGGTCTTAATCGCGTATACGGATTTCTTTTATTACTGGGAAAATTAGACTATACTTGCATGACCTTATATTGCATTCTAGACATAAGTTTACTGGAATGTGCTGAAGTTTCAAGTAAACGTATGTCACGAAAAACTTTATAATTTAGAGTTTCGATAGATAAATCAACTATTACCGGCTTAACATCAGGCAAATGACTAGCTCGTCATGTCTTTCCTTAATATACAAATACTTATTGATATCATGGGTTCCGACTTAAAATCAGTTATTAAGGTCTTACGACCACAATTGCATGCTGAGTCGGGGACCTATATCATGACGTCACGCAACAATATTTTTAGTTTCCCTCTTTTTTCGTGTGAGTTGTCTTGTATAAGTGCCTATTTGTAAAAATGTAATGTTGTGTGATGTCTTGAACGTGTATTTTCTTTCTTTTTTCTTTCTTATTGGCTGTTTATGTACACGAAAAGCAAATTTTTTGCCAATGTAATAAAACGTCTGTTTAACGTAATTTCTTATAAAATTTGAAACTCGTGTAAAACAAACAAAGTAGGCACCGTATTCTAAGCAGAGCCAACAACGCGTCTAAGTGAAAAGTTTCCGTCAAATTCAAACTTGAAGCATTTTATGCACCGTACAAAACCAGTATGGACTAATTAGCTGTTTGACATGTTTTAGCAAAAGCTGGTAATAATTTTATGAGTTCAGCGGGTAGTTTAAATTTGTCGAAATTAGACCAAACTAAGTAGGGTGTTGTATAGAATTCAAATGTTCCTATTTTTTTAAATGAATTTGTAATAAACGAAATAGCTTATACAATGGATTAATATATAGTCTACATTTATCCCGGAAAAGTCAAATTTTCCCGTGGGATGAGCAAATAATTAAAATACTTTCTATCCGCGGGTGAAACCGCAGGGCGCAACTAGTATGTAAATATATATCATTGCAGTATATATATATATATATATATTGCGGTATATAGTTGCTTTTGCTTTTATTTACAAAATTTTATACAACATTACATACACACGTGGAATCTAATGCTTGCATTAATGACGGACATAAAGAGACCCTCGCATATACATTAGAATAAGACCACATTTTTTGTATTCCCTATTTAGCAAGATAATAAATTGTTTAATTGTTCATTGTTAAAACCGTAGGGCGCAGCCAGTAAAAGTTATGATATTTCGTACAGTAAGGAATCCACAAACTTGCTAGTTTTACCGCAGCAGTTTTGAAATGTTTTCGGAATGTTTTGAAATTTTAGTAAGCACTTGGCTTGGCTTTGGCACATTGTTGGACGGAAATTGTGTCCGAAAATTCCTTATATTGCGTGTCTAAGACTTTCAACAGAGTTAGCCAAGTATGAGCAAGCATTAAGTTTATGACCACTAAAGTTGGTCGTATAAAAACAGTTAGTGCAAAACGATACAATATACATATTACTACTAGCTGCGCTGCGCGGTTTCACCCGCGGATAAAAAGTAGCCTATGTGTTAATCCACTATATAAACTACTTTTCTTCCGAATTTAAATCAAACCTGTCCAGCTGTTTGAGCGTGAAAGAATAACAAATATCCATACGTACATAGTTTCGCATTTAGGATATTAGTAGTATTTTAGACACATATGTTGTGACATTTTATAATTAAATTTATTTCTAAGAAATTACGCCTGAACCAATCGGAAGTCTCTTAAATTGTATAGGTAATATTTCTGTTCTTAAAATTTGTTGATCAATGTAAACGATACATTTCTATTTTTTAAATTATTTATAAATCCTAAACTCACCGAACACTAATAATAATCATAATCATAATCATAATCATTTATTCATAATATTTTAAATTACATGTCACTCTGATGTATTTATAAAAAATAAATAAATAGGTTATTATACTAGTATTACATATATCTAGGTATAATAGTTACATTACATTCAGTATACGATATACGAATTAACAATGTCAATATGAAAAAATAATAACGTCAACATGGAAAATTTACATGACAATAAGAAAAAAATATTCATATATTACAATTTATATAATATATATTACTACAATTTTAAAAATTCATCAAAGCTGTAGAACGTTTGTTCGATAAGCCAGTTCTTCAGTCGTTTCTTAAAAGAACTAATAACACCTTTTTCCATCTGAGGTTTGGTCGCATAAGCCCAGTGGCTGCGAAAATCTTTAGGGCCGAGTAAGCAGTTGTGGCGACCTCTATATAACCTGTATTAGACAAGTAAACTTATCAAATTCCGTTGGTTTCTAAAAATGCTTATTTGCATTTGATAATAAATATAAAAAAAAAAACAATTTGATGGCAAAGCGTGGTGGTTGTGGTAACCCCCTTCCCCCTAATGGGGGAAGGCTTATGTTCATTGGACGCATTAATGTGTGGTTTTACAAATTAAAATCCATTCCACATATCTATTTGCTATAATTTTACATTTTCTCAACTCTTTTTTCATCTTTTATTATGGTATAATTTTGACAACTCACCTGATGGTAAGTGACGAAGCTGTCTAAGGTCTCTTGACTTAACAAGACCCACGTTATACCCAGGAGGAAACACTGACTCCGTACTAAAAAGACCCAAGTTATACCAGGAGGAAACACTGTTGTTGGAAGAGCATTCCATTCCTTGGTCCTTCGGCCTATAAATGACCCAGTAAAACGCTTAGTGCGGACTTGGGGTACACTAACGACGTAAGGATGTGACGAATGACCAAGTCTAATAGTTCTATAATGGAAAGGGCATGAAGGAATGATTTTTTGAAGGGCATACGCAAGGTGTGCGTTCTCTCTCTTTCTCTCTCTTTCCCTCTCTCTCTCTCTCCCTTTTTAATTTTTCTCATCTTTGCAACCCACTTATCCTCAGCCTAAAGTCAATCCTAACAAAAATAAACAAATTCAATACGGCCTATACGATTCCTCTTTCCACAAAGACGAATTAATCTACACCCCAAGAATCCCAAAGCTCTTAACATTTTCCTTTAGTTGCCATATAACTGGGCCGGTTTCATTGCCTACTAACCTAAAACGACTACGCGACAACAGTAAGGGGTATTTGTGAAAAACCTATATACTCTCTAAAATCTTGTATTTTAATATACCGAAGAAAATGCTGCTGAATTTCCCTGGATACTTTCCCTTAGCCAGCTCTTACGGAACCCACGGGATGGAATGGAGTGTTACTAGTCACATACCAGGTGGTTAGTTAGTGCTGTTTTATTTTTATATTGGCATGTTTTTCGCCCGGCGACGCTGTAAAGGTCGGTAAAGACCAACAGCATTAGCCATTAAAGATGTTAAAATTGAAGGGTGGAGAATAAAAAGGGTTTAACTGACAAATTTACAGTTTCGAGAAAATTGACTTTAAACGTCAACGGCGTCATTTTTATGTAGAGTGCTTATAAGGTAATAGAAAAGGTTTATCTAAGTTTCAGTTGCTTGAAAATGTTTCAATTCTATTTTGAATACTAAATATAGCACTAATTCATATAATTACTGTAAAAATATAATATAATAAAATAAATATAATAATGTTTATATGCTAACCGAACTGTATTCCTGTGAGAGTAAACCGTTTTTAAACTCAAAATCTCGAGATTTAAGCCTCATTTCGGTATTTTGAGAATGTATTATTGAAGATAATTTCACGCTGAATCCAACGATACCCGTAAGTCATTTTGTGAAAAAAATCAGTTAAACCCTTTTTGTTCTCACCCCTTCAATTATGATTGCGAATACATTACTTATGAACTATATAACTCCTTTTAATTTAGGGCCAGTCATCTTAGGTCAGTCTTCTAACTCAACGTATTTGTAACGACTTGATTTACTGTCTACTATCTTGTATGGCGACAAAGCAAAGTAAGACGCCTTATGTTACCGAATATTCGATATACGATAATCGTCGATATAAAAATCGGTCTTGTTTTATTTTGTTGTCAGTTGTATGGGTTCTTAAACTGTGAGCACCGTTGTTGTTGTTTAGGGGATTTGTTCACAAAAAACGACTACTAGGGCGATTGTTAGACTTTCAGTCATATTTTTGATTAGGAACTCGTTTTTATTTTTATTTTTGTTAAACTTTTTTTTTTTTACTGAAAGCCGCTGAGCAATCATGAAACTTGATTGCAACAAATAGAAACAAAAAATTGTATAGATTTGACAGTTTAAATACTATACAAGGTGGAATTTAATTCGTTCTTTTCCTTTAATGTATGTATTCATCCATATAGAATGCTCCCATATAACTAAATAAAAAAAGTACTTATGAAATAAAACTTAAATCTAGGTATTATCAAATTTAAATTCTAAAGAAAAGCCTTGCGACATTGAATAAAGCAGGTGTTTTACTGCCTACGAAACATTTAAAAAGCACTCAACTGGTGCCCGTGCTGTGTGTACCCTTAAATAGACATTTCGGCTGCCTTGCAGTTATTTTAGGAGGCACTAAATACTAAAGCAAAACCTATTTTTTTAAATTGGCCCTTGTACGAACATATTATAGCATGGTCTGAGTACATACATTTAAGGAAAATAGTGAATTAAATTCCACCGTGTATATACAAATAATTTAAGAGGAAGTTACAATGAAATCAAATTAGGTGCACCGCACACTCGTGCAACGGAGCCACTCTAAGACCCGCGTTCATTAGGCGTGGTGCTCATTTAGAGAACACCATGTGACCTATATGCGAAGTTCGAGTGTGGAGTAAATTTGAGAGAAAGGCGATTTAAGAATTTTTACTGCTAACCCTAATATCGTCGTAATTATAATATGATACGTCGATAATTATATCAAGCAGAGATTTCATTCACTAATTAATCACTTTATGAATGAAATCTCTGCTTGAGTACTGATCGATGACAGCATCGTTCTGTAATACGGACCTAAGACTACTAGATGTAAATTTAAACTAAATAATGAAATAATATTATAGAAACTGACGTGAGTAGTACTCATAACTACAACTATTACACGGCTAAAACTCACGAGATACAGTCGAATAACTCGACCGGTGTTCGGGCAATAAACATCGCGACCAGGCTGGCTGAACACATTAGGAGCATTAAGAACTTAGACACAGAGAGGTCCGCTGTTGCAGAGCATGCCCTTATCGAGGAGACGAGCCATTTTATTAGGTTCGATAAGGCCTCCGTACTAGCGAGGGAGAAGTTTTTCGTGCCGCGAAAAGTACGTGAGGCCATTGAGATTGCTCGTCACCCGAACTTTAACCGGGACCGAGGATGGACCTTACCACCTGCGTGGAATCCAGCTCTTAATGTTGTCTCAGCCAGAGTCGAACCATTTATGCGTGAATTGGATACGGTCGGTGTGGTATGTGACAATCCCATACGCTGTGGTAATGTTTGTGACAGTGACAGTGATAGTGACACTGACGTAAGCGTGTGCGCCGCCGCTCTGACAACTGAGCACCTGTCGCCGCGGCCTGCGTCCCCCGCGCCGCTCTCACAGCGGGCGACGCGAGCCATGGTCCGCAGTCAGCGCCGAGCCGCCACCATCGTCGCCGCGCGTACTCCTTGAGGATGGGCATCTATATTGCCCGAACACCGGTCGAGTTATTCGACTGTATCTCGTGAGTTTTAGCCGTGTAATAGTTGTAGTTATAAATAATGAAAGTTTTTGAATATTTTAAATAACATTGTATTGTAATGGTTATTAAAATTCAGCTTCATATCTAGCAATATTTATATTACAATAGTTGATTTTAAGAATTTTAACAGTAAATTTTTTTGTAAAGGAAAAACTTGGGTATTTTTCTTTTACATTAACATTAATCTGTTGATAACGTTAAGCAGACGTAACTAATCTTTATTCGTATTATAATTATGACGATATTTGTGAGAGCTATTATAAATAGATTTTAACGTTAAAATAAGTTTTGTTGCAAGCAAACAATGATTATTACTGTTTAAAAAAAATACCAATTGTTTAATATTAAACACCTATGTTATGAAAATAATTTAATTGAAATCAGTTATTTATTTATAGTCTTAAGTAAATAGCCTTCACAAAAATAAATCGCTGATCGCTTCTAACTTGAACCCAAATGTTTTAGTAGGCGATGCAAGAGTTGCCTTTTAGTCTGACACAGTGCAGTTTTGTAGGTTACGTCGATGCGGAGTGCGGGCAGTATGCGGTGGGACTTAAACCACGGTCATGTTAAGAAATAACCATGCCCTTATGAACCAACACAAAGAAATGTCAAGTATTTATTTCTTTTTAAATCTGCGTTTTGTGTGGTACTTTATTTCAAAGTAAATTCTTGGCTTTTTCAACTTCAACTCTTGTTTCGTGGATTTGTGGAGGTTGGCTTTTTCTTCTTTTTCGTTTTGTCATGTCAATTTCTGTCAATATCAACTTCAATTTCTACTTTTTATTATGGCTTCTGCGGGGTAACCGCAATTTCGCCAATGTCGCGTGGGTAGAAAGAAAATAAACGACGGAGATTGATCGGTGGAAACAATATTTTGGTCGGTGAATAATTTTGAATCTGAGTTTTATTGGAATCTGAAACAAGTATAACAACACAACACATACGACATGCATATGACATACTTAAATAAACACGGAACAAGGCAGTAACAAACAAATACATACAAGTATAAATGTTAGCTGTAAATTATAATTTAATTATATTAGTCTGAATAAATTTACTTAATATATTATTAAGAAATGGAGTAAAAGCAAGAGACAGGAGAGGGCTAAAGTTGGTAAGATGGGGTATTTCTGATGGAAGTATGTCATATAATAAGAATAGCGTAACCTTGAACATTAAAAAAATATGTGTTCTGTAGTACCCTCATCCAGACCACACTCACAGAGAAAATGGTCACGGATTCTATCTGTCAATGTCAAATGAGGAAATCGTAATGTCAAATCTGTCAATGCCAAATGAGGATAATCGTAATGTCAAATTCTGTCAATGTCAAATGAGGATAAATTTGTATACTTATGTCATTTCAATGTCTTATTTTGTCAAAGTCAAAAAGCTACAGTAAAATGGTGAATATTTACCGAAGGTTATAAAAAACTTTGAAGAGAAAACGGCAAGGCATGTTTTTAATGACTTTGAACCATTTGCCAACACTCGTGCATGTTCGCAAACAATTAACCGATAATAATGCGCCCTTTTATACATTAAAATTTTAAATATACACGAGCTATGGAAAAACAAAAACCAATTTGTTGCGAGTCTGGGTGTTGTGGGACCATGGTCCTCGCAGTTCTTGGGTCCCTAGACACAGGGACTCCTAGTTAGGGGCCAGGATCTATGTATGATCTATTTTATAACTTCAAACTTTAAACTTTTTTTTTTTTTACAAATTCAAACTATTGATTGGGAATTAGTAATTAAATTAGACAAAAATATCAATGAAAACTATAGTTCATTTCATGATGCCCTTATTGATACATTAAATAAAACAATACCAAAACAAACAATTAAATTAAAAAATAAACCAAATAAAAAATGGCTAACACTAGGAATAAGAAAATCATGTAAACATAAACGACTATTTAAAATTTTAGTTCAGCAATCCGGTAATGAAATATTAAAATACTACTATAAAACTTACGAAAAATTATTAAAAACTGTAATACATAAATCTAAAAAGCTACAATTCATTAGTAAAATAAAACAATCAAACAATATAGTAAAATCAATGTGGCGAATCATTAAGGAACGAACGAACAAAATCAGAACAAATATCAAACAAAATGTAAAAATATTGATCCACAACATACTAACGGAAGATCCGATCTTAGTAGCTAACTCGTTTAATGACTTTTTCGCATCGGTAGGAGGGACAGGCGCGAAGGGCACTCCGCTCGGCCGGCCTGTGCTGTCGCCAACTGATAACACCCTTTACCTGCGCCCGGTCGACCCGCGCGAAGTATACTACATTATAAAAAACCTTAAAAACAAATGTAGCTTTGGCTTCGACGAACTGCCACCAATACTTATCAAAAAGTGTGCCGAAGAGTTGACTTGGCCTTATACTATGCTGATAAACCAATCATTCGAAGAAGGCGTTTTTCCTGATCTTTTAAAAAAATCTATAATAAAACCTATACATAAAAAAGGCGATAAAACCGACCCAAACCAGTATAGACCCATTGCACTGCTACCTACTTCATCTAAAATTTTCGAGGCTGCGATGGGTAAACGATTATACTCTTTTTGCGAAAAATTTTCAGTTTTTGATGATAGTCAAAATGGCTTCAGAAAAAGGCGATCAACGGTTCTTGCTGTATACAAATACATGCAAGAAGTTCTGAATATTATAAATGCTAAAAAATATGCAATAGGTATTCTGCTCGATATGAGCAAAGCATATGACAAAGTTTCCTACCCTATATTATTAAAAAAACTTTATGGCATAGGTGTGAGGGGCCTTGCTAACGAATGGTTTGCGTCCTATCTAAAAGACCGCGAACAATCAGTAGAAGTAGAAAATTATAATTTACAAACAGGGAAAATAAAAAAATTTAGATCGGATCCCAAAATAATGAATAGCTCAATCCCACAAGGAAGTGTATTGGGCTGCTTATTATTTTTAATATATATTAATGACTTACCAAAAATATTCAAAGAGATGTGCGTGTTATTTGCCGATGATATCTCCATTTTATTTCCATACCCAACCAAAGGTAGTAATGTAAACACTGAATTAAACTCCATTTTATCCAAAGTCGTTGACTGGCTTGAAGACCACAATTTACAAATAAACTACTCAAAAACCAAAATAATGCAATTTAAACCACGTCAAAAATCACAATTAGAAATTAACTTCACTTACAATAACACAAAATTAGAGTGCGTAGACTCCTTTACACTTCTTGGACTGAACATCGATACAAATGTTAATTGGAAGACACACGTACAAAAAATAAAATCTAAGCTTAGTAGTTTTACTTACGCCTTATCGGAGCTAAAAAAAACAACAAATGTCGCGACAGCACTTTCGGCATACTATGCCTACGCTCACGCCTGGTTACAGTATGGTGTCATACTGTGGGGAAATAGCACTGGAGCCGATGATCTGTTTATATTACAAAAAAAGTGTATCCGCATCATAGCACACGTAGACAGTACAACAAGTTGTAAACCATATTTTATCCAGCATCAAATCCTAACTTTAACCTCTATTTATATACTAGAAATTTGCAAATTTGTTAAAAAATACCCCCAATTTTTTAAAACTTTGAAAGACAACTATTTCGGTACGTTTAATCTTAGATACAGGGACAGGTTAGCCCTCCCAAATTCAAAACTCAAAATGCACAGCACGAGTACTTACGTAATGTGTATAAAAATATATAACCATATACCCCTTCGTCTAAAAGAGATACAAAACGAATATGCCTTTATTGGTCGGTTGAAGTCACATCTCGTTAAAAAGTGCTACTATTCTTTGAAAGAATTTTTCGAAGATAATCATAAAATATAAATTTGTTAATTATGTTGTGAATGTTAAATTTTATTGAAATTTATTAAGCGTATCGCATGAAATATGTTAAATTTTATCTACTAACCCTACCCTCATCATATTAATCTGTAGTGCCCTACAGGGTCCATATTGTTACTATTAATATTATGATATATATAATAGGTCTTTACCTATGAAATTGCCGTTTTGCAGTACAGACTTTTTCAAACAAAAAAAAGTTTTGATTGGCTATGAATTCTAAATTCAAATTAATTTTGTTTTAAAAATATGACATTCTATTTACAATATAAGTCTTTTGTTTATTGATGAGCGTTGTATTTTCATTAGATTTCAACATTTTTCCTCATAATGGATACTTTGAAATTTCGTGTAATTATGGAATATGAGTTCCGTCGTGGCACCAACGCGGCACAAACGACACGTAACATCAACGACGTTTACGGAGAGAACTGTACAAACGAACGTACAACCCGTTATTGGTTTGCTCGGTTCCGTTCTGGGAATTTTGACTTGAAAAATGAACCTCGTGGTCGGCCGGAAACTTTGGTCAACAATGATGAATTAAAGGCGATTGTGGAAGCTGATGAATCTCAATATACAGCTGAGCTGGCAGCAGCTTTTGATGTTAGCATCAAAACAATATTGGTCCATTTGCGACAGATTGGCACGATAAAAAAGCTTGATAGATGGGTGCCCCACGAACTTAACGATCGCCAGCGCAACGTACGTGTCGAGACTTGCCTTGCGCTGCTTAACAGGCACAGAAATGAAGGAATTTTGAACCGAATTGTTACGTGCGACGAAAAATGGATTCTTTTTGACAATCGAAAGCGCTCAGCAAGTTGGTTAGATCCTGGTTCGGTACCAAAGCAATGTGCAAAACGAAAAATGACCCCTAGAAAGGTGATGGTCACAGTTTGGTGGTCTAGTGCTGGTGTGATTCATCATAGCTTTTTACAAAACGGCGAGAGCATTACTGCAGATGTGTACATTGAAGAACTGACCACAATGATGGCGAAACTCGCACGTCTGCAACCAGCTTTGGTCAATCGGTCGTCTCCACTGCTACTTCACGACAACGCGCGACCCCATACTGCACAACAGACCGTCTCTAAGCTGCATGAGTTGGGTTTGGAAGCTCTCCCTCATCCGCCATACTCACCAGATCTTGCGCCTACCGACTATTACTTTTTCCAAAATTTGGACAACTTTTTAGCGGGAAAAAAATTAAATTCCCGAGAGGCAGTACAAAACGCCTTTGAAGAGTTTGTTGTCTCCCGTCCTGCTGATTTTTTCAAGAAGGGCATCCATAAACTGCCACAGCGTTGGCAAAGATGCATTGATTGCAGGGGTGATTAATTTGAAAAAAAGAAATAAATAAGTTCGAAAAAAAAATACTTTAACTTTTTTCAAACAAAACGGCAATTTCATAGGTAAAGACCTAATATAATATTTGAAATGTAAGATCAATATGCACATATGGTAACAGAATAAATGAATATGAATATGAATATGAATATACCAAACTAACTTCAAAATACAGCCGATGAGAAAGAAATACGTATGATGACAGCCATATACGTAATACTAAATGTGCGTGCTATACACTGGCACCGGTCCAAGCACCGCGGTGGAAGTTAAGTAGTGTTTAGTGTGTATAAAATTTTAGGGTCCCATGAATGCCAGGAGAGGCAGGTAAATGCACGCGAATAAACAGAAATTGTTGTAAATTGGTTTATGTTTAACACGTGATTCGGTTTCAAAGCCACTCGAGGAATCGCTAAGACACCTCTTTACCTAGTCAGGGCAAATAATTATTTTTTTCTAAAGCCCTTAGATGTCAGTTCATTTGGCTAACGTGTAAAATTATCCGTACAAACCCAAACCACTCGCTCTTTTCAGTTACCGACAACCCAACCGAATTCGGAATACACGGGTCAACAAACACCAGGACACTCCACCAAATAACTCAAACATGTCGTAATAAATTCCTATGTAGCGGGTAAAGTTTGAATTACTACTCTATTGAAAATCACCAGAGATCGAAAAGTTCCGATTCGCCCGATTCAGCGAAACTTGTAGCAAGTTCATGTGAGCAGTTTTCTTAGTCTACTTTGGGCACATACGTAGCAGCTTGTACAAGATTTAGATCGTGTCGCGAAATATATAATGCTTTATTTTGTAGACGATTTGATCAGGAAGTTTGGTTGAGTGTACTCGGTAATAAGTTATGACGGAATATGGGAGGAGTTGAGAGCCATTTGTTATATTATTCCACATAAAGCTAAGAAACATTGTAAATATTATTCCATTAAAAAGACGTTTTAACCAACTTCAATCCCAACGAGAACATCATCAATGTAGTCGAAATTGAAACACGCATTATTAAGGATAATTTATGAAGGTAACCTTCATAGTTTTTTTTTTAATTTTGGCTCCACACTTTTGTGTATTTAGCCAGTGTCAAGTAATTGATAATTTATCATGTTATCGATATTTCACGCATTTGCGTCAAGTCACAGTCGAAGTCATCAAGTGAAGTCATAGTAAAGTCAGTCTAGTCAAAGTCATACTTATAGTAAAGTGGTGGCAACTTTACTTGAAGCTTCTATGGAGTTTTGGAAACAACACGAAAAGCAACGTTTCATCATCATTATACCATTTTCCCACACTCATGCCTGTAGTCCATCACTTAACGAATACAATGCCACCAATTTTATGCACTAACACTGAAAATAACACAAGTTTTGGAAAATAATACAATGCGGTGACGCAATCTTTTTCGCTTTCCCGCCAAAACTCACCTTCATAGTTTGGCTACATAAGAAATTGTAATTAAAAAGCTTAACCCGGTATGTACAACGTACACATGCCTACATCTATTGTATTAATTAAATCAACATGTATATGTGAATAAACCTTTAATACTATATTTTATTTATTCCCAAAGATGCCATAAACATTAAATTACAAAATCCACCCTCTCGTGAAATCCACATAAAATTTCTAAGTACTTATATACTCGTACAACGTATACAAGTAATTTCGCTAACACACGCTATTACAGAACCTTGTCATAATAAGATTTTCAAGAAACTTGCTGTCGCTGACGTTATTACAGAGTCACCACGCTAAGGCTCGTATTATAAAACGACGCTCAGTCGTGAATCGCTGCTCAAGACGAAATTTCATTCACAAAACGATGAAATTATTATAATTTACTTGGCTAGCATGCTACACCTTCGATCGCATCGTCACTTCCCATCAGGTGAGAGCGTGGTCAAATGCTAGACAAGTTTGAAGAAAAAAAAAAAAAAATATATATAGTGAATGTACTTGAGTACTTGAGCATCAATCGACGACTGAGCATGGTTCTGTAATACGGACCTTAGACGCTTTCGATTAGACGATTACTTACCTTAATGATAACCTATAGAAACAAAAAAGTGATTGCAGAAATTTTAATGTATCGAGGAGAATGCTGCTGCATATTCTTTGGATATTCTCGTAGCTGGCTTTTATAACACCCGCGGGAATAGATGGAGTAGTCCTGTTCTCACATTGGAACTACACGGTAGATTTACAAGTCATTGTTCAGTTGGAGACTTCATCTAATGACAGTTCTAAGATTATGCCGTTCCTTTCATATATATAGAAAATTAGGCCGGAATAGTTTTGAAACTGTCAAATTAAGTTGAATTTAGAATGTTGTATAAGAAGCGTTTTGACATACACTTTATGGTGCAAACAGCCAATGAGTGGAACAACTTGCCAGTGCCCTTGATTCCACTTAACTACTGGAAATCTTCAAGTCAAGAGTACACCGTCGTCACTTTCCAATAGTTCCATTTGTCAGTACTTTGACAATGAGCAATAATTTTTTTTTACTCTATTCATTAATTCATTCATGCATCGAAGGTGAAGGAGGCTTATTGCGACAAAGTTCCTAGGTCAAAACTCAACTGCCGATACACGTGGGCTGGTCAAAAATTCAAAATGGTGCTCTAAAACCGGCAGTAAAACCGTATGGTCGTATACTGGATTTTACGACGCACCAAAAAACGTGGACTAGGGTACCTATGTTTAACATTTCATGTACTCAGGGGTACCTCGTAGTATTTTTATTACTTATCTAGGAGATTTCAAATTCGCTTACATTTATGAGCTAGCAAAAAGTTATGGACGAACCATTTTTTTTTTTCTTCGGTTATTATTAAAATTAAACCTAGAAAGTTATTAAATAAAATAGAATATAAAACTTTTATGTTTTAGGTTTTTTATTTTAAAAAACCTGTATTATTGATAATATGTGATTTTCAGCTGTATAATAAGTATATTGTACTAGCATCGCCCGCGTGGCCTATAGAAAACAAAGAAGAAAAAGTTTCATAGATAATTCAACCACCCATTTCACCCTCTTAAGGGTGGAATTTTCAAAAAACCTTTTTTTAGTGGGTAACCTACCTTAGAAAGAACACAGCCTCCAAATTTTAAGTCTCTAGGGCCAGCTGTTTAGGCTGTGCGTTGATATATATCGCACCTTTAAAAATAAAGTGAATCAACTCAAAATTCATGATTGTTGGGAAATCACGTTTAAAGTTTCACAAGTCTACCGCTGACTATGTTTCAGCGAATATTTCGATTTTTGGAGCACTTTAAAAAGTAAAATGTCTTCAAAGTTTTGTCAAAATGATGGTGGGACATAAATGGACTTCAAAATAATTAGAATTATTAATATTTACTAAAATATTGAGGTTTGAAATAAAAATTAAACATTTTTTGTGATGCAGATCTTTTTTTGATTAAAAATTTCGTCAAGTTTTAATCATGCTTTATGACACAATACTTATTAGTACAGTCTTTATGTAAAAAAATATTGCAACAAATGCATCACTAGTATTTAATGCATTTTGTTAGTAAAAACATAGTATGAAACAAGGTGTTTTAATATATAATGCTGTTTACCATTAAATGAAAATTTTAGAAAAAAAAAAGAAAAATTGATAAAATGATTTATTTTGAATTATTCCACTCAAGCACACGTCTCAGTTGGATCACTGCTGGAGCATTTCTAATTGGTTCGTTTTGTGATTTCGGAAGGGATCGACGAGTCAATCAAAAAGAGACGAACGTTCCTTTATTTCGCTCGTATAGCCGTAAATGCAGCGGCTGTTAAACTGTACCTATTCTTTAGGAGCATAGAAATCGTTTTACTACAAAATCGGCGAATCCCAATTTTTTGACTTGATTCACTTTATTATTAAAGGTGCGATATGTACAGAATATTCACTCCCCAAAGTCACTTCAATAAATAGCGACTCTAGTTACAACTCTATAAAGTTTAGTTCAGCTCGCACAGTGCTACTTACAAGCCTACTTTAAACAGTTGCCTCTCTTTCTATCACTATAGCGCTGCCCTTCTGATGTGTTACGACCAACCGACCCGATAAGACGGGCCGGTCTTTTTGTAGTTTTGTACTTAAAGCGCGGAGTGCGCCAGGCATGGTACAAACCAGAATCAAATCCAACACTAGGAATAAAGTTTGATTATTAATTAGCCAATTATAAGAATCAAACATATAAAATTCAAAGTCCTGACTGACTGACTGACTTATATATCAACGCACTGCCAAAACCGCTGGTCCTAGAGACTTGAAATTTGGAAGGTGTGTTCTTTGTAAAGTGTAGGCATCCACTAAGAAAGAGTTTTTCGAAATTCCTAAGAGGGTGAAATGGGTGGATAAATTGTCTATAAAAATATTCTTCTTTGTTTCCTATAGGTCATGCGGGTGAAGCCGCGGGCAGAAGCTAGTTTATTACTTAAATTGTAATAGTTTTAAGTTTTTGGTTTTCATTTATTAATTCTGGTTATTTAGATATTCGGGTAATAATTGTTCACTGATCATCTGCACTACATCCATAAAAAAAACTTACGCTTCTATAAAATCTTTACAGGCAAATATTATCGAGAAAATTCTACATTTTGCGATCTCTACATTCTCTACCAAGATTTTTATATACTTTAATCACACCTTTGCGAGCTTTTAACATCAGATGTGTACTTTGGAATGAGAAACGACTCTCTCGAGGTGTTTTCCACAACATTCTGTCTTGTTATCTCTGGTTAAGTTTTACAGTAGAGTTAGAATTTGATTTTTAGAATTCACACCACAGTTAAATGAATAAAGCTTAGAAAAATAGGATACATATTTTTTATTAATTTACATGCCTGCGTATACAAAGTTTAAAAAAAAAACAAGCTCAAACAATCATCATCAAATTAAGCTGGCTTGATGGCTTTATAGTTCAGTAGGTAGTAACCCTGCCTTCTGAACTGTAGGTTGTGGATTTGATTCCTACCCAGTACAAATATTTGTCTGATTTACATCGATGTTTGTGTCTAGGTGTTATATTGTATTCTATGTATGTATTTACACACAAAAAGTATCTAAGTATTGCATCATTATCTGGTTGCATCATTATGCAGTTATCTGGTTCCAATAGTACAAGTATTGCTTAGTTTGAAGCTAGATGGCGCCGTGTGAAATATCCACACATATTTATTATTATTAAAAAGCAAGTATGCCATCTTACAATTGAAGGGTTAAGAATAAAAAGGGTTTAACTGTCAAATTGATAGTTTCGAGCAAATTGACATTAAACTTCAACGCTTTCATTTTAATGTGGAGTGCTTATAAGGTAATAGCAAAGGTTTTAAATGTAAGTTTCAGTTGCTTGAAAATGCATTAATTCTATTTTAAAATACTAAATATAGTACTATTTCATACAATTACTGTAAAAATATAATATAATAAAATAATTATAATAATAATGAAATAATAAAAATAATGTTTTTATGCTAAGCGAACTGTATGTATGTATCCCTGTGACACATAAACCGTTTTTAGGCTAAAAATCTTGAAATTTAAGCCTCATTTCGGTATATTGAGAATGTATTATTGTAGACAATTTCACGCTGAATCCAACGATACCCATAAGTCATTTTGTGAAAAAAATCAGTTAAACCCTTTTTGTTCTCACCCCTTCAATTATGTAAAATAAGCCTTTATGAATGGTGTAAGAAATCTGTGCGCAAAACGATCATATTAACAATCACCTAACTAATGTAAAAAATAATAACTTTTCAACGTAAAAACCCTCCAGTATACAATCTCTCATTAGCCCCAGCACTCATTTCACAAGTAAAGGTTCAAAAACAACAGAAATAATAGGTCTTTACCTATGAAATTGCCGTATTGCAGTACAGACTTTTTCAAACAAAAAAAAGTTTTGATTGGCTATGAATTCTAAATTCAAATTAATTTTGTTTTAAAAATATGACATTCTATTTACAATATAAGTCTTTTGTTTATTGATTAGCGTTGTATTTTCATTACATTTCAACATTTTTCCTCATAATGGATACTTTGGACTTTCGTGTAATTATGGAATATGAGTTCCGTCGTGGCACCAACGCGGCACAAACGACACGTAACATCAACGACGTTTACGGAGAGAACTGTACAAACGAACGTACAACCCGTTATTGGTTTGCTCGGTTCCGTTCTGGGAATTTTGACTTGAAAAATGAACCTCGTGGTCGTCCGGAAACTTTGGTCAACAATGATGAATTAAAGGCGATTGTGGAAGCTGATGAATCTCAATCTACAGCTGAGCTGGCAGCAGCTTTTGATGTTAGCATCAAAACAATATTGGTCCATTTGCGACAGATTGGCAAGATAAAAAAGCTTGATAGATGTGTGCCCCACGAACTTAACGATCGCCAGCGCAACGTACGAGTCGAGACTTGCCTTGCGCTGCTTAACAGGCACAGAAATGAAGGAATTTTGAACCGAATTGTTACGTGCGACGAAAAATGGATTCTTTTTGACAATCAAAAGCGCTCAGCAAGTTGGTTAGATCCTGGTTCGGTACCAAAGCAATGTGCAAAACGAAAAATGACCCCTAGAAAGGTGATGGTCACAGTTTGGTAGTCTAGTGCTGGTGTGATTCATCATAGCTTTTTACAAAACGGCGAGAGCATTACTGCAGATGTGTACATTGAAGAACTGACCACAATGATGGCGAAACTCGCGTCTGCAACCAGCTTTGGTCAATCGGTCGTCTCCACTGCTACTTCACGACAACGCGCGACCCCATACTGCACAACAGACCGTCTCTAAGCTGCATGAGTTCGGTTTGGAAGCTCTCCCTCATCCGCCATACTCACCAGATCTTGCGCCTACCGACTATTACTTTTTCCAAAATTTGGACAACTTTTTAGCGGGAAAAAAATTCAATTCCCGAGAGGCAGTACAAAACGCCTTTGAAGAGTTTGTTGTCTCCCGTCCTGCTGATTTTTTCAAGAAGGGCATCCATAAACTCCACAGCGTTGGCAAAGATGCATTGATTGCAGGGGTGATTACTTTGAATAAAAGAAATAAATAAGTTCGAAAAAAAAATACTTTAACTTTTTTCAAACAAAACGGCAATTTCATAGGTAAAGACCTAATATACAATCCTTTTATAAACTAAAAGGTTAACGTTGTCTGTACCGTTGCAAAGATAATAAAAGTAAATTGTGTCAAGTGCGAGTTTGACTCGCATTAGGGTTCTGTAATGTAAATAAATATATTTACTAACTATTCTGAATGTTTGTTAAGAATTTGATATAAAATTAATAACGATTTTCCGCATATACTTTTTATAGAATATGTTAGAAAAAAGAATATGTTAGGATATTATAATTAGAAATATATTAATTTACTAAATAAATATACCATACTAGCTGACCAGGCAACCGCCTAACAGTTAACGAATGTGCATGTTTGGATATTATAATTCTTTACATTGAATGACGTGAATATTATTACTTATTATCCTATTCCAGACGAAGATAATAAAAAAAATCTATTCATAAAAATTTGTGCGTTAGTACTCGTATGTTTATTTGCTAAGATGACCGATATACGAGAAGCTTCGAATTATCAAGTTTGAAGATATTATTATCTGCTCGTTGAATTGACAACTGATGGAAAACAAAGATTCTCGAGTGGCGACCAGGAATCGGAAGATGTATTACTACTACTACTACTAGTTAGTAGGGAACCTTGTATCGGGGCGAGATGGTTAATGCAATCGCGCCATCATCTCGCCCCATTACGGTGGCGGACGGACCGCGGGAGGTTTTAGTGGCTTCGAGTCCCACATACCCCGAGGAAGAGCAAGGGCATTTCCCCCCACAAAAAGGGGGCTTAGTATAGAGGTCTAAGTAATCTACGTTACTGAAAATCTGATCAAAACTACGCAGTTAAGCAGCCAGTCAAAGTAGAGCTCTATGAAGGACGCCTATGTTCAGCAGTCGAGTTGACGTCTTCAGGCGATGATGATCATGATGTTTATTTGTTTGTGCTTTCACGCAAAAGAATAAACTGGTTAAAATAAAACTTTGAACTCAGTTGCAATGGTAGTAGAGTAGAATGTTATTTACTGTTAATGGAACCCTAAAAACAAACGACAGAACAGCAGTAAAAAAGGACGGTGAATAAAAAACTAAACCGCTCGCCGAACGTACGTGCTTTACAAAGATATTCTAGGTACACTATAGAGAACTGTTCGTTCAGGAACGTTTTTATAGACAGAAGCTGTCGTCTGTCCTACATTCCAGGCTGGAAGCTAGGTTCTTTGTTCTTTTAGGGGCATTACAAACATAAAGAGTAGGTACGTTCATTGGCCAATTTTTTGAAAAGACATTCGTGCATATGAGCTAAGTTTTAAAGAATACTTGGTAATTTTTCACAATCAGACTTTTTCTAATTTTATAGATTACCTAGAAATCAAGTGTGTTATGGACCCAATTCAGTCGCGCGCCGTCTAACAGGGTAAAGGGCATTTGCAGAAGTCATTACTTAGATGGGTGACAGTACAAACTAGTACCACCGCCGACGGTAGTTGATATCATAGTTATTAGAGTTACTTATTAATGATGTGAACGAAGCGAGCAATCTGCAACAACTGGCAAACTTTCATCTGTCCGGCTGTATGTATAGACGTTGGTGCTCGTGTATATAAGTCATATTTTACAACGAATCTTGACGATACTTGGTTAACAGGTTTGTCAATCTATACATATACAATTCAAAGTTCGACTGAATGACTGACTTATATATCAACGCACAGCCTAAACCGCTGGTTTTAGGGACTTACAATTTTGAGGGTATGTTTTATATAAATAATAAATAATAAATAAATATGTGTGGACATTTTACGTGTCCACTAAGAAAGGGTTTTTCAAAATTGTACCTCTAAGAAAGTGAAATGAGGTTAAATTATTTTCTCATATTATTTTCTCATTCATTATTATTAATAATATTGCAACCAAAAATAACGCTCATACCGTATAATTTCACATCGATTTTTGTTCCGTGTCTGGGTGTCATATTGTATTATATGTATATATTTACAAACAAAAAGTATATAAGTATTGTATCAGTTATCTGGTCCCATAGTATAAGCTTTGCTTAGTTTAGGCCAAAAGGGCGCTATATAAAATGCCCACGCATATTTATTTATTCATTTATAATGCTCATCTAAAATAAAAATAATGGAACACGCAGACTAAAAAAATCTAAGTAAAAACACCGCTCTACCCGAACGAATAGAAAAAAAGCAAACCACAATTGGCTTTGCATTGAACCCAACAGGTGACTGTACCTATTAGGCGAGTACTTGCGGTAATTAGGTAACCGAGTTTCAACGTCTGCCTCTGACAGTTAGTTAGATAACCACAATTATACACAATTCCATATAGTCAACTATAATACTGTTTAGGATTGTCAATAAAGTTATGTTTGACGTCAATGTGAGAAAGCGAGTCTCGTTTAGCGTATCCAGGTTCAAATCCCACCATGAACTTTTCAAAGTATGTGCAAAATTTGCTATCACTCTTACAACGATTAAGGAAAATATCGAAGAAGAAACCGGCTACAATGTGTCATCAACCAAGCTGCAATTGGGTCTTTTCTATGCAGGTCATAATCATGACCTGCATAGAAAAGACCCGTATTTCACCAGTGCTAACGTTATCGACTGATAATGGCAAAAGCATTAGACATTGCATTTTAACTCTCTCGGGTTCAAAAATCAATGATCTTTTGGTAATAATAATAATAATACATAAAATACTGGACCCTAACTAGGATGCCCTGTGTCTAGCGATCCAGGAACTACGAGGACCATCGTCCCACAACACCCAGACTCAGAACGAGTATGTGTGCTTTATTTTTGCTACGGGAATCAAACCTGCCGACTCTGGATTATGAGTCGACCTGCTCTTTACAACTTTCATGGTGTGATGGTTACCACACCATAGAGTTTGTAATACCTAAAAATTACCCAACAATCACAAAATAAAAACACAAAGACCGTCAAAATAAAACAGTTCTAAAACTGTCATCCCCAACTTTTGCTTTCGACTAGAAAACGTTGCAAGTTTGAACAAATACCTCCGCGGACCTGATTCATTATACGTCTCTCTGAGAAGAAAGTAATTCAAAGTTGCCACCGAAATGGAGGCGAAGTTTTGTAGGGAGCTTGCACATCGCGAACTTTGTGTTTGCACAAATTCGACCTGCAAAAACATATATGCTTAGTGCGTGTGTATTGTTAACCGTTGCTTGTTATAGTAATCATCATTAACAGCCTGAAGACTCCCAATGCTGAACATAATTTTACTAGGTGGTAGGACTTTTCTGCAAAGTTCGTCTAGGTAGGCACCACCGCTTTGCTAGTTATTAGCAGTAGTGCGTAAGCACTACTGTGTTCAGGTTTGAAGGGCACTGTAGCTGGTGAAATTACTGGGCAAATGAGACTTTATAACCTAATCTCACAGCCCAGTAATCTTATTACTAGATTGTGCTGATGTCTCAGAATGACGTACGCAGTGCAGTGTCACGCGAAACTATACTTTTGAGTTTCAAGTGTCACTGCAACTGATATAGCATACAGCACCAATACAGCTTTTAGAAATAACAAGTTTGAATTGCGATGAGCAGGCTATTTCACTCGCAGAATTAACTCCTGGTTTTCTTGTTTCCTGGCAAACATAATTTTGGTCTCTTTGAGACTCGAATGAAGAAGCTCCTACCTACATTTCGGACTGCATCGTATCTTAACATCAGGTGAGTTGCATTCAAACGTTTGCCGACATTAAAAAATCAATGGAAAATAAAGGTTCTTGATAGCGAACTGGAAGCTGCAGGGCAGGTCACTGTAGAAAGTGGGCCGACAACTTGACCAAAACCACGGGAAGCCATTGGATACACGAGGCAACCAGCGGTAAAAAGTAGTGCTCTACTGGAAGACCTATATTCAGCAGTGAATCTTTTGGGTGACTTACACTGAGAGTATATTTTATGCAAGTCTGGTAATTTTATTTAGATCTGATTTCACAACTTTTAATAGTGATCATATGAATCTTACTGTGCTATATCACAGTAAAATTAAAAAAGAATGTGCACCTGAGAAAAAAAGCCAAAGTGGAATAAAGGATGCCAAGATTAACAATAATGGTTGTAGCATAGAGCTCAAAACAAATATCCGTACAAATTCTCAGTACTCAAACATGGCAGCCTCACTACAGCCAGTTCTTTGTGGTAAAAAGATGATGATTGAGGCTTTTCAAATAATGGTTTATTGACTTTTATTTAGAGATGAAAATGGCTCAAAACGGTCCAAATGGTTCGTACTTTTTAAGATTGATTGTGATTACACAAAATCTAGCGGCGACGGCGCGTCGCTCTTTTTTCGAACTAGACTGATAGCTTAATCTAGATTGGGATTTTCTCTGGTTCTCACCCTCATTATGTCCACTTCTTTAGCTCAAACTATAAGTCTAGCTTAAGTTTCCACCTCAATATTTTAACTGAATCTAGATTTGGAAAGTTTTAAGCTTGCACGTCGTTGAGAAGCCGTCTGGAGGAGAGAGAAACGAAAATTCGGAACAATACTTTTCGTATATAGGTGTTTTGAGGTAAAAAATTTAAGATTGTGATCATCGCCAATAAATCCTCCTACACCTGGACTGAAAACTGATTTTTAAATGTCACTGCTAGAACACACGGTTGAGGACTTGGCAACAAATTCTTCAATAGACATTTGAAGGTTGTATCCTCCCCTTAAATTCTTTCTTTTGTGTATATTCTAAATTTCTTTTTTAGGTTTCAAAACTTTCACTGGGAAGATCGCAAGTTGACGTGTCTATCTACTATGGAGTTCAACATTTGAGCATACAACATTTTGGGAAATCGATATAATTATCCCTAAAATATATCGCCCAAGCAATCTTGTAAGCTTATGTAAATTGTAATGCCAAAGCGTACTCAGGAGAATAGCAAAAAAACGAGTGTGTTTTTGACCACACAACTGAAGTAAAACTTCTTTAACTCCATCTACCGGCCGTTGTAACTTTGCTTTTGCTTTTTTTAATGTTAATATCGCCATCTTGACGATTGTAAATTGTCATTTTACGTACGGTACGTCCAGTACCAGCATAATAATATAAATTTCAAGTAATTTTTAACTTTGTTATTTTGACAATGCAGATCTAAGTAAACCAGTCTACGAACGACGTCAGTCTACGTGAAAAACCCTCCTTTCTCTCTTGCCCTTACAGTAATATACATAACGCAACTCTCTCTCTTTCATTAACTTATATCACCCTTTCCACTTCCGTTCGCCTCGTCACTCATTCGCCAGATTACTAATAATAATTATAATAAAATTTACATGAATGGAATTGGAAATACAATATAAATCTTAGGAAACTAAAGTCTTACAAAATTAGGTGCCTGATAAAGGATAAACCTGTGTCACAGGCGACGTAAGTTCTAGGTTCTACTACAAGTACATATGGGTACAGAATTAATAACAACTAGTTGCGCCTCGAGGTTTCACCCAAATGAGCAAATAATTAAAGTACATTTTATACGCATAAAATGTATTTTAATTATTTGCTCATCCCACAGGAAAATTTCACTTTTCCGGGATAAAATTTAGTTTATATGTTAATCCAGTGTATAAGCTATCTTGGTACCGAATTTCATACAAATCCATTCAGCCGTTTGAGCGTGAAAGAGTAATAAACATACACACAAATACACATACACACATAAAAACTTTCACCTTTATAATACTCTCCAATCCAAACGTGTATAAAGAAAGTTTTATTTCAATACTGCATCGTATTTACTGATTTCATTTTCCATTCCCAACACGTCATCGAAGTGAAAAGTAGACTTTGCAAATAATCGAGGCACAACTTTTAAGTCCTGACAATTTTCAGACAAAGCAAAGTGCGGCAGGTGCAATTTGGCCCCAAACTTCCCTCGTATAAAGCCCCGTTATGACATCGTCGGAATATTAATATTTGGGAAAGTAGAGTGAATATTTCTGTGATGTATTGAGTAGTTTTATTTTGGGAATCGGTAAATTGAACGAATACACATGTTGTTTTCGTTTTTTTTTTTTAATCATGTTAATTTCTCTCTTTTAGATGGAAACACTGGGATGTATCTCTCTGCCAATCATTGCGGTTGATTAAAAACTCAAAATTATCTGCTCTGATGGTTTATTATGTTTTATGATGACAAGGATGTTACAAAAAATAGTCAAAAGGTGTGCTGGTATTATTTACATCAGACACGTGACTTTTATTTAAAAATATAAATTATCAAACAACAAAACGAAACAAAAAAGAATAATAGACATTATATTTTAACGGTCACAAGTTTCAACTTTGCTTTATGTATATTTTAAAATATTTTTGACATTCTCAAAGTTGATAATTGAAAAAAATACTTAAAGTCGCCTCTCACTCGGATGTGTTGAGCAATGCTATTTTCATTTAAACACCCACATTTAATTAATAATAGGTCGGCTCATAACCCGGAGGTGGGGAGTTCGATTCCCGCGGCTGCACGAGTGGCACAAGTACTTGTACTGAGTCTGGGTGTTGTAGGACCATGATCGTAGTTCCTGGGTCCCTAGACACAGGGAATCCTAGTTAGAGTCTGTGTGTATGTGACCATTGGGTGCTATTACTATTATATATAACGTTTAAATTCATTTAAAAAATTGCAATAGATAGCATAAATTTAATCCAACAAATAAATCTCAGGCATTGACTTGGCGATATCGCTTGTTGTAAGTCATAGTAATGGCCCTGACTTCGCTTGCGTCGTCCAGAATTGTGGCATAACTCACTTTAACCAGTCAATGTAGATATCGGCCTTTAACTGCACCAACTTAAGTGGATTGCGCGTTTGTCATATTTATGTTGACGTATAAATATTTACGTGTAATTCTGAAGTTTTCTATTAGAATCAACAATGCAAGTATACTGGATACGGTGCCAACTGGAAATAGGCTGGGGCATTCTGTTTAGAATGTTTATGGTCTTAGAAAGTAGACTAATTTAGTGCAGTAATGTTGTTGGCAAGAATGTGCAGTATATACTAGTGATGAAAACCGATTACAACTTTCAGCACCGGTCGATTACTTTGGAAAATAAACCGGTTATTACAGGTTTGCAAAAAAATACAAATTATTAAATAAATTAATTAAATAATTGGTGTAATTTAATCCGTTTTTTTTTCCTTTAATGTAGGTATCCAGTACATGCTCTAGAATGCTCTCATATAACTAAATAAAAAAAATACTTATGAAATAAAACTTAAATCTAGGTATTATCAAATTTAAATTCTAAAGAAAAGCCATTGAACAAAGCAGGTGTTTTATTGCCTACGAAACATTTACAAAGCACTCAGCTGGTGCCCGCGCTGTGGGCAAAAAAAATCTTTTTTTTTTTAATTCGACCCCGTACCAATATTCTATAGCATGGTCTGAGTACATAAATTTAAGGAAAATAATTAAATTGAATTAATGAATTAAATTCCACCGTGTATAACTTAGATATACACGGTGGAATTTAATTATATATTTTAGTGTAATTTTTTTTCACTCCGTCCTTTAACACTTCGCCGAATTCTCTCCATCCAAATGTTGCCTGGAAGAGATCGCTTTTAGCGATAAGGTCACCCATTATTACACTTTATATAAACAATGTTCTCTTCTAAACAATGTTTCTTTGTAATTTTTATTATTTGGTGTGTACAAAAAGAGTTCATCTATCCATCTATCTATTTAACCATAATAATAACGTTTATTTTTCTTTAAATTATGATATTGATTGTAAATTAGAAGTATATAATAGTCATAAGTAATAATAATAATAAAAATAAGTAAATATTTTTAAAATGATTTCTAGTAATTGATTTAGATTTCACTTTCGTAAGAAAAAGTGATAGGAAAACTTCAAACAATAAACAACACGAAGAGAAACTGAAATGTTTAAGTTAGTTACATACTTAGCCAGAATATTCGATGATTCCCCTTACTACAGAGACAACTCTAGTTCTATGCCCATGTTCGGTATTATATCACATGCCCAAAAAAAATAATTTTGGGCTCATAATCGATTTTTTTAAACAACCGATGTTTGCTTGCTCAACCACTACACCATAGAAGCTGTCAAACTACCGACCGACCGGCTGTATACGATATGTATACGATATGGTATTACTGGCGCCCTCCGTCAGCTCTGTCAGAAAGCTCTTAGATTTTTGTGAAGCGTACGCCATAAGTCATGGCCTACGTTATAATATAAAGAAAAGCGAGTATATGGTGTTCTCTAAGGGCGGTAAGGGACCGAGTAATGTACCTCCTTTATTGCTAAACGGTAGTCCTCTCAGTAGAGTTCAACAGTTTAGGTACTTGAGTCACGTAGTCTGCGAGGACTTGTGTGATGGGGCAGATATTGATAGGGAACGTAGAGCATTGACAGTTAGGGCGAATATGCTGTCCAGAAGATTCGCATCATGTTCTAGAGAGTCAAAAATAACATTATTTAAAGCATACTGCCAATCATTTTACTGCAGTAGCTTGTGGACAGCATATACCCTGAAATCTCTAAACGCTCTGCGTATTCAGTATAATAACGCTTTCAGAGTGCTGATGCGGCTGCCGTGGTTTTGCAGCGCGTCCTCCATGTTCGCAGAGGCACGCACTGATGGCTTCGCAGCCATCATGAGAAAAAAGGTTGCCTCACTGTTAAGCAGGACGCGCGCCAGTAGCAACAGCATTCTGAGAGCTGTTACTGATACATTTTACTCCCCGATACTGCGTCATCAGATTAAGATCCTCGTAGCACGATGATGCAGCACTATTTTAAAATTATTTTAAAAAATTTAATTTAATCTGTTTTTAACTTTAACTTAATTTAACTTATATGGATCATGTTGTCTGAAATAAAATATATTTGATTTGATTTGATTTGATTTGTATCTCAACTGCTGCAACTGCAACTGCAACATTATTAGGTAGACGGCTGAATTTTAAAATATATGCGTTCTTACGGCGGATTACTTAGCAAATAAGAAAAATAAAACAATAAATAAATTAAGAAGATCCTCATACAAGAAACGTATTTTTCTTTCATCTTAAAAGCGTACGTACTTACAAGCTTCCAATTTTGCGCTCTGCTGAAATATCGGAATATCGGAAATTGTTTCAGATAGAGATCCCTTAAGTAATAAAACAATACGTTTTTTTTGTAATGTAGTGAACAAGATTAAAATGTGTTATTAAAAAAAACGTATGAGTTTTGGCGGGAAAACGAAAAAGATCACGTTACCGCATTATATTATTTTCCGAAACTTGTGTTATTTTCAGTGTTAGTGCATAAAATTGGTGGCATTTTATTCGTTAAGTGCTGGATTACAGGCATGAGTGTGGAAAAGTGGTATAATGATAGTGAAACGTTTTTTTTCGTGTTGTTTCCAAAACTCCATAAAAGCTTCTGGTAAAGTTGCCATCACTTTACTAGGAGTATGACTTTGACTAGACTATGACTTGACTTGATGACTTCGACTGTGACCTGACGTCACAACGACCATATTTACGTGAAATATCATTAACTTGATAAATCATCACACTGGCTAAATATACAAAAGTGTGGAGCCAAAGCCTAAAACAAAAAAAATAAAAACGTATAAGTAGATCAGTAATTGCGATAGCTCAATAAACATATGAAACAAAAGTTCCAAATTCAAAATAAAATAAAATGTAACAAATTAAATAGAGCTGTAAAGCGATACTCGTAAAGTGTAAATTTAATCTCCACAAAATTGTGATTTTGCTCCCGCTCGGGGGTGAAATGAATGTTTGATACCAACCCCTATACTTTATGCGTTAGAAATAGACAAGTTAGGTTCGGTTCTTGATTAAAAATACACCTCGAAAGTTCGATGCTTTTTAATTTACACATAGGTTTTTACATTTTATTTACTTATAGTAATGATGATTGGATTGTAAATTAGTGAGTTTTATGCCAATAAGGTTCTTTTTGGCATAAAACTCACTAATTTAAGTTTGGGTTAAGGGTTGCTTAGTTAGATACTCTAACATATAATAGGTCTTTACCTATGAAATTGCCGTATTGCAGTACAGACTTTTTCAACAAAAAAAAGTTTTGATTGGCTATGAATTCTAAATTCAAATTAATTTTGTTTTAAAAATATGACATTCTATTTACAATATAAGTCTTTTGTTTATTGATTAGCGTTGTATTTTCATTACATTTCAACATTTTTCCTCATAATGGATACTTTGAAATTTCGTGTAATTATGGAATATGAGTTCCGTCGTGGCACCAACGCGGCACAAACGACACGTAACATCAACGACGTTTACGGAGAGAACTGTACAAACGAACGTACAACCCGTTATTGGTTTGCTCGGTTCCGTTCTGGGAATTTTGACTTGAAAAATGAACCTCGTGGTCGTCCGGAAACTTTGGTCAACAATGATGAATTAAAGGCGATTGTGGAAGCTGATGAATCTCAATCTACAGCTGAGCTGGCAGCAGCTTTTGATGTTAGCATCAAAACAATATTGGTCCATTTGCGACAAATTGGCAAGATAAAAAAGCTTGATAGATGGATGCCCCACGAACTTAACGATCGCCAGCGCAACGTACGCGTCGAGACTTGCCTTGCGCTGCTTAACAGGCACAGAAATGAAGGAATTTTGAACCGAATTGTTACGTGCGACAAAAATGGATTCTTTTTGACAATCGAAAGCGCTCAGCAAGTTGGTTAGATCCTGTTTCGCTACCAAAGCAATGTGCAAAACGAAAAATGACCCCTAGAAAGGTGATGGTCACAGTTTGGTGGTCTAGTGCTGGTGTGATTCATCATAGCTTTTTACAAAATGGCGAGAGCATTACTGGAGATGTGTACATTGAAGAACTGACCACAATGATGGCGAAACTCGCAAGTCTGCAACCAGCTTTGGTCAATCGGTCGTCTCCACTGCTACTTCACGACAAAGCGCGACCCCATACTGCACAACAGACCGTCTCTAAGCTGCATGAGTTGGGTTTGGAAGCTCTCCCTCATCCGCCATACTCACCAGATCTTGCGCCTACCGACTATTACTTTTTCCAAAATTTGGACAACTTTTTAGCGGGAAAAAAATTCAATTCCCGAGAGGCAGTACAAAACGCCTTTGAAGAGTTTGTTGTCTCCCGTCCTGCTGATTTTTTCAAGAAGGGCATCCATAAACTGCCACAGCGTTGGCAAAGATGCATTGATTGCAGGGGTGGTTACTTTGAATAAAAGAAATAAATAAGTTCGAAAAAAAAAAAACTTTAACTTTTTTCAAACAAAACGGCAATTTCATAGGTAAAGACCTATATTATTATAGATAGATTCTTACTTGGTACACTAAAAGAGGCAATATATTATTTAGTATATTAAATTAAATAAATATTTATTTTATTGCCTTTTTAAATATTAAGTAGATATTAAATATGTGTGGACATTTCATGCAGCGCATATAGCCTTAAACTAAGCTAAGCTTGTACTATAAGAACCAGACTGATACAATACTTAGATATGACGGCGGCTACGTCCAGTTATAAACTCTATGCGCAGCGGGCAGTACCGTAATTTACCATGTGGCAGCATTTAAATTTATTACAGTGGCAACACCGGCAACTGTCGTCGCTGCCCCACCCATCTGGCTATATAAAGAGATCGCTCGGTGTACTACGATCATTCTTGTTCCAGACACGGCCCGGTGCGCACGCTGAAGGCCTATAGTTATATAGGTTGCAACCTACGCATAACCCGTTCTGCCCACAGATACTTTTTTTTTGTAAATACATACATAGAATGCAAACACACACAGAACAAACACCTGAGTTTATAGCACAAATATTTGTCCTGGGTGGGAATTGAACCCACAATCCACAGATCAGAAGGCAGGGTTGCTACCAACTGAACTATCAGGCCAGTTAACCATTCTTTACCATTAATTAATATAAGAAAAAATTGTATCCGCCTATATCAACTTTCACAGGGAGGATATATTTATTACAATTTTACACTTTTTTACTTCTTTTTTGCCAAATATTATCAACATCAACCGAAATTTTGCTAAAACAAAACATGCTCTACTTTTGAGAGAAATAAACATTCAACAAAAACGCTGACGACACAAAAAAATCGAATTTGAACAATGTTTTGTCAAAATTTGTTGAAAAATATACGAACTGAATGCGAGTAGGTACAAACATCCGAACAAATCAATGCAAATTTAGTGAGTTGCAGAAATTTTTGATGCAATAAATAAATTCACGCACACACAAGAAAACATTAGCACCTATTCTCAAGCAAAACAATCGTCTTTTATACACACTATTAAGTTACGAAAAAGAAATACGTTAAAAATCTACATAAGTATCTCCTAAAACACATTCAAATATAAACCTTATTCGTATGTTATATAGATGAAATATTTCGAAACATGAAGAATTTACATGGAACTTCAAAAGAAAACGATCAATACGATGCAGAGACAACATCACAAATAGGGAAAGTTTTTGATCCCGAGATCTTTACGCTTCAATCTCCGAATTACGTTGAGACATTTAGTTCATTTTGTCCTTTTCTGTCATTAGTATTATAATAGAGATAGTATTATAAGATACAACTGAGGTGTTTACATTTTGAAAACTCATATAAAGATGATGTTTGGAGTCTAAATGAATCCTTTAACCTGTGTTTTAATTAACTAATGTCAATGAAGTCATACCATCTAGTCTATTTTTGACGTAAAACTTCTTTACGGACGCTTAACTTGGGGAGTAAGCTGGTGAATTTGTAACGAGACGAACGAAAGTAGAAAGTTATTGGTTCACGTAGATCTCCATTGTTAACATAGCAAAGTTAAGGTTTAATAGGTAAGTTTAGGTTTTTCGAAATTCCACACCTAAAAAGGTGAAATGGGTAGTTGAATTATCTATGAAAAAGTTTCTTCTTCGTTTTCTATAGGTCACGCGGGCGTAGCCGCGGGCAGAAGTTGGTTCTACTACACAACTAAAAATAAAAAACGCTATGAATAGATTTTGTTTGTCACAATCCAGAAATAGTTCTCCCTCGGCGCTCAAAGAGAAATACAAACAGTAGAATTTTCAATTTAGCTAAACGCTATTTAGAAATGTTTTTAGTACTTCCAGAATATACTTATGTCTTGGCAAAGTACCAATTCTTTGGGACCAAATTTTTAAGAGATCGACGCTCAAAGCGTGGCCTTTGTCAGTAATCCGATGTTCTTTGGCTTAATATTTAAGACTTTTCGGAAATTTCGTTGATGTGCCAAAGCATTGGGAAATTAGACGGCTTAAGAGGCCTTGTACGTTATATACATCGTTCCTTTGTGCTGACATAATGTGAGATTAAGGACTGTCAAACTTGACAATCTAAGTTCTATTACGCATTGTCTGACGCGCAAGATATTTCGGCTTTCAAAGAGATCGCTTCTAACGAAACAATGTTTGAAGATACAGACAATTTCATTAGACTTGAAACTTTTTATCCTTTCACACACTACATTCATTAGGGTTTAAATTAATTGAATTAGAACTAGATAGTAAATACAAAATTAAGTTAAATATTGACAATTTTCATCTAAAAATAAGATGAACGGAATAGTATGTTGACTAGGTAGGACTTTTCTGCAAAGTTCGTCTAAGTAGGTACCACCGTTTTGCTAGTTATTCTACCGCCAAGCAGTAGTCTGCAAGCACTACTGTGTTCCTGTTTGAAGGGCACTGTAGTTAGAGGAATTACTGGATAATTGAGACTTTGTGATCTGATCTCACAGTCGAGTCATCTTATTACCAGACTGTGCTGATGTCTCAGGATGATGTGAGCGGTGTCACGCAAAACTTTGTTTAGGAGTTATGAGTGACACTATTCTTTTATGGGCGGCTGTGTTGGTTAAAATCAGGTGAACGACTAGCTCGTTACATCATTCACCAACATAAAAAAGTATGTAAGCCGGGATGTATATCTCTAAATATATATAACTCAAAGGTGACTGACTGACTGACATAGTGATATATCCACGCACAGCCCAAACCACTAGACGAATCGGGCCAAAATTTGGCATGCAGGCATTCATGCATTTACGAAATTCTACCCTTAAGAGGGTGAAATGGGTGGTTGAATTATTTTCCCATAGGCGACGCCGCAGGCGAAGCTGCGGGCAGAAGCTCGTTTATTATATAAACATATTATTGTGGACATTTCACACCACTCTATCTAACCTCAAATGAAGCAAGCTTGTACTATAGAAACCAGATGACTATATATAACAATAAATAGAAATATTAAATTCTCAATAGATAGATAAGCCATTTTTATAACACAGCCAAATCAAGAACACACCCTAAATGTACAATTATAGCTTTTACTTATAGGCCTATAAAATACCTTTTCCCTTGAAATTACATTTCTATGTTTGCCCTAATTCCCCATTTATGAAAAACTCAACGCAATCCAATGTAACTGGCATGAATTTAATTCCAAACGGCGTGTTTTCAATCGCACAAAGTGAATTTAATCAGGCGCTCTCTTCATCTGAATGCCGTAACGGGCGTTTCAGATAGGCAAATTTAAAAATGGAAGGCTCTTTGTTACGTCATTTTCTACAGTAAGATTTGGAAAAAGAGATTGAGAGTGATCGATTTTTGCAAAACTTTTTTGAAATTCCATCAGGATCGTAACAAACATTTAGCTTTGTCATTAACCGACTTCAAAAGGGGGGGTTCTCAATTTACTATATTTATGAAGTAAAACTTCTAAACGCACGCTTGATTTGGGGAGTAACCTGGTGAGGCTAACGGAAGTCTCCATTGTCAATATAACTTAACATAATAAGTAAATAAAAATTATTATGTTGGTATGTCCGGTAAAATATTTACAATTGTTAAGATGGCGACATTAACATTGAACAAAGCCAAAACAAAGTTATGCAGTCCGATAGATGGAGCTAAACTAAAGAAGTTTTACATCAGTCGTGTGGTTTAAAGCACTTTCGACTGGGAGAACCAATTTTAATGATTCTTTTTATTTTCATTTAAAAGCTGGTGCTTTCTGCATGATCCCATTTCAATTTGGGCCAGTTTGACAATGGCATCCATGACAAAACCATATACGAGTAAGCCAGAAGTCAGTTTTTACGTATTGCGTTTGTTACTTGTATTAATTGAAGGGGTGAGAACAAAAAGGGTTTAATTGATTTTTTTTTACAAAATGACTTATGGGTATCGTCGGATTCAGTGTGAAATTATCTACAATAATACAGAATCAAAATACCAAAATGAGGCTTAAAACTCGAGATTTTGAGTCTAAAAACGGTTTATCTGTCACAGGAATACAGTTCGCTTAGCATAAAAACATTATTATATCTATTTTATTATATTATATTTTACAGTGATTGTATGAATTAGTACTATATTTAGTATATTAAAATAGAATGAAAACATTTTCAAGCAACTTACATAAACCTTTTCTATTACCTTATAAGAACTCTACATTAAAATGAAGCCGTTGAAATTTAAGGTAAATTTTCTCGAAACTATCAATTTGACAGTTAAACCCTTTTTATTCTCAACCCTTCAATTAAGTTTATGACTAAATCGGAAATTTGACTGAAAAATACTAAAGCATTTGTATTTTTTATCTATAAAGATCACTAAACATAAACTGAAGTAAATCGATTGTAGCTGTATACTTTGGTGCGCACTACTGCCACCAAGTTGATATCATAAATTGCGAAATCGTTGTGTCAGATATTATTTTCTTAGTATAGCATCAAAGTCAACGCCAAAGGATTGTATTGCAAAAAGCCTATTATTAGCACTTTTACAAGTCTAAATGATATTAGGTACTTATATTAAGTTACGAGCTTCTGCCGGCAGCTTCGCCCGCGGTGTGGCCTATAGGAAAATAATTCAACTACGCATTTCACCCTCTTGAGGGTGGAGTTTCGAAAAATCCTTTCTTAACGGATGCCTACGTCATAACATCTACCTGCATGCCAAATTTCAGCCCGATCCGTCCAGTGGTTTGGGCTGTGCATTGATAGATCACTATGTTAGTCAGTCAGTCAGTCAGTCACCTTTGAATTATATATATTTAGATTGTACTAGCGGCCCGTCCCGGCTTCGCTCGGGTGGACGTAAACATTTTATAATATACGAAAAACAATGTATCACGCATCGGCGCCATCTACTTAAAATGTTGGTTTGTCCTGAATTTTTCCTGAATTTTCTTTGCTATAAACCTTACGGAGCCCGAGCCCGATTTCCAACGAATGCAAAACCGTGGAAATCGGTTCGTGCGTTCTGGAGTTAAGCGTCAGGAAGGATAACCCGACTTGCTTTTATACAGTAGATTAAGCATATAAAATTACAAAGTGCTTTTTGTTAAATATTATATAGGCCTATTAGTACAATTATGAGAATTGAAAAAAAAAGTTCTCTTTCATTCACAGCCCGTTACGTTTCCATTGCTAGGACACCCTTACGTGGATTTAAGAATCCCCACTTCTAGTATTTTTTTTTTACTTCAAACTTGTCTAGCATTTAACCACGCTCTTACCTGATGGGAAGTGACGATGCGATCGAAGGTGTAGCATGCTAGCCAAGTAAATAATATCACTCTTCTCTTGAACACGCCCGGATCATATTTCGCCGGAAACACAAACGCTGGCAGAGCATTCCATTCGTTAGACGTTCTAATTAAGAACTTGATTCAAATCGCGTGGTACGAATGGGTGGTATTTGAACCACGAAAGGATGGTGCTTAGCCGAGAGTCTAGTAGTCCGGTAGTGGAATGGTGATGGGGGAATGAGATCATGCAGTGGTAAATAAATCATGGTATTCTTTTGTAGTTTGGTGTACACAATGAAAATTTCATCTTTCTATTTATCTTGTCAATGATCTATTAACATAATTTATATATCTAATATATATGTATATATTATATACTATTTTTATATATTATATATATTTTTTTTTTTTTTTTATGATATAATGGGCATGCGTTTGACAACAACTCACCTGATGGTAAGCGACGAAGTTGTCTAAGGTGGAGCACGCTTGCCCATGAGATGCCTATTCACTCTTGACTTAAAAAGACCTAGGTTATATCCTGAAGGAAACACTGTTTTTGGGAGAGCATTCCATTCCTTGGCCGTTCGGACTATAAATGAGTCAGCAAAACGCTTAGTGCGGACTTGGGGTACACTAACAACGTAAGGGTGTGACGAATCACCAAGTCTTGTAGTTCTATGATGGAAAGGAGATGAAGGAATGAGTTGATGAAGGGCATGCGCACACTCTCCAAAATGTAGCCTATAGAAGACTGACAGACCGGCGACCTTGCGTCTATGCTCAAGGCTTTGAACTTTCCCTTTAATTAGTGTCTCATCGTTGATAAGCCTCTTAGCACGCCGCTCAATTGTGTCCAAAGTCGCAAGCTGGTATCGGGCCGAGCCATCCCACAGATGGCTACAGTACTCCATGCAGGCCCTGACCTGAGCTTGGTAAAGGTGAAGCAGCTGATTTGACGAAAAAAAATATATATATATATACATGTAATATATGTATTACATATATTGTATTATTATATTTATGATATATGGTATTAGTATGTATTATCAGTTTAGTATTGATTGTTTTTATATTTGAAGTGATTATACCTATGTTATCACATTGTTGTTTATAGTGCGTAAGTTGTAACAGCACCAACCGCAATTTTGGTCCTTTCATTCCTGTCCATCCTAAGGTAGCCTGGAAGAAATCGCTTAATGTGATAAGGCCGCCCTTTGTTCTACCATTTTTTGTAAGTTTTTTTAAGGTGCGTTGTTATGTATTAGTTGGTGTTCAATAAAGTATTATTGTATTGTATTGTATCTTGGATTTTTCTCAGAGGGAGAAAGTGCGCTGATTGGTAGACGACAATCAAATTTTGTGATTATTGGACATTTCGATTTTGTCACTATGTTTCACTTCATCGAATGTAAATATAAAATCACAGCCAATCGCAATAAAAACCCAAACGTAGTAAATATGGAGTATCACAAAACTTAAGAATTCTTTCCAAATCTACCATGTGACAGTTTCGGACTTGGCTTGAATTTACGATCCAACTTAGTGAACTTCCTTCACTATGTGTCAAGGGAACTTTAGCAACTGAACAAAATAGATCAGACAAGTTGCGGATAAGTTTTAGGGTACCGCGGCGGGTCAGATGGGACCCTAAACAACATTTCAACGGGTTCACTGCGGAAGTTTTCAAGTTGTCATGATCAGTATACGGGGACCAACTACAGTATAATAGGGGTAAGGTTAAACTGCTGTATGAACATTTTTATGGCTAATTAACGACCAAAAAGAATATCATCGAAATATTTATTATACACTATAGTCCGCGTGTAATCAGCACGTATGTAAGCGAAAATTGATTTGTCAATATCATTTAATTCTTTGAAACAATGGGACATTTTAGGTTTAGTTTAGTGATGTTTATATGTAAACGAGCTTCTGCCTGCAGCTTCGCCCGCGGCGTGGCCTATGGGAAAATAATTCAACCACCCATTTCACCCTCTTAAGGGTGGAATTTCGAAAAATCCTTTCTTAGCGGATGCCCACGGAATAACATCTACTTGCATGCCAAATTTCAACCTGATCCGTCCAGTGGTTTGGGCTGTGCGTTGATAGATCACTATGTCAGTCAGTCAGTCAGTCACCTTTGAGTTATATATATTTAGAAGAAGATTGAAGAAACTAAATAAGATTAACTCTCTTGCGAGTATGTTAATAACATGCTTATAATAATTATTTTTAATTGCAATGCTGTCAACATAATAGGCACGTTGCCTACTGGTAGTGGTTTGTTAGTTGTTTTATTGTTTTGTTTTGTTTTTGTTTTTACTCCTTATAGTTTTAGTATGCTAGTAGATAAAAAATATGGTCTCTAAAACTAACTAACTTGTAAAATATTACATCTGTCTAATTTGTACAGTCTTAAAATGAAAATTATTACTATTTATAGCCATTTAGTTTTAAAATATGCATTTTATAAGTTTTTTGACTGTTATCTTTGAAGCTTTTCATTTTATAGTAGAATTTAATTTCATCTTTTCAACTTCTTTATTGGTGCACCTGCTCCTTAGTTTCTCGTATCGTTAAAAAATACACTTAATTTATGGTGTTTTTTTTTAAATGTATACGGAACCTTTTTCCAAACACATATTACACACTTAACAACCCTACAGAAATGGTGGGTCCCCAAATTTCGCAATTTCGTTAGTGAAGAGTCACTAACAAAAGACTAATGTGTGTCAAGGAGTCTATCAAAGAAGATACAAGTATCTTTTTCTTTCGGTAGAATCAGTTCGAGTTGATACTTGGTTATTATTTGATGGAGTAAACTTCAAGGAGGAAGATCTTTATTTCATTTGATTTTTATTTCAAAGAGCCCGTAAGTAGAGCTCACTATTTAAACTTTTACGGTTTACATTGCTGATCAAAAGTCTTCCGAAACATAAATATTTCTTTTCATTTCATTAAATACTAAATATGTTTATTAGGTGGTAGGACTTTTATGCTAAGTTCGTCTAGGTAGGTACCACCGCTTTGCCAGTTATTCTGCCGCCAAGCAGTAGTATGCAAGATATTACCAGACTGTGCTGATGTCTCAGGATGATGTGAGCGGTGTCACGCAAAACTTTGTTTAGGAGTTATGAGTGACACTATTCTTTTATGGGCGGCTGTGTTGGTTAAAATCAGGTGAACGACTAGCTCGTTACATCATTCACCAACATAAAAAAGTATGTAAGCCGGGATGTATATCTCTAAATATATATAACTCAAAGGTGACTGACTGACTGACATAGTGATATATCCACGCACAGCCCAAACCACTAGACGAATCGGGCCAAAATTTGGCATGCAGGCATTCATGCATTTACGAAATTCTACCCTTAAGAGGGTGAAATGGGTGGTTGAATTATTTTCCCATAGGCGACGCCGCAGGCGAAGCTGCGGGCAGAAGCTCGTTTATTATATAAACATATTATTGTGGACATTTCACACCACTCTATCTAACCTCAAATGAAGCAAGCTTGTACTATAGAAACCAGATGACTATATATAACAATAAATAGAAATATTAAATTCTCAATAGATAGATAAGCCATTTTTATAACACAGCCAAATCAAGAACACACCCTAAATGTACAATTATAGCTTTTACTTATAGGCCTATAAAATACCTTTTCCCTTGAAATTACATTTCTATGTTTGCCCTAATTCCCCATTTATGAAAAACTCAACGCAATCCAATGTAACTGGCATGAATTTAATTCCAAACGGCGTGTTTTCAATCGCACAAAGTGAATTTAATCAGGCGCTCTCTTCATCTGAATGCCGTAACGGGCGTTTCAGATAGGCAAATTTAAAAATGGAAGGCTCTTTGTTACGTCATTTTCTACAGTAAGATTTGGAAAAAGAGATTGAGAGTGATCGATTTTTGCAAAACTTTTTTGAAATTCCATCAGGATCGTAACAAACATTTAGCTTTGTCATTAACCGACTTCAAAAGGGGGGGTTCTCAATTTACTATATTTATGAAGTAAAACTTCTAAACGCACGCTTGATTTGGGGAGTAACCTGGTGAGGCTAACGGAAGTCTCCATTGTCAATATAACTTAACATAATAAGTAAATAAAAATTATTATGTTGGTATGTCCGGTAAAATATTTACAATTGTTAAGATGGCGACATTAACATTGAACAAAGCCAAAACAAAGTTATGCAGTCCGATAGATGGAGCTAAACTAAAGAAGTTTTACATCAGTCGTGTGGTTTAAAGCACTTTCGACTGGGAGAACCAATTTTAATGATTCTTTTTATTTTCATTTAAAAGCTGGTGCTTTCTGCATGATCCCATTTCAATTTGGGCCAGTTTGACAATGGCATCCATGACAAAACCATATACGAGTAAGCCAGAAGTCAGTTTTTACGTATTGCGTTTGTTACTTGTATTAATTGAAGGGGTGAGAACAAAAAGGGTTTAATTGATTTTTTTTTACAAAATGACTTATGGGTATCGTCGGATTCAGTGTGAAATTATCTACAATAATACAGAATCAAAATACCAAAATGAGGCTTAAAACTCGAGATTTTGAGTCTAAAAACGGTTTATCTGTCACAGGAATACAGTTCGCTTAGCATAAAAACATTATTATATCTATTTTATTATATTATATTTTACAGTGATTGTATGAATTAGTACTATATTTAGTATATTAAAATAGAATGAAAACATTTTCAAGCAACTTACATAAACCTTTTCTATTACCTTATAAGAACTCTACATTAAAATGAAGCCGTTGAAATTTAAGGTAAATTTTCTCGAAACTATCAATTTGACAGTTAAACCCTTTTTATTCTCAACCCTTCAATTAAGTTTATGACTAAATCGGAAATTTGACTGAAAAATACTAAAGCATTTGTATTTTTTATCTATAAAGATCACTAAACATAAACTGAAGTAAATCGATTGTAGCTGTATACTTTGGTGCGCACTACTGCCACCAAGTTGATATCATAAATTGCGAAATCGTTGTGTCAGATATTATTTTCTTAGTATAGCATCAAAGTCAACGCCAAAGGATTGTATTGCAAAAAGCCTATTATTAGCACTTTTACAAGTCTAAATGATATTAGGTACTTATATTAAGTTACGAGCTTCTGCCGGCAGCTTCGCCCGCGGTGTGGCCTATAGGAAAATAATTCAACTACGCATTTCACCCTCTTGAGGGTGGAGTTTCGAAAAATCCTTTCTTAACGGATGCCTACGTCATAACATCTACCTGCATGCCAAATTTCAGCCCGATCCGTCCAGTGGTTTGGGCTGTGCATTGATAGATCACTATGTTAGTCAGTCAGTCAGTCAGTCACCTTTGAATTATATATATTTAGATTGTACTAGCGGCCCGTCCCGGCTTCGCTCGGGTGGACGTAAACATTTTATAATATACGAAAAACAATGTATCACGCATCGGCGCCATCTACTTAAAATGTTGGTTTGTCCTGAATTTTTCCTGAATTTTCTTTGCTATAAACCTTACGGAGCCCGAGCCCGATTTCCAACGAATGCAAAACCGTGGAAATCGGTTCGTGCGTTCTGGAGTTAAGCGTCAGGAAGGATAACCCGACTTGCTTTTATACAGTAGATTAAGCATATAAAATTACAAAGTGCTTTTTGTTAAATATTATATAGGCCTATTAGTACAATTATGAGAATTGAAAAAAAAAGTTCTCTTTCATTCACAGCCCGTTACGTTTCCATTGCTAGGACACCCTTACGTGGATTTAAGAATCCCCACTTCTAGTATTTTTTTTTTACTTCAAACTTGTCTAGCATTTAACCACGCTCTTACCTGATGGGAAGTGACGATGCGATCGAAGGTGTAGCATGCTAGCCAAGTAAATAATATCACTCTTCTCTTGAACACGCCCGGATCATATTTCGCCGGAAACACAAACGCTGGCAGAGCATTCCATTCGTTAGACGTTCTAATTAAGAACTTGATTCAAATCGCGTGGTACGAATGGGTGGTATTTGAACCACGAAAGGATGGTGCTTAGCCGAGAGTCTAGTAGTCCGGTAGTGGAATGGTGATGGGGGAATGAGATCATGCAGTGGTAAATAAATCATGGTATTCTTTTGTAGTTTGGTGTACACAATGAAAATTTCATCTTTCTATTTATCTTGTCAATGATCTATTAACATAATTTATATATCTAATATATATGTATATATTATATACTATTTTTATATATTATATATATTTTTTTTTTTTTTTTATGATATAATGGGCATGCGTTTGACAACAACTCACCTGATGGTAAGCGACGAAGTTGTCTAAGGTGGAGCACGCTTGCCCATGAGATGCCTATTCACTCTTGACTTAAAAAGACCTAGGTTATATCCTGAAGGAAACACTGTTTTTGGGAGAGCATTCCATTCCTTGGCCGTTCGGACTATAAATGAGTCAGCAAAACGCTTAGTGCGGACTTGGGGTACACTAACAACGTAAGGGTGTGACGAATCACCAAGTCTTGTAGTTCTATGATGGAAAGGAGATGAAGGAATGAGTTGATGAAGGGCATGCGCACACTCTCCAAAATGTAGCCTATAGAAGACTGACAGACCGGCGACCTTGCGTCTATGCTCAAGGCTTTGAACTTTCCCTTTAATTAGTGTCTCATCGTTGATAAGCCTCTTAGCACGCCGCTCAATTGTGTCCAAAGTCGCAAGCTGGTATCGGGCCGAGCCATCCCACAGATGGCTACAGTACTCCATGCAGGCCCTGACCTGAGCTTGGTAAAGGTGAAGCAGCTGATTTGACGAAAAAAAATATATATATATATACATGTAATATATGTATTACATATATTGTATTATTATATTTATGATATATGGTATTAGTATGTATTATCAGTTTAGTATTGATTGTTTTTATATTTGAAGTGATTATACCTATGTTATCACATTGTTGTTTATAGTGCGTAAGTTGTAACAGCACCAACCGCAATTTTGGTCCTTTCATTCCTGTCCATCCTAAGGTAGCCTGGAAGAAATCGCTTAATGTGATAAGGCCGCCCTTTGTTCTACCATTTTTTGTAAGTTTTTTTAAGGTGCGTTGTTATGTATTAGTTGGTGTTCAATAAAGTATTATTGTATTGTATTGTATCTTGGATTTTTCTCAGAGGGAGAAAGTGCGCTGATTGGTAGACGACAATCAAATTTTGTGATTATTGGACATTTCGATTTTGTCACTATGTTTCACTTCATCGAATGTAAATATAAAATCACAGCCAATCGCAATAAAAACCCAAACGTAGTAAATATGGAGTATCACAAAACTTAAGAATTCTTTCCAAATCTACCATGTGACAGTTTCGGACTTGGCTTGAATTTACGATCCAACTTAGTGAACTTCCTTCACTATGTGTCAAGGGAACTTTAGCAACTGAACAAAATAGATCAGACAAGTTGCGGATAAGTTTTAGGGTACCGCGGCGGGTCAGATGGGACCCTAAACAACATTTCAACGGGTTCACTGCGGAAGTTTTCAAGTTGTCATGATCAGTATACGGGGACCAACTACAGTATAATAGGGGTAAGGTTAAACTGCTGTATGAACATTTTTATGGCTAATTAACGACCAAAAAGAATATCATCGAAATATTTATTATACACTATAGTCCGCGTGTAATCAGCACGTATGTAAGCGAAAATTGATTTGTCAATATCATTTAATTCTTTGAAACAATGGGACATTTTAGGTTTAGTTTAGTGATGTTTATATGTAAACGAGCTTCTGCCTGCAGCTTCGCCCGCGGCGTGGCCTATGGGAAAATAATTCAACCACCCATTTCACCCTCTTAAGGGTGGAATTTCGAAAAATCCTTTCTTAGCGGATGCCCACGGAATAACATCTACTTGCATGCCAAATTTCAACCTGATCCGTCCAGTGGTTTGGGCTGTGCGTTGATAGATCACTATGTCAGTCAGTCAGTCAGTCACCTTTGAGTTATATATATTTAGAAGAAGATTGAAGAAACTAAATAAGATTAACTCTCTTGCGAGTATGTTAATAACATGCTTATAATAATTATTTTTAATTGCAATGCTGTCAACATAATAGGCACGTTGCCTACTGGTAGTGGTTTGTTAGTTGTTTTATTGTTTTGTTTTGTTTTTGTTTTTACTCCTTATAGTTTTAGTATGCTAGTAGATAAAAAATATGGTCTCTAAAACTAACTAACTTGTAAAATATTACATCTGTCTAATTTGTACAGTCTTAAAATGAAAATTATTACTATTTATAGCCATTTAGTTTTAAAATATGCATTTTATAAGTTTTTTGACTGTTATCTTTGAAGCTTTTCATTTTATAGTAGAATTTAATTTCATCTTTTCAACTTCTTTATTGGTGCACCTGCTCCTTAGTTTCTCGTATCGTTAAAAAATACACTTAATTTATGGTGTTTTTTTTTAAATGTATACGGAACCTTTTTCCAAACACATATTACACACTTAACAACCCTACAGAAATGGTGGGTCCCCAAATTTCGCAATTTCGTTAGTGAAGAGTCACTAACAAAAGACTAATGTGTGTCAAGGAGTCTATCAAAGAAGATACAAGTATCTTTTTCTTTCGGTAGAATCAGTTCGAGTTGATACTTGGTTATTATTTGATGGAGTAAACTTCAAGGAGGAAGATCTTTATTTCATTTGATTTTTATTTCAAAGAGCCCGTAAGTAGAGCTCACTATTTAAACTTTTACGGTTTACATTGCTGATCAAAAGTCTTCCGAAACATAAATATTTCTTTTCATTTCATTAAATACTAAATATGTTTATTAGGTGGTAGGACTTTTATGCTAAGTTCGTCTAGGTAGGTACCACCGCTTTGCCAGTTATTCTGCCGCCAAGCAGTAGTATGCAAGCACTGCTGTGTTCCGGTTTGAAGGGCTCTGTAGCTAGTGAAGTTACTGGGCAAATGAGACTTTATGACCTGATCTCACAGTCGAGTAATCTTATTACCAGACTGTGCTGATGTCTCGGGATGATGTGCGCAGTGCAGTGTCACGCGAAACTTTATATTTTAGAGTTCCGAGTGACACTGTTCGGTTATGGGCGGCCGTATCGCTTAACATCAGGCGAGATAGAGTAATAACGTAAAAAACAACTTGGTTGCAGAAAGAAAATGTGTTACCATTTTTTAAACAACTAAAATCTAATGTTGCCATACTCATTAAAATTATTATGTTCGTGTACATGTATGCCTACATGATAAAAGTTATTCATTTGATATAACATAACATAGTATTTTTTTTTTTATTCGCCTTATATTACCTTATACATGTCTAATATTTTAATCCATCCATTGCGGAATTGCCCCTTAACCAATTAAATGATTAGACATGAAAACCAAAAGGAGCCAACCTAATATATTTTCAACCAAACTTTTTCTTCTATACTAAATGCGTTTATTTATTTATTTGTTATCTAAAGGTAATCAACAGCATTACATCTAAATATATATAACTCAAAGGTGACTGACTGATTGACTGACTCACATAGTGATCTATCAACGCACAGCCTAAACCACTGGACGGATTGGGCTGAAATTTTGCATGCTGGTAGATGTTATGACGTAGGCATTCGCTAAGAAAGGATTTTTCGAAATTCCACATTTAAAAGGGTGAAACGGGTGGTTGAATTATTTTCCCATAGGCCACGCCGCGGGCGAAGCTGCGAGCAAAAGCTCGTAAAGATATTAAGTTAACAGGTATAGGTAACAAACAGTAATTAACAGATTACCAATAGTTGGCGTAAACATGAAATGTGAATGAACAACTTTTGTTCTGTCAACTGAATAAACAAATATATACGGAACCACGTGCCCAAAGTTTGCAACACGCTCCATAAGTTGATATAAAAGTGATACGTCCCGCAGCGACGAAATATTGTAAGTGAAGTGTCGGTAATGAAAGACTGATGTATGTCAAGGATTCCGAAGAAATCTAAAGATACTTGTTCGGTCTCTTAGGAGTTGATACTTTGTTTGAGCCGTTTGAGACGAGAATTTAGGATTTTTCTTGAAGGTATTTCCGGTTTGTTGAGTTTGGGTGAAATTGGATTATATCTTGGAAGTTCTCGTCCTTAGAGCCTGTCAGGTATAGTCTGATAAATAATAATAATAATAATAAATAATAATAATAACGCCCAACGATCACATACATAGATCCTGGACCCTAACTAGGGAACTGTGTCTAGGGACCCAGGAACTACGAGGACCATGGTCCCACAACACCCAGACTCAGAACAAGTATTTGCACTTTTTTTTTCTGTGCACAAATACTTGTCCTGCCGCGGGAATCGAACCCGCCACCTCCGGGTTATGAGCCGACCTGCTCAACCACCACACCACAGAGGCTGTCAAATCAATTTACGATAAGTCTAAAAAAGAACCAACCACAATATAATCATCGTGATAAGCTATATATTATTATTTCGTTTATTATATTCACTTATTTGGCAACACGAATCAGCATTGCAATTCAACGGGGCAATGCTGCCAGCATGTTAGGTACACTACCGGTTGAGTGGGCTTTAGCCTTTGGACTATCATCATTCATCATTATTAATCGTGTCTAGTATACAGTCCATTTTTTTTTTAGTTGCAAGCGTTTAGTAGTAGTTATATAGCACTTTGAACGTAAAAAAAGTAAAAAGAAAATTATAATTTGGTAATTATTATAGATACTTAATAGTAAATTACTAGCCGCCTGTGACACAGGTTCATCCTAGTGTAGGCACCTAATTTCGTAAGACTTTAACGTTTCCTAAGATTTATATTGTATTTTCATTCATGTAATTTTTTTGAATAAATATTTTTGTTATTAAATATTATTATTATTATCATCTGGAACTTATTTGGCACGACGAATAAGCATTGCAATTCAACGGGGCAATGCTGCCAGCATGTTGGGTACGCTACCTACTGGTAGTAGGCTGGAGCATTACAAATACAAATTTATTTATTGTTTCAAAATACATCACACATAAAATAAGTTACAACCCTGCCCTCTGCTTTAGACTGTCTATAGGTCATCGCGGCCAGTATATAGTCTAAATGATTTTTTTTTTTTTGTGGTAGTAGTAGGTAATTTTTAGTATTAGTATTTAGAAAATTAAGGGAATTTGCCGTGTTAAAAAATATTTTCTGATTTTTTTTCACAAAATAACTTATGGGTATCGTTGGATTCAGCGTGAAATTATCTTCGTTAAAACATTCTCAAAATACCGATACGAGGCTTAAATCTCGAGAATTTGAGTCTAAAAACGTTTTATCTGTCACAGGAATACAGTTCGCTTAGCATAAAAACATTATTATATTTATTTTATTATATTATATTTTTACAGTAATTGTATGATATTAGTACTATATTTAGTATTTCAAAATAGGATTAAAACATTTTCAAGCAACTGAAACCTACATAAACCTTTTCTATTACCTTATAAGCACTATACATTAAAATGACGCCGTTGAAGTTTAAAGTTAATTTTCTCGAAACTATCAATTTCACAGTTAAACTATTTTTATTCTCAACACTTCAATTGTTACATCAGTCAGTAACAGAATGGTCAATTGTTCTATCAGTATGGTGTTAAGAAAATCGATTCGATTCGAAAAAAGTGCAACTATTTGTTCTGTGTCTGGGTGTAGTGGGACCATGGTCTTCGTAGTTCCTGGGTCCGTAGATACAGGAAATCCTGGTTAAGGTCCAGGGTCTATATATGTTATCGTAGGGCGTTATTGTAGTGAAACTTCTTTATGCACACTTGACTTGGGGAGTATGCTGTTGAATGCGAGGTGAACAGAAGTTGATTCACATAGAGAATGGCATTTAAGTGAGATCAGATCGTAGCCTTATTTGCCCAGTAATTTTACTAACTGCAGTGCCTTTCAAACTGGAATACAGTAGTGCTTACACACTACTACTTGGCGGCCGAATAACTGGCAAAGTGTTGGTACCTACCTAGACGAAGATTGCAGAAAAGTCCTACCACCTAGTAAGATGCCCCAATATACACTCCGAGTCTTTACCATTGTGGTATTATGTAGAAAATAAAGAAAGAAAGAGAGAAAAGACTTTTATTCAAGACATCACACAACATTATATTACATTATTATTGTATTGTATTGTATTATATGTATGTACGAGCTTCTGCCCGCAGCTTCGCCCGCGGTGTGGCCTATGGGAAAATAGTTCTACCACTCATTTCACCCTCTTAAAGGTGGAATTCGAAAAATCCTTTCTTAGCGGATGCCTACGTCATAACATCTATCTGCATGCCAAACTTCAGCCTAATCCGTCCAGTGGTTTGGGCTGTGCGTTGATAGATCACTATGTCAGTCAGTCAGTCAATCAGTCACCTTTGAGTAATATATATTTAGATTTACAAACAAAAAGTATTTAAGCATTGTATCATTTATCTGGTTCCCATAATACAAAAGTTGCTTAGTTTGGGGCTAGATGACGTTGTGTAAAATGTCCACACATATTATTATTATTATAAGAGACATACAGTATAATTTAGAGAGAATAGACTTTTAGTTTGTGGCTTCATCTTACATAATATAAACTCATCCACTTTAAGAAGGTTGGTGGCACATACTCCAAGACGGTAGTCATCAGCTAGAAACTTGGCTCATAAACACGCCGGCTTTATAAAGTAGGCGGAAGTTTCAGCTGGCTACAGCCACTATAATTGCCTCCGTCCTTACCTGTAGGTATAATATTACTGTACATACGTTAGCGGTGTAAGGCCTAGTATACAATAATGTAAGATAGGGTGGAGCGGTGATATAGGTACCGATACGTACAAGGAAAAAGTAAGTATTCATCTAATTAATTCTCTAGATTTGGGAATGGTTATTGGTTATCTTAAATAGCATTTGTGTTGGTGACACTGTTGAGATACAAGTTTTTTCTCATAGGGAGAGAGGCTATAACCAACCACGCTAGCCAAGTTAAATACAGATATTCAGAGAGAGAGAGAGAGAGAGAGAGAGAGAGAGAGAGAGGAAGAGAGAGAGAGTGAGAGTTTCTTCACCGTTGTATGAGCAAACGTACAAATGTCACACGCAACCTGAACCTGAACAATCATTGATGTGGCCAAAATAAATGGAATTCAAATCATGGTACAACTACCATGGCTTAGGGATACTCTGTACGCATGTCAAACGTTGGTTAAACCACACTCGCTCTCTAAATAATCATAATCATCTTCAACAGCCTGCAATAATCCACTGCTAGTTATAGCATCTTTAAATAATAGGTTAAAGTTATTACATCAATTCCCCTCTGTATTAAAGCGAATTAAGATACAACTTAGCTAGGAAACACTTTCTCCCGGGTTTTTGCATAAGATTTGTAATGCTTTAAAAAAAGAAACTAATTTCACTATTAGGGTTCCTATTGGGAACTGTAAGGGAAACACTGCACCTGGTTCATTAAATGTCTTTATTGTTAAGACAGTGAGTCAAGTATTAAGTAAGTAGTAAGTATTTAAAATAATGACAAGTAGTAAGTATAGAATATTATATATGTAGTATATTTACAAGGTAGGTTTTGGGCGCCGTTGAATTTACAATGCAGTGCTAGCCGGGCTATTAAGAGACTTAACAGGGTGTGTGGCTCGAGCTACTAGCCCATACCTGCTTTGCAACCAGATAGCTAAGTTAGTTGGTAGTAGACAATACAAAAGTTAAATAAAAACGATCAGCTAGCAAACTGCTGGCTGACCGTGGTACCGGAAGGGACCCAACGGCACAGGAGGGCTGAGCCGGGCCCAGGACAGTACAGATGGTAGGTGTAGACCCGTAGTACTAGGCTGGCGCTTCCTGGAGCCTGGTCTCTCAGCGCAGACCGCTGGTGACCTTCGGAAGCAACCCAACGGCACAGGGGGGCTGATCTGGGCCCAGGACAAGGCGGACGGCTGGGGGTAGACCCGTGGCGCTAGGCCGTCGCCTCCTGGAGCCTAGTCCCTAGTCTCTCAGCGCAGACCGTTGGCGACCTCCCGAAGGGGGTGCGTTAAATTGGTTTTAAGATATAAAAAAAAAACCCTGTTGAAGAACAGGAAAGAATTAGTTTTATTGGCACTTTTACCATGAAGTCTACGACTTGATGCACATTTATATTTAAAGATGGGGAGACTTACCCTGTAGAGGGGTTTTTCTTTCAATAGAGAGCGTGAGCTACAGGCTCACGCTGAGCGTGGTGGAGGTCAGCTCACTCCTACCACGAGGGTGACGCAGCAGCGGCCAAATGGAGGCAGCGACTTGCTACGACCCAACAACTCAGACGCAGGGCGCAGCTGTCTGCGGAAAGATGGAACCGGGTGAAGCTACCGGATTCTGAACACGGCACGGGGATGGAACCCGGCCCTCAATTATTATAAAATCTCATGGAAAACTCACCTGCAGCAAAAGAAGAGGTTGAATTGGCCGTTTGGGGACAGGCCCAACGGTCAGCAGCTACGCCCTCGCCGAAATCAAACAAACAAAGGGAGCGGCCTCCTACTTTTAAAGTCGTAACCATCGTTCTGACTGGGCGGATTTTCGTCACGAGATCCCCCTCCCAGCCAATGCAGAATTCTCTCGAAAAGTGGTTGCCTGCATCCCTGACCACCAAAGTTGCTACTTCGCGTATCACCAAAAGCGAGACTCAAACTGGTGAACCAGGGACTGCACTTTTCCACACGAGCTCTCACTACGAAGGTTGTTTATTCCAGTCTTTTCTATTATTGTTTACTAAAGAAAACGATTCGCTTGTTATGGTTTTAACTTGAAATTAGGATACAAAATAAACTATTATTATCAAAATTTGCACATTTCTCTTCGGTTAGGGTCACCCAACGATAACGTCATATGTCAACTTTAATTTTGACGTCGTTGATGTGACAACCAAACGTGACATTGACATTTCGTGTCGGAAAGTTATGGTTGTTGTTGAGTTTTTGAGACTGACTTGTGCCGGAGCATTATTTAGCCAGCCACTGGTTAAGAAAAATGAATCGAACCAATCTCAATTGAATTATTCGAAGAATGAAAAATAAGCCGTTACAGATTGTTAAATTTGTGTCAATTACTGAACGCTCATTGGTTGCTTATTAATCTGCGGCAGTCTCAAGCAATCAGCGTACAGCATTTGGTATGTTGACTTGATCTAAGTTTCACGAACGTAGGAGAAACCAGGGAGGTAAGTGAGAACTTAGAAGCTATCAAACTAATGCAGTGGTATAAACTATAGTATTACATTTTAATTATTATTGTTTAAGCTCCGTGATGTGATGCTAGTAGGACCCGACTGAAAACCCAGTAACTGTGTACCAGTGGCTGTAGTTTGCAGTCTCAGTTGTATGCTGAGTCAGGGCCTTTCTTTTTTTGAGCGGGGGAAATGCTCTCGCTCTTCCACTTCTCCACCGGGATGGGGCGAGATGGAGACGCACTGCATTAACACTTCTTCCTGGCGCAGAGGCCCGGAAAGGGTGTTAAAGCAGTGTTACTGGGCAACTGTGGGTGGGCAACCTTCCACCTCAGTTACCCACCAGACGTATAGGGCCATGTGAGTGCAGCGGAGAGTGTCCCGACTCTCCGCCACTGGCGCCACTACGGAGGATGGAGAAAGCGCTCGATGAAGCGCCTCCTTCGTCTCCCCACCCGTGTGCGCCGGAGGGGATGCTGAGTCAGGGGCTATTCTCACCTCATAAATATCTGTTATCTTTTCTAATTATTGATATTATTTGTTTTATGATATTGTGTGTGGTCTTGGAATAAATGTATTTTCTTTTTTTTTTTCTTATTTATGACACCTACATTTTTAATCAGTCATCCACACCTCTCCTCTCATTCTCTTGCTTATTTATTATATTGTTATTCTACACTAAGCTTTACTTAATGCCTAGTGGCAGCACTGAAGGTACTGTATAGTTACTGGGGTTTGTTCCTGCTCCTTGTACCGTGTAATTCAGGGGAGTGATTGCTACGCGGCTCCTGTTTGAGTATTATAGTTGATTTTTCTGTTGTTAAGTTTTTTTTCCAGTAAGATTATGAAGTCTACACCACATGACTTAAGTAAAACTTTTTACTTCAAAAATTAAACGATTATAAATTGCATCTAAAATTGTTTCAAAGGGCGCTTGGAAAGGCGTTGCCTAAGTAATAATATTAATGATGGTAATAAGTCAATCACGAAAGCAAGCAGTCGCTTAAAGTGGCGCTCCATAGGGGAGGCATACGTTCAGCAGTGGAGGTCCATAGATACAATAGGAACACGGTTCAATTCCCGCGGCAGAACAAGTATTCGTGCACAGAAAAAATGCGCAAGTACTTGTTCTGAGTCTGGATATTGTGAGACCATGGTCCTCGTAGTTCCTGGGTCCCTAGACACAAGGAATCCTAGTTAGGGTCCAGAATCTATGTATGTGATTGTTGAGCGTTATTATTATTATTATTATAGGTATGATGTATGATGATAGTACCTTATGTTTCATATCTTTTCTAATTGGTGTTTTTTCTTACAGCTATCGTTATTTTCTATATCGAACAGTTTGAATCCATACACCAATTTTTTAGTGTCATATTTTTGATTTTGTAATCTTAGAAAGGCTTAATTAGAATAAACCTAAAAGACGGAAGAAAAGAAAATATACGCTCGTATCCCGGTAGAGACAGTACACACGAAAGATTTTGCAACATTTTTCATACAATTTTAGCGCATTACGTTATAGAATAATAAATACATCTTGCTTACTGGCAGTGGGACTTATAATGCGTCCAGTCTTATTATTAGTTACGCGCACAGTGCTCATTATACTCGCCACGAATATTGTTATTAAAATATTTTATTTAAATAACAATACAAAAGGTAAAAAATCTGTTCACCCAGTCGAAAGTTATGCAATTTCGAACCTCCTTTTTTAAAGTTTGTTAAAAATAGCCTATTTTGAACAGTTTATTTGGTTTTGACGTGCATAGTATCGAAAAAGATCTAAATCTTATATTTATTTATTACAATAAAAAACTTTAAATAGCTCACATAAGCGATATTCGCGATAGCAAATTCTATAGTTTTATTTAATAATATTAAAAAGAAAATACAACGTGGCTATAATTAAAATAATAATAATAATAAAATTTCATCAACGGAATAAAAATGAAATTTCATTTTTATTCCGTTGATGAAATGGTTGGTTGATGGTTGATGAGACAGATCTTAACCTATCCCCTACCCCTGTCAATTCCACAATATAAGGAAACCTTTTCACGTCAGGGTTTTTTTATAGGACAAAATAAGAAATTTCCTGTTTCATCAGTGTGATGAAAACTCGTATAACAAATTATTGCTATTATTATCACATCACACTAATATTATAAAGGCGAAAGTTTGTGTGTATGTGAGTATGTGTCTATGTTGTGTATGTATTAGGTAGACCGATGACCTGGGAGGTGATCACATAACTTTGATTGTAATGCAACAGGAGAAAGCTCATTTCTAGTTTGAAAATTTCCATACTATGTACGTAAACTGCGTATTGAAACTGTCAAATCCATACAAATTTGTTTCTGATGATTGAAATCAAGTTATCAGATTCAACCGTTCAAAATGACGTGCAGAGACGGGTGCCATCGGCAGGGGATATTTTTTTAATGCTGGTAATGGTGATTATCATACAACAGCCTGAAATAGGATATGCACTCTCATGCACTTCCACAATCACACGAGACTTTGATTAAAGTAACGATCTGGAAAAGTTTGGTAGAGATGGTTAGCTCTGTGATTTCACATCATTTTTGGCTTCTACTTATTTCTGTTATCTATGCTGTCTATGATATTATTGTTTTTAGTCTAAGGATAAGCGTTATGGAATGTAATAAAGGGAATATTATCTTAGTATACGGAATATATCAAATCTTAGTAGGATAATTACCATCAGTTCGGTTTGATCTTATTGATTGGTCTAATTTTGTATGCTAGTCAAGGTGACTGTTTGAGGTCGTCCGAAAACTTTTTACAGTTGCTATTTTTGGCTGCTCTACACACTGGTGATAAAATATAGGTGTGACAGACATCAAATGAAGGGTTGAGAATAAAAAGGGTTTAACTGTCAAATTGATAGTTTCGAGAAAATTGACTTTTAACTCCAATGGCTTCATTTTAATGTAGAGTGCTTATAAGGTAATAGAAAATGTTTATGTAAGTTTCAGTTGCTTGAAAATGTGTTAATTCTATTTTGCAATACTAAATATGTTACTAATTCATACAATTACTGTAAAAATATAATATAATAAAATAATTATAATAATGTTTTTATGCTAAGCGAACTGTATTCCTGTGACAGATAAACCGTTTTTAGACTCAAAATCTCGAGATTAAAACCTCATTTCGGTAATTTGAGAATGTATTATTGTAGATAATTTCACGGTGAATCCAACGATACCCATAAGTCATTTTGTAAAAAAAATCAGTTAAACCCTTTTTGTTCTCACCCCTTCAAATGTTCTCGAAATTTGTGATTATTGTTCCACGATGTGTTTTAAAACAAATATAACATTAATAACAATTATTAGTCAAGCGTTGGAACTATAGGGTGCGTCGATTTGAAAGTCGCGACACACAGATAAAAGCAGTAAAAGCAATCTCAGGTAATAAAACGAAAAATGTTTCAGCAAGAGATCTCCTAGTAACCGCATAACAAAAAAATCTTAACGTAATCATACAATTTCCGGATAAGAAACGACCCTTGTATCATCCCGGGATAAAAACAGGATCGTTATTCATGTGGGAAGGTTTTCCTGTTAGTCCACCTATTTTCTTATGGGCACTTATTACTCGGTATGAGATTACACCCTTAGCAATAAATTACTACCATCTTGCCCTAATTCTTTTCACCAAGGTCGGGTATTAATAAAGGTTATTTTGATTGTTCATCTACCTTCAGTATGATTTTTTAACAGACTTCAAAAAAAGGAGGGTGTTAACGGCATAAATATATTTATTTTTATAATATTATAGAAACTGACGTGAGTAGTACTCATCACTACAACTATTACACGGCTAACTTCGGCGACTCGCCGACTCACCGCTCGCGCGTACTCCTTGAGGATGGGCATCTATATTGCCCGAACACCGGTCGAGTTATTCGACTGTATCTCGTGAGTGTTAGATCTGGTGAGTATGGCGGATGAGGGAGAGCTTCCAAACCCAACTCATGCAGCTTAGAGACGGTCTGTTGTGCAGTATGGGGTCGCGCGTTGTCGTGAAGTAGCAGTGGAGACGACCGATTGACCAAAGCTGGTTCAGGACGTGCGAGTTTCGCCATCATTGTGGTCAGTTCTTCAATGTACACATCTGCAGTAATGCTCTCGCCGTTTTGTAAAAAGCTATGATGAATCACACCAGCACTAGACCACCAAACTGTGACCATCACCTTTCTAGGGGTCATTTTTCGTTTTGCACATTGCTTTGGTGCCGAACCAGGATCTAACCAACTTGCTGAGCGCTTTCGATTGTCAAAAAGAATCCATTTTTCGTCGCACGTAAAAATTCGGTTCAATATTCCTTCATTTCTGTGCCTGTTAAGCAGCGCAAGGCAAGTCTCGACGCGTACGTTGCGCTGGCGATCGTTAAGTTCGTGGGGCACCCATCTATCAAGCTTTTTTATCTTGCCAATCTGTCGCAAATGGACCAATATTGTTTTGATGCTAACATCAAAAGCTGCTGCCAGCTCAGCTGTAGATTGAGATTCATCAGCTTCCACAATCGCCTTTAATTCATCATTGTTGACCAAAGTTTCCGGACGACCACGAGGTTCATTTTTCAAGTCAAAATTCCCAGAACGGAACCGAGCAAACCAATAACGGGTTGTACGTTCGTTTGTACAGTTCTCTCCGTAAACGTCGTTGATGTTACGTGTCGTTTGTGCCGCGTTGGTGCCACGACGGAACTCATATTCCATAATTACACGAAATTTCAAAGTATCCATTATGAGAAAAAATGTTGAAATGTAATGAAAATACAACGCTAATCAATAAACAAAAGACTTATATTGTAAATAGAATGTCATATTTTTAAAACAAAATTAATTTGAATTTAGAATTCATAGCCAATCAAAACTTTTTATTGTTTGAAAATGTCTGTACTGCAATACGGCAATTTCATAGGTAAAGACCTATTATTTGGCTGCCTATTTGTCTTTAAATATTTATTAAATAAAGCTGCGGAAGGTGGCGTGATCGAGATGGGTGTGAGGGTGCGGGGCAGTGAAAGGGGTAAGCGGGGGGCGAGGACCGCGGCTCACGCCCGGCCGCCGCACGGTGACGTAGTCGATTGCGTTATTGCGCTGCGTCAACATGACAACCTCTCGCTCGCGACACTATCGGTCAAATTATTCTTTATTTTCCGTGTTTTATTTGGACCATCTACAGAGGAGATTCTCAATTCGACTGTATTTTTTTTATGTTACCTCAGAACTTTGGATTGGGTGAACCGATTTTGATAATTCTTTTTTTATTTGAAAGCTGGTGCTTTACACGTGGTTACATTTAAATTTTATCAAGATCTGACAAGTGGTTTTTGTGTTATCCTTAATAATGCGTATTTCGATTTCGACTACATTGATGAGGCTCTCACTTGGGATTCAAACCCGTAAAAGTCCTATTTTTAAAAGGAATTATCTTTATTTAGCGCCTGATTACAATTTCATCTTACCATCAAATCTTAGTACGATTCAATAGGTGATCTTAAATCAATTGCTTCAATATTATTTGTACAGCAGTGATTCACTGTAAGTCTACATTTGAATGGCCCTAAGTGGTGAAAGAAGACCCCTGATGGGAAGAACCGAGTCAACGTTACTACTGTGAATAATAATAATAAAAAATAAAAAACGAGTGTGCTTTAGATCACACGACTGAAGTAAAACTTCTTTAGTTTAGCTCCATCTATCGGCCAGTATATTTTTTTTTTATGTCTTGGCTCCACACTTTTGTGTATTTAGCCAGTGTCAAGTAATTAATAATTTATCAAGTTAATGATATTTCACGCAAATATGTGTCAAGTCACAGTCGAAGTCATCAAGTCAAGTCATAGTCCAGTCAAAGTCATACTCCTAGTAAAGTGGTGGCAACTTTACCAGAAGCTTCTATGGAGTTTTGGAAACAACACGAAAAAAAAACGTTTCACCATCATTATACCACTTTCCCACACTCATGCCTGTAATCCAGCACTTAACGAATAGAATGCCACCAATTTTATGAACTAACACTGAAAATAACACAAGTTTTGGAAAATAATACAATGCGGTGACGCAATCTTTTTCGCATTCCCGCCAAAATTCCGGTATGACTTTGTTTTTGCTTTGTTTGATGTTAATGTCGCCATCTTGACAATTTTGTAAATTGTCATTTTACCGGATATACCAACATAATTTTTTTTTAAAACTTTGTTATGTTGGCATTTAAAAAGTAATCATATTAGTAGACTGCGCTGATGTCTCAGGATGACGTGCGCAGTGCAGTGTCACGCGAAACTTACAATTTAGAGTTCCGAGTGACTCTACAACTGTAATGGGTGGCTGTGTTGCTTAACGTCAGGCAAGCGCCTAGCTCACCATTAAAAAAATTATGTTAAATTAGTCTTAATAGGATTTTATGAACATTTCTTACGATGTCTTAAGTATATACTTAAGTTTTTATTTTTGGGATTCGGTTCATAATTTCCTATACTTATTAGAATAATACTTCTGCGGGGTGAAAAATTCATTCCAAACTTGAAAATTTCCATAGTAACTATGCACATAGTCTGCGCATTGAAACTGTCAAATCCATACAAATTTCTGTTTCTATTGTTTGCAATCAATTTACGTGATCACCTAGCTTGCCTTTTAGAAATTCCTACTACCTTAATGAATTGAAAACATCCTCCAATTTTTGAAGTCGGTTCATATAACACAACATTGTTTGGTTTTGTGTCTTTTCCGTTAAAATGAACTGAATCAAAAGACGGTTTACAAAATCGAGTCCTAAATGCATACTTTTTATCCCGGAAACTTTCAAGACAGCAGGTAAATTGCAAGAGAAATTTCAGAGTGTCTTTATTAGTAATTAAATATGTAACTGTTTAACCAAGCCACGTCCTTGTAAGACAAACATAAATGTCAATTCTCCCTATCTTCAAATAACTTCCCTAAGACAAACCTTTAGATATAAAAAGTGAATCGTAAAAACAGTCAGTCTCCCAAGTTTCTCGGGTCGGAAGAAAAATGCGATCGGGCCTCAAGTGTTATCAGTTGGGATGGTTACTTTCCAGTTTGCCCATGATTTATATAGGTGCAACCGAGTGCGAGAGCCAGTGCTATAGGCAGATTTATCTACTAGAAGGAAAAGTTTGGGACGATATTTGTGGTGTTAAGGAGGCTACAGGGTGCGATTTGGTTCATAACGATTTGAAAAACGTGCACAGACTTTGATCATAAAAATCTCATTTGTTCATTAATTTTACTAGCTATAACGTTCTTCAAACTAGAATACAGAAGTGCTTGCACACTACTATGGCGGCAGAATAACCGGAAGCGGTGGTGGAACCTGCCTAGACCAGCTTTGCAGAAAGTGTTAACACCTAGTGAAATATTATCATTTCTTTTACATATTATTACGTTCAAAGAAGTTTTGGTATCCAGCCAGCTTTCACAGTTAAATTTGGTTAAAAACTAAACAAATTGCTTTTTAATGAGACCAACGTTCAAGTTTTTTGTGAGTACATTAGGGTGGTAACTTTTAAATGTAAGATTGCGCCGACATTAATCTTATTAGGTAACAAGATTTTTCACTTAAATAATACCCAAAAGGTTTTTATAGTTACTTTTTGAAGTAAAACTTCTTTACGCACGCGTGACTTGGGGAGTAAGCTGGTGAATGCGAGGTGAACGGAGGTTGAAGTTGGTTCACGTAGATCTCCATTTTCAATATGGGAAAATTAAAAATTTGTATTATTATGTCGGTATGTCCGGTAGAAACACAAATTACTATTTTCAAGATGGCGACATTAAACAAAGCAAAACAAAGTTATACCGGCCGATAGATGGAGCTAAAGTAAAGAAATTTTACTTCAATCGTGTGGTGTTCAACGCAAACGACTGGCACACTCGTTATTTTATAAAAAATTTAAACGATTTTTTTTGTTTTTTTTTTTTTACATAGGTATTGAACTTTGTAAACCTGTCGAAAAATATTACTTTTTATTATCCTGAATAACAAGAGAGTGAATACATTTACTTTAAAATAAAATCGCTTTTTAATGAGCAAAGCAATTTTGATATCAGAAGTGAGATAAAAACTACATTCAACTAACGTCGTAAAGTTCACAAGACGTCTATTGCAGTCACATTGTACACTTTCAAGAATTCTTCAAACTCATTCAGTATTAAAGCAGACTTTCAACTTTATAAAAGGAGTAAAAGTTTTTTATGTATTGAATAACAAAATAGACAAAGCGGTTGCTAAAACTGAAATGTAAACTGAATTCACGGCGTATGTTAGAATAGAGAAACGGTTTTTTATTTAGAAATATAATCTTATCTCTGAACGCCTCGCCTAAATCTCAGCCGCTGTGGTGTGGTGATTGGCTCTTAACCCGGAGGCAGCGGGTTCGATTTCTGCAGCAGGACATGTATTTGTCCACAGAAAAAAAAGCGCAACTACTTGTTCTGAGTCTGGGTGTTGTGGGACCATGGTCCTCGTAGTTCCTGGGTCCCTACACACAAGAAATCCTAGTTAGGGTCCAGGATCTATGGAGGTGGTCGTTGGGCGTTATTATTATTATTATTATTTTTAACGTTTGGTCGAAACAACACTTGACCGAAATGTTGGCTTCTACTTGGGCCAAGAGTTGATCATTGCCAATGAAAGTTAATCTCGAAGGCGGTCCAAATTGGGAATTTGAGATTGTATAATATAAAAAATGGGGAACAAAACCGCTGGCTGCTTCTAGTCACACTAATCACACTTCACACTAATATTATAAAGGCGAAAATTTGTATGTGTGTTTGTGAGTATGTGTGTATGTTTGTCCTTCACGCTCAAACGGCTTAATGGATTTAGATGAAATTCGGCACCAAGATAGCTTATACGCTGGATTAACATATAGGCTACATTTTATCCCGGAACAATGAAATTTTCTCGTGGGATGAGCAAATACAATACTTTTTTATGCGGGTGAAATCGCGGGGTGCAACTATTATAGAATAATTGCTTTAGTTAGCATGTACGCGTTTTTACTTATAACATAAACCTTGTACATTAAACTGCAGCTTCATAATATAATTAAAAGCAACAATGACGCCTGCGTGACCAAGCACCATAGAAACGTTGAGTTTTAAAATGTATTTCACCCGTTTTCTTTATAATAAGACCTTTTTACAATGTAATATTAATGGTCACCTCAAATGACGACAATTCCACTTAAGCCCCGCACACACCGTCGGAAGTGGAGCAACTTAAGCCACATAAAAGCCGCACTTAAAACGTCATCTAGTCGAAAAAATTCATGGTTTGCCCCACTTTAATAGGAGATTTCGACGCATTTAGCGCCGGGACTTATGTAATTACCCCAGAGTCAAAGTGTGGCCTGACCTTTACCGGGGTAATGTGGGGTAATGCCTCGGTTTTTATGCTCTGCACTATGTTTTGTAATGGTCAGGAAAACGGGAGATTTATAGCAGTGGAATTCCTTGTTAGTCAGTTACATAAAATAGGATCAACTTCTTTTGTTAACACCTTGAGAGGCGCGGGAATTTTTATCATCCCGAACTGTTTCAAGGTTTGACTAGCCCGATAGCACAGTTGGTAGTAACCCTGTCTTCTGAGCTGCAGGTTGTGGGTTCGATTCCCATCTAGGACAAACATTTGTGTGATGAACATCGATGTTTGTTCTATGTCAGAAAGCTATATTGCATTCTATGTATATATATACAAATAATAGTATCTAAGTATTCTATTAGTTATCTGGTTCCCATAGTACAAGCTTTGTTTAGTTTTGAGCTGTTGGAAATTTCCACACATGATCGTTATGCGTCATTATTTTTAAATTATTATGCAGTATATTTAACAGTGTGTGTATGGGTTAACAAACATAAAAATGTCACCATATAATAAACTAAATTTAAAGTGATGGCCACTAGAGAAAATAGCATTTTTACTATTCATAACACTCGTTTTATCTACACATAAAAGTTGTAACATTAAATGTTTACGTATAAATAGTTTATGAACTTAGGAGATCAGTTTTTTAAATTAAGTACCAATTAATTATATTTTTATTAGACAGAGATAATTTTAAAATCCGTAATAACCGTGTATCGACCAGGATAATTTCTAGCCATTAGGCTTCAATTACCAAAAAAGTTCATTTCTCTGTAAATTTGGACAGTGTTGTGGTTATCCGGCTAAAGGCGATACCGGAAATTAATTACTCCGGCGTACTTTTGAGAGCGAAGTATAAAAAATATGTACAGATTTACCATTATTTATAAATGGTGAAAGAATACACCGTTTAGAACACAGGTGGTAGGAGTTTTCTACAAAGTTCATCTAGGTAGGTATCACCACTACCAGTTATTCTACCACCGTAAAGTAAGCAGTCGTACGCAAGAACTACTATGTTTTGATTTGAAGGGCACTGAGCTAGTGAAATTACTAGGTAAATGAGACTTTATAACCTAATCCCATAGTCTAGTAATAATTATTAATTTAGTTACCTGGTAGCGCATTCGCATGGGCATAATATTTAACCACATATCATCCAACTTAGTGAATATATGGTCGAAGGAAAGAACCACGCATATTATTCTTGGTCAAAGTCAATATCAAATAATTAACAGTAAATATGCTACTTTTAGCACTTACCAAACCAGGATACTAATAAGAATACAGATTAATGTCTAAACAAATTACATTAAAAAAACGAGTGTGCTTTAGACCACACGACTGAAGTAAAACTTCTTGAGTTTAGCTCCATCTATCGGCCGGTATAACTTTGTTTAATGTTAATGTCGCCATCTTGACAATTGTAAATTGTCATTTTACCGGACATACCAACATAAATTTTTAACTTTGTTATGTTGGCAATGAAGATCTACGTCAATCAACTTTCATTCGCCTCACTGCGCATACACCAGCTTATTCCTCAAGTAAAGCGTGTGTAAAAAAGTTTTACTTCAAAATTCAAAATTCTTGAATCCGGCTAAATCTCAACCAGACGCATCACTAACCTACGCTTAATTTTTAACGCGTCAAGCAGCCTTTACCGCCGCCATGTTGGGAGACCACTTAGGCCCATTATCAGAATCCAGAGATCCGGGGTAATTAGGCATTTAATGTGGATCCCTGATCCGGGATACTTGCTGCTTCGAAATGTAACATAAATAATTAACGTAGAAGAATGTGCCTGAAAACAATTATTCAGAAATCAAACATTTCTGTTCTTTATAAAATACTAATTGACCCGCCGCGGCTTCGCACGGGTGAATTAATAAAACGTGGTCGAACGGGATAAAAGGTATGCTATGTCCGTCTCCTGGTTCTAAGCTACCTCCCCACCATTTCACAGCCAAATCAGTTTAGCCGTTCGTGAGTTTTAAATAGTTTAACTAACACGACTTTGTTTTATGTATATAGATATAATAGCTAAGGGATACCCTTATCAGACGACACTTGATTTAGCCAACAATTAAGTAATTTAAGTTCGAAAACTATCTAGACTAAAAGTCAACAAAGTAATTTTAGTTTGAAAACTTTCGTGAGTTAACATTTTGGAAATATACCTGCCGACGCTTTACAAAAACGGAACTAAGTAACTATAAACTTCTAGAATTTAAAAGCATTCGATTATCTGTTTCCGAAACATCGAAATCATGGGGGTGATCACAAAATTTTGATTGCAATGCAACAGGAAAAATTTTCATACTAACTATGCACATAAACTGCGTATTCTAACTATCAAATCTATACAAATTAGTGTTTCTATCTGTTGCAATCGAGTTACGTGATCATTACACCATTACAAAGGGGGATGATTACAGCTCTCTTTTAAAAGTATTTTCTTAAGTTAACGAGTAAGGACATGACATGCCGAACAAGTCATTCACCTGATGTTTTAAAAAACTACTTAGTTATAAGATTTCTAAACCGGAGATCAGCTGGGCGATCATGTAACTCGATTGCAACAGATAGAAACAAAAATAGATTTGACAGTATGAATACGCAGTTTATGTGCATAGTTAGTATGGAAATATCTCCTGTTGCATTGCAATCAAAGTTTCGTGATAACCCTCGGGTTTTTTTTTAATGTTAAAGTGAGCAAACAAGCATACGGCCCACCTGATGGTCACGTGGTCACCGTAGCCTATGGACATCTGTAACACCGGAGGAGGCGTCACCAATGCATTGCTTACCCTATAAAGTTTAATTTGTCCAAAAATTTCACTAGAGCTGCAGTGCCTTTCAAACCACTACAGTAGTGCTTGCACAATAATGCTTGGCGGTAGAATATCTGGAAAAGTGCCTACTTAGACGATCATATCTATATGGTTTCAGCTCTTTGCTTAACTATATTGTTTTAATTTCTATGCAAACAAGGCAAAAATAACAATGTCGGTAGAAAACACTTTGTACCCATAACATTTTAGGTAAAAATAAAAACTTATTATTCTTGCCAACAGAAATAATCTATTTTCTATACCTGGCCCTTTTATGGTATAATGTTACTCCTAATACAATTCTGAAGGTTTTCTACCCTATTTTTATTATTGTTATAGTCTTGAATACAAATAAAGAGGGTTCGTTGTTTGCTTTTCATCTTGAAAGGCTTTTTGTACGTGTTTTTACTATTAGATGTTTCTGAGTTTATTGGTTTAGCTACCTTATTTCTTTTGCGGGTTAAAAAAACAAGAAACTCATAGTGTTTTCTACTTTTTTACGAGTTAATAGCCGCATGAGCCTTGAAGAAACAACTTTCTTATTAAATTAATAAAATTCTTTCAAGTTCGTCCATTCTGTTGAAACATAACTTACCAACTACCAAGATTAATTTAAAATAGTAATTCAGTATATAATACAATTTCTGTGGGGAAACCGAGTAAGTTTCTAGTAATAGCACTTTAAGGTCCTTATTACAGAACGATGCTCAGTCATCGATCGGTACTCAAGCAGAGATTTCATTCATAAAGTGATCAATTATTGAATGAAATCTCTGCTTAAACACTGATCGATGACTGATCATCGTTTTGTTATACGGACCTTAGATTAATCTTACAATCAATAAATATTTGAATAGCTAAAATTGTAAGGGATCTTCCCTAGCTCTTTCTAAATTTTTTTATTTGGTCTCTATGTATGAATAGTACCACGTACCACCCCATCTCCTCCCGTGGGATCCGTAAGAGCCGGCTAAGGGAATATCTAGGAAATGGGCAGCAACATTCTCTTCGGTGTGCATTATAATCAAAGCTTGGTTATTATGGAACATTGTCCCTTAACGGTAGAGGCATAGGTCTCTAATTAACAGAAATTTCGATTTGGAAATTTTTCTGCTATTAAAACTAAAAGATTCTGATAGATCTGTGATTTTGTCAACATGGTTAAAATGAGATTAGGGTACATGGCGCTCATTCGAAATCTCGCCTAGGGGCGAAATGGGGCACAAAATAGACCATCAGCTCACGTGATCAAATACTACATAGTTGTCATGTCAAATCCTATTCTGTGATCAAACGCTTAAGCGATCATTTAACTTTGATTAATTGGCATTCAAAATAATTCATTCAAAATAGGTTATTTCGGCACTTTTTCAAGCCCTTTCAAAAGAAAAAGCACTAGGGACAAGGGGGTTGTAGCAAGATATGATGCACCTATTTATATTCGTCAACATTAACAAATTCTCGTCGAAATCTTTCCCTTAACGGGGATATTAAAACTTCGAGACTTATAAGCACTCGAGTCCTGATGAGTCGTCCATTTTACTTAGCGCCCTCGGGAATTACTTAGTTCCTTATGTCGTGCCAAGAAAACTTTTGTTTTAACTTGAGTACACTCGGAAATATAAATAAAATGCAATGGGTGGCGTTTTCATTTCGCTTTCATGTAGAACATGCTCTATTTTTATGCGATACAAGTTTGGGAGTGCATGTAGATGTTCTTGAATGTTCTTTTAACGGTAAAAGAACATTCAAGAACATTTTTTTTTTAATATACTAATACCAGACTAAGTGGCAGGACTTTTCTACAAATTTCGTCTTGGTAAGTAGCACCGCTTTGCCAGCTATTCTGCCGCAAAGAAGTATTATGCAAGTAGTAATTGCGTTCCGGTTTGAAGAGCACTTAAGAATAAGAATAAGTTTATTTGGCAAATGTCAGTTACAAAAAGGTTATTTATGTATTTTGGACGATTTAACAGTTTTATTCAATTTATTATTATTATTTATGTATGTATACTTATACTTAAACATAACAACTGTGTTATAAATATTTTTAACAATATTGTCTATAAAGTTTATATTTAAGAGATGCTTTTTTCTAAATGCAACTTCTCACGGTCTTAAGCTAGTGAAATTACTAAGTAAATGAAACTTTATGACTTTGTGTTCTAGTAATTTTATTGCTAGACTACAGTGCTGATGTCTTAAGATGACGTGCGCAGTGCAGCGTATTTACGTAAGAGTAGAGTTTTGAGTGACACTGTATTCGTTATAGGCAGCCGTGTCACTTACCATCACCAGGTGAAGAACTACCACGTCGCAATATACATAAAAAAGGTAGGTTACACTTGTCGCGACCTTGGGACGGCTTAAACATTCAGATTTTCAGTTTAAGATTATGTATCAAACTTTTAATTACCAAGATTAATTTCGATCCCATCAAAGGATATATATATATATATATCCAACAATATTTTTATTTTAAAGTGACACAGCATTTCACTTAAAACAGTAAGTTGTTTCATATTTACGCGTCAGGTGTAACCCGGCGTTCAGTTATTAATGACGCTGAGCGTACTTGGGGTTGTCGCATTGCGGCCGAGTATTCCACTTTTTGCCCGGATTACATTTTTATCCGGCCCGGCATCCGTATACCCGGATACAGTTACGCGTACGATGGTGTATCGTATTGTATCGAGTCTACGGAAAAGTATTGCTTATTGGTGTACATTATTATGAGCCCATGGCTACTTATGACTGCCTTGGTGTGGTAGTTGAGCAGGTCGGCTCATAACCTGGAGGTGGCGGGTTTGATTCCCGTGGCAGGACAAGTATTTGTGCACAGAATAAAAAACGCAAATACTTATCCGAGTCTGGGAGTTGTGGGACCATAGTCCTCGTAGTTCCTGGGTCCCTAAACATAGGAAATCCTAATTAAGGTCCAGGATCTATGCATGTGATCGTTAGGCGTTATTATTATAATTATTATTATTATTGTTATTTTTATTCGTAGAAGATATTGGGTCATAAAGCTGTCTTTTTTTTTTAAATGGATGTATATTTGCTTATTTTTTACAATGGACGACACTAATTCAATGATAATTTATTTAAATAACCATTTATCGTCATGATCAATTAATCGTTTATTTTAATTATTTTTATCATTATATTTTATAAATATAATGTATTTATTACTAATTCACACATTAAGGAAAGTACAGTACACCGCGTTGTTTGCTTCAGTAGATTATAATGAAGACCGAAGATTTTTTTTTTTTTTTTATGTTAAGGAATGACGTGACGAGCTAGACGTTCGCCTGGTGTTAAACGACACGGCTGCCCATATCAGCTGCAGTGTCACTCGGAACTCTAAAGTATAGAGGTTCGCGTGACACTGCACTGCGCACGCCATCCAGAGACATCAGCACAATCTAGTAATAAGATTACTAAACTGTGAGATCAGATCATAAAGTCCCATTTGCCCAGTAATTTCACTAGCAGTACAGTACAGTGCCCTTCAAACCGGAACACAGCAGAGCTTGCGCACTACTGCTTGGCGGCAGAATAACTGGCAGAGCGGTGGTACCTACCTAGACGAACTTTGCAGTAAAGTCCTACCACCAAGTAAATGCTAGATTTCCCCTTAATCTGCTCTTAAGGAACCCATGAGAAGAGATGGGGTGATCCTATTTGCACACCGGAGCACGCGGTTCCGGTGTGTAAAACTAATTGGGTGTAAATAATTCATTAAAGTAAAGTTGTATTCAAGCAAATTGCTTTCTGACTTAGCTATTCCCAAAATCATTTTAAGATTCGCGTGTGGACCCACGAGATACAAGGGCTGGTGATCTCAGTCACCAAATAACATTTTTGAATAAGTCAGCCTAGTTTTATAATATGTCTTCTACTTATTCCACAGATTCCTATTGGCCAGCTTTATAATACCTGAGAGAAAAAAGAACAAAAACTGCGTTTCTTAGATTTCCTCTACTAAACCCAGGATTTTATATTCAATACCTCAAAATCTAGGTATCCTAAGCTCGCTTGAAAAATCCTTACTCACGCAAAGTTCTTTGAACCAAACACAAAATTGAAATGAAATGATTTGAATCACAAAATAAATCAAGATTTGCGAGTATTTCAGGAAATAATGGTGTAAACTTTTCATGTCTGAATGTGCAGAGGAAAGCAATTTAGTTTGTTTATCTTTTTTTATTGAAATGGTACTAGGTGGTAGGACTTTGTTGCAAAGTTCGTCTAGGTAGGTACCACCGCTTTGCCAGTTATTCTGCCGCCAAGTAGTAGTGTGCAAGCATTACTGTGTTCCGGTTTGAAGGGCACTGTAGCTAGTGAAATTACTGGGCAATTGAGACTTTATGATCTGATCTCACAGTCGAGTACTCTTATTACCAGACTGTGCTGATGTCTCAGGATGATGTGCGCAGTGCAGTGTCGCTTGTAACTCTATGTCTTAGGGTTCCGAGTGACACTGTTCTGTTATGGGCGACCGTGGCGCTTAACATCAGGTGACTAGCTCGTCACATCATTCAATAACATAAAAAAAAGAAAAGAATTAAAACTTTTTTATTCTCGCTTGACCTGGGGAGTAAGCTGGCGAGGCTGTGAACTGAAAGTTGTTGGTTAACGTAGATCTCTATTGTCAACATGACAAAGATAAACATTTATATGAATAGTTGGTATATGGTAAAATGACAATTTACAATTGTCAAGATGGTGACGTTAACATTAGACAAAGCAAAAACAAAGTTATACCGGCCGATAGATGGAGCTAAACTAAAGAAGTTTATACTTCAGTCGTGTGGTCTCACACAAAGCACACTCATTTTTTTTTCACTATTGAGCATTAGACCTATCCCAAATAGAGCCACTGTGACTGCTTTCTGCATCCAATGGCTCACAACAGCTTAGACCAGCCCCGTGGTACTAAATTCATCGTTATACGGGATTAGATCGTTAATAAGGGCCGGGCTATACGCTGCGACTTCAAAGTCTTCCGAAACTTATTTCACCGTTGCTTATCGGAACTACAATTATGACAAAAACTAATCAGGAACGTAATGTAAACCTTTACCACTCAAATAACCGTGTACCTAATTCAAGAACACGCTGAACAACCTATTTAGTTGGCGTACTCAGGCGGGATTTTAGAATGCAAATGTTGCTATAACACCGTGTTTCTCAGTGCTAAAGGTTCATACAAATAAATATTTTGAATACATTGATCCACGTGCATTTTGACTGTGAGATTTATATAGAAAATTTATGAAAAAGTTTACTTTCTACGTCAAATTTTTAACAAGCAGCGACGGCCATGCCAATTTTTTTCCACTGACCTGCGGAACAATTATTATTTAAGAAAAATCTCAGTAAGATCTTCTAACGGTGGTGACTGTGGTGTTATAGAACACATACAGAATGTTCTTTTGGAGTGTGTCCGGAAAATAACGATTAGATGTACGCAGTTTGGTGCTGCAAGAGATGCGGATGTCGGAATATGCAACAGTATTTTGAGGAGCCTGCTTCAATTCATGCAGAAATGTTGCTTAAATTTTAACTTCAAGCAAAATTAACGACTAAAAAGAAGCTTTAAATAATATTTTGTATGTTTTCTTATAGGGTCGATATGACAAAGCCCTCCAAATAAAAAATAAAAAAGTCCCATAAAAATCACACTATTCAAATAAGAAAAACTATCTCGCTAAATTTATTATGCTCTTTGGCCAATGGATCTATTGAGAATGATGATTGCGTATAATTTTTGCTACCAAACTAGTTCTTTGCCAGACTGTTGTAGAAGAGGCAAACAATGATTTGTATGATTTGTAGTGCACGACTGGGGGAAAGGTCCGAGATACTTGTAGAAGCTGCAGGGTTATCTGTTTCTTACCTCTAAGCCAAAGAGTTTAACTGAAATCCTGCACCATGCATTGAGTGGTACCCACTGGCATAAACGCATATAGGCATAAATGTCGGGTTAAGCCATTGCATGTCCACACCACAGTTACCCATAAATACTCATTTATATCCTTTTATTTTTGTAGCTCATTCTCCATTCATATTACTTCCTCTTTATTAGTAAGTGTTGAAATGTTTGCTACCTTTCTTTCTTTCTTTATCGATACTATTACAGCATTTTCTTATTTTGCAAACAAGCAAACTATCATGAACCGCTTAACTTTTTTAGTTGTTTCTGTCATAAATCCCTTCTACTTATAATAATAAACATAACAAAAAAGAATTAGCGAAAACCCGTTAGGGATATAGAGATTAATTTTTATATGTATTGTGTAAAGATTATGTAGTTCATAGCGAGTACTAGCTAAGACTTCGTGCTAATTAGCCAATGAGCTGCCCAAGTCATGCACAGTCTGCCATAATGTAAAACCTTAACTACTGTCTACATCAACACTTCACCGACAGCGTTTTCATCGCTAGATAAAAAGAGGATGAAGAGAACACAGCGCTGAAACTCCCACGGGGGCTGGTCGCAGAAATCAGCGGTAATAGTTGTATGCAAAGCAGCGATTCAAGCGCTCATCGGTGACACGGCTCCCAGAGGAGAAGGCTTGAATTTTTTAAATTAAATTTCCAAAGGATTGCGTTTGAAATAAGCATTTCTTTTTGTTGAAGAGTTTTTTACTCAAATATCAAAGTTATGAGTACAATTTTATAGTATTTATATTTTATTTTATAGTGCCTTGAAATATTGCAAATAATTATACAGACTTACGCATAACGTATGAAGCAAACCTACAAAAAAACTATGTTGAAAGTCATCAATACAAAAAACAAGTTTTCACAAAATAACAGCTTGTGACTTCCTATTACAATTTCGTAAAGTATTTTCCAATCTAATTTCTAATCCAACAGTTACAATAGAAAATACAGTGAACATAACAAAAATAAAAACAGTGCAAGATACCCCGGCGTGCAACATTCACTGGTTTGCAATATACAGTAACTGGAAATGACACAGCATTGGCGTTCTGAATTTGTCCACCGCGTACACTTGCGGTATCGAAAAACTATACAGCTAAAGTCTTTTCATGCTGTGGCTTTAATGTCCGAGTATTCTATATACTTAATAACCATACGTAAATACCTATATCTTAGTAAAAACTTCACTTAAATTAATCCATGATTAAAGTGACTTGTCAAATTTTTGTTGTATCACGAGTTAAAAAGACAGTACATTTAAGCATTTATTAAATTCAACTAAAGTTTATTTATAAGTAAGTATGTTATAGGTTGCGTATCGGCAGCAATAGAAACGATGTATTTTCTATTTATTTTGTACGACTAGGCCACGTTTGATTGAACTCTCCTGTTTTGGCACAATGCATTCAAAGGTGTAGCGCGATGACCTATAAAGAGTGTATCCATTAATACACCAATATTTTATTTATTTAAATTTCCTCTCAGTTAACATTATAAGAAAATTGTTTATTATTTAATTCATTAATACAAGTTTTATAAGTTTGCTTTTGTGGTCTTTCTCGTGGTCAAATTAGTCTATCTAGTTTGAAAACACGAGGAAGTCCTAGATTTGATTTGAATCACCATTCCACTACCGGACTACTAGACGCTCGGCTAAGCACCATCCTTTCGTGGTCGAAATACCACCCATTCGTACCAAGCGATTTGATTTAACGTTCTTAATTAGAACGGCTAAATAATGGAATGCTTTGCCAGCGTCTGTGTTTCCGGCGAAATATGACCCGGGCGTGTTCAAGAGAAGAGTGAATAGGTATTTACTTGGCTAGCATGCTACACCTTCGATCACATCGTCACTTCCCATCAGGTGAGAGCGTGGTCAAATGCTAGACAAGTTTGAAGTAAAAAAAAAATATAATAATAATTCTAGACGACGCGACGTACCGTGACGGATAGAGACAATCGAAGTTATTTTCAAAGTTACAAAATAAAATATACTGTGCATTATATTACTGAAACAGATTATTGTGTCGATCGATAACCCTCATAGGTATGTTCCCATAAAGTTACCTGTGGTCACCAATATTTCATAAAAACTCATAAAACTCTAGTCACTGAAAATTCCCTGAAATATTGGATGGCCCTGATATACAGGATGGTTTCAGCTACCTCGGATACTCGCTTGCACTTCGGTTATCGAAAAACTATAAAGCAAAAAGCTCAAAAAGCTTTCAGTCCGCCATCGACGCAACCTGACAAGTTTGAAAGTTTGCAAATCTCCACTGAAAGAATGAGCTTTTGTGCTTTTTCATGGTATTTTGGTATACAACAGTAATATTTCTCTGGAAATACTGAAGTTTATGAGAAGTATAGATTATTTTTAGGATAGTTAGACAAAAAAGTTCCGGGAAACTGGTTGGATTTATTATCTCACTGCTACATCATTATCTGCGTTGCCTGACCAGCACCGGCAGTGTTGCCTGATTCATTCTTTTTATATTACACTAGTTGCGCCTGGCGGTTTTACCCGCGGATAGAAAGTATTTTAGTTATTCGCTCATTCCACGGGAGAATTTTACTTTTCCGGGATAAAATGTAGCCTATATGTTAATCCAGTGTATAAGCTATCTTGGTACTGAATTTCATCCAATTCCATTCAGCCGTTTGAGCGTCAAGGAGTAACAAACATACACACATACAAACTTTCGCCTTTATAATATTAGTGTGATTTAAACACATATTGGAGATACACGCAAAGTAGCTCAAAATCAATAATAATGGATGTAAGAAGCTTGATGTGAAATTTAAATTTCAACTTTAATCTTACTTGCACATGTTTAACAAAGTTTTCGTCAACAATAAGTAGACCGATGAATTTTATAACATAGATAAATTAATGGTAGATTGCTTTAATAAAGTAGATATAATCAAATATAATATAGAGGGTAGGTAATATCCAATGAACATTTGTAAAGACAAAATAGGCTGTAATCACCATAATCGCCATTAAATTTATTAATGGTATATATTCCTAAACTTACCATTCTTAGCAGCTTTAGCCATGAGCGTAGCGCCGAGCGCAGCAGCCGTGACCAATAGCCGACAGAGCGCCGGCACCATGATGGCGACCATCACTGCACCATCACTATCACATCACTGTCACTTCACTAAAACTATCAGCCAATCACAACCGCGCTATCGTCCGCGTCATTCCCGACGCGCCAATCAACAAAGAGCAACTCAAATTAATTTATTATTGTTTTCTTTCACTTCATGATTTTTAATTAAATGACTCGTTCAGTTTCATTCGCGATTAAATGAAGTCGAATCTGAAACAAAGAAATTAATTTATATTATCTACGGTTTGGGAAACGAGAAAATAAAGCAAATTGTCATTAATTACGGAGTTTTTTAATAGTGCTAAAATAAGTTATGCTTACATACTACAGTCGATATAATGGGAAAACGTAGTCCATAGCTATTTGGTCCCATTTTATTTTAGTTTACTGCATATTGTAGTGATGTGTGATTCCGGTGTAGGAATAGGATCACCATTTCTCTTCCCCTCTTCCCTTTCCAATAAATGGGAGAATGGGCTGCAGCGTTCTCTTTGGTCTATAATGTGGTCATCTAGTGTGATGACCAAGACGACTGTCTGCCAAACCTCATTATTTATACAGCCTACTATGTATTATAATAATAATTTGTGATTGTACTAAAAGCAGTACAAACGGAAGACGTTATGCTAAAAGCAGTACAAACGGAGGACTTTATGCTAAAAGCAGTACAAACGGAAAACTATTTTTTTATGTTACGAAATGACATGACGATCTAGTCACTCGCCTTATGTTAAGCGACACGACTACCCATATCAGTTGCAGTGACACTTGTAATTCTTAAAGTATAGTTTCGCGTGACACTGCACTGCGCACGTCATTCTGAGACATCAGCACAGTCTAGCAATAAGATTACTAGACTGTGAAATTAGGTCATAAAGTCTCATTTGCCCAGTAATTTCACTAGCTACAGCTTTACTTTTCAAACCGGAACACATTAGTGCTTGCGCACTACTGATTGGCGGCAGAATAACTGACAAAGCGGTGTCACTTACCTAGACGAACTTTGCAGTAAAGTAAAAAAATCAGTACAAACAGGGGACATAATGCTTAAAGCAGTAAAAATGGAGGACTTAATACTAAAAGCAGTTCAAATGGAGAACTATATGCTAAAAGTAGTACAAACTAAGGACTAAATGCTAAAAGCAGTTCAAACTGAGGACTAAATGCTAAAAGCAGTACTAACGGAGGACTTAATGCTAAAATGGGTGGTGATGGACGTAATACTGTATATTTATCTGACTATACATCATATGAAACACAAATGAATCACACTATTGTCAATGTCCACACAGAAATCAGCTTTTTTATGTTAACGAATGACGTGACGAGCTAACCGTTCGCCTGATGTTAAGCGATACGGCTGCCCATATCAGTTGCAGTGTCACTCGGAACTCTAAAGTATAAAGTTTCGCGTGACACTACACTGCGCACGTCATCCTGAGAAATCAGCCTGAGTAATCTTATTACTAGACTGTGAGATCAGGTCATAAAGTCTCATTTGCCCAGTAATTTCACTAGCTATAGTGCCTTTCAAGTTCCGGTGTGGATGCCAGCAATGCTTGCGCACTACTGCTCGGCAGCAGAATAACTGGAAAAGCGGTAGTACCTACCTACCTGGAAGAACTTTGCAGTAAAGTCCTACCACCTAATTCACTAAACATATTCACCTAGTAAATAAATTTAGATATTATTGCTTGTAAAATAGTTTATGTGAGTCTTGTCATAAAGTGATCATTGTTCATGTAGGTAAATTAAGGTAATCTATACATATAAAATTTAAAGTCCTGACTGACTGACTGACTGAATGATTTCATTCGCTTGACTGACTGAATGAAATCATTCAGTCAGTCACGACTTCTACACTTCTACACGTCTACATTTTTACAAAGAACACACCCTCCAAGTTTCAAGTCCAGCGTCAGACCAGCGGTTTAGGCTGTGGAGGGTGTCTTCTTTGTAAAGTGTAGGTACTTATCCACTAAGAAAAGGTTTTCCGAAATTCCAGCTCTAAGAAGGTGAAATGGGTGTTAGAATTATTTTCATATAGGCCACGCGGGTGAAGCCGCTGGTAGAAGCTATATAAGTTTAGTGACGAAAGTCAAACAACGCATATGTTGACGTCAAAATCAAAGCGGAGTTCAAATTTCAATTTTGAAAGGACGCGGGTAGTGCGACGTTTCCGCAACAAATGAAATGCAGGTCGTGTCAGAATTCCAATTTCAAAATTTAGAATTTTGCATTATTGTAGATGTTCTGCTATTGGCTGCGTTAATTTTGGTTAGACGAACTTCTGACTTGACGTGGTAATTTAGTTCGTAATTGTTTACGGATAATACGTTTGTCTTTTGGAGTATTGCTATAGACGCAATAATTAAGACAGAATTATTAAATAATTTAAAATTTAAAGAAGCAAATTTTATTGCAGTAAACTTCTTTACGCCTACCTGAATTGGGGAGTAAGCTGGTGAATGCGAAGCGAACGGAAGTTGAAGTTGGTTCACGTAGATCTCCATTGTCAACATAATAAAGTTAAAAGTTGTATTATTGTGTTGGTATAGTCGCCATCTTGACAATTTACAATTTTCAAGATGGCGACATTAACATTAAACAAAGCCAAAATAAAATTATACCTGGCGATAGATGGAGCCAAACTAAAAAAGTTTTACTTCAGTCATTTGGTCTAAACAACACTTGTTTTTTTTTTCCAATGCCAATCTGGATGTTAGATATTCCTGCGATTGAATATCTAAAAAGTTTGTCATATAAAAGGCGACTTTCCCCAATAAGCAATTAACCTCCGTAAGGCACCTATCGCTGGGCGAGTCGGCCGAGTTATGCCTCAACTGGGCAGTAACTCAGGGGGCAATAACTGCCGACCTTAGCGATTCATTAACACTGGGCCGTAGTTATGATGCCCCATTAGCTTTTTATGGCGGTGGGTGTTAAATAAATATAGCACTACTACTAGCGGTCAGTTTTTAAGAGCTCTAATTACTGGTTTTATGAAGTGGGTGATCGAATGACTAGTGGAAACTGTTTATAACCCCTGACGCTGGCAAAGGAATTTTATAACTGATATATTTTTAATCAAACTATTGTTGTTGACTTATCCACTTGTTCCTATAACGAAATTAAATTGGGTCGTTTTTTTTTTAAATTTAATCTATGGAGTTAAGCAAAAAAAAAAAGAAGTTTACATGTATTTTAAAGTTTTTTAAATAACCCTAAAACACAAATACTTGCATGTATGTATTTTTGTTTTAAGGTTAACGCATATGGTTTCCAATCTTATTTAGAAACTTTTAGTTTCTTTCAGTGCGAAATTAACGAGTGTCAAATGTTTTGATTACCAGGGGGGTGATTACGGAACTTAGATTGCAATGCAAGAGGACTAATTTTATTCCTAATTTGACAATTTCCTTAGTAACTATGCGTATAAAATGCGTATTGAAACTGTCAAGTCCATACAAATCTGTGTATCTATTGGCACGGAACTTTGATTGCATCGCAACAGGACTAATTTAATTTCTAATTTGAATATTTCAATAGTAACTATGAACATAAACTGCGTATTGTAACAGTTAAATCCATACTAATATTTGTTGCAATCATGTTACGTGATCGCCTAGCAGATCACAATATTTATTCTGTGTTAATGTACCTACTAATAGAAAATACTTACAAGTACTTATAAAACCTTTTTACTCTAATGATCATAATACAAATAAGTATTTATTATGTAATTACATATAAATCCCCATTCTTTTCCCCAACAATTTCACTAAAAATATCCGATCCATTTCACGAAATAATTCCTTGTAGCCGAAAAAAATCCATTTTATTCCTTTGCGAAATTAACGCTACACGCCCAAGGAATAAGGGTGAAATTGGCGTGTAATCGGTGCCAAATCGTCACCATCTGGAACGGTTGGAAACGTTCAGAAATTGTATGTTCATGCTTCGTTAGTTGGGAATATTGGTTCATTGTCGGTCGGGTGAGATTCATTACTGTACTCCCAAATCACAGCGCTTGGTAGTTAATGTCTCTTTCCTGGATCGATACATTGCGAACTGTCATACTCAAAATGTCAAAAATTTCCCGAAAAGCTGTGCAAATGACAGACTCATGCCTGTCTGCATCAAAGTTTGACAACTTCTAATAACTGACTTCCAAAGAGGAGATACAATGTTCGCCTGTATGTATTTTTTTGTGTGCTCGTCAATATTTACGCCAAATGTGAACCGATTCAAAAAGTTCTTTTTTATTTCAAAAGGGTATACTCCCGAGGTGGTCCCATTATCATCAAGTCAGGATCTGATGATGAATACCATTGTCAGAAGTGACCACTCAAACCAAATTGAAAGACCAGACCTTTCAAAGACCAGTTCTGACAATGGCATCCACGAGAAAACTATATAGTATATATATACATATGTATTGGCATTTAATTAATAAAACTATATAGTATATATATACATACACGGTGGCATTTAAATCCCTCTTTTCCTTAAATATATGTATGTATTTAGCCGGAAACACAGACGCTGGCAAGGCATTCCATTGCTTAGCCGTTATATAAGTCTGAAGTCGCTCTTTTTCGCTTTGCATTTGTTATGATTTGCCACTTGACAAACCTGTAGCATTTTTGCCATCGATAAACAAACGAGTAAACAATATTTTTAATCCTATTCACGAAAATTTTCCTCATCCTGTTCTCAGAAGGTTTAATTATACTTTCTACACAATTAGAAGCACTTTGACTTTCCTTTGTTTTATTTTTCTCTACTCTAGATATGATCTGAGTGCACTCTAAAGTGAAATTAACATTTTACTTTATCGAATTGTAAACACTTAATCACAATGGCGGCTTCACCGCAGTGAGGGCGGAAACGTGAGCGGTGGGAAAATAAAAATTGTGTGAGTTACACCCCTTGTCTCGGGGGTTTAAGTGGTGATAACTGAACTGGAAATAATGTAGTGTTTTATTCGCTTTCGGTGAAACTAATAGACCTAGTCTTTGCGAAAAAATAATGAATTTTGTAGGTCTTTGTTTGTTTTACTCTCATTTTAACGAGATTCGTTTGTCTAAAACACGAGAGTCATTAAAGCTTGTTCGAAATAAATAAAGATTTTTATTTAGAAAACAAACGAGCGTGATTTAGACCACACGACTGAAGTAAAATTTATTTAGCTCCATCTATCAGCCTGTATAACTTTGTTTTTATTTCGTTTAATGTTAATGTCGCCATTTTGACAATTATTGTGAATTGTCATTTCACTGGCCAACATAATAATACAAATTTTTTAATTTGTTATTTTTACAATAGAGATCTTCAACTTCCGTTTGTCTCGCATTCACCAGTTTACTCCGCTAGTCAAGCGTGAGTAAAGAAGTTTTACTTCAAAAACCTAAACGGACGCGTACTACTATGTGAACGTGCTTTAAGGATTTAATTATTGCGTTTAAAAGTTGATTTAATTTATTTTTTTTAATTATTTATTCGTTTATTAAACTAACCTTCGCAAAGTTAGCTTAAAAAAATACGCATATTTATAATAATTTTATGTAAATTTAGTTTTATGTTGTTAAAATAATGAAAACAACAAATCAATTACCATATTAAACTAAAATGTTTAATGCTACGCCTTCTTTTCACTGAGTTATGCTGCTGAATACGCAAATGTAATAAAGTAATAAAATAATTTTACTTTCTTTTTTATATTCTCTATAATAAATTACAAAGAAGAAATCATAGAAAATTAAATTACCTTTCAAAAGACGTCACGCAACCAATTTGATTTATTAGAACTTGAGAAATAAAAGTTTTTAGCATCATAATAAATTTATATATTACCTATAATTTATTATATGTAATTTATGTAAATATGTAATAGGTAACTTTCCGAAAACCAATAATAGGGTAGGTAACGTTACTAAATATGATAGGTAACTTTTTCGAAAAGCAAATAGGTTATGTATTTTTTCCAAAAACCACAAACTTCCATGGACCAAATTTGCATGAACAGTTCAGGCCTATAATTTAATTAGACTCGTCTGGCCCGATGACCTGTTTTATCTCCAATTTCAACGATTAATGGTTAACCTCAAAACGTTGAATCTATTTTCTACAATTAATTGTACTGTTTCAGCCCGATTCTGTTTGCGTAGGTTTCGATAAGCCAATGCCTTTGACGTTTCGGATATGAGAACAATAGGGTTGACATTGTATAATAATTATATACGCTTTTCATAACTGAAGTAACTGGAGCTCTTACTTACAGCTTTGTTCCTGTAGAACACATAAAGAGCCTTTCTATATTTCTTGAATCGTTATAATAACATAGTATTTCTTCAAAGTATGAGCGGTCGTAGAACTGATTCCAGTTTGAAAAACTGTTCAATACACGATACAAATAGAGCTCAGTTTCAAAAAACTCTTGGAATATTGCAGAACAAAAGTAGAATACAGATTGAAGAAAAGGCACATGTGTATTTTTAATGACAACCCTAAGCCCAAATGATCCAATCAAACAATACAGTATCAATTTAGGGTTATGCTGAATTGAATCAGGCTCGACAATAGTCTAATTTTACGATTGGGATCCTATGGGGAGGAGAGTTTCCACGTTGCGGTATCGCAGTGTATAAACACTTGTAAATTGTAATAAAATGTGCGTCAGAAAAGATCCATTTAATAGTATTCATATTCATTTAATTGCATTCATGTACAATTTATATATTATGTCAGGTCTTAACAACTAGTTTAGTAGGTACATGAACCCTGTAAGGGCGCTTGCAACTGAGTTCAATTAAAAAAATAAATTTATTGATTTCAATTACATAATAGATATATCGTCAAAATTTATTATTAATATTTTCAAGCATTTCATTATTGAAAAATTATTTATTTATTACATTAAACATAAATATTTTATAATCGTTAATACAAAACTAAACTGACATAAAAAAATAAATTAAGAACTTAAAATAATTTCATTATTTAATTATTCGATTATTCAATTAATTACCTATTAAAGATGGCAACTCAATAGGTAATATGCAATAAATGTAATCAATCAATTTATTTTAGTCTTTACTGCTACTACCCACTCCTTACAAACAGTATTTTAGTATTAACTTAACAAGGTATACAGTCCTTAAAGGCGTGTCTAGACAACGGATCATCAGTGCCCCTGTTGTTTCAGATCGAATCATTTGATGTACATCATTTGTTGCTGTTATTGAAGTAAAATTTTTTGCACACGCTTGACTGGGGAAGTAAGCTGGTGAATGCGAGGCGAACGAAAGTGGGTTTACGTAGATCTCCATTGCCAACTTAACAAAGTAAATTACTTAAAATTTGTATTTTATTGTTCGTATGTCTGGTAAAAAGACGGTTGACAAATGTTAAGATGGCGACATTAACCTTAAAAAAAGCAAAAACCGTTATACCGTCCGATAGATGGAACTAAACTAAAGAAGTTTTACTTCAGTCTAAAGCACACTCTTTTTTTGTTTGTTTGTTTCTTTCAGTGGTAGTGGCGTCTATATTTTGTTTCGAATCACTATCAGTTAGCAATGCGTCTCGCAGACTCTCGTGCGTCTGTATTTTGCACTACACTCGGCGAGGAAACGACGATATTTGCATTTCTATACACGTCAACTGCATACGTTCAATTTGTAGAAGTAATCGGTGTGCAGCTAGTGTGTGTTTTGATGTTTTGAACGTTGCTCTATTCTATGTAGCGCAGCTTGACTACCCATTTTAACTGACTGGTCAGGTTGTGACGATATCATCCTCTTTCATCATCATTCCAGCTTTCAACCTGCTTTCGTAGTTTTCGCATCAAATATTGGCCATTGACAATTATTATTTAGATTCTATTACAACGTTTCCCGTGAGTGTCATTCCCTACAGAGCTGCTGGAAAAAGGTTAGGAAGGACCTCCGAGACAACATTGAGCACCGTTCGCTGCATCTGCTTGCATTGGTAACTGTAACCAAAGATTTATTAGTTATTATCTAGCTAGCCTCTGTGATGTGGTGGTTGAACAGGTTGACTCATAACAAATAGCTGGTGGGTTCGATTCCCACGACAGGACAAGTATTTGTGCACAGAAAAAACGTACTTACGTAGTACTTACGCAAATACTTGTTCCGAGTCTGGGTGCTATGGGATGGGTTCTCGTAGTTTTTGGGTCCCTAGACACAGGGAATCCTAGTTCCAGGATTTATGTGTGTGATCATTGGGCGTTAATAATGTTATTATTACTATATAAACAATTACAACCTGGAGAGTGAACAGGTATCTTCTAGGCAAGCGTGTTACATCCTAGACCGCATCGTTACTTACCATCAGGTGCGATAGTGGTCAAACGCAAGCCTATCAAACAATAAAAAAAAATATCCCTGGCTTCACACGGGCTTGTATTGTATGTATTAGTCAAGGATCCCAATTGAAAGCACACAAAAATATTCATTAAAATTGTCCAATAACTCAAAAACAGTTCAGTGCCATGCACAAAATTATATTTATTTAAATATAATTAGGCGCCGGCAGTCTGTTGTTGTTATAGGACGGAAGTCCCAAACGTTACATCAAACTTCTCACAAACAAAACGCTGTTTAGCGATTCTCTTTTATACCTGAATACGGCATATTGCTGAATAAATACACGAAAACTTCAGTGGAAATCAAATTCAGAGGGCAAAGGAAGTTTCCGTTTTGCGTTTTACTTTTTACGGTTCACTAGTGACTGAAGATTTGGGACGTCGACGAAAATTTTACGCGACTGTCTCGAAGTGAATGTAATGTTTTGTATGACTTTTCTTTGGGAAATATCTTATGTGATTCATGTGATAGAACATTCACACATTGCAACTTGGATGGTTTCGTACTTAATTATATAAATTTTGTATGAGTTTGATAGCTTTGGTTTTCCTGAAACCACAGGAAAATTGAGTGGTAAATTATCATTAGAATATAGAAGAAAACGGAGGCAGGCTGCACTAGTATTTAATGTATTATAAAGTTCTGACTTTTATTTTTTTCAAACAACCACATGCTCCCGTCAATTTACTGTCAAAATTACTCCGACGTGATTTTGGACATATTCGATGTCTTTCTAGGAGTCGCGGCCGTCTATAGCCTGCATCGAGCATCACAGGTGAACTTCGTCCGGTTTCCGATGCCTCGTTACGCTGCTCACTTCAGGAAAATGTCGTGAAAATTGTTAAGAAATCGGCGTGTTCAAGAATTACAAAATTTGTAACCATATGTGATACCTACACTTGACCAGCGTATCGGATTATGGCCTATCTCTATCTATGTGAGAGAAAGTGCGTGTCTTAGTAGTAAGAATGTGTCGGGTTGGTGTCGATATATATTGTTTTATTATTTTCAGCCTTAAAAATACTCCATTGTTGCATGATACCTAAATGAGAGCTATCGTTTAAAGGAAGGTAGTTTAAATAAAACAACGAAGAACTTTTTTATTTCCAGTGTAGGCGAAGGAAACAAGGGAAGGACATTTTTCACTCCTAGTTTTCAGTTTGAAAGCACGACGATGCATTTTGTATGGCAGTGCAAGTTATAAGAGAAACTTTGATAAAATATACAGTGCGAATCACAAAATTGAGTGAGTACGTAGCCAAAACAGAACTTCTTGTTATAATATTATTGCATCTACATTTAGAAGGGCTTATAAATAATTAATGTGAATGTTAAGAAAAACATCGTGAGAAAACTGGTACATCATTTTCAACAATCACAAAATTCGAGGTCATTTTATCATCCACCAGCCCAGACTTGACTAGTGTATTTGGGTGGTTTATATTCCAGAAGTGGCAATGTATGGGCTGATGACAATATAATATGAATTTTTTCACAGCGCGTGGTTTTCTAAAACAGAATTGGTGGTTTCCCATTTATTTAATAGATATTAATTAAAGTGTGCTGTGTATCCTAGGTAGTTCGACATTTAAAAACCACTACACCTAAACACCTTAAAAATAATTTTAGGTGACAAATAAATAAATAGAATACCTTTTTTATCATCCTCAAACTTAAGTTCACGCAAGCTAAAGGTTACCCACTCAACAAAATAAATGAACGCTTATGTCAAGTCGTAACGTGTGAAAACGTTTTGAAAACTGTGTCAAAACGTTTCTATTTCAGTCTAAACGTTTCTATTCACACGTTACGACTTGCTTGCTTGTGTTTGTTATCTTTTTCTACAAGTAGTCATTTTCAAATCGCAATAGTACTGGCACGCGATAAAACATTTACGTTTATAGTTATTTAACTTCTATATTATTTAGACCACCAAACATAATACCAAACCAGATGCAAAAAGAATCGCTAAACCCTTGTAATTGGGACCCTTAACATGAGGTAACAAATAACACGTCTGCGTGTACCAGCGACGTTTCCAATTTAGGCGCTGTGTATGTCTAGCGTCAAGTCGCACGGCTACTTGGACCACGTTTTTGTGTATACTTTATATTTGGAGTGAGCCTTCTATAGTTTCTAAATCTATGTTTACCATCAACCAATTGAAGGGGTGAGAATAAAAAGGCTTTAACAGATTTTTTTTTTTACAAAATGACTTATGGGTATCGTTGGATTCAGCGTGAAATTATCTACAATTTAAATTACAAGTTAAGGTGCGTTGTTATATATTAGTTGGTGTTCAATAAAGTATTATTGTATTGTATTGTACAATAATACATTCTCAAAATGCAGGAATGAAGCTTAAATCTCGAGATTTTGAGTCTAAAAACGGTTAATCTGTCACAGGAATACAGTTAGCTTAGCATAAAAACATTATTATAATTATTTTATTATATTATATTTTTACAGTAATTGTATGAATTAGTACTATATTTAGTATTTTAAAATAGAATTAATACATTTATTAATACAATTTTACAAGCAACTGAAACTTGCATAAACCTTTTCTATTACCTTATAAGCACTATACATTAAAATGACGCCGTTGAAGTTTAAAGTCAAATTTCTCGAAACTATAAATTTCACATTTAAACCCTTTTTATTCTCAATACTTCAATTATGATCTTAATCATCATCAATCTACCTTGTCTTTCAGTTTCTTCGCACATGCTAACTGTTTTTAGATAGACTAGCTTCTGCCCACGGCTTCTGCCCGCGGCTTCACCCGCGTGGCCTATAGGAAACGAAGAAGAATTTTTTATAGATGATTCAACCACCCATTTCTCCCTTTTAGAGGTAGAATTTCAAAAAACCCTTAGTGGATACTTACATTTTACAAAGAACATACCTTTTAAATTTAAGTCTCTAGGACCAGAAGTTTAGTGCGTTGATATAGTCATTCAGTCAGTCAATCAGGACTTTAAATTTTATATGTAAAGATAGATAAACTCTTTCACACCACATAATAATAAAAAATTCAAATACAATGAATCAAGTAGTGGGGAACTATGGGCGACCTTATCGCTAAAAGCGATCTCTTCCAGGCAACCTTTGGACGGAGAGGATTTATATAAATTCATATGGACTTGCACTTAACTACAGCATACTTGTGAGATAATTTATCATAATATAATACTACATAATAAATAAACATACGTTAACATATTCATTAGTCATAACATATCATAAAAATAATTGAAATTACTTATGTTTAATGAACAAATAAATTGTAATCATAAAATAATATACCTACATAAATTTAACAATACACTAGCTTCTGCCCGCGGCTTCACCCGCTTGGCCTATAGGAAACGAAAAAGAACAAAATGCATAGAAAATACAACCACCTGTTCACCCTCTTAGGGGTGAAATTTCAAACATCCCTTTCTTATTAGATACTTAAACTTTACAAAGAACACACCCTCCAAATTTCAAGTTTCTAGGACCAGCGGTTTAGCTCTGCGTTGATATATAAAGTCAGTCAATCACTCAGGACCTTGAATTTTATATGTATAATCATTCTTCGCCGGGCAGTTAAATAGAACAGACGTGTGTTAAAAATTACTAGCTTGTGCCATCCAAATTTAAACCTTAAAGTGAGAAATTAGTGTCTTAAATTGTTTAAAGTACTTTTGGTAGTTGCGCTCTTCTGACATTGTGTTTTGTGTGAGACTTGCAAGACGTGTCGGCCCTTCGATTCCTTCACCCCCGCGGAAGCAGGACGCTTGCCATTTTTTAACTCGCTCATGCAACACGTTAATACAATGAATGTATTACGGTCACCAACTTGTATGCCGGGTGCAGGTGGATCGCAGCCCGATTTATCTAAAATGGCAGTAGACCACCAGATTACGTTCCGTAAACGAAAACAATCTGCGCTGGATCATGAATGCGAGTGTTCTGGCGATTTGAAGGAGGTGCGAACGGAGCTATCCCGTATAAGTACCTTATTAGAAAAGTACGTAGGTACAAATGAGCGCATTATTAGTAGTATGCAAGAAAGCATTTCGGAAATTAAAACGGAAATGTCCGGATTGAAATCGTCCAATGAAGCCACTAAAGTACTGATTAGTGAAAACGCTAGTGCGGTAACTGCGCAAATTAATGACATAACATTATCGACAACTAACACTATCTCACAAATGAAAGAGACTCAAAATGTATTAGTTTGCCGTTTGGAAAAGCTGGAGAATCAAAGCGTACATAGTGATAATACCCCCAATCTTATTTATGCGCTTGAAAATAAGATAGCGGCGATGGAACAACAGGCCAGGGCCTGTAATGTTGAGATAGTAAACTTGCCGGATAAACGCGACGAGAACCTGATTGCGATCATGATTAACCTCAGCGTAATTATACATTGCACCATCACTGAACGCGATATCACGTCTATTCATCGCGTTCCACACGGTGATAGTAAGGATGCGAGGCCTAAAAATGTTATTGTTAAGTTTGCAACCAGATATATGCGCGACAATTTTTTAGCCGCTTTTAGAGCCAAGAAGGGTATTGACTCATCTCAGTTATCTATCTCCGGGCATCCGAACAGAATATATGCCAATGAACATCTAACATTGAGGAACAAAACATTGTTTCGCGAGTGCCGAGACAAGGCCAAATCTAAAGAATATAAATATGTCTGGATCAAGCATGGGAATATCCTTCTGCGCAAATCCGACAATGCGCCCGTAGTAGCTGTGCGCTGCTCCCAGGACCTCTCTAAAATTAAGTGATACATACACCTTACTTAGATGGATCGTGCTCAATAATATAATAACTTTTCTCATGCCTCATAAGCGTACATATATTAAATATTGTGACGTAGTACCATTTAATCCGGGTTATGACATAATAATAATTGTAGTGTTAATAATAATTGCTAAATATCAGTACTTAATAAGCGTTGTTATGCTTTTTTTCTTCTTTAAGTGTTATTACGAACGAGTACCTCATACTTATGAAGGGTTAGTACCTCTGTTTATTTACTTCCTACAAAGTTTGTATATACGAGTACATATAACTTTGCTATTTTTAAGTAAGTTCTATACCAGTGCTACTTTTGTATGTAACATATGCATCTTATGCACTGTATTGCACATGCATATATACTTTATTAATCCACTTCGATACGATGTGCGTAATTATATATTTTTGTATCATAATATCACTATCCGCATTCATGCGATAGGAACTATTCTTGATTTTTTCGATTATCTATTTATGCCTAAATTATTGATTGCGTTTTCTTGCTGGATCGGGCTGGTGACCATTATAATACTTTTGTTAAATACTTGTCAGCGTTATTCTCGTACCATAAATAAGATATACATAAAACACATTAATAATAATAATGCAATTCACTGTAGAAAGCTATTTATGCCTAAATTATTGATTGCGTTTTCTTGCTGGATCGGGCTGGTGACCATAATAATACTATTGTTACATACTTGTCAGCGTCATTTTCGTACCATAAATAAGACATACATAAAACACATTAATAATAATGCAATTAACTGTAGAAAGCTATTTATACATTTGTGTGATGATTGTAATGGTAAGTGTAATGTAGTATTCTTACATCTATTGGTAATGATATATTGTTGTTGTTATTGTAAATACATGCGAGTATGTAAAGCCATATTAGTATACTGCGTAATCTTGTATCTTGACTGTAACAATGGTAATGAATATTCTATGAAATTGATAATTACAATGGTTATCGTGATACATTCCGGGCATTTATTGCAATTTCATGTTCCCACAACATGTAAACTTGTAAATTGCGTGTGTAGACTGTATTACTGTATGAATTTTTCAGGTACCGAATATTATTACAACTGCGAGAGTTCTATCTCCTATGCATTTTTACTAATATCATATATTGTGTTCTGTTACAATGGATAAAGACGTATTAACTATTTATTATCAGAACTGTCGTGGTTTACGTTCAAAGCTACATACTCTTTACATGAACATCTTAATTCACTCTTATGACATAGTTGTACTGTCAGAAACTTGGTTGACGGGTGATATTTTCGATAATGAACTTATGGATGCGCGGTATGTATTATTTCGATGTGATCGCGACCGTGTAGCCACCGGTCGCCGGGACGGCGGCGGCGTGGCGCTCGCTATTCTACGCTCGCTGGCTGTGAGTGCGCGCGTGCGCATTGCCCCCGCCCCGTCTCCGTCGCCGCCGGTGGCTTCACCGTGCCTTCCCGCCATCATTGATTATTTGTCCATTGAGCTGGAACTTAGTGCCTCAACATATACTATTTGCGTAGTCTATATTCCACCAGGGCTTAAGTATGATGTTTATTTATCGTACATAAATTACTTACAAAATATCCTTATAGGTAGTTCTGATGGTTATCACTTTATTATTGGAGATTTCAATATACCCTCATTAGACTGGTACTCTAAAAGAACGTATATGGTGCCGTTGCAGACAACGACTACATCTCGTTCAGCTAATTTATTGATTAATTTTTTGGAGACAACGAATAGCTTTCAGTATAATGGTATTAGGAATAAATCTTCGAACATTCTTGATTTATTTATCTCTAATAATACTTACTGTGAGCTGCATCACGCTGCACCAATGGTCCCAGTAGATGAGTCTCATCCAACTTTTTATGTCTCGGTGCCCGTTGAATGTACAAGTAAAATGCTACGTAACACTAGTATCCAATACTGTTTTGGTAAAGCCGATTATACAATAATAAATAATGAAATTAACAATATAGACTGGGATTCTCAATTTAATAATAAAACAGCTGAGTCTGCTACTAATACTTTTTACGAGATAATTTATGGCATTATATCTAAAAATATCCCCAAAAAAATGGTATGTAATAATAACTTCCCTGTATGGTTCAATTCATCTTTAAGACACATTTATAATAATAAAAAAAGGGCCTGGATTAAATGGAAAGTTTACAAAAATAAATCAGATTATGAAATATTTTCATTATATAGAAAGAGACTACGTGATGGTACGAATACATGTTATAATAACTATATTAAGAAGGTAGAGGATAGTTTAAAAAGTAATGTAAAGTTTTTTTGGACCTATGTGTCCAATAAAAAGAAAAGTAGTATTATACCTATCAGTGTTAACTACCAACAAAAGTCTACCAGCGATCCAATAGAAATTTGTAACATGTATTCTGATTATTTTCACTCGGTTTTTGAGCCTTCGGCTATTCCAAATAATTACGATGTCGGAAACATGCATGACATAGATGACTTAAACTCTAGTACGATTATTAATGATGTTAGTTTTACGTCTGACAATGTTAAGCGTGAGCTTCTCAAACTGGACCCAACAAAGGGTGCGGGAACTGATGGTATTCCTCCGTCCTTTTTAAAGCGTACTGCGCTTTCCATTTATTTGCCTATACAATACGTTTTTAATTTATGCTTACGCGAAGGTGTTTGCCCTCAAATATGGAAAAGTGCACGAATTGTACCAGTACATAAAGGTGGTAGGAAGAGTGACGTAGAGAATTATCGTCCCATTTCCATTTTACCTGCTTTGTCGAAGCTGCTTGAGAGGTTAATTCATAATGTTGTTTATCCTAGTTTACATCCTAATATTATACCCAACCAACATGGTTTCGTCAGACGGCGTTCAACAGTTACGAACTTAATTATATACACAGCAGATATCTTTGATAATATGGATAATAATAAACAAACTGATGCTGTGTATACTGACTTTCGTAAAGCCTTCGACAGAGTTGATCATAAAATCCTATTAGACAAAATAGCTTTTAATGGAATTCGTGGAAACTTATGGCGCTGGTTCAAATCTTATATCACCAATCGGAGCCAAAAAGTAGTAATTAATGGGTTTGAATCCGATACAGTCCCTGTTAGTTCCGGGGTCCCACAAGGCTCAATACTGGGACCATTGCTATATGTGTTATATGTGAATGATATAAGTGAATGTTTTAAATTCTGCAAATTTTTATTATACGCTGATGACTTGAAAATATATCATACCATTAATACATACCAAGATCATCTGAATTTTCAGTTGGATCTGGACCGGTTATCAGTATATTGTAGTGAAAATAAACTGACGCTTAGTCTTAATAAATGTAATTCAATAGTTTTTACTCGCAAGAGAAGTACAAGTAATCACACATATTCCCTTTGTAATTCAAATCTAAATAAGGTACAAATAATCAAAGATTTAGGTGTTACTTTGGATAGTAAATTAACCTTAGATATACATATACAGAACATTATAGCACGAGGTTTCAAAATGTACAATTTTGTCATAAGATCTACTAATAATTTCAAAAATGAATACACTTATAGTTTATTGTTTAAGTCACTTGTTCGATCACAGCTTGAATATGCGGCTCCCGTATGGAACCCTTATTATAAATGTTATATTAAAGACATTGAAAGAGTTCAAAAGAAGTTCTTACGCCGTGTGAACTATAAATATAATCATAGTTTTATGTCATATGAAGATCTGCTTAAAAAATATAAACTAGTGGATTTAAATTCTAGAAGGTTGCTACTTGGAGCAACGTTGTTGTATGACATCTGTCACAATCGTTACGACTGCCCCGAGCTGGTAAATAGGCTTTTTTACAAAGTTCCACTTAGAATTCACTCACGAACAGAGCAAAAAACCTTTTTTACCGCAACCCGGCGTACCAACTCGGGTCAGCGTTCACCACTGTACCGCATGACTAAATCTTATAACGATCATTTTAATAGTATCGACATATTTCATGCACGTATTGGCGATTTTCGGAGGATTGCGTTGGAGGTCTTGGGTGGTGATGGTAACAAGCATTCCACCTGATAGTTTGCTTGTCTTACATGTACCTGCCTTGTCTACTTCTTCGTGGATATGTTTGCATCATCACTGCTATTGGCCTGCCGACTACGACAACTATCTTAGGTTTCTTTTTTACCTTTGGATTGTAATTTAGAATGCTAGAAACACTTTTTATTTTATAGTATATAATTAGATACTCACTTTAAGGCGATAGTTAGGAATCAGTTACCTACTAAATATCTTAAGTTACATCTCTCTGTTCTGTTTTCGTTATATTTCTTATTAATTTGTGGTCAGCGTTGTTGGTACACTAACTACCTACATTCTAAGGCTTAAACTACTTTAAGATTATGTTTGTTGTGTACTGTTTGTTGATCCTAAATAAATAAAAAAAAAAAAAAAGATACATACACTTAATAAAAAATAAATAAACCGATTATTATTTATATTATTAGATTATTTTATTCTATGTGTGTATTTACAAACAAAAAGTATCTGAGTATTGTATCAGTTATCTGGTTTCCATAATTAAAACTTTGCTTAGTTTGGGGATAGATGGCGTTGTGTGAGGTGTCCATACATATAATTATTATTTAAAAAGGTGAATAAACGAGAACGAGAAAGAGATATAATCTATCCTATTATAGGTATATATTACAACTGGTTTTTCGTTTATTTTCATAAAACAGTTTTAAACTCAAAAATGCCTCAATCAAGTTTCCCAGTTAATCAGCCGGTGGACTGGACGCGTTGGCATGACCATCCACATTTACATGCTAATGTGCTTAAAGTGACACTAGCTCCGTGGGTAACGGCACTGGAGTGGAAAATACATTTCGGTTCTGTGACGATAAATGTGACCCTTATCTTCTTTGGAAGAAGGTTAAAAATTTAAATACGTGATATCACTGGAGACTTAATAAGACAGGATGACGCAAAAAATGTTAGTGGTAGTAAGTGTTAATAGTAAAATTAAGTCCCAGCACAGCGTCCGTAGGAGTGTCTAAAACTCCGTTTGTAAAATAACAATACATAGACAGTCAAAATCATAGCCCTCCTTTTTGCTGTAGTCGGGTGATAAATAAATAAAACATCACACAAAAAGTATAGCCTAAAAATTAAATAAAGACCACAATGTTTATGCAGTATCTACCTTACACTTTGATATACCTATTAAGTTGTTCATCATCAACAACCTGGTCCTGAAGACGTCTACTGCTGGACACAGGCCTCCCCCACAACACCACATTGAACGGCTGTTTGCTTCTTCTGTTTGCTGCTTCTCTCCGTGGCTTTAACCAGATCCCCGGTCTACTTAGTAGACCCCCGGTCTACTTAGTAGAGTAGGCCCTTCTACTCTGCGTTTTCCGATTCATAATCACCACTCGAGAAACTTTTTTCTTCTCTGCGTTACCACGGACACCTGGGTCTTTGCTCTTTGTTAAACAATTTTTAATTGTTTTATTACTTCCGATTTTACAGGAAGGAACTCGAGAACTTTTCTTTCTCATCGATTGTCAGTTCTACGAGCAATGTGGTCTGCTCATTCTAGGAGCTATATCGGTCTTCTTAGTTCTCCTGCGGAGCTCTTTATTTTGGATCTTATCCCCCAGGGAAACAGCAAGCATAGCTCCCTCCATAGCTTCATAACAGTCAGAGACCACGTTCCAGCGCCATAAGTCATCACTGGCAACACACTGATTAAATACCCGACACCCTCTCTTGTGTGGTGGTTGAGCAAGTCGGCTAATAACTCGGAGGCGGTGGGTTCGATTTCCGCAGCAGGACAAGTATTTGTGCGCAGCAAAAAACCGCGCAAATACTTTTTCTGTGTCTGGGTGTTGTGGGACCATGGTCATCGTAGTTCCTGGGTCCCTAGACAAAAAGAATCTAATAAATAGTTAGGGATCTATGTATGTGGGCGTTATTATCATTATTATCACATATACTTTGTTTTATACATTTAATTACTTATGTTTTTTAGATGTTAACTGTTGTGTAAATAATGTTTAGACCTGGGGCTGATGATACACCATTTTGGTAATGAAACATGATGTTGCAGTGCACAAGTGCATTGCTCGGTTTCTACATGATGACTGGAGTAGCTAATTACTTATGCTATGTGGGCCTGGCGTGTTCATACAATACAGTTATGTTTAAGTGAAATGGTTGAGGACTTAGACCCAGTACAGCAACTATATAGTGGGAATAAGCGCGTCAATATTATAAGTCTTTGGAAATATTCATATTATTTACCTTTGATTCTTCCATTTCCTTCCATTCTTCTCGAGTAATATACAAGAACAAAATATAACCTGTCGGCATATCATACCTCCATCTCCCCTATTCAATACGACATTAACAAATCCAATAACACATTATCCTATATCATCCCGGCTATATATGAAATCCAGTCTCGTTAGATCCGTTTTTGCTTTGATTCTCGACCAATCGGAAAGCAGTTAGCGCGCGCGTGCCGAAAATGTACAAACTATTGCGCGGCGTAAGTGTGCGGTTATGTTTACAGAGTTGAGGTGGGGTGCGTTTGAAAGGGATTAGCGTGTTAGTTTCAGCTTTGCTTAGTTGTTTTATTTTTACACTTTGGATTAGATTAAGAGACTTATTAACAAAGTTAAGAAAGGAAAAGGATAATATTAAACAGAGCTGTTTATGTTTATTATTTTTATTTTTTTATTTTATTTTTTTAAGTAAATATATTTGTTCAACTATATATGCTTTTTGCATATTTCGGCTTTTATTTTGGGTTTTTACGGTCACGGCACTGTGTAATAGAATTTAACGGTAAAGCTTTTTCTGAAAAGCTTTTTAATATTCGAACAACAATTATTGAAATAAATTGAAGCATGAAATAAAAATATATTTACTGTATAGTAAAAAAATGTTTGATAGCAGAGTATCGTTTGCGTAGCATAATCAATAGTTTTTTTTTTTTAATTCAAATTTTGACCAGATTTAAGCTCACATTTTCCAAACCTGCAAGCGAGTAAGTTGGTTGTAAAAGGTGAAGGACAAAATCCATGACATCAGTTTTTACAGCAGCTTAAGTAGTATTTAACGAAGTAGTAGTTAACTTATGTAAGTATTTGGCATGAGGACATGAGTGGGAAACGTGTAAAAAACTGGGAACTAGAGAAATAATTGCAACTTTAGGAGCTGTCAAACTTTAGTACAGAGGTACAGCGTACAGTACAGGGTGTAAGAGTTGTCATGTTTTGAACTGCTTTCGCTAACACACGGACCACAACTTTAGCTGTTGTAGGCTCATCAACTCTTTATTGCCCTGTTATTGTGTTACGCGACACGTTACGACTAAAGGTCATATGTGACGTTAAAAGCTATTTTGTACGTAAGTTAAAGATAATAGCTGTTATTATAGTCTGTCAATTCAGACACTATCATCTTTTATCGGATAAAATGATGCAAATTATAGAGTAGTTATTATAAAAATGAGTATAACAGGGTAATCAAAGTAGCATTTCTAGTATTACGGATATATATACAAGCTACGGTGACCTCTTCCCGTCAGAAGGAACGTATGCTTGTTTGTTACACATATCTATATCAAAATTAGAGATAATTTGCCTCGGCCAAATTTTACTTTGTGTAAAATAACGAGGTGACTACTGAATTCCCCCCATATCACTACTAAATGAAAGCTTTCAAGCTTTTATTTAACAGAATAAAACAGAGAACAGTAAAAGAAAACTTAATCTAATAAACCACTACCAGTAGGCAACGTGCCCAATACGCTGGCAGCATTGCCACGTTGAATGGCAATGCTCAATTTTTGGCTGAAGTAGAGGCCAGCATTTTGGTCAGGTCTTGATTCGACTAGACGTTTAGAAAGGTCTTTATAAGGTTAGTGAGTTTGTGTGCTTATTTTTATTTATAGTTATCAAAATATCTTTAACCACAAAAGATGTGTTCTCGTCGTCAAAACGAACATTGTTCAATCAATCACGTTGGTCGTAAATCATAGTTTATTGCTATTGTTATTTTTGTTTGTTTTGATGAAAACCTGACAATTTTTTTTAATAATATATGGAATTATTTGCCAAAATATCCAAGATCGGATTGCTGAGATTCGTTGGACCCAACTTAAACCTTAAAACTAAAATAAAGTCATTAAGCATCAGTCGATTAAAAGGAAAAGTTATATTGCGTTTTCTTACAACTTTATCCCAAATAATCTCTACCCTAAATCAAGCTTTACTCAGTAAATATAGAGCTTCTAAACGTAAAACACACTGAGGGTTGAGTCTCGGAAAAAATCACACGCCATTCAAACTGTGTCGAACGACGTTAACGAAATTACAGCGTTTTATATAAGATTTGGCGACATCTCGTGCGCCTTGCTTCTAAGAATAGGCCCCCAATTTTCTCAGCAGCCATACTAACGGGTGGAAATATTTCTTTCTTGATATCTCAGAACTCATTCTCTAACAGGAGGAAAGAATTAATTCACTATAGCGTCACAACTTTTGTTGTACCGCTCGGGTTTTGACTATTAAGAGAGCATAAGTATGTAATAGCCAAGTTAAAATGAAAAAATAAATTCATTCAACTATAATAGCAATGCCTGGAAACTTTCTATTTTATTACTAACAAAACAATATATTTTACATTAAGTATAATAATTAAAAATAAAAAGTAATGTTAATTGCAATTGCAGTTTAAGAGTTTCACGTGACACTGCACTGCGCTCGTCATTCTGAGTTATCAGCACAGTATAGTAATAAAAATACCAGGCTGTGAGATTTATTGTCATAAAGTCTTATTTGCTTGGTAATTTTAATGATTATGTCATTTTTATCTGTTCAGACCCTAATGGAAAATACATTTAAAGATAAATATATGACAATTAATTTAAAATACATTTAAAGATCTGGTTACCTAAGCAAAAGCCTAGTTGACAGACAGCAACTTAAATGAGGTTTATTATTTATACATAATATTAATTTTGGTTTAATTTAGCATTATGCTGTAATTGTTTTTTTTTTAGGTTAGTAATTATCAAAAACAAAATAAAAATATTTTTTGATGTATATACTTTTTTATATAATTCCAGCCTTCGTTGTAGTGCAAAACACCAGATGTTACGCAACGATGTAGTCTAATATACAGCACGTTGTCTTATGAAAAGCAAGTCGTGCTTGAAATGAAATGGTTATTCATATTTTTGAAATATTACATACTTATTAAGTAATTTTCAAAGTCAAATCACAAGAAAATATACGCGTTCTGGTTACTAGAACGCTTTATGGATTAAAATCCAGCGAGACTTTTAGTGAATAGCTTCATAACATGAGCCAGGACTGGAATGAACGTATAGCAACTGGACCGTTTCCGCTTATCCCAAATAAGCATATTGATGCATTTTTTTTAGTTTTATTTCTAACATTTCATAAAGGTATCACTTTGAGTCTCTTTCGAAAAGGCGTATACACGGTCTGGCTATAATGCAGCGCGGTTTCTAGTAGCTTTATAATAGTGAGCCAGGACTGGAGTGACTGGATAGCAACTAGACCATTGCAGTGTGGAAGCTTAGCCTGAATAAGCACATTGATGCATTTTTTTTTCAGTTTTATTTCTAACATTTCATAAAGGTATTACTTTATAATAGTATAAATAATAATAATAATATGTGTGGACATCTCACACAACGCCATCTAGCCCCAAACTAAGCAAAGCTTGTGCTATGGGAACCAAATAACCCACAGTTCAGAAGGCAGGGCTACTACCAACTGAGCTATCGGGCTAGTCAAGAAACTTTGTGTCTCTCCTTCAGAATCAAACTTGAACTTTTTCCGCAAGAACGGATGGCAGACTTCCAAATCTATAAACGATTTGGATGTCACTTATCCGAATGCCTGATTCGTCACACTCAATCACGGAAAGTCGAAGCGTTTGAACTCGAGTCGTCTCGGTATAAGAACTGTGGGAATATATTGGTCAGTTGGTATTTCTCGGTCCATTTAACAGCATCGATTGTTCCCGACTCAGTAGATGCTCAGGCCGACCGGCCCCTTTTAGGGGTTCGTATCCCGGGAAAATAATATCTATAATATTATGTAGCAAAGTTTGGTATTAAATCACAGTTGTAGGTAAGCCTTTGTTGGTAACTTCGTAATGTTATAGGAATTGGGTGGTTTTTGCGCACGTGTGCCTTTTTCATATTTTGTAAATTTGGTTTATCGCTTTTATAACTTAAAGATGACTTTTTTTGTTTTTGTTTCGGCTCCGCACTTTTGTGTATTTAGCCAGCGTCAAGTAGTTGATAATTTCTCAAGTTAATTAATATTGTGCATATTATGTGTCAAGTCACAGTCCAAGTCATCAATTCAAGTCATACTCGTAGTAAAGTGGTGGCAACTTTACCTAAAGCTTCGCCATAGAAGCTCCAAAACTCCATAGTTTTGGAAACAACACAAAAAGAAACGTTTCACCATCATTATACCACTTTCCCACACTCCAGCCTATAATCCAGTACTTAACAAATAAAATGCCACCAATTTTATGCACTATCACTGAAAACAACACAATTTTGGAAAACAATATAAAGCGGTGACGCAATCTTTTTCGTTTCCCCCCCAAAACTCCGAAGATGACGTTTTTTATAAATTAACGATGCGATGTAAGCCCCCACTAGATGGACCTAAGATCTGCTGGACGACCACGTAACTTCATTGCAACCGATAGAAACACAAATTTGTATGAATTCGACAGTTTTAATACGCAGTTTATGGGCATAGTTAGTATGAAAATTTCTCCTGTTGCATCAAAGTTTCGTGGTCACCACTGCTAGGCGATCACGGAGCTTGATTGCAACCAAGCGAAACATAAAAATGAATGGAAGTTTCACTTGTTGTATTGCAATTCAAGTTCCGTGATTAAAACTGTATGCCAATTTAATTAAGCCAATGGATGCAGAAGACAAGCAGCCGCTTAAAATAGCGCTCTGTGAGTGAGACCTATGTCCAGCTATGGACGTCTTCAGGCTGTTGATAGCGTTTTATACTTTACTGCGCTATCACCAAAGTCGTTTTTTATTTAAATCTTTGAGAAGTTTAGTAAATATCGTAAACCGGTAATTGTTCGTCTTCTGTATGCTTCTGTAGGCTTCATTACTATGGAATTTTCTGCAAGTTTCTGGAAGTTTCTAGAAGTTCGTCTTGGTAGGTACCACCGTTTTGCCAGTTATTCTGCCGCCAAGTAGTAGTGTGCAAGCAATACTGTGTTCTGGTTTGAAGGGCATTTCAGCTAGTGAAGCTACTGGGTAAACTTTAAGACCTAATCTTACAGTCTAGTATTTTATTACTGGACTGTACTGATGTCTCAGGATGACGTGCGCAGTGCAGTGTCATGCGAAAATCTAATCTGAGTACTTAACACTGCACCTGACATGGGTAGCCGTGTCGCTTAACATCAGGGAAACGACTAGCTCATCATAACATTCCTTAAATTGAAAATTGAGGCCAGTATTAGAGAACTACGCTCAGTTGTTAGCTCATGCTCAAATTAGTTAATGCATCAAATGATAAAATGTTAAGGAAGAAATTTTAATTTTAAGAACCGTTGCCTCTTTGTTTCAATTGGAAATGTATGGCTACATTACCAATTGAAAATACGTTACCAATTGAAACTAAGAGGACTGACTGAGAAACAATGTAACCACAGTTTTGAACATTACATAATCAAAATTAATCTCATATGATTTTAGAAACTAAAATATATTTACGGCTTTATCTATTTATCCAATAAAATCCAAATTATTAATATCCAAATAAAATTCTCTTGTTTGTAACAAAACTCCTAAGAAACAGCTTGACCGTTGCTTATGAAATTTTGTTTGTATATTTAGTAGGTCTGAGAACAGGACGTAAATTATTTTTCATCATCATCACCGTTTTTCATCACCACGTGGATGAAACTGCGGGGTGCAGCTAGTAACATCACACTATCACACTAATATTATAAAGGCGAAAGTTTGTATGTGTGTATGTGTGTATATTTGTGAATCTTTCACGCTCAAACGGCTAAATGGATTTTGATGAAATTCGGTAGCAAGATAGCTTATACACTGGATAAACATATAGGCTACATTTTATCCCGGATAATAGAAATTTTCCCATGGGATGAGCAAATAATTAAAATACTTTTTATCCGCGGGTTAAACCGCGGGGAGCAACTAGTAGTGATATACAATTTTATTCTCTTGTTATTATTCCATATACATTCACATGTTTCCATAACCGAAACGGTGCCGGAAAATAACGCATGAACGATAAACAGGGTGTTTTTTTCCCACGCTGTCACAACTACCATATCTCACCGGCTGTCGAACTCGATGCGATGCGACACGATTCGATACGATAAGCACCAACACTGACACATCGATACAACCTATATTATTGTATTTCCGGAATTTATTCAAATACGATGTGATGTGAAAAACAGGGGTGGGTATGGGGTGGTTTCTTAAAATATAAAAACTTCTCGGGCTCCGTTTAGATGCGTGGTTTTTTTTTTTTGTTGAATTATTATACATTCTTTCCTAATCTAAATATATATAACTCAAAAGTGACTGACTGATTGACTGACTGACATAGTGATCTATCAACGCACAGCCCAAACCACTGAATGGATCGGGCTGAAATTTTGCATGCAGGTAGATGTTATGACTTAGGCATCCGCTAAGAAAGGATTTTTCGAAATTCTACCCTTAAGAGGGTGAAATGGGTGATTCAATTATTTTCCCATAGGCCACGCCGCACAGTGGTCCCATTTTGAAAAAAGGTGGACTTAGGACCGAAAGTCGGAATTTCGGGCTGTTTTTTTTTTTAAAGAATAGGTCCTAACTATCCTAACAACATCTATTCTATAAAGAAAATCCGTAGGATGCATAGTTTTCGAGAAAAAAAATAATCTTTTTTTTCTTGTATGGAGAAAAACATACTTTATTATTTTTCTCAAGTTGGGTGAAATAGTGACGGCTTTTGTTGATATTTTATGAAAGCCCTAGTGGTATTGTATCCAGAAAAAAATAAAACCAATGCGGTCACCTGCGGCCGCGGGAATAATCAGATGTCAAAAATTGATTAATTTTTTTTGCGTATTTTGCAACCATTGTTCGTTTCTGGCCAATTATTTATATATTTTAGGTTAGTGCTCCATACTTTAATTCGAACTATTATATAACATTTCAAAAAAGTTAATCAAAATCGAGTAATTTTTTTTATAATTGCTGTTTTACTCGTGAATTTGCACGCATACATGGTTAGTTCAAAATGCAAATCCTATATATTATATATTACTCAGTATAATGTACAAAATAAACATGCACGTACCTAAAACGTAAAAAAAAATATTTTAGTTTTTCGTTTATGCTTACTAAAAGTCTCCGGTAATGGTTACCGACATTACTTAGCTACCACTGGCGGGCATTATCTGCATAATCGATTTCTTGCTTTGTATTTTCAAAACTGGTTTTACGACATCATTTTCACAACCGCGGTTGTTGAATGCGAGGCAGGATATAAACAAACGAGTCACATCTGATACTACCTGTGACTGGTCCCTAGCTGGTCGCTTTGTTCCTGACAAATCCTGACACAGGATAACTCGTATATGCATGCAAGTAACTACCCCCTAAAAATAAAAGTGATATAGCTACATCAATAATAATTGGCGTATGTTATACACCAATAATGTTTGTTATTGGTGTGTTTTAATCTTTCTGTCATCTGTATACGTATGATTTTCTACCAGAAAAAATGACTCATTTGTTTGTGCAGATTCCTGATTACTTATTATACGTTACTTAGCTCCCATTGGCGGACTTTATCTATACAAACAAATGAGTCATTTTTGATAAATGGCTGTGATTGGTCGTTTACTATTACCTTGCTCTTGCACATAGTGACTAATGACCTATCTGTTATGGCGTATTAAATACAGAGCAATGTTAATTTAAATTGATTCATCGCTAACTGTGAAGTACTAAAAATTACTATTTTGAATTTGCAATGGCTGGCTTAGGCACATATTTTGATATGTTCTTGATTCTTAAAGATAATGGAAATCTTAAGGATTACAATAAATTGTGTGAATTTATAGTTTCCAAAATACCATGTGAAATATCTGAAGATGACCATCAAACAATTAAGGAGTTTGGTCGGCTATTCACCAATCTTGTAACTAAGAAGTGTAAAGATGCAAGCAGAAACTTGAAGACATTTATGAATCGGGAAAACAACCGCAAGTGGTTAGAGACCAATATTAATTGGCCTACTTGCAATACAGTTGATCTTGTAACTACAATGAGAATGCCAGAGGACTTAGTTGAAGAGCCGGAATTACTGCCGGTTGCTATTCCATCTGTCTGCACTGCGGAAGCAGGTACTTCTACTGTAAAAGAAGTTAGAGTGCCCTTTGCCGATTTGGGCAACAAACAGAAGAAAAGACGTTCCAGTGTCTTTGTTAACGATAACTCTGAAGAAGAACTACAGTATTATTTTATTTCCAAGTTAAAAGAAAATGGAAAATATGCTTTAGCGAAGATTGTGGAATATCTGTGCGAGACTCCCGAAGTTGTATCAGATGTAACAAAACTCCTTTTCAAGGAAGAAAAAGTAGTCAGTATAGCAGAGGATACATCTTTGGCTTTGTACACAGCCCTTAGCCTATCCAAATGGCAATACTTATCCTTGAGAATGTTTCTGAAGGATGAAAATTGTTCAGCTGCCTTTCCGTCTTATCACAAGTTACTTGACGCTAAAAAGAGATGTTACCCATCTGAAGAATACGTGGAAGTAACGGAAATGGGAGCTCGCATAAGGTATTTATAAAATTATACTATATGTTGTTTTAAAATTTTTAAGCTTCATTAGCTTACTTTTATTATTTATTTTATTTTTCAGGTTGCAAGGACTTCTTAACCACACAGTGGAAAGAATTTTGCTAGACTTAAGACCAATCACAAGTTCAACCAACGAAGGACTGAAGTTGATATGGAAATGGGGCCTTGACGGAGCATCGTCACAGAGTAATTACAAACAAGTCTCAGCTCCTGAGTTTGACGATTCCTCTGTTGTATTGATCAGCATCGTCCCACTCCGACTAGTTGATGGGGGAGAAATGATTATTTGGGAAAACCCAAATCCTTGCTCACCACATTACTGTCGGCCAGTGAAATTCACGTTTACTTCGGAGACTGCGGAGTTCATAAAAGGGGAACACTTAGAAATGCAGCGCGAAATTACAAAATTGGTACCAACAAATTGTGGTGATGTGGAGATAGCCCACGAACTGCACATGACTATGATCGATGGGAAAGTGGCGAATATTATTGCAGATGTACCTTCATCAGCAACGTGCCCCATTTGCTTGGCGAAACCAAGTGAAATGAATAACTTGGAGCTTTTGGCCACGAGACCGCTTCGACAGGATTTGTACCAATATGGAATTTCATCGTTACATATGAAGATAAGATGTATGGAGTGTCTACTTCATATATCTTATAATATGGACTTCCAGCGCTGGAGTGCTCGTGGCGATCACAAGGAATTGAAGCAAGCAAAGAAAAATGCCACACAACAAGAGTTTCAGGAACAGACTGGAATACTCATCGATATTGTAAAACAGGTAATTTTTCCTTTACTTTGCTTCCTTTATATTATATACTCGTCTGTTTTTGTATGCCCTACTAACTTAATTTCTTCTTTGCAGGGCTTTGGAACAACTAACGATGGAAACACTGCAAGACGTTTTTTCCGAGATTATAAAAGATCGAGAATCACTGGAGTTGATGAAGATTTGTTACTCCGATTTTCTGTCATTCTGCAAGTTATATCTTCAGGAAAGAACGTCAATATTGCGAACTTCAGACGTTATTGCAAAGAAACAGCAGAACTGTATGTGCATCTCTATCCGTGGTACTACATGCCTGTTAGTGTCCACAAACTTCTGATGCACGGAGCAGATATTTGCAGTCATTTTTCAGTTCTGCCTATTGGTAAGTAATAATAGATCAAGACAAATGAAATATAAAGCAGTTAACTAACTGTAAATCTCTAAACACTAAAATAATAGTTTCAATGTCAACTTCAACGTATAATTATAGCATATTTTTTATTATTTTTAGGATCCTTGTCGGAGGAAGCTTCCGAGGCTCGTAATAAAGACTTCCGGAACGTAAGAGAGAAGAACACGAGAAAGACAGGAAGGATCCAAACAAACGAGGACATACTACACGGGCTTTTAATAAGTTCAGGCCCCACATATCATGGCTTAGACCAAAATTTTCAAAGCCTAATCATCTAGAAATGCTTCCTGAGGCAATTCAGTTGCTCGAAATAGACTCGGAGTGCGTATACGTGGAAGAAGAGTAGAAAATGAAAATATACCAGATCCAATGCTATAATTTTTTATTTATTTTATCCTTTAAAAAACTACATATAAAACAGCCCTTTTCAAGGCTACACATTTATCTTATGTTTCTGGTAGAAAATCATACGTACACTACTACATAAGATTAAAACACACACCAATAACAAACATTATTGGTGTATAACATACGCTAATTATTATTGATGAGCTATATCACTTTTATGTTTAGGGGGTAGTTACTTGCATGCATATACGAGTTATCCTGTTGTCAGGATTTGTCAGGAACAAAGCGACCAGCTAGCGACCAGTCACAGCTAGTATCAGATGTGACTCGTTTGTTTATATCCTGCCTCGCATTCAACAACCGCGGTTGTGAAAATACTGTCGCAAAACCAGTTTTGAAAATACAAAGCAAGAAATCGATTATGCAGATAATGCCCGCCAGTGGTAGCTAAGTAATGTCGGTAACCATTACCGGTGACTTTTAGTAAGCATAAACGAAAATCTAAAATAATTTTTTTTACGTTTTAGGTACGTGCATGTTTATTTTGTACATTATACTGAGTAATATAGGATTTGCATTTTGAATTAACCATGTATGCGTGCATTTTCATGAATAAAACATCAATTATAAAAAAAAATAACTCGATTTTGATTAATTTTTATGAAATATTATATAATAGTTCGAATTAAAGTATGGAGCGCTAACCTAAAATACATAAATAATTGGCCAGAAATGAACAATGTTTGCAAAATACGCAAAAAAATTAATCAATTTTTGACATCTGATTATTTCCGCGGCCGCAGGTGACCGCATTGGTTTTATTTTTTTCTGGATACAATACCACTAGGGCTTTCATAAAATATCAACAAAAGCCGTCACTATTTCACCCAACTTGAGAAAAATAATAAAGTATGTTTTTCTCCATACAAGAAAAAAAAGATTATTTTTTTTCTCGAAAACTATGCATCCTACGGATTTTCTTTATAGAATAGATGTTGTTAGGATAGTTAAGACCTATTCTATAAAAAAAAAACAGCCCGAAATTCCGACTTTCGGTCCTAAGTCCACCTTTTTTCAAAATGGGACCACTGTGCGCCGCGGGCGAAGCTGCGGGTAGAAGCTCGTTCGATATAAAGCTTTTCATTGAAAAATTTGAGGCGAAAGTGAGTACGAATTTTTTTTCTACTCCCACCATTATGCCTCAATGAAGATAGAAATAAGAATGTCTGTTCTACCAAACCATTTATTTTTCAACTGGCAAAACGATAGAAAGCCATTAAACAAATAGAAGAAGAAGAACTAGAAAGACTAGCACGTCACGTCATTCATTAACATAAAAAGGCAAGTTTGACGTAAAAAAAGTAAACAAAATAAAGAATCGTGGTAAACTAAAAATAAAATAGCTAATCACACTATCACACTAATATTATAAAGGCGAAAGTTTGTATGTGTGTTTGTGTGTATGTTTGTTACTCCTTCACGCTCAAACGGCTGAATGGATTTATATGAAATTCGGTACCAAGATAGCTTATACACTGGATTAACATATAGGCTACATTTTATCCTGGTAAATTGAAATTTTTCCGTGGGATGGGTAAATAATAAAATGCTTTTTATCCGCGGATGAAACAGCGGGACGCAATTAGTCTCAAAATAAAAGAGAGCGATGTCTCTCCATAAACCTCCACAAGTCAGAGCCACAGACCAAGTAGAGGATACTATCAGAGCATCTCGAACGTCACATCTGGTGCGGGTATCATCCGATTTGTCGGCGGCACGTGCTCCGAAAAATCGATTTCGTTACTGATAACTCGATAACTCAATGTTTGCATCGAGGACGCGTGCATAGCTACGTGATACAAATATAGTGCTGTTTCAAGGACTCGATTCGCGTGCGAAGCTTCAAATCGATTTGAAAACTGGATTAATGTAACTTTTATTTTAATCGTTATGGTATCGATTTTATTTGTATTGTTGTAACATTTTTAAATATTAAGTTTGATAGTCAATTATTTTTACGCTATAACTAATTGTTATTAGATTATAAGTTCGCTCATAAAGTGTATTAGTAGAGAAACCTGCCTCAAAAACTTCGAACAAATAAAAAATCAATTTCGCACAAAAATTTTGTTTCCAATCTTTGTAACACATAATGTAACAAAAATAAACAAAAAGTAAAATCACTGTAAAGCTTACAGGTATATTCGAAACTTCGGAACGGATTTTTTTGTTCTGTATTGTGCCGGATTGCGTGCACCAGTACTGAGAAAGAGAACTTCATTTTTCACACTCACATATTGGGCCTAATGCTTTGGCTTATATAATATTTGACTTTCAGCACTTTGTATTTTTTATGCTTAATACAATAACTTAATTTTAAATGCCTAATATCATTTTGACTTGTAAAAGAGTTATGAAATATTGTAATAAAATCCTTTGACATTGACCCTCTTAGCAATAGGTTTATATGACGTAATTATTTCCAACCAATTTTTTTTTTAGGTCTACAATATTATGTATTTAGTTAGTGTCAAGTAATTGATAATTTCTCAAGTTAATATTTCATATATATGTATGTCAAGTCAAGTCACAATCCAAGTCATCTAGTCATAGTCTAGTTTAGTCAACTTCTAGTAAAGTGGTAGCAACTTTACCAGAAGCTTCTATGGAGTTTTGGAAACAACATGAAAATAAACGTTTCACCATCATTATACCACTTTCCCTCACTCATGCCTGTAATCCAGCACTTAACAAATAAAATGCCACCAACTTTATTCACTAACACTGGAAATAACGCAAGAATTGGAAAATAATAGAATGCGGCGATGAGATCTATTTCTTTTTTTCCGCCACATGTCCTGCCAACCACTTAAAAACATATTTATTTAATGCGAATAATACATAATATAATAAGGTGAATTTTGTGATAACTCCATTGTTCTGTTAATTCATATTTTAATTACACAACGTTTTAACACACATTTTACTTGGTAATTGGAACTGTCAAAGAGCTTAAAGTTTTGTTCAGAGCGCAAAGCTGTGGCGTCATAATGTACTAGATAAATTAAAAAAGTTCAAAATAACAGCTGAAATGAAAACTCTCAGCAAAATTGGATGCATCACAGACGCGCTTGGCGAAGCTTGTAAACATAGAAAATGATCATATTAACAGTTTCAAAAGTCCTCTAACCAAGCAGACGATGTTATTATTATTGTATTACAATTTATGATATTGGTGACGATATTAGTAATTGTATTATTATTGAGAAAAATGAATTTACAAACCACACATATCACACCACAGAGGCATTCAAAGATATAGTATAGCTATTTCAATAAAACTAGACAACAGCATCAAGAACAAATTTCTGACCTTTTCTGCAAATAAAGTCAACATTTTACCTACTTTTTAAATTCTCCTCCAAAATAATACGAGCCCGTTTCCTTTCTCTAATTTCCACAAACATTAATAGCTACCGTTAGGACCATTTCTAGTAGCAACTTTGCCATTACTCCTCAGACAATATCAAAATTATCATTGAAACACGGACTATAATTTAACTGTACCCCATCTAAAGGAAAATCGTACAAATCAAGCGAAACTTCTGGGCCCTGCCCAACATCTGTAACTAACGTGCAAGCTAGAGAACACCCTATAGAATATACCGTATCTATAATCGTTTAGAACTTGACTCCAAACAGTCATTGTTAACAAATCACTTTTACGACCCAATTAGCCCTTATCGCTTGGAGATTAAAGTCGAGTTTCAATTGTGAGGATGGCGTGAATAAGTTTGTAATGCCAAGTCCGTGATGTCAATTACATTGTCATTCGGACTAGAGATGCTAAGCGTTCTATAATCGAGTGAACTGGATCGATTGTGGATTCGAATTGGAAATCGACACTAATCGGCCAATTAGAGTTGACAGGAGTTCAGTTCAACTGTCAATCAATGACACATTTTACAGATCTATTGAAATAAAACCTTTTTATGAGCATGTTACTTTTTAACCGACCTCAAAAAAGGGGAAAGCTGTCAATTTGACTGTATTTTTTTAAATCTTTGTTACCAACTTTCGACTTGTTAAACCGATTCTGATGATTTTATTTTTTATTTAAAAGCTGGTGCTTCCCGTGTAGTGTCATTTGATCAAGATCTGACAAGTAGTTATTGAGCTATCCTTATTAATGCTTATTTCAGTGCAGTTAACGCAGTGTTTCTTCCTGGGTATAACTTGGGTTTTTAAAAAGGCAAAAGTGAATGGGTATCTCATGGGGAAGCGTGGTCCACCTTAGACAATTTCATCATTTACCAATAGGTGAGTTGTTTTCAAGCGCAAGCCCATTTCACCATAAAAAAAAACGATTTCAACCACTTTTATGATGTTCGCATTGGGATTGCATTAGGTTAAAATCCATTTTTAAAAGGAATTGTATTTTCTTAGTATCTACAATAACTTGATTTTAAGTACCAAATAAAGTTTTGACTTGTAAAAGAGCTATAAAAGCCTATTTGCAATAAAATCCTTTGTAATTGTATTTGACTTTGACTTTAAAATAATAACCGTACTTTTCTTTTTGTTTGGTTTTGGCTCCACACTTTTGTGTATTTATCCAGTGTCAAGTAATTGATAATATCTCAAGTTAATTAATATCTTATAATGTGTCAAGTCAAGTCACAGTCCAAGTCACCAAGTTAAGTCATAGTCTAGTCTAGTCAAGTCAAGTCCTAGTCCTAGTAACGTGGTGGCAACTTTACCAGAAGCTTCTATGGAGTTTTGAAAACGACACGAAAAGAAACGTTTCCTACACTCATGCCTGTAATCCAGCACTTAAGGAATAAAAAGCCACCAATTTTATGCACTTACACTGAAAATAACACAAGTTTTGGAAAATAATACAATGCGGTGACGCAATCTTTTTCGCATTCCCGCCAAAAAACTAATATAACCATACATGTTTCAGAATATTTAATAGGGCGTATAATAGGTACGTTTAGATCCTTTGAATACCAAAATCTAAGTAGAAAAGAAAATAAAACAACCGAAAACATGGCCCTTTGATCAGAAAATGTTCCACTAAACAGGATACGCTGACAGGGAAATTGACTAATCACGTCAAAAATACCCCCTGATGTTTTCGATCGTAGCAAATGAGAAATTGACGAAATGCAGTCCCTTAGCTATTCCGTTTTCTCATTTATTTTCATCCCTTTCATAATTTGCCAATTCTCTCCCCCATTCTCACCTTATTTACCAGAAAAATGGCTTTTCACCAATCGCCTTCAAAAAATCCGATATTGTATCCGCACCCTTGAAAACGATTCGGGGAAAGAAATGAAATTATTTATCAACGTCGACAAAATGGGAGGCAAAGATGGCTACCGAATATGATGGCGTTGCGTGAACGTAGCTAGGATGGGAGATACTGGGCCTCTTTGCCCTGAACTCTCCCCCCCCCGGTTCATTGGATGTTTAGATAGTGGATTGAGATTGAGATAGTGGATTGATTTAGATAGTGGATGGATAGTTCAGATAATCGTGACAAAATTCTAATACATCAGGCAAATCATTACTGTATCCCTTATTCTAACACTCACACGTATTCCTGGATTTATTTAACTAAAATTTAACGTTTTACTTCCATTATCATTTGTTTTAATGGTCAATACCTAAAAGCGTTACAAAACTATGACTTTAATAGCGTAAATATCTATACAGTACACAGTGTTATCCATCCATATAATATGCGGAACTTTACAAAACACAAAGCAAATTGGCAAGGTAGAAAAAGCTTGATATATGGGCACCCTACTGTCTCAATAATCGCCAGCGCAAAGACCGCGTCGAGACATGCCTTGCAGTGGCACAAACGAAAGAATTTTGAACATCATTGTTACCTGCGACGAAAAATAGATTAAGTAGTTCTGCAAAATTCTGCATATTTTTATTAAACGGCTTTTGAAATCTTTACCCCTGCAACATAGCCCTGAGTACGCCCCAACGGCCACCAAATATGATGACGTCTCCTTTATAAATCGGCACGAATGATTGGGGTCCTCAGATTTGCGGACGAGAGAATTTATTGTTAGTTTTTCGTTTTGGCAAAAATCGAGCTTTCCCAACGTTGAATCGAAACAATAGGAAAGGTAAAATAATCTTGGTAGAACATTTCTACTACAATTTTACCAATAGAAATATTCGCTGTAATTGAAGGGGGGAAGGGGGTGAGGCTAGCTAACTCGTGAAATATATAACGTTTTGTAATAAGAGATAAGAATAATAAAATGAACCATTTAATATGTGAACCGCAGAACCAGGCTTAATTGTAAAGCTTGGAACTATCGCAGGTTCCAGTTCAGTGAAATATTACACAGCGGGGCTGGTTCCCGCTAGACAATATAAACCAGCGTAGTCATTGAGTAAATGGAACCGGAGAACTGGGGTTGGAAATCGTTAAGAGTATCAAAGTCACAATATTATTGCAAGGAACTTCCAATGTATGTCTTTTAAACGTTATTCAATAGGGTATTTGGCTGCTATTTTTATCTATTGCAGAAATAAATAATATACCTCAAAAAATAGACAATCGTAAAAAACAGAAGTTAGAAGTCACAAAAGTCGGTTACAGGCATTTTTGAATACAGGAATAGAAAGACACAGTTACCAGTCCTCACAGTAACTCTTTACTAAGCTGTGGTACCTCTATGGTAGCTCTATTACAATTTCTTTGGCAGTGACGTCACTATTTTCAACACACTATTTTTAAGACCACAAGTTATTGTTTGACCGGAAACATTTATTTATTAAACATAAGTATTTTATAATCGTTAATACAAAACTAAACTAGCCCTAAAAAACTAAATCATACCTAAGAACTTAAAGAAATTAATTATACATAAGAACTTAGTTTGACCTATGTTCACAAGCAAATCAATTTATTTGATTTGATTTGAAAATCGCAGAACATTTCACAATCCACTTGACGCCACAGACCAACACATCAATAGTAAAAACACACCTCCAACCGACATCACCACACGTATTTCATATATCAGTGGATCTGTTGTAACCATTTCCGGTACTAATAGATCGCGTCGACAACTCCGCTCAATGCAGTCGATATGCCGAGTGAAATGATGGAAATTGGATATCCGGGTTCATTCACGACGCATCATTGGTGTCAGTTTTACCCGTTTTAACACCACATTCCAATTGTTGGGTGTAATTTTTTGTGGTTATTGAACCGGTGTTTTTTTGGTTTGTGCAGCCTGAGTTATGTATTACAGAACCGTGCTCAATCATCGTTTAATGCTCAAGTGTCAGTACAATATGCTGAGCCAAAGCCCATTCGATACTTGTTTTTTAATTCGTTACCAGTTGACCCGCCCCGGCTTCGCACGGGTAAATTAGTAAAACGCGGTCGAACGGGATAAAAAGTATCCTATGTCCGTCTCCTGGTTTTAATCTACCTCCCCACCATTTTTCAGCCAAATTGGTTTATCCGCTCTTGAGTTATAAATAGTGTAACTAACACGACTTTCTCTTATATATATAGATGTGCATATTATGTATATGAATATAACCCGTTTTTGTAGTTTATTTTTAGGCAAGTATTGAATAAATGTGATTCCATTCACTATTTCTTCATTTTGTGAATGAAATCTTGTCTTGAGAGATTTATGACTGAAGTAGTAAAAAACAATTAATAAAACGGGCCTAAGTCTTTGTGTTAACAATGTTCAAGTGATAACAATGATGATTTTCTTAGAAATGAAGATTATTATAATTGTGTTCCAAAATCAGAATAACATAGAACCAAAACACAAATTGTATTAAACGAGCTTCTGCCCGCAGCTTTGCCCGCGGCGTGGCCTATGGGAAAATAAATCAACCACCCATTTCACCCTCTTAAGGGTGGAATTTCAAAAACTTCTTTCTTAGCGGATGCCTACGTCATAACATCTACTTGCATGCAAAATTTCAGCCCGATCCGTCCAGTGGTTTGGGCTGTGCGTTGATAGATCAATATGTCAGTCAGTCGATCAGTCAGTCACCTTTGAGTTATATATATTTAGATTGAAAAAAGCCATACTTTCTTCCCAATCCCCTGTCCTCCCTAAAAGAACAGAGCATTTAGGAATATTTCACTCATTCTCTGTAGGTATGATAAATCACACTAATATTAAAAAGGCGAATGTTTGTATATGTGTATGTTTGTTACTCTTTCACGCTCAAACGGCTGAATGGATTTGAATGAAATTCGGTACTAAGATAGCTCATACACTGGATTAACATATAGGCTACATTTTATCCCGGAAAAGTGAAATGTTCCCGTGGGATGAGTAAATAATTAAAATACTTTTTATCCGCGGGTAAAACCGCGGGGCGCAACTAGTGCTCCATAACTTAGGGGTTTCCTTTTAATAAACTCAAATTTTTAGTATACATTTTATTATAAATATGCCCAATAACTTCTCTTTCCTACTTAACATCTCTCTTTCTATCGCTTTTTCTCTATCTTCCTCTTTCTCTCCCATTCTTCCTCTTCCCTTTTCATCTAATTTCGCTTTCCTCCTTACCCACTTTTTATAAAAGCTGATGCTTCCAGACATAACTATTGAAAATACGTCATCAGGCGACCTATACTCACCAATGATCAAATTTCTATTCAAACCAATGATACGTAATGATTAAAACCGATACCAACTTCTGAACAACAAGCAAATAATAATGTATAAAGCCATTAAGCCAGAGCATAATAATTCCGGGTAATTAAAACTTTGCACATGGAATTAATTTAATAAAACTCTCATTGTAACGAAGTGGGCAACACTGAGCCAATATAAATGGCAACTGAACAATAACCGCACTCTGGAAACTTAATATGAAAGTCATATTTAACCTTTTGATTTATAATAAACTAGTTGGGCCCGTTGGCTTTGTTTGTAAAGATACATAGTTTATCGAGGTCAATGCACAGTAATATTTTACGTGTGAATTAACATTCGCTTGGCGAGTGTATCTTCGAGCTATTAACCATAATTCTTTTTTGATAATTTAACGTTCATTGCAACTTTCATTCAAACAATTTCACTCAACTTGTCCTGCACTACGCCTTCGACCAAGACGATAGTTGTAAAACTGTCGCTAATCTGTCGTAACTGGTAATTAATTCGGATCAAAATTACAAACACCATTGACAAATTTTAGTTTGAAAACTATCGTGAGTGTGACACATTTTGTAAGATAAATAACGGCTAAGGAGTTTTGGCGGGAATGCAAAAAAGATTGCGTCACAGCATTGTATTATTTTCCAAAACTTGTGTTATTTTCAGTGTTAGTGCATAAAATTGGTGGCATTCTACTCTTTAAGTGCTGGATTACAAGCGTGAGTGTGGGAAAATGGTATAATGATGGTGAAACGTTTCTTTTCGTGTTGTTTCCAAAACTCCATAGAAGCTTCAAGTAAAGTTGCCACCACTTTACTAGGAGTATGACTTTGACTGGACTATGACTTGACTTGATGACTTCGACCGTGACTTGACACATATTTGCGTGAAATATCATTAACCTGATAAATTATTAATTACTTTACACTGGCTAAATACACAAAAATGTGGAGCCAAAACATAAAAAAAAAATAACAGCTAAACTCACGTCAATTAAAAAAAACTAAATTACGTGCTGACGCTCAAGTAAGCCGTTATCTTACAAAATGTGTCATCACACGATAGTTTTCAAACTAGAATATAGTTGTTAACTTAAATCCTGTTTAAGTTAACTAACTATATTCTAGTTTAAGATTATAATGGGAGGTCTTATTGCAGAAATCACTGCAATCTACACATATATCAGCGTTGTTATTTTTTATATTGTTAGAGGTGTCCCCAAAGCCTAAGTTAATTCCCGACAAAAATTACCCCCGACTCACTTACAGACGTGTTTTTTAGCGTCTCTCCGTTATCAGAACGCCACGGGGAACAAAACAACCCGCCGCACAATGTTCGCAACATAAATCAAAATAATTAAAGCTAACTTCGCCGGCTTTGCCAATTACTCTGCAAGGCGTGTTCTGATAAAATTACCTGTAGCTGGGAACAGAACAATATTGGAGGGTAGTGCGGTAACTAGTTTTAACCAATTGATGAGAAATAAATAAATTTTTGTACATATTTTTACACAGCGCCATCTAGCCCCAAACTAAGCAAAGCTTGTATTATGGAAAACAGATAACTGACACAATACTTAGTTACTTATTTAGTTTTTGTTAGTAAATACATACATAGAATACAATATAACATCCAGACACAGAACAAACATCGATGATCATCACACAAATGTTTGTCCTGGGTGGGAATGGAAATGAAAATAAACACCCCTGTAACAGTTCCAGTGTAACACCGAACTCTAAAATATTAAGTTTCCCGTCACACTGCACTATGCACGTCATCTTGAGACATCAGAACAATCTAAAAAAATTACTAGATAGTAAGATCAGGGGAGTCACGGTACTTTGATTGCAACAAAATAGGAGTATTATGGAAACTAACGTGGTTTTCACACATTTTGTATTATTTGTACGGGATTTACTCACGTTTAAAATTGGCCGGACTATCCGACTATAGTTTCGACTGCGTTTGGCAGCCTTCCTCAAGGTGAGTGCGCGCGCGCTATTTTAAACGTGAGTAAATCCCGTACAAATAATACAAAAAAAAATAGGAGTAATTTCATTCTTTATTTAAAAAAATCAATAGTAACTATGCATATTGAAACCGTCAAGTCCATACAAATTTTAGTTTCTTTCGGTTGTTCAAGTTACGTGATCTCCTATATAGCTGCTAGACGATCACGTAACGACTGCAACCGATAGAAACACAAATTTGTATGGATTTGACAGTTTGAATACGCAGCTTATGTGCATAGTTAGTATGGAAATATCTTCTGTTGCATTGCAACCAAAGTGATCGTGACACCATAAAGTCTCATTGCAAGTTTCTACAGTCCGCTTCAAATCAGAACACGCAAATCGTGCTTCACAATATAATTGGTGGAATAATAACTGCCAAAGTACCTACCTAGGCGCGAACTCTATCAGCCTTATTAATAAACGGGTATTAGTCTCGGATTAGTTACTTCAGCCTTTGTCCTTTTTTTGCCGCTGAAATATTTAGCTGGATCGAAAGAGACCAAAGATGGTGTAACTAGTCTACAGCTAGTTCGTGTTTTTTTTTTTTTTTTACTTCAAACTTGTCTAGCATTTGACTGCGCTCTCACCTGATGGGAAGTGACGATGCGATCGAAGATGTAGCATGCTAGCCAAGTTCGAAGATGTAGCATGCTAGCCAAGTTCGAAGATGTAGCATGCTAGCCAAGTGTTTATTAATAAGGTTGTATAAGTCTTATCACCTAGCAAACTGAATTTCCCATTTCTTCACCATGTATATTGTTAACATTTCAAAACGGCATCGTCTACCTGCCAACTGCTTAACTCTCCCCTCACGTAATGTCATATCGCTTAGATATCTACGTGCAAATCTTGAGTCTAGAGCCGACGCCGATCACGTCTCCTGCAAGACCTCCAACGCCAATTCCCAATATTCTGCATAATCCATTGCACTGCAATACGTACAGTTAGCGACAAAAAACACCTTTAACGCAAAGATTTAGGAGCGATGCGCATACAGACTTATCTCATGGGTGTACAAGCTTGAGCGCAGTGAAATGTGAAAGCGATTGCGTTGTGTGCATTTCAATTTTATTCGAATGTTTCAAAGGCTTGAGTAGTAAACAGTTTTAGTCGATTGAACGATTGAGACGTGCTACACTTATTTCAATTTGCTAATACAATTGTGTATTTGCAAATTTATTTGTCTTTGCATAAAAATTGCCTCAAATTTTGATTATTTCAAATTTTTATTGAAGTAGGTTCTTTTGAGTACTATGAAGGTTACTTTTTTATGTTATTTAATGATGTGACGAGCTAGTCAAGCTAGAACACAGTAGTGCTTGCACACTACTGCTTGGCAGTAATGATGATGATGAAACGTTCCTTTTCGTGTTGTTTCCAAAACTCCATAGGAGCATCTGGTAAAGTTGCCACCACTTTATTACGAGTATGACTTGACTTGATGACTGGGACTGTGACTTGACTTGACACATTATATGATATTAATTAACTTGAGATATTACTATCAATTACTTGACACTGGCTAAATACACAAAAGTATGGAGCCAAAACCAAACAAAAAAAAATCTAAAAAATTTTTTTTACTTTGTCCCGTTTCAATTTACTTCAGCCGCAACCTTAAAAAGTCCGCGATGAAATCTCCAAAATCACGTAGAAGATTCCCATTTTTTTCCAATATTTCACACCCTAAATCACTTTACTTTGAGCACCACATCCCTAAAGAGAACTTGATGATAGGGACTCGCCATTTTCATTCCACCCTCATAACAATATGACAAATTGGGACTTCTTAAGCAGAAAATTTTAAGGGGTGCTTTTTGTCTTCCTTTCACCCGAAAACGTTATCTGGCAACATCTGGATATCAAATCTATCAAATGTGAGAACAGAGACGTGTCTTTTTATAATAGAGTTGTGTGTGTAATTTTGTGTTTTATTTAGATTTTTATCATAATAATCCAAAATCGTTTCTTGTTTCAAAAACTAAAAGAGACAAAGTACGTAATAACATCGCGCTACGATTTTCTTCTTCTTTTCGTGTAGGCAAGTGTTTAGCCCTGGTTACAGAGTTTTAGGCCGCCCAAAGACTTGGCTTAACAACTAGTCTTACAACAACAGCTCGGACCGGTGACTTAACGTGCCCTACAAAGCACGGTTGTAAATACCACTTTTTGTAGCGTTCATCCATTATTGAATGCGATTTTGAGTCTTCAAATCGAAAGTGAACAGGTATCTTCTAGGCAAGCGTGTTATATCCTAGACCGCATCGTCACTTACTATCAGTTGAGTAGTGGTCAAACAGAAACCTATCAAACAAAAAAAATTGCTGCTGCGAACATTGCTTAACTTTACCGATTGGTTAGGAACAACTAGTCGTGCTTCACTATGAGCTTTATAAAAAAAACCAGTACTCAATTCTTCTTTCAAATACACTTTTGCTATTTAACCCATTCAAGTGATGACCGCAACAGATTGGTTAAGAACACGTAATCGAGCTTTGCTATTGGAAAGAAAGAAAACACATTTGTTCATCATTATTAAATAACAAAAATTTAACAACTCAATTCAATCAATTTTATTCTTCACGAGCTTCTGCCCGCAGCTTCGCCCGCGGCGTAGCCTATGGGAAAATAATTCAACCACCCATTTCACCCTCTTAAGAGTGGAATTTCAAAAAATCCTTTCTTAGCGGATGCCTACGTTATTACATTTACCTGCATGCCAAATTTCAGCCCGATCCGTCCAGTGATTTGGGCTGTGCGTTGATAGATCACTATGTCAATCAGTCAGTCACCTTTGAGTTTATATATTTAGATTTGCCCGATGATAAAATCACCATTGAGTTGCATGTTTCTCGGTATGTTTTTTTATGTTAAGGAATGACGTAACGAGCTAACCGTTCGCCTGATGTTGTTTTTTATTGTTTATTATTATTTTATTATTACGTGGATACGCAGTAGCTATGAGGATTCGAAGTCTATTTTTACTTTGTATTGTCTGATATGTTTATTATCTTACCAGCGGCCCGCCCCGGCTTTGCACGTGTATGATATATTTACGCTGGGTTACATTATCGAAGTTTTCATACGGATCCCTAACTTTTTTGAAAGTTTTCTATTATCATCAGGGATAATGTACTAATGGTGAAAGAATTTTTCAAATCGGTCCAGTAGCAAAGCCACAATCAAATCTTTCCTCTTTATAATATCATAGTTTAACATGACGTTATAAACCGAATTATTATTTAAATATTGTACGCCAAAATAAAAGACTAAAAGGTTGTTCGATAAAATTTCAATATAAAGACGTCTGATGTATCATATATAAACATATTTGTCAATTTAAATCACAAATAAGCATAAGTTGTTGAACTTTCACAGTTTTACATCTAAGCATTTTTAAACTAACCTAATAAAAATGTCCTTTTATGAGCTGCCATAAGTGAAATCCAATTTATCGATAGTGAAGGATAAAGACTACTAAGCAATGTCAAAGAGGGTCCCAAATATGAAGCAATTATAAAACTTTGTTCAAACCTACGCGAATCTACTGAATAACTAGTTAGTTTGGGGCTAGATGGCGCTGTGTGAAATGTCCACACATATTATTAATATTATTAGCTAGGGCGCGAATAAAACCTTAATTAATCCCAACAGATAAGCAAAATCAAAAGTAGTTCAGAAGCTTTTTTGGAAGTAAAAAGAAACCATTCCAAAATTTTCCAAGCCATTAACAACCAACCATTCCAAGATTACGTCCACTGGAAGAGTAGACTCTATGGAAAGACTCTCTTTTAATATAAAATTTTATAAAATAAAGTGAATCCGTAATTGGATGTAAGATCAAGTTTAAATAAAAAAAAAATAAAAAAAAAAAATGCCGATGATGTACTACTATGTAAATAGCTGCAATACCGTTACGAATGACGCATTATCTGTGGTGTGGTGGTTGAGCAGGTCAGCTCATAACCTAGAAGCGGCGGGTTCGATTCCCGCAACAGGACAAGTATTTGTACACAGAAAAAAAGCTCAAATACTTGTTCTGAGTCTGAGTGATGTGGGACCATGGTCCTTGTAGTTCTTGAGTCTCTAGATACAGGGTATCCTAGTTAGGGTTCAGGATCTATGTATGTGATTGTTGGGCGTTAATATTGTAATTATTTTTATCATTTTGGTCTTGTACATTTTATTAACTTAACGCCACTTGCAGTCGCGCGTTTAGCGTTAGTGTACCCGCAACGTCAAATGGGAAAAAATAGAGATAAAAACGAAGGGATTTTTGACAGCCCTTCCAATTTATGAAAGGGATCAAAGTTGTTATTTATTAGGGCGTAAATCGATAAGGGCTGGCATTAGAGCGTTTTCGCTCGCGTTCCCATAAAGAGTGTGCGAGTTTTGGATAATGTGTGGCTTTTCGCATAAAAGATTAGCTATATTTTATGGATCAAACTGTAATATAATAGCGTGTAGTTAGTATAAAACATGATTTTAATCGTTACAAACGAAGTAGAGCTTTATTATGGTATTTTCTTTTTCACTCCAGACTAAGCAAGGGACTAAATTAAGTTTAACGTGTGTGTATGTATCTGTCTGTGACATAGCAGCTTCGTAACGGCTGAGCTGTTTTTGATTTGTTTTTTATTGAAAGTTTACTTCAGTGTGTTTTAGCTGTAATTCAAGAAATGTCTGTTGAGTCATTTGAAGATCATTATTATCAGCTCTTTTCTAAGTAACAAAACGAATATCTAAGGACTTTTTTTTAAATTGTTCAATAAAGACGTTCACGTAATAATTCTCGCATTTAAACGATGTATTCTAATACTCCTTTTGATTGCTAAATTAAATAAATAAATAAATATGTGTGAACATTTCACACAGCGTCATCTAACCTCAAACTAAACATAGCTTGCACTATGGGAACCAGATAACTGATACAATACTTATATACTTTTTGTTTGTAAATACATACATAGAATACAATACAATACCCAGACACAGAGCAAACATCGATGTTCATCACACAAATGCTTATCCTGGGTGGGAATCGAACCCACAACCTGCAGTTCAGAGGGCAGGGATACTACCAACTGAGTTATTGGGCCAGTCAAAAATTAACCAGGGGCATTAAATCCATCATTTATAGTTCCAGTGGATTTTATATAAAAATGTTTACCAGTGAGTTTACGATTCTTTACAAAATATTAATTAACTAAAATAGGTGGATTTATTCACATAAAATTATATTTCTAGTAAATACTCCACCATAATATTAACCTAATTATACATAAACAAATTAAAATAAAATTATAAAACCATACATTTGCAAAGCTCAAAACTTAACTTTTACTTATTTATACATAAGTCATAAGTTAAGAGTGAACAGTTATCTTCTAGGCAAGTCCTATTTTAGACCACGTCATTACTTAACATCAGACGAGGCAGTAGTCAAATGATTTACCTACAACCAATTTAAAAAAAATGTGATTACTTACCATTCACGCACCAAATACTAGTTTATTGATTGACGGCTGCTTACCTGAAAAGATTTTTTAAAATTAATATAAAAAATAACGCTTCAGTAAATTTCTCAAACCTTTAAGCTTAAGCAATTTAAAATAATCTTAGAAAGTATATCTTTTTACTACGTTCTAGACCTAGGTAGGTCTTGGTAGCTTAAGTAGTCGTAGTCGTGTACTTTTTACTACATTCTGGAATTCTAGAAAGCAGTAAAAATATTTTAAAAAAAATTAAGAATTATTTAAATTATTGTTATAATAATAAATTTCAGCAATTCTTCATTTTTAGGATTAAACAATGTCCTACATATTGAATTGAATTTAACTACACACTAGCGTGGCCTGGTACGTGGATTGTGACGGAATCTACAGTGTTGTAACCTTCAAAGATGAGTACTACGTAAAACGTAAAAGGAGGAAACACAAACAACAATATCCGTAATATTTAAAATTAAACAACATAACATAACATAACATAACATAACATAACTCCCAACGATCACATACACAGATCCCGAACCCTAACCTGTATTTAGGAACCCAGGAACTACGTGGACCATGGTCCCACAAGACCCAAACTCAGAACAAATATTTGCAGTTTTTTTTCTGTATGCAAATACTTATACTGCCGCGGAAATCGAACTCGCCGCCTCCGGGCTATGAGCCGACATGCTCAATCACCACACCACAGAGGCTGTCGAACAAGGTCCATCAATTTATCTAGCATCTTGTACTGAAAGCGGCAAGGTGACAGCTCTCGTCAGATCGGTATCAGTTTTTCTATCAATCATGGTATTGACAGGTTGACGGCCGGTCAACGAGAAATTGAGTTAAGCTGGTAATGGTTTTATTAAATGGTAGTTTATTTAATGAATAGAAAGGTAATATTGGCATATAATAAAACTGTAATTTACGAAAAAAATACTAAAAGTTTTAAAGACCACAAGAATTTTCATAAAATACTAGCTGCGCCTGCGGTTTCATCCGCCTATAATAATTTTAATTTGCCGCTCAACACTCTTTAATTTTTCCTTTCATAAGAACCTTCTCAAAAAATCGAAAATTTTAGTGTTATAACGTAATGTAGTGCAGTGCAAGTAAGTGCTACCTACCTAAAAATAACACAAAAACCATATGTCTTCCTTAATATAGACAATAAGAGAAGTGTTATTACACATTCTTAGATAATTAAGTGTTTAGGAGATTAGGTTAAATGTACTTATTAGCCACATGGGTGGCTAGATTGTAATATTAGTAGAGTGTTCAAAAAAAGGTATTCTAGAAAAAATAAAATAATAATAAGAACCTTCTCGTGACAATAATAAACACAACAAATAAAGAATTAGCGAAATTGTTCCATCCGTTCACGCGTGATGCGATGATCAAGGGAAATAGAGATTCATTTATACATTTTTTTTTTGTGAAATTTATATGCAATACACTTTTTTATTGGTAAAAAAAGCAAAGCAGAACAAACAGTTCTGTCATTTTGTTATCCTTCTGCCTTTCACAGAACATAACTGACACTGAAACTAACTAGACGAATTTCAATAAAACTTAATATGGTTTTAGCTAATTTTTCGGAATGCCATCTGCTTCCTTTCGCCGTCCCATTCATTTATACTTTCCCCTATCTTTTCCTTCTCACTTTTTTCTTCCCTTGGACAGGGTTAGGGCGTAAAACTAATTAGCCCGTGCGAAGCCGGAGCGGGTGAGCAATGAGGAATAAAATACTAATCCATTTGTTAATTCATTTTAGTTCACAGCAACACCGCAGTCTAGGATACGCTAATATCACAAGAGACTTAATAGTACATGTACCGAAGGTTCACTCTGCAAAGTCACTTAAATAAATAGCGACTCTTACAATAACGTAATAAAGTGTAATTTAGCTCGCATAACGCTACACACGTATACCACAGATTCGAGCTATGATTGAATTTATGATTATGAAATTTAATAATAAGTGGCATGAGTCGTAGAGATTTTTCCAGCTCATATGGAAACATTATTAGCATCGTAATAGAAATAGAAGAGGGAAAGGGTCTTGTTTTTATCACTCCATCTTCCATCTCTTCGCCTGTTCTCCTATCGAGACAGAGTGGGAATAAATATTCCCACTCTGTCTCGTTAAAATATAAAAACAATAACATAAAAACTAACAATAATAATAATAATAGCACCAAACGATCACTTGCGTAGATCCTGGATCCTAACACGGACTCCCTAAGAATTAGACCTACTCTAACGAGTTTTTGCGCTTTTTTTGTGCACAAATACTTTTCCTATCATGGGGATCGAACCCGTCACCTCTAGGCTATGTACTAACCTGCTCAACCATCAGACCACAGAGACTGTCAAACCAACCGATATTATAAATTGTAACCAATGTTTTAAAAATGCTAGTAACCGTAAACACAGCTTAAAAAAAGTTCAAACATAGTTTAAAAAACTTCAAACATAGTTTAAAAAACTTCAAACACAGTTTAAAAAACCCACATTAAGTGACATGAAACGTTTTAAACACAAGCTCCTTTAGTGAACGTAAAACGAAATTTTTCAGCAAACTCCACTAAACGTTCCTCAAAACACCTTTATTATGTAAAACTTCTCCAAACTTCACCACTTCCAAAAAATTAACTCGAAAACAACGTTCAACAAACCACCGCCAGAAATTAACTTGTAACTGTAATTAACTCATGCAAGTTTACAAGGGAAGTTAAAAATTCTGAGCATCCCGCATCATTTATGGAAGCAGTATCGAGGCTTGCGACAGACCTTGAGAGTTTACTACCTTGTTAAAGGAGCTATGGCGTTTGATGGAGAAACTGGAGATGTTTTATTAATCTACTGACCTGATAGCTCAGTTGGTAATAACCTTGCCTTCTAAGCTGTTTGATTCCCACCTAGGACAAACATTTGTGTGATAAACATCGATGTTTGTTCCGTGTCTGGGTGTTATATATCACAAAAAGTATTTAAGTATCGTAACAGTTATCTGGTTCCCATAGTAAAAGCTTTGGGGCTAGATGGCGCTGTGTGAAATGTTCACGCATATTTATTACAATTGAAGGGGTGAGAACAAAAAGGGTTTAACTGATTTTCTTCACAAAATGACTTATGGGTATCGTTGGATTCAGCGTGAAATTATCTACAATAATACATTCTTAAAATACAGAAATGAGGCTTAAATCTCAAGACTTTGAGTCTAAAAACGGTTTATCTGTTACAGGAATACAGTTCGCTTAGCACAAAAACATTATAATAATAATAATAATAATTGTTTATTTCGGACACAAGATCCATATTGCCGCTTGAAAAAAATCACATCAAAATATGTAATGTAAATAATACATAAAAATAAAAACTACTAAATTAATTTGATACTTATTTTATTATATTACATTTTTACAGTAATTGTATGAATTAGTACTATATTTAGTATTTTAAAATAGAATTAAAACATTTCCAAGCAACTGAAACTTACATTAACCTTTTCTATCACCTTATAAGCACTCTACATTAAAATGACGCCGTTGAAGTTTAAAGTAAATTTTCTCGGAACTATCAATTTGACAGTTAAACCCTTTTACTGCAAGAAAAATGCAAAAAATGGGACAGGCTCAAGTTTTTAACCGACTTTAAAATGGAAGAGGTTTTATGTTCGACTGCATGTATTTCTTTTTATGCTTGTTCAACTATTTCTCTGAGTTTTCTGGATTGATTTCCCTATTTGTTTTTTATCATATTGATATTTGTAGTGATGGTATATGTCAATTTGGTGAACGTCTTCGAAGAAAGACAAAAGAATTAAAATAATAAATATAAATATTTGTGGACATTTCACACAGCGCCATCTAGCCCCAAACTAAGCAAAGCTTGTACTATGGGAACCGGATAACTGATACAATACTTAGATACTTTTTGTTTGTAAATACATACATAGAATACAATATGACACCCAGACACCGAACAAAAACCGATATTCATCACACAAATGTTTGTCCTGGGTGGGAATCGAACCCACAACCCACAGTTCAGAAGGCAGGTTTATTACCAGCTGAGCTATCGGGCCAGTCAATTGTTCAAATATTACATTAAAATAACTATAAATAATAATTAAAGATGAAATTAAGGTGAGGCGTACATAATAAATATAGTATAGTGGACGTTGCGTGTATCATATGACAGCCTCTGTTGTTGTGGTGGTTGAGCAGGTCGGCTCATAACCCGGAGGGGGCGGGTTCAAATCCCGCGGTATGACAAACATTTGTGCATAGAAAAAAAGCGCTAATCTTGTTTTCAGCTTAGGTAGTGTGGGACCATGGTCCTAGTAGTTCCTGGGTCTCACATACAGGGAATCTTAGTTAGGGTCCAAGATCTATTTGTGATCGTTGGGCGTCATTATTATGATTATTGTTGTTCTGAGTCTGGGTGTTGTGGGACCATGGTCTTCGTAGCTCCGGGGTCCCTAGACACAGGGAATCTTAGTAAGTATCCAGGATCGATGTATTTAACCGTTGGGCGCCATTATTATTATTATTACTACCTATATATAAAAACCCAAAAGTGAGCGTGCCTATATAAGACCAGTTAACTCTCCGTTCTTCTAGCGGCTGAAACTTGGGCAGTAAATTGCAAGAACGGCCTAAGTAGGAACACCTGTATACAAAGGGTTAAGTTCTGCGAATTTATTCGTACGGTTGGGAAGATTTAGCGTAGAATCGCACAGTATTTGTCTACTTAATCGAGAGATAACTCGATTGAATTTTATGGTCCCAAGGCTTTATTGAGATTTAGCGGTTTTAAAGTATTCTAAGGAAAGGCAGCGGTAGGTAGAAATTCTTTGTAGCTTGAGACGATTTCCTGCTGGGCGGTTACGTAACTCAACCGTTTTGAGAATCTCTCATTCAAATGAATCATACGTATCAAAAAATATTTCAATCATTAAACGAAATCCTATAGAATAAAATGTTTTAGAGCTGTTTAAACGTGAAAGGTATGAATGAAAGGTGTTTATGGATTTGACAATCTCAATGCGCAGCATAGTGTTTTAGAAAATTTCTAATAAATAAAAGCTATTATACCATAAATGAATATTTAAATGACAAAATTTAAGCATAGTATATAAAATAATAATTCATTTAATTTTAGTATAAAATAAGTAACCGCTCCTTTCTAATCTAATAAAATTTAATTTTGTATTCCTCTCTTCTAATGTTGCCCGACAGGGTCCACGATGAACTGTTATTTAACTACCTACACCTGTACAACATTGTGGAATGCAAATAAAAATTGAAATTGAAAATTTTATAAAAAGTGGTTATGGTGTGATTTTTTTTTGTTTCATTACTATATCAGTCAATTTTATTATAATCTTTAAAATTTCCTAAACGTCAAAAAATCTTTTAACCACCAATTTGGAAGGTATTCTTCAAACGGCATCTATTTGGATAGCATCCTTTTTTATGTATGATATATGAATATGCCCAACTTTTGAATGCAAATCTATGTTCCATATTTTCTACATAATTTACTTGGTGGTAGGACTTTTCTACAAAGTTCGTCTAGGTAGGTACCACTGCTTTGCCAGTTATTCTGCCGCCAAACAATAGTGTTTCAGTTTGAAGGGCACTGCAGCTAGTGAAATTTTTGGGCAATGAGACTTTATGATCTGATCTTAGTCTAGTTATCTCATTACTAGACTGTACTGATGTCTCAGGATGATGTTTGCAGTGTAGTTTTACGTAAAACTTTACATTAGAGTTCCTAGTGACACTGCAACTGTTATGGGGGGACGTGTCGCTTATCATCGGGTGAACGACTGGCTCATTACGTCATTCATTATCATTAAAAAAAAAACATTTGTATCATACCATTCCCACAAACTACGGAACTTGGTTATTAATTTAATTTCATTAATCTTTTTTTTTCAAACTTGATTTAGCACGACTCTTAACTTAAAAAATAAACTTAAGTATGTATATTTTTGTATGTTAGAACTTAATTTTTATGTTTGTTTCTAGCGCTCTAGCGTCTAGAGATAGCGTTATTTTTGTTAGCTATAAACGCAAGTTAGGTTTACATCCAGAAGGAAATATGTCCACCGCATGATTTTAGTAATTAAGGTTAGTTTTTTAAAGTATCTTAAGTAACATATTCCCAGATTTGTAAACTTTCAATTAAAAAAAAAAACTCAAAAAATGAATACAAATATTCATTTTTTAAGTTCCGTAGTTTGTGGGAATGGTATGATACAAATGTTTTTTAGGAAACCAAATAAAAAACCGGCCAAATGTTCCGCATGGAGAGTTCCGTACAGGCAATTTTTTTCCGCGTCTAACTAAAATAGTCCGAGTTCACTTTTCCTAAAGTACCTAAATGATATTTTGAAGGCTACTTTGCCCATTTACGTGCCTAATTTAAAGAGGTAGTTTAAACTGGATCACAGACAATAACTTCACAAGTTTGCGAACTATGTATGCAAATTCATACGTATGTAGGCAAGCATTATAAGCCCTGTACACAACATTATCAAAGTTTAGTCGCAGTATAAACAGTGCTCTAAGTTCCTAGGTTATGTTTCATTTAACTTACGCACACACACTTAATATTGGCGCCATGATAGCCACACAAGAGAACGGGCCCGTATAAAAGTGATCGTAAAAATAAAATCACCCTTGTTCAAATGCTCTTTAAACTCATATAAAAATTTGAAAGTATAAAGAAATATGGCTGGGTGTCTACCATCTACAGATACCTTAAAACTGCAGTCAAATTTTCAATTTAAATTTTAGTTAAGAAGCAATGGTGTCGACTCTGTGTTGCATTTTCTTCGTTCTTTTCATTTCAACAACACAATGCCTTCATTAGAAGAGTACCACTGTACTTTAAATTTAGTTTAATTAGAGAATGCGGGATAGGATAGGATATCTATACATATACAATTCAAAGTCCTGACTGATTGACTGACTTATATATCAACGTTCAGCATAAACCGCTGGTTCTAGAGACTTGAAATTTTGAGGGTGTGTTTTTTGTAAAGTGTAGGTATCCATTAAGAAAGGGTTTTAAAATTCCATCCTTAAAAGGGTGAAATGGGTGGTTGAATTATCCATGAAAAAAATTCTTCGTTTCCTATAGACCACGCGGGCGAAGCCGCGGGCAGAAACTAGTTAAAAATAACTTCCGTGAAGTGACGCCCGAGTCAATTGAAAGATACCAGAGTTAATTTTATACAGCAGTAACTTTAACAGGGTTCGTGGTGCAGGCCTTAGTCAAGTGTAATTAGATTCCGAAAAGGCGTAAGTTTAGATACTGCCCGTCACCCCAATTAAAGTTTAACAACTGTGAGCACACGCTAACACAATCTCGCACCACGTGTTAATAGACAAGTTTGTCATGTCGCGTCCAAATAATTTTGTAATACAAGACTTGGTGATTCGTCACACCCTTACGTTGTTAGTGTACCCCAAGTCCGCACTAAGCGTTTTGCTGACTCATTTATAGTCCGAACGGCCAAGGAATGGAATGCTCTCCCAAAAACTGTTTCGTTCAAGGTATAACCTAGGTCTTTTTAAGTCACGAGTGAATGGGCATCTCATGGGCAAGTGTGCTCCACCTTAGACAACTTCGTCACTTACCATCAGGTGAGCTGTTGTCAAACGCATGCCAATTTTATCATAAAAAAAAAAAAAAAAAAAAAATTGTGACGTAGTACTGAGTACTCTACCCTGACTCCGTCGAGTGGTAGTAACTTACGATGCCGTTTTCATTGAACAAATATGCATAACGAGCTTTTACCCGCAGCTTCGCCCGCGGTTTGGCCTATGGGAAAATAATTCCACCACCCATTTCACCCTCTTAAGGGTGGAATTTCGAAAAATCCTTTCTTAGCGGATGCCTACGTCATAACATCTACCTGCATGGCAAATTTCAGCCCAATCCGTCCAGTGGTTTGGGCTGTGCGTTATATATGTTTATATACCTTTGAGTTATATATGTTTAGATGATATTTATGTTCTTAAATAAATAAATAAATAACGCCCAACGATCACATACATAGACCCCTAATTAGGATTCCCTATGTCTAGGGACCCAGGAACTATTATGGGACCACAACACCCAGACTCAGAACAAGTATTAGCGCTTTTTTTTCTGTGCACAAATACTTGTCCTGTCCCTACTTGCGCCACAGAGGATGATCGAATGATGTTCGCTGGGGCCATCACATTTCGGAATAGTTTCACAACGCAGTACTAACTTTCTGAACTTAGGTTATGATTATAATTTCCATCAAGGACAAACATTTGTGTCATGAACGTATTTGTTATGTGTCTGGGTACATTTCTAAGTATTTATTTGCAAACAAAAAAGTATAATAATAATAATGACGCCCAACGATCACATAAGTACATAGATTCCTAGACCCTTACTAGGGTTCCCTGTATCTACACACCGTACACCGAAGCCCAAAACTAAGCTACAGATTCCTCCAATACAAAGGTTGTCTGGAAGAGATCGTTCTAAGCGATAAGACCGCCTATTGTACTAGTACGAGCTAATTATGTAAGTTTTTCTTGTTGTAAAATGGCTTTTTTTTACGGTGTACAATAAAATGTTGATCTATCTATCTAGGGATACAAGAACTACGAGAACCATGGTTCCACAACACCCAGATACATAACAAATTTTTGGGCTTTTTTGTGCACAAATACTGCTGCTGCAGGAATTAAACCCTCCACTTCCGGGTTATCAGCCGTCTTGCTCAACCACCACACTACAGGCTATAAACAGGCTGTTAGTATGTATGTATTCTATGTTCCCATAGTATAAGGTTTGATTAGTTTGACGGGCGCTGTGTGAAATGTTACATAAATTTATTGGAAGGAAAGACTGCGGATACAACATTTTGTGACTTAAATCTTAAATCCTTCCTTTTTCTCACATTATCCTCGCGACATAAATCTGTCAAGCAACAAACCAGGGTTTTGAGTGCGTTCTTAAATTACTTAATAATCGTGAGCGCTTTTTTCCCGCAAAAGAACATTTCCCCGAAGGGCGGGAAAAATTACCGCGCGCCATGGGAATGTGACGGGGATATAATTCCCGGGGTTTATTGGGATTTATGAATCGGAATACTTTTGGAATGTCGCACGAGTCTGTTTGCGAGATGGGATTTAGACATTTATGTTGTGTTGTGAAATAAATATCTTTATGTAAATGTAACCTTGGGTCCGTGGGGCCGGGAGCACATCGCGTATTCAAAAGTTTATCAGAGCGCTTGATCGATGCTACGCGTGACCGAAATGCTGGCACTTATTTGGCACAACGAATCAGCATTGCAATTCAACGGGGCAATGTTGCCAGTATCTTGGGTACGCTACCTACTGGTAGTGGGTTGGAGCATTTGGACTGTCTAGATCATCGCGGCCAGTATATACTTCTTTTTTGTAGTAGTTAGTGTTAAGTATTAGTTATTTTAATTTAATTCTTTTAGTTACAAAATGACATGAAGAGCTAGTCGCTCGCCTGATGTTAAGCGACACGACTGTCCATATCAGTTGCAGTGACATTCGAAACTTTAAAAATAGTTTCACGTGACACTGCACTGCGCACGTCATTCTGAGACATCAGCACAGTCTAGCAATAAGATTACTAGACTGTGAGATTAAGTCACAAAATCTCATTTACCCAGTAATTTCACTAGCTACAGTGCCCTTCCTTTCAGTATCATTGTAGTATTTAGTTGAATGTAAATGTGATATTGGTATAATATATGTGCTTTTTTTTTCTTAAGTTCCCGTCTATAGCTAAATTAAACAATTATAATATTATCAGATGCACGGAAATACATCCGTGTATGGTGGGCATTTCTCCAATCCGCACAAAGCGTGTAGCTTCAACATTTATTGCGCGGACGGAAAAGGAATGGATAGACTTACCAGTGTCGGTTTTCTGAAAAATATAATCTGGGAGTATACAAAGAAAAAGTGAACCGGTATCTTCTAAGCAAGGATGTTCCATCGTCGAACGTGCCATCACTTACCATTAGATGAGGCAGTGGTCAAAGTCAAAGTCAAAAGATTTATTGCAAATAGGCAAATTTTAGCACTTTTACAAGTCTAAATTATATTAGGTACTTAAAATTAAGTTATTTCGCTAAGCATATAAAATTACAAAGTGCTTATTGTCAATTAATATATAGCAAGCCCATTACAATATATGAGTTTGAAAAAAAGCAGTTCTCTTTCTCACTACTGGTGCAAGCAATCCGGCACAAGCAGAATAGAAAACTTTAATAAGAAACTTTAAGAAGTCAAATGCAAGCACTTTGAAAGGTAAAAAAATGAGTGCTTTAGACCACACGACTGAAGTAAAACTTCTTTAGTTTAGCTCCATCTATCGGCTGATATAACTTTGTTTTTGCTTTGTTTAATGTTAATGTCGCCATCTTGACTATTATAAATTGTCATTTAAGAACACACCAATATGTTAATACAATTTTTTACCTTGTTATTTTGACAATGGAGATCTACGTGAACCAATTTGAACTTCCGTTTGCTTGCATTCATCGGCTTACTTCCTAGTCAAGCGTGCGTAAGAAGTTGTACTTCAAAAATTTTTAGGCAGGGTTTTTTTTATGTTAGTCAATGTTGTGACGAGCTAGTCGTTCACCTGATGTTAAGCGACACGGCTGCCCATAACAGAACAGTGTCACTCGGAACTCCAAAATATAAAGTTTCGCATGACACTGCACTGCGCACATCATCCTGAGACATCAGCACAGTCTGGTAATAATATTACTCGACTGTGATATTAGATCATAAAGTCTCATTTGCCCAGTAATTTCACTAGCTACAGTGCCCTTCAAACCGGAACACAGTAGTGCTTGCACACTACTGCTTGGCGGCAGAATAACAGGCAAAGTGGTGGTACCTACCTAGACGAACTTTGCAGAAAAGTCCTACCACCTAGTAAAGTAGTAGTAGGGTTTTCAATAATCAGATAAAAATTATATAATGTGAAAGAAAAACGGAACGCGCAAACTTGAACCGTATTGGCAGGGGTGGTAGAAGCACTCGTCCAAAATTATTAATGTCATGGGTGTAAAATACGTTCGTGTAAATTTATGTGGTGATTCTGGGCCAAAGTCATATAAACTTATTGTTTATTTGTCGTGATTTGATTTCCATTTCACAATTTAGTGTTTCGAGCATATTTAAACACAGTATTGGGTCATTTAAACCCTCCAATAGGTTTATTTTAATTTAGCTACATAATAGAGGCCTATCCTAAGTTAATACTTGAAGCTAGATGACGCTGACTTTTTATAATTTACAAATAAATTGTGGACAATTCACATAGCGCCATCTAGTCCCATACTAAGCAAAACGTGTACTATGAGAACCAAATAACTGATACAATACTAATATACTTTTTGTTTGTAAAAACAAACATAAAGTACAATATAAATAATAATTTTAGAATATTATACTAGGTGGTAGGACTTTACTGCAAAGTTCGTCTAAGTAGGTACCACCGCTTTGCCAGTTATTCTGCCGGAAAGCAGTAGTGCGCAAGCACTGCTGTGTTCCGGTTTGAAGGGCATTGTAGCTAGTGAAATTACTGGGCAAATGGGACTTTATGATCTGATCTCACAGTTTAGTAATCTTATTACCAGATTGTGCTGATGTCTCTGGTTGACGTGCGCAGTGCAGTGTCACGCGAAACTATACCTTAGAGTTCCGAGTGACACAGCAGCTGATATGGGCAGCCGTGTCGTTTAACATCAGGCGAACGGCTAGCTCATCATGTCATTCCTTAACAAAAAAAAATTGTGGACATTTCACAATTTTGCAATAGCTTAATATTATACGTATCTCCTTTTTTTAAATATGTGGACAAATCACACAGCGCCATCTAGCCCCAAACTAAGCAAAGCTTGTATGTACTATGGGAACCAGATAACTGATACAATACTTCGATTTTTTTGTTTGTAAACACATACATAGAATACAATAAAACACCCAGACACAGAATAATGATAGATGCTCATCACACAAATGTTTATCCTGGGTGGGAATCGAACCCACAACTTATAGTTCAGAAGACAGACCTACTACCAACTAAACTACCAGGCCAGGCAAATAACATTAATGTAGTTGGCATACTGTAATTAAATGCATTTAATTATGGCTAACTCCAACTAATTAACTCATTTTACATACCTAACACGTATGTACATATATTAAACAAGACATGTGTACTCAGCAAAATACATATGTTCTGTGTAATATCCGGTTCGATCCGGATACTGCTAATTAAATCCGGGACACCTGCAACATGAGGACGCGAAGAGATCGGATTATTTGTATTACGACGTTTTATAATAATAATAATAACGCCCAACTATCATATACCTATGTATACCTTTTTTTGAGAGGGGGAAATGCCCTCGCACTTCCACGAGGGTGGTGGCAGGGCGTATTTGGGACTCGAACCCACTACCGTACCGGGGCGAGAAGGTGTGGCGTTAGCAGGCCAGCTATCTCGCCCCTGAAACATACTCTTACATAGACCATTCACTGTAAAGTTTTTTGTAGCTTCTTCTTTACAGTTCTAATCGAAGCTTCGGATCAAAGTTTTCAATTCTGCATTGTGCCGGATTGCTTGCACCAGTAGTGAGAAAGAGAACTGCTTTTTTTTCAAACTCATATATTGTAATGGGCTTGCTATATTATTTGACAATAAGCACTTTGTAATTTTATATGCTTAGTGAAATAACTTAATTTTAAGTACCTTATATAATTTTGACTTGTAAAAGTGCTAAAATTAGCCTATTTGCAATAAATCTTTTGACTTTGACTTTGACTTTGACCTTGGACTTTAACTAAGATTATTTGTATCTATGGACTTAGGAACTACAAGGACCATGGTCTCACAACACCCAGACATGAACAAGTACTTGCGTTTTTTTTCTATGCCCAAATACTTGTCTAGCCGCAGGAATCAAACCCGCCACCTCCGGGCTATAACCCGACCTGCTCAACCACCACACCACAGAGGCTGTCATATTCCAAATAACATCATTATAATGCTATATACTACTCGTACTATATAGTATATTAGTATAGTGTACTAGTAAATAAGCAATAGTTATTTTTTGTATGTAACTATTAAATTAATTACTTAATATTACCTTTATAACATAGTAGACTTTTATTCAAACGAATTATTATGCTGTGGACTTTATATTGATGGTGAACTGCCGCCTGCACCACACCTAACGCTTTTCCAGGAGACAGGGCTGCTTTAAAACTATATAATATTTATTTTTTATGTTTTTTTTTATGTTAGTGAATGATATGACGAGCTAGTAGTTCACCTGATATTAAGCGACACGGCTGCCTATAATATATACATAGACAGCCTCTGTGGTGTGGTGGTTGAGCAGGTTGGCTCATAGCCCGGAGGCGGCGGGTTTGATTCCCGCGGCAAGACAAGTATTTGTGTCCAAAAAAAAATAAAAGCGCAAATACTTGCTCTGAGTCTGGGTGGCATGGTCCTCGTAGTTCCTGGGTCCAGACACAGGGAATCCTAGTTAGGGTCCAGGATCTATGTATGTGATCGTTGGGCGTTATTATTATTATTATTATTATTATAAAAGAACAGTGTCACTCGGAACTCGAAAACATAAAGTTTCGCGTGACACTGCACGGCGCACGTCATCCTGAGACATCAGCACAGTCTGGTAATAAGATTACTCAACTGTGAGATCAGATGATAAAGTCTCCTTTGCCCAGTAACTTCACTAGCTACAGTGTTCTTCAAACCGGAACACAGTAGTGCTTGCACACTACTGCTTGGCGGCAGAATATAATGTATATTAAGGTCAAAGAAAGGTATTTTTCATTGTCGTTTTCATTTTTAAATAGTATGAGAGCTAACGACAAAACTACTTCCAGGGAAATACTCAAAGTTACTCCTTAAAAGTGTCGCAAAATGAAAATAGAAATAATAAAAACATGATATTAAAGCTTATATATTATAAGACGGAGAGAGATAGATTGTCTGCAAAGTTTCAGGGACATGTGTCACCTTAAGTATGCGAGTTAAATATTGTTCCAATCATAAGTTGCTGGGAGTGTTTAATGGTATTTTTGCCTTTGAAAATGATTTGGAAGAAAATAGCTGGTTTTTTGTTTGTGAACTTGCGTCATCGTCACCGAATGCTTTCCATGAGCTATATGTATACCTACTGTGAATATATGTGTACTTTTAGGGTGAACAAAAAGCGAGAAACTCACGTCATCGTCACCGAACGCTTTCCATGAGCTATATATATACCGTGTATATATGTGTACTTTTAGAGTAAACAAAAAGCGTGAAACTCGCGTCATCGTCACCGAACAATTCCCACGAGCTATATACTGTATACACCACTCTCACACTCCCCAAATCAAGCATGCGTAAAGAATCTTTAATAATACTTTTAGAAGTATATTAATAAAAATACCGTTTAACCCTGGCTTGTCATTACTGTAGAAGAGATTAATACGACACAGGGGAATGATTGTAATTGATTTATCTGCCTACCTTCATACACAGTCCCTTGTCAAAAACCCCGCGCTGTTTGCAAGCTTTTCAGACTTGGAATTAATTCGTAGATTTTTTAATGAACAAATTAATTGGACTAATTGTTTGTTTTGCGATAATGAGCTCTTGGAACTGCCTTAATATTTCATTATATCACTGAAAACGTAGATAAAATCTATTATTTACGTATAGTTCTAGAATAGGCTAGAAATCTCATAATAATTGGCAGCCTCTGTGGTGCGGTGGTTAAGCAGGTTGGCTCATAACCTAGAGGTGGCGGGTTCGATTCCCGTGACCGGACAAGTATTTGCGCAACAAAAGTTCAAATACTTGTTCCGCATCTGAATGTTGTAGGACCATGGTCCTCGTAGTTCCTGGGTCCCTAGATACAGGCAATCTTATTTAGGATCCATGATCTATGTATGTGATCGTTAGGCGTTATTTCATTATTTATTACAATGCACTGATGTCTTAGAATAACGCGCGCGATCCAGTGTGTATAACATAAGCTATACAAGTAATTTTATAATTATGTATTAGTTTTTCTTCTTCTTCTTATTTAAGAGTCCAGCTCTTGTCGGTGGAGTAATCGCCATCGTTCTCGGTCTTTAGTTTTTATTTAACTGTAAATATGTGTCATGGTAACTTGGGTATTTTTAAGTCAAGAGTGAATGGGCACCTCATGGGCAAGCGTGCTCCACCTTGGACAACTTCGTCACTTACCATCAGGTGAGTTGTTGTCAAACGTATGCCCATTTTACCATAAAAAAGGTATATTTTGTTTAATTTTATTTCCTTTTAAATTTTTCTTGACGATTCGGGATATTCATTTTCTACCAATTCTTTTGATCCAAAAGTTGTCTGAGAAAGATTGCTGTCAACGATAAACCACCCATTATTACAATATGTTTTATTAAGTTTGGTAAGACAACAACGGCTTCTATATTTATGTCTATCTCTACGTATTTTACTAGTACATATTTGTGATCACATAATGTGTGTGTTACATAAATATTTAGATTATTTAAAGGTATTTTCACACGGTACTTTATCGGGTACTATGACGTCACGCATGGCCGAAACCAAATTAAATTCCGAACAAGATACCCGCGTCGGAATGAGCTCCCGATTTATTTGGTAAAGCCCCACCTTTACCGACCTTTTTGAATTATGTCGTGATATTTTCGACTAGTTTTATTCCGTGATTTTGTCTGCAAGTTGCCGTTGCACTGTTAGTTTGATATACAATACAAACTCTTTATTGCATACCACATGCTTAATTAATTTTACATAATAACTTATAGTAGGTGATATAATGGGCAGCCTTATCACTAAAAGCGATCTCTTCCAGACAACCTTTGGATGGACAGTATTTGACTATAATGGAAGCAGACGGTGGCGTACAATGTAATCATATTTTTATTTTATTGTGCCAATTACGTAATTATAACAGGCAATAAAACAAAAATATTTTTTTTTAAATTAAAAACTATAATGTTTAATGAAAGCTTCTAAAAGACTACCAAATGCTCCTAAATTACGACACTACTAGTATTTACTTTTATGATTTTTATAGCAATACCACGTTGTTAGCGTAATCTATAACTTGATTTTCAATCACAGAGAAAATGCCGTACTTGATTCATATTTTTCTTTACGTTAAAAAATTATCTAGTTGTTGTTTACAAAAAAAAATCAACACTGACATCAAAGTTGGATTACGAGAAATACTTTTCCGTTGTTTTCGCTTTGTTTAAGTAGAATACAGGGAAAACTAGCTCAGTTCTGGTACGTGCCCCATACCGTAGCATGAGCACATACATTTTGAGTGGCCTGATAACTCAGTTGGTATTATCCCTGACTTCTGAACTGTAGGTTGTGGGTTCGATTCTCACCCAGGACAAATATTTGTGTGATGAACATCGAAGTCTATTCTGTGTCTCCATGTCATATTTTACTAGTGGCGCCCCGCGGTTTCACCCGCGAATAAAAAGTAATTTAATTATTTGCTCATCCCACGGGAGCATTTCACTTTCCTGGGTTAATATGTAACCTATATGCTAGTCCAGTGTATAAGCTATCTTGGTACCGAATTTCATCTAAATTCATTGAGCCGTTTGAGCGTGAAGGCGTAACAAACATACACACAAACACACATACACACATACAAACTTTCGCCTTTATAATTATATATTTATATTATATCCATATATTAGTGTGATAAGTGTGATGTGATATGTGTGATTCTATGTATGTATTTACAAACAAACCATCATAAGTGTACCTGCGTAATGTTCTGTGTACTTACATGAATAAATGAATTGAATTAAATTAAATTGAGTTATGGATAAGCGTGACCCTTGACATTAGGTGAATGACTAGCTAGTATATTAGTTTACATTAAAAACATTCTCAACATACAAACCAACATTCCCTCTACAGTTACATTAGAATACCCAAAACCCACTTCCCCAACCTTTTTGAATTATGTCGTGTTATTTTTAATACCTATTCTGTATGTACCTTTGTCCAGGAGAATGACACTTAATTGTGTCTCCGAGGGCGATTCTAATTTATTCTGATTGAGAAATGAAAATACAATTTAATTAAGCCGGTTATAGGAAGCTTTTAGCGCGTGGATACTCGGACCTTAATGGAGACGGAATGGGACTTGGATAAATATCAGAGGATATTATTGTCATGATTTTGAATTCGGAACGCATAGGTATTTGGGCTAGTGTATCTGAGTGACCTTTGTGATATTCATACCGATGCCCTATGTTCTAATCACATTTGACCCTGCACCCAATAATGCCGAAGGATCACATACCCTGGGTCCCTAGACACAGGGAATCCTAGTTAGGGTCCAGGATCTATGTATATGATTGAAAACCCCAGAAAACCATTCAAAAAAGACAATCAGGGAATACAAAACTAGCAAAAACTAGTTTTAGTGTTTTTCAATCAAACGCAGTCACAGTTTGAATAAATAAACCCACTGGAGTCGTGACCAATTCCCATTGTTGAAAAGCTTGTTTTATCAAATAGCTGCCCGGAAATGTGCAAGAGATTCGCAACTTTATTGAACTCGAAATATAGTTTAGAATCCAGGGTTTGGTGCGTTAACCTTCTGTTGATTGGCGTGTGTGTGAATGTGAGAGATTCTGTGACAGTTTTGATAACACAGCCATATTCTTCTCACAATAATATCACTCACTCACTATTTATTTATACTTTAGCATAAAATAATGTACAAGGAAAGCTTAATACTATGAAGCATTATCTACCAGTCAAACTATGTTATGTACTCAGAATGATCTCACTCATAGTTTTTCTCTAAGTATTGTTTTGCGCTTTGATTACATCTACACATATAAAATTCAAAGTCCTGACTGACTGGGCCTAGAGACTTGAAATATAGAGGGTGTGTTTTTTGTAAAGTGTAGGTATCCACTAAGAAAGAGTTTTTCGAAATTCCACCCATGTGAGGGTGAAATGCGTGGTTGAATTATTTTCCTACAGGCCACGCGGGCGAAGCCGCAGGCAGAAGCTAGTAACAAATATATACTGAAGTGTCCCGCTGTTTCACCAGTAATTTACCCATACATGATTTCTTCATTTTTTCGGGTTTTCAAAATTCAAATCCAAATCGTCACAGGCATGATGGCACGAAAGCCATACAAACAAACTGATAATGTTTCATTATATTAATATTTTTTTATGTTTAGGAATGACATGACGAGCTAGTGGTTTGCCTGATGTTAAGCGACACGGCTGTTTATCAGTTGAAGTGTCACTCGGAACTAAAGTATAGAGTTTCGCGTGACACCGCATTTTGCACGTCATCCTGAGACAACAGCACAGTCTAGTAATAAGATCACTAAACTCTAACAGCCTTATTAATAAACGGGTATTAGTCTCGGATTAGTTACTTCAACTTTTGTCCTTTTTTTGCCACTGGAATATTTAGCTGGATCGAAAGAGACAAAAGATGGTGTAACTAGTCTAAAGCTAGTTCGTGTTTATTAATAAGGCTGTAAAATTGGGTCATAAGGCATGGGGTGGTAATAATTCACCCAGTTAATTCAGTAACTACAGTGCCCTTAAAACTGGAACCAAGTAGTGATTGCACAGCACTGCTTGGTGGCAGAATAACTGGCAAAGCGGTGGTATCTACCGAACGACGAACAATGCAGAAAAGTTTTACCACCTAGTTCTATATTAGTAAGAATAAATATTCAAAATCAATAAAAGTACGAATTGATATAATATCAAGTAGTTTAACTGCTCATTTTATTCTTGGTGAACATATTTCACAGAAAAAAGTGCAAATACATGTTTTGAATCTGAGTGTTGTGGGACCATAGTCGTCGTAGTTCCTGGGTAAGTAAAGTACCTAGACACAGGGAATCCTAGTCAGGGTCCAAGATATATGTATGTAATCGTGTGGGAAACCTTTGTGCGTTATTAATATTATTCTATATTTCAAATTACTGGAACTACAGAAAATTAAAACTAAAAAATTAATGACAAAAAAAAACATTACTTACTTAGTAAAAATAGACATTGGTGTCGATTCTGTGTCGCATTCTCTAAAGCTAAACGAAATTAACATATTTCCGTCTTTTTCATTTCCCCTTTATCAGAAGAGTACCGCCATACTTTAAGCTTACTTTACTTTCAGAGAATGCGACACAGAATCGACACCATTATTCAACTTATTATATCATGCCTCCAGCTAAAAGGTGCACCTCAAAAAGTATGACGCCGAAACAATATTTCTCCAAAAATTCGCAGCTTCAGTGTAAAATTCCCCATTTCGGGGAATAGCATTAAAATCGACGCGGCTCCAACGTCCGTGATACCATGATGCAATTATGCACCGATATTGCCCCGGGTCCAAATCCATTAGCCATAATTTCAGCGGTACGGTCCGCAAAAGGAACGCTGATGATTTATAATTTAACATAATTATGGGAAATTGCGATGACCCTGAACGTACGCTAAAAGCTCTCTTGTTAAGTAGACATTAATGAGTCCCTGACGCATTATTAAACTTGAAAATAATAATTTTAGATGAAAGAATTTGATGTATTAGATGAAATTACTAATTAATTTTTCATCATTTAAGCAATTTTAAAAGTGATCTCATATTTTGATTTAATCAAAGTACCACAAAAACATCATCGAAATGAAAAGAAATTGTTGTAAAGTCATCAAAATGTCATATTTTATTAAATAAGCGCCATAATTATAAATAAAAAAACGAGTATGCTTTAGACCACGCGACTGAAATAAAACTTCTTTGAGTTTTTTTTTGCTTTTTTTTATGTTAATGTCGCCATTAACAGTTATAAATAGTCATTTTACCGAAACACTTATACAAATTTTATTATACACCAATATCTATAGTACCATAACTTATATAAAAATATATACCATTAATTATATAAATTATATACCAATATAATTATACAAATTTTAAGTAATTTTATCTTTGTTATGTTGACAATAGAGATTTACCAATAACTTTCAACTTCCGTTCATCTCGTTACGCATGCACCAGCTTACTTCCCAAGTCAAGCGTGCGTAAAGAAGTTTTACTTTATAAATTTAAATAAATCGTTTTGGTGCGATAGCGAAAATATGTTACTGCGGGAAACTCAGACCACTCTTGCCTAAAGAAGATGAAAAACGTGAATCAAAAAGTATATTCCTTCAAATCATCACTATCACAGACGGTGACTTTTACAATGCTTAATCGATTAGAAGATGTATCAAAAATTAATACCACTAGTAATTGTAACACTAGTTTACTAGGTGGTAGGACTTTTCTGCAAAGTTTGTCTAGGTAGGTACCGTCACCACCGCTTTGCCAGTTATTCTGACACCAAGCAGTAGTGCGCAAGCACTACTGTGTTCTGGTTTGAAGGGCACTGTAGCTGGTAAAATAACTGGGTGAATGAGACTTTATGATCTAATCTCACAGTCTAGTAAAGTTATTGCTAGACTATGCTAATGTCTCAGAATGACGTGCGCAGTGCAGTGTCATGCGAAACTATACAGTCACAAGTGTCACTGCAACTGATATGGGCAGCCGTGTCGCTTAATATCAGGCGAGCGACTAGCTCGTCGTGTCATTTCATAACATAAAAAATAGTTATTAAAAAATCTAATATAAGTATTATAATATTAACGCCTAACGATCACATACATAGATCATGCACCCTAACTAGGATTCCCTGTATCTAGAGACCCGGGAACTACAGTCCGTATTACAAAACGATGCTCAGTCATCGATCGGTGCTCAAGCAGAGATTTCATTCATAAAGTGATCAATTAGTGAATTAAATCTCTGCTTGAGCACCGATCGATAACTGTGCATATTTCTGTAATACGGCCCTACAAGTCCCAGATCCAGACTCAGAATAAGTACTTGCGCTTTTTTTCTGTGCACAAACACTTATCCTACAGCGGGAATCGAACTCACCACCTTCGGGCTATAAGCCGACTACTATTGCTATACATAAACCAAATACACAAACATAAACTTACATTTGTATATATTAAGGAAACAGTTAAGATTTATATCGGAGTCGAACCAGAGATAAAAAAAGAGCAATTTTATTAATGTAAATTAACCTAAAACCAAATTTTATCGTATTTTTTTAAACTTTGTTCAAGTCGTGAGGCGATGAAGCAAGCAAATTATGAACATTAACAGGCATTTCGTCTAATCGCGGGCTATTAGCTCTATTGTGGCTATTACAGGTAATGACTTATTCAGCTGCTCGGTACAGTGAGCAAAAAAGATAAAAAACAAACACGATCATGTGATAAAGTATTTATAAAGTTAACTAGAACAGAGGCCTTACCGCGTAAGTCTGGTGGAGATCGTAATCGTGTTCTCTCTTGCTCGCACTCGTGGACTTGTTAATTGGCGCGTGCAGGATGGCAGGCGAAGCCGATTCCCAGAACGGTTACGCGGTAGGGGTACAGGTCGCTTATAAGACTATAAACACCACATAGCAGTCACCCATCCATGACGTGGCCGCAACAAAGGTTATTTAACTTTATCAATCGGTTAACTAGCAGTTTCTACTCGATCAGTAAAGTTAAACAACGTTTCCGGTCACTTACTACTTGGATGGGTGACCGCCTCAACGTGTTCCCGCCCGGTCATGCTGTAAAGGTTTTTTTATGTTAAGGGATGATGTGACGATCTAACTTTTCACAAGATGTTAAGCGACACGGCTGACCATATCAGTTGCAGTATCAATCGGAACTCTAAAGTAAAGAGTTTCGCGTGACACTGTACCGCGCTCGTCAACCTGAGACATCAGCATCAGTAATAAGATTACTAGGTTATGAGATCATATCGTAAAGTCTTATTTGCCTAGTGATTTCACTAGCTACAATTCCCTTCAAACCGGAACACAGTAGTGCTTCCGCACAACTGCTTGGCGGTAGTATAACTAGCAAAGCGGTGATACCTACCTAGACGAACTTAGCAGAAAAGTCTTACCACCTAGTTTAGTTACAAACAAATTTAAAATCAAGATATGTTTAAGTTCAAGATTAAAATAATTATTACATTCACCTTTTTTCATATTCATCATTTCATATATTTTTCGTGCGTCATCCATCCAAAACGTTGCCACTGTTGAAAAAGGCCGGGTACAAGGCCGAGTGGGATTTGAACCAGAGTGCTTCGGTTTGAAAGTCACACGAGTTACCATTGAGCCATAATCGCTTTTGAAACAATTTTATACATATAAATTTCACTCGGTTAAACTTTTTCTGTCGACGCTACTGTGCTATTTTGTGCAATGAATGGTGAATTATTTGGGCGTTTCATTGCTTCTAATTGCACGCGGTTACTCGCAAGTGCCTATAAGCCGATCACAGTAATAATTATGTAATAATGTCCGACCGACCCGATAGCTCAGTTGGTAGTAACCCTGCCTTCTGAGCTGTAGGTTGTGGGTTCGATTCCCACCCAAGAAAACATTTGTGCGATGAACATAGGTGTTTATTCTGTTTCTGGGTGTTATATTGTATTCTATGTGTGTACTCACAAAGAAAAAGTATCTGAGTATTGTATCAGCTTAGCTTAGTTTGGGACTAGATGGCGCTGTGTGTAATGTCCACAAATATAAAATAAAAATAAATGTTTTATTTCGCCACATTCAATAGTTGTTTAATTTCTCTTTGGTTTTACTATCGCATAAAACTGTGAAGGAAAATTAAAATATTATGATAAAAGCGACACGAAAAGTTCTACATAAATTAAGGATTTGTAGCTATCTATGGACTTAAAAGAAGAGCAGATCCAAGGAAGCCCCATTTCAAGTGAAACAAAAACGCTAAAAGGGCCCCAATGAACGCTTATTGGTGATGTAGAAAAAAACAATCAATCATCATTTACTACCACGAAATTTAACTGTCATAAAAACGGAGAAATACCATTTTATATTTTATCATAGACTAACCGTGCCCGTGGTTTCACCCGCGGATAAAAAGTAGCTTGTGTTTATCCACAATATAAGCTATGTACATAAAAAAAAAACTAATAAAAAGAAATTTTAAATTTCTAACTATGTTCCGCCTTAGAGGCAATCAATAGTCAGATTTTGGATTTTATTAAATTTTTATTAGTAAATACAATTATAAAAACTTAAGTGTTTTAATGATTATTCATTGTTCATGTGTATTAGTGCATAGGTTTGTGAAAAAAAGAAATAAAATGAGATACATAGTATCCCATGTCCATCTTCTGATTCTAATCTACCTCCCCACCAATTTTCAACCAAATCGGTTCAGCCGTTTGCGTGATATTGCACTACGCACGTCATCCTGAGACATGAATACAGTCTAGTGATAAGTACTAGTCTACGAACCAGGGGCCTTACCGCGTAAGTCTGATGGAGATCGTAATCGTGTTCTCTCTTGCTCGCACTCGTGGACTTGTTAATTGGCGCGTGCGGGATGGCAGGCGAAGCCGATTCCCAGAATGGTTACGCGGTAGGAATACAAGTCTTAAAGTCTAATTTGCCCAGTACTTGTACTGCTACGATGCTTTGAAGGAGGTTTTTGTTTAATACAGTAATGCCCTTCGGAGCATCGTAGCGCTCATCCAGTTATAACACATTTATTTTTTTTTGAACGGCCTAATGCTGTTGGTCTCTACCAACCTTTACAGCGTCACCGGGCAGTTTAAGAGATCACTCATCCAAGTAGTTAGTAACCGGGAACGTTATTTAACTTTACAGATCGAGTAGAAACTACCGGTTTACCCATTTGTATAATAAAAAATGCGCTGATTAAACTTTATAAAATGTTTATTTTAATTTGGCACACCTTTACAGAAAAAACAAAATCGGAAGAGAGAAAAAAAAGTTGCCACTTTATAGAAGTGGTAAAACAAAAACATGAAAATGTTGCTATTACTAATTATATGAATTTACACCATTTTAAATATATGCTTTTACAAACCTTTATTTACATGTTTAATATTAATTAAACACATTGATAAAGTTAAATAACCTTTGATGCGGCCACGTCATGGATGGGTGACTGCTATGTGGTATTAACAACTGAGCGTTACCATGCGTCCTATACAAACACTTTAACACAAGTCCCTTCACATTTTGACCTATCGCATTTAACCCCGCAACACCCATTACAAAATATTGTTTTCTACCCTTATAATAATCTAATCAACCTTGCAAGTCCAGCTCTACGCTCGTTTATAAGATTCTTAATTCCTTTAATATTTAATATTCACTGTATTCCTTTAATATTTAATGAATTTAATTATTAAGGTGGTTCTTATATTACTGCGTTATTCTTTTCCGTGCAAGGTTGTATGGAAGAGATCACTCTGAGCGATAAGGACGCCCATTGTTACACTTTGGTTAAGTTTGTTCATTTTTTTATTATTATTTAGGACAACAAAACGGGAGACAGAAACACCACAGTGTTTGAGTAAAGAGTTTATATATCTATCTATCTAATTATCATTTATTTCTGAGGGAATTACCAAGTACACTTAAAAATTCCCCGTAAGTAATATCTATACATATAAAATTCAAAGTCCTGATTGACTGACTGACTTATATATCAACGCACAGCCAAAACTTACTTACTTAGACTTACTTAGAGACTTGAAATTTGGAGGGTGTGTTCTTTATTAAAGTGTAGGTATACACTAAGAAAGGGTTTTTGGAAATTCCACCCCTAAAAGGGTGAAATGGGTGGTTGAATTATCTTTGAAAATATTTTTTATTCGTTTCCTATAGGCCACGCGGGCGAGCCGCGGGCAGAAGTTAGTAAGAAATAAAATAAAACCTACCTACGACAAGTTCATTGCACTTCTTCACCTAATAATTTGAGTACACAAGGGGCAGGTTGCATTCTGCAACATCCAAACCTTTTGAGTCTTACACGCTTCAGGGCGTCCAATTAACTAGGTACTAAATATGTTGTATTATACATGCATTGCACAATTATGCTATGCAAATTTGTGCACTTCTTAATACAAGCTAGTTTGAATTAACCTTACGTAATCTGTCCAAAATTAACTGAATTTACAAAATTAATTAAATATTAAATAAATTTTTCAAAATTACTTTCAACACTAGTTTTTTAAATTCTGTAGTAAAAAAAATGTAGTAAAAAAAATCACTTTTGATAAAAGCGGAATCTGACGGACTTGTCTTAAATCGTATTGCTCTATAGCTCAGTTGGTAGTATCCCTGCCTTCAGAAGTGCAGGTTGTGGGTTCGATCCCCACCCAGGAAATGTTTTTCGTGTGATGAGCATCGATGTTTGTTCTGTGTCTGGGTGTTATATTCTATTCTATGTATGTACTAACAAAAAGTATACAAGTATTGTATCAGTAATCTGGTTCCCATAATACAAGCCTTACTTAGTTTGTGTGAAATTTCCACACACATATATATTTATTTTGTAATACACACAAATGTATTATGACTGAATGGTATAACAAATCAATTCAAATCCTCTATAGTCGTTTAAAACAGGACCAAATAAAATCGTAAACTGAAGAACTGGAGCCAAAAGATTAACGAGTACAAACGAAAGGACGATAAATCCATCCAAGAGCCGTTCACGACGGCAAATACAATTCAGGCTCGCCTTTCCTCACCAAAAATGAAAACTTCGCTCCAACTCAATCTTAGCAGAAACGTAGGTAAATACCAATCTATCTGCACAAACAAACAACACAAATTCCGCTCTGTACATCTCGGAACAATGAGTGAAGCGAAGCGGAGGAACTAATAAAGAAAAACAAACAGCAATACATAATTTCATACAAGAAAAGTGATCGGTAAACACGAGGAGAGTTACAGCCGAGTCGTCACGACTTCGACACGAGAGAATATTTTGAGAAAAAGTGATTTCGGGAGATATTTTCGTCTTTTGATATAAGTTAATTTCATGCTTAACTGCTCTGAAAATCATTTGAAATAGACCTGAAAATAGATTGATTGAAAAGATTCAGGGTAAATAAGTGAATGCTGCCATCACGTTAGGTACGCTACCTATTGGTAGTGGGCTGGAGCATTTGGACTGTCTATAGGTCATCGCGGCTAGTACATAGTCTAATGTTTTTTTTAAATAGTAGTTGTTATATTATTGTAGTATTTAATTAATTGAAAGAATAAAGGCACTTAGCCCGTTAAAAGGGTAAATTATGTTATGTATAAATAATAATTTTAAGTAATTTTTTAGCCAGAAGTTTACGTAATTCCTTTCGTATTGAACCATTTGACTGACTTGGGGGGTGATCACGAAATTTTGATTGCAATGCAACAGGAGAAATTTCCATACTAACTAATGCGCGTATTAAAACTGTAAAATCTATACAAATTTGTGTTTCTGTCTGTTGCAATTGTGTTACGTGATCGCCCAGCTGATAGCTCAATTGGTAGTAGCCCCTTACCAATTGCCTTCTAAATTGTACGTTATGGGTTCGATTCCCACCCAGGACAAACATTATTGCATTCTATATTTTTATTTACAAACAAAAAGTATCTAAGTATTGCATTAGTTTTCTGGTTTCCATACTACAAGTTTTGCTTAGTTTGGTGCTAGATAGCGCTGTGTGAAACGTACACAGATTTATTTACTTAGAGTTTTGTAGGGTATTTTTAAAGCACATGGTCCGATTGATAGAATGTTATTAATGAATAATATTAACATATTATATAGAATATGAGCACTCTAACATCTAGGCATCTTCAGCAACAATAGCAGCTTATAATAGCAATAGCTATAACGTCGGCTTAACAATAGCTTAATTACGATGAATACATCTGCTATGGCCGGCCGTGGCGCTTAACGTCTGGCGAAAGAATAGTTCGTAACGTTATACGCTTGCGTAAAATACACTGATTATCATTGAGGAACTTCAAAGGATATCTCCAAAGCCATAAGCTCCTTCTACTGAAGTAGGTTAACAGAACACGTTTTGTACCATGCTAGTTTAAATGGTTATAATAATGACAAAGTGTTTTAAATCAAACGGCATCATATATGCCTGTGTGTAGTGTGTGTTATATGTGGGCGTACCTTCAACCATATTACGTGAAATATTTCACACATGCCTGACCATACTTCGCCTGGATAGAGTTAAACTTGGAGGTATCGGACCATACTTCTACAGCCGCTATGGTATGGTGGTTGAGCAGGTTGACTCATAGCCCGGAGGTGGCGGGTTCGATTCCCGCGGCAAGACAAGTATTTGGTCACATAAAAAAAACACAATTACTTGTTCTGAGTCTGGGTGTTATTGGACCATGGTCCTCGTAGTTCCTGGGTCCCTAAACACAGGGAATCCTAGTTAGGGTCCAGTATCTATGTATGCTATCGTTGGGCGTTATTATTATACTGGGCTCGAGTTCAACTTTTTCTCGTCTTCTTAGTTTATACAAATTTGTCCAATCCTGGAGGCTGAATCTGTGGAGATTGTGCCATGAAGACTCAGTAGATTTACAAATTCCATAGAACACGCTTTATGTTGAAACGTGACTCACACCAGACAAGCTCTGGCTAGGAACCCGCAGAGCCGGCACAAACGTGGTTGTTTCAACCAGACCTGATGACGATCAGTAATCGCGGAGAAAGACATTGGCAGACCTGAAGTAAAGTGAAGAGAGCTGCCTAAGACAGAACGGAATAGAGACGCTTTGTATTTGCCTAGGGCTTTGGGAAATGAAGAAGAAATTTAGAGTAAATTTAGCTGTCATTTGAGCTTGCCTTGAGTGAGTCAATACACGTCGAAGAATAAGAGTAAAGACAAACACTCGTTGCCCGACAAAAACAATGAAATAAACATATTAAAAGTTTGCGTGCGTAATTTGTGGTCTTGTTCTGGAACAAGCGCTTTAAATACGCATTCTGTTGCGGCTTGCGGCACATTCGCTTGTTGATTTGTTTGGAGACAAGAAATAGATAACTATATTATGTATGACTTTGCACTAACAAGCTTGGCGCACTTTGCAATTTAGGTTCAACAACGTAAACAGATAAGAGAAAATACAAGCACAATAGAGAGAAGAGATATGCGTTAGAAAGGGAAGCAAACTAAGGCGTAATCCACAAACACCTTCTTAAACCATAAGGAGAGGAAAGTTCCATCTATCGTACAAGATTGTTAATAGCGGTAAAATAAGATAAAAGCTTGATCGTTGAAGAAAATCAAATTACAAAGATGCCAATATTATCAAAGTACCGTTATAAGGAGCAATTTCCCGCGAAAACATCTTACTAACTACTTCCACAAGAGTTAAGCATTAAAGATGGCCAACTTTATCCTTTGAAAAAGCGCATTAACATAACAAGTTGGAGTCTTATCGTGGAGCAATCGAACCATGAATGTCCCGCCTCCAGCGCCCTTACGAAGTTACACTTCGATATCGCTAGTTGTTCCTACAAATATCTTTTTATATGGGACTGGAGGCGCCCCGCGGATTCACTCGTAGTGTACGCATTGTTCTTTCGAAATTCTTAATATTCCGGGATGTTTAACGTCACTACCACCTAAGTAGCAGTGTCGTTTGGAAATCTAAACTCTTTTTACGAGGTGACAAGATTTTTCTGAAAAGTATGTCTAAGTAGCTACCACCGCTTTGCCAGTTATATTAGGGCACTGTAGCTAGTGAAATTACTGGGCAAATGAGACTTTATGACCTGATCTCACAGTCTGACTGTGAGATCAGGTCATAAAGTCTAACTGTGAGTGTTGTCTCAGTATGACGTGCGCAGTGCAGTGACACGTGAAACTTTATATTTTAGAGTTCCAAGTGACACTGCAACTTTATGAGCGGCTGTGTTGCCTAACATCAGGTGAACGACAAGCTCGTCAAGCCATTACATAAAAAAAAATCGTGACAATGCACTGCTTACGTCATCCTGAGACCTGTAAAGTCTAGTAATACGATTACTAGACGGAGACTAAATCAATACGTGCATTTACCCAGTAATTTCACTAAATACAGTGCCTTTCAAACTGGAACATACTCTACTGCCGGTAGCATAACTAGCAAAGCGATGAACTTTGATCTATTACCTAGATGAACTTTGAAGAAAAGCACTACCACCTATTAAAACCATTTTTAGAAGATGATTTCGGTATATCATAGTGTGCAAAATTTCATCCAAATAGGTTTGGCACTTGAGTAAAATCCACACGAACAAATGGACAACGTTTCACTTTGATATATCTAAGGATACAAGGATAAAAGTATAAAGATAGAAGCGACTATGTAAGAAAGAGACAATATAATATAATAAGGACACGATTTTTATAACTTATCTCGTAAGATGCGTAGAATAGTAGGGTAGACTCAAATATTTTGCCAAATGAATTTATCTGGTATCCCGACTAATTAAGGCATCGTTCGGAAAATCCATGAGAGGCTTTAGATTTAAGATTTTGTTTAATAAACTGTAATAGAAGTATGTGCGTGACGATATGAAAACATGTTTGACATTGGTTTTTTTTTATGTTACGATATGACATGACAACATCAGGTGAGCTAGTCGCTCACCTGATGTTAAGCGACACGACTGTCCCTGATATGGGCAGTGACACTTGAAACGCAAGTGTATAGTTTCGCGTGACACTGCACTGCGCACGTAATTCTAAGACATCAGCACAGTCTAGCAATAAGATTACTAGACTGTGAGATTAGGTCTTAAAGTCTCATTTGCCCAGTAATTTCACTAGCTAGTTCACTACAGTGCCCTTCAAACCGGAACACAGTAGTGTTTGCGCACTACTGCTTGGCGGCAAAATAACTGGCAAAGCGGTAGTACCTACCTAGACGAACTTTGCAGAAAAGTTCTGCCACCTAGTGGTAAATTATTTTATTGGTATTATTTGGGGACTAGCTTCGTATGCAGTGTTAGTTTACATAAGGCTTAGCCACATAAGATTTAAGCAAATGTTAAACTTATAATAATAATATGTGTGGACATCTCACACAACGCCATCTAGCCCCAAACTTAGCAAAGCTTGTGCTATGGGAACCAGATAACCGATACAATACTTAGATATTTTTTGTTTGTAAATACATACATAGAATACAATATGACACCCAGACACAGAACAAACACCTATGTTCATCACACAAATGTTTGTCCTGAGTGGGAATCGAACCCACAACCCACAGTTCAGAAGGCAGGGCTACTACCAACTGAGCTATCGGGCCAGTCGAACTGCTGTATTGTATTGTTAAGCACACGTTTGACGTCTGTCTAAGCCTTGTTTATGTATTTGTGGTTAGTGTTTTGGATTTATCCAATTAATTTGTTACTATTAAGAAAATGGTCATACGTTTTCCTTGAACAGTTTTAAACGAAACTTCGTTCAGTAAAGTTTAAAGAGAATATTCTTCTCCTTCTCTATTTACTGTCAAACGGTTCAATGAATCATTTTTTCTGTAGCTTTTAAGATCTTGCTATAAAACTCACAATTACAATGGTTTTACACATTCTATAGAAATATCTTAACTCAATAGAGTTCATACAAAATTTTCGTACAACAGTATTAAAATCCACAACACTAAAATTTTAATGCAACAGTATTAAAATCAGAAAACAGGCATTCAAAAGTAAAAAAAAATGCTTTAGACCACACGACTGAAAAAATAAAACTTCTTTCGTTTAGCTCCATCTATCGGCTGGTATAACTTTGTTTGATGTTAATATCGCCATCTTGATTGTAAATTGTAATTTTACCAGACATACCAACATAATATGTTTTTTATCTTTGATATGTTGGCAACTGAGATCAACCTCAATCAACTTCTGTTCGATTACTTGACACTGGCTAAATAAACAGAGTGGAGCCAAAACATCAAAAAAAAAAAAAACTTCTGTTCGCCTCGCTACGCATTTACCACTCCCCAAGTCAAGCGTTCGTAAAGAAATTTCTCTTCAATATGGTTGTGATTTGATTACTGCCATATTTGTTTAGCATGGCGACTGGAGAGGTCTAGTTGACCTTTGTGAAAATACATCGTACGCCGTGGGACGTTCAACGACAAGTAATCCAATATCAATACACTGTATAATATCTGAATTCTAAATATCACTGTCTTAAAAGCAAAAGTAAATCTAAAATCAAAGAACCGCCGCGGGCCGTAACTCCCTGCCACTCGATATTTTCTTTTGATTATGTCGTTCGTTTGCCGAAAATATGTATTATTATTTTTACGACCAGCAACAATATTTTCTTATGTGAAGGTAAACTATGCTTATTGTGCGGCCGTAGAGTTTTTTTTATATGTAATGCGAATCTTTTATTTGATTTCTACAAATATCAAAGTCAAAGTCAAAAGGTTTATGGCAAGTAGGCTATTTTAGCACCTATTTTAGGTACTTAAAATTAAGTTTGTTTTTACTAAGCATATAAAACTACAAAGTGCTTATTGTTAGCAAGCCCAGTACAATATATGAGTTTGAAAAAAAGCAGTTCTCTTTCTCACTACTGGTGCAAGCAATCCGCCACAATGCAGAACAGAAAACTCCTATATAATAATATAATTAAGGGTGGAATTTCGAAAAATCCTTTCTTGGCGGATGCCTACGTCATAACATCTACCTGCATGTCCAATTTCAGCCCGATCCGTCCAGAGGTTTGAGCTGTGCGTTGATAGAACACTATGTCAGTCAGTCACCTTTGACTTTTATATATGTACATATAGATTAGCATTAGCGTTTTGTCCTTAAAATAATTTTAAAAATTCGCTATTAATATTAAACATAATCGTAAAAAGAATAAGTGTGGTAACTAGCCTGAACACAGTCACCCGTGGCACAACTTTATAAAGACTTTTTCACTTAGAGGTGTAACACGAAATGTATCTGATACTGTATCAAATGATTACGTATAGGCGCGAACCTGCTAGGAGCCGCTCGTTCGCGGAGTGCAGTCTGCTCGCCCTTGCAGCTACCCGCCGCGCAGCTAGTTGGCGCTTTTTGCGCGAGCACAAAGGAGCTCGCACTAGAAAAGTTGTAGGTACCTATTCGTAGATTGATTCAGTATCACATACATTACATGCTATACCACTGAGTTTCCAGCTTAAGAGAACGCCGGCTCGCGTCCTAAATATGTTCGCGAGGTTATACTTATGTCCTTAGTAGTCCTAGTAGATACATTCATTTGTTAAAAGTTTTTTGTATTTTATTAGGACTTAAGTGATTTTAATTTACATCCTAAATTTGTCTGTGAAAATATGTTTGTGTGCTAAAGGTGAAAATATGTATCCTAAATTAATTCTTGTACCAAAATAGATAGTAGCCAATATTGTACGACACTTTCAGCACAGCCACAGATTAGAGAAAAATCAAGTTACTCAGTGAGCACAGACCTATATTACAAAACCATGTACACGGATTCCTGTTTTTACATTCTTGCATGGTCGTACAATACGGGCTGTGTAATACTTTGGCCAGACATTCCTGCCCCTGGACAACTCGGCTGTTTCGTACGACCGTATTTAATTGACCTAAGGATAGACAACCGACTCTTGGGACGTAATCAACTCCAGTCTCTATAGCCACGACGGTTTGTGGTGAAATTGAGTTAAATCGATCTATTGGGACTGTCTATTGTGTTGTCTGTCAGTAAATCTGTTAATCCCAAACCAAACGAAAAGGTTTTAACATCGTACTTGTAGAGTTTGATCACATCGCATCTGATTATGTTCAATTATATGTTTAAATTAAAGGCTTCTAGCCAATTCATCTAATATTGATACTTCAGAACATAGATAACTCAAACGTTTTTTACGAACACAATTATTATTGAGACTCCAAGGGTGATCACGGGAGCTTTAATTGCAATGCAACAAGAAAAACTTCAACACAACTTTGAAAACTTCCATAGTAAATATGCATATAAACTGGATTCAATTGCAAATAGGCTAATTTTAGCACAAACAAGTCAAAATTATATTAGGTACTTAAAATTAAGTTATTTCAATAAGCATATAATATTACAAAGTGCTTTTTGTCAAGTAATATATAGCAAGCCCATTACAATATATGAGTTTGTAAAAAAAGCAGTTCTCTTTCTCACTACTGGTGCAAGCAATCCGGCACAATGCAGAATAGAAAACTTTGATGCGAAGCTTCGATTACAACTGTAAAGAAGAAGCTACAAGAAACTTTACAGTGATGTATTATTTTCTTCTCTCTACTGTCTTTTGCAATGTATATAATTCATTAATTGTAAAAATTGTATCTTTAACCAAACAACACTTGCACTAAAAGTTCAACAGCATTTTTGTAATTAAGCACCTCGCTCGAAAAGTTAATTTTCCACAACAAAAATTACAACACAAAATTAAAATAGTGCTCTCCTGTACAATTCCTTTGTTTTTATTCGAGTCTGGGATATTAACATTTTCGTAATTTTCTTTGTAAATGAAATATGTAAATGGTTGTTTCTTATTAAAGTTTCTTTATGAATTTCATGAAAATATGATTCTGGGAATACTTTATTAGCTGAGTTTAAGATATCAGATTATCTTTAAGAAGATAATAAAAATATTTTATACAATGAATTAAAATGAGGAACGCTATTTTTTCATATAATTCGAGAATCAGTATCTGCTGGGCGATCACGTAACTCGATTGCAACCAATACAAACACAAATTCGTATGGATTTGACAATTTGAATACGCAGTTTATGTACATAGTTAGTATGAAAATTTCTCCTGTTGCATTGCAATCATAGTTTCGTGATCACCCGCCTTGTTACCTGTCTAATACAGATGCTACAGATGTCGCCACAACTACTTAGTCAGTACAAATCTAGATCTAAAGATTGTCGCAGGCACGTCTAGGCATGCAACCATCGCGGGCTTTTTTTGTAGACCTTTTTAAGATGTACAATACTATGTACAAGTCGGGTACACTTCCCGCAGAAAGTGATATAAATTCCGTTTTATTTATAACCCCTTTTTACCTACAATTTGGCGTTTTAATTAAGAATAGTTTAGCTTTAGATTTAATATAGTTTGTCAATATATCTATTATAAGTCTATAATTATATGTTATATGTAAATTAATATATTTTCGACTGAGATTATTTATTTAAATTTGACAGAGGCTGTCGGAAACGCTGAATTCCTCATACCGTTTTACTACGTAAATTATTTTGTGTTTTTTTTGATTCTGACTTAATTGAAAAGCCATTGTTGCTGGGCCTATCCAGATACTAACCAGGGGTGCCGTTTGAAAAACGCGCCATCTATCCCTAAGCAACTGTTGCTATAACTAAAATTTTGTGGTCAGCTTGATTTCGATTGTATAGGTACTTTCTAAAAGGATCAAGTGAGAAGATGATCGAAGTAGAAGAAGACGAAGTTGAAGAAGATGACTGAAGTTTGACACCAAAAGATATTTATATTATTACTAGCTGATGATAATAATAATATTAATTATTGCAAACGTTGTTATTCCACATAAATTAAAAAATAGTGAATGATAGAAGAAGATAGTGTGAATATAAAATATAAGTGTGAATATAAAATTTCATCAAAATATGCTCAGCCGTTTCGGAGGAGTATGGCAATAAACACTGTGACACGAAATTTTTATACATATAGATAAAGTAAAGCAGCTCGCTATATAGGTATTTGTAGTAATAAATAATGTATAAGCCACTTAGCCTGGAGCTTCTGAAAAATTATCACAGGATAATAAAATTCGTAAATAAAAATGTTCAAAGGAAAATGCCTATTTATTTAACAAGATTATTTTGTTTTTTTTTTTATGTTAACTAAGCCCGCACAAATCGGTCAAAACGACACAATTATATCTATACTATACATAAAAATGAATCTCTATTTCTCCTAGTCATCGCATCATGCGAGAACGGATGGAATATTTTCGGTAATTCTTTTTTTGTTATGTTTATTATAGTAAGGATAAGGTACTTGTAAAAGAAAAAAAAATAAGTTCAGCGGAATATTAGAAAATTTTCATCACGCGTATGAAACCGCGCGGCGCAGCTAGTTAGTATAATCGATTAATAAGAAATCTTGCCACACAAATCAGTCAAAACAACTATAGTGATAGATTGATAAGAAACTTGCCAAATGATGATTTTACCCACACCTACATTTTGCACTGCAGATTCAGAAAGCCCACGCTCGTCGCGATAATCCAATAACATACGTCACATCCCTACAACTACATTACAAGTCCTTAATAAAATAAGGCTAGCTACAGATCCAAGGCATGACACGACACGTGACGGTAACGAGCAGCGATCGTGATGGGACCGTTTGTAACCCGCCCTAATGTTGGAGGCTGCCGCAAATTAGAAACGATTAGCGATTATGTTTCATTGTAAATATACAGGTACTTTTTGGCCCAGCCTATGCAATTTAGCGAGCTGATTGCTTTATTTCAGAGAACAGTTAGCTGAACATATTAGCTGAGCCTACAAATATACAAACGAAAAATTGAAATCTGCTTTTAAAGATAGCGATGTGTATAGTTCATTAATTAAAATAACGCTTTTATCTAAATATATAGTCACCAAATTTTTTGATATAAGTTTCATAGAAAGGAAAATTCAATTGTAAACACGCGAGTTTTAAAATTCAGATCAAATTAAAATGAACTTCAGAAACCTTAAAAAAATCTGTCATAAAAACAAAAACTGTCTGAACAGTCAAAAAGACAGAAAACATAATAAATTGTACCTACATTATAAAATAATAATGTAGATACAATTTATTACCTTTTTCAATTAAGCCAGTGTTAAATAAATGACTTATATTTTACTCTTTTTTTATGTATCGAAATTTAAGTCGTAAAATTTGCGTATTAAGCTTTGATCCTCACTCACAAACTTTCCTGTCGCTTACACCTTGCACCAATAATAAGCCAGTGTTGAATACATTATTTCTTTTCACTCTGATATTGTTTATCAAAATTTAAGTCGTAAAATTTGCGTTAGTAACTTTGATTCCCGCTTACAAACGATCCTGTCGCTTACACCTTACACCAACACAAGTAACATTGGTAACAAGATACACGGTGCTCACAAATAACTTTCTAAGAAATGTTACAGCACAATAAACACTCAGTTTCGACACGACACGTTCATCTTACAAATTAAACTCCAGGAATTTCATTGTGGCAGCCGAAGAAGACGAAATGCCTCATTAAAACGTTCGAGGAGACAAAATACCACATTTGTGCGATAGAGGATATGAAACGGTTCATTAAAGGTTAAATTTGTTTAAGAGAATTTGTGAAGGGTTTGTCGCTAAGAGATACTGTGCCACCTAGTTTTATAAATAGTTATCGCTTAATGAGGAATTTACTTCACTTAAACAACAAATTCCGAAAAGAAATTACATAAGGTCAAAACCGTGAGGTGTCATTGGATTCAAGAAGCGAGCACGCAAAAGCGTTTTTTGAATTAAAAAAAGAATCCAAAAAAAATTAAATCTCGTAAATATTTTAAGATAATCGGTTTTGTAATTCAAAACTACTTAACGGAACGAAACGGAATCTTCGAAAGTAGGTGGCCCATTTTAAAATGTCATGTTCAAGTTTCTTCTTCTTCGCTTTGTTTTGGCTTTCTATCGCTTTTTAGCGATAATTCTGCCAATGTCAAGTAAGGAATGTTTGTACGGTTATGTCATGTCAGTCTTATTTTGTCAGTCAAAATGCCACAGTAAAATGGTGGATATTTTACAGAAGGCTCTAGGGAGCTTTTAACAAAAAGTATATAAGTAGTCTATCAGTAATCTGCTAAGGGATCACGTCACTTTATTGAAAGCAATAGAAACACAAATTTGTATGGATTTGACAGTATCCGCAGCTTATATGCATATTAACTATGGATTTTTTTTAATTACTAATGAAATTTCTCCTATTACATTGCATTCAAAGTTCCATGATCATCCTTCTGGTTCCTACAGAGCAAGCAATGTTTACTGCGGGATAGATGGCGCTATATGAAATTTCCACAAATATTTATTAATTAATAGTTATATCATCGGGTACGTTGAAAACGAAACCAGTTTAACTACTATCCAGTTAAGTATGCTGTTGGTCTGTCGGCTTAAACTTTAGTTCACAGCTAACGGGCTGCAACGCATTTATTTTAACTTTATGAAAACATGCCGGAATTATTAGAAACCGCTGTGAAAGCACAACACTAAGTAGGAGTCTTTGCATTAGGCCAGTAGATGATTCCATCTAACATTAAACCTTAACATTATTAATAGATGGTCAATACTATTATTAGATTAAATTCACCAACAGCATTCACGTGGTTTTTGAAAATTAAAAGTATTGCGTATGCAAAATTCTATCTTTTACATTGAAGCCTTTTTGGCGAGGATGCCACATAAATACACAAACATCAATACAAAAAGATAAAGTCCACTTTTTTTAGACCACACGACTGAAGTAAAATTTTGTTGGCTACATATTCGTCTGGCTTTTACAGTTATGTACGAAGCGTAACTCTTTCCTTCTATCTTCACGTAGAGAGGGAGATAGATATAAGTATATCGTAAAAAAATATATAAGTATATCATATAAATATAATAATAATAACGCCCAACGATCACATACATAAATCCTGGACCCTAACTAGAATTTCCTGTGTCTACGGACCCAGGAACTACGAGGACTATAGTCCCACAATACCCAGACTCAGAACAAGTATTCGCGCTTTTTTTTCTGTGCTCAAATACTTATCCTGCCGCGGGAATTGAACCCGCTGCCTTTGGGTTATGAGCCGACCTGCTCAACCACCATACCATAGAGCCTGTCGAATATATATATTAGATTTGATTACCCAAGCGTGAAGGAGACCGATCTTCTATTCTCCTTTTTCTGTTACTGACAGCTACTAAGTAAGTTTTTAAGCTAGACTGCAACTGGAAACATCACTGGAAAAGTTTTAAATGCACCTCAAATCTATTTTGGGTCAAAAACTTTGGGCATTGTTGTAGTTCAACTTCCTTTATATTGTGAGGAAGGTTTTCATAATCCTTTATTTATTATGGTATAGGCGTTGTTTTGCGGCTTTAGTCTTCCGCTTTATGGGTAAATTTCTATTATTTCCCCATAAATGAGGTTTGTTTATGTTACTTTTTGGTTTAAAACAGGTTTGAGGCCGCATCATGTTGCACGTTTTTTTGACGGAAGTCTCTATAGCGCTCGGTTTAAAGTCGATAATAATGACAGAAAACGTCTTAATTTTGCGAGCTTTTTCTTTGGATTCTGTGAAAAATGGATATCAAATAAATACTTTATTCGCATACTCCTGTAGAAAATCAGTCTGACTATTTAGTTTGTCAAAACATTTGTTGTTATTGCCGCAAATTTGGAGAACTACGGTCATAAAACAATTTTTTTCAAAACTATCAAAACAATTCATCTACTACTACTATTTACTAGATGATCCTACCTGAAATCATTGGTTGGAAGAGGCAAATAGCCATTCAAAAAGGCGTTCCAGTTCATAAAGATGATGACTTACTATATTTTAAGTCATAAAATCTATTAATTACAATTAACAAATCAGTCAAAACTCGTCACCATTTCATGCATAAAATTGCCCCAAAGTTAAGCTTGTTACATTATACTAACGGAAGTGGCATAACGACTAAACCGAGCAATGAAGTTGATTAGTTGTCTTCTGGTGTGCCTCAAACTCATTAATTATACATCAATGGCCGTCAATTAAAGCGCTGACAGCTTTATTTATTGCTTAATGCTGTTACAAGGAGAGTTTGTTGATGTTGCTTTAAGCGATTAGTAATCATAATCATAATGTATTTATTGGTGGGATCGGTCCCACATAAAATTTACAAAGATCTTTCGGAACAACTGATCGAGGTAACTCGCGACCAAAATGTTGGTCTCTATTTTGCCCAAAGTCTAAGCATTGCCATTCGACGGGGCAATGCCGCCAGCATTTTGGACACGTTGCCTACTGGTATCGGCTTCTTAGATAAAGTTTTGCTATGTTTTATGTTTGCTTAAGTTTTGCTGATTTGATCCATAATAAAAGAAATTAATAATTTTGGATTTAAAACAAAACCTATTCATGGTAAAAAAAAATACAATTGAATAAAAAAAATTGGTATTACCATGCTATTATATTATTAGTATACTTAAGAGTTCCGAGTGACACTGCAACTGATATGAGCAGCCATGTCGCTTAACATCACACAAACGACTAGCTTGTCAAGTCATCCATAACATTTAAAAATGAATTACTTCGGAATTTATGTACTTATAGTTGCTATGGAAACATTCAAATTGTGAACGAAATCTGACTTGTTGCATTGCAAATAAAATTCCGTGATTTAAAAATTAAAACACAAACTAATCATTCACGAGTCAATTATTTCAAATGATTTTCTAAACGAAAAACCAATGATATGACCTCATCAAATTAAATGCACATTTTTACATTTTAAACATAGATTTATAATATTTAGAACATATTACTTCGCGTGCTATATTTTCCCGTGTCATTTAAAAAAGCACTTTAAATGATTCGTGACAAAAAATCATTTAAATGCAGATTACAAACATGAAACGAGTGCAACTATAACGAGCGTCTAAGTACAGTAAATTAACATTTTTATTCATTAATTATGTAAACAGAAGCTACATTTAATTTGTAATAAAACTTAAAATGTATGCAATGCTTAGTCTTTTATTTTTATACTAGTTGCGCCCCGTGGTTTCACCCGCGGATAAAAAGTGTTTTAATTATTTGCTCTTCCCACGGTAAAATTTGGTGAATTCTATGTGTTTTTTTTAAATGTGTAAATAAATAAACATTAATTTTAAGTCAAAGTCAAAGTAAAAAAAAATATTGCAAATAGGCTAATTTTAGCACTTCTACTTTTTTTTTAATTTTTTTAGTTTTTTTTAAGAAAAAGATTTAGGCTTAACGCTCACAACTTTAAATTGAAGCCAAGAAACGAAATACTATATTTGTATCATTCCCGGTACCGATCAGGAAAAGTGCATTTTAATAAATCGTTAATTCTTTTTATAGGTGCTTTCGTAGATCGTGAATAATGCGAGCGAAACGATAATACTGTTTTGCGATTCCTTTTGCATAACTGTCTAGTTCTGAACGCGGGATCAATATTTCCTTTCAGGGTTTACCCTTTATTACCAAAATACCCACGGCAAAAAATATGGAAGCATTTCTCCCAAGTATACCACTTACGTGCCCTCTACATCTCGGATGTGTCCTCACTTCTATTTACTAGATTCCTCGTAAAGCGATGAGCAGGTACTTTTCCAATACAATAAATAAAACTCCGGCCTCAAGCGTTCTGACAATGACAGATTCTGTATTGTCATATTAGATATAGTACCTACGTAAATTTTTCTGACAAACTAGGTACTGGATATTTTTATTGACGACTAGTTGCGCCCCGCGGTTTCACCCGAGGATAGAAAGTATTTTAATTATTTGCTCATCCTACGGGACAATTTCACTTTTCCGGGATTAAATGTAGCCTATATGTTAATCCAGTGTATAAGCTATATTGGTACCGAATTTCATCCAAATCCATTCAGCCGTTTGCGCGTGAAAGAGTAACAAACATACACACAAACACATATACAAACTTACGCCTTTATAATATTAGTGTGATAGTGTGAAGTGTGATAGTGTGATTAGTGTGATGTTTAGTATGATTCAAAGAATTTAGCCATTGTTGGTTATTATGTCTGAATTACCTGTCTACTCTGTCCTTAGAGACAATAATCAAATTTACCATCTCTACTTTTTGCGACTTAAGTACAGGATGGTACTTATATAGATTTAAAACTTTCATCTGCCTCCGCTCAACAGTGGGACAGGTACCTTTTATTTCTATTTGTCCCCAGCTAGATGATCACGGAACTCGATTGCAACCAATAGAAACACAAATTGTTATAGATTTGACAGTTTAAATACGCCGTTTATGTGCATAGTTAGTATGGAAATTTCTCCTCTTGTATTGCAATAAAAGTTTGTGTTTCTATATGTTGCAATCGAGTTACGTGATCGACCAGCTGATCACAGTCAAACTGAACAACTTCCAAGTGGTTATAAAAACTAACCTAAAAAATTTAAAACAATTTAAAATAAGGACTTTATATTTATTACTTACTTATTTCTTTCCTTACCTCTTAATTACCTTTTCCATACTTTTTAATTTAAAATCTCCCCCTCTCTCCCTCCTTCTGGCTGTCGTATCCCTAAGAAACTTGACAGACTACACCCCGATCTGTCCCACTAAATAAAGAAAACCTACCTAACCGCGTTATGCAAATGGCGCCAAAGTTGTAACTTTAGCAATGTCTCCCTGTAGACTCGTTACGGGCGAAGTATTAATTTATTAGTTGGACAAACTATGTGGCCTAAAAATTAGTTTTGATTTATTTATATACATGAATAGAGCTTTGATTAAAGTTGATAGATAATATCACCTGATGTGTGTTCTACCTCCGTAAATACTAAACCGATTTATGCTGTGGGCCCAGCTCCGGCCTTACCGCGTCTAAATAAGTCTGGTGGAGAGATGGTAATCGTGTTCTCTCTTGCTCGCACTCGTGGACTTTTTAATTGGCGCGTGCAGAATGGCTGGCGAAGCCGATTCCCAGAATTACGCGTGCTGGTCTGCTCGTGGTGTACACGCAAATAGAAATAAAGTAATTGATATTCCCGATATTTATATAAGTGTAAGAAAAAAGGAAAATATATATATATAAGTCCCTCCTGTATTGATTTTGTTAAAAATAATAATATTAATAGTACAACTAACAAATATGTTAGTATATTAAAAAAGAGCACGGACCCAGGAGTCTGTGGTAAAAAAGCATAATAAAAAAAAATATTTATATGTAATAATTTGAAATGCTGATAGCTGAATTAGCGAATATGACACTTTTACCTGCAGGCAAAACCGCGCGGTGCAACGAGTCACACTTTATTCTAAAAATTACTCATTATGGCCTGACTGAGTTTCAGCCCCATGCCTGGATTGATTTCTATAAAATTCAGCACAGTCTTGTTACACTACCTAATTTAACATGAGTATTTTTATCCTGGATTTTTTAGTATTTCTGCGAGAAAACGGGATATTATTATATATATACTATCATAGAACACCTCCAGTAGCTAGATATTTGTATTTTTGTCAAGATTTCAGAGTTATGAAGGCCACTAAGCTAGAAGATTGAGCTAGTTGCGTCTGTCGCATTCCAAATGAGCTCTGGGCCACGTTGGTCATAGAATAACGTACATTCCCAGAAGATACTATATTTGAGGTTCTTCCGTCAAAAATTAACAATGCATTTGTTGCTCTTTGTTATCAAACTATCACACTAATATTATAAAGACGAAAGTTTGTATGTGTGTATGTTTGTTACTCCTTCACGCTCAAACGGCTGATTGGATTTGGATGAAATTTGGTGCCAAGACAGCTTATAGACTGGATTAACATACAGGCTACATTTTATCCCGGAAAAGTGAAACGTTCCCGTGGGATGCCAAAATAATTAATATACATTTTACCCGCGGATGAAACCGCGAGGCGCTACTAGTACTTTATATTTAGTTTTTATGTTGTTTGTACGATGACTTGAAGACCTTAGATTGTATTTAGGTGCATAGTTTGTCTTTAAAGTTATTTACGCACGCTTGACATGGGGAGTAAGCTGGTGAATGCGTAACTGTCAACATACAACAACTCCATTGTCAACATAACAAAGTTACAAATTTGTATTATCATGTTGGTATGTCCGGTAAAATGACAATTTACAATTGAAGGGATGAGGACAAAAAGGGTTCAACTGATTTTTTTTCACAAAATGACTTATGGGTATCGTTGGATTCAGCGTGAAATTATCTACAATAATAAATTCTCAAAATACCGAAATGCCTCTTGAATCTCGAGATTTTGAGTCTGAAAACGGTTTATCTGTCACAGGAATACAGTTCACTTAGCATAAAAACATTATTATATTTATTTTATTATAATATATTTTTACAGTAATTGTATGAATTAGTACTATATTTAGTATTTTAAAATAGAATTAATACATTTTCAAGCAACCGAAACTTACATAAACCTTTTCTATTACCTTATAAGCATTCTACATTAAAATGACGCCGTTGAAGTTTAAAGTCAATTTTCTCGAAACTATCAATTTGACAGTTAAACCCTTTTTTATTCTCAACCCTTCAATTGTCAAGACTATTAACATTAAACAAAGCAAAAACAAAGTTACACCGGCCAATAGATGGAGCTAAACTAAAGAAGTTTTACTTCAGTCGTGTGGTCTAAAGCACACTTGTTTTTTTTATATATTAATGTTATGTTAATATTAGGATTTTACGGTGAAAAAGTCCAGCCAAATCCACTAAAATATTTCAATCCAAAATGCAACCTTATTGACAGGGGTGTAGTTATCCCCGTTCCTTTGAATTTGAGAACCTGTCCCGTCAGGAAACAGATCGCAAAAGCCTTGATGGCGAAGCAATCAGGTTAATGGACGGTGTTTACGTCGAGGAACACGAGACAAATACCAACACGGTGGAAATAACACGGAGCAAAGTATCTACGGAGTTACACGCAGTAATGAAAAGGTGAGACTTATATGATACTCGTGAAAATTAAATTGCTGTTATGCTATCAAGTGCCATCAATAATTCTACTTGGCTAGCATGCTACACCTTCGACCGCATCGTCCCTTCCCATCAGGTGAGAGCGTGGTCAAATGCTAGACAAGTTAGAAGTAAAAAAAAATGGCATCACTAAAGTTCAAGCTTTTTTTTTTAATGTTTTGGCTCCACACTTTTGTGTATTTAGCCAGTGTCAAGTAAGTAATAATTTATCAAGTTAATGATATTTCACGCAAATATGTGTCTAATCACAGTCGAAGTCATCAAGTCAAGTCATAGTCTAGTCAAAGTCAAACTCCTAGTAAAGTGGTGACAACTTTACTTGAAGCTTCTATGGAGTTTTGGAAACAACACGAAAAGAAACATTTCACCATCATTATACCATTTTCTCACACTCACGCCTGTAATCCAGCACTTAACAAATTGAATGCCACCAATAAATTGGTGGCATTTAATTTAAAAGGCACTAACACTGAAAATAACACAAGTTTTGGAAAATAATACAATGCGGTGACGCAATCTTTTTCGCATTCCCGCCAAAAACCCAAGAAATTTCAAGTTTAAGCTTATGTTCTACCGACTAGTGGGATAGAGCATTTGAACTAATAAAGAAACAACTAATAATTCTTTTTTAAAAGAGTCCATCCGACTTCAATTCCACTGCATTTGTTTACCACAAAAATGGATAACATGGTCTAAAGCAAACTCATTTTTTTTTTACTTTGACCAGACTAGAACGTAACCGCTCAGCACACTGTCACAGTTTCACTGTTTGATACACCGTTACAAAGAGCTGGACATCGCATTGTGAAATGGAAATCTATACAGTTTGTATTTCAATAGCTAGAATACACCTGAATAGACCGTAGGGATATTTTAGCAAAGCAAAATCTGTCTCTATTATTACTCAACATTATTTAGTAGTCTACTATTGTATATTTATCTTAGTACTAGCTTCTGCCCGCAGCTTCGCCCGCGGCGTGGCCTATGGGAAAATAATTTAACCACCCATTTCACCTTCTTACTTTTATTTCGAATTTCGAAAAATCATTTCTTAGCGGATGCCTACGTCATAACATCTAACTACATTCCAAATTTCAGCCCGATCCGTCCAGTGGTTCGGGCTGTGCATTGATAGATCACTATATTAGTCAGTCAATCAGTCAGTCACCTTTGAGTTATACATATTTAGATATATATAATAACTTTTATTTTATAGCACCACCGTCCATGTTCATTGATCTATCTCTGTCCATTCAAAGGTTGTCTGGATGAGATCGCTTTTTAGCGGCAAGACCGTCCATTGTAACGTACTTATTAGCTTTTCTGTTTTGTATTTCATTATCTTGGTGTCAATAAAGAGTTTATAATATAATAATAATAATAAAGGTCTTGTGGTGTGTCTGGGTGTTGTGGGATCATTATCCTCGTAATTTCTGGGTCCATGCAGGGAATCCTAGTTAAGGTCCAGGATCTATGTATGTGATCGTTGGGCGTTATTATTATATTACCTATAAATATAAAATTCAAAGTCCCGATTGACTGACTGACTTATATATCAACGCACAGCCTAAACCGCTGGTCCTAGAGATTTGAAGAAAGGGTTTTTCGAATTACCATCCCTAAAAGGGTAAAATGGGTGGTTGAATTACCTATGAAATTTTTTTTTCTTCGTTTCTTATAGGCCACGCGGGCGAAGCCGCAGGCAGAAGCTAGTTATTGTTATAGTAAAACTTGGTGTTTGAAATTCGTTATGTTATATGTGCATATATTACCCGATTTAGAAAAAAAATACTATATGAAACGATTTTAGTTTTTCAAATTAGTCCCTAAGAAGTTTAGTTTAGTATTTAAATTAAAATAAGTGGATAAATATACCATAAATGATAATTTATCATCTAACTGTTTCTCAGTATCAAATTAAGCCTATTAAAATTTGTTTATACGAATATCAGTGTTGCTAACTTCAAAAATAAATTGTTGAGCTTTAATGATTAGACTGTTTTCGTTATAGAAAACACTTAATTTCCATAGAATTTACTTATTTGGTAAATAAACATATAATAGGTCTTTACCTATGAAATTGCCGTATTGCAGTACAGACTTTTTCAAACAAAAAAAAGTTTTGATTGGCTATGAATTCTAAATTCAAATTAATTTTGTTTTAAAAATATGACATTCTATTTACAATATAAGTCTTTTGTTTATTGATTAGCGTTGTATTTTCATTACATTTCAACATTTTTCCTCATAATGGATACTTTGAAATTTCCTGTAATTATGAAATATGAGTTCCGTCGTGGCACCAACGCGGCACAAACGACACGTAACATCAACGACGTTTACGGAGAGAACTGTACAAACGAACGTACAACCCGTTATTGGTTTGCTCGGTTCCGTTCTGGGAATTTTGACTTGAAAAATGAACCTCGTGGTCGTCCGGAAACTTTGGTCAACAATGGTGAATTAAAGGCGACTGTGGAAGCTGATGAATCTCAATCTACAGCTGAGCTGGCAGCAGCTTTTGATGTTAGCATCAAAACAATATTGGTCCATTTGCGACAGATTGGCAAGATAAAAAAGCTTGATAGATGGGTGCCCCACGAACTTAACGATCGCCAGCGCAACGTACGCGTCGAGACTTGCCTTGCGCTGCTTAACAGGCACAGAAATGAAGGAATTTTGAACCGAATTGTTACGTGCGACGAAAAATGGATTCTTTTTGACAATCGAAAGCGCTCAGCAAGTTGGTTAGATCCTGGTTCGGTACCAAAGCAATGTGCAAAACGAAAAATGACCCCTAGAAAGGTGATGGTCACAGTTTGGTCGTCTAGTGCTGGTGTGATTCATCATAGCTTTTTACAAAACGGCGAGAGCATTACTGCAGATGTGTACATTGAAGAACTGACCACAATGATGGTGAAACTCGCACGTCTGCAACCAGCTTTGGTCAATCGGTCGTCTCCACTGCTACTTCACGACAACGCGCGACCCCATACTGCACAACAGACCGTCTCTAAGCTGCATGAGTTGGGTTTGGAAGCTCTCCCTCATCCGCCATACTCACCAGATCTTGCACCTACCGACTATTACTTTTTCCAAAATTTGGACAACTTATTAGCGGGAAAAAAATTCAATTCCCGAGAGGCAGTACAAAACGCCTTTGAAGAGTTTGTTGTCTCCCGTCCTGCTGATAAAGTGCCACAGCGTTGGCAAAGATGCGTTGATTACAGGGGTGATTACTTAGAATAAAAGAAATAAATAAGTTCGAAAAAAAAATACTTTAACTTTTTTCAAACAAAACGGCAATTTCATAGGTAAAGACCTAATATGTTGCCACGGAGTCAGAGTAGATAGCTATAATTTCTAATATAATATACCTATATATATAATGATAATTTCTAATTTTATTCATGGCTGTTTTGATTTCTAAAGAAATCTATGCTGGATAAAACGAGTGTGCTTTAGACCACACGACTGAAGTAAAACATCTTTAGTGTAGCTCCATCTATCGGCCGGTATAACTTTTTGCTTTTTTTTTAGTTTTTGGTTTGGCTCTACACTTTTATGTATTTAGCCAGTGTCAAATAATTGACAATTTTTCAAGTTAATTATAATCATATGTGTCAAGTCAAGTCACAGTCCAAGTCATCAAGTCAAGTCATAATCTAGTCTAGTTTAGTCAAGTCATACTCCTTGTAAAGTGGTGGCAACTTTACCAAACGCTTCTTTGGAAATAACGCAAAAAGAAACGTTTCACCATCATTATACCACTTTCCCACACTCATGTCTGTAATCCAGCACTTAACGAATAAAATACAGCCAGTTTTACGCAGCAACACTGAAAATAACACAAGTTTTGGAAAATAATACAACGCGATCTTTTTCTTTTTCCCGGCAAAACTCTTTTGCTTTGTTTAATGATAATGTCGTCATCTTGACAATTGTAAATTGTCATTTTACTGGACATACCAACATAATAATACAAATTTTAAACTTTGCTATGTTGAAAATGGTCGTGAACCAACTTCAACCTCCGTTCGTTTCGCATTCACCAGCTTACTCTCCAAGTAAAGCGTGCGTAAAGAAGTTTAACTTCAAAAAGACTTCCTCAAGCCACATAAAACCAATAATAAAAACCGTTTTAACTATGAATACTTTTATAGGATTGGACTGTCCAGCATTAAAAAGATAAAAAATCAACCAATATGATCAAATTTATCTACCTGAGTCCAGATGGGCGACCACGTTACTCGATTGCAACCAATAGAAAAACACATCTGTATGGATTTAACAGTTTCAAGACGCAGTTTATGTGCATAGTTAGTATGAAAATTTCTCCTGTTGCATCGCAATCAAAGTTTCATGATCATCCCCCTGAATTAGTTCAGTATCCATAGTCGAGCAACGATAAAATAGCTAAAATTAGACGCTGTTCCATAGAATGTATTTAGCGATACAAGGTACAAATAAACCCGGCACGATATCTCACGTCAAATGCAATAGAACATTACCGCAAAATGTCGGCGGAACGGCGCAAAAGGCAGTTTCTCTCAGCACTCGGCCATTGTTCGAGTACCTAGGTACTCCTAGCTTGCTCGCTATGTTCTAGGACGTAAATAGACCTGATTTCATGAGCGCAGATAAGCTCGCTGGCAAATTAGGTTGGAATCTAAAGTATACGCTGGGAAAGGTCGGTATATAAGGCGCTGTTTGCATAGGACGTTTTGTTGGAAAATATTTTTCTTTTGTTTTTTTATTAGAATTATACACAGACACGGACAAATGCCGACAGAGTTCAGCTATGGGTTTTTCTTCACTTTTTATTTGTGGATCTTCTATTTAGTTTGTTATATAAATATTTTGTAGTTTCATTATCATATCGGCAATCGAATCTTACTGTGTTGTTTTATGTGGTGTGTCGTGACTTCCACACACTTATCGTGTGAAACATAATTGAAGGGATGAGATCAAGAAGGGTTTAACTGATTTTTTTCACAAAATGACTTATGGGTATCGTTGGATTCAGCGTGAAATTATCTACAATAATACATTCTGAAAATACCGAAATGAGGCGTAAATCTCGAGATTTTGAGTCTAAAAACGGTTTATCTGACACAGGAATACAGTTCGCTTAGCATAAACACATTATTATATTTTATTATATTTTTACAGTAATTGTACGATTTAGTACTGTATTTTGTATTTTAAAATAGAATTAATACACTTTCAAGTAACTGACACTTTAAAACCTTTTCTATTACTTAATAAGCACTCTACATTAAAATGAAGCCGTTGAAGTTTAAAGTCAGTTTTCTCGAAACTATCAATTTGGCAGTTAATCCCTTTTTGATCTCACCCCTTGAATTGTGAAACATAAAGAAGATAAATAGATAGATAGTCAACTCTTTATTTTACACTGGAAAAATTAATTTAACAAAAAGAAAATTTTAATTAACTAATACTAGTACAATATCCGCGGTCTTATCGCTAAGAACGATGTCTTCAAGACAACATTTGCACTGGAGGAAATCTGTAGCTTAAAATTTTGACCTTTAGTGACTTTAGTTTAATTAGTGACATCAAAAGAAGTTCTTTTCATATACCTAAAAATAGGATCGCTTTTATGGAATCTGTTAGGAGCTACGCAGTTAGTTGTTTAGCGTAGATTTCATGGTTGCCCATAATAATGACAGCACCACTTGGATTTCTAAAATATAGTTTTGCAACGCAGCATTGCGCCCATCATCGAGACATCAGCATGGTTAAGTATTATGATTATGAGTGACTGGCCTAATAGCTCAGCAGGTAGTAGCTCTGCCTTCTGAACTGTAGGTTGTGGGTTCGATTTCTATCCAGGGCAAACATTTGTGTGATGAACGTGATGTTATGTAATTGGGCGTTATTATTATTAATGAAACAACAAAATTGACGTAATTTTCAGATAGTTTCTTGAGTAGTAGAGGACTTCAATATCTCAAATTCTGCAACACTGCACTCGCTTTTCGGCAGCACATGATAGTATCAAAATCTGAAGTTTAGGTATTGCATTCAAATCTGAGCCGTGTGTTATTTACATGAGAGTTGAGAATAGCTGCGAGTGGTGCTCAAATATGACATGAGTGCGTTCAGCCGAAATTCAGTTTCCGTATCACTGATAGCCGATGCCACAGTGTGGACTGAAGCACCGAGTAAAGGCAAGCGGGCCAAGCGTAAACGGTTATCACAGTAAAACTTCTTTACGCACGCTTGACTTAGGGAGTAAACTGACCGGGAGGCGAGTTGGCTGGACTGCAGTCGCGACCTCTTCTCGCCCCAGTACGGTGGGCGAGGACTCACGGGGGGTTTTAGTGGGTTCGAGTCCCACATACCACCTGCCACCACCCCTGTGGTACACACCACATAATAACAAAAAAAATCAAATAATACAATAAATCACAAGTAGTGAGGAATAATAGGCGACCTTATCGCTAAAAGCGATCTCTTCCAAGCAACCTTTGGATGGAGAGGATTTATACAAAGTTGAATGGACAGGGTGCACTCGTACAACTTTTCACAAGTGGCATCCCACTTTTGAAGCACAATGGCACTCAGTCGTAAACAATACTTTTTGGTAGCGGTCACCCATCCAAGTGACTGCGCTGAACGTTGTTTAACTTTACCAATTGGCTATAAACTCTAGCTTCAATACCGTATATTTCAATTTCCTATTACTTCGGAAATTTCTCCCGAACAACACTAAGTATAATAGAAGTTAAATTGTACACAAGTAATATTGCTACAGGATCTTAATCAAACTACGTAAACAACTTCTCAAATCATTACCCGTGAAATTACTAAGAAAAACGGTACAAAAACTTTTCTTGCTCAGGAATAGAGAAGTCTTGTATTACGATTACTCTTCGAATTGTTTATAGGCGTGTTCTGATTGCGTCTAGGTTTTGTTACAGTCTAGCTTCGTCTAGGTTTTATTTGTCTAGTTTCTTAATCTAGACTGTGGAAGGCAGGTCAGGAAGTAGATCTAGATTACGAAAAGTTTTTTGTGGATGTAACAAAGGTCGTAGATATTTTTTAGGAAACACAATTGTGAAGCTAACATCGCATTGTGGTTTGTTTTGTAATTATTTGCGAAATTTTCATCCACAAAATAAATGGATTTTTGTTTGTTCTTTTTGAGTTCTGGCACGCGTGAAGTAATTCCATGAATATTTTTTAGTAAACAAAGTACTCAAACGCTTTTGTTTCTAAATAATTGACAGCCTCTGTGATGTGGTGATTGAGCAGGTCGGCTCATGACCCGCCGGTGGTGAGTTCGATTCTCGGGACAGGACAAGTATCTGTACGCAGAAAAAAAAAGCACAAATACTTCTTTTGAGTCTGGGTGTTGTGAGACCATGGTCCTCATAGTTTCTGAGTCCCTAGATACAGGGAATCTTTGTTAGTGTCCAGATGTATGTGATCGTTGAGCGTTATTTATTTATTTATGAATATAATAAGCGATTATAGAGTAATAAGATACATTGAAAAGCCAAAAAGGAACCAAGAATATCAACTAATAGATAGAGCGAGAAAGTCACCCATTAATTTTCCTACCCTCTCCTTATTCAACCTTACTCATAATAATTTACAAATTCACTTACAGAGAAATGTAATTTTATATTAAAACTAAAAACCGGTGAGCTGCAGGTTAGATGTTTACGGTAAACTTATCACATAATGTTAATACTATTCTTAATTATATTTATTAGCTTAGGAACTACGTGTATTACAATATCTCCAGGGACATATCTCATTTTGTTATCTGTTGCTATTCAACGCAAAAATATACTCAAATTAAATCACAAGTTAGAACCAGATCAAATTGTATAGTATTATTTTTGCTATCAACCTTCTTAAAACTTCATAAAACTTACGTAGCAAGCGCAGCGCGGGCATCCCTGCGCATCGGAATGCAATAAACAATTAATAATTTATAATGATAAATTTGTATTACGCATAATATATTTTTAAGCAAATGCAGAACGTTAGCGCTAAAATGTTGAAGAAATGTAACGAAGATTGAATCAAATAATTAGTTTTCATATTTTATTTACAAGCAACTCAGGAAAACCTTTGAATTTCAAAGAAGCTCAAAGCATCGCAAGCTTCAAATCCTCGAGACCTAGTAGGAAAAAAATAAAGGCAATCCACGACAAGTCCTGATTATTCAGAAATGCCCCAGGGATGTCGCCGAATTGCGAATCAAGGGCTCTGCCATTTATAATTCAGTACAGCTAAGTGCTTACTTGCCATACCTTCGCCACAGAGCGGGGAAATAGTAAGGAATGTGACTTGGTTTCTGCAGAAGCCTAAAGTCTCAAGTGGTGATTTGGAAACTTATTTTGTGCAATTAAAAGCGTAATTGAGTTTTAGCGGGAAAACCACATAAAATTGGTCGTGTTTTATTCGTTAAGTGCTGGATTACAGGCATGAGTATTAGAAAGTGGTATAATGATGGTGAAACGTTTCTTTTCTTGTTGTTTCCAAAACTCCACAGAAGCTTCTAGTAAAGTAGCTACTTTACTTACTTTTGACTAGACTATGACTTGACTTTATGACTTGGACTTTGACTTGACACATCATTAACTTGATAAATTATTAATTACTTGACACTGGCTAAATACATAAAAGTGCAATAAAGCGTAATAATAATAAACAACATGTTTATTTTGTTGATGATCTTTACCTAGAGATCCAGGAACTACGAAGACCATGGTCCCACAACACCCGGATTCAGAACAAGTATATTTGTGTTTTTTCGTGCGCAAATACTTGTTTTATCACCGGAACCGAACCCACCGCCTCTTGGCTATGAACTCAACTATTTTTAACATTTTTATATTAACTTTATCAGTAGATTTAGTACTATGCGATTTGTAAAGTCTAGCCGCCTTGTTTAATACTCTTTACTAATTACTCTTGAATATATTCTTGCATGCAGAGTATCGCTAGTGTAAGCGACACGGAGAAAAAAGGATAAGGCCTCTTTTGGTTGCCTTTTATATTTTATTTTTAAGAACGTTATGTTTTTGACGTGAGAAAAAAATGTCGGTTTAGATTCACGTAAAATTTATAATTTTTTAATATATTTATCGCCAACTCTGCCGCTCCTTTATATTTCGCACATATTATTTTCCGGAAACACCTAAGCCTAGTCGTCATTAACAGCTCCTGTATACAAATATCATAAATTAAAATACAGTTCTACATTAATATAAATCAAAATGTATCCTCTCATCGAAAACCAAATTGTACCCAGACGTAAAGCGTGACATAGGATATAGTGCCATAGCCAAAAATGGGGTTTAACAATTGCCAATAATATTATAGATGGGTTTTTTGGCGGGAAAACGAAAAAGATCACGTTGCCGCATTATATTATTTTCCAAAACTTGTGCTATTTTCAGTGTTAGTGCATAAAATTGGTGGCATTTTATTCGTTAAGTGCTGGATTACAGGCATGAGTGTGGGAAAGTGGTATAATGATGGTGAAACGTTTTTTTCGTGTTGTTTCCAAAACTCCATAGAAGCTTCTGGTAAAGTTGCCACCACTTTAATAGGAGTATGACTTGACTAGACTAGACTATAACTTGACTCTGACTTGACTTGATGACTTCGACTGTGACCTGATAAATTATTTACGTAAAATATCATTAACTTGATAAATTATCAATTACTTGACACTGGCTAAATACACAAAAGTGTGGAGCCAAAACACAAAAAAAAAAAAAAAATATAGATGGGTGACGGGCCTGAACGAAAGTAGTACGATATTCCTCTTGACCCATGAAGGACCATTATTTTAGGTATTTGCATTGTATTTGTGGGTCTCATACCCATCTGTACCAAAGTTTGACGGGTCTTAAGTTCGCGCTTACCTTTTAGGTTTCTCGTACACAAAATTGTGTCAAGTCGACACGTTTAATAATATACGTTCATTGGTTAAGACAGCCGAGGTACAACAGGCAACCAATGAGTGTTTAGTATTCGCTCTGCCAATGTATACGAGAACTCGGAGGAAAGCGTTGCTTAACTAAGTTGTATTTTAATAGACTTCTACCAACTGAAAAGTCCTACCACCGTAGGACCTACCACCGTACCTACCACCGTAGGACTTTTCTGCAAAGTTCGTCTAGGTAGGTACCACCGCTTTGCCAGTCTCAGGATGATGTGCGCAGTGCAGCAGTCATGCGAAACTTTACATGTTAGAGTGCCGAGTGACACTGTTCTGTTATGGGTGGCCGTGTCACTTAACATCAGGTGAACGACTAGCTCGTCACATCATTCAAGAACATAAAAAAAAAACTTGAGTACTGACACATCACTATCACTAATAATAAACATTGTTTCCTACTTCTTACTTTATACACTCTGTTTTTTACACTAAAGGTCCTTCACAAGAACCTCACGTATGTATGTATATATTGCATACATTTAGTAGTCTACTATTATATATTTAGCTTGGTATGTATAATTGTATACAGTAACTTTTATTTTATAGCACCACCCTTGGTGGTTAACGCTCATTGATCTATCTCTGTCCATCCAAAGGCTGTCTGTAGGAGATCGCTTTTTAGTGATAAGACCACCCATTTTAACCTACTTATAAGCTTCATGTTTTGTATTTCGTCATCTTGGTGTCAATTAAGAGCTTATCTATCTATCTCACGGTATTCATAACAGCAATTAAAATTATCCATGTTCATTCCAAATAAAAAGTGTTTGAAAATGTCTTTACATTTTAAATGTTACAAAAATATCTTTGAAATAAAATACGTTGACAGATTGTGTAGGTAAATTTCCTATTCAGAGCCCCTACTTCCTATGTACTGTGCCATCCTTAAATTTTCCCTGGACCTCGGTAAACATTTTATCGGCATTCTCCTGGGGCTATAAATTGTAAGAATATTTTTTTTTTAATTTGAGAAATATGCCTGACGTTTTGATTTTTCCCGTAATTTTCCGGCCCGTTATTTATGATGTTCCATTCAATTGTATTATTGTTTTGCTGGGGCATGACAAATATTTTTTTAACACTCGTCGATTTTGATTATACTGCTTAGTGCTTGTTTTTCACGAAAGAAAGAATGAAATGCTGAAATATTGTTTATGATGATCAAACGAACTTATCAAGTGAAGTTAGATCAAAATTATATTTAACGGTTTCACTCTCGCAATTTGAAATGTTTAGATTGTGTAGTTGCAATCTTGTGTGTGTCATTTAGATGTGTTTTGATAGATTTGGTGTGTTCTTTGTAAACAAATAGCACACCCTCCAAATTTCAAGTAAAGTGTATGTATCCACTACAAAAAGGGTTTTTCGAAATTCCACCCCTAAGAGGATGAAATGGGTGATTGAATTATTTTCCTATAGGCCACACGGGTGAAGCCGCTGGCAGAAGCTAGTTGTATATAAAAAAACGAGAGTGCTCTAGACCACCCGACTGAAGTAAAACTTCTTTAGCTCCATTTATCGGCCGGTATAACTTTGTTTTTGCTTTGTTTGAGGTGTTTAAGGTTAATGCCGCCATCTTGACGATTGTAAATTGTCATTTTCCCAGACATACCAACATAATTAATATAAAATAATACAAATCAATAACTTTGTTATATGGATAATGGAGATCTACCTGAACCTACTTCAATTTCCGTTCGTCTCACATTCACCAGCTTATTCCCCAAGTCAAGCGTGCGTAAAGAAGTTTTATTTCAAAAATTCCTATAAATAGCAACTTTTTGACTGAAGGCAAGTCGTATTTCCAATCAAGTGGGTAAACAGTGTGCCTTTTCGGCTGTGACCCGGAAATTGTCCAGATATTTGTGACCGTTTTCACGGTCACGTTTCTTCTATCCGTCGGCTCGAGCGTTTATTAATAAAACAGTACATTTCTACGTATTTTCATTATGCAAACGATTCAGAAGTGGCATTCTTTGTCAGGGCGCTCTCTATGTGATAAATACCTTGGGAGTTTTGAATTCTAGAGTAGATTGCTTCTCATTCTAGACAAAGTCATAAGAAGTATTTGGTGGTCAAAAAAATAGCTTTATTTATAGCTTCGGTTATTTGTTATAAGAGATGGTTTTTAGAGGTACGTTTTGTATATCTGCTTAAACGCTTACGAAATAGATTTTTTAATTGTAAACTACAGTTAAGGTATTTATATTGTATATTATATGTATACAAAGATCGGGGGCAAGTTGGCTGGACTGCAGTTGCGACCCCTTCTCGCCCCGGTACGGCGGACTAGGGCTCACGAAAGGGTTTTAGTGGGTTCGAGTCCCACATACCCCCTGCCACCATGGGGGTGGGAAGTGCGAGGCATTTTCACCCCTCAAAAAATAAAAAAATATATATACAAAGATATGATCGTTCCTAAAAGTTTGAACAACCTCAACCTGATGTTAAGCGACACGGCCGCTTATAACAGAAATGATTTACTGAAAGACTTGGCGCCACGTATACAGTAAAAGAACGAAAAAAATATAAGACTAAGGACCAAACGAAAGTCAAGTTTGAAGCGGTTAACCGGTTAATCTGTGGATTTCGCAATAAAAACCATCTCATTAAAACAGATTTCAAGTGAAACAAGACGTCAACTATAATTATTCTTAGCTAGCAAAACTACTGACAACATTTTAGAAACGTAATCTAAGAAATAAAGTTTATTTTTGAAAAGACCTCTTTTGCACTATATATGTTTCTTGATATCTTTCTTCGTGAAATCGCTGGGCAAATGATATTTAATGACCTAATCTCACAGCCTAGTAATTAGGTTTCTAGACTGAGATCTGCTAAGCGATCGCGGATCTAGATTGCAACAAACAAAAAAAGAAATTGGAGCGATAGCTCAGTTGTTGTAACCCTGCTTTCTGAACTGTGGGTTGTGGTTTCGATTCCCACCCTGGACAAACATTTGTGTGATAAAAACATAGGTGTTTGTTCTGGTGTCTGGGTATTATATTGTATTCTACTTACAAGCAAAAAGTATCTAAGTATTGTATCAGTCTAAGTTATTTGACTGGCCCGTTAGCTCAGTTGGTAGTATCCCTGCTTTCTGAACTGCAGGTTGTGGGTTCGAGTCCCACCCAGGACAAACATTAGTGTGATGAACATCGATGTTTGTTCTGCGTCTGGGTGTTATATTGTATTCCATGTATGTATTTACAAACAAAAAGTATCTGAGTATTGTATCAGTTGTCTGGCTCCCATAGTACAAGCTTTGCTTAGTTTGGGGCTAGATGGCGCTGTGTGAGATGTCCACATATATTATTACTATTATTATTTGTATGGATTTGCCAGTACTAGTACGTAGTTTATGTCCATAGTTACTGTGAAAATGTTGATGTTAGGAATGATATTTCTCCTGTTGTATTGAAATCAAATTTCATGATCACCCAGATCATAAAGTATAACTTGCCCTACTGGGCATTCATTTCACTAGCGGGCCACAGCTAACGCTTTTCCAGAAGACAGGGCTACATCAAAATTGTTGGTGTTGTTGACAGCCTCTGTGGTGTGGTGGTTGAGCAGGTCGGCTCATGATCCGGAGGCGGCGGGTTCGATTTACGCGACAGGACAAGTATTTGTGCACAGAAAAAAAAGCGCAAATACTTGTTCTGTATATGGGTGTTGTGGGACCATGGTCCTTGTAGTTCCTGGGTCCCTAGACACAGGGAATCCTAGTTAGGGTCCAGGTTTTATGTAAGTGATCATTGGGCGTTATTATTATTATTATGTTTATTAAGGTCAAAAAAATATTTTTCGTTTTCATTTTCAGCTACAGTGCCCTTTGAGCTTTTTATTCATTTGTATTTATAAAATCCTTATCATTCTTATTAAAATAACCTCATATAAATTCAGCAAATAATGTCCAAATTTGTATCAAAGAAAATCGTAAATTCTATGAAATTCTTGAGTACAAAGTAATTGTATTTCAGACACGCTCAGGCGAATTTAATCGCTATAAGCTAGCTCTGCTCCAGAACCGAAGAGTTTGAGCGCCGTTTAAAGACGATCTTAAGCCGCAAAATACAGCTTTTAACTTTTGAAATTAAGATATTTCATTAAGAATTAAGCTTGACATATATTTTAAAGAAATTTCGTATCATAATGTAGAAAGTTCTAGACAAATCGATTTAAACTGTTTCAAGAGTTTAATGCCCGTCTGCACTAAGGTTTGATAGGTCCTAAGTTCGCATTTATCTCTCTAGCCTCCGTAATCTTATACGTTTGTTTAGTTTTCAACTCGTATTAATCCCCCTTTACATCACTAATATTATAAAGGCGAAAGTTTGTATGTGTGTATGTGTGTATGTTTGTTACTCCTTCACGCTCAAACGGTTGAATGGATTTGGATGAAATTCGGTACCAAGATAGCGTATACACTGGATCAATATATAGGCTACATTTTATCCCGGTTTATCCCGGAAAAAAGAATTTTCCCATTGGATGAGCAAATAATTAAATTACTTTTTGTCCGCGGGTGAAACCGTGGGGTGCAACTAGTGACAATTAATGTACGTTGATTGGTTGAAGGCACCCGATGATCAACTGGCAACCAATGAGTGTACCAAAATAACACAAATTTAACAAATGTACGAGAACCCGGGAGAAAGTTTTGCTTAGCTATGCTGTATTTTAATAGACTTAGTGCAGACGAATAAGATAAACACATAAAACTGATTTCTATCTCTTTAATATAATAGGTTCGATTGAATGGTTAAATGCTTTCCCGCAAGAACGGATAAACTAATTTGGAGGATAATTTTCACACAGATACAGATACAGACAGATGTTTACACTACTAATTTAATTTTAATTATAATAATATTTATAATAACAATATAATAATTATAAGATTCTATGGTAAAATAGGCAAATCGGTGAAAACGTGCAAGATTTTGAATACTCTGTGCATTTGGAACAGGCAGGGCACAATTTACAAAAATTTAATTTTTTTATATGACCTATTTTTTTCCAAGTTTGAACATTGCAATATATTTTACAGCTCCCAACTGTTCCTAACTGATCGGTAAAGTTAAGCAAGTTAGCAAGTTTGCTGCGATAATTTTTTGATGGGTGTCAGATTATTTTGAGTTTGAAATTTTGAAAATTTTGAGATACGTGTGACGCTCGTGAAAGCCGCCACGGCTTGCGTTAGTAACTCGCTCCCTGAAGAAGGACATCCGATGTCCGAAATCTGGTCGGAGTATATGTCCGAAACATGGTCGGACTAAAGATCCCTGAAGACCTGAAGAGGTCCCTGAAGACTTTTAATTGACGTGAGTTTAGCCGTTATTTATCTTACAAAATTGTCATGTTGACTCTATAATTTTATTTGTTTATAACATCACTGTAAATTATTTTCAGTATCCTAAATTTGACTTTTTTAGTGCCAAAAATTGTTTATTTGCTACAAATTATTTAAGTATGACTTTCCTCTCAGTTAAAACTAAAACGCTGATTTCGACGGATTGGTGATACTAAAATAGAACTTTCAGTTCAATCACAATCTACCCAGGTAAACACTCTGATAACCTAGCTACATAGGTTTTTGCAGAATTTGAATTGTCAATTTTTGCCCCCACTGTAGATGTTTAGCTTTTTTTTAAAACGGGCAATGTGCTACTATATGTTACTAGGTACACTACTTACTACTAAAATCTTTAGGACTGTATACTAGCCGCAATTATCTGTAGACAATCCAAATTCTGCAGCCCACTACCAGTAGGCAGCGTACTCAAAATGCTGGCAGTATTCTCTCGTTGAATTGCAATGCTGAATCAGTTTTATATTATAATATGTATGAAGTATCTTGAACTCATTCTAAGTTGTCAAATACACGTCTTTATTGTATCAAAGACAAATTTGATTTGCGTACAGCAAATCAGCTATTTTATTACTTTTACAAGTCATAATTACAAATTTAATGTCAAACTATCTTCTGCCCGTTTTGCCTGCATAGCCTATGGGAAACGACGAAGAAATTTTTTATAGATATTTTAACCACCCATTTCACCCTCTTAAGGATAAAATTTCGAAAAACCCTTTCTTAGTGGATGCTTACATTTTACAAAGAACACACTTTCTAAATTTCAAGTCTCTAAGACCAGCGGTTTAGGCTGTGCGTTGATATATCAGTCAGTCAGTCAGGACTTTGAATATTATATCTCAAATAAATATGTCTATAATATATATATAGAAAATAATAAGAATAACAAAAATAAATAAAAAAAAAGTTTTTCCAACCTTTTGTTTAACTTAAGAAAAACTACTTAAGTTGTGTGACCTCATGGTATGATCTAAATAAGGTGAGACGACGCAATAGAAGAGAGATTTTATTATGTAAAAATATTATGATACAATTATTATCTATATTTTAAGACTTAAATAACGAATTTTAATTGAGTTCAGAAATTAAATAGAACTCGAAAATTAAATGAAATCCTGAATATACTTTGAACCAGGATGTTCAATACGAAAGCCTTCAAAGCGTTATCCTAAGTCAATAAACATTAGGACAGATCCCAATGTATTCATTTCCTTTCACATAGCTACAACACATATATGACGTAGTGGTATGTGGATTAAAAGGCCTGAAAGCGAAAAAAATACCGCGAGTAAACTCAAGAATACTTTCAAAGGATAACTCAATCAATTATCATCTGTATTGATCCAAAATTTCACTTCCAAAATGTATTTTCCTGTATACCAAATAGAAAGATCTTATTTACCTTGAAACGAGATATCATCCGCTCACTTTACACTTCACTAACACAACACTATTTTTGTATATACGTATTCACACACACAAGTTAACAAATCTGTCACAGGTCACAAAATTACATACGTGCTTGACATCTATAAAAATATGTAAGCGTAGATTTGCTACAGCGTAGCGTGCGCTACGGACTACGCTCGAGCTACGACTGGCGTAGCACCCCCCTACCCTACGCCCCGTAGGCGCGCAAGAAAACGCCTCGTGAATTTCTATTATTTTACGTTTCTTAAAATTTTCAATAAAACTTGCTTGCGTATAAAATTATGTTAGACAATTTATTGTTGAAAATTGTATTAAAACAATAATTAAAACTACTTTCAAATATGAGATCGTATAACTTGGAAAAGTTATTCATGCACGAATAGAATTCAAACCATTTTGGAATGAAACTGGCTACGTGTATGTTTTATTTGAAACGCAAACTGTTTTACAAGAATTCCATTCTTCTTATTTTACATATTCGCTGAGGAATTCATTTTATCAAAGCGAAAAAGAAATTTAGCTTCATATCTACCAGTTTTTCATTGATTAATACTAGATACTAGAGATGTCCCGTGGCTATACTCACAAAGTATCCGATTTTCCGCGGAAACTTTTCTTTGTCTGAGATAAAAAGTACCCGGTGTTCGTGTCATTCATCATTGTCAATGAAAGCAATCCGTGTGCAAAATGTTATCAAAAACATACTTTATTTTTACATAAACTTAGACTTTTAAAGATATGTGAATTGGCACTCATTCTTACAATGGTGAAGGAAAAAATCACACTAATATTATAAAGGCGAAAGTTTGTATGTGTGTTTGTGTGTATCTGGGTATGTGTGTATGTTTGTTACTCCTTCACGCTCAAACGGCTGAATGGATTTGGATGAAATTCGGTACCAAGATAGCTTATACACTGGATTAACATATAGGCTACATTTTATTCAGGAAAAGTGATATGTTCCCGTGGTTTGAGCAAATAATTAAATTACTTTTTATCCGCGGGTGAAACCGCAGGGCGCAACTAGTTATAAAATAATCAACAAATTGATTTTTGAACGCACTCAGTTGCGAGCCCCTTTACAGGGTTCCTGTATCTGCTTAACTAGTTGTTAAGACCTGAATAATATATAAAATGTACTTGAATGGAAATATATGAATAATAAATATGAACATAAATGAAACATCAATTTTGTATGAAATAGTAATATCAAATACAAAGCCATATTTAAATAAATTTGGCAGCTAAATCTCAATACAAAAACACACATGCTTGAAGAATCTTCTCCCATTTTAAAGTAGGTTGAAATAGCATGTTTAATTCTCCATTCCGTTCACATCTAAATCTGAGTAAACACCAATTTAGACTCACTCAGTGTTCTTAGCAATTTACCTCGATATTTATTTAACATAGTTTGCATATTTACCGAGGGTAGTGTTAATTGTTATGTGGTTTTAATAACTATTAATATCTACCTCCCTTTCTCGCCTGAGAGGGCTCAGGACGCTCACCCTTGATGTGTGGTTTAACTTACAAGAGTAAGGCGCGAGCTGTTTCAAAACAATTGAAATATTCTGGAAATTTGGTGGTTTCTAAAATTATGACCATCAGTGTTGTTTTGCTAAAAGTCACAAATATTGAAGTAATGCTACTAAAATCAATGTAGTTCGTATATATTCAATAGTCGGGAACGATATTTATGCTAATAAGGTTTAAACATCATATTTTAGTTGTTTACCTCCATTTTTTTTATACTGCGTTTCCACAGACACCTGGGTCCGTGCTTTTTGTTAGATTATTTTTTATATTTATTAATTAAGTCTATTATTAACATGAACATATATATAATACAGGGCGGACAATACAGCCAATAACACATAAACATAAGTACCTATTTCTAATTGTGCGTACAATACGTACGTGCGTACGTTTACCTCCATCTCAGCTTCCGTGGGGTGGTTGAGAAAATTGGCTCATAACCCGGAGGCGGCAAGTTCGATTCCTGCGGCAGGACAAGTATTTGTGCACAGAAAATTTTAAGCGCAAATACTCGTTCTGAGTCTAGGTATTGTGGGACCATGGTCCTCGTAGTCCCTAGGTCCCTAGGGAATCCTAGTTAGGGTCCAGGATCCATATATGTGATCGTTGCGCGTTATTATTATTTCTAAATAGAACTGGAAAGCGACGCGTGCCACTTCTATGTTGTTCAACTACCATCTAAACAAATTAAGCGATTTGTCAACTCATTTATCTTACGAACAGCAAAAAAAATAGAACGAGCTCCCGACATCAGTCTTCCTTGCCACATATAATCTTGGTGTTTTCAAAACAAAAGTTAATAGTTATTATCACCGACCTCATCTTCACTTTCCATCAGGTGAAATGTAGTCAAATGAAAAACTTCCATGTAAAAAAGAGAAATTTGGCAAAAGTGAAATAAAAAGAAAGAATCCATCTATGTATTTCGAAAAGACGTTGATACCCATTATACTCAATTGCATTTTTTTTATCATAGCTTAAGCTTTTTTTTTATATTGTTTAACACAAAATCACACTTCACACTAATATAATAAAGGCGAAAGTTTGTATGTGTGTTTGTTTGTTACTCCTTCACGCTCAAACGGCTAAATGGATTTAGATGAAATTCGGCACCAAGACAGCTAATACACTAGATTAACATATAGGCTGCATTTTATCCCGGAAAAGTGAAATTTTCCCGTGGGATGAGTAAATCATTAAAATACATCAAAAATGTAAATTTTATTCCAATCGTTAAAACTCAAATAATAAATCTGTAATAAGATGTAACCACCACGCTACCGTCTCTGCACTCGCACCACACCTCACAATCTCCGCGTCACGCAAGCGCACTACGAACAAAAACCTTGCGTATCCCAATTTTTTCCTACACTTAATTACAGCAGCAAAAGTTTGGGTTCACTTTCCAATAATAACACGAGCTTGTTAGGGGCCCGTAGGTAAACTATCGGGGATTAGTTATACGTATGTTTGCGTAGTGTAACAATGTGACCCTTCTTAATATTATGATTGTTTTTCTTTGACGGGGAAATCGAAATTATATGATGGTGTGACGAAATTAGTTTCGGAATTCGGTGGCAAACAGATTAGTAATTTATTACGTTTTTATCATTGTTCTTCTGCGTTAATAATAGCGATGGTAATGTTTCAGGGCTACTGCAACTACAACTAGTCGGGCAGATCAGTTGGACAGTAGTCCAACTGGTCTGTCCGACTAGTTGTAGTATTTATTAGATGCAGTTGTCCAACTTTAAAAATAGTTGGACCATAGCACCTTATGAGAGTTCCGTGTTCAAATTTATTTAAACAACCTAAATAGGGCAGCAAGCAATACAATTATATAATAATACAATTAAATGGACCAATTATTAGCTACTGACTTTTATCTGTGATATATTTTGATTTTTAATTTCAATTCCTGCGTTACAAAGACGTCCTGAAAAGGCACATGAAGAATTGTGATATTGAGCCCTCTCGTTGCGAAGCTTTGGCCGAAGCCCGTCCTAACTGGCGACGACTTGTCCAGAATCAGGTGCACGCATTTGAAGACATAAGAAGGCGTGATTTAGACCTTAAACGTGACCAACTCAAAAATAGACTGCCTTCTAACATCAGCTACAACCTCGTCAATGGCATCCTGACGTGCATTCACTGTGCGCGTACTTTTTCCGCTAAAATTGGATATATAAGCCATTTAAGAGCACGCCACCCATGCTCTCCGGATTGACGCCGAAGTGTCGCCGTAGCCGGAATCGGCAAGGATGACATCATCATCATCATCATCATAATTTGATTAATTTAAGTATTTAATAATGCTATAAGTGGCACTTTTATATAAAATGCTTCAGCTTATTTGTAATTTTGTATGCCGTTATGGCTGATCACAGTATGGACTTCATATTTTTGTTGTAACAATTGTTTTATGACCTGTTTATCACAAAATAGATAATTTGATTTGATTTAATTTGAGCGTGACAGAAAGAGTAACCTACCTTATTATTACTAGTTTCTAAATTACAAAAGTAGTTAATATGTTCATTCGGTCGTGGTTTAGAGAGAGAGGGTTTCTCTGCGTTACTCTCAAACTTTGATGACGACATCATAATTTTACCACTCTTTGGTACTATTTCTGAGTTAGCACAGTTGTTGCTATTAGAAACTTCTTACAACTCAATCAGAGAGCACTCTCTGTGCTGTCACATGCAACTCGCTAGCATGGCTGGCTCAAACTGGTTCATTGTTTCCTACACACCAGTGTTACCAGTATATAAGCTTCACACAAATTCATTGAAAAGTAATTGAAGAGAGCTATAAAACCAAAATCTACCTAAGTCGCCATCGACTCTTGGTTACTGGTAATTTAAGTGACCTAATATGGCTGCAATGCCATAATTAGACTTGGATGCCACTATATAAACTGCCCGAACCGTGAAAATTAACTACTACATACCTTGACATGTTCTTGGTAGCATTTGTTTATATTTACACATTATTTTCAAACATTTAGTTTTTTTTTTTCTCTTAACCAAATTTAAAAACTTGGTAAAGAGAAAAAAAAACTAAATATGGAAATAAACTTGGTAAAGTTATTTGATTATTTTATTTTGACATGTTTTTAATTCGTGTACCTCTCTCATCATCTCTCATCTTTTTATTTTTATTATTGTTATACATTTTAATTGGGTAATATTTTATATGTACAATCATACTAATTGCTATGTACCTTTGTTTATATTTGACGTGTATTTTTTAACATGAATAAATGACTATGACTATGAAAAAGGCAAAGATAGAATAAGAGAAAATACAGATAATTCTACAGTTCATTAACAGCCTGATGACATCTTCTACTGAACAGAAGCCCCCACAGGGCGCCACTTTGATTGGCTGCTTGCCTCTTGTATCCATCGGCTCCCCGCAGTTTTGACTACTCAATCCACCTAGTGTAGGCTGGGCTATTCTATATCTTCCGATTTATAGTCACCGCTCGTGGCAGTGTTTAAAGGAATAAATGTTATTAAAAAACAAAAAACGGGTGTGTTTTCGACCACAAAACTGAAGTAAATCTGCTTTAGTTTAGCTCCATCTATCGGCCGGCATAACTTTGTTTTTGCTTTGTTTTATGTCAATTTCGCTATCTTGACAATTGTAAATTGACATTTTACAAGATATACCAACATGATATATTTAATAATTGACATCCAACATGATAATTCAAACATTTAACTTTGTTATGTTGACAATGGAGATCTACGTAAACTAACTTCAACTTTCGTTAGCCTCGCATTCACCAGCTTACTTCCCAAGTCAAGCGTAAAGAAGTTTTACTTCAAAAAGTAAATTCAAGCCACATTTATAAAGCTGAGAAACTGTTACATTTTCATTGTGTCTGCGCTGACAGGGTCGCCGCTGTCACAGCGCTTCGGCTCCATCCATCGGTCAGTCCTGAGCCGTGATGGACGTCCATCATGATTAGCTGGATAGACGCCGGAGAGATTCTTCCGGGCTTGAAACATTTTAGATGTTGAAATTGGTATAAAGACGACTTTTGTTAAAGCTTGCTTTAAATTTATGCCTTTATATTTTAACTTATAAATGCGATACAATTGAAATAATAAAAAATAATGACATTGTAATGCACTAACATTCGTATAAGTTATACAGACTTTTACAGAAAATTTTGTTAATGTGTGTATTAATTATTTGACATCTTTTTCCTATAATATGCCATTCATCGTGGCAATGCTGCCAGCATATCGGTCACGTTGCCTACCGGTAATAGTTTGTTAGATTAAGTTTACTTTTTATTGTTTTCTGTTTTATTTATCTATTAGTTGCGCCCCGCGGTTTCACCCGCGGATAAAAAGTATTTCAATTATTTGCATATTCCACCGGAACATTTCACTTTTACAGGATAAAATGTAGCCTATATCCAGTGTATAAGCTAACTTGGTTCTGAATCTCATCGTTTGCATTCAGTCGTTTGAGTGTGAAGGAGTAACAAATATACACACATACAAACTTTCGCCTTTATAATATTAGTGTGATTATAATATAAGCTTATTAAAAGAACTTATCATATAATTGACCTAATTAATAACTATAATTGAGTTTTTATTTGTGTCTTAGACTATAATTATTTGAGTCTACTATTGTATTTCTGGCTCATCACACGTAATGACGTTGCTGTAAGCGTGCGATTGTTTATGAACAAATAAATGAAGTCTCCAATTTTAAAATGATATTTGTTTTGTACCGGCATTTCTTTCAAGCCGTTGTGGCTTGATTACGTCCCTAGAGCAGGCTGTCTATCCTCGGACCAATTACAGTGCCACGGAGACACGTCGGCTGTAACCAAGTCACAAATATGTCTAGTTTACTTCTGCTTATTTAACTGAAACCGTGCCATAGTAGTAGAGCATTTACCCACTTGCTTTTGTCCTAGCCTAGTGTTTAGCCAGGTGTCGACTAGTAGGAAAATATGGTAGTCTAGAATATGAATCTGTCTTTTATCGTTTAACAGCGGTTTTCTTCAGTCTTTATAGAGGGTGCTATAGTTAATTTTAAAATCATATAACATAACACATGCCACATAATTTTATAAGCTATGATACGTAATAATATAGTCTAAAATTACAAAATCATTATTTTAATCGTCAATAGAAAAGATTGTTAATCTTGATTATGTTCAAATGGCTGAATAGATTTTCCTTTTTTTTTTTATGTTAGTGAATGACGTGACGAGCTAGCCGTTCGCCTGATGTTAAACGACACGGCTGCCCATATCAGCTGCAGTGTCACTTGGAACTCTAAAGTATAGAGGTTCGCGTGTCACTGCACTGAGCACGTCATCCAGAGACATCAGCACAATCTAGTAATAATATTACTAAACTGTGAGATCAGATCATAAAGTCTCATTTGCCCAGTAATTTCACTAGCTACAGTGCCCTTCAAACCGGAACACAGCAGTGCTTGCGCGCTACTGCTTGGCGGTAGAATAACTGGCAAAGCGGTGGTACCTACCTAGACGAACTTTGCAGTAAAGTCCTACCACCTAGTTGGAATCTTAAAGTCACCTTTTACAAATAAAAATTGATTCCACCGTTTGGAAGTTATGGTAAGTCATAGTACAATTTTCCACTGTTTATATTGGGTTAAAAACTACTAAAAATTGTGAAACTACTGTATACATTAGAAAATTTGACATTGTTATTTATAAGAACATTAATAATAATAACAATAAAATATCAGCCAAATTCAGAACAAGTATTTGCGCTTTTTTCTGTGCACAAATACTTCCACGGGAACCGAACCCGCCTCCAGGTTATGAGCCGACATCCTCAGCCACTACACCACAGACACTGTCATTATAGCTTCCTATAAATGGATCCTTTTAGAAAGTTACACAGAACAATTACTTGCGCTTTTTTTCTGTGCACAAATAAAACCCGCCACCTCTGAATCATGAGCCGACTTGCTCAACAACCACACAAGAAAGGTTGTGTAAATTTAGACACTAAAGTTCATTTCAGTGTCAGTCCCACCACGTCTACTATTAAGACAACACCAATCTATAGACAAATACACAAAACTCCAATCTATGGAGCAGCCTCTGCCCTTTACATTTTTAACGAACACCGCGCCCCGAAATTGAAAAGGAAACTACAAAACATAAATTCAGTCGAGATTTCACGTTTTTGATACATAAAAGAAAAGTTTTTGGGGCTGTGCAGTTTAAAAATAGAATGCGTAGTTATTTCTTGTTCTATTCCTAATACAGATACCCTATGTTTTGTAGCCACATCTACGTGTTATATCGTCTGTACATTTTTTTGATTTGACGCTGGCTAAAATTATATTAAATCATACACAAGGTGGAATTTAATTCGTTCTTTCTTTTAACGTATGTATTCAGTCCATGCTATAGAATGCTCCCATATAACTAAATAACAAAAGTACCTATGAAATAAAACTTAAATCTAGGTATTATCAAATTTAAATTCTAAAGAAAAGCTTTGTGACATTGAATAAAGCAGGTGTTTTATTGCCTACGAAACTTTTACAAAGCACTCAGCTGGTGCCCGCACTGTGTGCGGTAAACTGTGTGTGTTTAGCGGTACACCGTTAAATAGACATTTCGGCTGTCATGCAGTTAATTTAAGAGGCACTAAATACTAGAACAAATTTATTTATTTTTAAATTGGACCTTGTACGAATATTCTATAGCACGGTCTGCGTACATACATTTAAGGAAAATAGTTAATTAAATGCCACTGTGTATATGTATGGACATTTCACACAGCGCCATCTAGCCCCAAACTAAGCAAAGCTTGTATTATAGGTACCAGATAACTGACAGAATACTTATATACTTTTTGTTTGTAAGTACATACATAGAATACAATATAGCACCCAGACACAGAACAAACAACAATGTTCACACAAATGTTTGTCCTGAGTGGGAATCGAACCCACAACTCACAGTTGAGAAGGTGGAGCTACTACTAATTGAGCTATCAGGCCAGTTAAATCTAATCAGGTCCAATAAATTTGAACAAATCAACGACTTTCAATTTGTATACAATAAACAGTTGCTCTTACAAAGGTGATGGACAACATCGTAACTCGAAAATTCTTGATTTCTAACTTGTCTACACCAAAAAGGGTCAAAACACGAAATAACAAAAGTTCCGGAACCAATAAAGCCCGATAAGCGCATAAATTCGAAGATCATGTAAAACCAATCAAAACTTAATCAAGATACCGTTCCGAACAAGGCACACTTACAAAGCTAAATTAAATTTTAATCTAACCTGCAAAGTTCGTAGATATTATAAATTATATTCTTTCACAACCGGATTATAACTCATACTATGTAAATAAATACGTAATATTAATATATTTGAAACCGGTTCTTTAATATAATAACATTAAATAATTTTTTTGTATATTTATGTAGGAATTATGAGTTATATGGAACGTATAGTGAGAAAAATGGACGGATGATCAAAAGGATGAATTGATGCATGAAGTGTGAAAGAGATAGCGAAAACAGAATTGAAGACGACTTAATGACTTGAAGACGGGCTGTGTAGTTTTGGCGGGAAAACGAAAAACACCGCGTCACCGCATTGTATTATTTTCCAAAACTTTTGTTATTTTCAGTGTTAGTGCATAAAATTGGTGGCATTTTATTCGTTAAGTGCTGGATTACAGGCACGAGTACGGGAAAGTGGTATAATGATGGTGAAACATTTCTTTTCGTGTTGTTTCCAAAACACCATTTCACCATTCATACTCTTAGTAAAGTTTCCACTGCTTTATTAGGAGTATGAATATGATTAGACTTGTCTATGACTTGACTTGATGACTTCAACTTTGACTTGACACATATTTGCGTGAAATATCATTAACTTGATAAATTATAAATTACTTGACACTGGCTCAATACACAAAAGTGTGGAAAGTGTGGAAGTTGTGCAGTGAAATTTTTGTGTTTGCTTCCTGGCCCCAACGCAGAAAAATCCTACATTTATACTTAATTATCCAGTATCCTTATTTAAAATATTATTAAGAGGTGATGTGTAAGCACATAAAAAATTCCACATATGTACATTTTTGAAGTAAAATTTATTTACGCCCGCTTGACTTGGGGAGTAAGCTGGTGAATACGAGGCGAACGGAAGTTGATGTTAGTTCACGTAGATCTCCATTGTCAACATAACAAAGTTAAAAATTACTTAAAAGTTGTATTATTGATAATAAATAATAATGATAACGCCCAACGATCACATACATAGATCCTAACTAGGATTCCCTGTGTCTAAGGACCCAGGAACTACGAGGACCATGGTGTCACAACACCCAGACACAGATAGATTATGTTGCTACGGATGTCCGGTAAAACGACAATTTACAATTGTCAGGATGGCGACATTAACATTAAACATAGCAAAAACAAAGTTCTACCGGCCGATGTTATGTTTATTTGTCTAAAAGCATATTATCCCTGAGAAATGCAAGTATACTCAAAAACAAATAAAATATTTTCAACCACGTATATTTTATTCGTGTTCTTGACTCCGGTACTTATTACAACAGATATTTGTGGTATCAGCAGAGCACCAGTTTGACACAGTACAGTATAAAAAGTAAACTTCTCGCACATAACTGAAACTTTTTTCCCAGTTACTAACGCTAAGTAACTGGCTCCCAGAAGAAGGACATGTCCGAAACCTGGTCGGAGTAATTCCGACGTTATAATTGTCGTGAGTTTAGCCGTTATTTATCTAACATAAATGTGTCATACTCACGATCAAATTAAATTATTATTCTTCATTATCATTATTCAAACTAAAATACCTGAAACTTGAGAATTCAATAATTTATCTGGTTCCTATAGTGCAAGCTTTGCTTAGTTTGGATAACTAGGCATTTTATTTTTAAACTGCACAACCCCAAAAAACAAAAACGTGAAATCTCGACTAAACTTATGTTTTGTTTTGTTTCTAACACATATTTATAATATTTTTATTGCTGATGTAATTTTTTTTAACGTTATAGATTTACGTTTGACCAACTATTTAAGTATATCATCCAGACGTACTGGTGCGAGTCTGTCATTGCAGCTTTATAGAACATGGTCCTTTTACTGACCTTTTTCTTTTCCTTTTAACTGGCCTGGTAGCTCAGTTGGTAGTAGCTCGGCCTTCTGAACTGTAGGTTGTGGGTTCGATTCCCACCCAGGACAAACATTTGTGTGATGAACATAGGTGTTTGTTCTGTGTCTGGGTGTTATATTGTATTCTGTGTATGTATTTACAAACAAAAATTATATAAGTATTGTATCAGTTATCTGGTTTCCATACTACAAGCTTTGCTTAGTTTATGACTAGATGGCGCTGTGTGAAATGTTCTAGAAAGTTACACATTACAAGTATTTGCACTTTCTTTTTTCTTTGCAAATATTTGTACAAATACATAGAAGTTGAAGTTGCGGTACTGCTGCAAAGTTTCTGTATAGCAAGCAAGCTTGTCTTAGACTGAAATTATTTAAATCTGCTAACTAAGTAAGAGCCTTGAGTCACCCCGATTTATTTTAACTACTTTGTCGCGCATCTTTACCTTAATTCAGAGAGAAATGTGCTTTGCTCGTGCTGCCTGCCTGATAAGTTAGATGCCTTCATTTTTGATGAGACAAGCTTGAATTTTACTTGTATATTGTTTAATCCTAGTACAGCTACTGCGCGAGTGAGAGCATAACTTTTGTAATACACAGGTCAATGGATTTATGGATCTAGCTTACTTCTGAAGTGTAGCATTAACTTTCTCGTTCAAATAATAAATAAATATTTGTGGACACAGTGTCATCTAGTCCCAAAATAAGCAAACCTTGTACTATGGGAACCAGATAACTAATACAATACTTATATACTTTTTGTTTGTGAATACGTACATAGAATAAAAAAAACCCCAGACACAACATACATCGATGCTCATCACACAAATTTTTGTCCTGGGTGGGAATCGAACCCACAACTCACAAATCAGAAGGCAAAGCTACTACCAACTAAGCTATCGGGCCAGTCAAATCTCAATGACTTGTCAAGTTATGTGCCGAATTCTCACAAACTCTTACTCGCTTTAGGAAAATATCATAGGTAACGGTACGGTAGAAAACAAAAAGAGATGTGTATGCTAGTACGCACCAATCCGCACACTTAGGCCCATGTCCCAGCAGTGGGAATGTGTCTGGTTTCGTGTTTTCCTTGTACAATTTTATTCTCAGCGTGGTTACCAATTTTATTTATCGGATATATTAAAAACGTCTTAGCCGCACAGTAGAGGTCGTTTAGCGCAATCGACGAGCAATTTTGCCTTTTCAGTTACTGCGGCAATGAATAACATAGAAAATGCCATTTGTTTTCATAAATAAAATAGACTTTATACTGCTTGTTTTTGGGATCAATTATTTCCTAAAAAATATATACGTAAAAATATTTTCCTGTTCATTCTAGGTTTACCATTAAATCTTCAGCAAGTGTTATCATAGAAATAAAATTATTAAATCTCACGATATACTAATATAAAAGATAAAAGAATTTACGATATAAAAGAACTTTAAATGTTGTCTAGTTTTTGTTTATAAATAGTAAGTACTTATACGTAGGTTTTTTCCACCATTTTCAAAGTTTTGATTTTTCACCTAGCAACACTGACGTTTTGTGAACACTATTTATAGAAAATTATTGATTTATACCGCCAACCACCTCGAATGTGGAAAACTCCAAAAATTCCAAATGTTTCGCAATAAATAATATGGATCCATCGACTTTGTAAATTGAATAGGGAATTTATGAGCGCGTAGATTTCGTGCCGGGAGTTTTGTTTGGTTTTTTTAGAATTTTCGGGTAATTTTTGGCGTTTATTGTTCAGATTGTGCATAATATTTTAATTGGAAATGACGATGGCAGGTGTTGGATGGTGTTGCGATTGGGCTTATTATTCGTAGAGTAGTTAAGATCTCTCTTCATGTTTTCAAAATATCTCATATATATTCATTAATTGATCAAGCTACTTGATTACAAAATATTACAAAAAAAAATATCATGGCTTTTATCGCAAATTAAACATTTCTTGAAAGAAAATTAGTTTAACATTAACAGTACTTACCACTTACCACTCATTATATTTTCAACCAATTTCAAAAAAGCCGATTGATAATTTTATTTATGTTTTTAAATGATATTACCTCAAATCTCCGTTATTTATGAACAGATGAGAAAAAATATTTTCTTCTTTGAAATTTGTTATTATTTTTTCAATATCAGATTGGTTGATTGGTAATAAACCAAAATAGCTGGAAAACTGTGTCATCCAAATGTGTCTCTATTAGACATTTAGCCTATTGAAGTAATCCGTTTCTTTTTAAGAATATTAATCTTAAAAAGACCTGAATCTAATAAAAGGTTTTTTTTAGCTGGTTGATGACAGCGTACCATCAAAATCGATAGAAATAAGTCAAAGGCAAAGTCAAGACCGCGGACAGCCCGTAGCATGCTAAAGCCCTTCAACATATACTCAGTTTCTGATTACCACAGTGCTTATACCAACCAAACGAACAAAGCAGTTTGTTAGTGCTGTACTCTCCACTTACAGAGCGGTCTCAACGCCGCGAGCTTTTCATTTCCTGCCGCCAGGGGGCGCCCGTCATGTTTACTTTATTTTTGGGGTTCCGTCGTGAAAGAAAGAAGGTGATAATACCGACCCGTGGGTAAACGAATTAGCGTTATTGTTATTTCTTTACTTTATGCGTACCATATTTTTAGTGTATTTATAAAACGGTTATTTTTATTTGAACAGTTGTTTGTTGAGTCCATAATGCTATATGCAAGCATTATAAAATATATATTTTGGTCAAGCCTCGATCGACACTAGGGTAAGAACTATCCAAAAATCTATAGATACAATACAAAAAAAGAGTGTGCTTTTGACCACACGACTGAAGTAAAACTTCTTTAGCTACATCGGCCTTCTTATTCCTACAACTTTGTTTTTGCATTATTTAATGTTAATGTCGCCATCTCGACAATTGTAAATTGTCATTTTACTGGACATACCAACATAATAATACAAATTTTTAGCTTTGTTAAGTTAACAATGTAGATGTACGTCAACCAACTTCCGTTCAGCTCCCATTCATCAGCTTACTCCCCAAATCAAGCATGCGTAAAGAAGTTTTACTTCCAAAATTGGAATATTAAGTGACAACGTAGAAGGTAGCGCTGCCACGCACGGATTGAAATCTGGCCCCCAAACGAAACTACCGGACCCTTGTTAATAATGGCCCTAAAAATACGTAGTACATAGGGCGTCAGGAAAATATGTTCTATACGGAACCCTTGTTTATGAAACTTAACTCGCACACTCTCGACCTTTCTTTATTTCTCCTAATGCCGGCGTACTTGATGGCGTTATGCCCTAAAATTGTTTTTGGACCGTTAATTTGTTTTGAGTGGTTGTTGCCAAGTGCTTTTAAAATTTATTGTTCAAAGAGCAAATACTTTACGTGTTTTATGTTCAAATTTTTAATTTCTTTTAGAGTTTTCTTTATGGCGGAGTGAGAGAAATGCAGTGGTTATTTTAAACGTTGCCTCTACGATTTTATAATCTTATGTAATAAAGTCGCAGTGTGATTTAGCTTTAACGAGCGAGTTTAGCTCAGCTGTTGGACTTTTAAACCGAAAAGACTAGGTGGTAAGACTTTTCTGCAAAGTTCATATAGGTACCACCGCTTTACCAGTTATTCTGCCGCCAAGTGGTACTACTACCACTTGGCGGCTACCCGCAAAGGACACATTAGCTAGTGAAATTACTTGGCAAATGATACTTTATGACCCAATCTAACAGTCTATTAATCTTATTACTAGGCAGTGCTGCTGTGTCAAAATGACGTGCGCACTTCTACTCTATTATTTTGAAGTGCCGAGTGACACTGCAACCGACATAGGCAGCCGTGTTGCTTAAAATCGGACGAACGACTAGCTCGTCATCTTATTCCTTAACATAAAAAAGCTTCACAGATTTTGAGTTGTATGCAGAATTTGCATTTGCTCTTACAATGGTGAAATAAAACATCTTGACTATAAAACTGGTCCCTTTTTTAACGGATTTTATTTTTGACTAGCTGCGCCGTGCGGTTTCACCCGCGTGGTGTTAAAAACCTTTCTTATTTTTTTCTTTCATAAGAACCTTTTCCTGCCAATAATTAATACAACATAAAAAGAATTTGCGAAAATGTTCTATCTATTCAAGCGTGATGCGATGACCAAAGGAAATTGAGATTCATTTTTATATATAAGGGCTAGCTGCGTATTTTGGTTTCACCCGCGTGGTGATAAAAACCTTTCTGATTTTTTTCTTTCATAAGAACCTTTTCCTGCCAATATTAAATACAACATAAAAAAGAATTAGCGAAAATGTTCCATCTATTCAAGCGTGATGCGATGACCAAAGGAAATTGAGATTCATTTTTATATAATATATAAAGGCTAGCTGCGTATTTTGGTTTCACCCGCGTGGTGATAAAAACCTTTCTGATTTTTTTCTTTCATAAGAACCTTTTCCTGCCAATAATAAATACAACATAAAAAAGAATTAGCGAAAATGTTCCATCTATTCAAGCGTGATGCGATGACCAAAGGAAATTGAGATTCATTTTTATATATAAAGGCTAGCTGCGTATTTTGGTATCACGCGCGTGGTGATAAAAACCTTTCTGATTTTTTTCTTTCATAAGAACTTTTCCTTACATGAATAAACACAATAAAAATTAGTGAAAATGTCCCATCCGTTTGGTTCCATCCCACCACGGGGGTGGTGGCAGGGAAGTGCGAGGGCATTTCCCCCCTCAAAAAATATATAGGGACCGTGTATGTAGTGCAGTAATTTTTTGGGTTTTACCTCCGGAGGGTAAGAATCTCGCTTCGTTTCGAGAAAGGTAACAAAATCTAGACAAGTTAGTGGTACCAGTTGACGATGAGCTTCGAAATATCGGAGACTATTTCAATTTAATAATTGTTACGGATTTTGTTTTAAGTGTAAATATAAAAAAAAAAACAAAAGAATCTATATGTATGGTAAAAATAATGATTTACGCGTCTTAATTTAAATAGTGAAATATATATTTTATAACAGTTTAAAATTAAAATTAAAAACAATGCAGTAACAAGGCTTAATCTAACAAGCCGCTACCAGTAGGCAACGTGACCAAAATGCTGGCGGCATTGCCCCGTTAAATGGCAACGTTTAGAAATAAAAGTTAGATAAATATTCTTATAATAAGGTTGCAATAAAGAAAACATCATTTCCTATAAATTTGCGGCAGCAGTTTACAATGGTGAAGAAAAACATCGTTAGATAAATAAATAAATAAACCTAACGATACTTTTTTTTCACCGCAATACCACCGGAATTTTGGGTACTTTGCCTACTGGAAGCATCTTAGATTATGTTTACTACTGCATTGTTTTTAATTTTAAATTTAAACTGTTATAATATATATATATATATATATATATATATATATTTTATTAAACTGGCACGTTCGATAATCACAAAACGTCAAGAACGTGAGTCTTCCGCCTTACTGTGGTTGATTTTGACCCACGCTTTACCCATGCTTAATATGCTAATATGCATATTTGATAGAAGGCTTCTATCCCAACAGTGGAAACCTGACGCTGTAAAAGTCGCTAGAGACCAACAGCATTATCCGAAAAAAAGCAGTGGCAACGTATTGGGTTGATAACGTAACTGAATGTAAATAAGACACAAAATAGAAGTACAATTGACTGACCTGATAGCTCAGTTGGTTATAGCTCTGCCTTCTGAACTGTAGGTTTTGGGTCCGATTCTCACCCAGGACACACATTTTGTGTGATGAACATAGGTGTTTGTTGTGTCTAGGTGTTATATTGTATTGCATTCTATGTATATATTTACAACCAAAAATTAACTATGTCTTGTATCAGTTATCTCATTTCTATAGTTCAAGCTTTTCTTTGTTTAGAACTAGAATGTGTTGTGTGAAACGTACAAAAATGTTTATTATTTATTTATTGTAATCAAAACTAGAAAGCAAAGCCACATCCAATCAAAAAACATTGTTCCCAGTTGCAAGATCCAGATACATAATTAAGCCAGTGCCCAAAGAAAACACGTCTCCTAAAAAATGTAGCACCGCCGTACTCACGAATATCTGTAATTCTATTAGAGTGGATGCTTTTGTTATCAAACTTTCATATGTGTGTGCAAAGAACAATCTGCTGGAACGGAGTGTAATATGCATTTGCTATTTTTAGCAAATAGTTTTTGCTTACCCCAGGCTCCAAATCAGGGGAAATCTGGCTTGAAAGAGTTCCTTCGTAGAGAATTAAAATATACTAGTTTTGTACCCACAGCTTACCACATATACAATATATTTATATATATATATACAGGTACAATATATTTTTTTTTGTATATGGTGTGACCTGATGTTAAGCAACACGGCTGCCAATAATAGAACAGTGTCACTCAAAACTCCCAAATATAAAGACTCGCGTGAAACTTCACTGCGCACATCATCCTGATTACACAGTCTAAGATTACTCGACTGTGAGGTCAGATCATAAAGTCTCAATCACCCAGTAATTTCACTAGCTACAGTGCCCTACAAATCTAAACACACTACTGATTGGCGGCAGAATAACTGGCAAAGTGGTTGTACCTACCTATACAAAGTTTCCAGCAAAGTCCTGCCACCTAGTAAACAAACCTGCCTAGTAACACTCGTAATAATTGCTTAAAAATGTATCAACAACTATGCTATCCTTAAATCTCCCATAAGAAAGGTAAAATCCCGGGGTAAGCTGGGGCAAAGTGCCCACATCAGTCTAGGATAAGTGCCGCATCGCCGCTGAGCTAATAAAATAGCATTTCCCTTCGAACGGGTAATGGAAAAACAGAGGACGGCGTGCGGGTATGGTAACTGTGGACTTAGGAAATATTTGACGCGGCTTGAAAAGTAACAATATTGCTATACCCAAGCTGGGTCATTATATAACATACTTAAATATGCTATTATTAACACCTGCATGTAACCAATAATGTTTGCAATAAATGATTGAGTATTGAGTAACAAAGATGTGGGCGGCTATATTTTTTTTTGTGAGTGCTTTAGTTAATGTTTCTTTTAAACCGACGAACCCGTATGAGCATTTATTTTATTGCGAATTTTTTGGACAAGTGCGAGAGAGAGAGGACATATTCAAATACCGCTGCAATAATTTCTGGACTTTCTATAAGTCAACGTGTCTAGTCTACACTTTACATTTTGTAGCAGGTAGTGTAACTAGTAGGGGAGCGGGCCCCATTATGGGATGGGTTCCCAATATGAGATAGCAGGTTACTCTGGTTTACAAGCACCGCCATCTCTATTACGGGCAGTGAACTAATTCCATTTGTTGTCCAGCGGCCATATTGAAACACTCACGCGTCAGTCGCCATTCAGTTAGACGGGAGGTTGGTTCGCGCAAATACTCCGATTACGAATTTTTTTAAATGGTGAAGTTAGAAGTTTGCTTTTCTTAAGGTAAGTTTGCTTTTTTGTTATTGTATGTGGTCCTGCAGTGTCTAAAAATGTTTGTGTTGAGGTTCATGTGTTGATTCTTGCTAAAATTCAATTAGATTTTGTTTTAAGACCACGTGTTAGCAAAATACGTAGTTGTCCTAATATGGGATACCTGGGTGTGCCTAATATGAGATATCTAATATTGGGGTACATGTATCCTAATATGGGATAAAATACTAGGTACATGTATTTAGTAAAAATATTATGGATTATAGTTCATTCTCATTAGAGAGAGGGAGGGAGTGGGCTATAATCCACCACGCGGGCCCAGTGCGGATTGGTAGATGTGTGACAGTGTCTTCGTTTTTTTTTTGTCTTTTTTTTTTCTTCTCTCATTGAGAGGAGGCCGTGTCCCTGCAGTGGGAACATTATAGGCTGATGATGATGATCATTAGAGATACATAGAGGTATTTACTATACTTGCTAACCGATCAAGTTCTACTCAAAATAAATTAAGATCCAAATATGCTAATATTTAAAAAAATGTTTTAGATGAGTACCAATGAGAAAAAAAAGCGAAAGAAATGGGATTGTGATAAGATGTTGAAGGCGTACAATGCAGTAAAAAATAAAGAAATGGGCTACTTAAAGGCCTCTCAATTTTTTAACGTCCCAAAGTCAACTTTGGAGCGTTATTGTAAAAGTGTCAATCCTATAACAGAGCTAACCTCTCTGAAAATGGGCCGAAAGCCAACTTTTTCGGAGGAAATGGAAAGTGAGCTTGCAGAGTACTGCATTACAATGGTGTCAAGGTTCTACGGACTGAGAGCCTCTGACATCCGCTCTTTGGCGTTCCAATTGGCTATAAAGAATGGACTGCCACACCAGTTTAATAGAAGCAAGAATACTGCAGGCCGAAAGTGGATGAGAAACTTTCTAAAAAGAAATCCTCGATTGTCTTTTAGGACACCTCAAGCTACATCTGCTAATAGAGCCAAGGGGTTTTCAAAAGAGAAGGTAGACGAATTTAATGATATTTTGGAGAAAGAGTTGCCAAAAATTAATTTCGATCCAACAAAAATCTACAACGTTGATGAGACTGGCGTGACTGTAGTTCAACATAAAATGGAAAAGGTCTTATGCCTGAAAGGACAGAAACAGGTTGGTGGAATTTCGTCGGCGGAGCGGGGAGCTCTCATAACTCTAGTCACGTGTATGAGCGCGTCGGGGGTCTTCGTTCCACCCTTATTCATTTTCCCCAGAGTTAACATGAAGGAAGAGTTAAAAAATGGTGCTCCACCTGGCTCTCAGTTTGCGTGTCACAAATCTGGCTGGATACAAGTCCATATCTTTACACAATGGATTGTTCACTTCATCAAAACTGTCCACCCATCTAAAGAGTGTCCAGTTATACTGATCCTAGACGGCCATTACTCTCATACAAAAAATATTGATGTCATTGACAAATGTCGGGAAAATGGTGTCATTCTGATATGCCTCCCCCCACATTCGTCTCACCGAATGCAGCCCTTGGATGTATCATTTATGAACCCATTCAAGACGTACTATGCCAAAGAAATCGACTCATGGCTAAAAAATCACCCTGGCCGCGTCGTGACTGCATTTCAAGTTGCAGAATTAGTTGGAAAGGCATACATGAGGGCTGCTACACTGGAAGTCGCCGTTAATGGATTCCGTAAAAGCGGAATATTCCCATTCGACCGCAATCATTTCAGAGACCACGACTTCGCTGTACAGGACGGCAACGATGATGACACTAATATGGATGTGGAAACAGCTCCAGTCCTATCTCCAGTTGTATCGCATACGGGCTCACCGACAATCCTGGCAACTACTAGTGCCGTATCAGTGCACTCACCATTACCATTTGATTTCGCTGTACAGGACGGCGACAATGATGACACGAATATGGATGTGGAATCAGCTCCAGTCCCATCTCCAATTGGATCGTATATGGCTGTACAGTACGATGACGCTGAAGACACTGGTATGAATTATGAATTATCTTTAGCTCCAGTCCCATCTCTAATCGCATCGTCTACTGAATCAGCAATGCCCCTAGCGACTACTAGTGCCGTACCTGCGCACTCGCCATTAGCATTTGCTTTAAGCATGCCTTCGTCAAATTCCGGTGCTGATACGCCTTCGCTACCAGTTTCGACTCCTTCAGGTGTTTCGACTCTAGCATCGCTCGCCATGACTGCAGTCCAAAGTATAATCTCATCAGGTCCAGGTGCTGAACCGGCTCCGCTTCCAGTCCTAACCCATAATGAATCAGCTACGGTACCGTCGACATCAAATGCTGAATTACCGGCTCCGCTTCCAGTCCTAGCCCATGAATCAGCTACGGTGCCGTCGACATCAAATGACGAATTACCAGCTCCGCTTCCAGTCCTAACCCATAATGAATCAGCTACGGTGCCGTCGACATCAAATGACGAATTAGTTCATTCTCAAGTCTCGCGCTGTTTAAGGGCTCAAGCCAGACGAAAATTTTCCATAAAACCGGCTGAAATCAGTCCTTTTTCCACAATCCAGCGAAAAACCAAGAAACCTGATCAAGTATCACAGCTCCGAGGAGGAAAGCCTTTATTAGTCACCAGTTCACCATACAAAAACGAATTACAGGAACAACTAAATAAGACGCAAGAAAAACCAGGAACATCTAAAAGTAATAAGAAAAAAGCGATGCTTGCTAAAAAGAAATCTAAGACTGTTCAAAAAAGCAAAACCATAAAGAAAAACAAGAAGATTACAAAAAAAAATGAAAAAAAGAAGATATCAGTAAAGAAGAAGATTTTACAAAGTAGCTCATCTAGTGAGAGTGCCGATGAAGAGCCATCACTGATGAGCTCAGATGAAAGCGAATGTAATGAAGACGTTGAATGCATATATTGCCTAACTGAATATTCAAATGACATTGCTGGAGAAAAGTGGACGTTCGTCTAGGTAGGTACCACCGCTTTGCCAGTTATTCTGCCGCCAAGCAGTAGTGCGCAAGCACTACTGTGTTCCGGTTTGAAGGGCACTGTAGCTAGTGAAATTACTGGGCAAATGAGACTTTATGACCTAATCTCACAGTTTTGTAATCTTATTACCAGACTGTGATGTCTCAGAATGACATGCGCAGTGCAGTGTCACACGAAACTATAATTTAGTGTTTCAAGTGTCACTGCAACTGATATGGGCAGTCGTGTCGCTTAACATCAGGCGAGCGGCTTGCTCGTCATGTCATTTCGTAACATAAAAAAAAAAAAAAAAAAAAAAAAAAAGAAAAGTGGATACAGTGCACAAAATGTTTTCGGTGGTGTCACGAGTTGTGTGCTGGTGTAGAACCGCATATCAAAAACTTCAATTGTGATCTTTGCCGAGATTAGGTAGAAGATTATTTAGGTACAATACTACAAGACTGATTGTGTCCGTAATTAATAAACCAACCTATATATAAAATTATATATTTTTTTACTTACAGCCTAATTACAACCCACAAAAATATATAAATAGATTATTAGATAGATAAATAAATAGACACTTTATTATCTAAACTATAATAATAAAAAATACAACCCCAATATGGGATATCCCATTATAGGTGCCATACGCTAGGTGTTTCCTAATATGGGATATCCCATTTTGGGAGTATATGGTATCCCATATTAGGAAACAGTTTATTATTTGTTAATATATATGATTTTTTAATTTTTTGTTTGTAGTTTCAAATGTATGAAAATTAGAAGAATACAATTGCATGGCAATGTAAAACATTAAATTTTGAATGATTTATCTTGTTTTGAGCAGAACTACATTACAAGTTTTTTTTTTATTAATGTTCAAAAAAAACTATCCCATAATGGGGCCCGCTCCCCTAGCATTTAGTAGTAATTGATATATTGCAGTAGTTAGTTTAAAGAATAAAGTAACTTTGCTAATTACAAAAAATACTTTTCTAGTTATGTGCGGTATACTTGCTGTGAGAAAATTCTCGTGTTTTCATGAGATTTATCGTGGTAAATCATAAAAACTAAACCCATTACTTACAATTTTAAAGTAAATATCGTATATTGTAAAAGTACATACAATTTACAATATAAATATTTTTAAATTTCACGACTTGAACACATATTGTAAAGATAAAACGGGTATATTCGCGTACAAAAATTATTATGAAAACATAATTGACTAACCTCGACGCTTCGGCCAAGTTATATTGGCCGTGGTCACAATGGGACTAGAGTAGCGAGTGTCAGCATTGTATGCAGAAAGGGCGTCGTCTCCAACTACCTGCATTTGGTCTTTTGATAATAATTTTAGTACGCGAATAGAACCGTTTTATCTTTACAATTTACGATATAGAATACTTGTGTATACTATAATTATTATAGTGTATATGAAGGGTGTAATGATGGTGGTATTGTGGAAACCGAAATCTGATTCGTAGGTTTCAGATTTGGTTTGTTGGAGTCAGAATCAGAACCGAAGTTGGAGTCGGAGTCGAAGGCGAAGACGGAAAAAAGACAAGAAAGAAAGGGCAGGACTAATAAAATAAAATATTAGAAACATTAATCAAAATTAGAAGCTTTAATTTCTAATTTCTTAGCTAATCATTTCCATTGCCGTGCTTCAACCTCCGATATAACCTCCGGTTCGAAAGTATCGGAACCGAAATCGAAGTCGGAGGTGTAATATCAATCGGAAGTTCCGACTTTTCGGAATCGGAACCAAAACTCCGTAACCTTCCTATGTATTATACACTGTATTATATATACGATTAGATGTTATTATAGTGACTATACCAGCTTCAAATCCATTACTTTTTTTCCTAATTTCTCAGTTTATCTAGCAGGTGGAGTGTTCGAGTGAGATAAATGCGGTGAGACGTATAATTTGCACTATTTATCCCGAGGTTAACAATTATCCCGAGGTTAACAATTATGCGGTTAAATACGTCAATATATTCATAAGTATTAACACTAGGTGTCGCAGACCAGCGTCTGATGAAATTGTAATTTTCAAGGCTATTTTATTATATTGACAGCGACTGAGTTTGGTGGTTGATCAAGTCGGCTCATAGCCCGGGGGCAGCGGGTTCGATTCCCACGGCAGGACAAGTATTTGTGCACAAAAAAAGCGCAAATACTTGTTCTTAGTCTGGGTGTTGTGGGACCATGGTCCTCGTAGTTCCTGGGTCCGTAGACACAGGGAATCCTAGTTAGGGTCGAGGATCTATGTACGTGATTGTTGGGCGTTATTATTATTATTAATTAAAAAATAAAATATAACAGTTACAATCATTTATTAAAAAATAATCATTTAAAAGTTTTTTCTGAGTTTCCAAACATAGAGCATATAAAGGCTCAAGACAAGAGAGTCACTTCCCACCCCTATTTCCATACTTCAGCAACATCTCAATACACCTAACAAAAGGCTCAGGGCGAAAATAACCCCCTCTATATTTTTGTCACAATGCATAGATCAATATCAGCACTTAGTAAAGGATAGGGACAAAATCGGATACACGGATAACTTATCAATCTAGACCGTGTATAAAAGCCTTTTTTATTTAGGTAGTTTTTCTATATATTAAATGGAATAAGAATAATACCTTAAACATTAGTACACTCAAGTTTAAATTCATGATTAAATTTTGCAACACTACAACAAAAATTATAAAAACCTCATGACAAAATAACCGCAGGCTTTTAAATAGTTTACATTCTATAATCATATATAAGAAACAAACTTAATTTTATAATATACAAGTTGACCCGCCCCGGCTTCGCACGGCTGTATTAGTAAAACGCGGTCAAGCGAGATAAAAAGTATCCTATGTCCGTTTCCTGGTTCTAAGTTGCCTCCACCAATTTTCAGCCAAATCGGTTCAGCCGTTCTTGAGTTATAAATAGTGTAACTAACACGACTTTCTTTTATATATAAAGACTAGCTTCTGCCCGCGGCTTCACACACGTGACCTATAGGAAATGAAGATTTTTTTTATAGTTAATTAAACCACCCATTTCACCCTTTTAGGCGTGGAATTTCGAAAAACTCTTTCTTAGTGGATACCTACACTTTACAAAGAACACACCTACTAAATTTCAAGTCTCTAGGACCAGCGGTTTAGGCTGTGCGCTGATATATGTCAGTCAGTCAGTCAGGACTTTGATGTTTATATGTATAGATTTATTAAAAAGTAATACGGAATTCATTATTTTTACGTTTCCATTGGCTCAACTATCAACGCTGATACCTCTAATCATTTTTGCCCCTGATCAATATCGCTTCCCGGTAAGGGATAGTGGGGCAAAATGGCACCCTTATTAAAACCGTCGGCTTACTGTGAATATGCATGAACGGCTTATGAGCGTCGAGATAAAACGGCAACCCTAAGTAAGGTAACACTTGGCTTACAATTTTGATGAGCTAATTAATATGACCTGGATGGAGAACGCTTCATAACTTTGATGTTAGTAACAAGTTTTTAGTTCCCGTGTTAAATTATTATTATTTAATAGCCATTTTGAGACGCTTTTGGGTCACAAGTTCATAACACGCTATGAGATTGATAAAAAGCGATCAAACTTTTGACAACCTCTGTGGTGTAGTGGTTGAGCAGGTCTGATCATAGCCCGGAAGCGGCGGGTTCAATTCCCGCGGTTTGAAAAGTATTTGAGCACAAAAAAGATCAAATACGTAATTTACTAATACGACTTCTGCAAGAGTTCATCTAGATAGGTACCCCTTAAAAAGGTAACTTGCCACATATTCTACCGCAAAACAGTAGTGCTCAAGGTCTATATTTATGTTTAAAAAGCGCTATAACTATTGAAATTACGTTACTTAGTGTTAACAATATAGGATTATTTACACATTACACACATTAAATGTAAAAGAGTTGCTATAGTTAGTCAAGTTATTTACAATATTTATCGTCAAAAGTAGTATTGAATAGTGTAATTGAGTTGTGGACGGTTTGTTGACTTGCCACTGGGTGGCGTCGTTGTCGACTGTCATGGCCGAAACTTGTTACGTCGCCTTTTTAAAAAGGGCAGAACGTTGTCCAGTACAGTTCAGTCGGTCTTCGGCAGCGGAGTGAATATCACGAAACTATTGCCGATATACTGTGAAACAGGAAACATATCTGGAGGTGGTTTGTTAATTGTGCTGCAAATGTCTATGTAGTTCTAATATTAGTTCCATTATCACCTGATTTCACTGTCTAGAAATCTTGTCACTAGATTGTGTTGGATGTCTCAGGATTAAGTGGGTTATGCAAAGTCGTGCAACCTTTTTAATTTAAGTTTCCGAGTGGCTCTTATTGGTTGCCATGACGCTTAAGCCCAGGCGAATGACTAGCTCATCACTTCATTATCTTAGTTACAAAAAGTGATGCTAAATTCATATCAGCAACAATTAACTGATCAATCTTCTCACCTATAATTATTGTTAGTCTGACAAAAGTTGATCGATACAAGCTTATTTTTTTGAAAGGGTCTCTACATGCCCTATCTCCCCTACCAACGTCAGCGATCGCTTGATCAGACGCCGAAACAGCAACGTTTTTATATTTCGGTAATTAGAAGGAAACTCCTTCCCAAGCCTTTTTTAAACAAACACTGTTGAACAAAAATATTTTGAGACTTTACTGTTTTTAATTTTTACACGCTTACTTTTGAGGTTCGGTGTTTGCTTGATAATTTTTTTTTTTTTTTAAACTTACATAGATTCTTTTTTTATGTTAAGTAATGACATAGTGTGCTAATTATTCGCCTGATGTTAAGCGACACAGCTACTCATAACAGTTACAGTGTCACTCGGAACTCTAAAGTATAGTTTCACATGACACTGCACCACGCACATCGTCCTGCGACATCAGCACAGTCTGGTAATTACATTACTAGATTAGTAATACATTACTCTACTTGCATCAGGGGGACTATCACGAAACTTTGATTGCAATGCATTAAGAGAAATTTCCATACTATCTACACTATGCACATAAACTGTGTATTCGAACTGTCAAATCTATACAAATTCTTTTATTGTTGCAATCAAATTATTTGATCGCCCAGCAGATCATAAAGTCTCAAGGCCCAGTAATTCCACTATCTAAAGTGCCCTTCCAACCGGAACTCAGTACTGCTTACACACTACAATTGAGGTCAGACCTAGATGAACTTGCAGAAAAGTCCACCAAAACAATACAGATTCTATTTATATTATCACGAGCTTCTGCCCGCACCTTCACCCGCGGCGTGGCCTATGGGAAAATAATTCAACCACCCATTTCACCCTCTTAAGGAAGGAATTTCGAAAAATCCTTTCTTAGCGGATGCCTACGTCATAACATCTACATGCATGCAAAGTTTCAACCCGATCCGTCCAGTGGTTTGGGCTGTGCGTTGATAGATCACTATGTCAGTCAGTCAGTCACCTTTGAGTTATATATATTTAGATTTAATGCAAAATTTCGAGTAACACTGCACTGCGCACGTTATTTTGAGACAAGCAATCGGTAATAAGATTACTAGATTGTGAGATTAGGTCATGAAGTCTCATTTACCAGTCATTTCACATCTTTTATTTATATGGCCAAATATCAAAAGGTGGTGGCGATTTACTATGCGTAGAATATGAAATGGCTCTCCAGTGCGGCTGCCAGAAAACATTATTGGGTGATTGGCGACAGCGGTAGCCGGCCGACCACTAAAATGATTCACCCACAGATTGGCCTGAGATTAAACCTACGGTTTCATAACTACTTTGTTTTCACAACGTGCACAAACCGTCGATCACTATTATCCGCGTATAACAATCTCAAATAAGTTGCCTTTTTAACTTGATTTCAACAAAGTAGGGAATAGTGCGGGAGAAGGCTCCCTTATTATAGCCAAACGGATGGGGGAGCGATGACAGCTACCGGTGTTGCCACTGTAATAAATTTAAATGCAACCACAGGGTAAATTACGGTACTGCCCGCATAGAGTTTATAACTGGACATTGGCGCCGTCATATGTACCTTGTATGTGTGCTTGTAAATAAATAAATAAAAATAAAAGTACTTATGTTTTTGCTAGACTATGGCTAAATACACAACTCGTGTGAAGCCAACATTAAACGTATAAAACTGGTAGTTAGCAGCGTACACTAAACCACCACGTGATCGCACCCCGGAGCGCAAACACCGCATCGCGTTCAGACTTCTTTCCCGACAATATTCTAAGCAATAATATTCGGGTGAAATCGCCACTTTGCCGTAATAACTTAGTATTAATGAACACAGTAGCTAATCTTGCCCTCTGATCATAGTATTCATAGTACTATTAGTAGATCATAGTACTATTATGAAGCACTAAAAGTTTGTATTAGCCCACCACTGGACATAAGTCTTTCCAACCCTACCACAGAGCATATATGTAGGCTCAAGTCTTCCAATTGCTACCAACAATATTGCGCATGTTGTTCACAAACACATCTGCAGTTTTGGCGGGAAAAAGAAAAAGATCACGTCACCGCATTGTATTATTTTCCAAAACTTGTGTTATTGTCAGTGTTAGTGCATAAAATTGGTGGCATTGTATTCGTTATGTACTGGATTACAGGCATGAGTGTGGGAAAGTGGTATAATGATGGTGAAACGTTTCTTTTCGTGTTGTTTCCAAAACTCCAAAGAAGCTTCCAGTAAAGTTGCCACCACTTTACTAGGAGTATGACTTAATTAGACTATGACTTGACTTGATGACTTGGACTGTGACTTGACTTGACACATATATATAATATTAATTACCTTGAGAAATTATCAATTACTTGACACTGGCTAAATACACAAAAGTGTGATGCCAAAACAAAAAACAAAAAAATCACGTCTACTGATTCGCATATTAATTATATTGTCCAAAGAAGATTCCAGATGCTTAATAAGCGTCTCTGAAGCGTGCCTTTTGTTAAGTATACAGGGAGTAACAAAAACCCTGTTATATCCGCGAGCTGCGTATCCAGTGTCAACTCAAGGTTGTAGTAATACTAGTTCTATTTAAATACGAGACATACAAAACTTACGTGTGCTTTTTATTAATACCTTTTATGCCGTCACTAAAAATGTTTACGACCTCAGATATTGACAACATAGGTACTTGCACCACCGACGCAGCCTGCTGCCTGTTGCCCGCACCCCGCACCGCCCGCCATGCTACGCTAAGTCTATTCACCGCGCATACCTACTGCGACGGAACTAGATGCCATTCCACAGATTACTTCTTATGCGTTTTCCATACGTTTATGTGCCCTATACCACATACCACAACGTTGTAGGATTGCGAGACCGTAACTTAATGACGTAAAAGGTCTCTTTGACCAATAGTGGTAAGCACACAAGTGCTGCGCGCCGTTCTGCCGCACTGACATATTCTAATCATTTTACGTCAAGCAAAGGCTAAACAATCGAATTCACGTGTGATTTTGTATTGTTAAGAAACAAGATAGGTACATCATTTTTAGCTCTTAAAAGAGCTTTCAAAAACACATCACACAAATGCTTCTACCAAGGCACATTAACATATTGTAGTATTCGTCGTTAGAATACGACATCACACTCGACACTAAATTCGCGACGATCAAACTGGAAACGACTAAATTGCATGAGAGAGCACGTGCGACTGAGTTTAAGCCGCGGGCCGCGCCGCACCTATGCCGAGTGATGCCACGCCGCCCGCGCACCCCATTTCCCCGTAGGCACAGCTGCAGGAGCGGCATCCTACAAAAGAGCCGACAAAGGCGGCTCCCGTTTGTCGGTTCCGCGTTTGCTCTTCCCTTAGTTACTTAGCTATTTAAAAATAGGCACGGCTTGTGTCATAAACATTTTTGGGAAATTGTATTATTTTTTTGTGTTTAGATACTGCGTGTAACTTCAGATACGTATAACTTAGGTATTGTTAGACATTTTTATATGACTACTTGTAATGATCTGTACACATACTTCATTTATTTAACAGGGTTTTTGTTACTCCCTGTATACTATGATAATAATATTGTGGATTCTAAATTTTTCCCCCTGACCTTTGATACTGCGTAATTTATGAATACTGCGTCATTACGCGTTATGGCAGGCTAAGTAAACACATACATTTGTATGAAATTATTGCCAGTTGTTAGTGCTGTAGATAGGTACGCGAGAGTGGTTCGAACTAGATTATTAATATATCACATTATATTATGCTAGAGTAGGTTTTGGACTTTGACTTTAACGAAAAAGTAAACTTCAACTTTTTTTTCAACTGATAAATCTCAAAGATGTTCATGAATTTAAAAAAAAGCTTACAATCGATAATTTAAAATGTTTTAATTAAATTATACATACGAATAAACCGGTAGTGGGCTGGGACATTTAGATATATATATATTTCTATATATATATATATATATATATATATATAGAAATATAGAAATATATATAGAATATAGTCCAAATGTTTTTTTTTAGTAGGTAGTATTTATTATTAGTCATTATATCATTGTAGTATTTATTTGAAAGGGCAATTTGCCGGTAAAAAAGTACCCAACCAAGTTATTATCAACAAATTTAAAAAAACTACATAAAAAATCATTTATCAAAACCAATACACAAAACAAAATCTAAATGATTTTCTTCACCCGAAAAATATACTCAAAATAGCGAGGATAAATCGAGGAAGCGACTGAGGAACTTTGGACTTTGAACTTTTTTAATTTCCGCCTGACATGAGCATCGTATTGATGGCTCGGAAACAAAACGTTCAACCGTTTGAAAGGTTTCGTTGAGCTAGATTAACTGAAAATAATCATATGCAATGTTTGACAGAAGTACTACAACTTATACCTTCAATAGCTCAGAGTCGCTTAGTCCTAGATCTTTTTTTAGGCTTCTTTCTTTTCTTCTTTCTTTTTTTCTTTATTATTTTAAAATATTGTAAAATATATATTAGGTCTTTACCTATGAAATTGCCGTTTTGTTTGAAAAAAGTTAAAGTATTTTTTTTTTCGAACTTATTTATTTCTTTTATTCAAAGTAATCACCCCTGCAATCAATGCCTATTTGCCAACGCTGTGGCAGTTTATGGATGCCCTTCTTGAAAAAATCAGCAGTACGGGAGACAACAAACTCTTCAAAGGCGTTTTGTACTGCCTCTCGGGAATTGAATTTTTTTCCCGCTAAAAAGTTGTCCAAATTTTGGAAAAAGTAATAGTCGGTAGGCGCAAGATCTGGTAAGTATGGCGGATGAGGGAGAGCTTCCAAACCCAACTCATGCAGCTTAGAGACGGTCTGTTGTGCAGTATGGGGTCGCGCGTTGTCGTGAAGTAGCAGTGGAGACGACCGATTGACCAAAGCTGGTTGCAGACGTGCGAGTTTCGCCATCATTGTGGTCAGTTCTTCAATGTACACATCTGCAGTAATGCTCTCGCCGTTTTGTAAAAAGCTATGATGAATCACACCAGCACTAGACCACCAAACTGTGACCATCGCCTTTCTAGGGGTCATTTTTCGTTTTGCACATTGCTTTGGTACCGAACCAGGATCTAACCAACTTGCTGAGCGCTTTCGATTGTCAAAAAGAATCCATTTTTCGTCGCACGTAACAATTCGGTTCAAAATTCCTTCATTTCTGTGCCTGTTAAGCAGCGCAAGGCAAGTCTCGACGCGTACGTTGCGCTGGCGATCGTTAAGTTCGTGGGGCACCCATCTATCAAGCTTTTTTATCTTGCCAATCTGTCGCAAATGGACCAATATTGTTTTGATGCTAACATCAAAAGCTGCAGCCAGCTCAGCTGTAGATTGAGATTCATCAGCTTCCACAATCGCCTTTAATTCATCATTGTTGACCAAAGTTTCCGGACGACCACGAGGTTCATTTTTCAAGTCAAAATTCCCAGAACGGAACCGGGCAAACCAATAACGGGTTGTACGTTCGTTTGTACAGTTCTCTCCGTAAACGTCATTGATGTTACGTGTCGTTTGTGCCGCGTTGGTGCCACGACGGAACTCATATTCCATAATTACACGAAATTTCAAAGTATCCATTATGAGGAAAAATGTTGAAATGTAATGAAAATACAACGCTAATCAATAAACAAAAGACTTATATTGTAAATAGAATGTCATATTTTTAAAACAAAATTAATTTGAATTTGGAATTCATAGCCAATCAAAACTTTTTTTTGTTTGAAAAAGTCTGTACTGCAATACGGCAATTTCATAGGTAAAGACCTATTATAATATATATTACCACGTACTTTTATAGAGTTGCGTGACTGCTCTAATGATAAATAATATCAGGGGACGAATAGGTGACAACTTCCACAAAGGGTTTACTACCGAATTTCAATAAAACAAGGCATACCTCTATCTCCAAACCTCCGCGGCACATATTGTCCCGCAGTCACGTCAAATAGTTCACTAAACTGTGAAATCTCTAACACCCTAACACCTACGAGTGAGGGCCAATAAAACCCTTTTACGGCTCCTCCACAAAAGCGGAACGACTTCGCAGATAAAATTTACGGCTGCCTATGGATGTCGCCGGATCCATCGATGACTAACGGTTATCTATGGACTGAGGTTTTATGACGTTGAGTTTTAAATGTGGAATTGCTTGGGTGCGTTTAAAACGCCGTTCTAACCGCCACAACCTAAAGAGATCCTCTTCCTATCAGGACGGTTTAAAAGCGCTCGTGATTGATGAAAGGGCTGCTGATAGTGAAAGGGCTTACACCTAAATGTCCCAAGTTTGTACAAGCTTTCATGTTTTACAAAGAAACGAGTCCGTACTAGAAAAACGAGATTACTTAAGGCAGAATTAAGAGAAAAAAAAGAGGGTGCTTAGACCACACAACTGAAGTAAAACTTAGCTCCATCTATCGGCCGATATAGCTTTGTTTTTGCTTTGTTTAATGTTAATGTCGCCATTTTGACAGTTGTAAATTGTAATTTTACCGGATATGCCGACATATCAATACAATTTTTTTATTCTGTTAGGTTGGCAAAGGAGATCTACGTGAATCGACTTCTGTTCGCCTCGCTAATCATTCACCAGTTTACTCCCCAAGTCAAGAGTGCGTAAAGAAGTTTTACTTCAAAAATGACGAGTGGTGAGTGTGACTCAGCGTGTGCGAAACAAAACCAACGCATGAAAGTTCAAATCTTGCTAGGCCGCTCACTAAATTCCCTCTCTCTCTTAAAATGTGATCGTCATCGTGAGGAAACCCCTATGTTCAAGAATTACAAAGTTCGAGAAAGAAAGAGAGAAAGAAAATTTATTTATTTGCAACAGAATAAAATATTAATAATAAAAATACAAAATAACGATCTTTCACTTTTCTGCCACAAATCGGCCACAACTCAGCATAGTGCTAGTTACAAACCGGCGCGGGTCTTCCGTTAGGACCGTTTGGTGAAGCCACAAAGTAAACATACACCAATAACCCAAATGAAAAATATAGTAATACAAAAAAACAGTAGTAATATTATATAAATAATAGGAGGTGACGCGTTGGATTCCCGCGACAGAACAAGCATTTATCCACAAAAAAAAGCGCAAATACTTGTTCTGTGTCTGGGCGTTGTGGGACCATGGTCCTCGTAGTTCCTGGGTACTTAGATACAAGGAATTCTATTTAGGGTCCAAGATCTATGTATGTGATCGTTGAGCATTATTATTAATAATTACACATATTGTGTCATCCATTTGTCCACAGCGTATACTTCACTCTACCTATGAGACAAGACCCGTGTCCTAGCAGTAAAAAAACTTTTTCTGGTGATATTTGAAAAAATACGACTACACGTATGTTTTTATTACTTACGTCAATAAATAAGTAGATGTAAATCCCATTTGTTGCTACTACTATGACTACTATTTTACTAGGTGGTAGGACTTTACTGCAAAGTTCGTCTAGGTAGGTACCACCGCTTTGCCAGTTATTCTGCCGCCAAGCAGTAGTGCACAAGCACTGCTGTGTTCCGGTTTGAAGGGCACTGTAGCTAGTGAAATTACTGGGCAAATGAGACTTTATGATCTGATCTCACAGTTAAGTAATCTTATTACTAGATTGTGCTGATGTCTCAGGATGACGTGCGCAGTGCAGTGTCACGCGAAACTCTATACTTTAGAGTTCCGAGTGACACTGCAGCTGATATGGACAGCCGTGTCGTTTAACATCAGGCGAAAGGCTAGCTCGTCACGTCATTCCTTAACATAAAAAAAAACGTGGTTATATAACTAGCTACTGCCCGCGTGGCCTACAGATAACGAAGATTTTTTTTATTGATAACTCAACCACCCATTTCACTCTCTTGTGGATACCTAAACTTTACAAAGAACACACCCTCCAAATAAAGTCTCTATGACTTGCGGTTTATGCTGTGCGTTGATATATAAGTCAGTCAGGACTTTGAATTACAAATACAAAATCATTTATTGACATAAATATTTTTACAACAGTTTATGTAGTGATTTCATAGACTCCTGAACTAGCGACAATTTTATATGAATAGAGAATTCTATGCATTTGTTGGCGAAAAGAGAAAACAAATAAATTAAGAACGTTTCTTTGTACAGCGCTCGCAGCGCAACCTACAGAATTCTAAACAATAAAACATTAAGGTGCACTAAACGGCTTTGTCCTTTAACTTTGCCTTTTACCTCGGGCAGAACCTGTAAACACCAAGTCGTTTTATGCTTCGTCGTAGTTCCCGGCAATAACTTACGCTTGGTCGGGTCGGCACACGAACGCAAGTTACTGAGACGGCGTACGGCGTTCAATTGCTTTTAAAATATTTGGTTGGGACCGCTTTTTGCGCTTTATTGACTGAAGATTAAAATATTTTTTTACATGTTAGCTTGGCACTTCCATGGATTAACCATAGCATAAGGCCCTTGATCTTGTGAGATTATGTCATTAAGTCTCATTAGCCTTTTTTGTAAAATTGACTCAAAGTCAAAGTAAAAAAAATTATTGCAAATAGGCTATTTTTAGCCTTTTTTATATTAGGTACTTAAAATTAAGTTATTTTACTAAGCATATAGCAAATAAATATTACATAGCAAGCCCATTAAATATATGACTTTGAAAAAAAAAAGAAGTTCTCTTTCTAAGTTAAGTGCTAGCAATCCGGCACAGTGCTGTGGCACTCTATCTTATTACTAGATATAGCTTAGTAATTTTATTGCTTATGCCTCAAGATGACGTGCTCAGTGCAGTGTCACGCGAAACTATACTTTATCAGTTGCAGTGTCGCTCGGAACGTGTCACGTAAGATCTAGGACTTAGCTCGTCATGTCATTCCCTAATATAAAAAATAATCCAAGTACAGTATGACATTACGGCGATCAAAGTCGGTTTAACCCGTTTTTTTTAAATGATATGATATCTATGTTTCCGGTGAAATATGACCCGGGCGTGTTCAAGAGAAGAGTGAATAGGTATTTACTTGGCTAGCATGCTACATCTTCAATCGCATCGTCACTTCCCATCAGGTGAGAGCGTGGTCAAATGCTAGACAAGTTTGAAGTAAAAAAAAAACAAAACTATTATTTATACCGCTTTCCGGTTTTAAGCGTATAATATTTTCTTTGGTATAAGTAATACATGTTCCTAGAGACGTGTAATACTTTTTCACATGGTAACATTACTCTATGATATACCTTGTACCAGACTTCATACTTCTACTGTCACATTATAATAATCCAGCAACCCTTTCAACGCACAAAGGGAAATAACAAACGCACGACATCAAAGCAAAATGCTACAAATCTTTTTAGTATTCATAGCTAGATATTATAGAGAAACGTGACGAAGTGTGCGTTGTGTTATTTATATTGTTTTCTCCCCTTATGTCCCAGTTTTGGATATCGTTTCACTGGTACTTTGGATTGTAACCTTTTAACCGGTTTAGATTTAAAGGGTCATGTATTCCTACGGTATTATACCTAGCAATCATTATCAAAGTCTACTCGGTGTGTAGTGTACGTACATTATTTTATCTGTCTGCACCAGGCGTAATATTTTTTTCTCGTGATCTAAGGACTTCGAGTACGTTCACTAAGGTTCATCTGTCGCGTCATCAGCCCAATACGTTCCCACTGCTGGGCCACGGCCGTCTCTCACACCATAGGTCATAATCTACCTGATTTTGACAGATTTGATAACTGCTCTGGTGTAAAATACTGCCTAACTTTCCCAAGGATACGAAGCTTCTGTGTAGCTAATTTTAGCTTTCCATCGATGTACGAGCCAAAGCTGAGATTGGATGTAGAGTAACAACACCCAAAAGCTCAAGCTGGTTGGCTATCGATACTACTACGCCCAGAAAATAGTAGTATGTTGATATGGACTCCGTATTGCGGTCGAAAATACATGCCTTGGATTCATTAAAATTTCTATAGGTCGGCATCGCCCGAACCGGAAACTGTAAAGCTAAATTCATAACTTTAAATTAAAACAGGCCCTTGTACTTGTAGTTATTGATTCTGGATTGATATGAAATTATATTCAAAATGTAAGCGGCTGATTGGATTTGGGTGAAATTTAATGATAACAAAAATAAATATTGTTTATTGCCAAATAAAGAAACCTTAACTGGGAACGTACAAATAATATTGCACTTAACAAATTATAATTAATTGGCAAGAGGAGTATGCTTATTACTGTGCTGCGTAGAAATGTTATATGCAGGGTTGGTTTTCAGCATACCCCAGTTCTCGAGCAAAGGTATTAGCCGAGTTTTAACGAGTGAGCGCGGGTCATAAACTTAAAACTCAAAATTCGGTTTAGTGGGATAGTTATTTGCCACCTATTATTTGGGGAGGGGGAGGCCGTAGCTACTGCCCTACCTTAAATTCGACTGTAGCTACAGCCTTGAGCTGGCTTATTTATAAAATCTTCAGTCTATAGCTTTTTTGAGTACCCAAATTCTGTACGAGTCCCTAAAACTCTTTCAATAAAGTCAGAATACACCGATGTAGGTATATGAAAAAAAACGGGAAATTTTAACGTGTACTGGCGAAGATTTATCGGCACAACTTTTTTGTTACCAACCTTTTGTTTGAGTTAATTTGTGTGAGGTATAAATTTTCGAGTGATAAATATTTTATCATGTACTAAATGGTCCGGGTGGAATGTAAAGTGAGATTATTATATGTTGGCTGTTATTTTATTGTATTCAAAAAGTATCTAAGTATTTTATCAGCTATCCGGTTCCCATAGTACAAGCTTTGCTTAGTTTGGGATATGGGCGGTCTTATCGCTGACAGCGATCTCTTCCAGACAACCTTTGGACGGACAGTAACAGTAGTATTATTATCTAGAATCCAGGCATTTATGATTTTGATGTATTTGGCCAGATCTGTTATTCTCAGTGTGCATTGTAATCTCGTTCATATAATCATAGATCCTGGACCCTAACTAAGATTCGCTGTGTCTAGAGACCCAAGAAACTACAAGACCCCACAACACCCAGACACAGAAAGGGTACATGCACCGGTTTCTGCGTACGAATACTTGTCCAGCCGCGGGAATCGAACCCGCGGCCTCCAGTTTCTGAGTAAACCTGCTCAACCACACACCACTGAGGCTGTCAATAATGCTACTTTACTGACTAGAATATAATGTAAATTACACCTGAGTATCCTCAGAAATAAAGAAGTGCTGCATTTTTTATTAGGACACGCTTTAGCTCGACTCATTTTAATGTGCTTTTTGCTAAAAGCTTCAGAGCTGAGTTTTTGGCATACGTATACGAGACTTTGTATAAAATGAAAATATTTTCGACTAACTTATGTTTGTCCGTGATAACATAGAAAATGGCGTTTTGTATTTGACAATAACTTTAAAATATCAACCCAAATGTTTTTATCTCGAACAAAACAATTTAGTTTTAATTAAAAGTAAAGGAACTATTTGATTCAAGGGGCATTCTCACAGAGCAGGGATTCTGTTTGTTTATTTTTATTTTTAAAGTAACGGAAGTCTATTTTTATAAAAATGTATAATTTTCTTAAGTATTTACATTTTTTGTTTTGTTGACTTGAAAGATGATTAATCACACTATTACTGATATTATAAAGAAAGTTTGTGTGTGTGTGTGTGTGTGTTCCCTTCCACTTTCTCTTCCCTTCCCCTTGTCACGCCACAACAACTGAACGGATTTGATTGAATAATTTGGGATGGAGTTTTTTTCACGGAGTGCCTTTATTCATTTAACTAACTAAATACTACAATAATAGAACTACTATTAAATGATTCCCCCCCTTACCAAAAAAAAAACAATTTGAACTACACACTAGCTTACTTGTACGTTGGATTAACAAATACCGTCCCCTCCACAGCAAATTTGTGAATAATGTGCATTTTTTTTTGTTGCTAAAATGAGTTTATTTGGCAAACAGCTTAGAAGGCAGTGGTAAACAATGTGGCAAATCCTTATATTTCAAGCTCTTATAGTTTAAGAGATACGATAGCAGTAAATAAGACAATCTGAACTATTTTTAAAATTATACCATAGTAAAGTAGTAGTTGAAAAGGTACAGTTTTGGCGGGAAAACGAAAAAGATCGCGTCACCGCATTGTATTATTTTTCAAAACTTGTGCTATTTTCAGTGTTTGTGCATAAAATTGGTGATATTTTATTCATTAAGTGCTGGATTACAGGCATGAGTGTGGTAAAGTGGTATAGTGATGGTGAAACGTTTCTTTTCATGTTGTTTCCAAAACTCCATAGAAACTTCTGGTAAAGTTGCCACCACTTTACTAGGAGTATGACTTGACTTGACTAGACTATGACTTGACTTGATGACTTGGACTGCGACTTGACACATACAACATAATATAACTTGAAAAATTAATTACTTGACACTGGCTAAATACACGAAAGTGTGGAGCCAAAACCAAAAAAAAGTAGTGGTTTTTGCTCTCCTGTCTAAAATACAGATCCGAAAATTTGCCGTGGAAGAGATGATATAAGATACTTTTTTTTTATACTGCATTTCCACAGACACCTGGGTCCGTGCTTTTTGTTAGATTATTTTTTATATTTATTAATTAGGCCATATAAGATACTTTGTATCCGCTGATAAATCGCGCCGTGACCACTACAATAGCATAAAACAATATTTCAACATACTTCTTCAAGTCTAGCATACATAAGTATACGGTAGCCAGTTGATGATGTCTAAACACCCCCTAAATGTCCCATACAATACGCGCCTAATCCCACAGGGTGGTCATAAATCGCCCAGGATCACCCTTTTTGTCAACCGGACGTGTTTAGGTTTGCCAGTATGATTTATAATTTCAACGCTCATCCCTTTCTTTCGGGAAAAAATTTGACGAAAATATTTTTAGAAAACCTGTCCGTACATCATTATTATTATTAGATCTTTAATCTAAATATATATATGACTCAAAGTTGACGGACTGACTGTCTGACTGACATAATGATCTATCAACGCAAAACCACTGGACGGAACGGGCTGAAATTTGGCATGTTAGATGTTATGACGTAGGCATCCGCTAAGAAAGGATTTTTGAAATTCTACCCTTAAGAGGGTGAAATGGGCGGTTGAATTATTTTTCCGTAGCCCACGCCGCGGGCGAAGCTGAGGGCAGAAGCTTGTCAGCCATATATTTTAATTTTTACTAGCTGTGTCCCGCGGTTTCACCCGTGTGGTGAAAATTTTCCATACTTTCTTAACTTTTTCTTTCATAAAAACCTTATCCTGAAAATGATAAATACAATAAAAAAGAATTACCGAAAATGTTCTATACGTTCACCCGTGATGCGATGACCGAGGGAAATAAAGATTCATTTTTATATATTACTAGCGGCCCGTCCCGGCTTCGCTCGGGTGGACGTTTATTTATTAAACATTTTATAATATACGAAAAACAATGTATCACGCACCGGCGCCATCTACTTAAAATGTTGGTTTGGCCTGAATTTTTCCTGAATTTTCTTTGCTATAAACCTCACGGAGCCCGAGACCTTTCCAACGAATGCAAAACCGTGGAAATCGGTTCGTGCGTTCTGGAGTTATAGCGTCAGGAAGGAAAACCAGACTTATTTTTATATAGTAGATAAGATTATTTTATTAGGAACTGAAAACAATTTAACACCTGCATAAGTACGAGACTGTCGCAGATGTTGACGCCCTCCTCCGTAAATGTAATAAGTAATGTTCCAAACTAAAAACTTTATAATGATGTAACAAACATTATAAAGTTTTGAACAGAGATAACATTTTTGAGAGAATGAAAAATAACAAATCCTACGTAGGCATGCAAAAAAAGGAAAATTATGATTGATGGGAAATCTATTATTTTTTTTTTTACTTCAAACTTGTCTAGCATTTGATCGCGCTCTCACTTGATGGGAAATGACGATGCGATCGAAGGTGTAGCATGCTAGCCAAGTAAATACCTATTCACTCTTCTCTTGAACACGCCCGGTTCATTTTTCGCCGGAAACACAGACGCTGGCATTCCATTCCTTAGCCGTTCTAATTAAGAACGTTGAGTCAAATCGCTTGGTACGAATGGGTGGTATTTCGACCACGAAAGAATGGCGCTTAGCCGAGCGTCTAGTAGTCCGGTAGTGGAATGGTGATGGGAGAATGAGATCATGCAGTTCTTGAGCGCATTCACCGTGGTGTAATCTGTAAAATATATAAAAGAAAGTCGTGTTTGTAACACTATTTATAACTCAAAAACGGCTGAACTAATTTCGCTGAAAATTTATGGAGAGGTTAATTAAAATCAGGAGGACGAGCATAGGATATTTTACCCCTTTTTTTTTTTTAAATGTAGATAGCTTATATAGTGATTAACACATAGGCTACGTTTTATCCGCGGGTGAAACCGCGGGGCGCGGTTAGTAGGCAATAAAAATAATTGAGAAGACGGTAAGGCAATGGTGATATTAGCCAAACACTTTCCCATTGCGGCTATACGGCTTTCATAAAGGAGAGTAAGCGTAGGCCAATAATCCGCCACGGTACTCAAGTGCGTTTTGGATAGCTTGCATGTTCCCGAATATCCACCACCTATCTTAGCACATAGGTGTTTGTTTTCTTTTGTTTATTTGGCTCCACACTTTTCTGTATTTAGCCAGTGTCAAGTAATTGATAATTTCTCAAATTAACTAATAATATATATATGTGTCAAGTCAAGTGACAGTCCAAGTCATCAAATCAAGTCGTGGTCTAGTCTAGTCAAGTCATACTCCTAGTAAAGTGGTGGCAACTTTACCAGAAGCTTCTATGGAGTTTTGGAAACAACACGAAAAGAAACGTTTCACCATCACTTCTTCACCACTTTCCCACACTCACGCCTGTAGTCCAGCGCTTAACGAATAAAATGCCACCAACTTTATGCACTAACACTGAAAATAACACAAGTTTTGGAAAATAATACAATGCGGTGATGCGATCTTTTTCGTTTCCCGCCAAAACCCCTAGATGTTTGTTCTATGTCTGGGTGTATATTGTAGTCTATTTATGTATTTACAAACAAAAAGTATCTATGTATAATATCAATTATCTGGTTCCCATAGTACAAAGCTTTGCTTAGTTTGGGGCTAGATGGCGCTGTGTAAAATGTAAAAAAAATGCGTTCACAAATTTTATATGTTTAATAGTACAGCCATTTTTAATCCTAAATGTATTCTATTGGACTATAACTAAACCACAATGAAATTATGCTGTCAAAACCACATTCACCCTTTGTATTTTCAATATATTCAAAATGCTAATTAATAAGGCGGAATAATGAACATAATTAATTCGATTGCACATTCCGAAAACCACAAACTCATAATGTATTGATGTTTATATGTGTGATCTTTTGAATATGATATAGATAATAGATTTTAGGAAATTGCCGTTCTACAGTACTGCCTTTTTATATCAAATTATTTTTTTTTTGTTTGCCTAAGAGTTCTGGTTTCAAATTAATTAAACTTTTTTTCACTTCAAATTTGTCTAACATTTGACCACGCTCTCACCTGATGGGAAGTGACGATGCGATCGAAGGTGTAGCATGCTAGCCAAGTAAATACCTATTCACTCTTCTCTTGAACACGCCCGGGTCATATTTGCCGGAAAATACAGACGCGTGGCTGTATTCATATTTTAACGTATCCACGATGAGGTGGTTACGTTAAAAATTCAAGTAATTATGGAATATGACATGCAATCAAATCACATACCATTCCACATCTCTAGAATTTAGACCAAGCGGCCTGCGGAGAGCCCGGATCAATCATATGAACCAATACCTATATAATATATACCTAGGTTCTACCCACGTCACCGTAAATACCGATACTTGGAATTACCTAAATAATACATCGCATCTCTAATAAACGCTTGTTGTGGATGAGTTTCGGTGAGGTGTAAAACAAAGCGTATTGCGTTTAATTATTCCACAATGATTTTAGAAATTTTATAAGATACCTTTGCTAGATAAAATCCGAAACGAGATCCGAAGAACTAAAGTCACTGATATTGCTTTTAGAGTGAGTTGAAATAGCAATGGGCAGGCCACATCGCTTACAGAACCGACAAGCGATGGGCAAGAAAGATTCTTGAGTGGCGCCCCTCTATTAGTATGCCCCCTAGTAGTAGGCCACCTCTTAGTAGGCCCAATAGTAATAGGCCCCTTAGTAGTAGGTCCCCTAGTAGTAGGCCCCCTAGTGGTAGGCCCCCTAGTAGTGGGCCCCCTATTAGCAGGCCCTCTAGTAGTAGGCCCCCTAGTAGTAGGCCCCCCACTAGGTGAACCAACGTCCGTACAAATCACGGGCTCGCAATAAAAAAATTGACTTTAAAAACGTAAAGCTTTTTCTTAAACTATAGGTAGTGTTGTGACAATTTTCAAATTTTTAATTCGACATGAAGAAGAAATAAATAGATATATATTTACACAATTCATACCTCGCCATATAACCCCAAACTATGGGAACCAGATAACTGATACAACACCTAAATACTTTTTGTTTGTAAATACATACATAAAACACTAACACTTGAAACAAACATTGATATTCAGCACACAAACGTTTGACCTGGGTAGGAATCGAACTCGCAACCTGCAGTTCAGAAGGCAGGGCAACTACCAAATGAGCTATCGGGCCAAAGTCAAATGATACCTGTCTTTCTCTTTCGCTTCTCAAACGCCCACCTAAGACGATTTACTACGTTCCGCTCTTAGCTCCGCGTCTCCAACAACTATCCCTTAGATAAGCCTACTTTACGCAGAGCCTAGATCATATATAGAGTCCGCCACGTCACCGCGTTATTGATAGAATACACGTCTCGGTACTCGGATATTAATAGAGAGTTAGGGCTCCAAGCTGCGGTAATCTGATTGAGTTGACGCGGCGATGTCTATCATAGGTACATACACATGTAATATAGGTATGTACGTAATTATGTGTGTTGTCTGTATTCTATAGTACTGGTATTTATCAACATATCTACCTATTTATACAATAGGAACAGCTAACCTTTGCTCTTCATTTATTGCATTGGGCTAGATGTGGGAAACGTAAAAAAAAAAACAAATATGTTTTTTAAACTTCTTTACCTTTTTCTTCGTCATGGAACATGAACAACACTTTCTATTTTTTTTTTATTAGTTGTGCTAAATTCCATATTATTTTTTTCAAATCAAATGAGTCTATGAAACTAACATATAGCCCGACGAAAATTTTGTACAAAAAAAAAATACACAAATTGTACAAAATCTAGTAAAAATTCATGTATTTATGTAGTAAATTTTAACTTTTCCATGGAAACTGTACATTCAAACTATGAAATCCCCAAAAGCCGTACAAATTTCCAGTTTCTTTTCATTCAACTTAAATAATGGCCTAGTTGAGAGCTACCTAACATTTGTCTATTTTGATGTGTCAAACGTTAAATTCCGAATTTTGATTGGCCAAATGTATAATGTGACTTATCACTTATAGCATAAAGCTTATAAAGTTTCGTAGACGTTATCATAAGACCATCAAATCAACGGAATGTACCAAAAATTTTTTTTCTTTCAGTGAAGCGTAGTTAGTGTGTTTCGTTTTTCCTAATAAGAAAAAAACCATTTTTGATCATAACTTCCTTTCTTTGGCAAATTCAAGCGTGAATATTAAAATTCTGTGACTATTAAATAAGTAAATCAATTTACAGATGGAACGTATATTTGCTTCAGCTAACAAAAAAAAACTTTAGCGGAATTACGATCTCTTAAATCTCCAATGAGTTCTCGTTGTCTGTTTGGCTTTTATTCTACAACGGCTGCATCGATTTTTATAGAATTCTACAAACAAATTGCTTATACTACCGTTCGTATAAATTTATATACACGCTATTTACACTACACACGCTAATTTCTTATGCTAATTTATTTATTTATTTATTTCACAAAATCCACAGATCTTAAGCTAAGAAATAGTTTCGCTTAATGTTAAAACTTACATCCAATTACGGATTTACTTTATTTTATAAAATTTCATACTGAAAATAGAGAGCAGAAAGTACAAACTTAAGTAGGTTACAATGACAAGAAGGAAATGGAAAAGGAATGTAATAACTTAATAAACATACTAATACATAATAGCACACGATACAATACAATATCTAACAGACTTAAATTTTATTTAAAATTAAATTAATTACAGAGCTCTTAAACTTTTGCTTTTGGCAGTGAAATATGTCAACAGAGCTAAAACGCTTATTAAAACTCTCTAATCACGGTGATTAGGAAAAGATGCTTATTTTGGAAAAAATCATTTCTGCGGGAAAGTGAATTCCGGGTGAAAACAAGGTATCTCTAGTTATATACCTACTGATGACCTCTGGGAATTCGGTCACTTTTAGGTACTCTGCAAATGGAATAATACGTATGTTATGTTAGATTTATTGTATCTGTCCTTTTCTAGGGTTGACACAAGCCAACTTTTTGAAGTAAAACTTCTTTACGCACGCTCGACTTGGGGAGTAAGCTGGTGAATATGTAATAAGACAACGGAAGTTGAAGGTGTTGGTTAGCGTAGATTTCCATTGCCAACATAACAAAGTTAAAAGATGTGTAGGCTGAAACGGGTTTGTGCGTAGGTTGCAACCTATATAACTATAGGCCTTCAGTATGTCCACACCGCTTCGTGTCCGGAGCAAGAATGATCCATAGTACACCGAGCGCTCCTTTTTTATAGCCAGACGGGTAGGGGCGCCATGACAGTTGCCGGTGTTGCCACTGTAATAAATTTAACCACCACAGGGTAAATTACGGTGCTCGATCGCTGTGCATAGAGTTTATAACTGGACGTTGCCGCCGTCAGATATATAAAATTTGTATTATTTTGTTGGTATGTCCGGTAAAATGATAATTTGCAATTATCAAGAAGGTGACATTAACATTAAACAAAGTTATATCGGCCGGTAGACGGAGCTAAAAAAGTTTAACTTCAGTCTTGTGGTCTAAAGCACACTCGTTTTTTTAATGAATATTAAATAAGTTAAAGATGAGGTTTATTTTGTAATAAGATAATCATACATCAACAAAACCGGCATTTTGGTAAATCACATAATATCACATAGAACGATACCCGAAAACTGATAAGTATTTGACGTAAAAAAAAATTCAATTAATAAACCTATCGAGATGAATTGTGAAATAATTTCAACGCACAAAACCCTAACAAAATAAACAGCACATTAATTCTGAACACAGACATGTTGTGACAACCCTACTGTTGTCGTTCAATCTGATAGTACGAATGGAATAGGCAATTTCGCATTTGTACAATGGACATAATTACGAGGCTCGCATGTCATGTCTGCGCAAAAAGTGTTATGTTTATACCTTTTTATGTTTTGATTTTGTAAAGTGAACTTTGGGAACTTATTCACAGAATGTAATATTTCTTTCTTGTAACGAAGTTATTAATAATACTTTTTTAAACCAGCAAATTGCCTTTATTTTTTCAACTAAATACTACAATGATATATTTAGTATTAGAATAACTAATACTAAACATTGCCTAATAAAAAATACATTTAGACTATTTACTGGCCGCGACGACCTGTAGGCAATCCAAATGCTCCCACTACCAGTAGGTAGCGTACCCAACATGCTGGCAGCATTGCCCCGTTGAATTGCAATGCTGATTCGTTGTGCCAAATAAGTGCCAGCATTTTGGTCACGCGTATCTTCATTATATTAACTACTAGCTGTGCCCCGCTTGACAATTGTCAATTGTAATTTTACTAACACTGTACTGTACTGTGTAGGTACATACCAACATAATAATTATTTTTTAATTAAATAATTTATTTACTTGACTAGCACGCTACACCTTTAATCGCAACATCACTTTCCATCAGGTGAGAGCGTGGACAAATGCTAAAAAAGTTTGAAGTAAAAAAAAATAATAGTAATAATAAATAAATAAAGTGTTTTTTATACTATGTTATTTTGACAATGGAGATCTGCGTGAACCAACAACATTAAATTTTCGTTCACCTCTTCACGCATTTACCAGCTTACTCCCGAAGTGAAGCGAGTGTAAAGAAGCTTTATTTCAAAAATTGAAAACTTACCGTGAACAAATTAAAACCAAACTCACCTCAACCATCTTCATAACGACCTGTTTTATTAAAATAGTATAAAGTACAAACAATATAGTCGCGTGTAACAGTCGCAATCCAAACTATTTCATCGCCGGATTCATGCTAAGGGAGCCATGCTATAATGTAAGTATGGCCACACTTATAGCGGGAGCTATAAATTTCAAATGAATTTCTTTTGGTCAATTGTTTTTTTACCTTTTTAATGTGGCGAAACATTTTTTTCAGTAAGCTTAAACTGGATATTTAAGTAATAACTTTATTTTTAGTAAAACTTATTTATGCACCCTTGACTTGGGTAGTAAGCTGGCGAATGCGTAACGAACGAACGGAACTTGAAAGTTGTTGGTTCAATTAGATCTCCATTGTCATTATAATAAGTTTAAAAACTTAAAATTTGTATTATTATGTTGGTATGTCCAGTAAAATGATAATATGCAATTATCAAGATGGCGACATTAACATTAAACAAAGAAATAAAGTTATTATACCGACCGATAGATGGAGCTAAAGAAGTAATACTTCTTTCAGTAGTGTGGTCTAAAGCACACTCCTTTTTTTTTACAAGAACAGCTATTGATCACGTGACTTGATTGCAACAGACACAAACACATTTTTATTGACAGTTTCAATACGAAGTTTATGTGGATAGTTACCATGGAAATTTTCAAATTAGGATGTAATTTCAATTAAATTTCTTAATAAATGAAAGTTCCATGATCAAGCCACAGATGACACGAAAACCTTCTAATCAGTTTGAGGTTGAAATATTTAGACTTTCTCGTAGAGGCTATACGTCCATGAGTGGCTAACATTAGAAAGCAATCATTGGAGTAACAGTTTGTTAAAAGAGACATGCTACCATGTCTCTACGCTTCTACGTCGCAGCGTGATAACAGACCAACCATTTTATAGTAGCAATTTTGCAACGTAACGTTACCAATTTAGTTCTCAATTAGTTTTTTTTTTAATTATCACAGAACTTTCCCTTGGGTGAACCGATTTTTGTGATTCTTTTTTATTTAAAAGCTGGTGGTTCCCGTGTACGCCCATTTCAATTTCTGACCATGGCATCCATGGGAAAATCATATAAGGCTGAATTCGGTTTTTACGCTTTACGTTTGTTATTTGTGTAAACTTTAATTTATTACTGAAATATTGTAATGGTAATATGATATAAAAAATAAAACGATGATGTTAAAATACACTCGTGAGAAGTTTTCGTTTCTCTCATTGGTTGTGTATATATTAGTAAAGGCACCGCTTCAACACTCTCCCTAATGTTACAAGTGTCCATAGACGAAGGAAACAAATTCGCTAGTAAGCAAACATCTCTTTATGTGCTCATATTCAAGCAAATAAATGAATTGAATTGTACACTATATAATAAAAATCCTTGAAAGCTACGAGAAATATACACGGTGGAATTTAATCCGTTCATTACCTTAAATATATGTATTCCGCCATGCTATAGAATAATCGTACAAAGTGCAATTTAAAAAAAATTCAAAAGTGCCTCCTAAAATAACTGCATTGCAACCGAAATGCCTATTTAATTCTACACACAGCGCGGGCACTGGCTGAGTGCTTTGTAGATGTTGTGCTTTGTAGGCAATAAAACACCTGCTTTGTTCAATGTCGCAAGACTTTTCTTTAGAGTTTAATTTCAGTTTAAATTAAAGCTTTATTTCATAAGTACTTTTGGTATCGAGTTATATACAGCGTTCTACAGCGTGGACCTGAATGAATACATTTAAGGAAGATCGAAATAAATTCCACCGTGTATAAGCGATTGAAATCACGTAGAACCCTTTTCATAACAAAATTCGCTTACATAGCAACCCCACAGCAGCAGCAGTCAAAGCAACCATCACAAAGCAACCGGATGCATCCCAAATTCATAATCATAAGACAACAAAACCCACCCCTCCCCGCCCGCCCCGGATACTCGCAGAATTGCTCGGATTTACACACAGAAACCAACAGACAATGGGACTGCACGAAATAATTTGTTATTTAAATGTTGGGCGGTTTTGATAAAAGCTTGGTAAATTATTTTAATTATCGTGTTTAATGCGGTGGCCTTCCGCGCTACCTCTTTTCTGGCATCAGGCAGAGAAGAAAGGTTCAGGTAATTTATCATGGTGCGGATATTTTGTGGACTTTGTACGGCAAAATAATAGCAAATTGAGCAAACATTTTACTCTAAAATAAGTTAGCAAAACAACAAATGTAATAGACTACAGAAATTGTAATAACATTAATCACACGTACAAAATTGAACCCCGCATATCCACTAATTAATGATTAGTCGAACGCATCCTCCAGTGGCTCGTATTAATTAACTGAGATTACCGTTTTCAGTAATTTCAACACTGAAAACTGCAAGTTTTAGTTCGAAACGGCTTAAAAGAGAATTTAGCTATTTGTTTTGAAAGTAATCGAACAAAACTGTTATCTATTTTTGAACCGACCAAAACAATTATCAGTTGTTGGTTTATAAACAGAACAACTTTAATGTAAAGAAAAGAAAAGAATGCAAAAGGTTTATTTATTTCCTCAAATAATTTGTAGCAAATTTTTAGTCACTAGCTCTCACGGTAGGATAAGACAAAAGTTTAAATCATGAACTGGATTTGAACCTGCATCTCTAAACGATACTGTTATAAATCATAAATCTTCAGTCTATAAAATTCCCATTTTATTTTGACTGTGTTTTGTTTTATCCAATGACTAACTTCTGTCTGATGAGAAAAAAACGGGGCCTACGTTCACACGTCATTGCGCCTAAAAAGACAAAAACAATCTACGTCACGTTTATAAGATCAAAATAAAATACACATATGTAGGAGCGTTTATTTGCAATATCAAAACTTGTAGGACTTACGTGAATAGTTTGTTCGGAGCTGCTTATTTAGCAAAGGCTTAACTCAGAATGCCTCAAGCGGCCGCCATTATCCGTTTATATAGCAAGATGTAAACAAGTGTCGTCACGAAGTACCATGAATCAAATCAACTGTCTTTTACATTTTTTCTTAATAATCGAAATTTATCTAGTATTTATTACTCCTATTAATTTAAAGTTATTTTAAAAGTAAAGAAACTGATTTATATGTTTATTTTATTGACAATTTTTATCAAATTTTAACGCGCTAATATATACTTTTTTTCTGGTTTCGGACATTTCTTGGATCAAACCATAGATTAAACTGTAACAAGGCAAACACGACAGCCTGTAATATCTCCCGCGGGCGATCAAATTGCCAGCACGACCGGAACCTGGCCTCGGCTGCATGTAATACCATTACGTCAGACCAGGCCGAGCCTAGAGCCTGGATCGGTAGGTATTAAGATATAGCAATTTGCTTATTTAGTGTTTACCATGCGGTCCTGGCGGTGTGAAAATAAGACCATACGACCTCATTCTAAACACCTTCAAAATCCAATCGTGAACTGAAAGCAATCCATCCAATTATTTGTATATGTGTGTATAATAATATGTATGGTATTTGTATTATTGTGTATTTAATCTATACATATAAATTCAAAGTCCTGACTGACTGACTTACATATCAACGCACAGCCTAAACCGCTGGTGCTAGAGACTTGAAATTTGGAGGGTGTGTTCTTTGTAAAATGTAGGTATCCACAAAGAAAGATTTTTTCGAAATTCTACTCCTAAGAGGGTGAAATGGGTGGTTGAATTATCTATGAAAAAAATTCTTCTTTTTTTCCTGTAGGGACGCGGGACTCCAACCCACTAAAACCCCCCTGTGAGCCCTCGTCCTCTGTACCGGGGGCGAGAAGGGGTCGCGACTGCAGTCCAGCCAACTCGCCCCCGTCAATCTCTACCCGTACCTGCCTTAAAAGCCTGCTAAGGGAATATCCATAGAATGGGCAACAGAATTCTCCTCGTTGAATCAATGAATGCATAGAATAAAATCTCTTTGTTTGATTATATTAATCTACCTTCTGAACTGTAGATTGTGGGTTCGATTCCCACCATCATCGGTGTTTGTTCTGTATCTGGGTGTTATATTGTAACTTATGTATGTATTTACAAACAAAAAGTGTATAAGTATTGTATCAGTTATCTGGTCACCATAGTACAAGCTTCGCTTAGTTTGGGGCTAGATGGGCGCTGTGTGAAATGTCCATAGATATTTATTTATATTTTATAGATCAACTGGTTTGTATAGATGCAATGGAATTCAATCGTTTTATACCCGATATCGAACTTACGCCACTCAACCGGTTAAATAAATTTTAATGTACATACAAGAAATCAAAGAAAGCATTAATAAAGTTAAACTATTTAAAAACGACCTCCACTGGCCCTTTCTTTGACTTCCAAAATGCTGAAACACGTTTCGGCAATTAACAAAAAAAATGTTAAATTCTAATTAACGACCGCCCAAATACCTCGCCACCCTAGTTAACTCCGGGACGAGTTAGCCCAAATCGTGAAAGTAATTTAACCTCACAAATGAAACTTTTGGACGACGTAAATTACCCGTAAATTAAAAAAGGGAATTCATAAAAAATCTTCCCTGTTATCTAGGAAATTACCAAGGCTTTTAAGGGAAACTTTAGGATTGGTTAGCATGGTTCCCCCTAAACAGTGGTGGAAGCTTAGATTTACTTGTATTTGGCAGGCTGTGGTTAAGTATTCTAGTAAATTACGATTAGTTAATAATTATGAGGGTTTCAAAAATTACTAATTCCGCTTGTTTTTTTTTTCATCCCCTAAACAAACAGAGGAGCTTTATAAGTTTAACGTGTGCGTCTATCTGTTTGACTGGCCTGATAGCTCAGTTGGTAGTAACCCTGCCCTCTGAACTGTAGGTTGTGGGTTCGATTCCCGCCCAGGACAAACATTTGTATGATGAACATCGATGTTTGTTCTGTGTCGGGGTGTTATATTGTATTCTATGTATGTATTTACAAACAAAAACTATCTAAGTATCAGCTATCTGCTTCCCATAGTACAAGCTTTGTTTTGTTTGGGGCTAGATGATGTTTTGTGAAATGTCTACAGATATTTATTTATTTGTCTGTTTGTGGCATCGTGACAGCCAAACAGAATATTTGAATAAAGTATACTCAGAAAATGAATTTCAACTTTTTCAGATGAAGAATGAAGAATTGAAAATTTATAATTTTTTGTGTAAAATGTGACGTGATCGAAAACATACTTAATTCTTCAAAAGGTTTTTGTGTTAGAATTTTCTTTTAATTTTCAACTAAATTGTATTGTTCTCAATTATACTTAAACCCATCCAAATGTGCAATACCTTTTGTTTGATCGTAACTTTCTGAATACCTCTATTCATCTATTCATACAAAAACTAATTAATAACTGCGAATGATTCTTTTATCATCCCTTCAACGGGATTTTTTCGTTTTGCCGCAATAAAAAATAATTTATTTCGCAGATTGACAATCAGTTCATACCTCCACGCACCACTTCACCCAAATCAGTGCGACCATTTTGAAATCAAATTCCACCGATCGAATTTAAACAAACGATTTTTTTCACATACATATTCACAATTTCATATTTTTAATTTTGATAAAATTATCGGGCTAAATAATGCACATTGAACTAATGCCGGATATAATTGGGTCGTAAAACGTCATCTTTGACACTCAGAGGGAGATGATTTGGAAATGTCAGCTTCCTAGAGCGTTATTTATGCCACTTAAAGGGAAATAATCGGGTAGTATCCGCTTCCTAGAGTGTTATTTTTGTCACTCAGAGAGAGATAATCGAGTAGGTAGTGTTGGCTTCATAAAGCGTTATCTTTGTCACTTAGAGGGAGATAATCGGGTAGTGTCGGCTTCCTAGAGCGTTATCTTTGTCACTCATAGAGAGATAATCAGGTAATATCAGCTTCCTATAGTGTTAACTTTGTCACTCAGAGAGAGATAATGGGGTAGGTAGTGTTGGCTTCATAAAGCGTTATCATTGTGACTCAGAGGGAGATAATCGGGTAGTGTCGGCTTCCTAGAGCGTTATCATTGTAAATCAGAGCGAGATAATCGGGTAATATTAGTCTCCTAGAGCATTATCTTTGTCACTAATAGGAAGATAATCGGGTAATGTCAGCTTCCTAGAGCATTATCTTTGTCATTTAAAGGGAGATAATCGGGTAATGTCAGCTTCCTAGAGCGGCGGCGGCGGGTTCGATTCCCGCGGCAGGACAACTATTTGTGCAAAACAAAAAACCGCAAATACTTGTTCTGAGTCTGGGTGTTGCGGGACTATGGCCCTCGAAGTTCCTGGGTCCCTTAGACACAGAAATCCTAGTTAGGGTCCGGGATCTATGTGCGTGATCGTTATTATTATTATTATTGCTATCTATAAGCACATAACTTCATAATTATGTCTGTAATATTTATGATTTTGCACTCTTCAAAACCTTAAACTATTAGGTGAGTAAGTATTAAATTAGTTCCACAAATAGATGCTTGGGCAAATAGACTCTGCCACTGTACGCCTCACCGCTAGATAATTCCGCTGACGTTTAGCGGCATCCCGCATCCTCGCAGGTAAGTGTGGAGAATTATTCAAGACGTTCTACCATCTCTGGCACAATCTAGAATTTGCAGACTAACGTTTACCTGCTTCTCTACTCGTAAATCCCAAATAATTAGAGAACTAGTAACAAACAAACAATTTGAACTACATCATTGTTATGGTACTACTGGGAACAAATAACTGTAGGATACCAGTTGTATTTAGTAACAGTGCCTGTCACAAAACAACAATACACTCCAAATGTGAAATAAATGACGATTAACTCTGCCTTACTTGGTGGTAGGACTTTTCTGCAAAGTCCGTCTTCAGATTTACCACCGCTTCGCCAGTTATTCTACCGCCAAACAGTAGTGTGCATGCACTACCGTTTTACGGTTTAAAATGCACTGTAGCTAGTAAAATTACTGGCCAAATGAGACTAATCTCACACTAATCTCTGATGTCTGACGATGACGTGCGAAACAGCAATGTTACGCGAACTTACACTTTAGAGTTCCAAGTGACACTGCAACAGTATTGAATGATGTGAAATGCTAGTCGTTTACCTGATGTTAAGCGATATAATAGAACATAATAGAACAGTGCCACTCGGAACACTAAAACATAAAGTTTCGCGTGACACTTCATTGCGCACATCATCCTGAGACATCAGCACAGTCTAGTAATAAGATTACTCGGCTGATCAGATCATATAATCTCAATTGCTCAGTAATTTCATTAGCTACAGTGTCCTTCAAACCGAAACACAGCAGTGCTTGCACAATACTGCTTGGTGGCAGAATAACTGGCAAAGCGGTGGTACCTACCTAGACGAAATTTGCAGGAAAGTCCTACCACCTAGTAAAATTATATGGGCAGCCGTGTCGCTTTACATCAGGCGAACGGGTTATACCATAAAAAGAAAAATCGAAATTTTTATAACTACTTAAATTATGTAAGCAATTACTTTCATTTAATACAATAGAAACCCCTTGTGACCTTTTTTCGCGTATTTTCAAGAGAGTTGAACAACAACTTGCAACCAAACTAACACTCACTGACAGTCCTAAGAGATTTAACAGACAACACGTCCAATAACAGACATCTGGGTTTCAATAACACACAGTGGTAGGTCGGGAGCTACAGGCAGATTCTGTAACTCGACTCGACGATCACTTTCATAAATAAAAACTTATATGAGATATATTATATGGCCACACGAAACAAAAGCCCACCAAAACATTTAGACATAAAACTTATACAATATATATAAATAAAATAATACCATAGTAATCAAAATTATTTTTAGATTATTTAAGGATGATGCGTGAACTTTCAAGTAGTGATAAGCACAAATGCTTTTTCACGATTGGAACGCACGAATCCTCCATTTTCTGGGAAGGTCGATAGAGACTTAGCAATACGTCAGTTGAGTCAAACGTCATCTCAACATTCACTCCCTTAGCACACATATCATTCCTCACACAATAATCTAATTATATATAACTCAAAGGTGACTGACTGACTGACTGACATATATAGTGATCTATCAACGCACAGCCCAAAACACTGGATGAATCGGGCTGAAATTTGGCATGCAGGTAGATGTTATGACGTAGGCATCTGCTAAGAAAAGATTTTTCGAAATTCCACCCTTAAGAAGGTGAAATGGGTGGTTGAATTATTTTCCCATAGGTCACGCCGCGGGTGAAGCTTTTTTTTATGTTACTAAATAACATGACAAGCCAGTCGCTCGCCTGATGTTAAGCTACACGACTGCCCATATCAGTTGCAGTGACACTTGAAACTCAAAAGTATAGTTTCGCGTGACACTGCACTGCGCACGTCATTCTGAGACATCAGCACAGTCTAATAAGATTACTAGACTGTGAGATTAGGTCATTAAGTCTCTTTTGCCCAGTAATTTCACTAGCTACAGTGCCCTTCAAACCGGAACACAGTAGTACTTGCGCACTACTGCTTGGCGGCAGAATAACTGGCAAAGCGTTGGTACCTACCTAGACGAACTTTGCAGAAAAGTCCTACCACCCAGTATCTGCTAGTAGCTGCGGGCAGAAGCTCGTTTTAATTGTATTTTTGATATATTTTCCATTCTTATTGAATGAAGCATAGAATACGTTTTCAGATACTGGACTGCAATAACTGTCCAACTCATTGTTTGAAGTTCTTTATACTGTAGGTATCTTCTTTTCGTATAGTTAGGCAAGTGGTCAGCCCAAATGTCAGTTTTCTTAAAACTATTGATTGGTTTGCATTTGTCCACTGTCTCGCTGTGTGTACATAAGTGCTGATGCGGTCGACGATGGAACATGCTTGCCTATACCGGTTCACTCTTGTCTAGAAAATTGCCAGGGGATAAAGACGCTGACAGATTTAGCTCATAATGAAGTAAATGGATGTGACAGCGGCCCCCGACCTACGGAGAGCAACATCTAAGATTTGTTGTCACAGCAGATTCTGGGCAGCCACTGTAAATCCACATTCGCTACGGAACACTGTTTTATATACGGCGTCGGTGCACCCGCGTTATTATTACTGTATGCTGGACAAAGAGCAAATGGTACTATGCAGAATACAGAAGGGCCATCAGTAAAAATGCACCAATTTTTTTTTTCAGTTTCTGCGATGGTTTTCCAGTAATTCTTTCAAAATCATTTGACCTTGTCGTAAGGAAAATTTTTAAACCCCATTTAGATGTGGCTTAAAAATTTGTAGTCAGACCGTAGGATTTTGACGCTTAAGTTTAATGACAGCTTACGGCAACCATCAAGACAAGTATGCAACGTCCAAACCACGGTAGTGCGTATATATAAAGTCAAAATCAAATGATTTTAATGCAAATACGCTATTTTTAGCTGCTTTGCAAGTCAAAATTATATATAAATAAATAAACAATATGTGTGGACATCTCACACAACGCCATCTAGCCCCAAACTAAGCAAAGCTTGTACTATGGGAACCAGATATCTGATACAATACTTAGATACTTTTTGTTTGTAAATACATACATAGAATACAATACGACACCCAGACACAGAACAAACACCTATGTTCATCACACAAATGTTTGTCCTGAGTGGGAATCAAACCCATAACCCACAGTTCAGAAGGCAGGGCTACTACCAACTGAGCTATCGGGCCGGCCAACATATATTATTAGATACTTTAAATTAAGTTATTGTACTAAGCATATAAAATTGCAAAGTCCTTAATATCAAATACATACTATATAGCAAACCCTTTAGGTATAATATGTGAGATTGAAAATAAAACGAGTGTGCTTTAGACCACACGACTGAATCTTGACTTAAGTAACAATGTTCAACTTCCACCTCGCCAGCTTACTTCCCAATTCCCAAATCAAGCGTGCGTAAGGAAGCTTCACTTCAATAAATTGAATTCTATATTTATTAAAATTCTACGATTTATATTCATCTTCTTATAGAAGCTCTATACCACCATACAACTCTCTGACCTAATTTAAAGTTCTAACGGATGTACAACAATTGCTCTATCATTGCAGTTCGATATCCCGGCAGACAAAGGAGTACGTGACGCCTCTGCACAGTTCCTCTATGACGTCGGTTATGAATTTTTCATGGTGCGAGCGGGGCCCATGTGCGAGCTGTGGTAATGCGCACGCCGCCGTTGTTTTGGACGTACCCACTGTCTGTTCTGTACGGTTAGTTACTCTTTGACGACAAAACGTTAAACATTATTTCAAGAAAATGTTTTTGTGACTTACTTAATATTGTCTACGTATTTTATATACTTAACTTTGTCCTTTTACAAATAAATATAAGTAAACTTAAATTAGAACTGTTTATTTTATTCTCCAAACTCGCTCCAAAGATTGATTTTTAACATAGATTGTGTATTTTAATAAAGACATTTAAATATGATACATAGAGTAATATATAATAATCAGATCCTAACAGACCGGAAGGTAATATAATTAATTAATATTATAAAATTAAATTTAATTAATATTATATAATTTAATCTACACGAAATCTTTTAAACATAGACAGCACGTTATTTTACTCCCTGAATTTCTTTTATTTCCTCGAAAATAACTACTGTAACTATTTAATAGTTATGCAATTTCTTTTGCAAACATTTTGTGGGAAATATAGCCAGACTGTGACATCAAAAAGTCGTATATTCCCGGTACCATTTACAATGCCCTTTCAACAAAAATACAGTGCTAGCAGTAATAGTGACTGCTTGGTGACTGAATATGTGACAAAGCGGTGGTAGCTACCTAGAAGAAAGCTGAACAAAAAAGTTGCTAGCGACAAATATTGAAGTCCCACACAAACAGCCTCTGTAATGTGGCGGCTAAGCAGGTCGGCTCATAGCTCGAAGGCAGTGGGTTTGATTCCAATTATTTGTGCACAAAAAAAAGCGCATTACATTGTTCTGAATCTGGGTGTTGTGGGACCATGGTCCTCGTAGTCCCTGGGTAGACAGAGAATTCTAGTTAGGGTCTATGTATATGATCGTTGGGCGTTATTATTATTATTAAGTTGAATGTTGAAAGCGGTGGCCTTACCGCAAGTTCCTGAATATAAAACGCGAGCGCAAGTTTGCAGTATTTTAATTGCGTCACTCAAGGATCGAATCATTTTCGGCTTTTCTTTGATAACATCGTTCATGTTTTTGTACAAGTGGAACTGTTTCTTATTATTCGTTGAAACTTTACTATTTTTAAGCTCGTTGTGAATGACTCAAAGTTAAACTATTCACATGAACCTGATGTTCACCTGTACTAAATTCTATTAAGATACAACTTAGCTAAGCAACACTATCTCTCGGGTTTTTAAAGTTTGGTAATTGATGTGACGAGCTAGTCGTTCACCTGATGTTAAGCGACACGGCTGCCTATAACATAAAGTGTGCGTAAAGAAGTTCTACTTCAAAAACAGATCCTGTATTATTACACCATTATGACAGTCTCTGTGGTGTGGTGGTTGAACCCGCTGCCTCCGGCTCATAACCCGGAGGCAGCGGGTTCGATTCCCGCGGCAGGACAAGTATTTATGCACAGAAAAAGAAGCCCAAATACTTGGTCTGAGTCTGGGTGTTGTGGGACCATGTTCCTCGTAGTTCCTGGGTCCGAAGACACATGGAATCCTAGTTAGGGTCCAGGGTCTATGTATGTGATCGTTGGGCGTTATTATTATTATTCGAGTGTCGCTAATAAGGATCAAATTCTAGGAAGTAATGACATAAAGCAACGTTAAGTAGGTACTTTTTATCTCAAACTTTTGTATTTGACTCACCACACCCACTTGAAAAATTCACCTATAATTAATAAGAGTAGAATACTGGTGGTAGGACTTTTCTGCAAAGTTCGTCTAGGTAGGTACCACCGCTTTGCCATTTATTCTGCCGCCAAGCAGTGCAGTGCAGCGCAAGCAGTGTGTGCAAGCGCTACTGTATTCCGGTTGGAAGGGCACTGTAGCTAGTGAAATTACTGGACAATTGAGACTTTATGATCTGATCTCACAGTTGAGTAATCTCATTACCTGACTATGATGATGTCTCAGGATGATGTGCGCAGTGCAGTGTCGCTCGAAACTAAGTTTCGGGGTTCCGAGTGACACTGTTCTGTTATGGGCAGCCGTGTCGCTTAACATCAGGTAAACGACTAGCTCGTCACATCATTCCCTAACATAAAAAAAATCTATGTAATGCCTATATCGTTCACTTTTGTTTACCACAATACACGTAAGCCATCTCAAACCGCTTAATCTTACCTTCCAAACAAAACTGTCCCATCGTCTCGATTCAATTAACGGCACTATGGAGATCACCTATGCCTTTACACAGGATGTTCGCAAGCTGTAGGGCGTGTTGGGGTATACAGGATGTGTACAATAGGCGGTATCTAGCCACACTCGCGTTACGGGAACAATGGGCGCATGGCGTGCGTCCGCTGTCTCGAGATAAGTGTTGTGATACCGCAACGGTAGGGTGCTCAAAGTTTTTCTGATCAGTTTCAAGAAAAATACTCATTTTAAGTCAACCCTTCTGAACTTTGGTTTGTGGGTTCGATTCCCACCCAAGACAAACATTTGTGTGATGAACATAGGTGTTCGTTGTGTGTCTGGGTGTTATATTGTAGTATATGTATTTACAAACAAAAAGTATCTAAGTATTGTATCAGTTATCTGGTTCCCATAGTACAAGCTTTGCTTAGTTTGGGACTAGATGGCGTTGTGTGAGATGTTCACACATATTATTATTATTATTCCTGTCACCGTGAGAACTGTGGCAATGGTTACTTTACTTTACTTTACTTTCTGGGTATTAATTGATAAAATATGTGGCATCGAGACATCTACCTAATGAGCTATGCTTGGAGGCTGGTGTTAGTAATAATGTATTACCGTGGTTTTCTATTTTTCAATCATATATAATAATAATAACGCCCAACGATCACATACACAGATCCTGGACCCTAACTAGGATTCCATGTGTCTAAGGACCCAGAAACTACGAGGACCACAACACCCAGACTCAGAACGTGTATTTGCGTTTTTTTTTCATGCACAAATACTTGCCCTCATGTTAAACAAGTTATCATCTCAAAATAATATATAATTTTTATTTATAATTAAATTGCGTAACGAAACTTATTTTCTTATATATATGACGGCGGCAACGTCCAGTTGTAAACTCTATGCGCAACGGGCAGTACCGTAATTTACCCTGTGGTAGCATTTAAATTTATTACAATGGCAACACCGGTAAATGTCATCGCTCCCCCACCCATCTAGCTATAAAAAGAGAGCGCTCGGTGTACTCCAAATCATTCTTGCCCCAGACACGGCCCGGTACGCATGCTGAAGGCCTATAGTTTTATATATAGTTTGCACGCTATGCTTAGCCCGAGCCTATAAGTATAATACATTCATTAGTAAGCACTAAACATATTTCTTTTCCGAGTGAGACCTTTATAGTATATTTTCGCTTGTGAGAAGCATCTGGAAGGTCTCTCTGAAGCGTCCAACAGTAATCTACCATCACATGTTCATGTGTACGTTTGTTAATTTAGCTCAAACAGGGGGTTCTTTATTTAAAAAGTAATGATCTATACATAAAATTCAAAGTCCTGACTGACTGACAGAGTTATATATCAACGCACAGCCTACACCGCTGGTCCTAGAGACTTGAAATTTGGAGGGTGTGTTCTTTGTAAAGTGTAGGTATCAACTAAGAAAGGGTTTTTCGAAATTCCACCCCTGAGAGGGTGAAATGGGTGGTTGTTTTATCTCCGAAAATGTTTCTACTTCGTTTTCAATAGACCAAGTGGGCAAAGCCGCGGGCAGAAGCTAGTAGTTATACAAGATTGTATTGTTGTTATTTATGACTTAAAGTAAGTCATAAAACCCCTTTTTAAAATAACGTTTTGCTGCAAAATACCTGATGTTCTTTGAGTTTTTTGAGTATTTTTTTTTTTAGTTTTCAGAACACATAATTATATAGAAATCAGTTGTAAGCGTCCAGACATCACTTTTGTTGCAAACTTGTGTTATTTTCATAGTCAAAGTCAAAAGATTTATTGCAAATTGGCTATTTTTAGCACTTTTACAAGTCGAAATTATATCAAACTAGTTGCGCCCCGCGGTTTCCCCCGCGGATAAAAAGTATTTTAATTATTTGCTCATCCCACGGGAACGTTTCACTTTTCCGGGATAAAATGTAGTCTATATGTTAATCCAGTGTATAAGCTATCTGGTTACCGAATTTCATCTAAATCCATTCAGCCATTCAGCGTGAAGGAGTAAGAAACATACACACATACAAACTTTCGCCTTTATAATATTAGTGTGATTAATTTCTCATATCAAAAGCTCCACGCGGCTTCTGTAACTAAGGTTTGAGAACCACCAGCCATGCCTAAAGGGTAAATAGAGGAGATGGTCTGATGACGTTCGCCATCCCCTACGACCTTGTCAGTGAACTTTATGGGCCACAACATTTTTATGCAAACTTTTTACGCAGCCCGCGATTTTGCTACGATTACGCTGAGGACATGGCCCACGGATTATTTTATGGGAGCAACAAAAAGGATTACTTTCTTTGATAGCGTTTCGTTATGGGATGTTCCTAGGGAACCTTAAATATTTATATCAAGTCATATCCGTATAAGTATCTTAGGCCGTTCGCGGAGCTCCGCCACTTGCCTTTAGTATGTTCACTTGGGCTGTGTGGTAAGCTTTTTCATTTTGATGATGTAGTGTTTTTCTTATATTATCTTTCGTTTTTATGAAACCTCTTCAGTAAAATTGGTTTGTTTATTTGTGACGTTGTACATTTGAAATGAAAAGTAGTTTCACAGAGGATCATCTGGTTGTAAATTTCGAATTACATTAATTAATTAATTGGTTATAAAAATAACCAATGCTTATTAAGAACATGGTAAAGGTCCTGATATTTTTATCAAGACCTTTAGCGAAATAGGAAAGAAAAGAATATAGAAATAGAGTTTAATGAAAAGGTTAGATTACTGCAAGCTCTTTAATAAAAGTAAGCAACGCTCGCTGCAGTCACTTGGATCGATGACCGCTACAAAAGTAACCCTTATTTTAACATCTTAAGTGATATAGCAGAATTGCATTATTAATCGTCAGATGATACCGATGCCGTCCGCTAGCTAAATCTAACTAAAAAATTTAGGTAAGTTTGTGTTGCCATTTAAATGTTTGACATTTTGCTTTTTTTTACTTCAAACTTGTCTAGCGGACCACGCTCTCACCTGATGGGAAGTGACAATACGACCGAAGGTGTAGCATGCAAGCTAAGTAAACTATTCACTCTTCTCTTAAATACGCCCAGTCATATTTCACCGGAAACACAGACGCTGGCAGGGCATTCCATTCCTTATCCGTTCTAATTAAGAACGTTGAATCAAATCGCTTGGGTGGGGGGAATGGGTGGTATTTCGACCACGAAAGGCAGGCGCTTAGCCGAGCGTCTAGTAGTCCAGAAGTGGAATGGTGATGGAGGAATGAGATCATGCAGCTCTTGTGCGCATTCGCCATGGTGTAATCTGTAAAAGACCGACAGACTTGCCACCTTACGTCGATGTGCTTTTCACCAACCAAACTGTCGTCGTCAATGAGCTTTTTGGCACGCCGTTCATTCGAGTCCAGAGCCTCAAGCTGGTACTTGGCAGACCCGTCTCACAGGTGGCACCAGTACTCCATACACGATCGGACTTGTGCTTGATAGAGATTTAGAAGCTGTCCAGGTGTGAAGTACCGCCTTACCTTGAACAAAAGTTATGGAAATATTAATTTTGTAAATAATGTATAATTCGTTGTAATTTTTTATTTATAGTGCCTGTACTGAAATAAAGACATTTTATCTATTTATTTAATACCACTTTTTGTAGCGGTCGCCTATCTTAATGAACGGTTGAGAACAGCCAGTCGAGTTTGCTCTATAATCATGATATTTGATCTGATGACAGCTCATATACTAGGAGGTAGGACTTTTCTGCAAAGTTCGTCTAGGTAGGTACCACCGCTTTGCTACTTATTCTGCCGCCAAGCAGTAGTGCGCAAGCACTGCCGTGTTCCGGTTTGAAGGGTACTGTAGCTAGTTTAATTACTGGGCAAATGAGACTTTATGACCTAATCTCACAGTCTAGTAATGTTATTGCTAGAGTGTACTGTTGTCTCAGAGTGGCGTGCGCAGTCACGCGAAACTATACTTTAGAGTTCCAAGTGTCACTGCAACTGATGTGTGCTGATATGGGCAGTCGTGTCGCCTAACATCAGGCGAGCGACTAGCTTGTCATGTCATTTGGTAACATAAAAAAATATAATGAGTACGAGTACACAATAGATCGATATGTAAGACGTTGAAATAAAACTGCACTGAGTCTAGAACACAATCTGCATTTTATCTACTAAGTCCAAAAAGGAATGACAAATCCAAGGGATAATCTCTGGAAATCCGCGCCACGGTGCTAATATTTCCGTTCGAAGAAAAAGTTTCTGACCTTAGATTTAGCGCACACTGGGTGGTTATTTTTAATATCTAGTACCACGATAGAGCTTTTAAGTCCCGAAGTCAATTCTGTAACAGGTAATTTTTTTTTTCTAATGGATAGAGTGCCATTAGTCACTAAATTAATTGATTTCATCTTTAGACATACTACATGTAGGGTAGGTACATCATAGCGTGTTATACAGGTCTATTTCAAACGTCATAATATGACGTGAGACTTAAACTTATGACGTCACCATTTTAAGAATTTCGTTGATATGACGTCATTAATCACGCCCCTTGCTGGGTGCATATATATTATACATAGGCTCTGGACATAGTAAATAAATAAATTAACTTATGCCATGTAGTCCCAAACTAAACAAAGCTTGTACTATGAGAACCAGATAACTGATAGAGTCATTATATACTTTAGTTTGTAAATTCATAAATAAAATACAAGATAACAGATACAGAACAATCACCTATTCATCATGCAAATGTTTGTCCTAGGTGGGAATTGAACCCACAACTTACAGTTCAGAATGTAGAACCAATACCAACTGAGCTATCAGGCCAGCTATAATAGAACATATTGCTTTCTAAGCAGCACCGTAATGCGGATATAATAATTAATTGAAAGTTGTGGCGGCGAAGCATTATATTATAAACGACATCAAGGTTTTATTGAGATATATGAATGCAGGATAAAATACCTACCGTTCGTGATTCAAATTATTTCTTTACATAAATAAGTTATCTAGTGATTACACTAAACAGGCAATACTGCTACCAATTAATGAAAATTATTAGAAACGAGCTTCTGTCCGCAGCTTCGCCCGCGGCATGGCCTATGGGAAAATAATTCAACCACCCATTTCACCCTCTTAAGGGTGGAATTTCGAAAAATCTTTTCTTAGCGGATACCTACGTCATAACATCTACCTGCATGCCAAATTTCAGCCCGTTCCGTCCAGTGGTTTGGGCTGTGCGTTGATAGATCACTATGTCAGTCAGTCAATCAGTCAGTCAGTCACCTTTGAGTTATATATATTTAGATATGATGTTTTTTTTCGTAATCAACTTACATTATTGCTTCCTAAGTAAAAAAAAGTTTATACCTACGCATTATTATTGCGTATCACAGACAACTTTTCGCGGAAATCTCGAAACGTTGAGGTCACATTGTAATCTTTAAATTTTCAACCCTGCTTTTCTATTATGTAAATCAAGCCAAAAGTGATTTTTTACTCCAGTGTGCCTGCCGTCTTAAGTCAGGTTTGTTTTTTGAAAAAGATTAATGTTGTGCCACCTCCCAGCGCCTGGAGAGTGTTGGCTGCCTTCTTATTGAAGTAGAGGCCGACGCTGCTGTGGGGATTTGTAAGGTGTTTACTATGGAGAAAAATGGTTATTATTCAAGAAAATAAGGCTAAGGCTTCTATCGGCAGTCGCCAAAGACTGCCCCTTTTTCCAGTAATCATATTTTAGCTTTTATGCCATTTTGAAAGGGGATGCATCACTAATATCATGAATCAAAATCACAATTTAATCACACTAATATTATAAAGGCGAAAGTTTGTATGTGTGTATTTTTGTTACTCCTTCACGCTCAACGGCTTAATGGATTTGAATGAAATTCGGTACCAAGATAGTTTATATACTAGATTAACATGTAGGTTACATTTTATCCCGGAAAAGTGAAATTTTCCCGTGGGATGAGTAAATAATTAAAATGCTTTTTATCTGCGGGTGAAACTGCGGGGCGCAACTAGTTTAATATAAACATAAAATTTTGTCCGTATGTGTTATTTATAAATTTATTCAGATTATATTTTAAGCAAATAGGAACTTATTGCTGACAGTTCATTTAGTATTAAGTATGTTGACCGCAGATTAGAGAAAAAAAAAGTTGAGCTTAGATTTGAAACTTAAGTGGTAACTTTATATACATAAAGCTGATTTCTAGAAGATGAAAAGGTGATCAAGCAGGTAAACAGCCTACAACGAGAGGAACAACTTGCCAGCGTCTTTTCCATCTAACTACAATATTGGAGTCTTCAAGTCAAGAGTATATAAACAGGTATCTTCTAGGCAAGTATGCACCATCTCAAGCTGCGTCGTCACTTTCCATCACGTGAGACAGTGGTCAAATGCTTTGTCTATAAACAATAAGACATTTATATATGTTCATGTTAATAATAGGCTTAATTAATAAATATAAAAAATAATCTAACAAAAAGCACGGACCCAGGTGTCTGTGGAAATGCAGAATAAAAAAAAACTATAAGATATATATTTTTTAAGTAATAATAATTAGTTTTTTTTTGTAGTAATAGTAGTTTTGAGTATTAGTTATTAAATCATTGTAGTATTTAGGAAATAAAGGCAATTTGCCGAGTTAAAAAAATAAATAAAAACAATTAACGAAACTCAAAACATTCATACTTCTTTATTCGTTTGGAAGTTATACGATGATGATAATGATGACGACGATGCCACACCACAAACAGACTAAGTAAATATATTAGCAGCTTTATACCTCAATACATGTAAAAAATGGATCACGATGGGAGCCTTATGTTCCGCAGTAAACGTCTTCAACAGAATGATAATGATGACGTTTGACAAGTCACCCCGTCGTCGTCACCCGAGACACGTCTTGAGCAACCCGGACGATTCTATAGCAGCCTTAGTATCGGCTGCGCTAGGATGACCGGACCAGTCTAGCCCTTCTGGCTCAGGTACCGCTTTTGGCACCGGTAACCAGCGTAACAATCAGACACCGACCCCGCCGGCGAGGTCGACGTACCCCCCGTAGGTTAACTAGAACGGTCGCGACTTTCCATAGGGTCTACTCTTCCAATGGACGTAGTCCTCTCGATCACGGCAACGGCCCAAGCCGAGGCTCGCACCCCAGGGGTGCCATTGAGCTAGTTGCCTCCAACTTTTGATAGCTGGGCACCTTAATCGCTGGTGCTCTCGCCTGCTGACGCTGTAAAGATTGAGAGAAAGCAAAGGCCGTTCAAAAAAAAAACAACGTTTGACAAGTGGCCACCTGACATCAGATTCTATAACACAGACGATTCAGTAATAAGTCTAAACGTTTTGCTGACTCATTTATAGTCCGAACGGCCAAGGAATGGAATGCTCTTCCAAAAACAGTGTTTCCTCCAAAGTATAACCTGGGTCTTTTTAAGTCAAGAGTGAATGGGCTTCTCACGGGCAAGCGTGCTCCACCTTAGACAACTTCGTCACTTACCATCAGGTGAGTTGTTGTCAAACGCATGTCCATTTCACCATAAAAATTTTAAAAAAATTGCTTGCTAAATTTATTATTCGAATTTGGTGCGGTCAAGCAAAATTCAAACCTTAATGCGTAGCACTGAAAGTCGAAAAAACTACTGCTAAGTCACGATCGCATTAACAAGACTTTAATAACCTATCAAATCCCGAAATACAATAACACAATCGCTTAACCCAATTAATCTATTTAGTTAAACACACGGCACCTACAAGACTCTCTCTCCGTGTTTTACAGCCCGTCAAGATGTCAAGAGCGCACGATCTCAATATGGTTGCCGTCAAAGGAGCTAAATCCCACTTAGAGAATAATTTGGGAGGAATTTCATATAAGGGAATTGTTTTCCTCGGGAAATACTGCGCGCCGCGCTGAGGTTTCCGAGATATATTATAGAGGGTGGATTTCTGATTATAAACGTGGCTGATCAATAACACAAACTCATTTTATAAACTTATTAAATACGTTGATTAAATCATATTCATATTTTTTTGTATTTTGAGTTTCAGGGATCATAAAGATATGCAGTAGAACGCCACTTCGAAACCGCCAAACCCAATATCCTTGAGCCGGTACCATTTATGATTGGCTGATGGTAATAACCAATCATGGCCCTTCCAATAATTTGCCGTTCCAAACTGGTATTATTGAGAAAAAAGAATCAATCAATAAACAAGACAGAAGATTTGTCGAAAACAATTTCCATTGAATTCCAAAAGGTAGACTTGTTCACTAGATTCTTTCTATATTCTTTGAACTTGTCCAAGCGGTTATTTTTCTCTCTCCTTTCTTCCTTTCTCTCGCAGATATAAGCATGAGTCTCTGCAGTTGGAAACGAAATACGTTCGTTGAAGATATGATCTCATAAAAAACTCAACGTCACGCTGTAGCGGGATAAAAATCTACCGTCCCGACATTATACGCCTATCGAGCGTATTTTCGTCTGAGTATTAAATATACAAGTATATTCCGACAGGAAATAATATCAGCCGTGTTAGAGTTCATTCGAAAGGGAAGTAGTATGCGATTTTATTCAGTCCTCCGCGGAGAAAATTTAATCTGAAATTCTTAGAGGGTTTTTCCGAGAAAGTAAATATAAAAAATTATCTAGATGGATTTTTCAGGTATTAGTAACATTTTTATTACGGACATGTATTTAGTAGGTAACGCAAAATACTGAAATGAAAAAAAAAACAGTGTTTGTTTAAAAAATGTTTATGTGTCTTATTATAAACCTTGTTAGCATTATGTGTTGACGCTAGCGAAAGCCGCGGCTGCTTGCGTTAGTAACTGGCTCCCAGAAGAAGAACATGGATTATTTCCGAAACCTGGTCGGAGTGATTTCGATTTTTTTATTAACGTAACATTTAACCGTTATTAATTTTGACAAAATATCTCGTACTCACGATAGTTTTTAAAATAAAAATGTTAGCATTTGAATTTTTTAGAGGTTGTTTCACGATTTGTTTTTCGAGATTTTTTATCATTAATGTAGCTTTGATTTTCACAGTTGTATAGAAGATAATGACTAATATTAACATGAATTTTTTTAAACCTGTAAATTTATATTGACAGCCTCTATGGAGTGGTGGTTGAGCCGATCGGCTGGCAGCGGGTTCGATTCCCGCGGCAGGACAAGTATTTGTGCAGGAAAAAAAGCGCAAATACTTGTTCTGAGTCTGGGTGTTGTGGGACCATGGTCCTCGTAGTTCTTGGGTCCCTAGACATAGGGAATCCCAGTTAGGGTCCAGGATCTATGTATGTGATTGTTGGGCGTTATTATTATTATTATATACATTTTGAGAAAATAATATCCAAGGTCTATTTGGGAGTTTTCAGCCTCTTAAGTACCTCGCGGACCAAATACTCCGCTCCATACACTTTCACAGTGTTTTTTATGATTTATTACTTTTACAAAGTACTTCAGTGGCTCGAGTAGAGTAACGCAATATCCATAATTGACTTTTTAATTAACCTAAAAACTTTGAGCTTATGTAAGCTACGTCACAGTTTCTTAGTTGATTTAAATTTAATTATATTTAAAACACTGAGCGAGCGAGTTTGGCTCTATGGTAACTCTTGTGACTTTCAAACCGACGCACTCAGGTTCAAACCCCGCTCGGCCATACACTACATGACTTCTCAAGTTTTGTGCGCGATTCGCATTCACTCTTTTTTCTGGAATGGGCTAATGCTGTTCTCTATCGACCTTTACAGCGTCACCGGGCGGGAGGGCGGGCGCTTAAGGCACCCAGCCGTCAAAAGTGGGAGGCAACTAGCTCAAGGGCACCCCTGGGGTGCGAGCCTCGATAAGATATAAGAGATAAGAGGATCGAGAAGACTACGTCCGCTGGAAGAGTGGACCCTATTGAAAGTCGCGACTGTTCTAGCTAACCTACGGGGGGTACGTCGACGTCGCCGGCGGGATCGGTGTCCGATTGTGTTACGCTGGTATTCTATACCGGTGCCGAAAGGTGCCTGAGCCAGAAGGGCTATCCAGCTACATATATATATACAGCTGCTATAGGATAGTCTAGTACTTCACCACAATTTCGAATGTTCAAGAAACACAAAATTTGAGTACATTTGTCATCCATTAACTTATACTTAGCCAGTGTGGTGGGTTATGACCGCAATGGGAACATATTGGACTAGTGACGACGATGATAAAACTCTGTATTTTTTAGTCACTAGTTTACATTTTAAGTTAGAGATTAAAGGGTAGTCGTTTATGTGCGAAACTGTGATTTATGAGCTTCAGACTTTGTGTCACAGGTACTTACTCTATTTTATGCGATAGACCTTGTTTTTCAAACAGCCGATAGCCTGTGAAATATCACAACGAAATCTAGTCCCAAACTAAGCAAAGTTTGTACTATGGAAAATAACTGATACAATACTTAAATACTTTTTGTTTGTAAATACATACATAGAATACAACACCCAGACAAAGCACAAACACCTATGTTTATTACACAAATGCTTGCCCTGGGTGAAAATCGAACCAACAACAACGATCAGAAGGCAGAGCTATACTACCAACGAGCTATCAGGCCAGTAAATCGGCTTTGCGTCTTTAAAAAATGTTGCGTGAAACATCAACATATATAAACTAAAACTCCATGGTGATTGGTGGTTATTGTTTTGAGGAGTAATGCACTATAAATACACATTATCTATACATATAATAAATTCGTACGCGCTTCGGAACGAGCTCATAATGAATTTCAAGTAGATTTTTGCTTTATAGCGCTCAGCACACGGAAAATATCGTTACCACGATTCAGAACTTCATACAACCTACCTCAAATTCCATAGAATTATCATTAAAACACCAAACAGCGCCATCTAGAAATTTTTTGGAACACTATTTTTTTTCTCCTGCTCTAGAGCGGGACTTTGTTACGCCATCGCGCAAAAACCATCGGGCCGATTTTAATTAAACTTAGTATGGTACATAACACAATAAGAAGAGACATTTTCTCCTTTCAAGCTCCTCTCAGCTCCTCAGCTTTAAGTAAAGTATTCTCAGTTTCTCCGAAACGAGGTGGCGCTGATCTCCGGAACCAATTTCAGTCGCCGAACATTTACATAGCTCGTTGTTATCAAATTGATAGCCGTCCAATATTGACTTTTCATAAATTCGTTCGTGAACTACACGATGAAATGGAATTTTTAATAGAAATTAGAGGTAACATAGGTTCCCAGTAAACTGTTCGGTTACCGGTCAAATTTTAAGTAACCAAATGATAGCCGGCCTATTTTTTGCGACATAACCGCGAGCGCAAGTGAATTATTGACAGCCTCTGTGATGTGGTGGTTGAGCAGGTCGGCTCATAACCCGGAGGCGGCGGGTTCGATTCCCGCGGCAGGACAAGTACTAGTGCACAGAAGCAAATTACTTCTGAGTCTGGGTGTTGTATGATCATGGTCCTCGTAGTTTCTGAGTCCCTTGACACAGAGAATCCAAGTTATGGTCCAGGATCTATGTATGTGATCGTTTGGTGCTATTATTATTATTATTATTGGTTGCTTTATTTCCCCATAATTTGAGTATTAAATATCACTCAAATTTTATTTCATCACGCTACACATTAGGAATTAGAATCTGAAGTACTTGAGATGGATCACCCACGTGGAGTAAATTAACTGATCAAAGTGAAATAGAGAGTCTCGCGTTTTTTAGTCTTAATATAACTATATATGATAGTAATTTCAACAGTAGATCTTTTATAAATCACTAATGACTTCTAACAAGCTAAGTAAGTAAATATATCAAATAAGTAGGCCAACATACAGGCTACCCAAATTTATAACCGCTTAAGAAGCAACTGAGTATAGAGTTTACGGATTGAAGGATTGTAGAACGTCCACTTAATAAATAAAGGACAAGGCCTGTTTTTAATATTTGATTGAGGAGACTTAATAACTTTTAAGAGTGGTCATATATACAAGCTGCGCCCCGCGGTTTCACCTACGGATAAAAAAATAATTATTTGCTCATCTCACAGAAACATTTCATTTCTCCGGAATAAAATGTAGCCTATATGTTAATCCAGTGTATAAACTATCTTGGTACCGAATTTCATCCAAATCCATTGAGCCGTCTGAGCGTGAAAAAAGTAACAAATATACATTACACACATTCACTCATACAAACTTTCGCCTTTATAATATAAGCGGCTTTACGTGTATCAGCTGATAGTTACGCTACACTTTTAACCGGAAATTTCATGTCACTTCCGGCCTAAACACTTTGGCGCATCTCCAAAATAAACGTTTATGAGTATTAAGCCCAAAATTAACTTTTCTCCGGAATGTTTATCATTGTAAGTATTTTGAACCACGTTTTTATAGTTGCCAAATATTTTCTCCGGCGAATTAGTCTTTAAGCTTTATTACAATGGACCGGAATAAAATTACAATCTATCCGTAGTTCCGATTTTATAAATTGTAAACGGTAATATTGGTTTTTTTTAATACGGAACGTTATTTTTTTTGCAAACAATAAAAACTTAAAGGAAAGATAATATAAGTTAATACTTAAGTTTTATATAAATATAAAGTTGTATATATATATGTATATATATATATATATATATATATTATTTGATAAAATTTGAAATAACCCATGACAGAATGCTGGCAACATTATCACAATGAATGACAATGCAAATTTTTGTGCAAAGAAGAAAAGGGGTAAGTGAGAGGGAGAGGGGTAAGGGAGATAAAGAAAATGGTTGTTATTTTCACGCCAAGACTTTAAAAGTAAAGTTATGAAATCGATTTAGTCTAAAAAGCACGGAACCAACACCTTCCATTTTTATTTCAAAATGTTTGAAAACCAACAATATAAGAAAGAACAACTGATTTACCCACTGATTTATGTATAATAAGGGCCACTTTTAATTTCGTTAAGGCGGCTAAAATGGCCCGATTTGTTTGGCGCAGGTTATAAAGCCGTCGTAAGAAATTTATCGTTTGCGGCGTGCATGCCTTAAATATGAAGAGAGGGCGAAATTAAAAACATAAGCGAACTCGCTTATGTTTTTGCGAATAATTTAGTGTTTATTTATTTGTTTCTATAATATACACATCATAACAGTGGTAACTACTGTTTTTCTACAACGTAAAATTTCTCAAGGACCCAAGGCACTGAGGCCTAAAAGGGCCTATCGCCACCGGGGCGAAATGGTGAAAGCTAAGCGCGACCCCATCTTGCCCCATCCCAGCGGCGGACGGATCACGGAGGGTTTTAATGTGATCATATCCCACATACCCCGCCATCCCCCCCATGTTGGCAGAGAAGTGTGAGAAAATTTCCTCCCTCGAAAAAAGCATGATGTAAGGTGCAACCAGTAAAACAAATAAACTTAAAACTTAAAATTACTAGGTGGTAGGACTTTGTTGCAAAGTTCGTCTAGGTAGGTACCACCGCTTTGCCAGTTATTCTGCCGCCAAGCAGTAGTGTGCAAGCACTACTGTGTTCCGGTTTGAACGGCACTGTAGCTAGTGAAATTACTGGGCAATTGAGACTTTATGATCTGATCTCACAGTCAAGTAATCTTATTACCAGACTGTGCTGATGTCTCAGGATGATGTGCGCCGTGCAGTGTCGCTTGAAACTCTATGTTTTAGGGTTCCGAGTGACACTGTTCTGTTATGGGCGGCCGTGGCGCTTAACATCAGGTGAACGACTAGCTCGTAGTAGCCAAAAAAAAAACTTTAAGTTAAATTATATTTAATTGATCAAATATTGTAGAGCATACGAGCAATACACTGTCATAAATACACGTCAGTCTGTAGTCAATTCAAGCCGCGGGTCACGTGACTACGCCTGATAGATATGGAGACAGAAACCTAATTTTCACAGACTAACTAAATCTTCAAGAACATTGCAAAGCTGTGTAACCCGATATTTACGTGGAGACTTAGACGAATTTAGTTTAAGGAGGAATTAGAACTCTATTATTGGGACATACGTGTTAAACTTTGTTGTTAAAGTTTATCAAGTCGTCAGTCTAGATCTATGGAAGATGTATTAAGTCGTCAGTCTAATGAAAACTTAATGTCACTGCCAGCTGTCAAGTTTTGTATATGTCAACTGTCAGTGTACTGGCGATGTTTTCCTTCAAGCTTCACCGTAGTAATAGTAATAGCAAGTGTGTTTTTTTAGCGGGAAAACGAAGAAGATCGCGCCGCCGCCATTGTATTATTTTCGAAAACTTGTGTTATTTTCAGTATTATTGCATAAAATTGGTGGCATTTTATTCGTTAAGTGCTGAATTAGAGGCATGAGTGTGAGAAATTGGTATAATTATGGTGAAACGTTTCTTTTCGTGTTGTTTCCAAAACTCCATAGAAGCTTCTGGTAAAGTTGCCACTACTTTACTAGGGGTATGACTTGACACATTATATGATATTAATTAACTTGAGATATTATCAATTACTTGACACTGGCTAAATACACAAAAGTGTGGAGCCAAAACCAAACAAAAAAAAATAGGGAGTGCAAATTCTGCACATAACTTGAAAACTCATTTCTGCAACGCCGAGTGAGATTTGAACTTCAAATTGCGTGAGGCGAATGTTGGGCGAATGACTCACGAGCGGTGAGCTAAACTTGCGCATGTACTCACATATTGTATAGTTAAGAATAAAGTGTTTACGTTAAATTAGGTTTAGGCACTGCTTTCCACTGCAACGCAAGCGTGCAGTCACGTGCGTTGACGTGACCACGGCGTGACACGGCTGCGCCGGCTGCACGGTCGCCCGCCGTATTACCATTACCTACCATCCACGTATGAACTTTCCACAGTTTACAGCAAGAACACTAAACCAAATTTGCTAACTATTGAGATATTATGATACAAAGATGTTACAGTTCCTAAAAGTGTTAGTAACCAGTGGAATTTGAATCCGCGCCTTCGAACCCACCGGATTATACGCTCTCCCAACTGAGCAATGGTCGCATTTCTAAGTGACTTTCGAAATCTTTAGGATTTCTTATTTGGTACTGACTAAGCATCCACACACTTAGGTTAACACATTAAAATCCGTTCCAATATAATAATAATGACCCTTACATATAAAAAAAAAATATATTTTCATTTAACGCATTCAACAAGCAATTGACTTTTAACTTTACTTGAAACATTTTAAATTAAGTCGTGTTGAAATGTAATATTTCTTAAGCACGTATATATATTTATATTACTATACCTACATTATTTAAAGTGATGACGAATGTACTTGTATTGAATTTTTTAAGTCTAACTATGTTCTCATGGAAGTGACTTTTTTGTCTTATTTGAGAATAAATTCCTTTAAACCTAACCTAAACCTATAATAATAAATAACGCCCAACGATCTCATACATAGATCCTGGACCCTAACTAGGATTCCCTGTATCCAGGGACCCAGGAACTACGAGTACCATAGTTCCACACCACCCAGACACGGAACAAGTAATTACGCTTTTTTGGGTACAAATATTTGTTCTGACGCCGGGAATCGAACCCACCACCTCCGGGCTATAAGCCGACTTGCTCAACCACCACACCACAAATGCTTTCAATAAATCTATTCAAATTCATTGTTATCAATTTTTAATCTGTATTTCCTATAGAAAAAGCATTTGCGTCGTAAAAACACCAACAATGTATCTCACAATCTCAGATCATTTGCAACATTGTAAATATATAATAAATATCCGGTACTAAATCTAAAGCACAAAGATCATCAAGTTGGCCCGAATCGATAGACGGGCTCAAATAAAAACAAGCAAAGGTCAAAGGCGGAGCTCAATCTGAAATTCTCGACACAAACAACACCGGATTCGAGTTACTGTTGGAACATTCTTCGGGATCAATATTAAATTTGCTATGATTAATATATAACTTAATATTAATTTTAATAAAACCAGCTGTTGAGAGTTTTGAGAGGAAAACGAAAAAGATCGCGTCACCGCATTGTATTATTTTCCAAAACTTGTGTTATTTTCAGTGTTAGTGGTGGTAAAATTGGTGGCATTTTATTTGTTAAGTGCTGGATTACAGGCATGAGTATGGGAAAGTGGTATAATGATGGTGAAACGTTTCTTTTCGTGTTGTTTCCTAAACTCCATATAAGCTTCTGGTAAAGTTGCCACCGCTTTAATACGAGTATGACTTGACTAGACTAGACTTGATGACTTTGACTGTGACTTGACTTGACACATATATATATTAATTAACTTGAAAAATTATCAATATCTTGACACTGGCTAAATACACAAAAGTGTGGAGCCAAACAAAAAAAACCAGCTGTTGCGTAAATAAATCGGTAGCTCAGTATGGAATATGTATAAGTTCACTTAACCAGTTCCGCGAGGCGGTTACTCCTATTCCAGGCCCGGGTTCAACTCCTGGATTGTTACGCTGGCTATGGCGACTCGTGTATTGCTTCTAACCAGTGCTAATTCACTTCAAACAGTTTAAGTAAGTATATAAGGATGATTTCTCTTCAGTTGGTGTCACATGCGAAAAGAAAATTGCAACGAGATGTTGCTCTTATGACGGACAGCGTAAGTCTAAGTAAGTAACTGAAAATAGTGCGGAGGCTTAAGGCTTGTGACCCCATATATTTCCATTCGAATTTAAAACATAATATAGTTTTTATATTGTTTATGCTAATGAGAAGCTAATAGAAGCTAGATGCTTACTCATACTTAAGACTTGATACATATAAATAGAAATATGGAACACCAGGGTTAAAGTAACTTTACTTACACTATACAATTTATAATTCGTTATTTCAAGAGATATTTGATTATCTTGATAACAAGTTTACTTTTCCATATTTTTGAAATTCACAACCAGCTTACCTAACTTAGATGTCTTCACGTAGTCATTATAATAATAATAATAACGCCCAACGATCACATACATAGATCCTGGACCCTAACTAGTATTCCTTGTGTCTAGGGACACAGGAACCACGAGGACCATGATCCCACAACACTCAGACTCAGAACGAGTATCTGTGCTTCTTTTTTTTTGTACAAATACTTGCCCTGAGAATCGAACCCACCACCTCGTATTATGAGCCGACCTGCTCAACCACCACACCACAGAGGCTGTCAAACGGCGGAAAATATGACCTAATTGCAGTGTCACCATAATTGATCACAACTCTCTATGAAGTCTTTAGATATCTCGAACATGCGCCTAGTGATTATCATGATAATGAAGAATCATCTACCAAGCACTCCCGAGGATATTACACGGCAGATGTAGAAATAATACTAATTTGTCTTTTGGTCAGGCACTCATATTTTATTTCGTGGCAATGTGTTTTCTTAGTAGCCTAATAAATATCACTTCAATGTTAGAAAATAGCGTTGTTTCTTATCATTATCATAGAAACCCATGTATATAAATGATGACAAGCTGGTCATTCGCCGGTAGTTAAGCGTCGTGACAGCCTCTTATAAAAGTTGCAGTGCCACTTTGAATCCAAAGGACTCAGAAAGGAGGAATAAACTAAACTAAAACGGAAAAGAGAGTCTCTCTTCCTCTCTTTCTCTCTCTCCGCCGCCAGCCGCTATATGCGTAATAGGTATTACGACCCTAATTACATGCTGAGTCGAGACCTATACCATGACGTCACGCAACATTTTAGTTTCTCTCTTTTTCGTGTGATTTGTCTTGTATAAGTGCTTATATGTAAAAATGTAATGTTGTGTGATGTCTTGAATAACTGAATTGAAGTCGCATTTTCTTTATTTCTTTTCTTCTTTCTAATATTCTATAAGGCCAAGGTTGAGTGTAAAAATTATTACAAGACTCAAAATATGAACTCACAATTTTATAGCATGTAATATCTTGAGATTCCTGCAAATAAGATTCCTCAAGTAACGTAAGAAAAGGGACAGGCAGAATCTTGCTCTATAAATAAGCCTCAGCATTTAAGCAGAGATAAAAAAACGCGGCCGTCCATAAACCAGACGACACAATACATTTGGCGACGCTCATAAATCGAGTCGAGGAGATATTAAATATTCGTTAAGACGTCCCGACTTCGACATTAATAATAATATTGGGCGCGGTGAAACCTTGTGCGTTTACCTGGATGTACGGGAATGTGTCACACCGTACATACACACCGTACATATTACAATAAATTCACTATAGCCACTTTAAGTAGATTAATGACGAGTCGGTAGTCTTTTACCAGATATTAAGCGGCACGGCCGTCGCAACAGACATCCTGAGAACAGCAAATCACAAAGTCTAGTAGTAATAAGATTACTATACTATGTGTCTAATAGTAATAAGATTACTAGACTATGTGTCTAATAGTAATAGGATTACTAGACTCTATAGTCTAGTAATCCTATCTAAATAGTCTAGTCTAAATTACTCCATCTTAGTCTATACTAAGATGGAGTAATTTAGACTTTTAATTGACGTGAGTTTTAGCCGTTATATATCTTACAAAAATTGTCATACTCACGATAGTTTTCAAACTAAAAGATTACTAGACTTTGTGTCTAATTGCAATAAGATTACTACATTTTGTGTCTAATACTAATAAGATTACTAGACTATGTATCTAATAGTAATAAGATTACTAGACTATGTGTCTAATAGTAATAAGATTACTAGACTTTGATATCAAGTCATAAAGTCTCAATTTCCTAGTAATTTCACTAGCTGTAGTGCCCTACAAACCAGAGCCACAGTACTTGCATTTGGCGGTAAAATAACTGGCAAATTGGTGGTGATTATCTAAACGGACTCTGCACAAAAGTTTTACCACTTTAGCTATCTATATATGTAGCTTTAATTCAATGATGAACATTCTCTTGAGCATATATCCTCTCTTGAGCGCAAGACCTGATTGTAATATTATTGCGGATGAATGGAAGGATTTGTTAGAGTGCTTGCAGTTCTGCAAGAAGAATTTCTCTGTGAATGGTGGTTGAGCAGGTTGGCTCATAACCCGAAGGTGGCGGGTTCAATTCCCGCCGTAGTACAAGAAGAGTCTGGGTGTTGTCGGACAATGGTTCTCGTAGTCCCTGGGTCCCTAGATACAGGGAAACCTAGTAAGGGTACAGGATCTCTGCATGTTATCGTTGGGCGTTACTGTTATTTATTATCATTTAATTTATTAATTATGTAAAGGTATGTGTCCGTAAAAAATATAATTTATCATGTAATATTAATAGTTTTTATTACTTTATATATTTATGTGTAATTTAGAATTTCATGATAGATTTTTTGTGTTTGGTTTTTGTATTTTCTTTTGATAAGATTGTTAATAAAAATGTGTATATTCTTTTTTATAATAAAAGAACAAATATTTAATGGTATAAACCTGGAAAATAAAATCAATACAAAAAAACATATGCATTTGATTCGTTTTCTTTTAATTATATTGAATGCATGTATTGTTTATTATACTTGACTGGCCCGATAGCTCAGTTGGTAGTATCCCTGCCTTCTGAACTGCAGGTCGTGGGTTAGATTCCCACCCAGGACAAACATTTGTGTGATGAACATCGATGTTTGTTCTGTGTCTGGGTGTTTATATTGTATTCTATGTATGTATTTACAAACAAAAAGTATATAAGTATTGTATCAGTTATCTGGTTCCCATAGTACAAGCTTTGTTTATTTTGGGGCTAGATGGCGTTGTGTGCGATGTCCACACATATTATTATATTATTATTATTATTTTATGATAATTAGCTTCAGCCATCGAATTGATAATAATTGGTTGTAAAGAACACAAAATAGGAAAAAAACTTTTGCAAATCTGTCATATCCAAGATATTGCGGTGTAACCCAGTCCCGTATATTAAGTGGCCATAAATTGCCTTGTCTTCAGGGATGATTCCAACCGTTTCACTTAACCTTTTTACGTATTATTCGTAGGGTTTCGCCGCCTTGTAATGTACGGTGGAGACGTACAGACAGATCGTTACGTTCATTACGCCTTTATATAGGGAGTTTTTCCCATGTCGACCTACTTTTTAAATTTTTAAGTCATCGGAATGATAAATGAAGGGAGTGTTTGGAAATTGAATAAAGAACTCGAGTGTTCTGTGAATTTGAAGTATTGGTGATACCAATTCTGTCTAAAAGCTTTTATTCCCATAAGAACTCATGTTCTTCAATAGAATTTGCAGTATACTTGTCAAAACTCATATAAAAAAGGGTAAAATATCGTAGATACACCACCAAAAAACTTAGGGTAAATTAAAGTATGTTACACATCGAGTATGGAGTGACTTATCAAAATTTGGACTAAAAATCAATAGATCTAAAAAATGCTATTTACCTATTTCTTATATAAAAGTAAAATGTACTTAAGTACTCACAAAAAAAAATTACATTAAAACCCGGGTATTTAATGCTGTTTAGTCAACACATGATTTAGATCTAGATTTATTCAACAGTGATTTCTGACGACGTCGTCAAAATCACTGCCAGCCATTTTGGCAAAAGTTTTGCAACTAGTTGCAAGAGTGTTTTTGTTTTTCTTTCTTGACAACTAATTGCGATGCAATATTTTTCCTTACTACGACACTAGTTGATATTTCGAAAATCAAAAAAAAAGTTTTTTTCTTTGTCTAACCGTCAGCTATATAGCTGTATACAAAAATAGCAGAAACACTAGCCGTGTTACGCTCGTTTTTTTTTTCCAAAGTTACTTTAAGTTTTTATATTATATTAATAATAAAAAGGGTAAACTTTTGAGTTAAAGGAATTTTAATGACTGTTTTTGTCGAGTGATTGTACATTTTCACATTAGCTCACTCAGAAGCAGATTTTCGAGAAATGTCCTCTTCTGAGTGCTTGAGCCTGAATCAAAGGCAACCAGGCCGAAGAGATGACAGACATTTTCTATTTCTAGCTAAACAAGTAGATACCATTAATCTAAGGCCTTGTCAAGAGCAGTCCAGAGGGGTAAGAAAAATGGCGCTTCAATCTAAGCAAGTATTTACGGTCCAACTAATAACTGACGACATACAATATTGCTGTTTTATTGCTGAAATTATAATTAATTAATATCAATTATTATTAAACTCTTGACTTACAAAACTAACAAGTCATAACAAGATTTTTATTAGCTCTACACTTTTATGTATTTAGCCAGTGTCAAGTAATTGATGATTTCTCAAGTTATTATTTCACGCAGTGTCATGTCACATTCCAAGTCATCAAGTCATAGTCTAGCCTAAGTCATACTCCTAGTAAAGTGGTGGCAACTTTACTAAAACCTTCTATGGAGTTTTGGAAACAGAAAGGTTTCACCATCATTATACCACTTTCCCACACTAGTACCTGTAATCAGGCACTTAACGAATAAAACGCCACCAATTTTATGCACTAACACTGAAAATAACACTTGTTTTGGAAAATAATACAATGCGGCGGCGACGCGATCTTTTTTGTTTTCACGCCAAAACTCCTACAAGAATTCAAAATGGATAATTTTGGTACATGACTTTCAATTAAAAGCTTCGCAATTTAACCCAGAAAGCTATGCCATAATACATACCTAATTATATATGCTTACTTATATATGTACGTATTATGAAGAAGACACAGACTTAATAATAATTAAAGGTAAATAATAGTTATATTTAAAATAAATATACAAAAATCACTATGTGTAAGATACGTTCGATTTCCAACCACGGTGATCCATTAAATTTCCCATTTAGTATTAAGCCACATCACAAAATTTCCCCACGCTCTGTCCTTTTCTATCGCTCAAGATCACCATCTGTTAGAGCGAGATTGATAGTGTGAGTGTCACGCTATCGCATCGTGTCACGTCAAAATGTTCTACAGCTGACCAGCACCCCTATCGCGTAATTGTTCTGGGGATCGGCTTCGCCTGCCATCCTGCACACGCCAATTAACAAGTCCACGAGTGCGAGCAAGAGAGAACACGATTACGATCTCCACCAGACTTACGCGGTAAGGCCCCAGCTGTTGAATTTAACCTCAGTTATCAGAATCAGAATCAATCACAAAGCGGCATTTTAGCACCCTTATTTTCACCACAAGGCCTTAAAACGCCGCTTTCAGGGTTAAAAGACACTCGGCGCGATTGAATTCTTCAAAAGAATCTTTTTGATACACAAGTGCACTGGACGTTTCATTAATGGTACTACCGGACGGTATTTCTCAAAGGAATATGGTACCGTTTATGTTTTAATGCTCAGTTTACAAGGGACCAGTTTGAGGGGTCGTGCCAGTGGGTTGATTACCTCTGACTTATTAATGATTCTAGCAAACGTAATGAATTTCCCGGAATAGAAACTAGTAATTAGTTTGAAGTAATTACTATTCCGGGAGGTTTTTTTAGAGTAATTATTCTATATGTTGGGGAACCGATGGATGTGTGAGGGAAGCAACTACTCATAGTGGCGCTCTATGGAAGGTAGAAGGGGAGGGGAGGGGTAGGGCTACTAACTGGTTCATTGTTCAGCAGTGGACGTCTTCAGGATGATGATTCAAGATTTTCCCATTAAATTACCAATCCACTGTTTAATAATAATAATAATAATAATAATATGTGTGGACATCTCACACAACGCCATCTAGCCCCAAACTAAGCAAAGCTTGTGCTATGGGAAATCCAGATAACTGATACAATACTTAGATACTTTTTGTTTGTAAATACATACATAGAATACAATATAACACCCAGACACAGAACAAAGACCTATGTTCATCACACAAATGTTTGTCCTGGGTGAGAATCGAACTCACAATCAGACAGTTCAGGAGGCAGGGTTACTACCAACTGAGCTCAAACGCGAATGTAAAAAATAATAATAATAATAGTAATTTGAAAGAATTAAAAAACTCAGCTCATTTTGCCAAATAGGTAAAGTAAGTCTACTTGACGAGTATACGTAAAATAGGTGTACTTATATTAATGTTTTCGCGATATTTTACGTATTTTCTTAATTCGGCACTACAACTAATATAATTTATGTCACTAAACTTGACAACAATTGAATTAAAGTCAGTATCTTGGCAAATTAATTTGGCCGTTTTACGTTCTATTTAAAAACTGATTTAAAATTTAAGCGGTTGTTTTGAGCCAGTTACTCTCCTCGATTGTTGGCAACTTACATGCATCGTCTTCAAGTCCCTTTAAAATACGTGTGTTTCAATAGTTAGAGAGTAACCGAGAAACTGAGCAACTTTTCAAGCTACTTTCTAAATCTAGCTGCTTTCTATTGGTCAGCTACTAGAGCAATGTAAATAGTCCAACGTTCGACCTTTTACAGCTTCTGAAGCGTGTTTTTGTGGTATATGAAATATGTTTCTGTAATGGATGGCAGGTTCAAATGATTTCGAGCTTCTGGTTATAGATGAAAAGGGGTGTTATTTTTATTTAATATTATATTGAAACTTAAAATTGACGGAAGGAATCAATTTAAGTCGATACTCACAAACCATTTTGTTTATATTTATTGATATGTTATTCAGTAGGTAAAGAATAAATTATACAACAAGAAATCATAGCTTAGTTTTGTAATTAGTCAATATATTTCAACATGTGTGTGATATTTTATTGTTTATAAACAAAGTATTTCCTAATGGAAAGTGACGACGCATTCTACGATGGTGCATGCTTTTTTTATTGTATGATAGGCTCGCGTTTGACCACTATCGCACCTGATGGTAAGTGACGATGCGGTCTAGGATGTAACACGCTTGCCTAGAAGATACCTGTTCACTCTTGACTCGAAGACTCCCATATTGGTGGAAACAAGGACGCCGGCAAGTTGTTCCATTCATTGACTGTTCGCGCTATAAAGTGTGTGTTAAAACGTTTAGTGCGGGTTGATGGAATGTAAACCATAAGTGAATGCCGTGTTTTGGTGCGCCTGTGAAAGAAAAGAGATGGATGAATAAGATCGTCTAATTCCTTCGCACACTCTTAAAATGCAGCCTAAAGAAAACCGATAAACCTGCAACTTTACGTTGGTGCTCAAACTGTGGATATTAGCTTCAAGCAACGCATTATTATCAGTCTTGAGCCATAGTATCATTTTAGTAATATCGTAGTGGATTATTTTTCGAACGGAAATTTGTACCAATGTACCATCGTAGATATTTGAAGCTGATGATTAGCCAGTGTCTGAGAGACGTCGGCGTGGTGCCAATTTGACTCTTTCCTGTAACAATTTTTCATAATTAATAGGTATACGATAAAACTGTACAGAAAATAAAATCACAAGAAAGAGGCATTTAATTAACTAGTAATTAAAACAGTGAACTCCTTAATTATATCTGAAACAAACAAAGCAATACATCTTCAAACAACACAAACAATGGGCCTGTACTACTATATCTAAATTAAATAAATTGCACCTAAATTGTGGTCACAATGGGAGGGCTAAGTCGAGGATTAGCAGTGTCCCGGATAAGGCTTAAATGCTTTGGGTGTGGTGGCAATGACTTACACTTGTAGGTACCCTACCTACACATACATGCACCTAAAATATATACAGTCAAATTAGGTGTAGTTAACGCAAACACATCGAATGTTAAAAAAAAAATTAGACCACACAACTGAAGTAAAACTTCTTTAGTTTAGCTCCATCTATCAGCCGGTATAACTTTGTTTTCGCTTTGTTTAATGAAAAATAATAAAGCCTGGATTTTTAGTCAACGCATACAAGACTATATGTATCATGTTTCCACCATAATATTTTGCTTAACTGATAAAATGGCGTTAAACGCTACCCTGTCTAACACACAAAAGAAAAAAATTACAGACTGCCACCGCACAAATAAACAAATGCTAGCATTTATCATAATCATAATCATCTCAATATCATTAGTATAATTTACTTTGACTGACCCTATAGCTCAGTTAGTAGTAACCCTGCCTTCTGAGCTGTAGGTTATGGGTTCGATTCTCACCCAGGCCAAACATTTGTGTAATGAACACCGATGTTTGATCTGTTTCTGAATATTTACAAAGAAAAAGTATATAAGTATTGTATCAGTTATCTGGTTCTCATAGTACAAGCTTTGCTTAGTTTGGGGCTAGATGTCGCTGTGTGAAATGTCCAGAAATATATAATATTATACTGTCTGCAGAAGAAAGTCTTACCACTAATAAAATCTTCATAGATTCCAAACTCTCCATGAAAGCGGGCACTCGAAAGACTGGATAGGTAACGTACACGCCTCCATACTCAAGTATATCTTCCGCACGTCTAGACCTCACTAAAAGACTCATCATTATCTTCGCAAACATCTTTTTATCTCAGCTAAAAGCTATAAAGTTGTGAAAGCCTAAAGGGCGCACCCGACCGTGCGTATAAAAATAATCCGTTGGTGCCGTCGATATTTCATGCACAACACGATCTAATTCGTGATATTTGCTTATATCCACGGCTCATTGGTCAAATAGCCCGTTTCGGTGGTCGGGTTTAAACATATCGAATTTTTTATTTCTATTTTACGTCTGACCTTGGGGAGGTGGTGAAATTTGCTCTCAAAGCACAAAATGATTTACGGCGATCTTTTCTCAAAATTACTTAGTAGTTCGGTTCGAAAGGGAAACCAGTAAAAATAGGCCTTTTGCTGTTTGACAAACGCAGTTCATAAAGTGCTTCTGTGTTTTTAATTTCTGTGTGGTGTAATTACAAATTGTGACACAGGGCAGCAGAAAGTTTTTGGCTTACATTTAGGTAGTACGCAGAAACATCTAAACCAATTAATGACTTAATCACAACTTACTTTTCATGACATTTTCATTACGTTTTTTGCACAAACCAAATTACAATTGAACCTTGCTATATCTTGATTTTGGGAACCTTACGACGCGGTGGTGAGTTGGATAGCATATTTATTATGTAAATAATGTTTTATTCGTTGAAACTTTTTTTTAAATTACAATCGTAGAAAAAAATCTATGAAAACATCGTTTATATGACCTAGGCGATCATGGAACTAAAATGAAAATTATTTTAAAACAGACGGAGGCTCTAAGAATACTTTTCGACTTCGCCAAGTGCCTTACAGGTAGAAACGCCGGCGGAGAGCCAACTTTCAGAATATCGTCGATTTAAAACTATCGGCACACTTAACTTTCTTAATAAAACTGTGTTTACCGGCACACTACGGCGTTGGCTTTAATGTGCTGTCTACTTTACGGCTTGGTTTCACCTAATTCGATAGAAAATGTAAGCTGTTGCATGAATATTTGAGTTACAAATAGAATACGTTTTACTTAAATCACAGTAAATCTTTAAGCAAACTTCTCATAGGTTATACTTTTATTAAATTATTATAGGAACCAGTAGTATTTCATAATCAACAGTTTCTTTGGTGTGGTTGAGAATGTTGGCTCATAACCCGGAGGCGGCGGGTTCGATTCAGTACAAGTATTAGTGTAAAAAAAAGTGCAAATACTTGTTCTGAGTCTGTGTGTTGTGTTCCTCGTATTTGCTGGGTCTCTAGACACAGGGAATCCTAGTTAGGGTCCAGGATCTGTGTATGTGATCGTTGGGTGTTATTATTATTATGTTATATAATTATGCGCTTATAGTATTCGACCACCAATCACCTGATGGTAAGTGATGTCACAACCTATGGTGTTGCATAATTGCCTAGAAGATACCTTTTAAAATAATTGAAGGGGTGAGAACAAACTTTAAGTTAACTGATGACTTTGAGTTTAACTGATTTTTTTTACAAAATGACTTATGGGTATCGTTGGATTCAGCGTGAAATTATCTACAATAATACATTCTCAAAATACCGAAATGTGGCTTAAATCTCGAGATTTTGAGTCTAAAAACGGTTTATCTGTCACAGGAATACAGTTCGCTTAGCATAAAAACATTATTATATTTATTTTATTATATTATATTTTTACAGTAATTGTATGAATTAGTACTATATTTAGTATTTTAAAATAGAATTAATACATTTTCAAGCAACTGAAACTTACATAAACCTTTTCTATTACCTTACAAGCACTCTACATAAAAATGAAGACGTTGAAGTTTAAAGTCAATTTTCTCGAAACTATCAATTTGACAGTTAAACCCTTTTTATTCTCAACCCTTCAATTGTGTGTTAACAGGACATTTACCATGTAGGTAATTAAATTAAAATTATATAACAATGTTCTAGTAACAGAAGATACCTGGGAGGTGATCACGAAACTTCGATTGCAATGCAACAGGAGAAATATCATTCCTAATTTGAAAATTTCCATAGTAACTATGCACATAAACTGCATATTTTGTAGCCGTTTCTATTACTTGCAATCAATTTACGTGATCGCCTAGTTAATTACTGCTGGCAACTATTATTTGACAGTTATGTTTTAAATTGTTAAAATCCAAAAGATATACGAATACAAGAGTCCTCGATTTGAAGGTCAATGGTCCACTTAACCGTATACCTAAAAAATACGTACAGATCTCCCAAGTATTTTCAATCGCTTTTTCCAAAGAAAACCCTCTCATCCTTCGGCATATTTCCCATATATTTGCAATGGTGTAATTGATGGACGTAGAGTGGTCAAGTGACAAATAGCTGACTCCGCAGACCCGTGTCAAGAGGGTCGTGCCTAGAATGGTGAGGAACCGCTGACGGTATATTTTTTTAATCTTAAGATGTATGCATAGAGCATCACTGCTTTTAAATTTATTGAAATGTTTTCATAATTTTTTTATATTGCAATTTGCAATGAGCCACAGACGTAATATCGCTTATCTAGAGCCAGTAAGTACCGTGTGAATTACTTGACACTGGCTAAATACAGTTAAGTGTAGAGCCAAAAAAAAAGTATCGTGTGTATAGAAGTCTTCAGCCCTAAGTAAAGCCTTTATTGTACTTAGCATATTGCTTACCTTTCTACTTCATATCCGTAGGAGTGTTCTATATTCACTCAGAGTTTTGGCAGAAAAACAACAACTTGTGGTGGCAACTTTACAACAAGCTTCTATGTAGTTTAAAATACATCACGAAAAGTAACGTTTTTGGAGTTTTGGCGGGAAAACGAAAAAGATCGTGTCACCACATTGTATTATTTTCCAAAACTTGTGTTATTTTTAGTGTTAGTGCATAAAATTGGTGGCATTTTATTCGTTAAGTGCTGGATTAAAGGCATGAGTGTGGGGAAGTGGTATAGTGATGGTGAAACGTATCTTTTCGTGTTGTTTCCAAAACTCCATAGAAGCTTCTGGTAAAGTCGCCACCACTTTACTAGGAGTATGACTTGACTAGACTACACTATGACTTGACTTGACATACATATATATTACTTAACTCGAAAAATTATCAATTACTTGACACTGGCAAAATACACAAAAGTGTGGAGCCATACCAAATTAAATAAAAAAAAAAGTATGTTTCACCATCATTATACCACTTTCCCACACTCATACCTGTAATCCAGCACTTAACGAATAAAATGCAAACAATTTTATGCACTAACACTGAAAATAACACAAGTTTTGGAAAATAATACAATGCGGTGACGCGACTTTTTCGTTTTCCCGCCAAAACTCCAATTTTTTTTCCGGTTATGTCAAAGTCTTAATTTGTCAGTCGAAATTCCACGGTAAAATAGTGGATATTTTACTGAAGGTTCTAGGAAGCCTTGAAGAATAATAATCCAACATTATTTTATTACACATTAAAATTCAAAAATACACGGGTAATGGAAAAATGTTAAAAATTCACAACCGCCATTCACGGATTCTTTTCAACGACCTTCTTATATGCTGACTGACATGATGTTGTATGACAGCGTCGGTATTACGAATATGTAAATGACAAAATGAGCCGCTGAGCCCTCGTGCCCGATTCGGTTCACAAAATTGCTTTTTTCTTACACTCCCTGTTGATTAATCATTGGCACAATTGTTTCCGCCATTTTCGTGAGTTGTAATAAATCAAAAGAAATAAACTAACTAACACAAAACTTATTAATATGTAGATGTCACGGAAACAATATAATTTTATTGTAGAGAAATATTATTTATTTATTATTATTAATATCTATATGTAATTTAAATCGTTAGAATTCATTTATATCAACTTTAGTCATGTTTTAGAAAGGGATGAACGATTTTCTTTAGAGGCTGCTATTACAGTCCAGCGAAAGCGGTAAAAATAGCATTAAAAGCATTTTGTAACTCCCAACAATCATATACATAGATCCTGGACAATAACTAAGATTCCCTATATCTAGGGAACTATGAGTACCAATGTCCCTAACTCCAGGTACAGAACAGCTACCTAATACTTTTCGGTTTTTCCTGTGAAGGTCCAGCCGCAGGAATCCTACCGGTACCGTAACATCCTGACACAGAACAAGTACCTTTCGTTTTTTTTTTAGTAAAACTTATTTACGCACGCTTGACTTGAAGAGTAAGCTGGTGAATGTTGGAAATGTAAACTTAGCCTATGCTTTGTAGTGACTAGTCTGTGGTAAATGTGTCACTTATTTTTTTGTCTGCTCTATGGTCTAGATTTTTTCTCTCTCTTGCTTTTTTGAATGGCGGCTAGGTGTGCGTTTCTTGTTCTTCGTGTTTTAAATATATTAAATCCGAAGTTAAATCTAATATTTGTTTCTCTTTTTGCCCATAATCCATCTGTGAATGCGTAACGAGGCGAACGGAAGTTGAACGTTGTTGATGCACGTAGATTGCCATTGTCAACTTAACAAAGTTAAAAATTACTTGAAATATACATTACTAGTTGTGCCCCGCGGTTTCACCCGCGGATGAAGAGTATTTTAATTATTTGATTATTTACTCATCCCACGGGAAAATGTAACTTTTTCGAGATAAACTGTAGCCTGTAGATTAACATAATCTAGTGTATTAACTACCTTGGTAACGAATTTTATCCAAATTCATTCAGCCATTTGAGCGTGAAGGAGTAACAAACATAAACACATACACAAATACAAACTTTCGCCCTTATAATATTAGTGTGATTATATTGGTATGTTCAATAAAATGACAATTTACAATTATCAAGATGGCGACAATAACATTATACAAAGCAAAAACAAAGTTATACCGGCCGATAGATGGAGCTAAAAAAGTTTTACTTCAGTCGTGTGGTCTAAAGCACACTCGTTTTTTTCCTGTTTACTTATTGATTCGCGGGAATCAAACCCGTGATTATAAGCCGACCCAATCAACCATCACATGACAGAAACTGTGAAAAATATAGGGAAATTTATACAATGACTACTTACTTACACACATGCTCCTAATAACATAAGCTTCATAATATCTTGTTAGCTCTTTACTTGAAAGCAATATTAACCTGAACGGTAACATGCACTACGATATAAATAACTGCAGTAGGTCAACTCACAACTGACAGTCAAAACGTCTACGTCTTCAAAACCTTGCTACATGTGATTTCGTAATCACAGACAAAAAAGGTTTATCGAATTACCCATTGGTAGCAGTCTTATTAGTGCAACCACTGTGTATTTCCCACAAAATATTCTTATAAGTAACTGATTTTACAAAATGATTGTGACAACATTTAAAAAAACGAGTGTGCTTTAGACCACACTACTGAAGTAAAACTTCTTTAACTCCATCTATCGGCCGGTATAACTTTGTTTTTGTTCGCCATCTTGACAGTTGTAAATTGTAATTTTACGGGACATATCAACATGATAATTCAAATTTTTAACTTAAGAGAGATGCCATTGTCAACATATTATAACGTAGATACGTGAACCAACTTCAACATCCGTTCGCTTCGCATTCACCAGCTTACTCCCTAAGTCAAGCGTGCGTAAAGAAGTTTCACTTGAAATAGTAATATTTCCTTCCTGTATTATATATAAGTTCATGTTAATAATAGGCTTAATTCATATATATAAAAAATTATCTAACAAAAAGCACGGGCCCAGGTGTGTGTAATGCAGATTAATAAAAAAAAATAGTAATATTCTAAGTAGTTCCCAGCGAATATTTTAGAGCCTGTTTTCTAGATTGCATGTACATTATATTGCATATAATTACATAGGTATGTGTGCGTAGAGCGGAGTCATCGTTAGTTCTAAAACAAATAAATAAACAAATATTTCACACAGCGCCATCTAGCCTGATCCAAGTAATTATGACATGCCATTAGCCATTGTAATTTACCAACTACAGTACAGAAGACTGTACCTTGCTTACTGCTTTTAAATGTTTGTATGAAACTTGGAAATCTTATAATACTACCGCTAACTTGAAAGCGCTAGATTGATGATCCTATTGCACTAATGAGTAATAATGGCGGTACATGATAGACTCATTAAACCATTGTTTAACTTGTTTTCAAGACACGGAGATAAATGTTCACATTTTCGGTGCTATGAAACCTGGATTCAGGTCTTTTGTAAAATTTTCGTACCTAAGTATTTTGAATGTATAGTAGCGTAGAAAGCCGCCGACTAGACGGAGAAATGATATGTTGCGACCGTATTACAAACGACGCTCAATTGTAAATCGGTGCTCAAGCTTAGATTTCTTTCAAAAAATTCCTGTTCTCTACGGATATAAAATGACTATAGATAATTATAAAAATAATTAATAATATATTAAAATAAATAACAATTAAATAAAACACACACCCCATACACCAACACACGCCAAATACACTAACACTCACCACATACATCAACACACAAACCGGGCGACTGGCATTGTAATAAGGTATTGTATCAGTTATCTGGTTTGCTTATTTTGGGGCTAGATGGCGCTGTGTGAAATGTGTACAATTATATATAAAAAACATACTTTAACACAAATTCATGCACCATATACATAGACCCCATAATTATACCAACACACATCTCCACACTTAGACTTAATTATATTATATTTTGCATGTGATGTAAAACTTACTACGACTTGCCAAACGTAGTGTAGGACGCCCATCGACTAAGTGGAGCGACGACTTGCGCCGAGTGGCTGGCTGTCATTGGATGAGAAGAGCGAAGTCCGGGCTCAGTGGCGTACCTTGGGAGAGGCCTATGTCCAGCAGTGGACTAACATAGGCTGATGATGATAATGTAACACTTACTATTTATTCAAGTTCTCTAATATAGGCGTATAAAAACTGTATCTTACTATACTTATTACCTATTTACACTTTTGCAAAACCTGTCTTCACAATAAGCCGATCGCATGAATAGGTTTCACAACTCTCGTCTTCAAACTACTTATATTCACACAACTCCAAGTGGCATAGTTCACTCGAACTTGGAGCTAAATTAGTCGGAAGTTGCGCGGAAGACTCGAACCAAACTCGAACATCGAGACCTGTAACAAATTCGCTTCGGTGCAGATCATTGGGTCTCCACAGGGGAGAATAAGGCAAGGCAGTGACTGAACTTCCATAGCTGCTTGCAAATTATCTACTATAATAAAACTAGCTACTTATAACCAAAACTTCACTTCTAAACATTTTTAGAAGAGAATTCAGAAGTAGCTTAATTAGAATATAGTAATCTCGGTAGCGGTTACTGCAGATATTTGAGTCGTTTGGTGTTGAGACTCTGGGCCCGTGTGGACCGGGAGCTCATCGCGTTTTCCAAAGTTTATCAGAGCGCCTGGTCGACGTGATGCGTGACCAAAATAGCCAACGGGGCAGTGATGCCAGCATGTAGCATACGCACGTAACGCATGTTATGTACGCTACCTACTGGTAGTGGGCTGGAGCATTTGGATTGTCTATAGGTCATCGCGGCCAGTATATAGTCCATATGTTTTAGAAGTAACACTTCTTTACGCATGCTTAACTTAGAGGTAAGCTAGTGAAAGTAGAGAAGGAGATACAACGTGAAGATAAAAAGAAAGAGTTCCGTTTTGTATATTTTTGTAGGGGCAAGAGAGATGGAGCTAAAGAACTCTTACTTCAGTCGTGTGGTCTAAAGCACACTCATTTTTTGTAGTATATAGTGTAGCTAGTAGCATTTAGTAGAAGCTATATTATTGTAGTAAGTAGTTATTTAAAAGAAAAAGACAATTTGCACGTTATAAATAGAGGTTATATAATATTGAAGTAGTAATATCCAAAAATTTAGTTTTTAGAATCTTTTGTCTCCGATTGAGAATTCGTATAAAAAATAAATCACCATTTGTATTTTGATGCCGTTTGATGTAATGTTTTAGGGCGTTTTGAGCAGGTTCTTACGTTTGTTTCGTCAATTAATGAAAAGTTCGATATATTTTTAGACAAGAGCATCCGGAAGACGGCTGAGCGCGAATACGATTAAACAAGGCTATTCTCCTCATTACCTAAGGGTTGGATAGGGAAAAGAGAGATGACCTTACTCGTCCTTTTCTTTTACCTTTCTCCTTATCTATATATATTAAAAAAATAAAGTCGTGTTATATACACTATTTATAACTAAAGAATGGCTTCACCGATTTGGCTGAAAATTGGTTGGGAGGCCATATTAGCCAGTAGATGGACATAGGATAATTTATATCCCGTTCAACCGCGGTTTACTAATTCACCCTTGCGAAGCCGGGCCGGGTCAACTGGTTAGATATTTAAGGAAGAAAACTGTCTTATACGTACACTGTGACTTTGCAGATAATTATTATCAGTGCAGGATATTAATTTAAGTATATTAGTTTGCAAATCGTTGGTATCTCTAAATATATATAACTCAAAGGTGACTGACTGACTGACTCACATAGTAATCTATCAACGCACAGCCCAAACCACTGGACGTATCAGGCTGAAATTTGGCATGCAGGTAGATGTTATAATGCAGGCATTCGCTAAGGAAGGATTTTTCGAAATTCCACCCTTAAGAGGGTGAAATGGGTGGTTGAATTATTTTCTCATAGGCCACGCCGTGGGCGAAGCTGCGGGTAGAAGCTCGTTCAACTATAAGTTTCTTGATTGAAATGATATAGGTACCTACGTGTATACTTAGGTACATAGATAAATTTGTCGAAGAACACTATCAGAGATGCTTTATTACTGTTTACTTCTGTTTTTGATCAATAACAAAAACGCTCAATGATGACATACATAGATGCTGGACCCTAACTAGGATTCCCTGTGTCTAGGGACCCAGTAACTACGAGGACCATGGTCCCACAACACCCAGTTGCTCTTTTTTTTTTCAAATACTTGTCCTGCCGCGGGAATTGAACCCGCCACTTCCGGGCGACCTGCTCAACCACCACACCATAGCTGCTAAACAAATCTAATGCTGTGACTTACTGACGTACGTGCTTAAGACAACGTTTTGGTATTTGAAAATTTTATTGCCGTCGCTTTGCTATTTGCAAGTGTGATAGAGACACCAGAGCCCGTGACCGAATTTATCTACATTTTAGCGTTTCGGGAGAAAATGGTTTTCACCCTCTAAATCTTAGAGTCCTTTTGTTTTTGGAGTCAATCGTTTGAATCTACGCCTATACGTTTTGATTACGTTTTTAATATGTTTTGTATTCTAATTAAAACTACTATTCTTCGTCATAATTTCACAGATAATTTGTCACTTTATTGGGCTACCTATATCTACGAAGTTAATGCGAAATTTAAAAAATTATACAAGTATAGTTTTTCGATGTGTAGCCAACATTAAAAAATCATCGAAATCTGATAACATTTAGGGGCAGGAAAACGTACGTAGATACTTTTTTGTTTATCAATATACACATAGAATACAATATAACTCCCAGACACAGAACAAACACTTATGTTCATCACAAAAATATTTGTCCTAGTTGGGAATTGAACCCACAACTTATAGTTCTGAAGGCAGAGCTACCGCCAACTTAGCTATGAAGCCAGTCAACCATTTAGGTACTTGATACTCTTTACTTTGACATGTCAAATGATATCTTACTTAATTTATGAAAATTAGAACGCTAGGTAATTAGATAAGGTAGGTACAATGGATCCTTTTTCTTAATGAAAATACTTTTGAATTTATTTTCCAGTACCAAATCATCATTTCAGTAGGAAGAACCCAAACAATCGAAAAAGACCTAAACAGTGTTGCCGCTGCAAAAAAAATTCAATAACGAACACTCCCGCCAAAAGTATCCTCCGAAGCCGCTTCAGTTCCGGGCGCGTCGCAAAAACCACTCCAAAAAACCGGGACCGAAAAACTGACAATATTGTATAACACCAGCATTCAATGACTGACACAATCGTTTGGGGCCTCCGTAATTTTCCTGCTATGTTTTATCTGCCCAGAACAATGGCAACTCATTTTGGGGCACAATGAATTTCATTTCGGACGCTATCCACCAAAATAGGACGCCATTAAAATCCTTTCCTTGAAATGGCGCGCTTTGTTGCGGGCAGAACTAGCTGATATAACCTAGGTATTGTTAGTGGTAAATACATACATTAGCGTGGAATTTCGGAAATTAGCCGCGGGGAATACGGATTTTGTTTAGGGGTTAGGAATGTTATTTCACGCGGCGTCTGCCCCTAATTTTAGCCGTTACGCAGAACGTTTCAATATGGAGGTCAAATTAGTTTTGAACGAACGTTTAAACTTTAGTGTTTAATTTCTGAATTCAAATATTAATGGTAACTTCTTAGCTCCTACCATTTGTAGGTAATTGTTTTATTAAACCTAAAAGCTTTGAGTTTTAGCTACTTCGTTTAAAACCAAACAATTGTTAAGTCTAAATTAAAGCATAATATTATATATTTCAGTAACTAGGTCTCGTCTACACAGATAATAAATATTTTTGCTACTAGAGCGAAAACAGTTTTGATCTGTGGTTACTGCTAGTCTTCCTCATGCCAAACGGGTTTTATTGAGGTTTTGGCGGGAAAACAAAAAGATCGTGTCACCACATTGTATTATTTTACAAAACTTGTGTTATTTTCAGTGTTAGTGTATAGAATTGGTTATTCGTTAAGTGCTGGATTACATGCATGAATGTGGGAAAGTTTTATAATGATGATGAAACGTTTCTTTTCGTGTTGTTTCCAAAACTCCATAAAAGCTTCTGGTAAAGTTGCCACCACTTTACTAGGAGTATGACTTGACTAGACTTGACTACGAGTTGACTTGATGACTTGGACTGTGACTTGACTTGACACATATAAACATATTAATTAATTTGAGAAATTATCAATTACTTGACACTGGCTAAATACACAAAAGTGTGGAGCCAAAACAAAAATAATAAATATATTACATAAAATATACTTCAGTATAAAAATAATATAACATACATAATTATTAATATAAATACAATTAATTACATATATATAAAACTTGCTATACTTAAATACTCAAATACTCAAATACTCATTTATTGGTAAACTATGTTTACACGTCATACATTAATTATTAAAAAGTCAATTTGAGTATACATAATATAGTATAGTTGTAGTGTATACATTATATACAGCTACGTAAAAATTCACAATAAAAATAAACAAACAAAATCAATTATAAATTTCACAAGTAATGATTATTCAAATAATCACACAAAAAAATCAATTTTAATAATACAAATGTCAAAGAATAAAATAAAATAAAACTAATAATAATTAACATGTCAAAAATTTACATTGGTATCATAATGTCAGTGTAGTATATATTAAAAATTTACATTGGTATCATAATGTCAGTGTAGAATTCATTAAAAATATTATAATTGATAAAAACCATTATTTACCTTATTTCATAAACTCTTCGAAACTATAAAACGTTTGCTCGATAAGCCAGCGTTTCAATCTTGTTTTGAAGGATGTCAAGCTGGGTGCCGAGACCACGTCATCAGGGAGTCGGTTGTAGACATCAGGACCCATTACATGGGTCAACTTACAGGACTTGGCGAGGGAGCGCTGTACTGACACAAGTTTGTCTGCATTGCGAGTGCCGTAGGAGTGGCTATCACTGTACTTCCTGTACCTGTCGGGGGTGATCCTCACAAACACCGCCACCTGTAGGATGACGATGGCAGGCAATGTGAGAATCCCGAGTTCTTTAAAGTAGGGCCTCGCAGAGGTGTCTCGCGATACCCTTACTACTGCCCTGACGGCGCGCTTCTGCATGCGAAAGGCACGCTGCCAATCGCTCGCGCGGCCCCACAGCTCCGCGCCGTACTGCAGCAGCGAGTGCACCGTGGCGAAGTAGCACGCGCGAGCCACCTCCGCGGGCACCACCCGGGCCACGCGACTGAGTGCGTAACAGGCACTCCCTAGCTTACTGCATAGTTTTTGAATGTGGTTCTCCCAAGTCAAGCCCCTGTCTATTTCGAACCCCAGGAATGTCGTGCTTCCAACCTGCTCAATTCTAGTACCATTCACCAAGATCGCCAGAGACTTCGTTTCCCGCCCTGACAGATTGAAATGCATGAAGTGCGTTTTCGTTAAGTTAAGTGCGAGTCCGTTCATATTAAACCATCTCGCTAGGCTTGAGGCGGTCTCATTCAATTTTCCCTCAAGAAGATCCACGGTAGGCGCAGTGATTACCGCCGCCACATCGTCCGCATACATTAAAATATCAGCTACTGTAACGACATTCGGCAGATCGTTTAGTAGCAGGGAAAACAGAATATTAGAAACTGACGAGCCCTGCGCCACGCCCATGGCAGATGAAAGGGGATCCGACCTATTACTACCGTCGCCCGCATCCACTATCTGAGACCTGCCTCGCAACAAATCCGTCAGTAAGTTATATGCTCCTCTGACTATGCCGTAGTGTCTTAGTTTGATGGCGAGTACTGCATGGTCAGCCACGTCAAACGCTTTTGACAGGTCGCAGTACATAACAGCTACTTGGAGCTTTCGCTCACGAGCAGCCATCACGCGAGCTATCACTTCGCGAGTTAAAGAAGTGGTTGAGCGCCCCTCTCGGTAAGCGTACTGGCGGTCTGATAATGCGTTAGTGGATGCTAAATATTCGATCAGTCTCGAGCTCAAACCGTTTTCGAATACTTTTGCGACTGCAGGAATAATTGAAACGGGTCTGTATCCATCGATATTTTCCCTTTTTCCTTTACCCTTAAATATTGGCGACACTTTGCTCACTTTCAAAGGTTCTGGATATAATCCTTCTTTGAGACATACGTTAAAAAGTGTCGCCAATACAGGTGCAAGAGGAATGATGGCCATCCTCAGCAGCTCCATCGATAGACCGTACACGTCCTTTGACTGTTTCGGAGGTATTCGCGTGGCGACCGTGCGAAAAACCTCATCCGCAGTGAAAGGGCGCAGTCTTAGCGAGCGGTCGGCGGGCGCGCATGCACCCGATAGGGTGCGGTGAACACCGGAGGTATCAGCCGTCGGCGCACCACACGCAATCGCCGCGTTTAGAAAATGATAATTCATAGCATCGATGGCATCTTTAGGGTTGTCAAACTTCGTGCCATCAGGGTTAACCACGATGCTAGCAAATTTAATTTGGGGAGTGTTGTTTTTACCCCTTTCTAAATTTACTACAGTCCACATACCTTTTGATGCGCTTTTACTATTTAATATTACATTCTGATAATAATTGGATTTCTGATTAGTCATTAATAAGTCATATTTATTACATAATTCATCTAAAATTGATTGTATACTAATGTCATTCGGGTATAATTTATTTAATTTAAAAATGTCAAACATCAAAGATTTCATATTATTTACATCGGGTGTTACCCACGAAGAGTCATATTTTTTAATGGATTTCTTTTTTAGAGGAAAACATATTTTATTCTTGTTGACTAGCACATTTATAACTGACATCGCTAAGGTCTCGGCAGATTTAGATCGCCTGTGTATTTGCTGCCAATCCACACTATCTATCGATGCAACAAAGTTAGCTCGATTAGATAGGGAAAAGTCTCTAACCTGGCGGGTAAGCGGTCCCACTGTGCGCCGAGCGCATGTCACCTCCCCCCTGACCGCGAAGTGGTCGCTTAGATTCGTAACAACAGGAGTAGCTCGCACAGACTCCATGTTTGTATACAGGTGATCCAAACAAGTCGCCGTAGTTGCCGTAACACGGGTCGGGAAGTCAACTATATTTACCACATTATGAGCAGATAAGAGGTCTGATAGCTTCTTTTCCTCCGAGTATGTATCAGCTAGGCAGTTTATATTGAAGTCACCCACCATAACAAAGCCCCTGTTCAACTCGCTAATCTTATCGAGCAACCGTTCAAAGTAAATTAGAAAATCGTTACCAGTGATCAAATTCGTTCGGTATACACAAACTATCGTCATATTAAAATCTAATAAATCAATAGCTGAAATTTCACAATATCGTTCCATAGACAGTGTAACTAAATCTATGTTTTCAATACATTGTACATTGTCGTTAATAAATATACAAGACCCTCCATGAGCGAATTGTTTTCTACAAAACTTCGAAGCTAACTTATACCCAGATAAATTAACACAGTTTAATTTTTCTTCTGTTAACCAATGCTCCGTTAACGCAAGGACATCACACTTGAGTTCGCTACGTAGCATCACTTCCAGCTTGTTTGTTTTATGGTCGATTGACGCAATATTTTGATGGCATACAAGAAGTAATGTAGACGATTCAATCGACGCATCCTCGCTAGCCTGGCTACTGGCGCTCGACTGAGCGGGACCGGTCCGGGCCAGGCCGGCTGGCTTCCGCTGCGCCCGCGCCCCGCTCTCGGGGCGACGCACGAAAGTACGTCCACTCGGAAATTTTTACACCTGGTGGCCATACTGTTGGCGTGTATATCCGCTCATACACACTCAGCGGTACACCAATAACAAACGCTGCATGCCTACTGGTTTTGATGTCGCGTTTTTCTACGACGTATTCATCACATTTTTCTATTTTGTTAATATGAGTCAGTATGCTTTTTTCTGTAGTCTCAGGCCTGAAAGACCACGCTTGCATATATTTTAACTGCTCGACTGTTTGTAGATCATCGATACATTTGCCAGATCCAGTTAGAATTGGGCGTTGTTTGCAAGCCTGCCGTTTACGTTTCACAACTTGCCATTCAGTATTTTCTTTATCAGTGGTTGGTTTTGCCGTGGTGTCATATTGCGCCGCCGACAGTGTAGCCACACACTGCATTGATGACTCACTGCGCGGCACCACGGTAGCAGTTGAATTAACTAAGGTAGATCGACTCACCTCGGGGGTTTTCGCGAATTCAGTGGCTGTCCCTCGATAGTTTGTCTTCTTTGCACCCATCGCATTTGCCGCAGCTTTGGCAGCATTTATCCTTGTCTGCCGGATTGGGCGTTGCGTCATCGCAGGTGGAGCTACTATCGCCGCCGGTGTGTTCATGTTATCGGACGATTTCCGACCGCCACCGGCGATATGTGATGATGATGTACCCGCAATTTCTAATCTCAACTGTGCAATTTCTTTAGATTGCTTCATAATAATTGTGTTTTGCTCACCAATTCTGGAGTCCATTGTTGTGATTTTATCACCAAGGTTCGTAACAAACTTTACGAGATCACGTATAGTGCTTTCGAGTTCTTTTAGAGTCATTATTGATTTTTAAAATGATAAAGTGCAGGACTGCTCTGTTCGTGGTGGAGGGTAGCCACCATCCTTATATACCTAACGTCGAGATTGAAGAGTGTTTATTATAATTTCACTAACTACAGTGATCTTCAAAGTTGACCTAGTTCTTAGTACAAAATCTAGCAAAGCAGTGGTACTTACGTAGACGAACTCTTGCCGAAAAGACCTATCTAATACTAAACCCTTCACACAATGCCCGCCATAGGCTCAGTTATCCGGGACAGGCCCAAATCCCAGCTATAGCCAGATCCCGGTTATAGCCGGGTATCTAGACCGGAAACAAACTTGTCCCGGCCAAGAATCAATCCGGAAACAGTCGATTAGCTGGCAGGAAGCCAAATTGCTCGTTGCGATGCAGCTTATAATGTCAGCTGCAAAGTTTCAGCAATTAAGCTTAAAGTTGCTTAGCAACAAGGATAGTATAGGTATACCCGTTGGTTACGATTCGCACCTCAACAAGAAAATAAAAGGAGAAAAAGTAGTTTTTTAACCGACTTCCAAAAAGGAGGAGTTTCTCAATTCGACTGTATTTTTTAAATGTTTGTTACCTCGGAACTTTCGACTGGGTGAACCGATTTCGTTGATTTTATTTAATAATAATAATAACTCCCAACGATCACATACATAGATCTCGGACCCTAACTAGGATTACCTGTGTCTAGGGACCCAGGAACTACGAGGACCATGGTCCTACAACACCCAGACTCAGAACAGGTATTTGCGCTTTTTTCTGTGCACAAATACTTGTCCTGTCGCGGGAATCGAACCCGCCGCCTCTGGGTTATGAGCCAACCTGCTCAACCACCACACCATCTGTGGTCAACGCTGAGCTTTGAACGCTGGTGCTTTTCGTGTGGACCCATTTTTGAACTTACAAAATGGTGTCTGTATTCAAAACGTATAATTAAAATATAGCCTAAAGATAAGGATGTCAATGTTAATTGTACGAATATTAATATGAAGAAAATTAAAAATTCAAAAACTGTAAATTCAGCCCTTGTTCTCAATAATTGAAAACTCATTAAGATAACGAATGAGATAAGAAAACTAGTATGCTTTAGACCACACGATCAAGATCTGACAAGTTGTTTTCGAGTTAAACGTCCGCGGGGAAACTGGTAAATAGGAAGTGCAATCGCGACCCGCCTTTATGTACCTAATTACAAATAAATTTTGCAACTTTAGCACCTACATATCAACAACCTTCAAAGCTACTTTTAAATATTTACAATATAAATCTTAAAACAACTAATTCAAATATTTACAAACTTTGAAGTACCCTCGCTCCATAGGTTTATAATTAAGATTTACAAATTGAATAACTGATCTTCCAAGGGCTAATCTCTCTTTGAAACATCTTTATTACGAAATTAAATGAACTATCTATATTTTATCTTGGAAAATATTTAGTTAGCTTGAAGCGGGCTTTCTTATTTACTTTATCTTAAGCTTCTCAGAATTGGAGTTTTATTGGGTTCAAATAGCTAAATTACAGCCGTAACCACAGATGATTACGGCTGTGGTGGCCACTGCGATTTAGCTATGTTTCCGACGGAAATATTTAGCTATGTTTCCGACGGAAATATTTAGCTATGTTTCCGACGGAAATATTTAGCTATGTTTCCGACGGAAATATTTAGCTATGTTTCCGACGGAAATATTTAGCTATGTTTCCGACGGAAATATTTAGCTATGTTTCCGACGGAAATATTTAGCTATGTTTCCGACGGAAATATTTAGCTATGTTTCCGACGGAAATATTTCGATAAAATCATTCTGTTATCCTTATGAGTTATAATCCTTATGAGTTATAAGAGTTTGGGGGTTTATGTTTGCTCGCGTCCGTAGGCTTTAACCCTAGTTTCCCTACACGTGACCCCTGGGTGGTGCCAAAAGAGCAACCAAATAACTGGTGGAAGGCCTTAGCCGCCGGCTTAGTTACCACCCATTAGACAAAACCACGATGCCAAGCGACTCGTCGTGTTCCATCGTAATGTCTAATGAAGCCGTTCTGACGAGTAGATGTGGACAGTTGTGTTGGGTATGCAGACCGGTATTGGTGATGGAGATGCTTTCGCGTCGGAGACCTTGCTTCGGAGGGTAGCGGGATCCGAAGCACGGTGCTCTCTGCTGGCCGACCGCAAGTTGTAGGGGGCCCAAGTAGTAGTCTAGCCAACTACGAAAGGCTGCCCCACCGCTTGTGTAAAATCCTGAGGTTGTCCACAGGGCCAGTTGGCGACTGGAAGTGAGGAACTTGTGGGCAATTTCAGGGGGGTTCGGGCGTCCCCGCAGTCTCCGCGCAAGTTCTCCATTGGCGTAGGAGCTTCTCTATTACTGAGGGTTAGCATCCCAATATCTCGTCCACTTCCTACTTGTCTACCTAACTCACCCAACTATGAAAAAGTCGAAAAAATTGAGCAAGTTTAAACGGCAGATGCACGTCCTCACTCTTAAAGTGCACCTCACAAATATTCGTGGGCTGCACTCAAATCTGCAAGCGGTCCATCATCATCTGGAGACCAACAAACCGCACTTGCTCTTCTTGACTGAGACGCAAATAGGATGTCCATCAGACACGGCATATCTGGACTATCCAGGATTCATCTTGGAAAACCGCTTCCTTCCACGCGCTGGTATCTGCGTTTACGTCCGTGATGACATTTGCTGTTTGCGTCTCCGAAACCTTGAACATCCCCACTTTTCGGTGATTTGGGTGCTTGTGGACACCGGCATTGAGAAAATTCTCTATGCTGGTGTGTACAGATCACATAGCGGTGACCGGGAGACAACTCTTCTAATGGAGTATCTCAGTGAAACGGCAGATGTGGCTCAGCAACGCTATCCTTCGGCTCAGCTTGTTGTTCTGGGGGACTTTAATGCTCACCACCAGGAGTGGTTAGTCCCACACCGGATCACGGACCACGCTGGGAGAGAGACGCGTAAGCTCGCTTTGGCGCTCAATTTAACGCAGATTGTTAAAGAGCCAACGCGAGTGCCTGATATTGATAGCCACATTGCTAACTGCCTCGACCTTCTGCTCACGACTGAACCAGACCGATACTCTGTGGCGGTATCCTCACCCATTGGTAGTTCCGATCACTGTCTGGTCAAGTCCGTTTCAGTATACTCCCCGCCTGACCCAAGCCCTAAGAGCAATCGGCGTGTCTGGAGATACAACTTAGCAGACTGGGACGAGATGCGACATTTCTTCGCTTCATATCCTTGGCGGCAAACGTGTTTTTCTTCTGGAGATCCGACGGTCTGCGCGAATGCGGTTACTGAGGTAGTATGTCGGGCTATGGAATATTTTATTCCATTTTCCGATAAACCCGTGACCAGCAAAGCCAGCCCATGGTTTGGAGCCGAATGTGCACGTGCTGAAGCGCAGAAGCATGCGGCATATCTGGCATGGGCTGACGCTCGAAAACGCAAGGCCTCGGACACTCGAGCTAAGAAGAAAGCCTTTAACGTTGCCGCCAAGGCCTGTAAGAAGGAATTAAGGAAGGCTCGTTTCAATCATATTGGTCGAATAGGGACTAAACTTGCTTCCTACCCAGCGGGTAGTAAGGCTTTTTGGTCCCTAGCCAAATCGGTTGAAGCGAACTTCTGTCGATCCTCACTGCCTCCATTATTGAAACCAGACGGATCGCTGGCTCACACTGCAAAAGAAAAAGCAAACTTGTTTGCCACTCTCTTTGCAGAAGCTTCGCGTTTAGATACTGCTAATGAGGTACCTCCCTGCCTTCCACAATGCGGTGTTTTCATGCCGGAAATACGCATACGTCAGAAGGAAGTACTAAAAACATTACGCAGTCTAGACGTGAACAAAGCCAGTGGTCCCGATGGTATACCTGCAATTGTACTTAAGAGCTGTGCACCCGAGTTGTCTCCCATTCTAACACGCCTATTTCGCCTCTCTCTAGACACCGGAATAGTCCCAATGAGTTGGAAGCTAGCCAACGTACAACCTGTACCTAAGAAGGGCAGTCGTGCTGATCCTGCCAACTATCGACCCATCTCAATTACCTCCATTCTCTGTAAGAGTATGGAGCGCATAATTAACAACAAGCTCTTGGCATACCTTGAAGACAATGATCTCCTCAGTGACCGGCAATACGGATTTCGCCGAAACCGGTCCACTGGGGATCTTCTCGCGTATGCCACTCACATATTGAGCGAAGCCTTAGAGATGCATGGAGAGGCACTTGCTGTATCTCTAGACGTCTCTAAGGCATTTGATCGGGTCTGGCACGACGGTCTTCTGAATAAGCTTCCATCTTACGGACTACCTGCTGGTTTGTGCACTTGGATATCAGACTTTTTGAGGGAACGATCGCTTAGAGTAGTTCTTGATGGCTGCTCTTCCGATCAATTAGCTATTAATGCTGGTGTACCTCAGGGGTCAGTTCTTTCAGCAACACTATTCTTACTCCACATCAATGATTTGCTAAAGCCCGGTACCTTTGGGTATGCAGATGATAGTACTGTTGTTGAAAGATACACATCCAGTGCCCGAGCCAGTGGTGACGATGTCCGGATTGAGAGAGAGGCTATGGTTGAGCGCATGAACCTGGCTTTGAAAGCCGTCTCCGATTGGGGCGATGCTAACTTGGTTAGGTTCAATGCTGCAAAAACACAGGCGTGTTTATTCACTGCTAAAAAGAGCCCACTCCATCTGGCTCCTTCATTCCGTGGTGTATCTGTAAGTTTAGGAAACCATCTTGAGCTTTTGGGTGTTGATCTCACGTCAAACCTAAACTTTGGATCCTACATCGAGTCCAAAGCCAAAGTAGCTTCAAAAAAACTCGGCATATTGTCCAAGGTAAGGCGGTACTTCACACCTGGACAGCTTCTAAAACTGTATCAAGCGCAAGTCCGATCGTGTATGGAGTACTGCTGCCACCTGTGGGACGGGTCTGCCAAGTACCAGCTTGAGGCTCTGGACTCGATTGAACGGCGTGCCAAAAGGCTCATTGACGACGACACTTTGGTTGGTGAAAGGCTCCAGAGCCTTGCACATCGACGTAAGGTGGCAAGTCTGTCGGTTTTTTACAGATTACACCACGGTGAATGCGCTCAAGAACTGCATGATCTAATTCTCCCATCACCATTCCACTACCGGACTACTAGACGCTCGGCTAAGCGCCATCCTTTTGTGGTCGAAATACCACCCATTCGTACCAAGCGATTTGACTCAACGTTCTTAATTAGAACGGCTAAGGAATGGAATGCCCTGCCAGCGTCTGTGTTTCCGGCGAAATATGACCCGGGCGTGTTCAAAAGAAGAGTGAATAGGTATTTACTTGGCTAGCATGCTACACCTTCGATCGCATCGTCACTTCCCATCAGGTGAGAGCGTGGTCAAATGCTAGACAAGTTTGAAGTAAAAAAAAAAAAAAAAAAAAAAAAAAAAATATTATAGAAACTGACGTGAGTAGTACTCATAACTACAACTATTACACGGCTAACACTCACGAGATACAGTCGAATAACTCGACCGGTGTTCGGGCAATATAGATGCCCATCCTCAAGCAGTACGCGCGGCGGCGGTGGCGGCTCGGCCAGTTGTAATTATCCTTATGAATGCTCGCAATCAGTTTGCAAAATGTTATCCAAATTGGGTAAGCCATTTTGCCGTCAAAGGCACGCAAAACCAATTTACAAAGAAGGGACACCTGCTCCCCACATAGCCTATATTTTACTAGATTTCAGGGTCCGCTTTGATGTACTAAGGTCGGTAATTTTGTATAGAGACTAAGGTATATCTCTACCTACCCTAGTAACAAATCTCTTTTCTAGGTGGTAAAACTTTTCTCTAATGTTCGTCTAGGTAGGTATACTATCACTGCCAGTTATTCTGCTGCCAAGCAGTAGTGTGCAAGTACTGAAGCTAATGAAAATAATGGGCAAATGAGACTTTATGACCTGATGACTCAGGATGACGTGCACATTGCTGTACCACGCGAAACTCTATAGTTTAGAGTTCCCAGTGATACTGCATGCATGCACTGCATCCTCAAGCAGAGATTTCATTCACTAATTGATCACTTTATGAATGAAATCTCTGCTTGAGCACCGATCGATGACTGAGCGTCGTCCTGTAATACGGACCTCAGACTCAGAACAAGTATTTGCTTTTTTTTTTGCACAAATACTATTATACTAAAAGATTATTACCATCATCAGCCTTTTGCCTTCAATCATAAGCTTCCCTTTTGCTCGGCTTCCAACATGATTGATCGTCAAAATACAATGAATCCAGACTTCGAACGCAGTAATTGAATAAATTAAATCCTGCCGTTGATTTTACAGGAATTTTAAAGGCTCCTAATAATTTTATGGCCGGTTTGCTTCAATCATCCGTCTGGATTTTACTGCTGGCATCTGATTTTACTCATTCCCGTCACGTACCAATTAGCAAAGGTTCGTAAAATCAGGATAAATCTAGTTGAAACCAGTTTTTATTACTTTATTGAAATGAATGTTTATATTTAACAATTGGAAAAGCTGAATTGTCACCGAATTATTTGCTAGTACTTTTAACCTGTAATGTATGGGGCCGTTCAAGTATTACGTAAGCAGATTTATCACAATTATTTACCCCCCATCAAAAGTAAGCAAAACTCTTACCCCCTCCCCCCATGCTTACGTAAACATTTTTCAATGTATTGTTTTTCTTAATTTTAAAATTATAATTTTTAGTGTTTCAAGCAAAGGCAATGTAAGGGTTTCTATTCGTATAAAAAGGTAAATAACTACCGATGACGTAATCTTCATCTAGACTCCCCTACCCCCATGTCATTAAGCAAAGCGAAGACCCAACTTTAAACAAAGACTTTAACAAAGACTTTCTGCGTACTTCTGGATGATTTTGAAACCGTGACGACCTCTATATTAAGGTCCCGATGGAGGTTATCATTTCGTTTGTACCAAGGTGCATTTACAATTTCGCTCAGTACCTTGTTCTGAAAGCGTTGAATTATGACTATATTACTCTGTTTGGTACAACTTCACAGCTGTATTCCATAAGTCCATACTGGCATCAGGACTTGTTTATATAAGAGTATTTTATTGTGCACTGACAGGGTGGAGTATCTTCCAAGCCAGAACATTCTCTTAAAGCGTTTGCTTAGTTCTTCTTTTTTTTTCTTGACGTAGGCTTTCCAGCGAAGCTTTGCATCAAGAGTCATACCCAAATATTTTGCTGTATTTTCATACAGAATTTAGCGATTGTTGATATAAATCGGGAAATACTGATAATGTTTGTGACATCATCCTTTAACATTAAAAAAACAGTCACATGTTGATCATCAGCGGCTAACTTCCTTGCTGCTGTATTGAAAACTTTAGGAAACAAATGGTCCATGTTTTACAGAAATCTATTCAGATTCCTTCCGCGTAGCAATTAGTAGGTTTATTATTATCCGGATACCGGGCGCTGTAACCGGTTTTCGGTGCGTCCGTCCGGATTTGTTCAGTGATGTTTTTGTTTCGGAATGTGTGAACCGAATCCTAACGAAGCGAGGTTAATAAAGAAGATATTTCCGATCACTTTTGTTACGAGGGTTTGATCTTAAAACTCATCGTTATAAATAAACTTACTAATGTATGTTTTTTTTATATTTGTAGTAATTAATAATATAATAATATGTGTGGACATCTCACACAACGCCATCTAGCCCCAAACTAAGCAAAGCTTGTACTATGGGAACCAGATAACTGATACAATACTTAGATACTTTTTGTTTGTAAATACATACATAGAATACAATACAACACCCAGACACAGAACAAACACCAATGTTCATCACACGAATGTTTGTCCATGGTGGAAATCGAACCCACAACCCACAGTTCAGAAGGCAGGGTTACTACCAACTGAGCTATCATTGTTTGTCAACAAACATTGTTGTTTTAAGTATGTAAGTTGTAACAACACCAACCGCAGTTTTGGTTCCTTAATACCTGTCCATCCTAAGTAGCCTGGAAGAAATCGCTTAATACGAAAAGGCCGGTCTTTGTTCTACCATTCTTTGTAAGTTTTTTTAAGGTGCATATTGTATTGTACTTATGTTCTGACACATAAAGAAGAAATAAAATAACAAACGCAAGCGTAAAAACCGACTTTAATTATATATGGTTTTTTCATGGATACCATTGTCAGTACTGGACCGAATAATAATTGAAATGAGACCACACGGGAAGCACCAGCTTTCAAATAAAAATGAATCATCAAAATCGGTTCACCCAGTCGATTGTTCTGAGGCGACCCAAAAAAAAACAGTTTAAAAATAAAGAAAATACATTTATTCAGGACATCACACAACATTACATTCTTACATACAACATGAAAATAGAACAAATAATAGATCGTACAAAGTGTAATGTTACATGACGTCATGATATAGGTCCCGACTCAGCATGTAACATGTTCTACATGATGCTACTGTTGTTTTTTTTGTATGTTTTGGCTCTACACTTTTGTGTGTTTAACCAGTGTCAAGAAATTGATAATTTATCAAGTTAATTTCACGCAGATATGTCTGAAGGCACAGTCCAAGTCATCAAGTCAAGTCATTACTAGAAGCTTCTATGGAGTTTTTGAAACGAAACGAAAATAAACATTTCACCATCATTATACCACTTTCCCACACTCACGCCTGTAATACAGCACAAAATACACATTACAATAACACAAGTTTTAGAAAATAATACAATGGGGTGAAAATTCTTTCCTTGTTTTCCCACCAGAAACCTTCAATCCGTCTTTTTTTGTTTGGTTTTGGCTCCACACTTTTGTGTATTTAGCCAGTGTCAAGTAATTGATAATATCTCACGTCAATTAATATCATATAATGTGTCAACTCACAGTCCAAGTCATCAAGTTAAGTCATAGTCTAGTCTAGTCAAGTGATACTCCTAGTAAAGTGGTGACAACTTTACCAGAAGCCTCTATGGAGTTTTGGAAACAACACGAAAAGAAACGTTTCACCATCATTATACCACTTTCACACACTCATACCTGTAATCCAGCACTTAACGAATAAAATACCACCAATTTTGTGCACTAATACTGAAAATAACTAAGTTTTGTAAAATAATACAATGCGGCGACGCGATCTTTTTCGTTTTCCCGCCAAAACTCATCAATCTGTCTTAAGAGATCATTCAAGCACGTGCAACCTCAAATTCCACAATCAAACTTATTGTTTTTAATCTGTCATTAATCCATAAACAACTAAAAACTAGTGATCATATATTCTTTGCTAAAAACTATCAAAAGTCATAATGTCAAATGACACCAATATGTATAACCTCAAATACTAAAATAGGGAAAACAAAAACAAATAATGATATTGCTTTGCGAAGTCCTCCAGCTACCTTATGACCAGACTCTGTGAAATGGTAGTATGGCCCTTCCTCTTAGCTGTGATCATGTTTTTACTGGTCGGCACCATATTTGAACAGAGGATCGAGCAGTCAATGCGCAGTTTTAGTAAGTACTATATACCAGTTAAAAAACCTTTTCGTAAATTATACCACAAAAGTAATCACACTAATATAAAGGCGAAAGTTTTTATGTGTGTTTGTGTGTATGTGTGTATGTTTGTTACTCCTTCACGCTCAAACGGCTGAATGGATTTGGAAGAAATTCGGTACCAAGATAGCTTATACACAGATTAACATATAGGCAACATGTTATCCCGGAAAAGTGAAATTTTCCCGTGGGATGAGTTAATAATTAAAATACATTTTATCAACTAGTAACAATATATCGACGGCAGCAAAGAACAAACGTATATCTACAAAACCACTAGTTTACAGGAGAGCGTTAATAACGCAGAAACGTTATAACTTTTACAAGAACAAAGCTAGCTTCTTCAAATTTGCGATACTTTATCAAAATAGCATTTCGAAGAAAACTGTGTAGGTCAGTTAACTGAAATATTTATATTTAAAAAAATACGGCATATGACACTATCTACTTCGTACAGAATAAATGACTAACTGAGTCAACTACCATATGTTTGCTTCTACTTAGGACTTTCTAATTTATGATTCCCAAATGATTTTATTTAAAAAAAGGATAGAATTAGTATCTTATTTATAATTTATATCTAACTACGACAATAAATATAGTGTAATTATGATAGATGGCAAAATATTGTAGCTGTCTCAATTTACTTCGTAATTCTAAAGGTCTTGCTCATTGAATTTGCAGTTATCTTATTAATATGATGAGCTTTTTCAGTTCAATAAAAGAGTTGGGTAAATTTAATGATTCGTTTTAATCACAGTAATCATATTACAAAGTAACAGTGTGTCATTGTAGTTAAAATAACATTTTTTAGGAGTGACAACCTTCAATAATAATGAATTAATCAAAATCTTATAGGTACAACCCACAATAAAATCGTACAAAAAAAAATTCCCGTGTTAATAGTAAGTACGTAAAGCTTCTTTTTATCACAATATCATCAACCTTACTTTAAACAAAATATAATTTCTCTCACATCTCTTCCTCACGAAATCAAATTTTAGTTGGAATGATACAAAATAACTGAACCCGTATTATGGTAGCCAAGATTGTTTTTATGACACTATACGAACTTTTAATAGAAATATCTAACTCTAAAATTAATCAACACAATTGTAAGTTTAACTTCTACGGTTATTCAACCATCTTATTTTAATAATATTACAATCACTTACTTTAATCGTACTTTCTTAATAATAAATAATCAATGTTACTTAACTTATTCTTCAATATCTAATTAAAAATTATATTACTTAGTTACAAACATTTAAAAGCAGTCTTCTTCTTCAGTCTTCTTCGTTGGACATCAAACAATTATCGATGGCAGTATGCTTTAAATTTTTATAAAAATTGTGGTATCTCGAAGAAATTATCTTCTGGTCATAAAGGGAAATCAAATCTTTATGTTTAGATGCTGTTATTGGCAGGGTATTGGCGTAAGCATTTTTTGGTGACACATTAGTTTGCCTATTAATTCTGGTATTTGCTCGTCGACTACAATCGATTTTCATCGCCTGGGCTACACTTAAATCATATTTGTAATTAATAACATTTGGATATTTTTGGTCTACCGTGCACTTTAACTTGATTCCATTTAGCTTTCTCATCGTTGGAATTTTTAATCCATGTTTGTCGATTTGTGTCAGATTTCAGAAGTCTAAAATATCCTCTGAAGATACCTCAATAACTTCATAAGCTTCACCATTTATTATAAACCATCTAACACAAGTATACCATCCTATAGGCGCATATATCTCTTTCCTTTTGGAAGAGTTCAATTAGGGCATGAACGCTATCACCCTCCTGCTGAGTGTGCCCTTTTTCTAGGAATCTGTGGCATATGTGTACATTAAATTTCTTAGCGGCATACAAGTAAATAAAAAAAATCTGAGCAGTTACGATTTTATGAATTATCAGACCAATTATTCACATTTATCAGACCATAAACGTATGTTTTTGATAGCCTTCTCTGCCACTTTTGTTATATAATCGTACAAACAGCTGGCCACTTCATTAGACCCGCGTTTTGCAATTGTTTCATCCCACATATGGCATATTCCTTTCTTATGTCCCAAGTCAAATATTGTGAAATTGAATACCGATAACTTGCGCTTATAGTAAAAAGAATTAGTTTCACTATGCGGGGTTGAAATAATTTTCTGAAAATCAAATGTTCTGTTGTTCAAATGTTCAAAATCAACTGATATCTGTGTCGGCTTACACTGTACAAGTTTTTATCCTCAGACTTTAGTGATCTAGCGATATTTTTATTTTTTTAATTGTATAATTGTAATAAACTGTATTTGTTTCATCAGTATTAGGTTCATTTTTCTAAGCAGTACAAGCATCTTTTTTAGGAATAAAAATCCTATGTTTAAATTTGAGTTCACTACGTCGCGATATTGTCTAAGTGTGCTAACTTTATCTTGGATATTATTTTCAGCAGTCCATTCGTGGTACATTTTAAACATTTCAGCAATATTTAAGTTATTACACAATGTGACTCAACGGAAGTATCTACTAGGTGGTAGGACTTTGTTGCAAAGTTCGTCTAGGTAGGTATCACCGCTTTGCCAGTTATTCTGCCGCCAAGCAGTAGTGTGCAAGCACTACTGTGTTCCGGTTTGAAGGGCACTGTAGCTAGTGAAATTACTGGGCAATTGAGACTTTATGATCTGATCTCACAGTCAAGTAATCTTATTACTAGATTGTGCTGATGTCTCAGGATGACGTGCGCAGTGCAGTGTCACGCGAAACTCTATACTTTAGAGTTCCGAGTGACACTGCAGCTGATATGGGCAGCCGTGTCGTTTAATATAATTATTATTAGACTGTGCTGATGTCTCAGGATGATGTGCGCAGTGCAGTGTCGCTTGAAACTCTATGTTTTAGGGTTCCAAGTGACACTGTTCTGTTATGGGCGGCCGAGGCGCTTAACATCAGGTGAACGACTAGCTCGTCACATCATTCAATAACATAAAAAAAAAAAAAATAAAAAAAAAAAAGTATCTAACAGTTCATTCTGCATCAACGGTTCATAAATCTTTCGTGCTAAAATTATTACTTTCTGTAATTGTATACTCAACATTTAGATTTGGCTTCGTAATATTAACTGTATCATCGATGTTGTCCAGAATTTCTTTGAAAGTATTATCTCCGAATAGTTCCAACTTCTCTAAACATTCAGCATCTGCTGTATTTTCAGTGTATACCGTATACGATCAGCGCTGTTTAAATGCAAGAACTCAGTCAGTCATCAGTGATCCCTGAAAGTTAACACAATATTAATAACATTAATATTAATTATAGTTACTTAAAAAATTATCAATAATAGGCATAACTTATTTAGTTATTTTAGATTAAAAGATATAGTAAAAAAATACATTAAACATACTTTAGAAATACAAATATAAAAATGAAACCGCAGAGTACATTGGGAGAATTGATAAACGAACAAAGTAGAAACGAATAAGTGACAGATATCTTTTTATTCTTTGGTTTGTTAATCACAAATAGTAAAGTTTGAAAAAATATTATTACAGATAAAATGCTTTGATCTTGGGATTGTTATGTTAAATTCAAGTATCTAAAGAAACTTACCTTCATTTAATTGTTCAATGTTTGCATTTTTCATCAAATTTGTGAGATTTTCACTGTTGTAAACATCACTTTATTTTCGGTTTTTTGCCAAATTTATCAACAATTTATTTCTTCTGTTATACATATTTCTTAAAATATAGTAAATATGAAAATTAGTTTAACAAATTAGAGATTTTAGTAATAATTAAGTACGCACTCTTAAAAAATCTCGATCGCCCGTGAAGATACGGTCAAGTAACTGATATCTTTGTTTACGTCAAGCGACGCGCCAAATAGTACGACGCATACGCGGACAATTGTAAATGTCCGTGTGTACATCGTTACACCGTAAAAACAGTGTGTAGTTGTCTTTATATACGCGGCAAAATACGACTAATAATTAAATTTTTTAATAAAAAAAATACATGGTCAGATAAAAAAGAAAATTCTGAATTGAATTATGTAAAAAAAAGATTTTCTCAAAAATGCAGTTATCTTTTTATTCTTTGCTGCCGTCGATATTTGTGGACATTTCACACAGCGACATCTGATACCTGATAACTGAGAACTGATGAACTGATAGAATACTTATATACTTTTTCGTTTGTAAATACATATATAGAATACAATATAACACCCCGACACAGAACATCGATGTTCATCACACAAATGTTTGTCCTGGGTGGGAATCGAACCCTCAACCTGCAGTTCAGAAGGCAGGGATACTACCAACTGAGCTATTGGGCCAGTCTAAGGATTTAAGAATAATTTTACGGGCGTGTTTAAGAGAAGAGTGAATAGGTATTTACTTGACTAGCATGCTACACCTTCGATCGCATCGTCACTTCCCATGAAGTGAGAGCTTGGTCAAATGCTGGACAAGTTTGAAGTAAAAAAATAAAAAAAAGTCTCAGGCTAGCAGCACAGTTTTAATACTTACCACCAATAAATATGTTTGTATTTTTAGTCGAACGCCATCGAACATTGCTCACAACGCAAGCTGAAAATTCGTCATCTTCAGCACCAGAAGCATCTCCATCGGCACCAGCAACTGTGTCCGCACCAGCTTCTACAACCACCACCAGTACCGACGCATCGTCTCCATCACCCACCCGCAAAGTAGTTTCAAAGAGAAGTCTCCATACATGCTTGTCTTCACAGACATCTGCTGATCAGCACGCGCGGGGCTTCCAATTCAGTTATATATCTTGACGACATAAATCTGAGAAACCAAAATCTTTTTATTATTAACTGTATGAATATGTATACAAGAGTATTTGATATGATATTGGCATTTATTTATTACATGAATCCAGTGACTTGGAAACATACTTATGTCTCTATTGTTATTTAAGAAATGCTTTATAATTTACTAGCTTCTGCGCGTGACGAGAAGAAAATTTTTCATAGATAATTCAACCACTCATTTCACCCTCTTAGTGGTGGAATTTAGAAAAACCCTTCTTAGTGGACCTACACCTTACAAAGAACACACTCTCCAAATTTCAAGTCTCTAGTGGTTTAGGCTGTGTTTATATATAAGTCAGTCAGTCAGTCAGGACTTTGAATTTTATAAGTAGGTATAGATTTCTTATCAATATAATTAGAACTGAACTGGAAATTTTAATTTAATTTTAATAATTTTAGCATGATATTCAAAGTTTTTGTGTATGTTTGTTCACACTTCACGTTGCCACGGCTGGATGGATTTGCATAAACTTTGGTATAGAGATAACTTATAATGCTGGATGCGAGTAAAACCGCGGGGCGTAGCTAGTATGCAATAACCGCTTTAGCTCTTTCTAGAACATTACAGTGCTATTTATCGGATGGTACAATAATACAGATTGTCGTTTATAAATAACATACATTTTAAATAATAATAATAATAACGCCCAACGACCTAGATATATATATAGATCCTGGACCCTAACTAGGATTCCCCGTCTGTAGGGACCCAGGAACTACGAGGGCCACGGTCCCACAACACCCAGACTCAGAACAAGTATTTGCGCTTTTTTTCTGCGCACAAATACTTTTTTGTCGCAAGTACCAAACCCACCTTCTCCGGGTTATGAGCCGACCTGCTCAACCACCACACCACAGAGGCAGTCAAAATGTATTACGTTTCTTAGAGGAATAGTTTCCCTTTTCCACGTTTCCACTGCTGGCACACGGGTCTTCTCTCGCATTTGACTAGCGGGTCCTATATCCTCTATCTATCCTATATATACTATAGGATCTTCAAGTACTCGTACAGAGGAATCAACCTGTGGAAAGAACAGTATTTAGCATTCAAATTTTCACAAGTGCCATAAGTACTGAACCCCAAACCAAAAACCAACCTGTAGGTACACTTAGAATCCTAGATACTCCAATAACGAAGACTTTACTTTTATCTCCTACACAGTCTGCAATAATTATATATATTTACGTACGTAATAAACCCCTCCCTCCCCAACGGGATATGAAGCCCAGACTCAGTATTTTACTCCCCCCGGGAATCGAATCTACCTCTATCTATTCGTTACGCGGCTATTTGGGAGTAACCCAGAGGGCATAACCCTAAAATATAACGTTTCATACGAAGCATTTTCAACGCTATCATAATTATAACGTTAACTCTACGGCCAGCGTTTACGCTTAATTTTAAACATAAACTGCTGTATGGCAGTGAACTAAATTGCTTTGGTCGTAAAGGTGGGCCTACGTAGATTTGCGGTTCTGTGTTCATTCTTTAACTTAATGTAATATTATGTGATGATGATTTTGTAGATCTTTTAGAATAAATCTTTTTACACTAGTATTTAACCATATGCAGACCCTAATTTGAAAAGTAAGAGGTAGAACTTTAACACAGCTTTACCAGATATTCTGTCACCAAGCAGCAACATGCAAGCATCACTGTGCTCCAGTTTGAATAGCTAATTAAACTACCGGCCAAATGACCTCACCTGATTTCGCAGTCTAGAAATATTAATAATACACTGTGCAATCAGGTGAATTTCAGTGCGTTGGAAGACGAGTAAAACACACCTGATAGAGTTGAGACACATGGCCGCCGTCCCAGATGTACCACCGAAAATTATCATTAATGTTGTAATTGGCACCGAACTATCCATCTTGCCTTATAGTCTCGGGGTCAGATGTACCATTGAGCAGTACTATTCTTGCTACGATCGGCACTAAAGTGTCCCAGGAGGTGGTGCGAGGTGGTAAGACTTTTCAGCAAAGTTCATCTAGGTAGGTACCACCGCTTTGCTAGTTATTCTTCAGTTATTTGCACTACTGTGTTCTGGTTTCAAGGGCACTGTAGATAGTGAAGTTACCGGGAAAATGAGGTTTTATGACCTGATCTCACAGTATAGTAATATTAATTTTATTACTAGACTGTGCTGATGTCGTGCCGTGCTGATGACGTGCGCAGTACAGTGTCACGCGAAACCATACTTTAGAGTTCAAAATAACACTGCAACTATGATATGAACGTCCGTGTCGCTTAACATCAGGCGAATGACTAGCTCATCATGTCATTCCTTAGCATTAAAAATGACTAATACCATTGATGGTGCATACAATTGTATCCCCACGGCGTTTTATTTCGCCACTAGATTACATCTTTTTTTTTAATTTTATTGGATGATGTGACGAGCTCGTCGTTCACCTGATGTTAAGCGACACGGCCGCCCAAAACAGAACAGTGTCACTCGGAAATCTAACATGTAAAGTTTCGCATGACTGCTGCACTGCGCACATCATCCTGAGACATCAACACAGTCTGGTAATAAGATTACTCGACTGTGAGATCAGATCATAAAGTTTCAATTGCCCAGTAATTTCACTAGCTACAGTGCCCTTCAAACCGTCAAAAAGTAGTGCTTGCACACTACTGCTTGGCAGCAGAATAAGTGGCAAAGCGGTGGTACCTACCTAGACGAACTTTGCAGAAAAGTCCTACCACCTAGTAAAATCTAGGTATAAAAGCAAACTGCCTGCGGTATTTTAAATTTTACATTATCGCACCTGAACTCACATTTCTCCCCGCATGCTGCCTTGCATGTCTACCGTCACACACGTTACACACGTAAGCCTGCCCGGGACGCGCCGGCCGAGCCGTGGACAAGGACATATTATACGTGAGCCGTGCGCGGCCCGCGGCCCGTGGACAGGCTGCGGGCGGCCATCGTTTCGCCGTCGGACGGTATAATTTCCCCTGTGACTGGCTCCTTTTTGTTGCGCGTTTGGGCAAGTATTTTCATATAAGCCGCGATCCTGTTTTATCGATTTGAAGTTTGGTAATGGAAAACTAGGATTTTCCAGCGGTTTCACTCGTTATGAACGAATAAATTATTTAATTAGGAAATACTAACACATTAATACATTATACAACTATATTATTGCAAGTACAAGCTTTGCTTAGTTTGAGGTGAGATGTCCACACACATATTATTATTATTATTATTATTAGTTGCGCCCCGCGGTTTCACCCGCGGATAAAAATTATTTTAATTATTTGCTCATCCCACGGAAACATTTCATTTTTCCGGAATAAAATGTAGCCTATAAGTTAATCCAGTATATAAGCTATCTTGGTACCGAATTTCATCCAAATTCATTCAGCCGTTTGAGCGTGAAGAAGTAACAAACATACGCACATACAAACTTTCGCCTTTATTATATTAGTGTGTAGTATTCAGGCTATCCAGCCACGGAAAAATCACCCGTAATGTATTAACATTACATAATAAAAAAAATTATTAGCAGACCATCGATTCACCTCATTTCTTCTTCTTTGCAGGTGTTAATCGAAGCTTCGGGTAAGAGTTTTTCATTTTTGTGTTGTGACTTGTGCCGAACTACTTGCATCAGCAGTGGGAAAAAGAACTTCATTTTATCAAACTCTTATATTTTAATAGCCTTTCAAGAACTTTGTTTTCTTACTTTTAATCTCTAACTTTGTTTTTCATTTATGTTCAGAACAATATCATTAACTAAGTATTCTGATTTAGACTTGTAATTGTGCTAAAATTACAATATTATACAATAATATTTGCAGTAATTTTTTTTTCAGTCCCCTCGTGACCACGGCCAATGTTCTCGTAACTTGGTTGAAACGTCGAGGTTAGTCAAAATAACGTTTTGATAATTTTTGTGCGCTAATAGACCCGTTTTATCTTTTCAAGATTTCCAGTAAATTATTTGAATTTTTATTGAATCTTAAAAAGTATAAAGAAATTACTGCATTAGTGTAATAGCTACGTTCCCGAAAAATGTTTAAGTATAAACATTTTTCTGGAACAAACGCCCATCATTCGCCTTATTTACAGTACATTAAGGCCCTCTTTAAAAAACCACAGTCCTAGAATATTTTTACTAGCCTAAGTATATAGTCTAGACGATATTTACGAAAATTGCTGATAAGATAAAAATTATAGACGGTTTAGGATGCGTACAATTATTTTTATAAATTTTCTTTAATGATTACTAATCTTTGCATAGAGATATGGCAAGTGTCCCTATTATGATTATACCATTTAACAATCCAAACAGCCTCTGTGGTGTGGTGGTTGAGCAGGGCTCATAGCACGGAGGCGGCGGGTTTGATTCCCGCGGCATGACAAGTATTTGTGCAAAGAAAAAAAAAGCGCAAATACCTGTTCTGAGTCTGGGTGTTGTAGGACCATGGTCCTCGTAGTCCGTAATTCTAGTAAGGGTCCAGGATCTATGTATGTGATCGTTGGGCGTTATCATTCTTAATTAGCTATTATTTAAGTAGATAATTAAAATTCTCAAAATAATGTTTGTCTTTTTATGTGAAACCGTGGAGCTCTTTGTTTCTGATTTTAATTTATAATTTGAACATAAACAACTTGTATATAAACATTAAGTTGAAAACAAGTAAGGACTAAGTTGTAAACTAAACTAAGGCTTACAATGTTAGTCGCAATGAAGAAAGTTTAATTACAGAAACAAGCGTTAAATTAAATCTACTATACCTTATATAATTTTTTAAAGTATTTTTATATTTTTGGATCAAAGTCGGCTTCAGCTGCTTTACTCTGTTTGCAATTTGTTGAGATTAATTTAGCGAGTTTGTAGCTAGCCTTAATCAATAATCTTTTGGCATTTAGAAATAAGACGTGAAAAAAAGTTGCAGAAAGGATCGTTTTTTAATACATTAATAATGGTTTTATTCTATGCGCGGATCGAGATAACCAGCTCTCTCCAATTACTAAAGGTCATTGGCGTGAGCGTGACTCTTGTTCGGGGGTCAAAAAGAAATATCCTTCAATACATAAATTCTTCTGGTCGACGCGACGCGTGATCAAAATGCTGGCACTTATTTGGCACAACGAATAAGCATTGCAATTCAACGGGGCAATGCTGCCAGCATGTTGGGTACGTTTTGGGGGTTTATGTTTGCTCGCGTCCGTAGGCTTTAACCCTAGTTTCCCTACACGTGACCCCTGGGTGGTGCCAAAAGAGCAACCAAATAACTGGTGGAAGGCCTTAGCCGCCGGCTTAGTTACCACCCATTAGACAAAACCACGATGCCAAGTGACTCGTCGTGTTCCATCGTGATGTCTAATGAAGCCGTTCTGACGAGTAGATGTGGACAGTTGTGTTGGGTATGCAGACCGGTATTGGTGATGGAGATGCTTTCGCGTCGGAGACCTTGCTTCGGAGGGTAGCGGGATCCGAAGCACGGTGCTCTCTGCTGGCCGACCGCAAGTTGTAGGGGGCCCAAGTAGTAGTCTAGCCAACTACGAAAGGCTGCTCCACCGCTTGTGTAAAATCCTGAGGTTGTCCACAGGGCCAGTTGGCGACTGGAAGTGAGGAACTTGTGGGTAATTTCAGGGGGGTTCGGGCGTCCCCGCAGTCTCCGCGCAAGTTCTCCATTGGCGTAGGAGCTTCTCTATTACTGAGGGTTAGCATCCCAATATCTCGTCCACTTCCTACTTGTCTACCTAACTCACCCAACTATGAAAAAGTCAAATAAATTGAGCAAGTTTAAACGGCAGATGCACGTCCTCACTCTTAAAGTGCACCTCACAAATATTCGTGGGCTGCACTCAAATCTGCAAGCGGTCCATCATCATCTGGAGACCAACAAACCGCACTTGCTCTTCTTGACTGAGACGCAAATAGGATGTCCATCAGACACGGTATATCTGGACTATCCAGGATTCATCTTGGAAAACCGCTTCCTTCCACGCGCTGGTATCTGCGTTTACGTCCGTGATGACATTTGCTGTTTGCGTCTCCGAAACCTTGAACATCCCCACTTTTCGGTGATTTGGGTGCTTGTGGACACCGGCATTGAGAAAATTCTCTATGCTGGTGTGTACAGATCACATAGCGGTGACCGGGAGACAACTCTTCTAATGGAGTATCTCAGTGAAACGGCAGATGTGGCTCAGCAACGCTATCCTTCGGCTCAGCTTGTTGTTCTGGGGGACTTTAATGCTCACCACCAGGAGTGGTTAGTCCCACACCGGATCACGGACCACGCTGGGAGAGAGACGCGTAAGCTCGCTTTGGCGCTCAATTTAACGCAGATTGTTAAAGAGCCAACGCGAGTGCCTGATATTGATAGCCACACTGCTAACTGCCTCGACCTTCTGCTCACGACTGAACCAGACCGATACTCTGTGGCGGTATCCTCACCCATTGGTAGCTCCGATCACTGTCTGGTCAAGTCCGTTTCAGTATACTCCCCGCCTGACCCAAGCCCTAAGAGCAATCGGCGTGTCTGGAGATACAACTTAGCAGACTGGGACGAGATGCGACATTTCTTCGCTTCATATCCTTGGCGGCAAACGTGTTTTTCTTCTGGAGATCCGACGGTCTGCGCGAATGCGGTTACTGAGGTAGTATGTCGGGCTATGGAATATTTTATTCCATTTTCCGATAAGCCCGTGACCAGCAAAGCCAGCCCATGGTTTGGAGCCGAATGTGCACGTGCTGAAGCGCAGAAGCATGCGGCATATCTGGCATGGGCTGACGCTCGAAAACGCAAGGCCTCGGACACTCGAGCTAAGAAGAAAGCCTTTAACGTTGCCGCCAAGGCCTGTAAGAAGGAATTAAGGAAGGCTCGTTTCAATCATATTGGTCGAATAGGGACTAAACTTGCTTCCTACCCAGCGGGTAGTAAGGCTTTTTGGTCCCTAGCCAAATCGGTTGAAGCGAACTTCTGTCGATCCTCACTGCCTCCATTATTGAAACCAGACGGATCGCTGGCTCACACTGCAAAAGAAAAAGCAAACTTGTTTGCCACTCTCTTTGCAGAAGCTTCGCGTTTAGATACTGCTAATGAGGTACCTCCCTGCCTTCCACAATGCGGTGTTTTCATGCCGGAAATACGCATACGTCAGAAGGAAGTACTAAAAACATTACGCAGTCTAGACGTGAACAAAGCCAGTGGTCCCGATGGTATACCTGCAATTGTACTTAAGAGCTGTGCACCCGAGTTGTCTCCCATTCTAACACGCCTATTTCGCCTCTCTCTAGACACCGGAATAGTCCCTATGAGTTGGAAGCTAGCCAACGTACAACCTGTACCTAAGAAGGGCAGTCGTGCTGATCCTGCCAACTATCGACCCATCTCAATTACCTCCATTCTCTGTAAGAGTATGGAGCGTATAATTAACAACAAGCTCTTGGCATACCTTGAAGACAATGATCTCCTCAGTGACCGGCAATACGGATTTCGCCGAAACCGGTCTACTGGGGATCTTCTCGCGTATGCCACTCACATATTGAGCGAAGCCTTAGAGATGCATGGAGAGGCACTTGCTGTATCTCTAGACGTCTCTAAGGCATTTGATCGGGTCTGGCACGACGGTCTTCTGAATAAGCTTCCATCTTACGGACTACCTGCTGGTTTGTGCACTTGGATATCAGACTTTTTGAGGGAACGATCGCTTAGAGTAGTTCTTGATGGCTGCTCTTCCGATCAATTAGCTATTAATGCTGGTGTACCTCAGGGGTCAGTTCTTTCAGCAACACTATTCTTACTCCACATCAATGATTTGCTAAAGCCCGGTACCTTTGGGTATGCAGATGATAGTACTGTTGTTGAAAGATACACATCCAGTGCCCGAGCCAGTGGTGACGACGTCCGGATTGAGAGAGAGGCTATGGTTGAGCGCATGAACCTGGCTTTGAAAGCCGTGTCCGATTGGGGCGATGGTAACTTGGTTAGGTTCAATGCTGCAAAAACACAGGCGTGTTTATTCACTGCTAAAAAGAGCCCACTCCATCTGGCTCCTTCATTCCGTGGTGTATCTGTAAGTTTAGGAAATATTCTTGAGCTTTTGGGTGTTGATCTCACGTCAAACCTAAACTTTGGATCCTACATCGAGTCCAAAGCCAAAGTAGCTTCAAAAAAACTCGGCATATTGTCCAAGGTAAGGCGGTACTTCACACCTGGACAGCTTCTAAATCTGTATCAAGCACAAGTCCGATCGTGTATGGAGTACTGCTGCCACCTGTGGGACGGGTCTGCCAAGTACCAGCTTGAGGCTCTGGACTCGATTGAACGGCGTGCCAAAAGGCTCATTGACGACGACACTTTGGTTGGTGAAAGGCTCCAGAGCCTTGCACATCGACGTAAGGTGGCAAGTCTGTCGGTTTTGTACAGATTACACCACGGTGAATGCGCTCAAGAACTGCATGATCTAATTCTCCCATCACCATTCCACTACCGGACTACTAGACGCTCGGCTAAGCGCCATCCTTTTGTGGTCGAAATACCACCCATTCGTACCAAGCGATTTGACTCAACGTTCTTAATTAGAACGGCTAAGGAATGGAATGCCCTGCCAGCGTCTGTGTTTCCGGCGAAATATGACCCGGGCGTGTTCAAGAGAAGAGTGAATAGGTATTTACTTGACTAGCATGCTACACCTTCGATCGCATCGTCACTTCCCATCAGGTGAGAGCGTGGTCAAATGCTAGACAAGTTTGAAGTAAAAAAAAAAAAAAAAAAAAAACGTACCTTCTGGTAGTGGGCTGGAGCATTTGGACTGTCTAGGTCATCGCGGCCAGTATATAGTCCAAATGTTTTTTTTTGTAGTAGTAGTATTAGGCAGTTTTTAGTATTAGTTATTAAATCATTGTTGTATTTAGAAAAAAAAAGGCAATTTGCCGTGTTAAAAAAAATACATAAACTAATGGCGTATAACGAGTTAAAGTAAAAAAAGGCATTTTATTCGTTTAACAAATGGGATATTTGCCCGAAGTAGCCAAATTATCTGACCAACAACGCCGTTAAAAAAAGCAAACCTGGATAATTTTAGTTTGAAAACTATCGTGAGTATGGCAAATTTTGTAAGATAAATAACGGCTAAACTCACGTCAATTAAAAAGTCGAAATTACTCCGTTTCGGACATATTCCATGTCCTTCTGGGAGCCAGTTACAAACGCAAGCCGCGGCGGCTTTCGCGAGCGTCAGCACGAAACTGTAATTTCGACTTTTTAATTGACGTGAATTTAGCCGTTATTTATCTTACAAAACCTGGATAATATTTAAAAAGTCATTGTATTTTTATAGCTTGTAAATTGAGTAGTTTAATATTATAGAAACTGACGTGAGTAGTACTCATAACTACAACTATTACACGGCTAAAACTCACGAGATACAGTCGAATAACTCGACCGGCGTTCGGGCAATAAAGATGCCCATCCTCAAGGAGTGCGCGCGGCGGCGGTGGTGGCGGCTCGGTCGAGTTATTCGACTGTATCTCGTGAGTTTTAGCCGTGTAATAGTTGTAGTTTTGAGTAGTTTATATAGTACTTATAAAGAAAACTTTTTATTTAGCGATGAAAAAATTGCTTATATTTTCAAGTGAAAACTTCTTTAGGCGTGTAGCACTTTTTGGGTGAACAAAAAACATGGAACACGTTTTATGAAATCGGATTTTGTTAGCGTATTTGTTCTAATGTTAGATTTATAAATGAATTACACAATGTCACAAACATTAATGAAATTCATAAATTCATGAGTAAGGCGTGCACACGGCGTCATCAAATATTCAGCATTCGCTCGTGTGTAATCACAAAATTGGAAAATGTTTTCTTTTGACATGTGATGTGCGAGTGTAATGTCGATTTTGTTCTCATGTTACGAATAGAGTTGACGAGCGGTCGGATTTAGGCGGATTTGTTAAAAGTTTGATCTAGTCCGGCCAAATGGTGTTAAAACTTTTTGCAATGATATGTGTCAGTAGATAGTAATCTTTTTTTTGTTTTTGTTTTGGCTCTACATTCTTGTGTATTTAGCCAGTGACAAGTAATTGATAATTTATCAAGTTAGGAGTTTTGGCGGGAAAACAAAGAAGATCGTGTCACCGCATTGTATTACTTTCCACAATGCCACCAATTTTATGCACTAACACTGAAAATAACACAAGTTTTGGAAAATAATACAATGCGGTGACACGATCTTTTTCGTTTTCCCGCCAAAACTCCAATTTTTATCCTGTTCTGTGTGTACGACATAATATGTCAAACCTGAAAGCTATCGTTAAAAACACAATGTTTTTCACGTTTTGAAATGAGTCTTCAAACATCTTAGTCTTTAGTCTCTTTCATAGAGGAATCAGACAAGGACAACGTTACGTGTAAGCTCTCTATATCACACAATGTCATATCGTATTCAACGAAATCCAATAGACGGCATTTTGAACAACGGCTTTCTTATTTTTGTACGTGGCAGCCCTACGTGGGTCTCACGTGAATTACGTTACAGGCCAATTTATTTTGTGCTACTGAATCGAAATGAGAGAATGGTGTCGCGATAATTCGAGATCATTCGGACGTGCGGAGAATACCGCATTGTATAATATCTGATCTTAATAGCGTATTCAATGATAATAATTAATAATAATAATATAATAATAACGCCCAACGATCACATACATAGATCCTGGACCCTAGCTGGAATTCCCTGTGTCTAGGGACCCAGGAACTACGAAGACCATGGTCCCACAACACCCAGACTCAGAAAAAGTATCTGCGTTTTTTTTCTGTGCACAAATACTTCCTGCTGCGGGAATCGAACCCGCCGCCTCCAGGTCATGAGCCGACCGGCTCAACCACCACACCACAGAGGCTGTCAAATTGTAGGTTTCGAATGCGCCCAATGATATTTGCAACCCCCTATATAATAATCATTGGATGCGTCCTAGATACCTATATGTATACAGCTGTGATATGGACTGAAGAACTTTAGTTTTGAGGGTTTTGGTAGGACGAAATGATTATGAACAAACTAGTTGCGCCCCACGGTTTCACCCGCCCAAAAGTATCCTATACGTTAAGCGTATAAGCTATCCGAATTCCAAGTTTCATTAAAAATCATTCAGTAGGTTTTGCGTTAGATAGTATATATATATATATATATATATATATATATATATATATTAGGTGGTAGAACTATTCTGCAAAGTTTGTCTAGGTAGACCACCACTTGCCAGTTATTCTGCTTGACAAACAAACAAAAGCGTGCAAGCACTACTGTGTTTCAGCTAGAAGGGCACTGTAGCTAATGAAATTACTGGGCAAATGAGAATTTAGGACCTAATCTCACAATCTAGTAATCTTATTACTATATTCTGGTTGTGCGCAGTGGAGTGTCACGTGGATCTCTATACTTTACAGTTCTAAGTTATAAATGAAATTTTCACTTATTTATATTTTATTTAATTACATATTTAAATAATAAAAATAATAATAAACGCCCAACGATCACATTCATAGATCCTGGACCCTAACTAGGATTCCCAGTCTAGGGATCCAGGAACTACGAGGACCATGGTCCCCCAACACCCAGACTCAAACTCATAAATAATAATATCGTAATCTATAGATCTCAAGCCCTCCCCCTGAATACATGCCTGCCCAGGAGGATCACGTAATCGTCCAAAAGAAACCCCCGAAAGGAAAACAAAAAACCATTACGTATTCCAAACAACTTTTTTATTAGCTACATGTTAAATACGCCCCAGGAAGTGGCAAGGAGGTTTGCTTAGGACTGGTCAAATATGGCTAACAACTTTATAATCTCGTCTGTGAAATGCCTAATACCGAAAAATGATTCCTACTCCTTTGACATAAAACTCAATAAAAGCACGACATAAACGCGTGCTACATTTTCAAGCGCAAAGTTAAGTTTGTACTGTAATTCAACGACAGATAGAATTAAAATAATAAGTGAGCGAAGACTTTGTTCTATTTATTTGTATCTGTGAGTGGAATATTAATAATAATAGTTTATTTGACAAAAAACAATAAACAATATTAGTTTTGTTTGTTCATTTGTGTGCTTGCTGAGTAATTACTATTAAATAAAGTTTCTGGTATCTATCCCCCGCCCCTCTCTCCCTTCATCTTTTCCCGTAAGAGCCGGCTTAGGCAAACCCTACGATAATTTAATAAAAGATAAACTGTTACAAAGATCTCTGATGTTTAATGAGCACCGCATGAACATGAAAAAAAACAATAAACATTTAAAAATGGTGCCCACGCTATATGTTTTTTTTTTGTATGTTTTGGCTCCACACTTTTGTGTATTTAGCCAGTGTCAATCAAGTTAATGATATTTCACGCAAATATGTGTCAAGTCACAGTCGAAGTCATCAAGTCAAGTCATAGTCTAGTCAAAGTCATACTCCTAGTAATGTGGTGGCAACTTTACTTGAAGCTTCTATGGAGTTTTGGAAAAAACACGAAAAGAAACGTTTCACCATCATCATACCATTTTCCCACACTCACGCCTGTAATCCAGCACTTAACGAATAAAATGCCACTATTTTTATGCACTAACACTGAAAATAACACAAGTTTTGGAAATAATACAATGCGGTGACACAATCTTTTTCGCTTTCCCGCCTAAACTCGGACGCTATATGTTTGTGTATAGGAATTGAAAAAAGGAGGGAGATTAAGGTCCGTATTACAGAACGATGCTCAGTCATCGATCGATGCTGAAGCAGAGATTTCATTCACTAATTGATCACTTTATGAATGAAATCTCTGCTTGAGCACAAATCCGTGACCGAGCATCGTTCTGTAAATAAATATAAATATAAAATAAATAAATATAACGCCCAACAATCACATATCCTGGACCCTAACTAGGATTCACTGTGTCTAACAGGAACTATGAGGACCATGGTCCCACAACACCCAGACTCAGAACAGGTATTTGCGCGTTTTTATTTCTATGCACAAATACTTGTCCTGCCGCGGGAATCGAACCCGCCGCCTCTGGGTTATGAGCCGACCTGCTCAACCACCACACCAAAGAGGCTGTCAAATAATACGGACCTTAGTCCGTACGCTACCATGGCGTTCCACGGAATCCTAGTTACGATCCAGGATCTATGATATGTGATCGTTGAACGTTATTATTATTTTTGCTCGGTCGCCCAGGTACTTATTATTTATTCAAACAGAACTTGAGTACAGAAGACTTTTAGAGAAGTCGTTTTTGCTGTACTCCTATGTATTATATCATTGGCCATACATTATTTTCAAATACCATATGTTAAATAATTCAAAATATTCTTTGCCAGCCACAATAACCAAATCAGCTGATTTGAAATGGTAATACCAGTCTGTGGCATAATTGGCTGCAACAGCGTCGGTGAATAAGTTTATAGGATAGGAGATGTCGACGTAATTGTTAAAGAATGCAACAATTAAAATAATTAAAACTTTTACGAAATAATAAGGTAATTAATTATAGCCCCAATTAGAGCAACTCTCATTTTTGTTGATGTAAACTGACTCAAGTTTATAGTTTGAGTGGCCTTTCGTAATTAACTTATTTATTTGGCACATAAACATACTTTATTACATACATAACAACAACAAGAAAAAATTGCACACATTTTTATATTTACATACATTTTTGATAGATAGATCTAGAAACAGAAAATTCTTTATTGCACAATCAAAAACAGTAGAGAGTACATAGGCGAACATTATCTTCCAGCTAACCCAGTATTTATGTTTTGTTCTATTTTGAGCTATAAAATAAATAATTATTAAAAAAGGTAAATACATACACATAAAGATATACATAAATACATTTGTATTGTATTATATGTATGTATTTACAAACAAAAAGTATCTAAGTATTGTATCAGTTATCTGGTTCTCATAGTACAAGCTTTGCTTAGTTTGGGGCTAGATGGCGCTGTGTCCACACATATTATTATTATTATTATCAAACATAATATGAAGATAGCTCAAACGTCTCTTTTAACATTTGGTAGGTTTTGGTCAAAAATATCAATTGAGTTGTGGTGTTCCTTCAATATGTCGTTATACTGACGCCACATTCTTACCAAAGGGTTAAATATAAATATTTACTTTATTTTGTATGTGTACAATGGAGATCTACGTGAATAAACTTCAACGTCCATTTGCCTATGTAAAGCGTGCGTAAAGAGGTTATATTTAAAAAAAAAAACATTATTTCAAATAGTAAATAATAAGTAAAATCAATTAATAAGTTCTTAACACGCCTCCAGCTCCTGAACTATCGCTGTCTTTCTCCTTAACATATCGATCTCCTCATTTATTAATGTTATACGAGAATAAGAAAGAAATTGGCTATGAAATTCAAAGCGTATCAATCGTAACAATAACTGACGAGAATGTATCATTTTGAAACAACAGGTTAGGATACTAGGTACATCATTAGCGTCCATTTATAGTTATTTTTCATAAAAAACAATATCTCGAGGTCTAAATACAATAGTTATAGGTACAACCTTTCCAGGTCTAAAACAGCGCCATCTACTGAAACAGTGGCGAACTTTTGAAACAAATTTCCTTCCTAGACGTGGTACTATCACCTCCTTTCGGCTGTATACAAAACCGAAGGAGTTTTGGCGGGAAAACGAAAAAGATCGCCTCGCCGCATTGTGTTATTTTCCAAAACTTATGTTATTTTTAGTGTTATTGCATAAAACTGGTGGCATTTTATTCGTTAAGTGCTGAATTACAGGCATGAGTGTGGGAAAGTGGTATAATGATGGTGAAACGTTTCTTTTCGTGTTGTTTCCAAAACTCCATTGAAGCTTCTAGTAAAGTTGCCACCACTTTGCTAGGAGTATGACTTGACTAGACTTGACTACGACTTGACTTGATGACTTGGACAGTGACTTGACACATATCTGCGTGAAATATCACTAACTTGATAAATTATCAATTACTTGACACTGGCTAAATACACAAAAGTGTGGAGCCAAAACTTAAAAAAAAAACGAAGTTATCGTGAAAGAATAATTTTTACTCGTACGTACAGCTGTTGCAAGCAAAGTTACTTTTTATTTCGGTTTAACACAACAAAAAATATTATTAATATTCGAACAAAAACGTTACGTTTTCCCGTTATTCCCTCTCGTTTCTTCCTTCCGTTGAATATTAGGACGTAAAACTAGTTACATTATCTTTGAGTTAGGTATCAGAAATGCTGACGACAACCGGGTCATAGCTTGTGCAGGGTTAAAATACCAATGATAAGGTATAATTTTGCGCGCTATTAATTTAGCGTTCGTGCGATTAATTTTTATACACCAGTAAATTCGCATATTAGCAAACATGGGTATCGACAAACAATTAAAATTCATACAGCATACGTGAATTATTTGCGTGGTGTAAGATACGAGCGGAATAGACGAAAAAGTATCAGCAATTTATAATTTATTAATTATAGTTTAGTATTATGTTTATATGTTAATTTGAATCTTTAATTTATTGTTAATTGTTGGAAATAAATGCCATTAAATCACATTTATCATGAACTATCTATAAATAATCATGGATATCAATTAACTGTATCTAAATACAATTAATTGATGTCCAGGATTCTTTATGTTAGGTATGGGTTTTAGTGGGTTCGAGTCAGTGGACATTTTCCGCCCTCAAAAAAATAAGTTATTCCATTAACCACGTAATGTTTTTTAGCAACTTTTAAAATCCTCCCGGTGATACATGATCAGGCGATCCCGGCAGGACAAGAAATTGTGCACAGAAAAAATAGCGCAAATACTTGTTCTGAGTCTGGGTGTTGTGGGACCATGGTCCTCGTAGTTCCTGGGTCCCTAGACACAGGGAATTCTAGTTATGGTCCAGGATCTATGTATATGATCGTTGGGTGGTTTTATTACTATTGTTGCCTTGTTTTATCGCATGTAGGTAAATAACTTTCGGGAGCGCTTCGGGGTGTTTTTGAAAACGATTAATTCGGATTTTACGAATTTTTTTAATGTTAGTTAATTTTACAGTAAGCGACCGTCTGTAGAGATTGATACAAAACGACTGCCTACCAATCGGCTCTGGCCACCGTCCCAGCGACGGATGCGATAACGTTCTGCTGATCGTGCGTCTGGGACTGTGGCGTGACTCTAGGCAGCGGTCGGAGGAGGCCGGTTACACAGATCCTATAAAAAAAAAGTCAGATACAGTTTTCGGAAACAACGCTGTGACACCTGGGAATTAGCTATATGTGTTACTTTTTTATAGGATCTGTGTAGTATATAACGAGGCATTTCATGGTTATTCCGCTCACTTCAATAACTTGTGACATACTAACATGCAGTGCACGCGCGGTAGGCATAATCCTAGAAACATTATGCGCTCGCGACCATTACAATATATCACTACTAAATAACGACGCGAGTGTTTTGTTTACTCGCTTTTCATTTGGTGCATTTAACTAAGTTTTCATGCAATAAAAATCTCCATAAGGCGAAGAACACATTTCAAGTTTGTTCGGTGGAGTTTCCAATAATCAAGTGAAACAAAAAGCTTTGAAAATTATTTTTAAGGGGGAACCTACTGTATTTAGGTCTATACCGACTCTAATAACGCTACAAACAAAAAGTGATCAATAAGTACTATTTAGCAAGATCAGTCTAGATTAGACTAAGATAACGATTCACTCTAGAGTGGACTAAGCCAAAGCTCCGCTATAGAGAAAACTAAGCTAAAATCTAATCCAAAGCTCCAATCTTGATTAAACTAAACTAAAGCTCCACTCTAGAGTATACTAAGCTAAAGCTCCACTCAGGAATAGGCTAAGCTAAAGCTCCATTTAAGAGTAGGTATACTAAACTAAAGCTCTACAATGAGTAGGCTACGTTAAAGCCACACTCTAAAGTAGAAAAAGTTAAAGCTCCACTCTAGACTAAACTAAAGCTCCGCTGTAGAGTAGACTGAGCTATAGCTCTACAATGAGTAGGCTATGTTAAAGCTACACACTGGTAGAGAAAGTTAAAGCTCCACTCGAGACTAAGATAAAGCTCTACTCTGGCATTTCCAGCAGACAGTCGTCGGAAGGCTTCTAGACATTTTTTCCATGTGCGTTTCTTCTTAATTTTGGTATATTAGTCTTAAACCCGGACCGTAATCTTGCTAATTAGTATCTATCCATAGAGGTATTAGCTAGCTGACTTGCCCCGGCTTTGCACGGGTTCATTAATTTTATTTTTGGGCATATTGATAGTTACTTCTGATTTTTGGGTATCGTTGTTGTCGAGTAGGCACTTACTCATCTCTTTATTGTTGCATAGTTATTTTTAAATATTATAATAATTATTTTAAAAATTACGACCCTTTTTGTGATGGGATTTACTTCAACATGGTTTTATTATTTAATTTATTTCCCCTTCTTTTCGTTGTTCATTTCTTTACCTTTACAAAGTCATCGACTATATATATATATATATACACAATAATGAATAACTACGTAATGGGGACGTTATCCAAAAAACAAGAGTTAAATTAACAAAATACCAAGACAAGAGAGACCAAAATAGCAACGCATCAATTGTCGTGAAGTTACGTTATGATAAATAACGTTAAGTAATAAAATCACCATGCATTTTGAACAATAGGAGACACACAACTCTCTGTCACTTTAAAATTTTATTTGTTTGAGGCTTTTCTATGAAAGTAGCTTGCGACAGAGAAAGAGAGAGAGAGAAAGAGAGAAGAGAGGCTAAACTATATACCGTAGTTTCAAAGAATTTAGCCACTTGTTCCGCATGATAGTTTCATCGCTTGCCAATCTAGAATAAGGTAAAAACTTTTCTAAACTATAATAATAATAAAGGACACAAAACTGATATAACCAATTAAAAATAAAATATTAATTTTCCAACGTCCACCTAACTTAATTCGTGTGATACCCAGGGCCACGACTCGAACTACGAAAAATGTGTTGACATAAATACAAATAATATCTTCCATAGATAAAAGTCAAACGTTGTGCATTTGTTTGGCTTTAAAACCAAAACGGCTTGATTTGATTGACTGATTTGTGTGGAATTTTGTACACGAATTACTTATAAATTAGCGGAACCAGTATTTTTTGAATTGCAGTTCCCGCGATATATGCAGGTAAAACAGTGGGGCACTCCAATCAATATCAATACCACAATCGGTTCATATTTGACTAGATCCCATGGACCTCGGTGCCTCTGTTCCGGTAGGGGAACCCATAAGAAAAAAGTACCATCGGCCTCGGTAGTCGCAGCAATGGCGCTATAACTGCGGCCGATTGAAGGGATTACTTTGACACGCACTCTTTCACACACAAGCTCACAAAAACAACAAAAACGAGTATGCTTTAGACCACACAACTGAAGCAAAACTTCTTTATCTCTCTCACCACTACAGTGATTTAAGAAACGTAACTCTTTCTTTTTATCAAACAAAAAAAGTATCTAAGTACTGTAACAATTATCTGGTACCCATAGTACAAGCTTTGCTTAGTTTGGGGCTAGATGGCGTTGTGTGAAATGTCCACACATATTTATTTATTCATTTTAACAATATAAGTTTATCTCAAGTATATTATTAGAAAATAACCTATTAGATATCTCCTTCAAACTACTCCCAAGTGAAGCGTGTTTTTTTTTATAACATAGACATACAAGCATACGGTCCGCCTGATGGTAAGCAATTACCGTCGCCTATAGACACCTGTAACACCGGGGGCGCCATCCAGTGCGTTGCCTACCTTTCAAGACTCTATTTACCCGACGTTTGAAGTGCCCCATGTTGTAGCTCAGCGGAAATACCTCAGATGGTAGCTCATTCCACAACTTGCAGGTGTGTGGCAAAAACGACCTCGAAAAACGGACTGTGCGAGATTTCCACGGGTCTACAAGGTGTGGGTGAGCTTTCTCACGGTGACGAGCTGTGCGATTATAAAACCGCGACGCAGGTACTAGGTTAAACAGTTCTTCAGAGCATTCCCCGTTAAAGATTTTTGCGTGTATTGAAGTTTTACTTCAACAAGTAATAATGTGAAAAAATGCATATCCTATGGTTACCGAACTGCATGGACGCAGTACTCGCAAACACATAGTTTTGTAACCGACGCGGACGATAGTGAAAGCTGATGCAATGCAGCCTCCGCCAGCACACTGCCTGCCGGCCAACGGAGCCTGTCACACGACAATATGGTAAGTAGGTAATTTGGTCATCATTTTAAACATCTAAAATAATTGTCATTATACCACAAACTTACTCGCTCGCACATTTAGACCTCTCATTCTTAAATATTATATGTGAATATCTCAAAAGTAACTTTTAATAAACGTTGGTCTTTTTTATAATTATGTCACTATAAATGTATTTTTTTTTAATTGAATACCTTTTAATTTGACAGAAGACAGTACACTTGTGAATTTAGAAATATTGAAGCCGTATGAACATATTATACTAGATTACTATATATTTCGTATCTTAATTATTTGTTATTGCTGTTATTGTTTTATTTTATTTTATATAATGTTCAAAAATTTCGCCCATTTCCATATGTGAAGGTCTAATCTAATTATTTTTGCGCACGCTTTGGTAGACTGGTAGAAAATGCTGTTAGCATTAAGTCCTCCTATGTACACGTTCTAAAGTATTAAATAAAAAAACAAGTGTGCCAACCATACGACTGCAATGAAGTAAAACTTCTTTAGCTTAACTCCATCTATCGGATGGTATAACTTTGTTTTTGCTTTGTTTAATGTCGCCATCTTGACAATTATTGTAAATTGTAATTTTACTGTACATACCAACATAATAATAAAAAAAATTACTTTGTTATATTGACAAGGGAGATCTACGTGAACCAACAACTTTCAAATTTCGTTCGCTTCGCAAACTTACTCCCCAAGTCAAGTGTGCGTAAAAAAGTTTATTCAATAAATAAATTACACTGAATATTGAACTTTTTTATCATCCTCAGGGCAACAACCAGAGTGACTACGATAGCTGCAGTAAGGCTGACCTGGTTGGAAAGATCAAGGCGAAGCTGGCGGCCCAGGACCCTGTCAAGGCAAGAGAGTTGGGAGGTGTGTTTCTCTTCAATATCATCAAAGGCACCAGCGTTTATTCTTGGAGTAAGTGTTTGTTGTTATTATAGAGAACTCTGGTACAGTTTAACATTATATTGCTATTTATGACAGCATCTGTGGTGTGGTGGCTGAGCAGATCGGTTCATAACCTGGAGGCGGCGGGTTCGATTTCCACGGCAGGACAAGTATTTGTGCACACAAAAAAAAGCGCAAATACTTGTTCTGTGTCTGGGTGTTGTGTTAACATGGTCTTCGTAGTTCCTGAGTCCCTAGACACAGGGAATCTTAATTAGGGTCCAGGATGGATGGAGGAGGAAAATTGAGATTTCTGCGGAAAAACAGCAAATTTGCAGGTGACACCGTGGGACACCTCTAGTGCAAAATAAATGCGGATCTCACACGACCGATGATGTCGAGTGACCTATAGCCCGGACATGTGGTAACAGACTCATAACTGCGGTTTAAAGCTTTATATGAATATGAAAGTAATTTCTACAGTTACCATTGTGAATGCGTCTTCAATACATCGGCCTTAATCTGCACCATTCAAGATTTGGGACCAATAATAAGACAGAAAGCTTCACCTATTTGATCTATGAACTGACTGCGCTAACTTTAAAATAAAATACAAAATGATGTAGTAAATTGTTTTTATCAAGTATTTTTGATCTCGTCTAGACGTATTGAGACCGAGTCTAATTCAATCTAAGAAACTGATTAGATGTTATAGCGTTTTAGACAGCAAGGTGCACAGTTCAATAACTCTAAAATTATAATTTATATTTAATGTTTATGTTTATACTAGTTTTTCCCAGAGGTTTCACCTGCAGATAAAAAAATATCTTGTGTGTAAATCTAGCGTGTAAGCATCTGCACTTTAAGTTTCATTAAAATCCATTCAATAGTTTATGCGTGAAAGAGTAACAAAGATCCATACATTCAAACTTTCGATGTAAGGAAGGAGTAAGGATTAAAAATACACATCTTCTTCAAAATCAAACTACTGCAGTTGCATCAATGTGCAGCAGTGGAAATCGCTCATGATTCAGGTTATATTAAAAACCATAATAAAAATAAATAATAAATATTTGAGGACATTTCACACGGCGCCATTTAGCCCCAAAATAAGCAAAGCTTGTACTATGGGAACCAGATAAATAATAGAATACTTAATTTTTTTTTGTTCTTAAATATATACATAGAATGCAGTAAAACACACCCAGACACAGAACAAATATCGATCAGGGAATTGAACCCACAACCTATACACAAAGAGTTTTTACCAACTGAACTATCGGGCTATTCAATAAACCACAAAAAATAATAGGTAATCTCTCCTCTTCCAGCCATGGACTTGAACAACGTGATCGTCTACGAAGGGGAACCCGAAGAATATCCTGACACGACGTTTACCCTGAACGAACATGTGTTCAAGCAGATGGTCCAGGGCAAGGAAGACGCCAGGGTCATCATGCAAGCTGGTCGGTGCTCGGTCACAGGGGATATTATGAGAGCAATGAAACTAGAGCCTTATGTTAAACTAGGTTAGATTTATAGTTCCGGGGGCGAGATGGTTAATGCAGTGCGTCTCCATCTCGCCCCATCCCGGCGGCGGTCAGATCACGGGGGAGTTTTAGTGGGTTCGAGTCCCACATATGTGGTATGTGGGGTATGTGGGACTCAAACCCACTAAAACCCCCCCGTGAGCCCTCGTCCGCCGTACCGGGGCGAGAAGGGGTCGCGACTGCAGTCCAGCCAACTCGCCCCGAAGTGCGAGGGCATTTCCCCCCCTCAAAAAAAAAGGTTAGATTTATAGTTATGTATTCTGAGATGACAGTAATACCTATGTGCTGATATGAACTCTGCTGATCTCCGAGGAGAATCATACGTAACTATTATTTACCTAGGTACATAGATTCCGCGCTGCAATAAAATTGCATCGTGGTCCTAGTATATATTTTTAGACTAGAAAATAAACATGATTGACTCCCGCTGGCAGCAAAACCACTTGAAAAGCTCAGGACTTCTCGAGATCGAAAGAAACTGCCTTTTCCCAGCTCCATTAAACCCAACTGTAAGTAAATAATAAGTAATATAATAATAACAAAGATCAACGATCACATACACATCCTGGAACCTAACTAGGATTCCCTGTGCCACAATTACTTGTCCTGCCGCGGGAATCAAACCTGCCACTTCCGGGCTATGAGCCGACCTGCTCAACCACCACACCACAGAGGCTGTCAATGTAACAAAAGTCGAAGACTGTTTACTCTAATATTTTGGGATTAAGTAGTACCTTGTTAATCGTTTTTTTTTTTTTACGCTACTGAATGATGTGACGAGCTAGCCGCCCATTACAGAACAGTGTCATTCGGAACCCCAAAACAGAGTTACGAGTGACACTGCACTGCGCACATCATCCTGAGACATCAGCACAGCCTGGTAATAAGATTACTAGACTGTGAGATTAGATTATAAAGTCTCAATTGCCCAGTAATTTCACTAGCTACAGTGCCCTTCAAACCGGAACACAGTAGTGCTTGCACACTACTGCTTGGCGGCAGAATAACTGGCAAAGCGGTGGTACCTACCTAGACGAACTTTGCAACAAAGTACTACCACCAAGAGACTATCGGTGATATTCTATGCCGTTTAGTATACGAGAGTGACTTAAATTCGTTTTGCGCTTCCAACGTAAGCGATCCATAGCTACTATATAACTGTCAGGCGTTAAAATTCATCCCAGCGATTATTTTTTCTTTTCTTTTATTGCGCTTTCTGTAACCACAATGGTTTATTTTAGATAAGACGATGCAATCAAAGGTGTAGCATACTAGCTAAGTAACCTATTCACTTTTTTTAACACGGCCGGGTCATATTTCGCCGGAAACAGACGCTGGCAGATAATTTCATTCCTTAGCTGTTCTAATTATGAACGTGGAATCAAATGGCTTGGTACGATTGGGTCGTATATTGTTCCTGAATAGATGGCACTAGTCCCAGTTACCACTATCCAAAAGTTTAGCTACTGACCTGTTTTAAAATTCAGTAAGTACCCGAAAAGATATAAAAAAATATTAATGCTTTTTGAAGTAAAACTTCTTTACGCACGCTTGACTTGGGAAGTAAGCTGGTGAATGCCAACATAACAAAGTTTAAAAAATGTGTTATTATGTTGGTATGACCGGTAAAATGACAATTTACATTATTGTCAAGATGGCGACACTAACATTAAACAAAGCAAAAATAATTTTATACCGGCCGATAGATGGAGCTAAACTAAAGAAGTTTTACTTCAGTCGTGTGGTCTAAAGCACACTCGTTATAAAAAAAAATATATTATAGTTAGTATCTACCTATAATAAAATTACTTTATAAATTATTATAACATTTTATTATTATTATGTAATACATTCGTTTAATTATTAAGTTTTTTTAAAATTTGTTTTCATTGAATGGCCTTACTCTTAATAACTACATAAAAAGGTATTATTTTAAATAATACCTTTTTATCTATATTTATATAACAGAAATAAACTAAAGGGCGCCCGCGTTTATCCCCAACTTAGAAAGATACCCGTTTTCCTATTGAACTACAAATTTTCCGCGTCAAAAAGTATCCTATATTAGCCCTGGTAATAAACAAGCGGTGTGCGAAATTTCATCTTAATCGGTTCAGACTTTTTGGCGTAAAAGCCAAACATAGAAACTGACAATGTTTTTCTATTATTTAATAATAAATTATCAGCTGTTATTATTTTGTGTTAATGGTAAGTATTCTTTATTGCACATTACCAAACGAAGCTATGATACATGGAAAAAAATTGGCTCTGACAGTGTTTATTCAAGAATAGTTTTATTCATGTGTTTTAAGAAAATATTTACTATTGAAGTAAGTATAATATCTGTGCCCAAAAATGTATTTACTATGATAAATAATAATATTACTTTAACACAAAATATACATTGTCTTCTCCATATACAAATCACGCAAATTCTTGACCAATAAATATATACTTAACCTAAAATAAAAATATAGTTTAAATTCAGACTTTCATATTCTCAACATAATATACTAATAATAATAATAATAATAATGACGCCAAATGTTCACATACATAGATCCAAGACCCAAACTATAGGATTCCCTGTGTACAGGGACCCAGGAACTACGAGGACCATGGTCCCACGAGACCCAGACTCAGAACAAGTATTTGCACTTTTTTCTGTGCACAAATACTTGTATTGCCGCGGGAAACGAGCCCGCTGTGTCCAGGTTATGAGCCGACCTGCTCAATCACCTCACCACAGAGGCTGTCAATTCTTGACCAATAAATATATATATTCTTAACCTAAAATAAAAAAAATATTTTTTCTTAAACATGCCCGGAAATATTATCATTACTTTTGAATAAAGAACACGCGAAGTATCATATTTACGTAGACTGAAAAACCAAATCACTTCTCGGCGCATAATTTGAATTTGGAACGAAGAGCGCACGTTGTATGAAACGGTGTGCTGTTTGAATTTAGAACTCTTTCATCTATCGTACACATTGCGTTGTCGTGGCTGTATAGCTACAGATGCGTTTACCTTTCGGCACAAACTGTAAAATAAAAAAAAATTGGCGGTAAAGCGGAGTTCGTTGTTATTTGGTTAATACAAATAAATTTAAATGAGTTCCGATGATTCTGAAAGTGAAAATGAAATGGACATTGACTGCACTCCACCAGATTTAAGATCGGAAGCTAAATTAGCGATGGAAAACCTGCTTCCAGCGAAATCAAAAGAAAATTAAATTTATTATGTAAAAGGCCCTTTTGTATTTCCTTGCTTTTAAGAAAAGCACTATATATGCCTCGGCCGAAATGGCAGTTGCCTGTTTCGTATCATTGAAGTCCTCGCCTGCGGCTCAGCCTTCAAACTCATACTCGACCTGCAATTGCCTATTTCGCTGCCTTTGCAATAATGTACTATTAATTCAAACTTTCATATTCTCAATATAAAATACTGATTTACTTAAGCAAATAATATCATATACTCTCTACCGATAGTTTTTTCCCCCTACTTATAATTGTCTCTAGTCACTTATAGGCGCGCAGTCAGACTTAGCAAGTATAACGTTGCAACATTAAAAAGAAATTAAAAGATAGTACGTGAATACAAAGTTGTCCAGCAGCCGCGTTCCGGTTTGCGAACGGTACTGAGGTTCATTGACTAGCGGGTCATCTACCTTAGACCCTGACATTCATTTAAGATCATGTTTTTAATTAGATGTTGATTGTTGGTGCTTCAGATCGCCGTGTTGCGTTATAGAATAGGTAGGCGCGTCCCACGGTTTCACTCGCATTTAAAACGTATCCTATGCTATTTAACTGGCCCGACAGCCCAGTTGGTAGTAACCCTGCTTTCTAAGTTGTGGGTTCGATTCCCACCCAGGACAAACATTTGTGTGATGAACATCGATGTTTGTTCTGTGTCTGGGTGATATATTGTATTATGTGTATGTATTTACAAACAAAATGTATCTAATTATTGTATCAGGTTCCCATAGTACGAGCTTTGCTTAGCTTGAGGCTAGATGGTGCTATGTGAAATGTTTACAAATATTATATTATTATTATTATGCATTCAAGTTTGGATTGCTATTTGCCGTGTCGTCCCAGCGTAATAATCTATTCCTGTGGTGGCGTAAAAGCCGGCTAAGGGAATTTCAATGATATAGGCGCCGCGCTCTCTTCAGTCTGCTTTATCTTTCGATTCTAGGGCGTCTGCAAGCATGTTTATGTTCAGCAGTAGATACAAAAATGCCGATGAAATGTGGAGTTATATTCAAGTTATCACCATGCCAAATTTAATTAGCCGTTACGGCGTGAAGAGGAAACACTCACACATACACACACACCTCTTCACATTTATAGTTTTTATAGTGCGCTGAGTTTATAGTCATTCTAGGATTTGAACTAAACTTCTGACGGCACTAAAAACTTAGCCATCTTACTACTTACTACTTACATAGACATAATTCCATCAATCTACAATTTATTTCTAATCTTGTCTTGCAACACCCAGGACTAAAGGCTTACGTGCCTTCTAAAGCACGACATTTTTATCAGACACAAACATTGCAATACATTTCTTAACTTTGTTATGTTGACAATGGAGGTCTACGTGAACCAACTTCAACTTCCGTTCACCTCGCATTCACCAGTTGACCCCCCAAGTTAAGCGTGCGTAAAGAAGTTTTACTTCATAAGCCCTAAAGTACCTATTGGACAGGAAAATGGACCTTTAATAGACTTACGTTAGATCATAACCAGTTGTTAGAGCACTAACAGCTTGGGCTACCTAGAACCTAAGGCCAAGTTAGATAACCTGTCCTTTAATTGGAGAGTGGCTAGGTATAAAGTTAAGGACAACGGCGTTAGCCCTTCAAACAGAATGAGTTTGAAGTACAAGTCATAACAAAAGTTTTAGAGAAAATTGGCTATTAAATGTACTTATTAAATTTTAATTCAAAAATCTCCACTCATTACAAATTGTCCGTCTGTAAAATGGACAATTTGTAGTTGTATTGATGGACATAATCCAAATAAACCCATGTGAATTGTAAAACGTTTTGTGTGTGTTGACGTTAAATGTTTTGTGCGTTGTGTGTTGTGTTTTACTAGGTGGTAGGACTTTGTTGCAAAGTTCGTCTAGGTAGGTACCACCGCTTTGCCAGTTATTCTGCCGCCAAGCAGTAGTGCGCAAGCACTGCTGTGTTCCGGTTTGAAGGGCACTGTAGCTAGTGAAATTACTGGGCAAATGAGACTTTATGATCTGATCTCACAGTTCAGTAATTTTATTACTAAGTAGATTGTGCTGATGTCTCTGGATGACGTGCGCAGTGCAGTGTCCCGCGAACCTCTATACTTTATAGTTTCGAGTGACACTGCAGATGATATGGGCAGCCGTGTCGTTTAACATCAGGCGAACGGCTAGCTCGTCACGCCATACCTTAACATAAAAAAAAAATAAAAATAAAAAATAGTCGGTAATGGACAATGTACATTTCTATTGAACCATGTTCCAACATTATATACAGCGCGATGTAAAATTGAAAAAACATAAAAAGGAAGCTTTATGTACACTATTGAATCATTAGGGATTTTTTTAAATGACTTCATTATACTTTCGTTTCAACTATTTCTTTGAAATAAAATAACATAGATTTGGTCAAAATATTTGAATTTTAATTAATTTATTTTTATTTTATTATTATAATTATATTAATTTGAATTTGAAAAATTATGGTTTAATAGCTGGCCGGTCACAGAACAAAAAAAAAAACAAAATAAGTGGGAAAGCGGCAATCCGATCTTCGTTTGTTTTTTCGAGTTGTAGACTTTTGTTTATACTTCCGTATAGCAGAGATTTATATTCACTCATTTTTTTCTTTAGCTGTGTAATTCATTCATGTTATTATTTTACTTTTCTTGTATTCGTAATGAAAAGCACACCTTGGGTTAAAGATTTATTTAGTAACTCGAACTATTGGCGTCTAAACCGCGTCTCGAGACTAAATAGGTTACTTTCATCCCTAGGATAACAATGTACCAACTACCAATATCATTGATGTATTGTTTTATTCACGAAAATATTAATTAAATCTATTGTAGCCCATACGTTCTTATTCCCACTGCTGGGGCACATACATCATTTTATTAAGTATTTGATGTAAATTGGTCTGTTAAAGAATTTTGCTTAGAAATTCTACGAGAATAGAATCCCTGAATAGAATTAGGTACATACATACTTTACTGTGTAACTCAGAAAAACGTAGTGTAATGTAGGCTACATTAGGACCATAAATAATACCTAAGTGGTTCCAGAACGTTCTTGTGGCTAGCTTTTATGTGACCGGTAATGAGGCCTACCTACATACACAAAAATCCGGTCGTTGCAAGTTCTTTGTAATTGTCTGATGAGGGTACGGAAAATCAGCCAATTTTCTTGTAGAAAGGCATAAATAATGGTCAACTGACCGACTCGTTCAATCCCGAGAGAAAAGCTGATAACAGACAAAGGTTTTTTGCCTTAAAAAAATAAATGACATTTTGGATTAACAAAGACCTTCTAACTTCAAAAATTTATATAATTATAAATACATGCACCAGAAATAAGAAACCAAACACAGATAATTATTCAATTAGCAAATAGTTAAGCACTTACCCAAAATTTATTATTATTAAATTGCGGCGATAAAATTTACCAACTAAAGATTCAGTCAGTTATAAGCTTATTCTAACGAATAATTTGAAAGTACCTCATCAGTATAACGTAGTACTAAGGTACTTCAGGTTACTAAATAAAATAACAAAGTAAATGTGTTTATACAATCATAATAAGGCGATATTAAATTCTACATAATGTGCTATAAATTCAAATAAGGTTTTGTTTCAAAATTTCTTGACGTAGTGTAGGTAAAGTGCGCTCCTTTCATTATTAGGTCCTACATAGCGTTTACAGGACGGCTCATTAAATATTTGAGACTTAGGTCCGTATTACAGAACGAATGCTCAGTCATCGATCGGTACTCAAGCAGAGATTTCATTCACCAATTGATCAATTTATGAATGAAATATCTGCTTGAGCACTGATCGATGACTGAGCATCATTCTGTAATACGGACCTTAGTCACGAGGTAAACAGTCACGGGTAAACAGAACACAGGTAAATAAAATGAAATGAAATTAACTTTATTCCCGACGCACAATGTCGCGTAGGTAACGTTAATACCAGGACAATAGTAAGACTGAGTGACCTGGAAATAAAAAATATTTATAGCAATTCCACTTGTGCCTGCGAGTATACCCGTAAGTCCACCTGCCTAAGCCGTAAGTGGCGTTTTATTTATAATATTATTTAGTCCGCAGCCATCGCCACTGCAACACATCAGTATAATTATTTGCACAAACAAACAATTCTTCGTGTTTTCGATAGTGTTTGTTTAAAGAATATGGATAAATTCATATTTGTTTTCGTTGTATTGGGCGCGTGCATTGCTGTTACTAGCGGTAAGTGTAACATTTGTTTTAAGTACGTTGGCGGTTAAAATAAATTCTTGTTAAATTCCTGTCATTAATAGCGTAGAATATAATAAACAAAAATTAATGAAAAAGAAAAAAAAAACTATTAAAAAAACATTTATTTGACAAAATAAATGTTTTTTAATAGCACTAGGCTCGAAACCCGTATTATAATTATTCAATTAATTTAAATATTATAATTCCATAGGTACAATTATACAAACATTTACAATCGTTTAGGTACATGTAATTTTATAAAAGCCACAAACCTTGGATCTTAACTACTACGTATTAAATTGATCTTATTAGTCTGCATCTTATATATCAAACATTTATTTACTCTCCAGATCTATTTATTTTTTTATTTAATTATTTCAATTTGCAAGACCTACAGCTGTTATAATTATATAGACATAGATTTACAAAAAAGGAAACCAATTAAAGATCTTCATGGATAGATCTAGATCAATACCTAGGATGTGTTGCAAAAGTGGTTTTCACCCTACATACACCACGGGGGTGATGGCAGGGAGTATGTGGGACTCGAACCCACAGTAGAGAAGATTTATGCTCGAAGGTGAAAATAGAAATGAATCTCTATTTCCCTCGGTCATCGCATCACGGGTGAATGGGGGGAATATTTACGCTAATTCTTCTTTTGTGGTGTTTATTATTGTCAGTAGAAGGTTCTTATGAAAGAAAGAATTAAGAATGTTGAGCGGATAATTAGTAAATTATCCCCACGCGGGTGAAACCGCGGGAAGCAGCTAGTAAACAATAAAATATGTTATTATAAGCATTACTTGTTAGTAATTTTTTTATTGTACTACTGATATATTAATTCAATCTTTTATTTTCATATCAATCTTTAAGGTCTTGAGCTTAGTACAAATTACGAAATTAGCAGAAACAAATTGGGCACTGGTAAGTTAAAAAAAACATCGTTAACGCTTGTCATTCATACAGCTAAACGATAACAGGTCACGATTAAATATTACATTTTTAATTCATTCTAACAAAACTCATGCAACTGTCATACAATATTTATTTGACGGGTCAGCCACACATTTCATATACTAAGTTTTTAAATAATATTCATGAACCAGTTCATTAGTCATTTTAAACCATGTTCATAGCGACTTATAGACAGAATAGTATAGAGAAATACTCTTGGGTATACCTAGGTTCTTTTTATAAGATTTTGTTAGGAATGGGTTGTAGCTACATTGCACATAGTAGGTAGGTAACTCGCGGTAGGAAGGAAAGCTCGATTAGCCGTTTTTAAATCGGGCAGCGTTCGCGGTCACTAATTGGATGAGTTACCGCTTGAAATGTTGTATTTACTACTGATTGTACCGTAATTCGGAAGGTACGTTGAGACGTCGGTCCCGACTGTTCTCGTAAGATTAGAATCCTTTGGGCGGCCTGAAAATTCTGACACCAAGGCTAATTGATAAAAGAGAAGAAGAATTAAGTGTTCCATAATAAGTGACGTTTTACTTTTATACGTATTATACTACTCTAGACTACTCTAGTAAAAACTGTGTTAGGTACAATTATTTTATTTATTTATTTATTTTTGGGAAGACCAACAGCTTTTCTTACATCGTAGAATCATGTTATGCACTAGGAAGCCAATTAAAGGCCCTCACGTCTAGCGGTATAGTAGCACTAATGCTTGAGCACGCAATAATGAACCACACTTTATTCCGGGACTCTAGCTCAGAGTCTAAGGCCCGTATTACAGAACTACGCTCAGTATGTATCTCTGCTCAAGAGGCGTTTCGTTCACAAAATGATCAAGTAGTGAATGAAATGTCTACTTGTAAATGTGTCTAGTTCACACTCAGCGTCGAAACAGCTAACCCAATTTTCATGAAGTTCATAAAATCATATTAAATACTTTTTGAATACTTAATAAATAGGTAAACACTGAAACAGCCGTCTTATCCGCAATGCTACCGGTTCAGTTAAGGATTCAATCGGCTTCGGTATCTAGAACAACTCTCTGTCTGAATACAGAGTAGGGAGTTATGTTGATGGAATTATTTATACAATAAACAGCGCCTTATCTAACAATCTTGCAAATAAAATCGGCTATGCGTCAAATGCCGGCTTTACAGTTTAGAAAGTATTTAACTCTCTTGATAATGATATATCTCTCGCAGTGCAGTTGTCACGCAAAACTAGATTCCTACGCATATACTTTATTAAGTGGTGAGTGGCACTATAACTGTTATGGGTATCCGAGAAACTTCACCTTAGTACAACTTGCTATTGCATTACTTTACATAAAAAAGCCTGGTAATTTCCCGCTGGAAAGCGGGATCATCGCGGGTGAAACCACGAGACGCCTCTAGTTGATATAATTCATAGAGGTGCTGGCGCCTTTTAATTCTAAAGAACCCATAATTATAATACCGTTATCTACGCGAAATTTCTCTAAGTTGAACTGTGAACTGGTTTTAAAACTACAGCTTCAAGGTTTCCATTGAACCGCTTACCTATCCCACAACGATCATGCTGATAGCAACACTAATTTACGCATGAGATGACACTTCTTTTACCGGTTTGGTAGGTATTTTAAAATGTAGTTAAATGAATAGTCAATAGTCATTTATTCATATAAAATACACGTCAAATCTCTACATAACTTCAAAAGCATCAAAACGAGGATGTTTTCACAATCAATTTTGCAAAATTCTGTAGACGCTTGTAACACTTCAATTAATTTTTTAGGACGTCATATACTTACAAAAGAAATTGATCTTCAGCATCATAATTACTCCAAAACTCATAAACAATAGTTAATTACATCAAAAGAGGAAGCAACGAGCGCAAGGTCACGGCAAACCGTCTCAAAATCTCCGTAATGGTTCCCACTAATTATCCAAAATACCTACCAGCCGGGGTAATTATGGACATAACAATATTTGGCGTCGTTTCCACAGATTTGTATCTGTTTTTTACAAACTTTGCGTTTGTAAGAACTAGTATTGTTCGCTTCCTTTTTGTTTCGTAGTCACGAGAAGAAATCCATAAGATATTCTAACGTTCGTGACGATAAATTAATTATACTAAACTGCAGCTAGGAAAATAACTGAGAAAATGAGTCTTTACAACTGAAGATTACTAAACTGCTGATGTCTCAGGATCATGGATGCAGTGTTACGATCACGTATTAACATATTATTATTTTTCCAATAGTCCTATCAAACGGCGATTTGAATTTTAAAAAACAAATTAGAATAAATTTACTACCCGCAAATTTTCTGTGGTAAAATACACAAGTAAGCCCATTACAATGTTAAAACCTGTCGTATCAATGGACTTATAGCTACTGAATACATATCACTATTTAGGTTTAAGAACCCATACATGATCAAGTTCTTAGGCTAAGTTCAATCCTTTAGCAGAACGTAGATACTAAACAGATGAAAATCGGTACAAATGTACAGCCAGTTTGCAACCAATCATGCCATTTACGCCATGGATCAATGGGACAGTCATCTTTCCTTTCAATCTAACCCTCATCCCATCAACTCATCACATCACTAATTCCTTCACCAACAGGTTTTGGAATAACAGACATACTGCAATATGTATTAGGCGGCGCGGGTTACGGGAATTACTACCCTGGACAATACCCTGGTGGCCCTGGACCCTACCCTGGCGGCCCTGGACCTTACCCTAGCGGCCCTGGACCTTACCCTAGCGGCCCCAGTGGACCAGGCGGGTACTACCCTGGGGGAGGATATAACCCGGGGCCTCCTGGACCCCCGGGAGCTCACGCCGGGTGTCCCCTATGTGACTCGTCAGTTTACAGCTACTGCTCGCATAAAGAAGCCCATGATGCCTGTTGCTGTGGAGGTGGCTCTTGTGAGTACAATCTTCATTTCTTTATGACACTTTAAACTTTCGCGCCAAAATGTCGAGGTTAAGTTTGGAATCCAATCCTAACGACTCCAGCAAACCAGATAAGTATATACTAAAATTAAAAAAACCGAGTGTGCTTTAGACCACACGACTGAAATAAAACTTCTTTAGCTCCTTTTGCCTTCCATCGGCCTGTATAACTTTGTTTTTGCTTTGTTTAATGTTAATGTCGCCATTTTGATTGTTTTACCGGACATACCAACATAATAATACAAATTTTTAACTGTGTTATGTTGACAATGGAGATCTACGTGAACCAACTTCAACTTCCGTTCGCCTCGCATTCACCAGCTTACTCCCCAAATTCAAGCGCGCGTAAAGAATTTTTACTTCAAAAACATTTTCACCAAATTCCGTTATCCTACCCAAAATACTTAAGACAAAGCAAGATTATTATTATTATTATGCTTATTATTATTATTATGATTATTATTATGCTTATTGCATATTCACAATCTGAAGACGGTTTTGCTCTTGCGAAAACTGCGATTGTTTTTTATTGATGTACCATTTACGTGAGAATAAGGCATTTTTAATTTACTTCTATTGACAGATAGGCCGTTATTATTGCTCCATATATTCGGCATATTCAATGCTTTTTTTTTCATCCAGATGGCTACGGCTGTCGGAAGACCGACTGCAAGTTCCTTTACGCCAATTCCTGTCAAGAGTTCAACTTGATATCAAGCTGTTGCTGCGTGGACCTTCAAAAGAATGCCATCGCCTCACCTATTATAGCTCCAATCGCGTAGATTCTAATACCTAGAATTTAAGAGCTAGAATCTATATATTTCACAGCTCAGTATGGTATCGATGCTAGCAGATTGTTTTTGGATTAAACCTTCCGTAGTTTAGTGTAATAAGTCAGTTAGGAATTAAATAGGTAAGTATTTAAAGCCATTTAAACTATTGCCCGTTTGCACAAGTTTGACTGGTCTTTATTAGAAATACCTAGAATAAATCCGAAGTTAAGAGTTGTCAAATTTTAGTGCGTTAATCTCTCTTTCTCTTCGTAATGATTCTAAATGTCAGAACAAACATTTGCTCAAATTACCTATATAATAAAACTTATATTCTTGGATTCTGTACATAAATGGCAGAATAAAACAATATGAAATGTAATTCACATAATTATAAGTACCTACATAATAAAAACTTAATGTAATATTCTTTGTTTTTGTTTCGAAGTAACTAAACCATTACAACCTCAAGTCAAGGACTTACAAAATCAGAGGATATGTGTGGTTGAAAAGTTAATAAAATCCTCAAACAGACCACAGTGGAACCTACATAGCACTGTTATACGCCTTTTGAGAAATTTTCAGGAAAACCAAAAATCGTAAAATCATTTCGCTTACCTAGTAAATATCATCCGTAGTACCTATATTATCTCGGACAGATCACTCTGACGCTGGAATTCTAAGATTATTAGTATTTTTGCTTTTGTATTTGTGGTAGGACCAATTATTTTGCTAAGCAGTAGTGAACAAGCACTACTGATCCGGTTTAAAAGGCACTGTAGCTAGTGAAATTACTGGACAAATTACTAGGCTTTATGACCTACTCACAGCTTAGTAATTTTATTATTGTATGTGCTGATGTCTCAGGATGACGTGCGCGCAAATAATATGGGCAGCCGTGTCGCTTAACATCAGCCGAAATGTCCTTAACATTAAAAATAAGTTCCCCAAGTCACGGGTCGCTTGCCTGCGATTTCCATCATCATAATTATACAATTGTAGGTTTAAATTTCCCGCTTCGGTGTGGACCATCCACATATAAAAATATCGCTATTGTTTGTGCCTCTTCGCGTTCCAAGGGTGCATTATTTGGGGGTGGGTGTCCAAAGCAAAAGAACAACACAAATAAAGCTGAGTGAGAAGTAGGAAATAATGTAAGCCAACTCAGCAGCCCAGCTCGGATCCTGGTGATGATGGTACCGTCCAAGTGGAAAGTAGCACAACAAGCACTATCACAGTGGCAGATTTGGCAGCCTTCACGTCACTCGCGAGGTTGAGATTGTCTTCAAATTGAGAAGAGATGGAGTTTGCCGATTGCAGCGTTCGTATCGCGCACAAGATCGAGACCTAACGGGCGGTACCAGCGGGAGGAAATACAAAACGATATCTACCCTCACCGAGTAATATAAACAATTTTGGTATATTGATGTTTTTTTTTTTTATCACAGAGCTTCAGTACAAGTTCCTAAAAATTAGTAAGTCTAATATCTACTCTGTTTTCTCTTGTTTAATCCTTGCCTATTTTAAACTTGATAGAAAGAAACAAAACACTAAATAAATATTTGACGGCGGCTACGTCCAGTTATAAACTCTATGCGCAGCGGGCAGTACCGTAATTTACCCTGTGGCAGCATTTAAATTTATTACAGTGGCAACACCGGCAACTGTCGTCGCTGCCCCACCCATCTGGCTATATAAAGGGATCGATTGGTGTGCTACGAATCATTCTTGTTCCAGACACGGCGCGGTGTACACTAGCTGAAGGCTTATAGTTATATAGGTTGCAACCTACGCACAACCCGTTCCTGCCCACATATTCTTCCGCCACGCAATGTTTATTAGTAAGGGAGCCAGTACTCAGTATACATAACTAGAATACAAATCATGTGTGCCATCAAATCAATTATATTTTGTCTAATATTCGTTAGGTCACTACTAATGTGTTCTGTGGTTGATCTCGATAGTAATAATAATAACGCTCAAAGATCACATACATAGATCCTGGGCCCTAACTAGGATTCCCTGTGTCTACGGACCCAGGAAATACGAGGACCATGGCCCCACAACGCCCAGACTCAGAACAAGTATTTGCGCTTTAATTGCTCATAAATACTTGGCTTGCCGCGGGAATCTAACCCGCCACCTCCGGGTTATGAGCCGATCTGCTCAACCACGACACCACAGTGGCCGTCATAATAGAGGCTAGATAGGTCTTAAACTACTAAGACGTACCTATGTAATGTTTTGGTGTTAAAAGAAAACTACACAATGGCTTATAGGTACTCATTTATGCACCACAAAATACTTATATGTTACAACATACACGCATCTCACTACTCGTACAAAACTGAATCACTTGGCATTTGGACATCTATAGAAAACTAGTTTACTCTTATTGTATTAGAGTTTAATCTCCCTTGATTATTTTATAAAGTATGAGAGCAATAAGTGGTGTGACCGCGACAGCTAGAGGCCAGATACTATTGAGTCTGCATGCACTTATCAACACAACTAGCGGCCTTACGTAATAGTAAATCGCTTTGATTCAGCCGCCGCGAACACGCCAAATAATGTTCAAAGTAAGGCAATTTTATTCTAACCGTCAAGGTGGCCATATTTAAAACATTTTTACCTTTAGGTACCCCCGTATCTTATTTGAATGAGAACAAAGGGCTAACGGATCGGTCTAAATAAAATTGCCACACTGATTAATTTTATTCACTGGCAATTTTAAAATGAATGATGTATGTGATGATCATAACTGTGATTCAGAATATTCATTAATAGAAGGTGCAAAACTGCGCTTTTTAAGGTACACTCACGAATACAGAAACAACACTTGAGGCAAACTCAGCGACTGCGAAACAGAAAGCATCTACCGCACGACCCTGTAAACTAAGAATTTAAAATTTTATATTTTTCACATTTTTTATGCAAAAATATTGATCGGTTTTATGAATTTACTATTATTTGATCTCAGAATGCGTCTTTTTACCCGCTAAATTTTAATGTATAAATCATATTAATCCAAAGATTCCAGCGTTAGTCATGGCTTGAAGTCAGCTAAAGCGCCCACATGGTCTGACTTCTTTTGCAGACTTCAAGCTATAATATGGGGCAAAAGGTTAAGCCCTATCGAAGCACCGGTTTGTCTGCATAGTACAACCAGATTTATTTTATATTTACTACATCACAAGTCACCTCAAGCACCAACTTTTTTGCTTCATTTACAAACACAAAATTCACAAAACTTTTGATTTATACAAAAATATAATTCTAAAATTGCCATTGAATAAAAAGTAGACCACAATAATACGTGCATATGCAAGCAGTAGCTCAAATCGGCCGAAATACGTTACAGTTGCCAATCGGAAGGTTTTTCGAATTGAGCTACTGCCACACAAGCTGTGTTGTGGTTTAACAGAAGTTCGAGAATATGCTTATCCCGTGCCATCATTGGGAGCTACGCTTAGGCGGTACAAACATACATGAGACTTATAGTAATGTAAACATTGTCAAAATATACCTGAGCTCGCTCTATTCAACTTATTAACCAACTTTTAGGGACAAATTGTATAAAATTTACTTTGACCCATATTCTAAGTCTAAATCAAAAACGTTCCTTTACTCAAACTTAGTCAAGGGCATCTTGATTAAGAATTTTCCCGAAACATTTTTACAATTAACGTCTCGAGATTTCTAGACTCACGGTAGAGTCGAGGTATTCACTATTTATAATAGTAATGCATAACTTCAATGAAATTGTCCGACGCTTATCAACCTAAGTGTTAGATCTGTAATTTTATTGAAAATTCGTTTTTAATCTAAGTCTACGCATTGCGTCATTGTACATGTACAGGCCGTGGATAATCAAATAGAAAGAGCTCAGACCACTTTAAACTCTGGTTTCTCGTACGTTGTCATACTTGATACCGAATACTGCGGCGTGCGAACGAGAGCGCGACTGTCAAATGAATGGGGTGTGACGTCATCGAATAATTAGCGCCCGCCCGCATTTTTGAAAATCTTCGTCCGGAAATACGCATGTTGAACGTAAGTATCGCAGCCATTTTTAAGATATGAAAAAAGAAAATGTTTTCCTCGTATTTTTTTCTAGATTTATTTGGCATGTCAAGAACGTTTGTCAGGCCCATTGATCATCGGGTTGTGTTTAACCGATGAACACAAAATATTTCAGGTGTTGAGTTAATAAGAGTTTGATGAACGTACGAGAAACCGGGGCTTTAAGAGTACAATAAAAAATAGCACATGACCATTTTCCATGCGCACGACGAAAATTCGATTTATAACCAGCCTTAATACAAAAGCTATAAAGAGCATTATCGTACAGAGACCTCTTAAAATTGCAAATAACATAAGTAGCAAACAAAATTCATATTACGACGTTTTTGGCCCAACGACACAGCGCGCAGAAAAATCGCTAAAATGTACTTCTCCCATTATTTTTATTTGTATCGCATGGGGTTTATCTCTTTACATATTTGTATGTAATGTAGCACATTTGCACTTGCGCATATGACTACATCCACACTAATATTATAAATGTGAAAGTAATTCTGTTTGTCTAAACAACCGATCTTGATGTAATTTGGTATAGAGACAGTTTAAGTCCTGGGAAAGTGCGTTTTTTTTTATCGCGACTAAATGTCACAGGCTCTGTGATAAAGTCGAGAGGCGTAAAACAACGCATTTTATAAACCGAAATCCAAGTAGTTTTGACCACTTGGTAATTAATTATATTTCGACAATAAAGAAACAACGCTATACGACTCCGATACAAGATTATCTGTGACTTTATTTGAAGACATAAAGTAAGAAGACAGCAAAAAATTTAGTAATAAGCGATACCAAGCCGCGCGACTTTTCACCGCCATCCTTGAGACTTGTTTAGAAGCTGCCAGCAGCCTTAAAACCAAACCTAACACTAGCGAATGATTTAACAACAAAATAACGGGGTAACGTTAACATTCTCAAACGAATTTTAGTACAAAAATACTGTTTCTGTGCGGTTAAAAGGGCATTCTTGCTGCAAACATGGAAATATAGATCTTATTACTATTTAATTAAGGATCGATTACTGAAGACCCTGCATAGACATAGGCTGAAACGGGTATGCAAAATAATATAATGGATACGATTACGACTAACTTTGAACTACCATAATATGCCTACATTATGTGAGTAATTGACTATGGTAGCCCAAAGTTATTCTTTAATGATGAACTAAAGTTTGACAACTCTTAAATTCGCACTTATTCCTCTGTGACATACCCAATGAGTATGTCATGAGTATGCCGCAATTATTCCTCTGTGACATACCCATTGGGTATATCATGAGTATTCCGCCCTTATTCCTGTGATATAACAAATAAGTATGTCATGAGTACGCCGCAATTATTCCTCTGTGACATAACCAATGAGTATGTCTTGAGTATGCCGCAATTATTACTCTGTGACATAACCAATGAGTATGTCTTGAGTATGCCGCAATTATTCCTCTGTGACATAACCAATGAGTATGTCTTGAGTATGCCGCAATTATTCCTCTGTGACATAACCAATGAGTATGTCTTGAGTATGCCGCAATTATTCCTCTGTGACATAACCAATGAGTATGTCATGAGTATGCCGCAATTATTCCTCTGTGACATAACCAATGAGTATGTCTTGAGTATGCCGCAATTATTCCTCTGTGACATAACCAATGAGTATGTCATGAGTATGCCGCAATTATTCCTCTGTGACATAACCAATGAGTATGTCATGAGAATGCCGCAATTATTCCTCTGTGACATACCCATTGGGTATATCATGAGTATGCTGCAATTATTCTTCTGTGACATAACCAATGAGTATGTCATGAGTATGCTGCAATTATTCCTCTGTGACATACCCATGGGTATGTCAAGCTTATTCCTCGAATAAGTGCGAGCCCAATGGGTATGTCACAGAGGAATAATTGCGGCATACTCATGGCATACTCATGACATACTCATTGGTTACGTCACAGAGGTATAATTGCGGCATAGCTCCTAAGCTGCCAAACTTTAGCACACACAGGCATTAGTGCTACAGTGGAGTAAAACTTGACTGTCTACACTAAACTTTGACAGTTCCTTTCGCACGCGTCCCTCTATGATGTACCTACTGCAATGCATTTGGGTTCACCCTAGAGAGATAAGCGCGAACCTAAGAGCTCTCAAACTTAAATGCAGGCGGGTATACAATAAAAAACTAATTAAGCCATAATTGGCATAGTTGTTAAGCCTATTGCAACGACAAAAGACATGTTGTGTTACTTAGTAAACATACAAAGATATGTTTTCTAAGACTTATAAAAAAGAACTATTGATATAATTATTTTAGAAAATTTATACATAAGTACGTCCTATATAAAATATCAACTGATACTATACGGAATGAGTCTACAAGTTCTATGCAGGGAATAAACTATTACAAAAAAGCGCAATACCAATTTAAGCTACACTTAAATCCAAAAAATACCTCATATTTAGCAATAATCTTAAACTGAATGGTAAGCACTAACTTATATCGGTGAAACGTTTAACTGTGTGTAGATATAGGCTGGTACACGGTGGTGTGGGTGGCTGCATCATCAACGCATCCTGAATAGAAAAAATCAAAATTATAATTTTGACATCGGAAAATTTGAGTTAAAAATTATTAAAGTTTATTAGTTACGAGCTTCTGCCCGCAGCTTCACCCGCGGCGTGGCCTATGGGAAAATAATTCAACCACCCATTTCACCCTCTTAAGGGTGGAATTTCGAATTTCAAATTGCCGAAAAATCCTTTCTTAGCGGATACCTACGTCATAACATCTACCTGCGTGCAAAATTTCAGCCCGATCCGTCCAGTGGTTTGGGCTGTGCGTTGATAGATCACTATGTCAGTCAGTCAATCAGTCAGTCACCTTTGAATTATATATATATTTAGATTAAATAATCATGTGGTGCATTTATTCTATACAGATAAAATTCAAAGTCCTGAATGACTGACTTATACTATATCAACGCACAACCTAAACCGCTGGTCCTAGAAACTTGAAATATGGAGGGTGTGTTCTTTGTATAATGTAGGTATCCACTAAGAAAGGGTTTTTCTAAATTCGACCCCTAAGAGGGTGAAATGGGTGGTTGAATTGTCTATGAACATTTTTCTTCTCTGTATCAATTGACTCGAAAATGTATACACAAAATGTCCTTCAATTAAAATTATGAGATACGTGTATCACAGTTCTTCTAATATTTCAGTTTTACGCAGTAAAACCGTTCGACCATATTGCACCCCTACCGCGTAACCGTTCTGGGAATCGGCTTCGCCTGCCATCCTGCACGCGCCAATTAGCAAGTCCACGAGTGCGAGCAAGAGAGAACACGATTACGATCTCCACCAGACTTACGCGGTAAGGCCGCAGTATTCCCAAACAGAGCAAGTGTTTGGGAATACTGCATCCACTTTCTGGTTGTCTCTTAATTTGATCTTTTCACACATCCTTTGAGTACTGTTAAAACCATACTACTCTGATCCCAGAGTTTCATATTATTGCACTATTGGGATATTGTCAGCTTTCATAATATATCGAGAGAGAGTGAGGGCGTTTATAATGTTTGTTTCGCCAGAAAAATATGCCATTCGTTTCCTATCGGCAACGCGTGCGAAGCCGCGGGCAGAAGCTAGTAATCAATATACTCCTATTTGGGTGCCCCACTGGTAGTGGGCTGGAGCTGGGTGGGTCATCGCGGCTAGTATATACTGCAAATGGTTTTTTTTTTGTAGTAAGTAGTGTTTAGTGGTAGTTATTATATCATTGTAGTATTTAGTTGAAAGAAGAAGATAAATTTAGTTGAAAAAGATGTTACAAAGGCGCTTTGCTGGTAATATAAAAAAATAATCTATACATTTACTTTATGTAGTTCTAGTTGCGCCCCGCGGTTTCACCCGCGGATAAATAGTATTTTAATTATTTGCTCATTCCACGGGAAAATTTCACTTTTTCGGGATAAAATGTAGCCTATATGTTAATCCAGTGTATAAGCTACCTTGGTATTAAATTTCATCCAAATCCATTCAGCCGTTTGATCGTGAAGGAGTAACAAACATACACACATACAAACTTTCGCCTTTATAATATTAGTGTGATGTAATAAAGTAATAAAGCATATCATAGGCACAACGATCTTGACAAAATTTCAGAAGCTTTGACATGTTATATAAATCTAATATATAGTTACTAGCTGACCCCGCGAATTTCTTTACGCATAACTGTCAATGAATGTGCATGTTTAATTTTTTTATTATTGATTGACAGCAATTTTATTATTTGTTATCCTATTCCAGATGAAGACAAATCCAAAAAGACAAAAATTATAAGAATTGGTCCAGCCGTTCTTGAGTTATAAGACTTTTAAGTGGTGTAACCAATACAACTTTGTTTTATATATAGTAATACATAGATATATATAGTAATATGTACGAGTACATATATTGATACAATTAGAGATTTTGCACAGTATATTTCTAATTTGTGTTTTATTTTTGTAACCTTGTTATTTTGAACTTGACTTTATATACCTGTAGTGATTCTTCTCCTTGACCTGACAGAGTTCACCCTTGAAGTCGATCTCGACCTCAAAGTCCAAGTCGCGGTTGTTCCGCGCGTTCTGCCGCATAGAGAAAGTGCCCGTGATCTCTTCGAATTTCTTCACCTGCAGACGAATTAGGCGTTTATAAACACGTTTGTAAGGGATAGATTTGATTTTTCACCAACATACATATGCCTAATAGGCATATCTAGCTAAAGAGGGCGACAATATCCTATTGTCTCACTCTTACTCACATATGAAATCTAAGATAGAGTTACGAAATCTTAGATTTCATACCACCATTTATATCTGGATTATAATTTCAAAATTGACTGGTCCAATATCTTTTTGATAATTGATAGTTACCCTGCCTTCAGAGATGTAAGTTGTAGGTTCGACTCCCACCCAGGACAAATATTTGCGTGATGAACATCGATGTTTGATCTGTGACTGGGTGTTATATTATATTCTATGTAAGTAATACAAACAAAAAGTACCTAAGTATTGTATCAGTTATCTGGTTCCCATGGTACAAGCTTTGCTATTGCTTCGTTTGGGGCTAGATGGCGCTGTGTGAAAAAAAAATTATGATCCAGATCTAATTAGAAACATAATAGGCAAAGACGCCAAAAATACTCGAGCTTGAACCATAGACTTAGAATGTACAAGACCAACGGTGACAGTGCAAAGGCGAGACAAGAAATTTCAGAAAATGTGTGTGAAAAACTGTTTTTATGATAATGATCTATTAGCGACAGCGACATAGATATATTAGCTACAAATGAGCAATAGTTTATACTAAATATTGAGCATATATATATAGCCCGCCATTGTTTTTGAAATAACAGTAAATTTATGCCATAGTTTTGGGTGTTGTGGGACCATGGTCCTCGTAGTTCCTGTGTCTCTAGACACAGGGAATCCCAGTTAGGGTCCTGGATCTATGTATGTGATCGTTGGGCGTTATTATTATTATTTATTTACTGAGATCTATCAACATTTTCAGTTACATTACAGAAAATTAAAAAACAGAAACATGAGTGATATTTTAATAAAGTGACACATGATCGGAAACAAAACATGAACAAAGGGTCTTCGAATTAATAGAGACAATAAGATTAATGTTCATGGACAGTCTTAGAAATTAACAGCTTAACCACAAAAGATTTATACAAGCCGTAAACTAGTGTTAAAATGCGGTTTTTGTATTGTTAAACATACGTTCGACTGTCTAAGCCTTACTAAGTATTTGTTTTTTTGTTGTTATGTGTTTATGTAATCGCAAATACTTGTTCCGAGTCTGGGTGTTGTGGGATCATGGTCCCCATAGTTCCGGGGTCCCTAAATCAAAGTCAAAGTCAAAATATTTATTGCAAATAGGCTATTTTTAGCACTTTAACAAGTCAAAATTTTATTATATTAGGTAAGTAAATTAAGTTATTTTACGAAGCATATAGAATTACAAAGTGCTTATTGTCAAGAGACAGGGAATCCTAGTTACGGTCCAGGATCTATGCATGTGATCGTTGGGCATTATTATTATTTGTGATAAAACAGTAAGTTTTTAGAAGTTTAAGTTTAATTAAAAATTGCTTACTAGCCAAATATCTATGGCTAGATTGTTGTACAATTGGAGTAAAAGTTAAAGGTACTCTAGGAAAAGGAAAAAACAAATAATAAATATGTGTGGACATTTCACAAATAATAAGGTAAATCCACTGACCGTCATGTAATCGTCGAAGTAGAAGACGGTTTGCTTCCAGTGAGTGTAGGGAGCCTCGGGCGCGGTGCTGAAGCCGAGCCGCTTGTGCGACTTCGTGAACTCCACGTTGAAAAACGTCACCAGAGCTTGGATGAAATCGTTACGGCGCACCTGTTCAATAACATGTGTCACAGAATTTATTACTATTCTATAAATAAATCGTAATCCTCTAAGGTCCGTATTACAGTCATTGATCGCTCAAGCAGATTTCATTCATAAAGTTACCAATTGGTGAATGAAATCTCTGCTTCGGCACCGATCGATGACTGAGCATCGTTCTGTAAAAGGACCTAAAAGTCTAAACCCCAAAAATTGTCCCCTCCACGGCAAACTTGCAAATCTGCATTTTTTGCTATAATGAGTTTTTTTTTGGCAAATAGCTTACAAGGCAGTGATACAAATTGTGGCAAATCCTTGTATTTCTAGCTCTTATAGTTTAGGAGATACGATAGCTCTCCTGAAAAATTTGTATAATGCAAATTTGCAAATCTGCATTTTACACATTTTGATATGTTGGTCTGTATGTTTTTTTTTGTATGTTCATCGATATTTTCGCTTTAGCCAAGTAGGTAGTAGATAAATAGATGGTATGTAGTAAGTAGGTACTTGCATATAGGTAGTATCTATCTACTACCTATTAGACTTGGCTGGCACCAACCTCAAATAGATGAGTGGGTAGTGCTTATAATAATTACATTAATTTATATTTCGCTTTTGAGTACCTATTTGTGGTTTTGAAGTCGGTTTTTTTTAAATTATTTTATTTTATAAGATATGTATAATAGAGGTCAGGCGGTAATATTTATATATTTATTTATATCTCATACCTGAAGATGGAACTTGGATTCAAAGTTGAGATCCTCTTTCTTGACTGTGTACAAGTCAATCTCTTTTAAGAGACACGAATTTGTCACCACCTGGAAATGTACACAATAATTAATATTCATTTAAAAATATATTTATGTTGATTAATGTTCAACTAAATTAATATTTATAATTAGTTTGTAAGATATGGAAAAGTTAATTATGCATTAACTCTATAATTATTTTTTTTGGAATAGATTAATTATTAATAGAATAGATTTGGCTTTGATTATTTTGGCATACCTGTCTGCCATCTTGTTTTTCTTCAAAATGATGATGATGATGGTAAAATTCTGAAAATAGTGATATCACCAGTAAATCACTCACCTGCTTAGCATCCACAACATCAACCAGCGGTTCGGAGATGGCCACCTTCCTGATTGAGGACATGTCGAAACCGTACACATCATCCCACCAGTTGATCTTCTCATCCTTGTACTGCCGGTCTTCAATACCACAGATGAACAGGGTGCATCTGGAAGGATGGTGGGTTCCATTGTTAACTGATAAAGTCATTTAACAACTAATGCTAAGTCATTGCTGTAATGTATGTAGGTAGGATCTAAATATAAGTATATTTTAAGAAGCCAACCATGTCGGTAGGACTTAAATATCAGTCAGAATAAATCTGTGCTACTAAATGCTTGCTGTATATACTTTCCCTTATCCCGGCTGCATATTAATTGCTATTAACATTGGAGTGGAATGTTCAAGTTTTTTTGTTCTTTTAATACATGTTTTTTTTATTTTGTTATTAACACATAATATTTTATGGTTTGGTCATGCAGGTTTCAGCTTATAGTTGAATAGCACTGACTTAGAGAAAAAAATATGGTTAACTTAGGTCTTTCCCTAGAGCTACAAAATGCAGCACTTTTAAAGGAGGGTCATAAGAATATTATTGCAAAGTAAGTAACACATTGGCACATTTAGTATTAGAAGACAGCCTCTGTGGCATGGTGGTTGAGCAGGTCGGGCTCATAACCCGAAGGCAAAAAAAGGCACATATACTTGTTCTGAGTCTGGATGTTGTGAGATCCTTGTAGTTCATCGGCCCCTAGACACAGGGATTCATAGTTAGGGTCCAGGATCTATGTATGTGATCGTTTATTATATTATATTATTATTATTATTAACCTGTCAGGAAACAGCATGCCATCAGGCTGCAGCCACTTGTCCCTGGCATACAGTACTGTGTCCAACATGCTCTCGTAGAACAGGCAGTAGCCCATCCACTCCGAAATTATGATGTCCACCTTCTCCACTGGCAGTTCTACTTCCTCCACCTGGGCACAACCATTGTTATATTTTTAACCCAGAAAAATGAAAAGTATATAAATAAAATTAGTTTTTTGAAAATAATATTTAAAATGTGATTAGGAATCACATGGAGGGCCCTGTTTCATATAGTGACCAATAATAAAACTACTAACTTCAGTCAATATGACAATCAGGTCATTATTGTTTGATTGTATGAAATGCGGTTTTATTGTGATTTGTTGCTTTATGAAATAAGGCCCAAGTAGCCTAGTTATAATTTATTTTATTGATGTGTGATTAAATTTTGTTTATTTCAAGTTACTAAATTGACATGTTGAGCTAGTCATTTGCTTGATGTTAAGCGTCACGGCCGTTCATAAATGCACTTGGAAATTGTAAAAGTTTCGAGTGACATCACTGCATAAGTTTTTGTCCAAATTAGGAACACTTACTATCCTGTTTCAGCAAAATAAATGAATTTATTTTAAATTTACATACCTTTCCCTTAACAATTTCTATAATGTCACTAAGCCTGTTTGCTTCAATGATCTTGCGAGCATAGTCAACAATATTTGAGCACTCCACGGCAATGACCTTGGCTGCACCAGCCTTCGCAGCAAACATGGAGAGGATGCCTGTCCCACAGCCAATGTCTAGAACTGTCTGTTGGACAACAAATAGTTATGAATAAGTTATGAAGACTTGTTGATTGTCAGCAATCTAAATTACAAAGTATTAGTATTATATTCAGTCAGTGAAAGTATGACATAAACTATGAATTCTATTGCAGATCAGTTTAATTAAAAATGTGTGGAATGCACACCATACATGCAGCTTTCTATTGAAATTCTATTGTAATGCAGAATGTCATCATTCTACTGGTTTGAAAGCTAAATGTTACAGATAAAAAATGCTTGTTCATCATGTAAAATGCATAAACAAACTATGTAGCACTCAATAGTAAACGCTCAGATGAAGACTAATAATTTTCCTGTCTGTCTGGTGATTATGGTTTTATAAAATGATGACAAACCTTTCCCTTGAACAAATGCTTGTTGTGATACATAGCATTCCTATATGTCAGTGTGCGGACTTCGTCTTTCAGCATCTCTTCATGGATGCCGAAGTGTGCATATGAGTCAAAGTAGTAATCCCGCGAAGTCATCTCCTCTGCTGCTACATTGCTCTCTGGTACAGTTGGCCCTAGTGGACAATGACTTATATAGTATTGTGTATTAAGAAAACAGCATAAGTGCTACACTTAGGTCAATCACACTAATATTATAAATGCGAAAGTTTGTATGTGTGTATGTTTGTTACTCCTTCACACTCAAATGGCAGAATGGATTTAGATGAAATTCGGTACCAAGATAGCTTATACACTGGATTAACAAATGGGCTACATTTTATCCTGGATTTTTTGTCAAACCTTCACAAACCACAAAAAAAAGGGTTGAAGTTAAATTATCAATAACTTTAAATTTATAGATTGCACTTTAATTTTAGGCAAGAATTAAGTAAATGTCTGTCTATTCTATATATATTATATACTGTTCTAATAGATAATTTAATTCAATATATTATCACAAATTTAATCAAAGATGACCATGAGAAAATTAAAAAATGCAATTGAATCCACAAGTGGCCTCTATATGCATTGACAATAATAATTTTCATTAAGACTTATGATTAATTTTCAAGTGCAATCATCAGAATTATTTATTTTCATGATGTAGGTTCAAATACTAATTTTTTCAAGCAATCTAAGCAATTATTGATAGTTTACAAGGGCATAAAAGGGCAATTTTTTAAAAATATTGTTTCCTGTCTCATGTAAATTAAGATTTAAGCAACAAGTTAAACCCTAGTAATGAAGACAAGTAGTAAAAGTACAAGATTGCTCAGTAAGAGGCAATTTACTGAATTTCTGTAGTTTATCAAGAATTCAGTTTTATTGTGCAATCTGAATAAAGCTGGGTATTGTTGTGATATAAAAAAAAGAATTACAACACCCAACCAATTAAGTTAATGTGTATTTGGTACTGTGCTAATCATCTTCTCTTACACTCCATGCTGTGTTTAGTTGGGTAGCAAACAATGTTATGTTACATAAAATATAAATATGTGGGTTGATACATATTTATAAAACTTATAAAATTACTTTACTTGATAATACCAAACTGTCTGTTTTTGAAGTTTGTTAAGCTTTCAATAAACATCTTTACCATGTGGTTTATAATCTATATCCATGACTTAACTGAGCTACCAATACTTTCATTAATCTACATATGAAGCTAGCAGTTGTATAAAATTGCAATGGAAATACTTCATGTAAAACTTAGATTAGATCTCAGACAACTTATAATACTTCTAAAAACCAAAAATAAACAATATGCAGCTATATATAATAACCTACATGTAACATGTTTCCCACTATTCTGTACTGTTTCCAAGTAAGAAATGCTTATAGCAATAGGGTGCAATAATGGCAACTAGCTCTACAACGTATCTACTGAAAACATTATTATACTCAGACGCCAAATACAACTTACAAAACCACTGTCACGAGTAAAACATAAAGGAAAAAAGCAAGCAGTGATTTTGACATAGAACACGTTTCGAGCATTTTGACTACCGGCTTTTCGATACAAGTACACACTTAGCTTACCATTTTCTGTAGCAGGCGTTGAGGCAGCCGAAGTTCCTTCTTGTGCTACATCCATGCTTTCCATTTCAAACAGAAATTATAGAAAAAAACGAATTACTTTAGATAACCTGAAACTAGGAACGCCGATCGATCTGTCAGATTTCTGCGAAATACTATTTTCACTAGAAATTAGGTATAGTTTTACTTTAGAAGCTACACTATCACTACACTAACTATTAAAAAGGAAAATATCACAATTTAAAACAATATTTTAGAGAAAAATGCTCAAAAATGTTCAACATGAACAATGAGCTTTTTCCACCAATTTTTGAAAGAACTTTTCAGGGTAGCCACTAGTTATAACAAAAATATGACATTGCGTTTGTTATTGTTTTTAGTACTAGCAGCACTGAGCGCAGTGGTTATATGCTCTTTGGCACTGAGTCATTTCATAGTGTTGTATAACTCATTCACAGTATTACAAATCGGTAGATTAGAAAAAACTATGACGATTAATATTATCGATTAGAATGAATATTATTTGTATCGATAACTGGCGTGGCGTGGATCTACAATCAGAATCAAATGCATATAACTTTGTAACACTACCTAATAATACCTATTACTATTTTTACTTATAAGTCTTACTTAAAGTGTTTTCATTTTGGCAGAAATCGGACTTGAAAGATTTAAAAATAAAGCAAAGAAATAAATTCAATAATAAAATTCTTACGTACTCGTAGGTACCATACACACAAACAAAAGCACACATGAATGTGAAGGAGACCTGTATGCAGTCGCAGAAAGGACTCACAAAAATAAACCAAGAGGCTAATAAAATATCAACACAGCTCCTGAGTTTCTTCCAAAAGTTTCATATAAGTGCCAGTTTATTCACCAAAAGCGAGGCTGAAGCACGCTTACGTTGTTCGGGTTTGAAACGTATAGCAAGAAAGCGTTGAACTGTAGCCTTGTATGTGCGTAATCGATTTGTGTCTGGATATTAGACGTGACTGTGTTGAAAACATAAAAGTGAGTAAACAATAAGTGCAGATTATTGGCAGTTTTATTAAAGACCGGGAAATTCTATCTATTTAATTATTATACATAGGTACAGTGTGCGTACAATGTGCCTAATTTAAATTTTTGAAATAATGTATAAGTTTATTTTTTTAAATATATGATTTAGTTGTGTTATCTTGAAATATTTTGAATTAAGTAGGTACTTCCCATCATTTCCGTTAAACTGATAAGAATACAAATAATTTACCTATTGCAAAACAGTAATTATGTTACATCATAACTGTGAGATCTGTCTTTTGCTTCAGTTCTCTCTTATAACACCCGCAGAATTCGCCCTATCCACATAGATTAGGTACCTACCTACTAATATAGTGCTATTTCTATACTGACATCTTTTAAATAATACCTTTGTAGGCTTTACTGTGATACTATATACTACACACAATAATAAATAATATCTGTTTCCCAGAACTATTTGTTTATGAGAACAGAGAGCGTGACTAAACTTATTCCACGTTTAAAAAATTCAAGCCAATAAAAAAATGCTATCGCATCGTTATTTACCATTTTATCACTAATAATACGTCAGTGTAGCACGGAAACAAAAAAAAAACTTTATATTGTAATATACTACCCATAGATTCAACTTGTCAATGAAATTAAAAATATATGGTTAACGAGGGAAACGCCTCTAAATATTACTCAACTTTACCTACATAATAATTATTTCGTTTACTTACAAAGTATTATTATTTAAACATGACTTAACTCATCCTATCTTACAATAAAAAAGTTTTAGTAAGTGAGTATGAAAATTTGAATTCTCTTTTCATCCGCTCGGAGAATGGAGAATTAGTTGATTAGTTGCTCGTATTATTTTTGAGGCTTCGATTTTTTTTTATAGTGTAGTATATGTCTCATACCATATTAACTAGAGTAGACTGAGTAGGTATAAACACTGTTAGAAAGTCCCATATTTTTTATTTCTATTAATCGAAGTAATCACCCATGCAAATGACGCATCTTTGCCAACGCAGTGACAGATTATTGATGTCCTTCTTGAAGAAGTCAGAAGGACGGGAGGTAACAAATTCTTCAAAGGCATTTTGTACTGCCGCTCAGACATTGAATTTTATTCCCGTCAAGATGTTATTCAAATTCTGGAAAAATATAAGTCTGTAGTTCTATAACGATGCGATAGAATTCTGTAGTTCTACTTTTTCCAGAATTTGAACAACTTCTTGACCGGAATAAAATTCAATGGCTGAGAGGTTTGGAAAATACGACGGATGACGGAGAGCTTCCAATACTCTTTTGGGTGACGAAGGCGCAGGTCTTCAATGAAATCCGGTGTTCGGTGTAAAGAGTGTATATTCCTGCTCTTCGAGCCACCACAAGTTATACAATTAATACTAAATACAGTTAATTATATTATAATAAAGGCGTCGAGCAACCTTGCTCGCGCGACGGTCGGAAGTAGAGAGAGAGAATGCGGTGAGTGAAGAGAGTGAATGAATATTGTGTGAATGATTATAGATACACATGAGAAACAGAGACACAGATACAGATAATAATAAATCTTAAGTCTAAACAATAAATGTGGCGCTTTTATCGCCGCCACATCACCCCCCTACGGAGAAAAATTCAGCCGAGAAAAAAAAATAACAAATGAAAAAAAAAAAATATAGTAATGACGGGTCAGGCTATAGGTCCAGAATGTCGCGGAACCTAACTCTGCGACCGGTGCGGGTAACGACTGTAGGGGTAGGGGAGGGGACAGGTTGCGGGTGGGCGGAGGGTGCGGGAGACGGAGGCTGCGGAGCAGGAGGCGGCGTGTTGACCGAAGCGGGTGTGGGAGGAGCTGCGCTAGACGCTCGTGCATCTTGCTCGACTTCCAGGTGCGCTGGTTTGACGCGGTCGACGCTGACTTCGAGTCTCTTGCCTGCGACGTCTAGTGTGACAGTCTTGGGACTTCTGGCCAAAATCTTGTAAGGACCGGTGTATGGTGGTTGGAGCGGTCTCCTTACGGTGTCATCGCGTAGAAAAGCGTGCGTTGCAGACGGCAGGTCTTTGAAGACAAATGTCGTCTGCTGTGTGTGTCGCGATGCGGGGATGGCGCGGAGACTGGCCATCTTGGAGCGAAGGCGGGCCACGAAATCCTCCGTGTTGGTGTTGCTGTGGTCTGCTGATGCCGGCACGACGAGCTCTCCGGGTAACCGCAGAGGTTCTCCGTACACGATCTCAGCAGAGGAACACTGGAGATCTTCCTTCAACGCTGTGCGGATGCCAAGCAGAACGAGTGGTAGGGCTTTGCTCCAGGTTTCGGCGTGGCACATCAAGGCTGCCTTGAGTTGCCGGTGGAGGCGCTCTACCATGCCGTTAGCTTGCGGGTGGTAGCTTGTTGTGCGGATGCGTTTGGTGGCACAAACTTGCAACAAGCGACTGAACAAGGCAGATTCGAACTGCCTTCCTTGGTCAGTGGTAACGACGAGTGGTACCCCAAAGCGGGAGATCCAGCCATTGACGAAGGTGTCGGCTACCACTTCAGCAGTGATGCATGTCATTGGCCATACTTCTGCCCATCGCGAAAATCTGTCGACGGCTGTCAGACAGTATGAGTAACTGTTGGAGGAGGGAAGCGGGCCAATGATGTCTAAGTGGACGTGTTGAAAACGTCCGGAGGTGCTTGAAAAGTTACCCAGTGGTGCGGTAATGTGTCGGGTAACTTTACTGCGTTGACATGCGATGCAGGCGCGCGCCCAGGAGTTACAGTCTTTGCGGATGTGAGGCCACACGTAGCGGTCAGCTACCAGGCGTGCGCTTGCGCGCGCGCTGGGGTGGCTGAGGTTGTGGAGCCTCTGGAATGCAGCTCGACGGAAGGAAGCCGGCAAGTACGGTCGCGGCTTTCCAGTCGAGGTGTCGCACATGATGGCGGTGTCTGTGCCTGGAATGTGAGTAGGTACCAGTGTTAGGGATGAGTCAGTCTGCAGCTTAACTAGTTCATCGTCGACAGCTTGAGCTTGCGCGAGTGCGGCGTAGTCGTCGGTGAGCGAGACGGCTTCAATGCGGGACATCGCATCTGCTACGATGTTGTCCTCGCCTTTGATGTGCACAATGTCAGTGCTGAACTGGCTTATAAAACTAAGCTGGTTTAGCTGTGCAGGCGGAAGCTTTTCTCGCCGTTGCTGAAAAGCGTACATTAGTGGCTTGTGATCTGTGTAGATGGTCACGTGTTGGACCTCTAACAAGTGCCTGAAGTGCTGTACGCTATCATAAACGGCGAGAAGCTCCCGGTAGTAGGTGGGCCACTCTGACTGTTTAGTCGTCAGCTTACGACTAAAATAAGCCAGAGGTTGCCATGGTACGGTGTCGTCGTGGCGTTGTTGTAAACATGAACCAACGTGCGTACCTGAAGCATCCGTGAACAAGGCAAGTTGTGCGCTGCTGTCCGGGTGGGCCAGCATAGTAGCAGATGCGAGGCTCGCCTTGCATGCGTCGAAGCTCGCTTCAAGCTCAGGTGTCCACGGAAACGGTTTGGGTCCCTTGCTGTGCGTGGCTGCTACGGCGTCGATCAGCGGTGCCTGAAACTTAGCAGCGTTGGGTAAATATCTACGGTAGAAGTTAATCATTCCGAGAAATCTGCGCATGCCTTGCACAGTTTTGGGAGGGGGGAAATCGCGTAGCGCTTGTATGCGGTCTTCGGGTGGATGGGTGCCTTGGGCGTTAATGCGGTAGCCAAGAAAAGACACCTCAGCTGCCCCAAAAACACATTTTGCTGGGTTCACCATCACTCCATACTGGTGCAGGCGGTCAAACAGAGTCCTGAGATGCTGGACATGCTGTGTACTATCAGCTGAGTGCACCAGGATGTCGTCCACGTAGGCAAAACAGAAATCAAGGCCGCGCACCACTTCGTCGATGAACCTTTGAAAGGTTTGACCGGCGTTACGCAATCCGAAGGTCATATACGGAAATTCGTAAAGGCCAAAAGGTGTTATGATGGCTGTCTTACAAATATCAGGGGTACTGACCGGGATTTGCTGGTAAGCTTTGACTAAATCAATTGTTGAGTAGATTGAAGAGCCAGCCAGATTTTGCGAAAAGTCCCCAATGTGACGCACTGGATATCGGTCTGGGACGGTGCGGGCGTTGAGTGCTCTGTAATCGCCGCACGGTCGCCATGTTGCGTCCTTTTTGGGAGCGAGATGCAGGGGGGACGACCACGAGCTGCTCGAGGGTCTGGCTGTGCCGGAGCGAACCATCGCATCAAACTCCTGCTGTGCGATGCGAAATTTGTCGGGCGCTAGGCGGCGGGGACGGCAGGTAGCCGGCGGACCATCAGTCGTGTGGATGTGGTGGACGGTGGAATGCTTGACCACTCTGTCTATGCCCGGGGGGCGCGTGACGTCAGGGTACTCAGTGAGCAGTCGCTTGAAGGGCGAGTTCCCACCCGTCACGGCTTTGATGCTGTCCTGGGTGGTCTGTGCTGCGGCAGCTGGTATCCACAGTTTGGTGGTGCCGTCGATCACCCGTTCATGCCTGCAATCAGGTAAGAGATTGTAAAAACTCAAGAAGTCTGACCCAATAATAGGCGTGCTAACATCAGCTATTACAAAATTCCATAAAAAATCACGGCGTAGCCCTATATTTAAATTCAGGGAAATACTGCCGTAAGTTTTTATAGATGTGCCGTTTGCTGCACTGAGGTCGTATCCACTGCTAGTGAGGCGGCCTCTAGCTAGCCTTCGGGGAAAACAACAAATGTCAGAACCGGTGTCTACCAAAAATTTTTGGTTCGTACCTCGGTCCTGAACGAAGAGGCGACGGCTTGCGTGTGGGCGGTCGGTACTCGCCACTACCGACCGCTTGTCAAGTTTCCCGAGCTGGACCAGGTGCATGGTTGAGTGCACTTCTGCGCTTTGTGTGCAAAGCGGTCATGGTACCAGCAGAGGTGAGGGTTCCGGGGGCGAGAGCGGCTGCGGCTGCGTGAGCGGGTCGCGCTACGACCACGTGACCTATCAACATGGTGGGATGGTCCACCTGTTGCAGTTAATGCAGCCACAGTCCGAGTTAATGCTGCTATTTGTTGTTGTAGCGCAAGTATATTGCTTTGTTCAGGAGCTGGAGCGGTAACTAATGTGGTAGAACATACCTCTGATGGCTGAGCTTGGATGTCCATAAGCCTATCAGCGAGCTCCGCTAGCTCACCAAGTTGTTCGAGGCGCTGTGCTGCCAGAACAATTTGCAATTGTTGAGGGAGACGACTGGACCACATTGACTTGAGTATGTTCTCCGGGAATGCAGGTCCTGCAAGCGACCGGAGGTGTCGAAGAAATGATGATGGTCTGCGGTCTCCCATCTGTTCCTTTTCCAGTAATCTTCTAATTTTTTTTTCATATGATTCTGAAAATCGTGATATTACAGCGGACTTTAGTGTGGTGTATGGGTTGGTTTGCGGAGGTGAAATTATAATGTCTTCAACCTCAGATGTGCAGTTAGTGTCTAAAAGTGATAAGGCATAGCTAAATTTTGTTGTCTCTCTTGTTATTTGGTTTATAGTGAACTGTGCTTCCAAGCTGGCAAACCACAGAGCAGGGTGGTCTCTGGAGAAGGGAGGGGTGCGGATGGAAATGCGGTGCACCTCTAAGGGCGGGTTGGGCATGCTCCCACAGTCGGATATGTCAGGTACAACCTTGTCGCTTTCAGCCATTTTTGTGTAAATAAAAATGTTAGTGAAAGCTACAAAACGCGTAATTTCTCCGTATGGGGGTTAGAGATGTGGCCACAAACACCCTTAAAACTAACAAGTACACTTAAAACACAATCTTATAGCTAGCAAAACAATATAACACAAACAAAACAAACAAATATGTACACACCCAAAAAGATGTAAAATGTAAAACCAAAACTCGTGCAAACCACACAAAAAATGCGATTTTGTTAATGCGCAGCAGTAGATAGCGTTTCCTTAAATCTAGCAACAATATAACACACAATAAAGTCCAAATACATAAAAAATAAACGAAAAGGAACTCAAAACGAATTACGTAATTAAGAAATGTCACAGGTTATTAACACTGACGTATGGTTTGGCGCGATTCGACAGTTCCTTGGTTTGACTTTGACACTTGTACGGGAACGGAATGAATGGTGTAAGTGAATTTAAATAGATATCGCGAAAAATGGATATGCGAGTTAGTTCACTATAGCTTCCGCAAAAAGTGTCCGGGGGCGCCACCATCAACGCGAATTGCGCAATAGGTGATTTTGTAGGGACAAAAATGGCGGAATTGAAATTTAAAAAAAAATGGAAAATGGGACAAACTGCACTGGCGCGTGTGCGGGAAATAGCCTCCGCACACGACACGATGCTGCAGGGTCTGTGTTGCGCTTCCGAGGGTGCTCCGTCACAGCGTGGGCGTGTTAGGGCTCCTTCCTTCAGGGCGTTCGTCGCGTCGTCGTCGGCTTGTTCGGCGAATCGCCGGTCGGGGCGTGCGGGCTTGGGCCTCCACACGGTACTGCCGATGTGCAGCCGAAGGCGGCGCGTCGCTGTTATGGCCTGGAAGGTCTAGGAGGTCGACGTCGTGGGTCACCAATTTGGGTGACGAAGGCGCAGGTCTTCAATGAAATCCGGTGTTCGGTGTAAAGAGTGTATATTCCTGCTCTTCGAGCCACCACAAGTTATACAATTAATACTAAATACAGTTAATTATATTATAATAAAGGCGTCGAGCAACCTTGCTCGCGCGACGGTCGGAAGTAGAGAGAGAGAATGCGGTGAGTGAAGAGAGTGAATGAATATTGTGTGAATGATTATAGATACACATGAGAAACAGAGACACAGATACAGATAATAATAAATCTTAAGTCTAAACAATAAATGTGGCGCTTTTATCGCCGCCACACTCTAATATTAGTAGTTATTAGAAAAGTTATATGAATCAATATCTTCTGTTATTAGGTCTAAAAGTAATTAAACTATAAAATTATCTACAAACCAGACCAAACAAAATTAAGCATTTCATAGAAGTTCTCAGTGAAAGAATAAATGAATGCGGAAACTGATAATAAATAAGATGTTTAATCAATAAAGATGCTGAATAGTTGCTCCTCTACTTAGGCTATAGTAAACAATGATTACACGAAACAAATTAAATGTAATGAGTTTTATTATCAGTTTACGTTTGCGATATATTTCATTCTTATCATAACACCCCTGGGTGAGAGCTGATAAATACGATCGACGCACAGTATTTGCTTAGGAGTGACCGTGGTTAAACGTTACTAGCGAATGGTGACAAATCGTGGTTGAAACTTCGATGAGTTTATAATAAAACGTAGTTTACTTGTTTTGTAATCAGTTTACGGTCCAGCATCATTATTTGGTAAGATGAAAGTTTTCGTAAAATGGCTCTCATTTTCTGTAGGTATTTTAATGGGTAAAGCTGTAACTGTGTCAATTTACGTAAAACTTTATATTTATATTGATATTCATATTCATATACATTTATTTGGTACATAAAAATTACTTACATGTAAAAGAATATATAGACCGATACCGAAACAAAAATATTAAAAATATACCATATCTATTGCTTTTTTATAAAAGTAGTTTCCAAGAACATTTTTCCAGAATTTAGTCATTTTTGGGATAGCACCGAAGAACATTTGCAATGAAAAGATATAAATAACCAATACAATGGATTACTTACAACATTTTATTTTATTTATTTTTTAATGCCGCTTTATCACAGACTCCTGGATCCGTCTTCTTTTTTTAGTATATTACTTACATTTTTGTTTGTTGTATTCTTTTTTAACAATAATCAATACAGGAGGCACAATATTAAAAGTAAAATATTTTTTAAATAAACCATTTTATTCAATAGCTTAAATTTGCTTTACGACAACCTAATTTTGTAAATATGTGATTAACTGAAGTATCTGTGTCTATTTACTAACATAAAAAGCTTTTAACAGAATTGTCAATTACGTAAAAACACAGGTTACTGTAGGTAAGTATAGTCAGGCTTTTAACTGAATTACCAATCAGTGAAAAACATAGATTCTTACATTTATAAGTAAGACCTAATGGGTGCTTAGACCTTCTGGGTTTTTACGTGAGTTGGCTAATAAATAAGTTAGTGTTCTAGTGTTAAGGCGCTACAAGCACTCGCAGGACATTATTACGAGCAATAAAATTGCATTATAATCTTTTATAGCAATTTTAATTCATAACCTTATGAATTTCTTGGTGATAAATATTTCACTGTATAGTCTTAATAATCTTTATAAAAAAAACATAGGTAAGTAAATATCAACACGACAATTTTGGTTCCGTTATACAGTAATTATTTACATACACTAATATTATCTTTTTGTTTTACAAAAATGCGCGTGAAACAATAAAGCAGAGCTACCTACAACTAAAGTGACTTGGTCGCGTGCAAAATAACGGCACAGAATGCTTAATTATTTATTTTATGAACCGATAATTTATTTTGAGATATCTTTAAAATGTTTCAAAGTACTTTTTTTACATCCTTACCTACGAGCAATACCAGCTGACTATTATATGTTTAATAAAACTCTACCTATTACGTATAACTAAACTGAGTTAGTTAGAATTTAGCACACAGATAGCTTTTTAGACCGAACATAGAGTATTTTTTATCTCAGTAAATATAGAGTACATATCCAAGAAAATGGATTTTATAATATGGTGGACGCTTCTAGGAGACAATATTGAAAATTTAAAAGATAGCAACAATGAAATTACGTTTTTTATCAGATGTAGACATAATTATCACATCTATCATTTAAGTAAAATACCCCATTTTGATTTTTATTTGTATTAAGTCAAGAGAGTTATATAATTGTGGGTTCGATTCCCACCCAGGACAAACATTTGTGTGATTAACATAGGTGTTTGTTCTGTGTCTGGGTGTTATATTGTATTATATGTATGTATTTACAAAAAATAAGTATCTAAGTATTGTATCAGTTATCTGGTTCCCATAGTACAAGCTTTGCTTAGTTTAGGGCTAGATGGTGTTGTGTGAGATGTCCACACATATTATTATATTATTATTATATATTACTACTAGTAGCCCGCCCCGGCTTTGCACGGGTATTTTATATATGTCTTTTATAAATTGAGATATATATAAACTTAAAACTATCCTATCTCTCAAGGTGGATCGAACTGCACATGGTGTGCGAATTTTATTATAATCGGTTAAGTGGTTTAGGAGTCCATTGAGGACAAACATTGTGACACGAGATTTATATATATTAAGATTATATTATTATTATATATTACTACTAGCAGCCCGCCCCGGCTTTGCACGGGTATTTTATATATGTCTATTATAAATTGAGATATATATAAACTTAAAACTATCCTATCTCTCAAGGTGGATCGAACTGCACATGGTGTGCGAATTTTATTATAATCGGTTAAGTGGTTTAGGAGTCCATTGAGGACAAACATTGTGACACGAGATTTATATATATTAAGATTAATTATTACCGACATACAAATTTAGTAAATCAATAATTAAGTTCGTAACTACTATTTTTCTAAGACAAACAAAACAACGCGTTACTTTTTTTCGCGAAAAACTTACACGGTACACACGGTTACACTTATTTTCTAAATTTGTTTATGGACAAAGTATTTGACCACTGCCTCACCTGACGGAAAGTACGAAGATGAGTACGTGGATGATATATTCAATTTATACTAATCTTTATTGTATTATTGGATTTAAGACTTCCATAAATATGATAGCTCATAATCTGCTCTGAGATAATTACTTACTGTCTCGCTGATATGCTGTTACTTCAGTCAGTTAGACAGTATCGCTTCTCGGCCTTTTGGCTAAGATCAAAGTGTAGTAAAATGTAGTAGACCGTCACACTTTAATATGTAGGTAGTCTTAATTAATTCTGTGGGCAGAACCCTTGAGAATTATAAGCTTTTCTGCTGCTCTACATATACCTCGATAAAAACATAACCTACATAGCGATTGATTAAAAAAAAGTTATCTTAAGTAGAAACATTTATGATGATTATCCATCATGCTATCGATACCTAATCACAGTAGATACTGTAATACAGGCTCTACCCAGCAACAACAAGCCCAACTACATATTATCCAATTACACGTCTACATTCAATTAGTTTTATTTTTACGGTTTTACGTGAGTGTGTTCGACTAAATTCGATAATTTGTCTTTTTTATAATTATCTAGTGGTGCCCCGTGGTTTTACGCAGATAAATGGGCTTGTGTTTTAATACAGCGTTTAGGCTTTGCATTTCAAAACTCATTTAGATCCGTCCAGCCGGTGCAGCGTCAATAAATGAACAAACACAAAATTTCGCATTTATAGTTTTAGTGCAATTCCATCATTTTCTCATACCATATTTAAAACGGTAAAAAGAAAAATGCAGCAACGCAACGATGATGAATTTAATAACCACATGCAGTGCAGTATTACCGGTCCTAAAAGGAATCTTGATTGATATCCGTTTTCGGAGAAATCCGGTCCTTCTCCTTCGCACAAAACATTACGTACCTACTTCGAGTAATTTCAAATAAGAAATTGAAAACATGCACAGTGCACACGAAATCTCATTCGCAGAAAAGAATGGTTTTTTATTTTGCAAGCTTGCATGCTGCGTTGTTTGTGCAAATGCGTTGGAGATTAATAAGTATATTTATTTTAAGTATAAACACAACAAAGCAGCACAGTGGACATTGATCTTTACGGTCTCTCTCACACTAATGAAAAAATATACAAAGCGCGTGTTTTATTAAAAATAGCATATGACATTAATGCATATTGTAGGTAGGTATTATGATGTGTTGTGATGTGGGACGTATTATTCATTTGTATAGTAGATAAATACATACAATTCACATCACACAGGATGCTTCGAGTTCAGTTATAAAAATAACCGTTTATCAGTCATAGTGGATTTTATTAATAAATCATTAAAAAGGACAACACAACATAATTATAACCCGAGCACCTTGCGTCTAGATTCAACTGTATGGACAAAAGGAATACATTAAATTTTAAATGCACAATCACCGCGCAGTCCTCGTATTGCAGCATTATATTGCTATTATTTATATAAATACTGATTATTTATATAAACTATCAAACGTAGTATCTAGCACAAGTTCATGGAGCTACAATGTAGAGAACTGATTTATACCAAACAAGTGACAATCGGTATTAGCTCTATGAGTTATACTATTATTATTTTAGTTGGTTTTGCAAGGAGGTTGCAATACAGGACCTTGACCAAGATATTCAAAGCAGGAGCACGTATTAATGTGAATGGAAAACTTTCGTATAAAAGTTTTAAGTATCGTTTTGATTTCAATCGTATTCTAAAGGGAATAAGTATTTATTCAACAACAAATTAGAGTTAAGGATAAAATCTTGTCGTATATATTCTTAATCTTGCAATGACAACTGCAATTGAATAATACACGACCTAGTGAAACCAACAGGTATCTAATCAATGTTTAGACATAATGAGATAAACGCAGTTCAGATTCGGACGTCATGGAGATTGCAGACTCATATATACAGAATAGGTAAACAAGAAAAAAATTGTTTACTACTTGTTTATAAATTAATACTTAACCTTATCCATGTTTTTATAAATTCCCTAGCTGCACCCCATGGTTTCACCTTCGTGGTGTAATTTTTTAATTTTCCACTCAAGTTTTAAAATCTTTTCCTGACAATAAAAAACACAACCAAAAAGAGAGTCCGTCCGTTTACGTGAGATGCGATGACCAAGGGAAATAGAAATTCATTTTTATATGTAGGTATAGATACTAATATAGATTAAAATGTCACAATCACAACAATCTTTCACACAAAAAATGTGAAAATTCCGTAATTCAACCTTCTCAATTAACACGAGCGATGCAAACAAATTAAATTCATCTGGAATAAATTACGCGTAGTAACTTTAAAACTTTCCTATTAGAATAATAAGCATAATGTTTCACTAGAATTATACGTAGTATCCACCTAAACATAAACACAACCTAAGCCTACCTATTTTATAATGTATAATTATTAGGTATTTATTTTTTAATTGATTCTTGTTCTATGAGTTGACCAACCTCTAAATATTGCGGGGATAGGACCTACAAATCAAAGTCCAGTATAAGTACGTACTTGTAATAGTTGTGTAAAATAAATCAGATATACATTTCTTTGAATGACCGCCACACCAAAACGTATCAAGCAACGGTGCCGTCATGAAAATCGTGATTTTACAGTTATCAAATATGAACTTCACCTTGAAAATTAGTTACTAACGCTAAGTGAGTTTCAGTTTCATGTCATATCTTCGTTGTGATGTTTAATTTAGTCTTACCTGTAATTTAGATTTAAAATTGTTCTAATTACGAGTACCTCGGATAGTAAACTTATCTCGGATAGTAAATTTTGTTGTTCAGGTATTAAAACAGCAAGATAATATTTTAAAATGGTGTGTAATGTTGCGGCAGATCTAATTTAGAAATATTTACTTATTTCCTTATTTAAACGAATTGGTAACAATAAATATTATAATGATAGATTGGTGCCTAATTAATATTGTTCTTGTTTTGATGGATAATGTAGTTACTTCCTAACTACCTACCTATTTGGGAAATTTCACGCATATAATATAGGTATTTGATTAGTATTCCTGGCAGGAAAATTACGTTGTATTTAAGTAGAAACATTAGTAGGTGACAATTTTAACACTTTACCTATCTACTTGATGAAATATTGAGGACATCAATAACAACAGACTTTTAAAGGAAATATCTGTAATTATATTTTTTTTAATAAGTAGTAGTAAGTATTTATCCATATGTATAGCCTATAATTATAAATAATTCTAATTGTTATAAAATATAATAGGTTATTAATAATACCTAGTTTGGAATCTGTAGAATAACAACTACAACCTTATGATCCTTAGAATCTTGTTCTAAGGATGTAAAAACCATAAAATCTCCGACTTAACAAGTCCACTGGCTGTATTAATTTAATCTCTGTTTATTAGTAAGGTCAAGAATCTTCCCACGAGCTCCACGGCGGCGACGGTCTCAATAATGTCATAAGGATCCTTTTCATAGTAATAGGCTCACGTGAGGCTAAGGACGTCTGGTTCATTCACCGTTAGATTGGATGCCACATTTGACGACTATATACCTTGTATTTTAGTGTAAGGCGTTTTATTTGCAGACCCCAAGTTAACCGAGTGTGGATATAATTTATTTAGATAATATAAATTGACTTGAATTGCTCCTGTTGTACCTGTGTCCATCAATACCTATGTGTAATTTCATTTGTCGTAAATCATATCAATGGCGTGCTTTTACAACAGCTTGACTACTTTACACTGGTGGTCTATATGAATAACCTTTTCTATCTATCGTGTTATAGTCTCGAACGGGACTTTGGTATGGGGTTTTTGTATCAATATAGTACTATATTACTATATTACTAAGCCTTAACGTATCCTATAGCAATTATTGTGGTTGCTAGACGCCACTTAGCAGTTTGCTGTGCTAGTGAACTTGGTTGGCCTATTTAAAATGGCTAGTTAAAGCTATTTTCAGTCTGCATTTCATGGCCAAAACGTGGCGAGTATTAAATGCAGTATTTCATTCACGAATTGCAACTCTACGTAGATTCACATTTAGAAGGAGTATTTTAGTTTACTATCACTCTCTATTTATAGATTGCAATTTTATTTATCTGTAAATATATTCCAAATAGTGCTACAACTGAAATGAAATCTGTAAGTAACGTCTGCGTTAACGGGAAGGCAAAAAATACCTGCCGATATTTTATTTGTTATCTACTAAGCACTAACTTATTCAAAGCTATTCTGCACAGCATGGGTGTTTTATAAATATTAATTAATTTATTCCACAAAACTAAGATTTTCCGATTTTATTTGAGTTTATTCACGACAAGGCAGCTGCAGTCTGGTGGGAAATTCTGACACCTTGACCTGACATCATTATGGGTCACACGAGCTCACAAGGAATCCCTTTTCATTCCACGGTTGGGTGTAGAAGTCAGGACGACTTGCTTCTCATCCTACTATTGGGCCAGTTGAGCCAGTTTACAACTTTTTGCCCCAAAAGACATAACTTCTCTTCGGAAAATAGACAATTTTTTTTACCAGCCGCAGATATTTTAAATAGGATAGAAAATAGAAAATAATAGGATAATGTTTTTTGTTACAGATAAATCCAACATGCCCGCTAAAGTAGCGGATTCGATGGAAAAATGTAATGCAAATGAAACAGGGAATACCGCGACGGCCTGTGGAAGTACTATAAAACTTAAAAGAGAACTGGGCTTATTTTCTGCTGTCAATCTGATCTTGGGTGTTATGATTGGGTCTGGTATATTTGTGTCACCCGCAGCAGCTTTAGAACACTCTGGATCAGTAGCGCTATGCTTGATAATATGGACTGTGTCAGGGGTTATTTCGTTACTAGGTGGGTGTAGGTAAGATAGCTAAGTATTTTTAGTAATCGTTGCTTTCGGTACGATGACAGGTCAGATATAAGTAAAATGAGAAATTCATAACTTACAATGTAGTGTTTTTCAGGAGCGTTATCATTTGCCGAACTTGGTACTGTGGTTGGAAAATCTGGAGCTGAATACTCATATTTTGAAGAAGCATTTGGAAAAATACACAAGTTTTGGGGACCTCTGCCTTCATTTAGCTGTGCATGGATTTATGTAATGATATTGCGACCAGCAGAAGTTGCTATTGTTGTTATGACCTTCGCTGAGTACGCCATACAACCATTCACCCCTGATATACAGCCAGACTATAAAGAAAATGCAATTAAACTTGCCTCTTTATCAGCTTTATGTAAGTTTTCACTTTTAGTTTACCTAACTCAGGCAACCAAATCCCTTTCTTTCTTTCAAAAACCCATTTGTTACCGATGTATCGAACATTAGACATAATCCCTTACTAAACAAACACTGCCATCCATTAATCCATTAATCGCGTGTTTTTTTTTTAGTAGCAACTTTTAGATACTTTTTCCGTATTTTTTTATTATAAATTTCTTTTTTGGAATATAGATAGTTTATATAGTGGATTAGCACATAGGCTACTTATTATCCGCGGGGCGTGGCTAGTATTTATATAAATACTACATTTTACTTGCAAAAATCTAAGCCGTACCTATTTTAAAATGAGTTAGTTTTACAGGCTAAGGATATTAGATATCGCCTATTTTAAATTTTGGTACAGAGTGGAATGTCAGGAGGATAAATTATTGCATGTACAAATAGTGGCCCAACTCAAATTTATATGTCAGACACCGCAAACATGACAAAAATTCTGTGTACTTAATGTTTTACGATATACAAAAGTTAATTTTTTTTATTCATATTATTATGTATGTTTTATTAATTTATTTTTGATTGAATATTAAGATATTTTTCCATAATTCACGTTATACTTATAATCGATTATGAATAATCGTAAAATTCTCGAGTAGTCGCCTCTCGACTGTGATGCATCACTGTTTCCTGGACATCTGTCAATGTAGCGTTTTGATAGGAGTTTTGGCGGGAAAACGAAGAAGATCGCGTCGCCGCATTGTATTATTTTCCAAAACTTGTGATATTTTCAGTGTTAGTGCATAAAATTGGTGGCATTTTATTCGTTAAGTGCTGGACTACAGTCACGAGTGTGGGAAAGTGGTATAATGATGGTGAAACGTTTCTTTTCGTGTTGTTTCCAAAGCTCCATAGAAGCTTCTGGTAAAGTTGCCACCACATTACTAGGAGTATAACTTGACTAGACTAGACTATGACTTAACTTGATGACTTGGACTGTGACTTGACTTAACTTGATACATTATAAGATATTAATTAACTTGAGATATTATCAATTACTTGACACTGGCTAAATACACAAAAGTGTGGAGCCGAAACCAAACAAAAAACGTATTGATAGCAGCAGTGCTGCCAACTTAGTGCTTACGGCGCTAGATTTAACGCTGAGGATATTTCACAAATTACAAAGTACAGTAAGCTGCTAGCCTCCAAAAAAATATTTTCACGCGTAAAGCCTATGTATTCTTAGCACTATTTTTAATAATTGTGATCCGTGCTTGGAACTTTCAGTATACATGAAATACTCTGTGCTGTAATATTATTCTGTGGCTTGCAACCTCGCATGATTGCCAACCCAACCGGACGAACAAAAAAAAATGTGTTTTGCTTAGAGTATATACCAACGGCTTTGGAACTTCATATTAAATGTAGTGAGTGGTTATCCTAGTGGTTATATGCTCTTTGCTCTCAAATACAAAAATGAAACCGTTGTATGTCATAACAAAATAAACTTTGAATCGAAAATTAGTCAAAATTGATGAAATTAAAGACAAAGAATACTAATTACGTTACTACGTTGTGACTGTGAAGAATTGTGTTATCAATTATATGAATCTAGCAGAAGTTTGTGGATTTGCTTATTACAAACAAGCGCGTATTCTCGTTTAAAAGTAAGTAAAATGTATTACATGTTATATTATTTGTTGGTGATATACGTTACACACAGTTCGAAAACTTCTCTTGGTACAGCGTAGGTTGGTATTGTGCCTACAAAAAGGCTTCATACCAACCTACGCTGTACCAAGAGAAGTTTTCGAACTGTATGTAACGTATATCACCTAAAAATAATATAACATTACAACAAAATATTATAAATATATAATTATCATGTTTTACACATTGTTTATTCATTGTAGAATGTCTAACAAAATTAATACAAATACCCAAGACACTCTCAAACATGAAATAAAAGCCCTGAAAGCAAACTGCATAAACACTCTTCACATTATTGAAAACGCTCCTCCCGATGCACCCATCGCAGATCCGGAAGAGTTTAGTCATCAAGTCAACTGCTATATCAAAGGCCTTCAAGATGAAGTTCAGAATATGAACACGCAGATCTGTACAGATGACAACCTTCTTACAAGTCAGTTCCTAAATGAGATAAAAGAAAAAAGTGGCCAGTTGGACGAGTTAACGGCCTATACAAAAGGAGCTATACATGATGTTGATGCTGAAATCAGTAGGTGAGACTTCCTCACATACACTACAAATCGAGTTTTGGAAGAGATTTCCATTAACTCAAACTGTTCAAACATAATCATACTATTTTTATTTTTAGATTGAATAACCTCATCAGCACAGCTAAAGAATCCCTATCTAAGCCAAAGATAACGAAACAAGAGGTTCGTCCGGAACACATTGACAGAGCAAAGGATAGATTCCAGATGATGAAGAATGAACTCCAAGGCCTCATGCAATCACTGTTCCCACACTGTCATGAAGAAATGAAATGCCTGATGGGGGTGAGTGTAAAACCTGCTATCATAAAATGGTCTGCTAAATGGCAATAGTCACTAAAGTAATCCTCTACAGAAGTAAATTCAGCTTTTTCTTAGTACTGTCTTATGTTTTCATTAATCAGTTTAATGTGAAAGGTGAAACCAAACTCAATTAATTTTGATAGAAGATCTTAAGATGGATTTGGTGCTACTAACATAAAAATAACTAAATCATCCTTTTCATATGACTTAATTATATCTTCCTCATATACTGCCCTAGCCAGCAACATTTGCTGGATGTATAATTTATATTGTACTTCCATAGTAGCAATTCTTTCCTTTTTATTGTATGTCCCAGAGTAAATAAATGCTTTTCCTTAGAATCTTATGGCGGCAAAAATGGACAATGATCGAGATGGCTACATACAAATCACAGATGATGATTACCAGCTAATACAGATGCTGAAGGATCTGAACATTGTCACACCGAGCCCCTACAACAACACGCTAGTAAAGCTAGCTTATTATTAGTTGGAAAACGTTTTTATTAGTTTCACAATGTTCAACTACTTGTAAATTAAGAATAAATGGTCATTTATTTTTGTTTGTGTTTATTATTGTTGTATGAATATTATCTATATTATACTTTTCCTACCAGAGATAAAGGTAATTTTTTTTGTTGTTTAAGAACCCAAGTACATTATTCAGAAACAAATTAATTATTAACTACTAATTTACCTATTATAAAAAAAAGACTAATTTTATATTTCCATTTTCATAATTATGTATAATTTATCTAGTTATTCAGGTAATTTACACCCTGTATGGGTGAATGGCTGAATAAATAAATGTAACATGTTAAAGATAATAAAGATAAATTCTATTTTGTAATTAGTTGAATTATTGATTGTTTTAATTATTCTCTACCTAATCATTTAGTGTATGGACCCCATTCAGGTAAAGCCTCCCCCAAGGAGGCCTCCCCAATATTTTTTTCAAACTTCAATCTCTAAATATATATAACTCAAAGGTGACTGACTGATTGACTGACTCACATAGTGATCTATCAACGCATAGCCCAAACCACTGGACGGATCGGGCTGAAATTTGGCATGCAGGTAGATTTTATGACGTAGGCATCTGCTAAGGATTTTTTGAAATTCTACCCTTAAGAGGGTGAAATGGGTGGTTGAATTATTTTACCATAGGCCACGCCGCGGGCGAAGCTGCGGGCAGAAGCTCGTTATAATATATGTTTGTACAAATGAAATATTTATGTTCAAAATATAGACAAAAATTAACAATTCGTTTTTTTTTCAGTTATTATGACTTATATCAACATTACTAGTGTGAAGCTGTTTGTAAAGGTGCAGAATATATTTGGAATATGTAAAGTGTTTGCTTGTCTCATTGTTATTGGAGGAGGAGTTTATGAAATATGCAAAGGTGAGCTACTTCTCTAAATATATATAACTCAAAGGTGACTGACTGATTGACTGACTGACATAGTGATCTATTAACGCACAGCCCCAACCACTGGACGGATCGGACTGAAATTTTGCATGCAGGTAGATTTTATGACGTAGGCATCCGCTAAGAAACGATTTTTCGAAATTCTACCCTTAAGAGGGTGAAATGGGTGATTGAATTATTTTCCCATAGGCCACGCCGCAGGCGAAGCTGCGGGCAGAAGCTCGTTTATATAAACTTTATTTTCTTCTAAATAGGATTAAAATTGCATCTAGTTATACTGTGTTATTCAAAACCAAGTCTCTTCTAGATTATTGCTATCATCAATACCGAATACCATATCACCCCGTCGTCGTCGCCCGAGATACGTCTTGAGCGACCCGGACGATCCCATAGCAGCTGTAGTATCGATTGTGCTAGGATCACCAGACTAGTCTGGCTCTTCTGACTTAGGTGCCGCCTACGGCACCGGTATAGGATGCCAGCGTAACAACCAGACACCGACCTCGTTGGTCGTAGGTCGACGTACCCCGAAGGATAGCTAGAACGGACGCGAAAATCCGTACTCCTCGTTTCGTGAATAAACCTTAGTATTCAATACTCATCTATCCATTCTATGACCTGAATTGCTCAGAGTCTGAGCAAATAACTAAAATAAAATATTTGTTGTATTCCTTACTATTTCCACCTCACACATGCTAAGAGATCATCCTTCCGCAGGCAACACAGATCACCTGAACAAAGGGTTCGAAGGCAGCACCACAAGTCCGGGAAAAATCGCGCTGGCGCTGTACTCGGGGCTGTGGGCGTATGACGGATGGAACAGCGTTACTGTGGTTACTGAGGAAATCATCAACCCTGCTGTGTAAGTCTAAAAGTACCTACCCTTTACCACAGTGGCAGTATAAGCAAACGGGGGGCAAAAACATTAATAATATATTAACGTTTGCCCCAATTTGTATGAATAATATTCATATGTGGGTGCTGATGATATGTGTTAGTGTTACCGTTGCCACCGTGTGTGGACCTTCGTGGAGCAAACAGTAATAACCCGGTTTTATTATAAGGATTTATATGTATATGCATAATATGTATTACTAGAGGCGCCCCGCAACATGCTCGTTTATCGCCAGAAATTCAATATTCCGTGATAAATGTATGTTGAATGTTGAATTAGCAATCAATGTGCAAAATTGAATTTATATCAGTTCAGCCTTTTTAGCGTGATATCTATACAAAAAAGTAGGAATATGGTACTAGAGGTAAACGCGGGTAAAGCCGCGCGGGACGCAACTAGTATATTACAACTTGGAAATAAAGAGCATTGACCTCTCTTGATAATGCACCATGCAGTTATATTTTCTTATCTTATTATCATTTCATATCAATATTTACTATTGACTAGATTAGTTACATAATGCGGAATGAGTTCGCAAATACGGAAATAATATATAAATCTAAACAAATACATTTTGAGGTCTCTCAAAGTAGGGACTCTATTTTTTTTAAAACAATATATTTTTTCAGTATTTAAAAAGCCTCTGACATTTCTAGAAAAGAGCTAAAGATATTCAAGTGGCTGAAAACATCTTGAATCATATCTAAGAGCCAAGAGCATTCCATCAAGTCTCATTAAAAAAAATATATTTGTTCCATCTATTTGTTGTATTAGTAAATTTACATGCTGAATCTAAAATGTTGTTGTACAACCAATTGTTTTACAGAAACGTACCTCTCAGCATTTCAATCGCTGTGCCGCTCATCACGGCATTATACGTGTTCATGAATGTGGCCTACATGACGGTACTTAGCTACTCCGATATGGTGTCGGTCCCAGCGGTGGCCGTGGCCTTTGGGACCAGAGTGCTGGGCCCGGCCAGCTTCCTCATACCTCTGGGGGTCGCTATTGCCACCTTTGGGTGCGCTATGAGTGTGCAGTTTGGTGTTACTAGGTTAGTATTTTAGTACATCCATTTATGTAATCCATCCATCACTGTAAAGTTTCTTGTAGCTTCTTCTTTACAGTTGTAATCGAAGCTTCGGATCAAAGTTTTCTATTCTGCATTGTGCCGGATTGCTTGCACCAGGTGAGAAAGAGAACTGCTTTTTTTCAAACTCATATATTGTAATGGGCTTGCTATATATTATTTGACAATAAGCACTTTGTAATTTTATATGCTTAGTGAAATAACTTGATTTTAAGTACCTAATATAATTTTGACTTGTAAAAGTGCTAAAATTAGCCTATTTGCAATAAATCTTTTGACTTTGACTTTATGATTTTAATGATCATATTAGTAGTTATCTAAGGCTCATATCATTCCTTGGTAAGCAGTACTTGAATGGACAAGATTAATCTATTAACTGGGGTTACTACTGTGGCATACCTTGAGGAGCCCAAATGGCTTTATTTGGATCTCTCAAGCTATGACCCTAAACCTGATATTTCACTCAGATTCTCAACCAAGTATTGTGGCCATCACTTGGAGCTTTCAACTCTTAATTAGTGGCTTTTGTGCCAGTTTCAGATACTATAATTCCAAGCCAATTAGCCTACGATTATCCTACCATCATAAATAAGAAAGAGAAAGAAAGAAAAAAAAATATTTAAATTACATTTTTACAAATAGGCACATCACACAAAAAAAAGAGAGAAACTAAAAATATAATGTTGCGTGACGTCATGATATAGGTCCTATAATGTATATTGTATATCTTTCGTGTCCAACTGTTTTTTGTAAGTAATTAGATGGACTCGTGTTTTTTCTCCCATCACATCACATCAGCAGCCTTTTTGCCTCCAATGCTGAACATACGCCTCCCTTATAGGCGTTTTGGAGATCTATTAGATTGTAATGCAGACCATGGAGAATGCTGCTGCCCATACCCTAAAAATTCCCGGATAAAAATAAGCCGGCTCTTACGCTATTAGCGAGAGCAGATGGGGAGGTCCTATTCTCAGCCTCTGTGGTGTGGTGGTTCAACAGTTCGGCTCTTAACCCGGAGGCGGCGGGTTCGATTTCCGCGGCAGGACAAGTATTTGTGCACAGAAAAAAAGCTCAAATACTTATTCTGAGTCTGGGTCTTGTGGGACCATGGTCCTCGTAGTTCCTGGGTCCCTAGACACAGGGAATCCTAGTTAAGGTCCAGGATTTATGTATGTGATCGTTGGGCGTTATTATTATTATATTTTATTATTATTCTTATATACTGGGACCACAGGACAGACCTTACCAGAGATGGTTATACGTGGTCCCGTAAATGGGTCGACTCACCAGGTACAAGGCCTTATGTCCAGCAGCCTGATGATAATGAGTATCATTGACTTGACTCCACGTGGTACTTCCAGGGTTTGCTACACAGCGGCGCGCGGGGGCCACATGCTGGAGTTGTTCTCTTACGTCAACATGAAGCGACTCACGCCAGCACCCGCAGTCGCTTTCCAGGTAATCTCTATTTTTAATATAATATATGCCTATTATTCTTCACTATGTTTGTGTCACCGAACTCCTAAATGGCTGAGTTATTTTTCATAAAATTCAGTTGTGTGAGCTGTCAGCTGACTCATAAAAGTAAACTGGTTTCATTAAGTTACCAACGTCTCTTATCTGATCTACCAACTATTATGTAATCTGTGATATTGCTCTTTAATTTTATGGCAAGTGGAAAATGGGAACCTTGTTGAAGTAAAACTTCTTTACGCACGCTTGATTTGGGGAGTAAGCTGGTGAATGCAAGGTGAACGGAAATTGAAGTTCACGTAGATCTCCATTGTCGAAGTTAATTGATTTTATGCTAAAGGCTTCTGCGGCAATTTCACTACAATTTCGCCAATTGTCAACATAACAAAGTTATTTTTTATTATGTTGGTATGTCCGGTAAAATGACAATTTTACAATTGTGAAGATGGCGATAAAGTTATATCGGGCTGAAATTTGGCATGTAGGTAGATGTTATGACGTAGGCATCCGCTAAGAAAGGATTTTTCGAAGTTCCACCCCTAGGACGGTAAAATGGGTGGTTGCATTATTTTCCCATAGACCGCGCCGCGGGCGAAGCTGCGGGCAGAAGCTCGTTGGCAATAAGAACGAAGGTGGCGCCACGTTACGACTGAATTGGGAACCAAGCGAGGCTTCCAAGTGAGGCTGCCGGAACATACCTACCGTTAATTGTCTTCTGGCGACTATTAATTATTAGAGGGTGGTAGCTAGCCATACGAGCAGTCGATAATTACCAACATAATAATGAAGGGATGAGATCAAGAAGGGTTTAAATGATTTTTTTCACAGAATGACTTATGGGTATCTTTGGATTCAGCGTGAAATCATCTACAATAAATAATACATTCTCAAAATACCGATATGAGGCCTCAAACTCAAGATTGTCAGTCTAAAAATGGTTTATCTAACACTGGAACACAGTTCACTTAGCATAAAAACATTATTATATTTACAGTAATTGTACGAATTAGTATTATATTTTGTATTTTATAATATAATTAATACATTTTCAAGCAACTGAAACTTATACAAACCTTTTCTATTACCTAATAAGCAATCTACATTAAAATGAATCCCTTGAAGTTTAAAGTCAATTTTCTCGAAACTATCAATTTGACAGTTAAACCCTTCACCCCTTGAATTATAGTTTCATCACCCATTCATGTGTGTTTTTTCCGATTCAAATAGGTTTTTCACTACCGCACTTTTAATGGGTTATGAAAAGGAAACTGCGTGGTTACGACAATTTTACTATCAGCTGTTTACTGAGCTAATTACGCCACGTTGGTGCACTCCATCTCTGGAGGGTTATCTCACGTATTGCAAATGACTATGGTAATGATTGAAACGTGCTTAGCGCGTTAACCATAGAATGATAAATTAATTAAAGGCTAAAGAGTGATTCTCTAGTGTTTCCTAATAGCTAAAATCTGGAGGTTTTTGAAGAGGAAATTATAGGCGAGGTTGATAGGACAGGTTTTATAGGTGAGCGTGGTATATCGTCGACGATATCGGGAAAAATGTGGCCAAACGCAAACTTATCTATAAAGGTTTGCGTTAACCCACATTTTTCCTTATAAACATACAACGAGTGTGATTTAGACCACACAAATGAAGTAAAACTTATTTTGTGTAACCACAAAAAAATTAAACAAGCATTAGACAAATGTTAAACTACCTTTTTGTATTGTTAAACACTGGATGTCTGTCTAAGCCTTGTTTATGTATTTGTGGTAACACGGCTTTAGTTTAGACCGGTATAACTTTGTTTTTGCTTTGTTTAATGTTAATGTCGCCATATTGACAATAATTGTAAATGGGCATACCAAAATAATAATACAAATTTTATCGTATTAACCAGCTTAAACCCCAAGTCAAGCGTGCGTAAAAAATTTTTACTTCAAAAAGGGTCGAGACAGATAGTCTGGATTTGAACCGCACGTCAGCTGGGAAATTACAGTTCTAATACATTCGGAACAACTACACCCGTGCAGCTAGTCAACTGTAGTCAGTGTGCAGTCGCTAGAACTATAAGCCAACTGCAAGACGACTGCGCAGTCGATTGGCAGTTACATGCATTTGTCAACTGCACAAAAACTGCATTGTAACTGCGACTTTACAGCTAGCGTGTAGTTCAAATGCAGTACGTCTGCGCCAAAACAAAGAAGTATCTAATCTAAAGTACAACAAATACATCATTACTTGTGCTTGTATGTATCAGTTGCATACTGATATGTAGATTTGTCTAATAAGTGCAATCAGTTCTAAACTCCAAAGCTATTGACTTCTGACCTATCGTATCTGAAGATAATTAGACTACTTACTAGATAGGTACCTACTTATTAATATTACGACACGTGAAGATACATATGCAACACGTGACTTTACATTGTACAATGTATCTTGCCGCGGCATTGCTTAGATTTTAAATGACATAACCTCTGTCGTGTGTGGTTGAGCAGGTTGGCTCATAACCCGGAGGCGGTGGGTTCGATTCCCGCAACATGACTTAAGTATTTGTACACAGAAAAGTAAGTAGAAGTACTTGTTCTGTGTCTGGGTGTTGGAGACAATGGTCTTCGTAGTTCCTGGTTCTCTAGATACAGGAAATCCTAGTTAGGGTCCAGGATCGATGTATGTGATCGTTGGGCGTTATTATTATTAATGTCGCGGGAATCGAACCCGCCACCTCCGGGCTATGAGCCAACCTGCTCAATCACCACACCACACTGTCAAAATAAACTAATAATAGTAATGATAGGTATGTATAATCAATATTAAAATGTATATGTACCAATCGAACTATTTTTAATAATTTGCCGAATGAAATTAAATGTCTGGAAGAAAATATTTTTAAAAAACATTTGAGTGACTGGCTTTTAAGCAAATGTTTCTATAGTGTCAAAGAATATTTAACAGGTAATAACAAATGTTAATTTAGTAACAAAAATATTATTTTTAATATTTGCACGCTTGCATGCAGGCTGAATGCACGTAACCACGACTTATACTATGTGACCTTGTATCCAAATTGTATATTGTGTATTCTTGCAAATAAACAAATGATTGATTGATTGAAGTTTATTTGTTTCCAGGCATTCCTCACCGCTATCTTCATATCTGTGGGCAACATTCGCACGCTCATAGAATTCGCAAGCTGGTTCCTCTGGTTTTTCTACGGTCTTGCCATGGTCGCATTATTGGTCCTTCGCAAGACGCAGCCCAACACACACAGGCCGTATAGAGTGCCCACCCCCGTGCCATGCTTTGTGTTGCTAGTCGCAATATTCCTGTCAGTGTTGCCAATAGTCCACGATCCGTCACTCAAGTACTTAATGGCTATTGGATTCCTAGTGATGGGCGTCGTGGTGTACACCGTGTTCGTTTATTATAAGAAAACGCCAACTGCTCTGTTAAGTGAGTATAGAGTATACTTTTAATTAAAAATGAGGTTGATCCGACTTTAATCGCCTTGATTTCATTTTTTTTTTTTTTATGTTAAGTAATGACGTGACGAGCTAGCCGTTCGCCTGATGTTAAACGACGCGGCTGCCCATATCAGCTGCAGTGTCACTCGGAACTCTAAAGTATAGAGGTTCGCGTGACACTGCACTGCGCACGTCATCCAGAGACATCAGCACAATCTAGTAATAAGATTACTAAACTGTGAGATCAGATCATAAAGTCTCATTTGCCCAGTAATAGTGAAATTACTGTGTTCCGGTTTGAAGGGCACTGTAGCTAGTGAGCTACAGTGCCCTTCAAACCGGAACACAGCAGTGCTTGCGCACTACTGCTTGGCGGCAGAATAACTGGCAAAGCGGTGGTACCTACCTAGACGAACTTTGCAGAAAAGTCCTACCACCTAGTAAATTATATATTGAGAAATACTTGGATGGTTTTATCATTTATATATTAATCGACTGGCCCGATAGCTCGGTTGGTAGTAACCCTGCCTTCTGAACTGGGGGTTGTGGGTTCCATTCCCAGACAAACATTTGTGTGATTAACATCGATGTTTGTTCCGTGTCTGGGTGTTATATTGTATTCTATTTATGTATTTACAAACAAAAAGTATATAAGTATTGTATCAGTTATCTGGTTCCCATAGTACAAGCTTTGCTTAGTTTGGGGCTAGATGGCGCTATCTGAAATGTCCACAGTTTATTTATTTATTCTAGTCATTTTTTATTTAACCATGTTATTTATTTTCAAACTAAATACTACAATGATATAATAACTATTACTAAACACTACCTACTACAAAAAAAAAACATTTGGACTATATACTGACCGCGATGACTTATAGACACTACCAGTAGAAATTCTAATAAAATTCTAATCATTTTGATTTAAAATTAAATCTACTGAATTGATTTTGATACAATCTAAGAGATCATCCTTTAAGAAATCCGTATTGGTTCATAAATGACGGAGATCTGAGCGTTAAATCTCAGAAGTTCCATGAAATGGGGTAACTAACATTTAAAAAAACAGCCGATATGGGAACCTCCTTTTTTTAAGTTATTTGGAAAATAACACTATTACTTAGACTTGTACCATTGTAATTAACAAAGATTTGTCTGGACACTTGACTCAAACCAAAATGGATCCTACCATGTAAATAAATACAGATAATTTTATGGTGGTGCTACCTATTCCATTCACAGAAGTAAGCGTGATTGGGATATTAGTGATTAGAATCTCACCACCTTGTTGTTTCCCATACACCGTCTGAGCGATCCGGACAATCTTAATAGCACATCTTGCATGGCAACCCTTATGGACCTTAGTTTGGCCTGTTTATTATACCCCTACCTGTAGACCCTAACAGCCTTATTAATAAACGGGTATTATTCTCGGATTAGTTACTTCAGCTTTTGTCCTTTTTTTGCTTCTGGAATATTTAGCTGGATCGAAAGAGACAAAAGATGGTGTAACTAGTGTAAAGCTAGTTCGTGTTTATTAATAAGGCTGTAAAAGCGTTCAATGTTTAAACCCACGTAGGACTTATCCTTCAAATTGAATTGTGTTACGTTGGTACTTATACCAACTCAACACAAATAAAACACCTTCCCGGGGAGTATTCATATTCATAGACTTGCAACCTGAACCTCTTAATCAATGGCGAAATCGAGCTTTTTTGCCCTTGAGTGCTGGTAATTTACTGACTACGGCTGTATGTTGAATGGGCAATTGACAAATTTCGATTTTGTAATAAGTACTTTTTTCTCTTTCACAGAAAAGCTTACATTCCTGACGCAAGTGCTGTTCGAGAGCGTGCCACCAAGCAACCATCAAGACTGATATTCTATATTATAATAATATTGTCTGTAAATATAGTGGAAAATAATAATAATAAAATATTTTTCTATGAATGTGCGACCTATACACCTGTTTTAGTTTTTTATTTAACTTTCGTTTCATCCGTTTTCATATATCTAAAATACATATAAAATTTAAAAAACCTGACTGACTGCCTTATATATCAACGCACAGACCAAACCGCTGATCCTAGAGATTTGAAATTTAGAAAGTGAGTTCTTTGTTAAGTGTATAAGTATCCATTAAGAAAGGGTTTTTGAAATTCCACCCCTAAGAGAAATGGGTGGTTGAATCATATATAAAAAAATCTTCGCTTCCTGTAGGCCACGCGGGCAGAAGCTAGTCTACATATAACAATATAAATTCAAAATATACGATCTTTTTCTGTCACTAAGTTACTAAGCTGAACCAAAATGATAATTTGTATGGAGATAGCTAAAACTTGTGAAATTTTCAAGTTGATTTTCACATTCAAGACTATGCAATAGCATAGATTGTTTACCAAGGGAGCAAACAACTATTTTAAAGACGTTTCTTTCCCGAGCGTAGCAAACAAGTGTTGCTCCCGAGGTGAACAACCTTTTATCACCCTCTATGAGAAAATAAGTAAGTGTAACTTATTTACATCACATTTTTGTTCTCTGAGTTAATATAAATAAATATTGGTGTCGATTCTCTGTCGCATAGTCTAAAGCTAAACGACATTAACATATACATATTTCCGTCTCTTTCATTTCCCCTTTATCAGAAGAGTACCGCCATACTTTGAGTTTAGTTTTAGAGAATGGAAGGAATCGACACCACTTTCATTCTTACTATTTATAATTTAAAAAAAAATCTGTCTAGTAAAATAAGGTTGTTGGGTATGGGTATACACTTTAGATAATATGGTTTTGGGAACACTGAACTTGTTTTATACAAATACAATACTCACTAAAAAAAAGCGGTAATAAAAACTATTTTTACACTTTATTTAAAAAAGTGTGTTAGGGAAACCCAACTTTTAGACATGAATTAATCGCTATCCTTAATTGCTACAGGCATTTGACTTCAGGGACAGTTGGGCGAGTTACATTTTATTTGGCAGAAACATGTTGGTGTTGTTAGGTAAATCGAACGTTGTACCTACTTGTTATTCATAGATTTGAGGTGCATGACGCCCGAAACAACATGCTCCAGGCTATGTACGAGTAAATGGGCGACTTCTGTGGCCCCGCAAACCCTTAACAACCCTTGTCGCTGAATATAATGTTTACTTCAACGTGCGAAAGAAACAATTAAATCGTTTTTTTTTTCGAGTCTTCAGGATATCCACGTACCTTGAAGATTTCAAACTTATCCCTATTTAGATTTTGGAGTCTCCGTAGCGACAGACTTCACAGAGCCCGAGTTGGAATCACAAGGCTCAAAAGAGGAGGCCAGCGCTGCTACTCATCGAATGGAGAGTCCATCCCCTTTTCTACATCGTTTTTTGCCCATTCTTGGCATCTAAAAACTATTTACACAAAAAATAAATAATAAAATTGACGATTATATGATATCACACTAATATTATAAAGGCGAAAGTTTGTATGTGTGTTTGTGTGTATGTTTGTTACTCCTTCACGCTCAAACGGCTGAATGGATTTGGATGAAATTCGGTACCAAGATAGCTTATACACTGGATTAACATATAGGCTAAATTCTATACCGGAAAAGTGAAATTTTCCAGTGGGATGAGCAAATAATTAAAATACTTTTATCCGCGGGTGAAACAGCGGGGCGCAACTAGTTTATAAAAAGCGCGCTATTTCCATTTTTCGAGTTCCCGCTTTTTTTCGTGAATGACTAATTGAGAATTTTTTTTCGTTTGGCTCCACACCCCACTTTTGTGTATTTAGCCAGTGTCAAGTAATTGATAATTTCTCGAGTTAATTAATATAATTATATGTATACATGTCAAGTCAAGTCACAGTCCAAGTCATCAAGTCAAGTCATAGTCTAGTCTAGTCAAGTCATACTCCTAGTAAAGTGGTTGCCACTTTACCAGAAGCTTCTACGGAGTTTTGGAAACAACACGAAAAGAAACGTTTCACCATCATTATACCACTTTCCCACACTCGTGCCTGTAGTCCAGCACTTAACGAATAAAATGCCACCAATTTTATGCACTAACACTGAAAATAACACAAATTTTGAAAAATCATATAAGCGGTGACTCGATCTTTTTCGTTTTCCCGCCAAAACTCGAGAATAATTAGATAATAGATAGTATGTAAGCATGCGCTCTGAGAGTACATAGTACCTATAATAGGACCTAGTATATATATAGTATACTAACGATAATAGTAATAATATTCGGTCTGCGAATCTGTGGGCCATAGAGCAAAGATTAGTAATATGTATAGCTTGGCAAAAAAGTCTTGAAACGGAACTAATTTTTTTTTCTCTGGCAATAGTTCGTGTATTCTATCTTGTCTATGGTCTATTTGTTGAAGATTGTAAACAAAGTAGCCTTGCGCATTTTAGTTCGCGACAGGGAACGCTCCTTTTAGGTCGCAGGTCGTTGGTGAACTAGGTCGTTCTTCTAGTTCACTAGTTCGCGGCAGGACCGAGCGCGGGGAAGACGATTGCTCTCGGCGATCTCTTGAATGGTCCCGCAAGAGCGACCTACTTAGTTCGCAGCAGCCAAAGAGCTGTAGTTATATCTACTCCTATGCTCTCTTTTGTTTATAAATTGTTAAAGCTTCTGTTGTAATAACTACTAACTAGGTACATTTGCATATTTATTTATTAATTTAATGCCATTGCGTGGTATTTCAGATAAATCGTTTTTTTATTAGTACCTATAAGGTCCTCAGTCTACTGAGATAATGATAGAAAAATATTAAACTAGGAAAGTACCTACTAAAAATATGATATATGTACTTAGTTTCGATGAACATAAGTAAGTATTTATTAAAACTATGTAATGTTTATTAAGGTCAGAAAAGAAAAAAAGTCTTTAAAGTTAACCATCACTTATGTAATCGAAAATTAATATATTCTAAGTAAGAATGATATGTATGATCATCGCTCTCTCTCCCGCTCGCGACACGCGCCTCGGAGCGCGGCGCGCTGGGGAGCGCGGCTCTCTCGCCGCTCGCCGCACGTCGGTCGGTCAAAGAACGAAGGAACAAATCAGACGCAACCGATACCTAGTTCACGTAGTTCGCACAAAGGAGCGCTCTTTTGAACTAGGTCGTTCGCGACCTACACAAGGCTAAAACAAAGTGATTTTAGTTACGTAAATTCTAATTTTCGCAGCGATACAAGTGTCTGAAATACGTCAAACGTAATTAATTATGAACAAAACTATCCGCAGTACCACACGAGCAGTGATTTATAAAGTTTACCAGCGATTTTGTCTCTGAATTGGAGGCTCAAACTATATTGTCGAAACTCGACGACGTTTACCGAAGAACCACCGATATGACAGGTTTGTTATAATGTATTCTGCTTTTTTTGATCGAATAATTTGTCTGTTGATTATTGTAAAGTGTTATAACAGTCTTACTTACGATGTTTTCGTAATATTTGCCTCAGTAAACAATATAGGTTATGTTGACAAAGTGCGCATAGTGTACATAAACTAAATTGATACTTCACGTCATGTACGACTAAATCGGTAAAAATATTTAAAATCAATCTTGGATGGATTATTCGTTATTTGGTCTTTGAGTATTTACGTATATTATGATCATAATCTACGTAAATACTTGTGTATTGTTTGTTTTGGTTTTTAAAATATCTTTATTCAATCAATATTTATCGTAATAATGTAATAACTATAAAACACAGTAAAATAGCTTATATTTAGTATTTAGTAATGTGACTTACAAACTAAAAAGGCCTTTATGAAGTCTATTAACGAATAAACTATTTAATTTAATATAACGCGTGTATTGAATTACAACAGTTTGTTCGAATACTACGTGCATATAGGATATGCACGTATCTTTATTTCATATGGTTTTTTTATTGACGAAATTTTGGATGCCCGTGGGCATCCATACCACTGTGACTCGAATCCAATAGAGCCGATTTCGGGAATTGCACAGCACTTGATAGCTTCACAAAATGTTGGGTTGATTGACATGAAGGTACATAATTAATGATAGAATTATGTATAAGTATACATTTATTTATTGTGATGTTTTACGTAGTAATGATGCGTATTGTTCCTCTGTTTTAGGAAGCAGCGGAAGAAGCATTTCAAGATGTTTTTGGTAATGATTGGAAAAGTTCATGCAACCATGTTATTTAAATTGAAAATTAGTATTACGAGAGACGCATTACGTTGTATGATAACAGTGATCGCCTTGTAATAAATATCCAAAACTATAGTAGCAGTGATGAAGCAGAAACATCTAAATCTAAAAATAATATTGCGGCCCGCTCAAATTAAGAAATGGAAGGAGACTCTTCAGGAATTTATTATTTGGATGAATATTTATTTACCGAATAAAAATATTTAAAACCATCTGTTTTTATTCACTACAATCATGTGCTAGTTATGATACACTGGATATTTAGTTTGTCTTGATTTATGTGATTTCCTATCACACTAATATTATAAAGGCGAAAGTTTGTATGTGTGTTTGTGTGTATGTGTGTATGTTTGTTATTCCTTCACGCTCAAATGGCTGAATGGATTTGGATGAAATTCGTACCAAGATAGCTTATACACTGGATTAACATATAGGCTACATTTTATCCCGGAAAAGTGAAATTTCCCCGTGGGATGAGCAAATAATTAAAATACTTTTTATCCACAGGTGAAACCGCGGGGCGCAACTAGTTTATTCATATAAACCAGTGTTGTTTGTTGTTCATACTCACGACAACAACTTTATACACAACATTGATAATTGTACAGTATAGTCAATAAACATTACTGTTATATTTACGAGTAGAGCTTTTGGGTTTATTCTTGTTAACGGCTAAAAGGTATTTAGTTGAACAAATTAAAAAATCTTATTCTTACTCACTATTATTTTATAAGTATCAAAATTACGCTGTCGTAGTATCGGGGTTGCTAGCGTTTAGGCTCTTTAGCGATAGTGGCGCCCCTATTAATTTCTACTCTATTTTGCCAAGCTATAGCTAGTGTATAGTGTATACATAATATCCTCTACTTGGTCTGTGTAGTGTAGCGCCATAGAGTACGTTGAATAATACACTGTGGGCTATCGGCGATTTTTATTTTCGAATTGTTTGGCAAATGAAAGCTATTTTTGTTGTGTTTTAGTGAGAGTTCTGTTGATAATCTGGTGAAATATAATCATGGCATATCACTACGTAGTTACGGCTCAGAAACCAACGGCCGTAACGGCATGCGTTACAGGTAAATCAACATATCACTTTGTTGAGGTTATACAGAAACGAACAGTTTTACAGGATTTGATGAAATATTTGCATCTGTTGATAGTTAGGTCTAGTTGTGATCTAAATCTCAAAAAAGTACTGCATTGTTTTTCAGTTTTCTTTATAAAAATGCTTGCTACATAGCAAAATGATGTCCATAATTCAGCATATAGGTTTTGGCTTCCACACTAGTCAATCTTATCTACGACGGAGCTCAATTTCACATCCAGGCTCTCCGCAGTGCCACTCTCATTTTCTCGCTTTCCAAACGTATTCGATATTAAGCTGGCAATGACTTCTGCTTACCTAAGAAACATATTACTATGTAGGGAACTTCACATCTCCGACGGACCTGAATCTCCTGGTGGCAAAGGTGAACCGCCTTGAGATGTATCTCGTCACCCCTGAGGGTCTACGGCCAATGAAGGAAGTGGGATTGTATGGACGAGTTGCTAAGATGAAGCTTTTCAGACCTCCTGTAAGTAATTAAGCTTGATTTATTAGATCTTTTAAATCTTAGAAATATAGTATAGTAAAAACCTTCTACACATCTGAAGCTAAAATTTTATTTGCTTATTTTTAATCACCAGCCTTTTTTTTACTTGGCTAGCATGCTACACCTTCGATCGCATCGTCATTTCCCATCAGGTGAGAGAGCGGTCAAATGCTAGACAAGTTTGAAAAAAAAAAAATTTAAAAAGCCTATTGATTAGAACTGAGCTTGAAATTTCAAATTTATATATTTCTAATCAATTTATAAATAACTTGATTTATGAAATACTTCCAGTATGAGAAAAAGGATCTAGTTTTCATATTAACTGCTCGCTACAATGCCATGATCCTAGAATGGCGCACCAACCCAAGTGGTGACCTGGAAGTGGTCACTAGAGCACATGGTAATGTTTCTGACCGCATTGGCAAACCATCTGAGAATGGCATTCTGGCAGTCATTGACCCTCAAGCCAGGGTGATAGGACTCAGGCTTTATGATGGACTGTTCAAGATTATTCCTCTTGATAAAGATTCAACAGAATTGAAAGCTGCAAGTTTAAGGTATGAGTAATTTTTTCTTTGGTCTACACATTGAGTCAAGGAAGTTCAAATCTCATTCATGAAAATTTCCTTAATATTGAAACATTTAAATGAAATGGTTAAAGAGTTATTTGTTTACATAACAGGAATGATAATAATTGTAAGGATGCCACTATCAACATTTTTAATATTTCTCATGGCATAATATTATATGTCATGGCTTACATATAATCTAATGATATTTGTAAAATCTAAGCTATTATATCATATCTATCCATCTTAAATATAAAATCTAATCTAACATTTTGTACTTTATTTACAGACTCGAAGAACTAAATGTGTATGATGTAGAATTCTTGCATGGGTGTGCCAACCCTACTTTAATATTAATTCATCAGGATCTCAATGGTAGACATATCAAAGTAAGTTGCCTTTTTTATGTATGAATAGGCCAACATTTGCCTATTTCGAATAAATGAGCTGGTTAATAAATGGAACCCTGGAAGCTTGTAAATAATATTAATTTATTATTTCATTTCACAGACACATGAAATAAATTTGCGTGATAAAGAGTTCATGAAAATACCGTGGAAACAGGACAATGTGGAGACAGAAGCATCTATATTAATTCCAGTGCCCAGTCCACTTGGTAAGTCAAATTGTTAAACTATATCGGTTGCTTTTTAAGAATAAATGCTTAAAGTTAAACACACAAGTGACAGTGGAAATCTTAACCTTTAATTGTTTATCTGCTAAAATAAATGGAATCTCTTGTGGTCCTCAGAGACTATCACCGCCTGAAGTTATTACCACCGAAGATCTTGCAAAATTATATTCTGAGAGTGAGTAAAACTCAGTGGTAGCTCATTTTATTTTAATTCCACAATGATTTGAGACCCGCATGCCGCCACACTAATGACTTTTAAGTTATGTGCGGAATTTGCATTCACTCAGACAAAGATAAAGAAAAAATTCTTGAGTAATCTTGCATGTTAAAATATCACAAATTCTCAAGGGCATTACTGTGTCATCCAGCAACTTGTCTCACTTGGATGACTTTCAAAGAGGATTGTTCTAGAATAAGAACGAAGAATAGTGAGGGTAGGCAACACTCCAGTAATAGTATTATTAATTACTATTGTAGATACTAAGATTAAATTCAGATGAAGGCAGTCAGCTTGATTGCCACGAATCAAGCACATCACAAATCATTAACAGCAAGCATAAATCAGCTTTACGATTCTGTACATCTTATTACTAATACAACAGGGTGTATTTTGGCTTGCAGGTGGATCTATAGTGATTGGCCAAGAATCTATTGTGTATCATGATGGGCAAAGCTATGTGGCGGTCGCACCTCCACAAATCAAGGTATGTGACTTGGTTTACTATTTATCATTCTTTACTTTTCATTCTAGTTTTGACTTCTTATTTTTTCAACACTACTCTGTCCATCTAAATGTTGCCTTGAAGAAACCACTTTATTGAAGAGATACAACCATTATTGTATCTTGTCTTCGTTGTACTAAAAAATATTACTTTTCTGTGTATTTTGGCAAGAAATAGCGTATTCTTCATTAATGATGTATCACAGTACCTACTATTTATGAAGCCACAAATTGAGGGTTGAACTTCAACTGGCCTCACCAAACTCATTATTATAACGCGCGCCATTTTCATTTCCAATGAAAAGCTATTCTGACGAAAGCTACAGAATATAGTTACTCCCACCACTATGTTGAAAGTGTAAAGGTATTGAGACAGAAATAATAGGTCTTTACCTATGAAATTGCCGTATTGCAGTACCGACTTTTTCAAACAAAAAAAAGTTTTGATTGGCTATGAATTCTAAATTCAAATTAATTTTGTTTTAAAAATATGACATTCTATTTACAATATAAGTCTTTTGTTTATTGATTAGCGTTGTATTTTCATTACATTTCAACATTTTTCCTCATAATGGATACTTTGAAATTTCGTGTAATTATGGAATATGAGTTCCGTCGTGGCACCAACGCGGCACAAACGACACGTAACATCAACGACGTTTACGGAGAGAACTGTACAAACGAACGTACAACCCGTTATTGGTTTGCTCGGTTCCATTCTGGGAATTTTGACTTGAAAAATGAACCTCGTGGTCGTTCGGAAACTTTGGTCAACAATGATGAATTAAAGGCGATTGTGGAAGCTGATGAATCTCAATCTACAGCTGAGCTGGCAGCAGCTTTTGATGTTAGCATCAAAACAATATTGGTCCATTTGCGACAGATTGGCAAGATAAAAAAGCTTGATAGATGGGTGCCCCACGAACTTAACGATCGCCAGCGCAACATACGCGTCGAGACTTGCCTTGCGCTGCTTAACAGGCACAGAAATGAAGGAATTTTGAACCGAATTGTTACGTGCGACGAAAAATGGATTCTTTTTGACAATCGAAAGCGCTCAGCAAGTTGGTTAGATCCTGGTTCGGTACCAAAGCAATGTGCAAAACGAAAAATGACCCCTAGAAAGGTGATGGTCACAGTTTGGTGGTCTAGTGCTGGTGTGATTCATCATAGCTTTTTACAAAACGGCGAGATCATTACTGCAGATGTGTACATTGAAGAACTGACCACAATGATGGAGAAACTCGCACGTCTGCAACCAGCTTTGGTCAATCGGTCGTCTCCACTGCTACTTCACGACAACGCGCGACCCCATACTGCACAACAGACCGTCTCTAAGCTGCATGAGTTGGGTTTGGAAGCTCTCCCTCATCCGCCATACTCACCAGATTTTGCGCCTACCGACTATTACTTTTTCCAAAATTTGGACAACTTTTTAGCGGGAAAATAAATTCAATTCCCGAGAGGCAGTACAAAACGCCTTTGAAGAGTTTGTTGTCTCCCGTCCTGCTGATTTTTTCAAGAATGGCATCCATAAACTGCCACAGCGTTGGCAAAGATGCATTGATTGCAGGGGTGATTACTTTGAATAAAAGAAATAAATAAGTTCGAAAAAAAAATACTTTAACTTTTTTCAAACAAAACGGCAATTTCATAGGTAAAGACCTAATATATAATAGGTCTTTACCTATGAAATTGCCGTATTGCAGTACAGACTTTTTCAAACAAAAAAAAGTTTTGATTGGCTATGAATTCTAAATTCAAATTAATTTTGTTTTAAAAATATGACATTCTATTTACAATATAAGTCTCTTGTTTATTGATTAGCGTTGTATTTTCATTACATTTCAACATTTTTCCTCATAATGGATACTTTGAAATTTCGTGTAATTATGGAATATGAGTTCCGTCGTGGCACCAACGCGGCACAAACGACACGTAACATCAACGACGTTTACGGAGAGAACTGTACAAACGAACGTACAACCCGTTATTGGTTTGCTCGGTTCCGTTCTGGGAATTTTGACTTGAAAAATGAACCTCGTGGTCGTCCGGAAACATTGGTCAACAATGATGAATTAAAGGCGATTGTGGAAGCTGATGAATCTCAATCTACAGCTGAGCTGGCAGCAGCTTTTGATGTTAGCATCAAAACAATATTGGTCCATTTGCGACAGATTGGCAAGATAAAAAAGCTTGATAGATGGGTGCCCCACGAACTTAACGATCGCCAGCGCAACGTACGCGTCGAGACTTGCTTTGCGCTGCTTAACAGGCACAGAAATGAAGGAATTTTGAACCGAATTGTTACGTGCGACGAAAAATGGATTCTTTTTGACAATCGAAAGCGCTCAGCAAGTTGGTTAGATCCTGGTTCGGTACCAAAGCAATGTGCAAAACGAAAAATGACCCCTAGAAAGGTGATGGTCACAGTTTGGTGGTCTAGTGCTGGTGTGATTCATCATAGCTTTTTACAAAACGGCGAGAGCATTACTGCAGATGTGTACATTGAAGAACTGACCACAATGATGGCGAAACTCGCACGTCTGCAACCAGCTTTGGTCAATCGGTCGTCTCCACTGCTACTTCACGACAACGCGCGACCCCATACTGCACAACAGACCGTCTCTAAGCTGCATGAGTTGGGTTTGGAAGCTCTCCCTCATCCGCCATACTCACCAGATCTTGCGCCTACCGACTATTACTTTTTCCAAAATTTGGACAACTTTTTAGCGGGAAAAAAATTCAATTCCCGAGAGGCAGTACAAAACGCCTTTGAAGAGTTTGTTGTCTCCCGTCCTGCTGATTTTTTCAAGAAGGGCATCCATAAACTGCCACAGCGTTGGCAAAGATGCATTGATTGCAGGGATGGTTACTTTGAATAAAAGAAATAAATAAGTTCGAAAAAAAAATACTTTAACTTTTTTCAAACAAAACGGCAATTTCATAGGTAAAGACCTAATATGTCTGCTGTTTTCAGAACCTCATTTGGCACATGTGCTAAGTACCAAAGAATTATTATTAAAAACATTTCAGCTGACACCAATATGCTGCTATTGCCGAGTGGACGTCAAAGGTCTGCGCTACCTACTGGGTGATATCGCAGGTCGGCTGTTTATGCTTCTTCTGGAGTTGCAGGAGAAGATGGACGGTACACAGGCTGTTAAGGACTTGAAGGTGGAACTACTTGGTATGTTACAGTTAATTTAAAATATTACACCTTTAAAATTCCGATTATTCTTCATTCTTTAATGTATATTGTAGTTTTTATTTTGTCAACCATCTGACACTCGTCCAATTACGCGCCAGTCAGTGCTGCCAAGCATAAAAAACAATTCACCTAACCTTTGAAAAATAGGAACAAATTAATAAATTCACGACACTAATATTATTTCTATTTACAGGTGACATCCCCATTCCAGAATGTATGACATACTTGGACAATGGGGTAGTTTTCATCGGTTCTCGGGTCGGAGATTCGGCGCTCGTTCGGCTTTCGGCCACGCGGGACGAAGCGAGCCAGTATGTGCAGCCGATGGAAAGCTTCACCAGTCTCGCGCCCATAGTCGACATGTGCGTGGTGGACCTAGAGAAGCAGGGACAGAATCAGCTGATCACTTGCTCAGGTTTGATTTAATTACCAGCTTAGGTAAAACTTAATAAAAAGAAAAGAACTAATAATTGTTCCTTTTTGGGATTAAATTACTAAAATGTTAGGGATAAACGGGCAAACCAATTTAGTTATTATCAGCATATTTTTTACATAAATTGCTCATTATCATATCGTTGTTCACTATAATATTTGGTTTTGTGATTTGATTTCTTGTGATTGTGTATGTCGCCCGTCTCTCTATGACGTACCAACGTAACGCATTTGGGTACGTTCTAGAGAGATAAGTACTAATCTTAAATTTAAGAAATTCAGTTTTGCTGTGATAGATTCGTAGTATAAATATTTTTAATTCATCAACCATCCCATCTCACAACAGCAACAAAAACTTTCAGGCGCATTTAAAATGGGCTCCCTTCGTATAATCCGCAATGGCATTGGGATCCAAGAGCAGGCTTCTATCGATCTTCCTGGCATCAAGGGAATGTGGCCTCTCACGCTAGCAGCATCTTCACACCATGACACACTTGTATTGGCTTTCGTTGGACAGACTAGGTAACTATAGAAAACTATAGACATATACAGTGAGTGAGACTAACCAACAAAGATTGATCAGACAAATTCCAAACCTTTGCTAATTTTCAGAGTATTACAGCTAAATGGCGAAGAGGTGGAAGAAACAGAAATCCAAGGCTTCGTCTCTGATCGGCAGACTTTCTTCACGGGCAATGTGTGCTACGATCAGCTGGTTCAAGTGAGCTATTTGTTATTAACAAGCTATGCTAAACATTTCATTCACAGCTTTCATTACGGGAAAATAATTTTTAAGTTTTTTTTTTACAAAAGTTGTTTAACTATCTTTTTGTATTACATAAATTGCCTAACATATACAATAAATAAAAAAGGTTTTAGTTGTAATTCTAAGAGCTACTTACTATAAGAAGGTTGTATCAGCTTAGATGAATATTTTTTCCATCGACTGCAGCCAAGCATGGGGACTTTTCGTTACATACAAAAAACTTTTGGCTATTACTTTATTTGTACATTACTAATTTGACAGTCAGTGCTGACAGTTGACACAGAAAGAAAATATTCCTTGGGAGCCATGCTAAGTGTTGGGCTTGTGCAGGACTTTGTCATAGACCTTTTGCCCCAGGTAACGGACGAAGGCATCAGACTGATAGCCCGCGCGCCGGACGGCTGGGCGCTGGCCGCCGAGTGGCGCGTGGGCGGCGCCCGCGGCGTGTCCGTGGTGGCCAGCAGCGACACGCGCGCCGTGTGCGCCGCCGGGCCCCGCGTCTACCTCGTGGCCATCCGGGAGCGGGCGCTCGACCTCCTCGCGTGAGTACATGGGGCGGGGGGAGTGTCCGTGGTGGCCAGCAGCGACACGCGCGCAGCTTCCACTTGTAGCGTTAAACGATTTAATTAGCTATTCCAACGTAATTGGCCTTTTTGTCCAATATATCGTAGTTCACCTCGTAGTTGGTTATCGTAGTTAACATTCGATTGGAGCAGTCAGTAGGATTTTGAATTATCTGTCTTTGATCAATGAATAAAACAACATTATTTTTACGCAAACAATACGTATATGTATAATAAAGGTTGAACATAATTTATTTTTGGTCATTTTGTCCTTTTACAACCGGCTGAGCCATGAGCAGAAGTGCATTTGTTTTAAGTGTTAAGGACCAGTGATTTCATATGCTTGATGCGCCATTTTTTCATCTCTGTAGCTTTGCGACGATACGTCTATTTAGCCTGCTTTGGTATCTGTGAGCTACGAGGATATTTTGTTAACATGTGATTCCAATCTTGTGTTGTATTTTTTTTTTAAACAAACCATTTGATCATTTTTATGTCTATTATAGAGAGATATGCATGGACGAAGAGGTGGCGTGCCTTGACCTCGGCCCAGGCGGTGATGAAGCATTACTCGGTGTGGGTCTGTGGACGGATATCTCGGTCCGAGTGTTGAAGCTACCGGACCTTAGGCCGATGCATACAGAGAAATTGAACGGAGGTAAGACATTGGAGTCAATTGACTAAAATTTCTTCTCATTCAAGAATACAGCAATGATATTAGTGCTGCTGTGTAATTTGGTTTACAGGTGCAATTTTGACTTTAGAAAATTAAAATACAAAATATTTAGATATGCTTGCGTATTATTTTAGATACCGATGATGTAACATACGCCCATAAGTGATCGCTTCCCAAAAGTGCGTTCCAAGTTGCGTTCCCAAAAGTCTTCAAGTGGGCCATACTCTGATTTACACCACATATAATAAAAACTAATCATCTAATTTTCCAGAAATAATCCCTCGCTCGCTCCTAATCTGCGTGCTGGAAGGTATTTGCTACCTTCTCTGCGCTCTGGGAGACGGCTCCATGTTCTATTTCACCATAGACCAGGAGACCGGAGTGCTACACAACAAGAAAAAGGTCACTCTCGGCACACAACCCACAGTACTTAAGAGTTTCAGGTGATGTACACTCTGTTTCGGATAATTCATTTGCTATTTACTATTTTTGTATTGTTTTTCATTATACATATTAGATACAATATATTTTTACAAGAGATTATTAGAAACTGGCAATCCTAGATTCTATCTATAGAAGATTTATATCTTCTCTAAAAGGCAGCTAAAATAATGGTTTACGATGAGACACTGCTTGGAAAGAGGATGCAAAGTATGGAACACAGAAAAAATTTGCTCATTGTCTCGGCACTAAGCTTAATAATAAATAATAATAAAAATAAGTTAAAAATATAAATGAAATTGGGTAAAAGTCCAGACCATTTCCATTATTTTTATCTGAAAAATAATATATAGTAGTATAATATAGTAGCGTTACTTAGAATAGGATATAGTTATATCCCTTCATTGTCATTGGCAAAGTTGTTCTGCAATTATTAGACCGAAACCGTAGCGAAAAATAAGATATGGTTAGGTCTGAAGAAGATTATTGCAACCAAAGGGAAGTGCAATCATAGCTTATTTGGTGAAAGCGTCTATTAAAATCCCAATTATTGTTATTTTTAATATTAAGGAATAACTATAAAAAGAAAAAAAATCTTCGAGATTTTGCGTAATGATTGCAACATAAAAAAGCATATTTGGCACAACAAAGCAGCATTGCAATTCAACGGGGCAATGCTGCCTGCATGTTGGGTATGCTACCTACTGGTAGTGGGCTGGAGCATTTAGACTGTCCATAGGTCATCGCGGCCAGTATATAGTCAATTTTTTTTTGAAGTAAGTAGTTTTTAGTATTAATTATTATATCATTGTAGTATTTAGAAAAAAATGATGATAATGTTTATTTTCAGATCTCTATCAACAACGAATATCTTCGCGTGCTCGGACCGGCCCACCGTCATATTCTCGTCCAACCACAAGCTAGTATTTTCCAATGTCAACCTGAAGGAAGTGACGCACATGTGCTCACTCAATGCTCAGGCGTATCCAGACAGGTCTGAAACTTATTTATTGTTCTTATGCTTATATCTGTCTGCACCGAAGTTGGGACCTGTAAAAATCAGTAGAGTCAGTGGTCTATTTTGACATAATAAACGCCTTTTTAATCAACTTCAAAAAATGAGAAGATACTCAAATCGACTGTATTTCAGTCCAGTTGTTGTTGTCAGTACTTTCGACAGAGTGAACCGGTTTTGATGATTCTTTTTTATTTGCAAGCTCGTACTTCCCGTGTGGTACCAATTCAATTTGGTCCAGTTCTGACAATGGTATCCATGTGAAAACATGTCTTAAATTTGCATTGAGTATGCGCGCGACAAATGGACGAATAACTACTCAATATCACGCCAACCTTTCATTGTTTCACGATTTTGAGCTTTGATAAAATATATCTACTCGGTTCGTTTTTTATATTTAGTTGCTCCATTTTTACGATATTTATGTTTATACCAGTGCAGTTAGTAATAAAATAAACAGAATTATTAAATTTCGCGAGTTGAGCAATGTCATATTTACGTTCCCATTCTCCCAAGCCGCGTTGGTAACTATTAAAACCTTACAGTTTTATTAGTTGAAAATCACTGTAGCAAAGCTGACTTTCATGAATCTGATTATTTATTCATTGAAAAATGTGCAAACAATACGCTTTCGAAGGCCAATGCACGTATATTGTAGACGAAAACAAAAATCCTAAATATATGCAACGTGAAAAACGGAACGCGTGAATGAATGTGGTCCAAATGAACAAACTTTTTTCGTATTTTCTCTAAACCATGGACTATCTCTGGTATCAGCTGGTCTTCGATTAGTCGGCGTTTTGTAATAAAGTCAAAGTCGTGTGGTCTAATGCACACTCGTTTTTTTTTTTGTAGTAAAGGAGGAAAGTTGGTTTTGAATTCACATTTGTTTTATTTTACAGTTTAGCTTTGGCAACGGACAGCACGGTGACGATCGGCACCATAGATGAAATACAGAAGCTGCACATTAGGACGGTGCCGCTCGGAGAAACGCCGAGGCGGATCGCTTACCAGGAGGCTTCACAGGTTAGTCACAAGTACTTTTCATTTTACTGAATTGTTTGACAATTTTTTTTTTTTTTTATGTTAAGTGATGACGTGACGAGCTAGCCGTTCGCCTGATGTTAAACGACACGGCTGCCCATACCAGCTGCAGTGTCACTCGGAACTCTAAAGTATAGAGGTTCGCGTGACACTGCATTGCGCACGTCATCCTGAGACATCAGCACAATCTAGTAATAAGATTACTAAACAGTGAGATTAGATCATAAAGTCTCATTTGCCCAGTAATTTCACTAGCTACAGTGCCCTTCAAACCGGAACACAGCAGTGCTTGCACACTACTGCTTGGCGGCAGAATAACTGGCAAAGCGGTGGTACCTACCTAAACGAACTTTGCAGTAAAGTCCTACCACCTAGTAATATAATCATATCCATTTTATATTATTCATTCATGACGACATAGGACGACATATCAGATGACAGGGACTTAGACCGGCCCCCTGCCACGACCGGCTAACTGAGTAGCTAGGGACTCCCCAAACACAAGTACTTAATTCGTCTTAGTTCCGAATATAGATACCTATGTACACTTGAAAAATTTACCTATAATAACAATGACGCCCAACGATCACATATATAGATCTAACCTAACGAGTTCCTTGTGGGGACTCAGTAACTACGAGGACCATGGTTCCACAACACTCACGACTTAGAAATAGTATTTGCTTTTTTCTTTGTGCTCAAAAACTTGTCCTGCCGCAGGAATCGAACCCGCCGCCTCCAGGTTATGAGGCGACCTGCTCAAGTAATTAATATTATATATACAGTGGTGGACATATAATTAGAAACTACGGAACTTAACATTATACAAGATATTTGACCTTAATACTTTTTATTTGGAAATGAAACCACAAATAGCATAAAATATGTTCAATAACTAATCATTTATTTTAAAAAAACAACTATCAACTAAACAAGTACAGATTCAATATTACATTTCATACAAACAACTAAATGAGTTTTAAAGTACCAACAGTAATGGACAACTAATTAGAAACAATACAAAAAAAATAAAAGAAAAATCATATTTTATAGGTTTAATTATTTAGAATTATATAATTTAGGTAATAGATACTGTGTATAGGCTACTAAAAATTATAATTAATATTTTGTTGCGTATCCTTTATTATCAATCACAGCTCTACAACGACGTGGCATTGATTCAAGCAATTTCATACATTTTTCTAGTGGGATTGAATTCCATGCTTCTACAAGAGCTTCGTAGAGTTCGTTGTGACTGGAGTTACGTTTGTTTGAGACTTTCTTTTATACGACATGCCACAGATTTTCTATGGGATTTAAATCAGGGTTATTTGCAGGCCAGTCTAAGACGGAAATACGCTGTTCCCTAAGAAAATATTTTACACTGTTGGCAGTGTGTTTAGGGTCATTATCATGCTGAAAGATCCATGTTACAGGCAAATTGTCGTCAGAGTAGGGAATCATTGTCTCTTCTAAGATATTTTTGTACTGCATCTGATCCATTGTACCTTCAATCTTACGAACGGGTCCAACTCCACATCTAGAAAAACATCCCCATACCTTGATATTGCCGCCTCCGTGCTTGACTATGCTTCTAGTGTATTTATAATTAAAAGTATGGTTCATTGGACGTCTAACGTAGCGCTTTCCGTCTGAATTTACCATGTTTATTTTAGTTTCATCTGAGAATAAGACATTTTTCCAATCTCAGACCGTCCAATTGACATACTTTTTAGCGAATAATAATCGCTTCTCTCGATGTTTCTTGGTAAGAAGCGGCACCTTTCGAGAAACCCTCCCAAACAATTTTGATTCCACTAATCTACGACTTACTAGTCTTGACGAGACATTTCTAGGGTCATCAGGCGAAAAAACTTCATTTTTAATCTGGTTGGAGCCTTTAAACGGATCTTACTTAGCAATACGTACGATTAGCTTATCTTCTCTGGGCGAAGTTTTCATCGGTCGAGCCTTTCTAGGAATATTTTCAATTCGTGTCTTTTGTAATGGTCAATAGCATTGAAAACTTTCTTTACCGAACATTTTAAATGATTAGCTATTCTCCTGTACGTCCATTCTTGGTCGATGTGCAACTTAACAATTATTTGCCTAGTTGACACGTGACAACTTTTATTTTTGCCCATTTTGAACAAAAAATTGTAAACGGATTTTCAATTTGATGGTCAATTGCCGCCAAAACGATAGAAAATAGCTAATAAAGAAATTTTATTTTTTCAATTTCAAAAATGGAGTGTGCCGTTTCTAAAGTGTTTCTAATTAGGCGTCCAAAAGGCCAGTAACAGAAAATAAGCTCTGTATGCCTTAAACTCTTTTTATGATGAAGTTTAGATAGTTTTGTTTTTTTAATGTATTCTATGAGTATTCTAAATTGAGTGGCTATATTGTTGCATGATTATTAAAAATTAAATTTATAAATTTTTCAAGAATGGATGTCATGGACTTTAAACTTTCATAATTCATATGAAGTGTTTCTAATTATATGACCACCACTGTATATAACGTTTCTTTTCGTGTTGTTTCCAAAACTACGTAGAAGCTTCTGGTAAAATTGTGGTGAGGTGTGTGTCAAGTCACAGTCCCAAGTTATTGTTTAGTCTAGTCAAGTCATACACCTAGTAAAGTGGTGGCAATTTTACCAGAAGCTTCTATGTAGTTTTGGAAACAACACGAAAAGAAACGTTTCACCATCATTATACCACTTTCCTACAATCATGCCTGTAATCCATCACACGCGGCAGGACAAGTATTTATACACAGAAAATAAAGCACAAATACTTGTTCCGTGTCTGGGTGTTGTGGGACCATAGTCTTCGTAGTTCCTGGGTCCCTAGACACAGGGAATCCTAGTTAGGGTTCAGGATCTATGTGTGTGATCATTGGGCGTTATTCATTTATTATCAATTACTTGACACTGGCTAAATACATAAATGTGTGGAGCCAAACCAAGAACCTAAAGTGTGTCGCCGTGCGCAGTCGTTCGGCGTGATCACGATGCGCGTGGAGCGGCTGGAGGCGGGCGTGGGCGCGGCGCGGCCCTCGGCGTCCGTGGGCGCGGCCGCCAGCTCGGGCGCGCCGCACGCGCCGCCCAAGCACGCGCCCAACGCGCTCGACCTCGAGGTGCACAACCTGCTCGTGCTCGACCACCACACCTTCGAAGGTACCCCTACATCCGAGACGGCTCCTTACCCGTCGAATTGCCGTTCTCCAACACTGGCCATTTCAAATCAAAACATTTTTGTTTGGTTGATTATTTGACGATGGCAACGTCCAGTTATAAACTATGCGCAGCTGGCAGTACCGTAATTTACCCTGTGGTAGCATTTAAATTTATTACAGTGGCAACACCGGTAGCTGTCATCGCTCCCCCACCCATCTGGCTATAAAAAGGAAGCGCTCGGTGTACTACGGATCATTCTTGCTCTGGACACGGCTCGGTGCGCATGCTGAAGGCCTATAGTTCTATAATTTGCACCCATGCATAAGTGGGGCCTATAAATTTTAGTTTAAAATTTATTTTGTTCTAAAAATTTATATCCAAACCAGTCAAATACAAACAATACAACCAAAGACATTCCATTACAAATTCATACAATATATACATAATACGAAAACACTTTTCCCCGATCTATTTGTAAATAATTACTATATTTACCTCTGCTGTGGTGCCGTTGGCTACTGTTCGACTGCTGGCGATAGAATAAAACTTGAGGTTCAATAATTCGTGTTTTATTTACAAAGTATCGGCCTTATATAGTAATCTAAGCTAAAAGTAATAATAATAATTAACCTACTATCCTATGTCTAAACCTTACCTTCTAGAGAGCACCCATGTACAAAATAATGAATTACTAATCTATTTATCATCTTATTTCTAACTATCCTAAGGGAAATAATACTACGCACATATCTAGATCTTTATTAAATACTGTCTTAAAGCTAAGTCTATAATATTAACAAATATTTACATCGAATGCCGCAGTCGGCGTCCATATAAATATACGGTGGAGCTGCGTGCCCTCAGAATGCAGCGCGCCGCCAGCCGATGCACACGTCCGTTGCATGCCGCCACACCTCCACTAATAATCATTTCAAGATTTTTTTTATAGGCTTGCGTTTGAGCACTATCGCATCTGATGGTAAGTGACGATGTGGTCTAGGGTGTAAGACGCTTGCCTAAAAGATACCTGTACACTCTCAATTTGAAGAATCCAAGTTTGTAGTTTTCGGGAAATACGTATGCTTGTTTACGTGGCTTTAACACCAATACTGTTGCACCGATTCAAATGAAATGCAAGTTGCTTGCACTACATAGATCAACAAATGATTTTTATTCCGGAAATTTTGGCCTAGGTAAAAACAGGTCAGCTGTGACACGAAACAACAAATATGTTCATCTGTTTCTCTTTCTATCCAGTTCTGCACGCGCATCAGTTGATGTGCAACGAGTTCGCGATGTCGCTAGTGTCGTGTCGGCTCGGCGACGACCCGCATTACTACTACGCGGTCGGCACCGCCACGCTCAACCCAGAGGAGTCCGAGCCGAAACAGGTGACATTACACTCTCACCCTAAGCAGGTCACATTACTGAGCCCAACCAAGTCACATTACACTCTAAGCCCAACCAGGTCACATTACACTCTGAGTCCGGCCAAGTCACATTACACTCTAAGCCCAACCAGGTCACATTACACTCTGAGTCCAACCAGGTCACATTACACTCTGAATCCAACCAGGTCACATTACACTCTGAGTCCGGCCAAGTCACATTACACTCTGAGTCCGACCAAGTCACATTACACTCTGAGTCCGACCACGTGACATTACACTTTGAGCCCAACCAGGTCACATTACACTTTGAGCCCAACCAGATCACTTTACACTTTGAGCCCAACCAGGTCACATTACACTTTGAGCCCAACCAGGTCACATTACACTTTGAGCCCAACCAGATCACTTTACACTTTGAGCCCAACCAGGTCACATTACACTTTGAGCCCAACCAGGTCACATTACACTCCGAACACAAGCAGGTCCTATTACACTCCAAACCCAAGCAGATGTCATTACACTAGACCGGTTGTTGGTGCACCTAGTATCTCATCTAGCAATGAATGTCCAAAAAATCGTTTATCATTTTCTCTTTTCTATATATTTTTGTTATAGGCAGTCGTGACTCATAAACACTAGATCATCTCATCATTTACATAAATAATTTACTTAAGTGCTTACTTTTAAAAAAGGCCCCGTAATAACATCAGAGGGATAAAGAATAACACGTCCTCATGTGAACAGGGCAGGATCCTGCTGTTCCACTGGTCGGAAGGCAAGCTAGTGTTGGTGGCGGAGAAGGAGATCAAGGGAGGCTGCTACACGCTGGTCGAGTTCAACGGCAAGCTACTCGCCTCTATTAACAGTACGGTAAGCTCCCATTGTCAGCGTGTGGACGATAAATTGAAGAACTAAGACATGATTTTATTATCATCTCATAGTACTAAAAACTACTGCGAAATTTTTTTTCCCTTAGTCGTCCAATTTTACCACTATTTCATGTGTTTTTGGTGAATAATCTCAAACTTTGTACACAGTTTCGCTTTTTTTTTTTTCACTTGACCACAGTCACATTTGTATGCAAATAGTGTTCGGAGATTTCCTTTGTAATGTTTACATTGTGAGGAAATCGGCATGTTCAAGAATCATAACAATAGGCTATTTGACTGCTATATTTTTATTGCATACATAAATAATATACCGCAAAAAATTGATAATCGTGAAAACAAAAATTAAAATATCTCAAAAAATTACAAAGTTACAGGCATTTTAAAATATAGGAACAGAAAAAGACAGCTCAAACACGCAGTGACGTCAGTAACCAGTCCTCATAGTAACTCATTACTAAACTGTGGTACCTCTATGGTAGCTCTACATACAATCTCTTTGGCATGTGACGTCACAAGCTATGCCTTTATAGTAGCTGTGAAGAAGCTCCACTTATGATATCTGTTTTGCGAGAAAGGGACAGGCGATGAAACTTTAAAAGCGTACTACTCCGCATTACCGATTTTTACTTATTTTTTCTTTATATACTTATATACTTAGATTTACTTGTTAATTTTGAATATTAGTCAAATAGGCTATTTGAGTAAATTCGCGTAATACGATACGCAATGTCAATGTAAAAAATATCAGCATTAACTGAAGGCATATATTTCTCAGGTGCGATTATTCGAATGGACGTCAGAGAAAGAACTGCGGCTAGAATGCAGCCATTTCAACAACATCGTCGCTCTGTATTTAAAAGTAAAAGGAGACTTCATATTGGTTGGCGACCTCATGCGCTCCATGTCACTGTTACAGTATAAACAGGTAAGTTTGGTACGCAAAAACGCCTATTTTTCAGGCATGTTTGGCAATTAAATCGAAATATGCAGTGTCGTAAAAAGAAAAAATATGGACGTTGTATTCCTTGACTTGAAAACACATATTGTAAATCATGTTCTTGTATATATTCCCCCTTTTTACAGTTTTTTAGTTTTACATACAACGATATGATAATTTTCCGCCACTTTTTTATCCTTACTGGTGCGGTGGGTTCGATCCCTGCGACAGAGTATTTGTGCACGGAAAAAAAGCTCAAATATTTGTTCTGTGTCTGGGTGTTGTCCGCATAGTTTCTGGGTCCCTAAATACTGGGAATCTTAGTTAGGGTCCAGAGTCGAAAAATAAATATTATTTTTAACATTCTAGAATATTATGTGGGGTTAATTACCAGGTTGCTCGTTACTCTAACAAATATCTCAACAAATATTAAAATGTAACGATTCAAATTGTCTAAAAACATAGGTATTAAAGTACCAACAAAAATGAAATGAACCGAAATAATATAAATATATCAAAAAATTTAATTTGTTTCTCAGATGGAAGGAAGCTTCGAGGAAATAGCTCGAGATTACAGTCCCAACTGGATGACAGCCGTCGAGATACTAGACGACGACACTTTCCTAGGGGCAGAGAATAGTTTCAATTTGTTTGTCTGCCAGAAAGACAGGTTAGTCTTATTAATAATTTTTAATGTATCGAAAGGTTAGGTAAACTTCAACTAACGGTCCTCCACAGTATCTCATTACTAAGCTGTGGTACCTTTGTAGTAGCTCTACATACAATCTCTTTGGCATCTGACATCACAAGCAAAGCTTTATACTAGCTGTGAGAAAGCTCCACACGACATCTGTTTTGCAAGAAAGAGTCAGGCGACAAAAATGTTGAAAGCTTGCTACTCCGTGATTTATTTACCATTTTACTTAATTTTTCAATTATAACATTAATATAAAAAAAGGATATTTGCTTGTTCATTTTAATAGTAGCCAAATCTTTTTTTTTTATGTTAAGGAATGACGTGACGAGCTAGCCGTTCGCCTGATGTTAAACGACACGGCTGCCCATATCAGCTGCAGTGTCACTCGGAACTCTAAAGTATAGAGTTTCGCGTGACACTGCACTGCGCACGTCATCCTGAGACATCAGCACAATCTAGTAATAAGATTACTAAACTGTGAGATCAGATCATAAAGTCTCATTTGCCCAGTAATTTCACTAGCTACAGTGCCCTTCAAACCGGAACACAGCAGTGCTTGTGCACTACTGCTTGGCGGCAGAATAACTGGCAAAGCGGTGGTACCTACCCAGACGAACTTTGCAGTAAAGTCCTACCATCTATTACAACTGTCTCGTATTGTTGTTATTAAATAAGTTTCGCTTGAAACCGTCGCTGAGAGAAGCGAGTGGTGTGAGCGTGTACTGCGGTGTTGCAGCGCGGCCACGACGGACGAGGAGCGCCAGCAGATGGGCTACATGGGCCAGTTCCACATCGGGCACATGTGCAACGTGATGCGGCTCGGCTCGCTCGTGGCGCAGCACGCCGACACGGCCGCGCCCGTGGCGCACCCCGTGCTGCTCGCCACCGTCACCGGCGCCATCTGTACGTGAACAAAATGCTCTCGCTAAATCTAAATACATATAACTCAAAGGTGACTGACTGACATAGTGATCTATCAACGCACAGCCCAAACCTCTGGACGAATCAGGATGAAATTTGCCATGCAGGTAGATGTTATGGCGTAGGCATCCGCTAAGGAAGGATTTTTCGAATTTCCACCCTTAAGAGAGTGAAATGGGTGGATGAATTATTTTCCCATAGGCCACGCCGCAGGCGAAGCTGCGGGCAGAAGCTCTTTATATCTATAACTTTTTTTTTACCTTAAACTTTCTGGCATTTGACCACGCTCTCTCACCTGGGGAGTGATCATGAAACTATGATTGCAATGCAACAGGAGAAATTTTTATACTAACTATGCACATAAACTGCGAATTCAAATCCATGCAAATTTGTGTTTCTATTGGTTGCAATCAAGTTACGTGATAGCCCAGCTGATGGGAAGTGACGATGCGATCGAAGGTGTAGCATGCTAGCCAAGTAAATACCTATTCACTTTCTCTTGAACACGCCCGGGTCATATTTCGACGAAAACACAGACGCTGGCAGGACATTCCATTACTTAACCGTTCTAATTATGAACGTGGAATCAAAACGCTTGGTACGAATGATATAAGAAGAATGAAAAAGATAATAATAATAATAACGCCCAATGATCACATACATAAATCCTGCACCCTAACTAGGATTCCCTGTATCTAGGGACCTAAGAACTACGAGGACCGTGATCCCACAACACCCAGACACGGAACAAGTATATGCGCTTTTTTTCTGGGCACAAATATCTGTCCTGCCGCAGGAATCGAACCCGCCGCCTCCGGGAGTTGACCTGCTCTACCACCACACCAAAGAGGCTGTCACTGTGGCATAATGCTAGGACGTGTGATCTATCACTTGCTGCACGGGTTGAAGGAGCTGTACAACTCAACATATCTTGGGTTTGACCAATGAACGATCACGCAGATCACGTCATAATTTTTGTTTTGCGTTCTTATTGGTCGAACGCTTCGAGAGAAGAAATAGGTTATTTCTAAAGCTCGCGCTATCTTTGCTGACTGATGATGGCATCAATCGAAGGCATTACGATATTGACATAATAACAAGAGATATTTTTTATCAACTCAAATCAGAAATTACTAATATACTTGGGTCCAATACGTATCCAGTCCATATGATAATTGAAGGGATGAGAATAAAAAGGATTTAACTGACAAATTGACAGTTTCGAGAAAATTGACTTTAAACGTCAACGGCGTCATTTTAATGTAGAGTGCTTATAAGGTAATAGAAAAGGTTTATGTAAGTTTCAGTAGCTTGAAAATGTTTTAATTCTATTTTAAATACTAAATATAGTACTAATTCATACAATTACTGTAAAAATATAATATAATAAAATAAATATAATAATGTTTATATTCTTAGCGAGCTGTATTCCTGTGACAGATAAACCGTTTTTAGACTCAAAATATCGAGATTTAAGCCTCATTTCGGTATTTTGAGAATGTATTATTGAAGATAATTTCACGCTGAATCCAACGATACCCATAAGTCATTTTGTGAAAAAAATCAGTTAAATCCTTTTTGTTCTCACCCCTTCAATTGCGTCCAATACGAATTGGAACTATCATTTATAAGACTTAGAGCGCCTTTTCATTTTAAAACCTTTGCTTCAACATACAAATTCAGATCTGAGTACGTGCTTCAGATTAACAAAATAAGTCATTACCGTTCCCTCCGAAAAGATGCAGTTATGTCGGTACTTTCTAGGTAAGGATGTTCCGCCCTAGACCGCATCTTCAATACCATGAGAGATATTGGCCAAAATTATTATTATCACACTAAAATTATAAAGGCGAAAGTTTGGATGTGTGTGTGTATGTTTGATACTTCTTCACGCTCAAAAGGCTGAATGGATTTGGATGAAATTCGGTACCAACATAGCTTTTACACTGGATTAACATATATGCTTCATTTTATCCCGGAAAAGTGAAATTTGAGGTTTGCAAATAATTAAAGTACTTTTTATCCGCGGGTGAAACCGCGGGGCGCAACTAGTTATTTATAATACACCAGCAGCTGTTTAGTTGATGCGTGTGGTGTCGATTCTGTGTCGCATACTCTAAAGCTAAACGAAATTAACATATTTCCGTCTTATTGATTTCCCCTTTATCAGAAGAGTGCCGCCATACTTTAAGTTTACTTTAGTTTTACTAGGTGGTAGGACTTTACTGCAAAGTTCGTCTAGGTAGGTACCACCGCTTTGCCAGTTATTCTCCCGCCAAGCAGTAGTGGCAAGCACTGCTGTGTTCCGCTTTGAAGGGCACTGTAGCTAGTGAAATTTCTGGGCAAATGAGACTTTATGATCTGATCTCACAGTTTAGTTATCTTATTACTAGATTGTGCTGATGTCTCAGGATGACGTGCGCAGTGTAGTGTCACGCGAAACTCTATCCTTTAGAGTTCCGAGTGACACTGCAGCTGATATGGGCAGCCGTGTCGTTTAACATCAGGCGAACGGCTAGCTGGTCAAGTCATTCCTTAACATAAAAAAAAAGTTTTAGAGAACGCGATACAGAATCGACACCAGTGCACTCGTAATTTAAAATGTTTAAGATTTCAATGAGGGAGCACTTATCATTGGTCTCAACACAAAAACTTCTACCAAATGAAATAAATACAAGCCATGTTCCTCCTTAGGCCTAGTAGTCCAACTATCACAAGAAATATTCGAGTTCCTGAACCAACTGGAGGAGCGCCTGAACCACACGATCAAGTCGGTCGGCAAGATCCCGCACCAGTTCTGGCGCTCCTTCAACACGGACATAAAGACGGAGCCTGCCGAGGGGTTCATAGACGGAGACCTCATCGAGAGCTTCCTCGACCTCTCGCGGGAGATGCAGCAAGAAACTGTTCAAGATTTAAAGGTAATCCTCTTTCCGCAGCGTTTGATAATTATAATAATAATATGTGTGGACATCTCGCACAACGCCATCTAGCCCCAAACTAAACAAAGCTTGTTTTATGGGAACCAGATAATTGATACAATACATAGATACTTTTTTTTGAAAATACATACATAGAATACAATATAACACACAAATGTTTGTCTTGGGTGGGAATCGTACCCACAACCCACAGTTCAGAAGGCAGGGTTACTACCAACTGAGCTATCGGGCCAGTCATGATGAGTAATAAATAGAATAATAATAATAACGCCAAACGATCACATACATAGATCCTGGACCCTAACTAGGATTCCGTGTATCTAGGGACCCAGGTACTACGAGGACAATGGTCTCAAAACAAGTGATTGAGCTTTCTTATTCTGTGCACAAATACTTGTCCTGACGCGGTAATCGAACCCGCCGCCTCCGGCTTATAAGCCGACCTGCTCAACCACCACACCACAGAGGCTGTCGAAAAGAAATATAGATCTTCTGTATATTAAAGAGCTATTCGATTTTGTAAAAGTTTTCGATGAATTTGGAGTCAGCAGCCAGAATCTTCATCAGCAAGATAAGCAGGCTAAAGAAGTTTTACTTCAGTCGTGTGGTCTAAAGCACACTCGTTTTTCCTCCATAGATTCATTTCTTATTGGTATCAAATTGCTAAGGTTAGTAAAGTTTGCTGACTACATTATTGTTTGTCTTCAGATCGACGACGGCGGCGGCATGATGCGAGACGCGACCGTCGACGACATCATCAAAATCGTAGAAGACCTCACCAGGATACACTAGTTAGTTGCTGTTTTGTTAAGGAAAATATTGTTTAATTAAATGCTAGTATTTTATTTTATTTAAGACTTTTCTATTTGTTTGTATAGGAAAGGTGTTCTGTTCTATCCATCACCAAGGGCAATGACGGGACTTTTTTCCAGTCACCATTCTCAGATGAAGTTAAATTACACTTGTACCCGAGTAACGAAGCAAAAGCTAATGATAAACTCCAAATATTTTAAGAGCAGATGTTTATATTGTTGTTTCGCTCGCTCAATTTAGATTTTTCAATCAAAATTTGTCTTATTATGTTGGTATTTCCGGTAAAATGACAATTTGCAATTGTCCAGATGGCGACATTAAATAAAGCAATAACAAAGTTATACCGGCTGAGAGATGTGAGATAAAGAAGTTAAAGCACACTCGTTTTTTTATATACTAGATAGGCTTGCGTTTGACCAGATTTCTCCTGATGTTAAGCGACAATGTGGTCGACGGTGTAGCACGGTCGCAAGAAAAAAGTATGTATAGATCTCAAAGTAGTATTGGTAATGAACAAGTTGACAGTAGCTAGGGCATGTGTTGCGGAAGGATTGATCTTTATGTACAGATTTTTTAAATTGTTAGTTAAAGAAAATGATATGGTAACTGAATAGATCCCCATTTGACCCCGTTCTCACCTGATGGAAAATGACGATGCGTTCTACGATGGTATATGCTTACCTAGAAGATACATATTCACTGCAACTTGAGATTGTACTTCCATTCCTTCGCTGCTCGGACTAAATAGAGTAGAAGCGCTAAAATTAAAATTATGTAGTGTAATTAAAGTTTTGTGAAAAATAAAACGAATGATTTTAATCGTTCTATGATTTAATCACAGAAAGGCAATTACAATCACAGATTATTGTGTACATATTAATGAGCCTTTAATAAATATATCAACAGACACGAGCTATAAAAATCGACATATCTCTCTCGAGAAAGCGTTTGTCCAATAACGACCGCGCGGATCACGTCACACTTGCGTCACCAATGAAATCGTCGCCAATGAAAATTGATCATCAAACAATTTCTCGAGAAAAGAGATATTGTAGATTTTTATAATTCATGCACCCTTCAGGTGCCTATAATGCATAATTATAAAGTATGTACAATGTACATAGTTCAGCAGATCAGTGTTGTAATTAAAATGTATATTTGTTATTATAAAACCCACGTCAGTGCTTACATTTTATTTTATTATCAGTACTAAATAGATACTTTGTGCAGACTACTAGTGACAAATAATAATAAAATACATTTGGTCTGGACCTCCATAAAATATAATCTTTCATGAACAAGTAAACTTAGGCGCGGTTTTTCAATAATCTACTATATAAAAATAAGTCGGGTTTTCCTTCCTGACGCTATAACTCCAGAACGCACGAACCGATTTCCGCGGTTTTGCATTCGTTGGAAAGGTCTCGGGCTCCGTGAGGTTTATAGCAAAGAAAATTCAGGACAAACCAACATTTTAAGTAGATGGCGCCGGTGCGTGATACATTGTTTTTCGTATATTATAAAATGTTTAATAAATAAACGTCCACCCGAGCGAAGCCGGGACGGGCCGCTAGTCAGATATATATTCATTGTATAAAACAAAACACAGTGAAAATAAAAGAATAATTTTGTATAGTGAACACTGCAGTAATAATGGTATTTTTATTTTAGTCAGGTTATAATTTGTTAGTTGAATAACATTTATCCAGCCATTGAAAAATCGCACCTTAGTTGAATAAAAGGTAACGTGAACAGTGTATGCTAAAATACAAAATTAGAAAAATATGATAATACAATTAATTTACTTTACAGAGCCGAAATAAGATTTTAGTCACTCGGTTTATTACAATACCAGAAAATCTATATTTATATTAAAACTAACCAAGATTGAAGACCAATAAACGCGCCATTAAAAAATCTGATTTCAACGATACTTTCTATTGCCGTCTCATTCTGACAGATATGTGGCAGAAGTGGGAAAACAACTAGCTCTAGCTTTCCCAATGACACACGTAATACATATTATTGTTGTTAGCGGGATTTCATACACTTTGCACGTTTAGAACCTAACTTGTTGAAACTAACAAGCATTGGTTGGTCTACGGATCGTCCATGTTCGAAATTGAACATTTAGTTAAAACGCAAACATTAGCAAGTCAAAAAGGCAGGAAAAACCAAATCTTATTAGAATTCACTCCGATCCGTCGAAGCAAAAGTGAGTGAAACACCAAAATTGTCGAAATCTGTGAGGACCGATTAAGTAATAAATGGAGGGAAAACAAAATCAGTAGAAATTCCATCGCCGATAAAGTTAAAGAGGTGAGAATATTAAATCCGCTGATGGTGCAAATAAATTCACGTATTCCCCATTCCTACCCATGAGCAAGTACTCGGCTACGATACCAGCCTATAATATCTCTCTGGACTCGGGTGCCAGCCCTCTACATGCTTATCAATGACAGAAATCATCGAATCGCTTCTCCCAACAGCCTGTGACAAGGCTAGGCAAAGCTATGCGACTTTGAAGAAAAGCTACCTTGGATCAGTTGTAGTCTTTGCCCTCCAAGGGTTCTACTACACCTCCCTGTAGTGTACTAGTACCCTACCATTCAATGCTTCCAATGCTACCGATTCGAACACACGAAAACAATGTAATTTCGGATTTACTTTTGTTACTATTGAACAGATTCAACGTAATATTACATGTAATAATCGCGTGGGTGCGTATATATATATGTAATACCTATTAAGCCTCTCGCGAATGATTTTGCAAAACATTTCACACAAAACCTTCTGTTTTCCGACCTCTCTGACAACGACCATGGACAACGACTGACGAAACATTTGGATTGACAAAAGGACTTGACGAGACGACAGGACAAAAGAAAGGACGACTTGTACATTTTCACCTTTTTATACATATTTTATTAGTTTTGTTTCACCCCTATCTTGTTCCCGACGACGACGACGACTACGACCAGACAGCTAGACTTCTTGAACGTCTTTTTACTAGTATTAATAGCTAATCAACTTAGGTTAAGAATGAAGTATGCTTATTTGGAAATAAAATATAATTATTATAATCAGGCGGTTTGCATAGTCTGGCATGAAGGTGAACACGCAAGAAAACTCACAATGTGGCTACGACATACTTATTATATTTTCCGAGAAAACACTCGTGATCAAATGAACCTTTCCTTAGATAATTGTAATGTACGAAACAAAAACTTTGTAGATTCTTATGTGTTCAGCTTTAGTGAGAACCATTAATGATAAAACGACAAACTTGCAAGCAATCACGCTTGAGTATTATGAAGCGGGTCATACTTTTATAGCTGCAGACGCGGTGATTTTAAGCAAACTATAAAAAATTAATCGTAAAAATATGGAGGTCGTTGTGTTAGATCATAAGGACGTGATTATAATTCGCAACGATTCTAAAGTAGCGTACCCTAAAGGGTTCAACATACAAAATCTTAAAGTGATTGAATTCCGAAAAGTTGAAGTCTCAATTTTTGCGAAGAACTATTTATAATGCAGAATATGAAAATATTAACATACATAAAAGAAATATTCTTCTAAATTAGAACGTGAAATAAATTCTGGTCAAATTGATATTTCAATAGAGACCGAACTAAAATGAATGAGTCAGCTTAAAAAAAAGGAGCTTTTTTCGAATCTATGCCACAATCAAGAACACATTTCTATGAATAGATAGATATTAAAAATACCTTGAATACTATACCAAACAATATTTTAAAACAATACCAAAAAATATTAAAACCCAAAAATATTAATAGATAATTTTTTCGATATGGTTTATTTATTGTCTTTGCACTGCAGTGCGTGGAGCGGGCGGTTAAATGAAACAAACCCTGCCCTCTTTACTGCGGGGAATGTTTAAGCGGAAAACAGAAACATTAGGTGTGCATAAATAAATGGACATGGCCAAGCCTCTTTTGTTTTCGATGTATTTGTGTATTGTTTCGAAAAAATACGCGCGGAGACACGGCTTTAAATATACGCACACACGCCTAATCATGCGTTATTATTTTCACAGTTATATTTATTTTGTATTAATTTTATCTCGTACTACAGCTATAACATTAAATATATTATTACTTTATCGTAATGTGTAGAATTGTAACATACAAGAAACGATAAACAAAACTAGCACTAGTAACGATATCAAGCGACCTTCTACGAGCTATATATTACTGGTACGGATGCTATTGTTCATTGATTATTTCGCAACAGTTATTATGTTGTTTTAATTAGGTAAACTCATTAAGTCATGATAACTGGCGCACCTTTTTGTTACTGTGGCATGATTACGTCACCGTGTCATATGTTTTACGATAATAATCTTTTTTTTAAATTAAGTTGTTTAAATAAAAATACAGAACTATGAGTCGATCTTTCTACAGGCACTATCGTTTTAAACTAAGAACTCTTTCGAGATTTTACAAAGAGAATAACAATAATGGCCAACGATCACATACATAGATCGTGGACCCTAACTAGGATTCCCTGTGTCTAGGGACCCAGGAACTACAAAGACCATAGTCTCGCGACACCCAGACACAGAAGAAGTATTTGAGATTATCACTGTGCACAAATACTTGTCCTGTCGCGGGAACCGAACCCGCCACCTCCGGGTTATGAGCCGATCTAATAAAGTATGACAATAAATAAATATCTTTTTTGTTAAAAAAAAAAAAAATTAGGCAAAAGCTTTTGAAAATCATTTAATGCAAGTTTCTTTTGCGGTCTTTAAGAGCTTCTTCCTTGCACTCCCCGCAAGTTTTTTCGAAGCTCCTGCGGCAAGATAATGATTGGTAAAATATAAGGGGCCAGTAAAGAATAGGCTTAGTAAAGAAGCATTCCTTCCTTACTTTAAACCCTATAAGATTGAAGTGATAACAATATTACAAACGTCGATAGTGAAGTTATACTAATAAGCTTTGATGCTGATAGATAATTACGAGCCGAATTCGTCCTTGAATCGGAATGCGTTTACCCAAAGTTCTTGTTAAATTTTAAATGATATAAAAAACAGTGATTTTCTATACAAATCTGCATATTTCTATATATCTCTATACATTATCAAACAAACGTGCGCGCGAGCGAAAAATTCAGCAGTTTTATAAAAAATAGTAAGTATGGATAATATAAATAATGAGTCTCTATTGATGTGGTGTTTCTATACGCTCTTTTCAAACTAAACGAGGAAGCTGGCTGTGAACTGGCGAACCGGACGGTCTGAGATAAGTATTTAGATAAGTAACGGAACGGTGAATCGTCGTAATTATACGAGCCGAATTCGTCCTTGAATCGGAATGCGTTTACCCAAAGTTCTTGTTAAATTTTAAATGATATAAAAAACAGTGATTTTCTATACAAATCTGCATATTTCTATATATCTCTATACATTATCAAACAAACGTGCGCGCGAGCGAAAAATTCAGCAGTTTTATAAAAAATAGTAAGTATGGATAATATAAATAATGAGTCTCTATTGATGTGGTGTTTCTATACGCTCTTTTCAAACTAAACGAGGAAGCTGGCTGTGAACTGGCGAACCGGACGGTATGAGATAAGTATTTAGATAAGTAACGGAACGGTGAATCGTCGTAATTATACGAGCCGAATTCGTCCTTGAATCGGAATGCGTTTACCCAAAGTTCTTGTTAAATTTTAAATGATATAAAAAACAGTGATTTTCTATACAAATCTGCATATTTCTATATATCTCTATACATTATCAAACAAACGTGCGCGCGAGCGAAAAATTCAGCAGTTTTATAAAAAATAGTAAGTATGGATAATATAAATAATGAGTCTCTATTGATGTGGTGTTTCTATACGCTCTTTTCAAACTAAACGAGGAAGCTGGCTGTGAACTGGCGAACCGGACGGTATGAGATAAGAATTTAGATAAGTAACGGAACGGTGAATCAGTGTAACTCCACGAAACGAGCTTTCCGTTCTACTTCGTGCACTATTGGACTACGTTTTAGCTCCACACATTTGTGTATTTAGCCAGAGTCAAGTAATCGATTTTCTCAAGTTAATCTCAATCATATTTCACGCAGACGTGTCAAGTCACAGTCCAAGTCGTCAAGTCATAGTCTAGTCTAAGTCATACTCCTAGTAAAGTGGTGGCAACTTTACTAGAAGCTTCTAAACTAAAACGAAACTAGAGTTTTAGAAACAACACGAAAAGAAACGTTTCACCATCATTATACCACTTTCCCACACTCATGCCTATAATCCAGCACTTAACGAATAAACCGCCACCAATTTTATGCACTCTGAAAATAACACAAGTTTTGGAAAATAATACAATGCGGTGACGCGATCTTTCTCGTTTTCCCGCCAAAACTCCATATAGAATTTACTCGACCGATTTGATGGGATTAGGTAAGTTACAATCGGAATAGTTCGTCATACAGTCTTACTTGCCAGCTGCACTAGTGTGTTCTGTGGAAAGGAGGTATACGTGCATTTAGTGACCTTGTGTGGTGGCCTAGGGGGGGCTAGATTCTCGGTAAATATCGAACACGAGGCGTCATTTAGTGACCTTGTGTGGTGGCCTAGGGGGGGCTAGATTCTCGGTAAATATCGAACACGAGGCGTCATTTAGTGACCTTGTGTGGTGGCCTAGGGGGGGCTAGATTCTCGGTAAATATCGAACACGAGGCGTCATTTAGTGACCTTGTGTGGTGGCCTAGGGGGGGCTAGATTCTCGGTAAATATCGAACGCGAGGCGTCATTTAGTGACCTTGTGTGGTGGCCTAGGGGGGGCTAGATTCTCGGTAAATATCGAACACGAGGCGTCATTTAGTGACCTTGTGTGGTGGCCTAGGGGGGGCTAGATTCTCGGTAAATATCGAACACGAGGCGTCATTTAGTGACCTTGTGTGGTGGCCTAGGGGGGGCTAGATTCTCGGTAAATATCGAACACGAGGCGTCATTTAGTGACCTTGTGTGGTGGCCTAGGGGGGGCTAGATTCTCGGTAAATATCGAACACGAGGCGTCATTTAGTGACCTTGTGTGGTGGCCTAGGGGGGGCTAGATTCTCGGTAAATATCGAACACGAGGCGTCATTTAGTGACCTTGTGTGGTGGCCTAGGGGGGGCTAGATTCTCGGTAAATATCGAACACAAGGCGTCATTTAACATACTATTTTATATCGAACGCGCATTGCTGGCCAGCAATGCGCGTTTGCACTTAATAATTAAATAATATCTCAATGAAACACATTGCAAGCTACAAAGTTTGATTGCTGGAGTTTAAAAAAGATAATGCAAAATATAAATAAATACTTATATAAACATTTATAACTATAGTCCAGATTCTAGACTCTATAGATACCTATATACAATGAAAATGGACATTTCACAATATACACAGCTTGCTTTAAACATGATCTGAATATTGACATAGGCCGGTATTCCAGAGCGTTGCGTGCTACGTTGCGATCGTGAATCAATGCCAAAGCTAAAATTACAATCATAAAATGATTTTCAAATTAAAATTACTCCAATGGAAACCGGCCGAACATCGTTCTAGAATACGGCCCATAGTTTAGTTTCTCCTCTACTTTATCTTCTTTAAATACTTATCAAATTGCTACAATAAACTAAAATATGAAAGGATATATTTTGGAATGCGACTTCAAAAATGTATCATATTATTACGATGCGAAGTCAATAGGCCAATTCTCGGTAGAATGGGCGATATAACGTCCACGACGCGGATTAGTAAGTATCTAGATAGATTTCCCCTTTAGGGACATTTTTGGGGCTGCCAATTTGAATTGAAGTTGATTTTGATGCTAACCCTTAAAGTCCTTTTTGAAGAGGCAATCGTGATTACAATTTACCAAACATGTAACATGTTCTTTCACCCAAAAGTTCTTAATTTTATTTCCGAGAATGTTATTAGCCTCCAAGTCTAATAATCAAAATGTTTCCTCTCAAATAATCAACTAATTAAAAGGTAGGCAACTCTCACTTTCTGTGCTTGTCAGCTTTGTTTTGTAGAAACCACATAAGAGCGAAGAGGCAGCTGGGTGGGCTTGCTATTGGCCCTGGGGAGACCAGAAACTTTTCTATCTCAGGAATCGTCATCTCTACCACTTCTATGATCTCATCGTCGACACCGCCGCCACCTGCAATGTGTTGTGTGTACTAATGGGGTATTGTTTATATGCACTAGCAAGGACTGGAGATAAAATCTTTTATCCCCTGTTTAAACCAAATTCGAAAAAAAGAAGTGAATATTTTTGCCCTGTTCCATGCTTGCGCTACTGAGGTCTATAAAATAATATTGTTAACATAAAGTAACTATGGTTAGTTATTAGTAAGTGCTACCCAATACAAATTTATTATTGTAAGCTTTCAAATTATTATTTACTCCGATCATAATGTCTGGCCTACAGGACTTATTAATTTTTTTATTATTTTTATAAATTCTGGGATCAGAGTAGTTTACACTTAGATCTATTTTTTATCCAAACAATGTTAACTCACCGTGCTCAGTTTTCATTTCATCAGTCACTTCACAATAGTATAATGTTTGCAAAGCACCTTGGACTCCTACCCCGGACCTAAAAACATAACACAATCATATTTTTTACTATGTAGTAGGTTTTTTTGTATTGTTCATCTAGGTACACCGCTTTGCCAGTTATTCTGCCGCCAAGCAGTAGTGTGCAAGTACTACTGTGTTCTGGTTTGAAGAGCAATGTAGCTAGTGTAATTACTGGGCAAATGAGACTATGATTTGATCTCACAGTGGAGTAATCTTATTACCAGACCGCTGATATCTCAGGATGATGTGCTCAGTGCAGTGTCATGGGAAACTTTATATTTTGGAGTTCCTAGTGACACTTCTGTTATGGGTGGCTGTGTCGCTTAACAGCTAACAGTAAGTAAGTAATCATGTTAACAACTAGACTGTTACATCATTCACTAAAATAAAACACAAATTGAAGTAAATTGATGGTGAAATTAAAAACATTACCTATAAGAGTATCTTGGTTGGCTTGGGTAGCTACCACCTACCCACTAAGAAATTTGGCACAAACAGGCTGGCACTTAAATGTTCCAACAGCTTCACATAAGATTAGTATATTCTCACAAAGACCTTTTCTTCACTCTAAGAAAAGAAAACTAACAACGAAAGAAAATCAGTGATTTTCTTCTTAGTAGTGTCTGGCAAATAATTTAGGCCTCAGGGACTGAACAGTGTCAAAAATTAATATTAATATAGGTGTTAAACTGAGTTATTCATGCATGTGGCACGGCAGCACTAGTTACTAGCCATTACAAACAATGAAGCTAACCTACTCATTCAGATGATCTTTTCATAAGTGATATAATACAAACCTGTAAGATGTAATCCTTTGCAAGCAGTGCATTGGGACATCATAGCCACACTCTTCCAAAACCTCCTCTTTAGCAATTTCATCAACTGACTTCTCTTTATCAATGATACCTGCACACATTTCTAGTGTGATACCAAGCTTAGCTGGATACTTCTTGGTGTCAATTGTATAAGTACGGTCATTGGGGGCAATGCAATTGTAGTATACAGCTGATAGGAAAACAAGTCATTATCAATTAAAAATTACACTTGAATTGTGGAATTAAATGTGTGTGAGTAAAAAACTATATAACATTATGTTCATTACAATATCAATTTGGGTGGTGGGTGATATTAACTCTTACTTCCTCATTTTTCATATTATAATAATAATAATAATAACGCCCAACGATCACATACATAGATCCTGAACCCTAACTAGGATTCCCTGTGTCTAGGGAGCCAGGAACTACGAGGACCATGCTCCCACAACACCAAGACTCAGAACAAGTATTTGCGCTTTTTTGTTTCTTTGCACACAAATACTTGCCGCGGGAATCGAACCCGCCGCCTCCGGGCTATGAGCCAACCTGCTCAACCACCACACCACAGAGGCTGTCAAAATTATTAAAATAATAATAATTAATTAAAATGGATGCTTTATAAGCTTACTCAAAAAACTAATTAATTCATCAACTAACCTGGCCTGAACTGCTTCACAAATACCATCACCCTTCTTGATATATTGAAGACGATGATGGCAACGCTGTCATGCACCTCCAGGAGGTCCCAATTCTTCTCTTTTCCGTTCTGTGTGTAGTTGAACCGGAACGGTTTCACGTACGGAGAATCTGGCAGTGGAGAGAAAAACACATTTTGTACATCTTCCATGATTTAACTAAGGCCTGATTTTAAGCTGGTCAAACGTAACGTGCGTATGGCAGCAATTCAAAAAACTTTTTAAAGTATAAGTAAAACTACATATATCCTCAATGAAAAAAATCTAATTATCCACTATTATAATCTACAAGTCTCTTTCTTTAGTTAGTGATTCGAACAGCGACCAAAGTACTCTGTGACAGCGACGGCACAACATTTTTGACTGTCAAAATTCAATTCTTCAAGACTGACATGACATAACCGTACAAAGTTCCTCACTTGACATTGGCAGAATTATCGCTTAAAAGCGATAGCAGGCCATTAAAAGACGAGAAGAAGAACATTTTGACATTTAGTCAATGTCAAGATGTGTCAAAGTTGAATTTGATTTTGACTTTTATTTTAGTATCCTCTACTTGGTCTGTGTTTTATTTTTGTGTCTGTCATGTCATGTGTTGTGTATGCAAATTGAAGATGTTGAATTTTTAGACAATTCACGAAATTATTTTGCAGTTTGGGTTCTCTTTGCGTTATTAAGTTGCAGTTTTGTGTATTACGCTACTATCTATGTAAAATTTACGTTTCATTATGAGACACTCCCAAAATGGCTAAGCAAGACAAAAGTTCAAGGTCGGCGCTTGTGATCAAACTATCCACTGAAACGGCACAAAAATTAGCTGAAGAAGAGCATGATGCTAAAAAAGCTGAAAAGACAATCTTAAAACCAATCGATGACACTAAGAGTAAGGAGGATGATAAAATAGCACATGAAAAAATTGATACTGAATTGACAAATATAGATAATATCTTGGATACAAACACCAAGGTTAGAGTTCCTAGTAAAGCTGAGACGAAAACTAGTTTGGAGTTAAAAGATAATGTAACAAAATCTGATGATACCAATTCAAGTAAAGACTCTGAAAAATCTGCAGATACTAGTCCTAGCATTGAATCTATAAACGCGTCATGGGGTGATTATGCCCCTTATATTACATATGAAGGCGAAGAAGCCATCTACACAGACCCTGCAAGTAAACAAAAGTATACCTGGAGCCAAGAAACCAACTCCTGGGTTGTCAAAGCGAGTGATACAAGCAGAGTGTATAGTTATGAAGATGACACTCATGTTTACACAGATGCAGATGGTTCAAAATCCTTCTGGGATGAACAGAAAAAGGCTTGGTTACCCAAGGTAGATGATGACTTCTTAGCTTACTACCAGATGTCTTATGGCTTTGTAGATAATAAACCAGAGGAAAAAAAAGAAGAAGATAAAAAGAAAGAAGTACAAAAAAAAATAGACAATGCTTCTACAGCAGGTGTTAAACGCAAAAATGAACCACAGTGGTTTGAGCCATCTGAAGACAAAAACACTAAAGTTTATGTATCTAACCTACCTTTAGAGCTGACAGAAGAAGAGTTTGTTGATTTCATGCAGAAATGTGGACTTGTTGAGCGAGATCCTCATTCACAGAAAATGAAAGTTAAACTTTACATGGATAAAGAACAAAACTGCTTCAAAGGTGATGCATTATGTACTTACATCAAAATTGAGTCGGTAGACTTAGCACTGAAGTTACTTGATGGTAGTGATTTTAAAGGTAATAAAGTAAAAGTAGAAAAGGCATCCTTTGAACTAAAAGGTGCATACAATCCAGCCCTCAAACCTAAAAAGAAGAAGAAGAAAGAGTTAGAAAAGATCAAGAAAATGCAGCAGAAGCTATTTGATTGGAGACCAGAGAAGTTTATAGGAGAACGATCTAAGCATGAACGGGTGGTTATTCTCAAAAATCTGTTCCAATCTTCAGACTTTGATAAAGAAGTGCAGCTAATACTAGATTATCAGCAGGATTTGAGAGAGGAAGCAACAAAATGTGGTGAAGTTCGGAAAGTAGTTCTCTATGACAGACATCCTGAAGGTGTTGCTCAAATCACTATGAAAGAGCCGGAACAAGCCGATGCTGTAGTCGAACTCATGAATGGAAGATGGTTTGGCAAACGCCAGATCACTGCTGAAATATGGGATGGAAGAACTAAATACAGAATTGCTGAAACTGATGCTGACATTGGTAAAAGAATTGATAAGTGGGAGAAGTTTTTAGAGGAAAAAGATGATGATAAAAAGGAAACCAATTCAGAGAAGCCAAACACTGAAGATTCTGTTTCAAAACTTATGGATACAGAAGCTCTGACTGAAAATAAGTCTCTTAATGAATATCCTGCATCTGAATCTGTAGGTGATCAAGCACCTGATGCAGTTCATGTTTCTACTGATGATGCTTCTACAGTTTTAGCAAATAAGACATTAAGTGAGACCAGTGACTAAAGGGACTCTTATTATGTTTATATGTGTACTAATTATGGTAATTAGAATAAATTAAATCATTATTTATTTTTGTGCATCATGTACATTAGTGAAACCAAACATAATTTTTGTTATGAATAGGTTCTAATAGAGAATTCATGGAGTAGATATATATAATATAGGAACCCAAGCGTAGCTAGTAATTATAAATAGGTATGAAAAGTTGTGTATGCATATTTACTGTTTTAATGTTTTTGTTTGATATCTTGAAGGAAAACAGATTCCATTCCTTTTTTTATGTTTTGGCTCCACACTTTTGTGTATTTAGCCAGTGTCAAGTAATTGATAATTTCAACTTCAACTTCTTATCTTTGTGGCTTCTGCGGTTTACCACAATTTCGCCAATGTCGCGTAGGTAGAACGAAGAACAAGCGATGGAGATTTTGCTCGGTTAAAATATGTTACACATTAAATTCTGAGTTCTGCAACTGAAATAGGACAACATAAAACATTCACAAGACGTCACAGTTCACATATAAAGAAGCATATATATATTAAATTGGAAGCAAGGATTTTATACAAATATTTAAGGATAATGAGAGGTGATAGGTACATATTAATCATAACTTAATTTTGTTGGCAATTATGAATTTACTTAGGATGTTAAGGAAAGGTGTAAATACTAGAGAAAGGAGGTAGCTAAAATTAGTGGGACGTGGAATTTCAGGAGGAAGTATGTCATACAAGGAGCCGCGAAGTCTCACACAGTTGAAAAATATATGTTCCAGCGTACCCTCGTCTAATCCACATTCACAGAGTGAGTGGTCACGAATCCGGATTTTAGCAAGGAAGACCGGTGTGCAGGAATGACCCAATCTCATGCGGCAAATAACAGAAGTGGATCTTTTATCAAGTTTTTTGAATTTGAAGAACCAAGGTTTGGTAGGAATACAATTTTGAATTTGGCCGTAAAATTTACCCTTTATGTTTTTTGTATTTTGCCACGTGGTATCCCATTTGAGTCGTAGCTGAGGTAGACATACCGATATTAGGTCGTGAGCATAGCCTACATAATGGTCGTTGTTACCTAGCCGTGCTGCTTGTTTAGCAGCAGAGTCAGCATTCTCATTTCCTGGTATAGATAATTTATCATGTTCATGATAATTCACGCAAATATGTGTCAAGTCAGTCGAAGTTAAGTCATTGTCATACTTCTAGTAAAGTGGTGGCAACTTTACTTGAAGCTTCTATGGAGTTTTGAAAACAACACGAAAAGAAACGTTTCACCATCATTATACCACTTTCCCACACTCACGCCTGTAATCCAGCACTTAACGAATAGAATGTCACCAATTTTATGCACTAACACTGAAAATAACACAAGTTTTGGAAAATAATACAATGCGGTGACGCAATCTTTTTCGCATTCCCGCCAAAACTCCATAACATACTTATGAAATAATTTCAGTTCTTCTACTTCTTATTTTTGTGGCTTCTGCGGGTTAGCGTAGCATTACAATCTCTTTGCTGCGGGCTTCAAGACTTTTTTGGTTTTTCGTTTGGCTCCACACTTTTGTGTATTTAGCCAGTGTCAAGTAATTGATAATTTCTCAAGTTAATTAGTCATCGCGGCCAGTATATAGTCCAAATGTTTTTTTTGTAGTAGTAGTAGGTAGTTTTTAGTATTAGTTATTAAATCATTGTAGTATTTAGAAAATAAAGGAAAAAAGTTAGTTAATGTATGTTGTGTCAAGTCAAGCCACAGTCCAAGTCATCAAGTCAAGTCATAGTCTAGTCTCGTCAAGTCATACTCCTACTAAAGTGGTGGCAACTTTACCAGAAGCTTCTATTGAGTTTTGGAAACAATATGAAAATAAACGATTCACCATCATCATACCACTTTCCCACACTCATGCATGTAATCCAGCATTTAACGAATAAAATGCCACCAATTTTATGCACTAACACTGAAAATAACACAAGTTTTGAAAAATAATAAATAAATATCTGTGGACATTTCACACAGCGTCATCTAGTCTCAAACTAAGCAAAACTTGTACTATGGGAACTAGATAACTGATACAATACTTAGATACTTTTTTTGTTTGTATATATACATACATACAATACAATATAACACCCAGACACAGAACAAACATCGATGTTCATAACACAAATGTTTGTCCTGGGTGGGGATCGAACCCACAACCCACAGTCCAGAAGGCAGGATTAATACCAACTGAGCTATCGGACCAGTCAAAATGCGCATGATACAATGCGCTGACGCGATCTTTTTCGTTTTCCCGCCAAAATGTTCAAGAGTTTATTCGAAAAAATTGTGGTACCAAAAGTATTAATTATCTTCTTAAAATAATATTAAATTATTCTTTAGTTACTAATGAGGGTCGATACAAACATAAATGCTAGAGTAAATGCATAAATTCTAGTTTCCGTGACGGCATCGGCACAGCAGTGCTTACCGGTAGTGTTTTAAGTCTTTAATCTTATTGGAATTGTCTCCCTAAAACATGATCTACTTAAAAAATATTGTATTGGTTTTGATAGTTGTTAAATCTATCTAAATATATAACTCAAAGGTGACTGACTGACTGACATAGTGATCTATCAACGCACAGCCCAAACAACTGGACGGATCGGGCTGAAATTTGGCATGCAGGAAGATGTTATGACGTAGGCATCCGCTAAGAAAAGATTTTTCGAAATTTCACCCTTAAGAGGGTGAAATGGGTGGTTGAATTATTTTCCCATAAGCCACACCGCGCGCCGCGGGCGAAGCTGCGGGCAGAAGCTCGTTGATTTTAAAATTCAGTTTGAGCATAAAAAGGTGTTTAACTTAAAATTTGTGCCTAAAGAATGTTGCAATTTAGCCAAAATAAGTCTTCTTTTTCACATGCTGCCAGCAAAGGTGTTAAAATTTTTAGGCCGCCTTAAAGGCTTGGCTTATCTACTATTTCCTTGCGACAACAACCCGAAAAGTTCCCGTAGCACGGTATAGTTGTAAATACTACTTCGTTACGAACATAGCTTATTTAATTTTAGATGTGGAAACAGTATAAAATAAATAATAAACATTTAAAGCATTTCACACAGGGCCATATAGCCCCAAACAAACCATAGCCTGTTCTATGAGAACTGATACAATAATTAGATACTTTTTACTTTTTGTTTGTACATACCTATAAAGAATACAACATAACCGCCAGACACAGAACATACATCAATGTTCATCACGCAAATATTTGTCCTGGGTAGAAATCGAACCCACAACGTACAGCTCAGAAGGCAGGGTTACAACCAAATGAGTTATCGGGCCAGTCGAAAGTATAAAAGATGAGATAGAACTTTCCCAATGTGTCTGCACGGACTTTAAAAGACAGCTTGAGTCCTTTTTGCTATTATTATTTTGTCTATGTCTATCAGTTTGCATTGGCTTTGCATGCAAAAATAAGACAAAAGCCACACTTTGCAGTTAAAAAAAATCTTTCCATAAACAAGAAACATACATCGAGACGTCATATTGTCTGACACCTGACTTTTTGGTTGCATACAAAATTTTATCTAAATTGACGAATTATAATTAAATACTAGCACTTTGACGCTTCTCAAAGGACAAGCAGTTAAATTATGTTCGCAACTGTTCTTCATAAAACAGTGGGATTTGCGTAAGACACTTAGAAATTAATGTTTAAAGTCGAGTAAGCTGTCACGTATAATCGGGGCTCCTCCGGCGGCGGTCTCTATGAATAATAACAGGATAATATGCTAGCATGGCTGGGCAGGCCGACTCTGGAGGGAAAGATGAGGTGAAAACCCAGTTTGCGACGCGGGAAGGCGCGTATCGATTGATGACTCTGTCGGAGTACTCGCGGCCTAATAGAGTGGGTTACACCAGTGGTCCAGGTTCCTCGCAAGTCAAAGTATCGCTGGTGACCCTCCCACCTCCCCCAGGCCCCCTGGAGCCCGGTACTGAAACTCTGGTGCCGGAGGACAGGATATGCTTTAATCATGGAAAAGAGCTCTATGTTTATGTTTACAGAGGCATTAAAAAGGTAAACTCTCAATACTATGTTATATTAGGAAGTATTTCAGTTATCAAAATTACAAATTATTACTCCACTTTATTGAGACTTAGTTTTGTTGTTTTTAAAGAACTTCACTAAGTAGATACTTACTTTAATAGGCATTGTAGATGGTGGTTTTGACTATAATATTAATATGATTACTACCATTTATGTAGAAAGTCGATAACATAATCGTAACATGCCAGATGTGGATTGATTAGATCAATATTCATATTGAATGAAATAAAGTACTCATACTGAATGACATTTATTTGGACAGGCCTTATCAATTAAAATTACATGATATAAACTAACAACACACTGCTTGTATTAGGTAAATAATTTTGTAGTAATATGTTATGATTAATCTCTTTGATTCAATTTTTTTAGTACTCACTTTGTAAAAAGACACTTTCGTTACTGAAAAAATGTGCTGCCATTACAAGTAAAATATTAGTCTGAACTATTACTGTAAGATTTCTATAGTCAAAGTCAAAAGATTTATTGCAAATAGGCTAATTTTAGCACTTTTACAAGTCAAAATTATATTAGGTACTTAAAATTAAGTTATTTCACTAAGCATATAAAATTACAAAGTGCTTATTGTCAAATAATATAGCAAGCCCATTACAATATATGAGTTTGAAAAAAAGCAGTTCTCTTTCTCACTACTGGTGCAAGCAATCCGGCACAATGCAGAATTGAAAACTTTGATCCGAAGCTTCGATTACAACTGTAAAGAAGAAGCTACAAGAAACTACAGTGATGTATTTTTTTTTGTCTTCTTTCTACTGTCTTTTTTTTTTTTTTTTTTTTTTTTTTACTTCAAACTTGTCTAGCATTTGACCGCGCTCTCACCTGATGGGAAGTGACGATGCGATCGAAGATGTAGCATGCTAGCCAAGTAAATACCTATTCACTCTTCTCTTGAACACGCCCGGGTCATATTTCGCCGGAAACACAGACGCTGGCAGGGCATTCCATTCCTTAGCCGTTCTAATTAAAAACGTTGAGTCAAATCGCTTGGTACGAATGGGTGGTATTTCGACCACGAAAGGATGGCGCTTAGCCGAGCGTCTAGTAGTCCGGTAGTGGAATGGTGATGGGAGAATGAGATCATGCAGTTCTTGAGCGCATTCACCGTGGTGTAATCTGTAGAAGACCGACAGACTTGCCACCTTACGTCGATGTGCAAGGCTCTGGAGCCTTTCACCAACCAAAGTGTCGTCGTCAATGAGCCTTTTGGCACGCCGTTCAATCGAGTCCAGAGCCTCAAGCTGGTACTTGGCAGACCCGTCCCACAGGTGGCAGCAGTACTCCATACACGATCGGACTTGTGCTTGATACAGATTTAGAAGCTGTCCAGGTGAGAAGTACCGCCTTACCTTGGACAATATGCCGAGTTTTTTTGAAGCTACTTTGGCTTTGGACTCGATGTAGGATCCAAAGTTTAGGTTTGACGTGAGATCAACACCCAAAAGCTCAAGATGGTTTCCTAAACTTACAGATACACCACGGAATGAAGGAGCCAGATGGAGTGGGCTCTTTTTAGCAGTGAATAAACACGCCTGTGTTTTTGCAGCATTGAACCTAACCAAGTTAGCAACGCCCCAATCGGACACGGCTTTCAAAGCCAGGTTCATGCGCTCAACCATAGCCTCTCTCTCAATCCGGACATCGTCACCACTGGCTCGGGCACTGGATGTGTATCTTTCAACAACAGTACTATCATCTGCATACCCAAAGGTACCGGGCTTTAGCAAATCATTGATGTGGAGTAAGAATAGTGTTGCTGAAAGAACTGACCCCTGAGGTACACCAGCATTAATAGCTAATTGATCGGAAGAGCAGCCATCAAGAACCACTCTAAGCGATCGTTCCCTCAAAAAGTCTGATATCCAAGTGCACAAACCAGCAGGTAGTCCGTAAGATGGAAGCTTATTCAGAAGACCGTCGTGCCAGACCCGATCAAATGCCTTAGAGACGTCTAGAGATACAGCAAGTGCCTCTCCATGCATCTCCAAGGCTTCGCTCAATATGTGCGTGGCGTATGCGAGAAGATCCCCAGTTGACCGGTTTCGGCGAAATCCGTATTGCCGGTCACTGAGGAGATCATTGACTTCAAGGTGTGCCAAGAGCTTGTTGTTGATTATACGCTCCATACTCTTACAGAGTATGGAGGTAATTGAGATGGGTCGGTAGTTGGCAGGATCAGCACGACTGCCCTTCTTAGGTACAGGTTGTACATTGGCTAGCTTCCAACTCTTAGGGACTATTCCGGTATCTAGAGAGAAGCGAAATAGGCGTGTTAAAATGGGAGACAACTCAGGTGCACAGCTCTTAAGTACAATTGCTGGTATACCATCGGGACCACTGGCTTTGTTCACGTCTAGACTGCATAATGTTTTTAGTACCTCCTTCTGACGTATGCGTATTTCCGGCATTAAAGCACCGCAATGTGGAAGGCAGGGAGGTACCTCATTAGCAGTATCTAAACGCGAAGCTTCTGCAAAGAGAGTGGCAAACAAGTTTGCTTTTTCTTTTGCAGTGTGAGCCAGCGATCCGTCAGGTTTTAATAATGGAGGCAGTGAAGATCGACAGAAGTTCGCTTCAACCGATTTGGCTAGGGACCAAAAAGCCTTACTACCAGCTGGATAGGAAGCAAGTTTAGTCCCTATTCGACCAATATGATTGAAACGAGCCTTCCTTAATTCCTTCTTACAGGCCTTGGCGGCAACATTAAAGGCTTTCTTCTTAGCTCGAGTGTCCGATGCCTTGCGTTTTCGAGCGTCAGCCCATGCCAGATATGCCGCATGTTTCTGCGCTTCAGCGTGTGCACAGTCGGCTCCAAACCATGGGCTGGCTTTGCTGGTCATGGGTTTATCGGAAAATGGAATAAAATATTCCATAGCCCGACATACTACCTCAGTAACCGCATTCGCGCAAACCGTCGGATCTCCAGAAGAAAAACACGTTTGCCGCCAAGGATATGAGGCGAAGAAATGTCGCATCTCATCCCAGTCTGCTAAATTGTATCTCCAGACACGCCGAATACTCTTAGGGCTTGGGTCAGGCGGGGAGTATACTGAAACGGACTTAACCAGACAGTGATCGGAGCTACCAATGGGTGAGGATACCGCCACAGAGTATCGGTCTGGTTCAGTCGTGAGCAGAAGGTCGAGGCAGTTAGCAGTGTGGCTATCAATGTCAGGCACTCGCGTTGGCTCTTGAACAATCTGCGTTAAATTGAGCGCCAAAGCGAGCTTACGCGTCTCTCTCCCAGCGTGGTCCGTGATCTGGTGTGGGACTAACCACTCCTGGTGGTGAGCATTGAAGTCCCCTAGAACAACAAGCTGAGCCGAAGGATAGCGTTGCTGAGCCACATCTGCCGTTTCACTGAGATACTCCATTAGAAGAGTTGTCTCCCGGTCACCGCTATGTGATCTGTACACACCAGCATAGAGAATTTTCTCAATGCCCGTGTCCACTAGCACCCAAATCACCGAAAAGTGGGGATGTTCAAGGTTCCGGAGACGCAAACAACAAATGTCATCACGGACGAAAACGCAGATACCAGCGCGTGGAAGGAAGCGGTTTTCCAAGATGAATCCTGGATAGTCCAGATATGCCGTGTCTGATGGACATCCTATTTGCGTCTCAGTCAAGAAGAACAAGTGTGGTTTATTGGTCTCCAGATGATGATGGACCGCTTGCAGATTTGAGTGCAGCCCACGAATATTTGTGAGGTGCACTTTAAGAGTGAGGACGTGCATCTGCCGTTTAAACTTGTTCACTTTATTAGACTTTTTCATGGTTGGGTGAGTTAGGTAGACAAGTTAGAAGTGGACGAGATATTGGGATGCTAACCCTCAGTAATAGAGAAGCTTCCGCGCCAATGGAGAACTTGCGCGGAGACTGCGGGGACGCCCGAACCCCCCTGAAATTACCCACAAGTTCCTCACTTCCAGTCGCCAACTGGCCCTGTGGGCAACCTCAGGATTTTACACAAGCGGCGGGGCAGCCTTTCGTAGTTGGCTAGACTACTACTTGGGCCCCCTACAACTTGCGGTCGGCCAGCAGAGAGCACCGTGCTTCGGATCCCGCTACCCTCCGAAGCAAGGTCTCCGACGCGAAAGCCTCTCCATCACCAATACCGGTCTGCATACCCAACACAACTGTCCACATCTACTCGTCAGAACGGCTTCATTGGACGTCACGATGGAACACGACGAGTCGCTTGGCATCGTGGTTTTGTCCAATGGGTGGTAACTAAGCCGGCGGCTAAGGCCTTCCACCAGTTATTTGGTTGCTCTTTTGGCACCACCCAGGGGTCACGTGTAGGGAAACTAGGGTTAAAGCCTACGGACGCGAGCAAACACAAACCCCCAATGTATATAATTAATTACAGTTGAGACAGTATAGAGCACTGTTACTGCATATTTTAACTGGAGACAACAGTCTTGGCTTTATTTGTATGCCATTAATTACTTGAAACTTCACATGATGTACCTAGTGTTAAAGCAAAACTAAACTTGAAAAGATAACTTTTCATAGACATCTGTGCATAATCTTTGTAGGTCATCATGTTGGTTATCTATTTTGTTCTCCACTCAAAATATGGAAAAGAATAATACTCTAAAATGGTGCTGTCCCTTTCATTAATAAAAGTGACATGACAAGGACTGCAATATTCTCACAACTGTTACATTTAGTTTGGAATTTTTTACAACTGTTTTTGTAAAAAATTCCCAACTAAATGTCAACAACATTTAGTTTGGAATTTTTTACAATTGAATTGACATCATTATCATTTCATATAGGCAACAAATGTGTACTGTATTCTCTGTCACATAGTTTCAACTTCCAACTTTTTATGGCCAATGTCATTTTCAACATAATTCTGATATTAAATTTGATTTCATTAATTTTAATAGCAAAATAATGTTGTGTGGGTAGAAATAAACACATAATTGATTGATTATTGTAATTTTGATATTCTATTTAATTTAACAACTTTAATTTGTCACCAGGCCGCGGACCTCACAAAACCAGTTGAGAAGAAGATGTACAAAGGCACAAACCCGACATGTCATGACTTCAATACTGTCACAATGACATCAGAGAGTGTCTCATTAGCTATAGGATTTTCTACCGGCCAAATACAACTCATAGACCCTATTAAGAAGGAATTAAGTAAATTATACAATGAAGAGGTAAGTTATGTATTGGTTTTGTATTAAAACATATTTTTTTCTTCAAATAGGCTATGTACCTTTATCAATCCAACTGTACAATCATACTAACCTAACATATTAAACATGAAAAAATTTAATTTTCCTAATAGATAATAATAGTTAATTACCATCAGGTGAGACAATAACAGGTTAATTGGAAGGCTATATCAATGATAAAAAAAATATGGTAGATACTTATTGAATTATTTATAGATAAAATATGCCAACTGTGATGAAACAGAGATAATGATAACTGATTGTATACCTGAAGAATGAAAAAGTTCACAAAGTTATTAAAAACTGTTGAAATTGAGTTGGTAAAACAGATTTTTCACCCTAGTACAAGCAAAAGTGGACTCTAAGGTGATTAAGATTTTTATTCCTGGAATGTATTATGAAATAATTACTAAATTAGTATATATTTAAATTATCTTTGTAATGTAAAGTACCTTCCTCTTCTGAATGTGAAATCCATGTAGATAATAAAATCTAGTAACATAATATAATCAAATATAAACTATATTCAGAGTTCACGTGTGCTCACATAGATGGGTGTCCATTATCAAACCCACATCCTCACTGTTATCAACTATGGCACTACCAATTTACCACTGAAGATTCACATGCTGGACAAACACTTTTGAAAAGTATGTTTTTAAAAAATATTTTGTGGCATTTTAGTCTTGATATATTTAAAAGTATTCATAAAAACATGTCAGTGTTAAGGCATATACAGACATTGTGAGGTATGCGCAGCGCACAGCGTGCAACGCATACTTCGCGATGTATGGAACTTTATATTCCTGGCGAGGATTAATAATATAAAATTGATTTTTTTCTGTAAACCTCTGAAGTATTTTGTGTTCTTATGCAAAAATCATTGATATTGGCAACACCAATGTTGAGAAATCAATGGTTTTTTTTTCTAATATGTGAAAATGTTAATGTTATATTATCTGTAGCATGTATCTGAGGGTAATTTGCAGCACGAATTCGAGAAAAAAACACTGTGAGATGCAGTCAATCACAGTTAATACTCTATGGTACAGATTTGCGTTGTTCGTTGAATAGTCTATTTGCTATTCGTTGTACTGAAATCTACCTATTATTAACTTGGACCCCTGGCTCACTCGGCTTTTCTATACGGCTTTTGTTTTTTTCTGTAATCTAGCTTTTTTAACTTGGACTTCGAAACTTTAGTCACGTTAAATCGTTTAATCTATATACGTTTGTCAGGTTGCATCTATGGTTTTATCACACGTGTGACATTTCGTTTCACGCAGTTGCAATATTGACTGGCCCGATAGCTCAGTTGGTAGTAACCCTGCCTTCTGAACTGTGGGTTCGATTCCCACCCAGGACAAACAATTGTGCGATGAACATAAGTGTTGGTTCTGTGTCTGGGTGTTATATTGTATTCTATGTATGTATTTACAAACAAAAAGTATCTAAGTATTGTATCAGTTATCTGGTTTCCATAGCACAAGCTTTGCTTAGTTTGGGGCTAGATGGCGCTGTGTGAGATGTCCACACATATTATTATTATTATTGTTCAACAGTGCTACAAATCTATATAGGTTAAGACTTTAAGAAGAATCCAAAATAATTACAGAGTAACTTTATATTTAATCCAGCACCATAATCTACTTTTACCATTTTGGTTAATCGTAACTTATTTTAAATCCACTTTTATACCGAAGCGTGAGTTGTGAAACGTGCGCTGCGCGTACCTCGCAATGTCTGCATCTTACCTTAAGGTGCATAACCGGTTAGCAAGCGCGCGGCCACATTCGAATTACACACTGATAAACAAAAAAAAAACAATTTTTGGAATTATTTGTCTTACGAAAACCAAAAATGTGTTTGTGTCTGTGTTGTAACATGTTAGTTAGACCTATCCCTTTCCGTGCCATAATTTCCCGCTCAAAACTCAATATTTTTTTGGGCCAGATTGGATGCTCTACCATAGCCAACATAATAGTTTAATTTAAAAAAAAAGTATTGAATTGAATCTTAGTTAATGGCTTCTGTGGCAAAATCACTACAACTTCGCCAACATTTTGTGGATGTTTCATACAGCGCCATCTAGCCCTAAACTAAACAAAGCTTGTACCAGATAAAAAATATTGTATGAACCAGATTTTTATTTACTTACAGAAAAAATTATCACGTCATTTAATTCCTAAAAAAAATTCCAGAGACTGATAGACAAGACGCGTGTGACGTGCATCAAATGGGTACCCGGGTCGAGCAACCTGTTCGTGACGTCACACGCGTCCGGCCAGCTGTACGTGTACAACGAGGAGCTGCCGTGCGGCGCCGCGCCGCCGCACTACCAGCTGTTCAAGCAGGGAGACGGGTAACTACATCCACAGATAAAACATGCTTTAGACCACACAACTGAAGTAAAACTTCTTTAGTTTATCTCCATCTATCGGCCGGTATAACTTTATTTTTTCTTTGTTTAATATTACTATCGCCATCTGGTCAGCTTACTTGGCAAGTGAAGCGTGCGTAAAGAAGTTTTACAGAAGGGACATTCCAGGTACTCGATCCACACGTGCCGCACCAAGTCGACCCGCAACCCGCTGTACCGCTGGCTGCTGGGCGAGGCGGCGAGCGTGAACGAGTTCGCGTTCTCGCCGTGCGGCGCGCACCTCGCGCTGGCGGCGCAGGACGGCTTCCTGCGCGTGTTCCACTACAACACCATGGAGCTGCTGGGCCGCGCGCGCTCCTACTTCGGCGGCTTCCTCTGCGTGTGCTGGTCGCCCGACGGCAAGTACGTCGTCGTCGGCGGCGAGGACGACCTCGTCACCGTCTGGTCCTTCGCCGAGCGCCGCGTCGTGGCCCGCGGCGAGGGCCACAAGTCCTGGGTCTCAGTGGTCGCCTTCGACCCCTACGTCGTCAGCTTCGCGGAACCGCAGGAGGGCGAGGAGAAGGGAGAGAACGAGCCGAGCGAGAAGAGCGAGCAGCAGTGCTATCGGCTCGGCAGCGTTTCGCAGGACACGCAGCTTTGCCTGTGGGATCTCACGGAAGACGTGTTGCGGCCGCCGCTGAGAGCGCGCGCTTCCGCGCACCTGTCCCCCGCCGCGCCGCTGGAACACAACGGGGCGCCCGGGAAGCCCCCGAGCCGCGCCCGGCTCGGCCAGAAGCACGCGGAGCTGGGCAACACCGCCGCCGGCGAACCGTCCACGACCAAACAGAAAACGAAACCGAACTCGACGCTGAACATCAGCGTCGGGAAAGCGAAGGAGGAATCGTCGCTCGGCGTCAACTCGATCACGCAGCGGCTGGCGGGGTTCTCGTTCGGCGAGCGGCGGTCGGAGCACCGCAGGAACTTCAGCCTCAGCAAGCCGGAGACGAAAAGCTCGACGAACAGCGTCGCGCTGCGCGGGAGGTCGACGGCCTCGTACGACCCCGTCAAGTTGATAGGCACGGGCGCGTGTCCGCGGTTCGACGAGTGCCCCGTGCTGGAGCCGCTGGCCTGCAAGAAGCTGGCGCACGAGCGGCTCACGGCGCTGCTGTTCCGCGCCGACAGCTTCGTGACGGCGTGCGCCGACGGCTGCGTCAGCACGTGGGCCCGGCCCGCGCGCCCCGCCCGCCGCGACGCGCACGACTAGGGACGGCTCGACGTCTGCTGCGAACCTTACTTCTATTGGCAATGCTGCAGGGTACACCCAAGCTCCAAGTCTACTAGTAAAATTACTGTTACATTGCTTCACCATTGACGATTTTTGACAGAATTTGTATGGAAATTCTGTCAAAAAGTAACAATTTTGTTAGTAGACTCGGAGCCCTGGATACTCTATATCGTTCGGATATTGTTACATTTTGTTAAGATACTAAATGAATGAATTTACTTACGAAAGATTTGTTTAATAAAACACTTTCATTACATTACAATAATATCATATAATATATCAATCTAAACAAGTATTCGTAATAGAAACTGGATAGTACAAGTAAATCTTTGTGTTTTATGTTTTCTGATGTTTTGAATTTAATATAATGTTATTGTTGAAAGTTTGTAATGTTGTTTTTGAGGGCTTTATTAGACAGATTTTTCGTAAGTAAATTCGGTTATTTAATAGCTGATCTACAAAAATACAGCAATGCGCGAGCGAGAAAGAGGATGCAGAGGACCCTTAAAATGTCAACGCCGACGTGAAATTTCACGGAGAATTTTAAGCATTGAATTTAAGTAACGTTTCTAAGGCTGAATGTCTGGGGGGAAATGCTTACGTTTAATGTTTGCAAAGTTCTGGCTTTGTTAGGTTCGTGAAATCGAATAGACTGAATCTTTCAATTTTGGAATGAGTTATTTGTGTAATTTGATCGACTCAAGTGTGACCTGTAAGTTTATTCTAAATATAAAATGGTAGAAAAATATCTCCGCTAAAACAGCACGGGCGTTTGCACTAAAGTATGACAGCTCCTAAGTTGAACTCCCGAACCTGACTCAACCGTAACCGATTGTTTTATTTTAGTAGTTGTATTTCGAATTGCAGTTTTATTTTGTAGCAATTTTCTTTTATTTGATTCTAAAAACGTAGTAACAAGCTTACGTTGTGTAGCTTCACATCGAAATGTTTCTCCGAAGACATTCTGTGACCGGACGGTGTACCACTTGCGTGTTGCAGTCGCGCCGTTTGTTGCAAGTTGGCTAAAGTACTGAACTTGTGTAAGTTATTCCAATGCTGGCGAGTGAAGTGATGTGTGTGGCTGGAGCTTTACGTTGTAAACTGATATACCGTTTTAGACATTTGTAATTAATTCTATTTAAAACAGTTTTAAGTACACTATTAAAATTGTGAACAGTAAGGGTTATTGGGATAATTTTCAATAGTCCAACGGAAAGGTACTAATTCGAAATCTACACTGTCTATCTCTTTCACTCTGAATGCACATGAAAGAGGCAGTGTAGATTTCGGATGGGAGCCGATTGGGTTGAAAATACGGCACTAGAAGTGACGCGATTTATATTGATCTCGGTGTAAATTTTTCGTTCTGAAATCGGGTCTGCGCAGTAGAATTTTTCAAACAAATTGATAAAAATGATACAACTAAACTAACACACAACACAAAACAACACAAAAATTAAGACGTCAAAAAAAAGACATACAATAATTCCTTGGTCTAATGATTTAAATAAAGTTATTGTTTTGTAACTAAACCATGAGTATGCATAAAACCGAAATTGGCATTAAATGTGTGTGCGGAATACTGTGAAGCTTTCGAATAATGTGAAATGTCCATACTGTTTATAAATCGCGTAACTTAATTCCAATCTGAAATTATAATTTTATTCGATTCTACATGAAACGAGTCATTTTAAAAGACTGTTTAAATATTACGTGTAAGTATTTATGAGATTTGGTCGGTTTATATTAAGACATTTAAGACGGACCTGTCATTATAGTGTGAATGGATACGCAGATCGTAATTATGTCTGATTAGTAGAATAATTAGACTCCAGAGAGAGTGAAGCAAAAGATATACGAAATCCCATACCAACCTCATAATTATTTTTAAACAGCTATTAAGAGAACGTCAAATTACGTCAAGCGTCATCTTTCTAGTATTATCAATTCATATTCAAGAATAATGCGAGCGGAATGGTATTATTTATGAAATTTCGCATACCTTTTTTGGATTCAAGTCTAATTATTATTCTTATAGTCCGAGTTATATCACTCCGACTATAAGATAGGAATATTCCTACAAGGTCTAACTTCTGGGAAATGGTATAGGAAATGACGTCACATGACAAGACTACCCTCAGTTTTACGGGCGCAATACAACATTTGGCGTCATTTCGTGTACACGTATGACGTATTCCGAAAATAAAACCTCGTAAGATCGTAAAATTGAAAAAGTTTTCTTTTCATATCACTAAAAGTACATATGGCACACTATATTAGTGGGTTACTTAATTTGTACTACTTACAATGCGATTTTCGTCGAATTTACAGATGCAGCAATATACGACAAATAAGTTGTATTATAATGTAAAAATATATAAACATAAAACTTCACGCCTTTTGGCATTACCTAAATGAACACTCCAGTAGCAAATTATTTATAAAGGTATCCGGAAAACACAGCATTTTTTTAAAATTAAAGTCAGTATAACATTTGCGGAGCTAAGATAAGATATCAATAGATGAAAGTGTGTTATAATATAAAATAATTTAACAAAAATCACGGACCCAGGTGTCTGTGGTAATGCAGATAGAAAAAAAAAACTTTTTTCATTTTGTACAGTAAAATGATTATGTGTTATTTTTTACATATGTATATTCAAAAGTCCACATCGAATTTCTCTCGCAAAAAGACGACACGAATTTCTATAACATTCCGGAATAAATTTAAGTATAAGACATATAAAAGTTGTTTTGACATCTCGTACAAAAATCACAGTGAAATTCATGCACGATTCTCAGAATACAAACGACGTTTTAAATGTATATTAGGTAATTTTTTCGTATTGACTAGTTTGTATTTTTTTTTTCGAAAATCAACCTTCCTTTTCAAAGTTTCAAACAATTCCTGTGGCATGGTTAGTTAATTTCTTGTTCTTGAATGAAAAATTCGTTTTTTTCATCACAGTTCTTATTTTTGTAACGGCTCTAACCTCGGCTTATATCTATAACAATTAGAGAACGATCTTGTGACGTAAACGTTAGTTAAATTGGTATTTTGCATTTTATCCAAAGCTTGTTAGTTTTTGCCGTTGAGACGTCAGCCTTGCGCACTTTTAACACGGCCAATAGAAATCCACAACACAGCCTTTACCTAATGTGGGGCAACTAGCGTTACTGAATTTTATTTTTAATTTGAAACATTTATAATTTTTTAAATAAAACAAAAAATACAATGTTTGAGAATCAAAATCTGTTGTAAAAACAAGATGCATTAATTTATTAGTTTATATTAGAAAACAAATTTATTTATATGGGAATTTGGGCCTTGGTAGCTGTCAGGGTATTTACGAACTTTGTTGTCTCTCAAATGTAACGAAACACTATTCTGCTGTTATCTCTCAAATGCATCGAAACACTTTATTCTGCTGTTGTCTCCCAAATGAAACAAAACACTTTATTCTGCTGTTGTCTCCCAAATGCAACAAAATACTTTATTCTACTATTGTCTCCCAAATGCAACAAAACATTTTATTCTGCTGTTGTCTCCCAAATGCAACAAAACACTTTATTCTGCTGTTGTCTCCCAAATGCAACAAAACACTATTCTGCTGTTGTCTCCCAAATGCAACAAAACACTTTATTCTGCTGTTGTCTCCCAAATGCAACAAAACACTTTATTCTGCTCTTGTTTCCCAAATGCAAGCTCTTCGCAGTAAAGCTCCAGCGTTCGGCGATGTTCCGATAAGCATTTCTAGTGTTGTAATACGATATACGAAACCTTAGTTAGCAATAGTTACGAGATTCATTAATTATAGACAATTGTACATTGATTATTGTAAGACAAATTTTCCTCCCGCTCACTTTGTAAATATAGTTCGTAGGAAGCGATTTGATCGCTTAAACGCGCGAAGTTGCGTTATTTGAAGTATTTATTTAATTATTTTTATTTAACATACGATTTTGTCGTTGAGATGACAGCGTCTGAGACCTGAGTTTAGAGTAGAGATCAATTTAACGTGAGACTTCGTATAAGTTGTTATTTAGCTGTTAGTTTAGTGCTTAGTTAATTTTTATTGTATAATAGATCAATATTACTCGGTTCTACGCTTTTTACTAGTGTAAAATGATCGATTTTGAATGTCCCTAAATATTTGAGCTTTTCTCAAGAACGCTATTTTAGCTGTGAAAATAGCATATGAGAAAATAACTGTTATTAAAAAAGTTTGTTATTGTTACAACGCAATACATATGTATCTAATATAAATAGTTAATAACGCGAAAGCCACTGTATTTCCTATTTAGTCGCCTAAATTATTTGTTAATAATAAATGTTTTATAGTCATTATTATTTATGTGTATAGCGTATAACGTTTATTTTGATGCTAAATTATGAATGTTTCTACCGAATTTTTTTCTAAATATCATCAAAACTCCACGTTGTCAGTAACTTATGTCCACGTATTTTGTGAGAAAATAAAGTAAACGTTAACATATACTAAGGTAAAACTTTTTATCATGTAAATTATTTCATTTTTCGTGGCCTTATGAATGTTACTTACTCTTTAAAATGTTCAACTTGTGTCTGCATTGTATTTATCATTTTAATACGAATCGTAAAGCTGAAACGTAAGAATTCAATTTAAGATTTAATTATAAGGTGTTAAAGAAAAGTCAGTAGTAAAATGAAGCAAATAAGATAAATATAGAACAACTGTAATGTCCCATCAGCTGAATAAATATGTAGGTACTAACGTTATATTTCCATTCCGGTACCTACGTATACCCAAACATGATTACAGACTCAAGCCACGCGTTAAATATACCTCGATAGAGCGATCATACTGACTTGACATTTTGTATATGAATATACTTTCCGATTCAGTTCATGAACTAACTTTGTATGTAAAATCACCTCACTATACAGTAGCTGGCAAGGAAAATTGCAACAGCAGATTACATGATGAATAATTTGCGTTAAGTACTTGTTTTTCACCGTTGTATGTATGAACGTTGCAAAATATATCGTTGGGTAGTAACACTAGTTGGCTTCACAATAAATGCAAATGTGCTACGTTTCTAGCCAGCTATTGTAATAGTAATATCGGCAGCTCCAATACAATGTACCGAATTTTCATAAAAGTCTGCAATGTAATTTAATATTTAAAGATAGGTTGTGCCCTTAACGTGTTATACTTAAGTCTGTTTGCACTAAAGTTTTACAGCTCTTACTATGTAATGTATGTATGTAGTCTAGAGCTGTCAATCTTAGTACAAACGGGCATTAAAGCCTTCGAACAATCCGCGAGGCATTGTAACTGGCAAAATTGATTACACGTAAAAAAAATATAGTGCCAGACGACCAAATTATTCACTCATTACTTTCTTGGGGTATTTTACGAAGAAATTTTCTCAACTTTTTGTAATTTGATCGTAGCTATTTGCTACTGTTTGTCCTTCAGTTAACTGTAGCTTAAGATAATACGCAAAAGTGTATGCGTAGTTCGATTATTTGTCGAATGTACTCGACATCTTGCCTATGCTTTCATATACACAATGTAAAAATCAGTTACCTACGTAAATAGATGAAAAGCATGTTAACTTCAGATACTTTAGTATTTAGACACTGAAAAGTAAAGAGAAATGTGATTGTGATTGCTTGGACCTGGAGACCGAATTATTTAGTGAATATTTTCTTTCGGCTTCAATAAGAACCTCTTAATAGAGTTCAAATGGTAATTAAAAGATAAACACTCCCGTCGATACTGCCCCGCATTCTTTAAAGCTAAACTTTAAAAAGTCTTCTTCAAAAATAATGTATAAAGATTATAGGAAATTGAGGTTTGTGGGCAATAAAATAACGTGGTGTAAGCATTTAAAAAATATGAACGTATATTATACTTTTCTTTTTATGAGTAGGAAGCGGTGCGACTGACTCCTACCACACAGAATGACGGAAAGAAAATCTAAGATGGCGGTTCACTTTAATATTAAAATTATACGATATTCTGTAATCGAGTTTACAGATTAATTTTTGCAAATCAAATGAAATAAATCAATAAAGATTACTTAAAAATAAAGTTGTTAAAGATTTTAGATTCCAAACTATTTCCGAACACGTCTGATAAAGGTGGAATGGTAAAGACAGCGCTAATTTTTTGTTTAACCTTAGCGAATGCTGTACAGAATTTGATGCTATTGTAGGTCACTTACAGTAATTTTATTATACTGCGATAGAAATAACTGCAGTTAAATAAAAAATGTTTGTGATTTATGGCAGTATCCCATGCTTAGATCAACAGATTCATTTTTAATAAAATAAAATAAAATAAAATAAAAATGTACTTTATTGCTTTTTTTAAACATAAAATAACAACATAAAGATCACAATTATTATTATTGGAAGCAAAAGGGATGACTTCAGCGTTGTGCAGCATGTACGTATGCACGTGCACGCTGCGCTGTTTTTCAAGCCACCCCTTGCTCGGACTGATGATCGCCGAGAAGAGAAATCCGGTACAAGCGGGTATCATCGCCAATACCTTAGTGTACATTAACCGCAATATCCAAAACAGCTTTTTATGAAATAATATAAAATATAAAAATATGCATGAAAAATTATTATGATGAAAAGAAAAATGAAATCAATTGTGTGTGTGTGTATGTTTGTGTGTGTGTGTGTGTGTGTGTGTGTGTGTGCGTGCGTTTGTGTGTGCGTGTGAGTGTGTGTGTGGGTGGGTGGGTGTGTGGGTGTGTGTGTATGCTTGCGACCGACCGTGTGAATGTGACGGTGTGTTATTGTGCACATGTATAGATTGTGTATGAGTGAAGTAGAGTGTGCGTGTTAGTATGTACGAAAGTTGTGTTACTTCTGCGGCTTAAAAGTTGCCTCATAATTTTTTCGTTGTTGAAGAAACAAATTCCGTTTTAGTTTAGTTTTAAACGAGTGACTACAGATTTTTTTTCTTAAAGGCGGTGGTAGGTTGTTCCATATCTTCGACGTACGATACTTGAAGCAACCTTGAAACCCGGCAGTACTGTGTTTTGGGATTGCTAGCATGTTTTGTGATTTCGAACGTGTGTTTAAATGGTGATGAGCGTCCTTACTAAATACGAGCTTTTCAAATAGGTATTCAGGCTTTTTATTCCAAATAACCTTTTGTACGAGACATGCTAGGTAAAGTTCTCTTCTAATCTTCATATTTAGAATACCTTTATTTACAAGATAAGGCGTGACATGCGCTCTCCTTGGTATGGTGAAACAGAACCGAGCGCATGCATTTTGCACTCGTTGGATGGCACATTCTGTCTTAGCCCATAGCCTAGGCCCGTACACCGCACTGCAATAGTTAAAGGGAGAGAGCACCAGAAGGTCACAAAGTAGTACTCTTATGTCTTCCGAAATATGCTTCCTTATGGAGTATAACATTTTTAATTTATAAAATGCATTTTTTATCTTATCATTAATATGCTTGACAAATCTCATTTCACCGTCCATAATTAAACCCAAGTTTCGCGCGTCTGTTTCTATGGGTATGTCTACTCCATTAATAGTTAAATTAGGATTTTGACAGGAGACTTTACTAATTTGAGTCTTAGTACCTAGGATTACCACTTTGGATTTGGCTGGGTTGAGAATCAAATGGTTACGCGTAGCCCATGTATATATCTCACCTAAGTCTTTATTAATTAGTGACAGAGCACGCGTTGTATCCTCAGCTTTAAAGCTATGGTAAATCTGCGTATCGTCCGCATACAAGTGATACTTGCATGTCTTAATGTGGTCAGGCATATCTGCCGTGAAAATAGAAAACAGGATTGGACTTAATATGGACCCTTGCGGTGTCCCTCTAGGTATGTTTTTAACATTAGAGATGTTTTTACTCCCATCCGGATTTTCTATCTCCACGTACTGTTCACGACCAATTAGGTAAGTTTTAAACCAGTTGCATGTATCTACAGTGAACCCATAATATTTTAGCTTAGCTATGAGTAGTTCCGGATCCAAACAATCAAACGCGCGTGAAAAGTCCAATAACACAAGCACACTACTAAGTCCTTGGTCAGACACTGTTATCAAATCGTCAGACACTTGCAAAAGAGCTGTTTCAGTACCATGATTTTTTCTAAATCCAGATTGGTACTTAGGTATTATATTCTGTTGCTGTACAAACTTTTCCATCTGATCATATACTACTCTCTCTAGCACCTTTGACAACACCGGGAGAATACTTATAGGTCGTAAGTCCCTTACTTCTTCAACGGAATTGGATTTAGGAATAGGTTTTACTAAAGCACGTTTCCAAGCATTTGGAAATTTGTTTGTTAGAATAGAAGTATTTATAATGTCCGTAATTACTGTTAAAGTTTCTGGTAACGTTAATTTTATCATCTCCGCGTTTAATTGATCGTAACCAGTAGCATTCGTATGGATTTTCAGAATAATTTTACTTATAGCTTCCTCTGACACAGGGCTTAGGGAAAACGGGTCATTTGTTTTATTATTTGTATTAAAATAGGTTAAAGTATTAATATCGACTTCGCCATCACCTGGGATATTCAAAAGATGACTATTAATTAATTCAGGGTCCATTAGATTATCCGGTATACCCACGAAATTACCATCGCCAATGGTTTTAGATTTTTTTAAGTAGCTCCACATTTTTTTAGGTTGATGTAAATTTTTATTTATGTAGTGAGTAAAGAATGCTGACTTTTCTCTCTCTATTGCTCCTGTAACTAAATTCTTTAGACTTTTATAATAATTTTTAGACGAGTCGGTCTTCTTAGCCTGAGCTTTGACTAAAGCTTTATCTCTAAGAGACATCATAAATGTTATCATATTAGTGATCCACGGCTTGGGTACTTCATTTTTCCTTTTTCGTTTACGTGGGGCGTGTTTGTCAAATAGTTCAATAATTACATCCTGAAATTTCTGTATCTTGGACTCTACATCGTGAATTCCTATAATAGGTTCCCAGTTTATTGACTTTAGGTCCAAATCAAAGAACTCATGATTTATATCACTTATTGAACGTGACTCTATATAGCGTGCAACTGACTTATTTTTTTTAATATGGAAGTCACACAGAATCATAGCGTGATCACTCAAGCACCTGTTGTGTAAGATAGTAACTTTTTTACATCTCTCAGGTACGTTCGTAATTACAAGATCTATTAAACTTTTAGACCCGTCTGTTGTCCTAGTAGACTCGCTAACTAGCTGAACAAGATTTTGCTGCGCGCAGAACATTGACAGCTCTTTAGCTTTTGGAGAGTCCGGCTTGAGTAAGTCCACATTAAAGTCGGTCAATAAGCAGACATAGTCACAGTGAGCAAACGTGCTCAAAGAGTCACTCAATGCATCTAAAGCAGTAGAAACTTTTACACTCTCTGGTCTATAAGCCGTGCCCACTGCCATACGAGCCCCTGGCAGCGTTAACTCCAACCACAACTGCTCTAATTGGGAATCCGGGTGAGCACGAACTCTAGCACGAAGGCCCTTTTTTATATAGAAGCCAACTCCACCTCCCTTTTGTATTGATTTTCGAGCTCTATGTTTAAGTACATAACCTGGAATATTCGGTGCTAACATTTCTTGACCGTCTTTGATCCACGTCTCATTGAGAGCCATTATGTCAGGTTTATTTGTCACCATACTCGCTTCTAGCTCATCCCTACCTGTGTTGAGTGAGCGTACATTCAAAAGACCAAATTTTATGCGCTTATTGGTTGTATTAACCATTAAAATCGCACATTTGTAAGCATAAACAGAATTTTATATACCACGAACTGGTTGGTGTAACGTAAGTGTAATGTTTAGTGTAATGTGAAAATGTGTATGATGTTGTGTGAATATTGCATTGTAACGAATCTGTGCTTGAGTATGTTGAGATAATCTTTACTGTCCTATAATTATTAAGAGTTGGTTCGCATATAGAGTTTATAACTAAATTAAAATAAAGGTTATATAAAAGAGTGAATAAATAAATGATTAATTTTACATAGTCTACTACAACTTTATATACTAATACTGTTGCCGGGACGCAACTTAAAAACCCTGATAAAGTCATCCTCATTACGAATACGAAACGCAGGCTTTCCATCTCCCTCTCTTATTAAAACTTTTCCTTCTCGAGTCCAGGCGAATTTCCACTTGTGTTGTTTACACAGAGTGCGAGCTCGACTGAATAGCATTCTATTTTCTTTTGTCAACCGCTCGTTGATGTAAATAGGGCGCGGGGTGCCAGCCATGTAAAAGAAATATTTGAATCCCGTGAAGTTGAACCCGCATCCATCCGTCTCTAAAGGCGGCACATGCTTTTTTCCTTTATATCAAATATTATTCGGTAAAATGTCGAGAATCGCCTAGTGCATGGGTCGGCAACCTTTTTAAGGGACCCACTATTTTTATTGCCAACAATAATAGTACCTACTTGAATAAATATTTTAAAAAAAATGAATAATATTTAAAGAGCCGCAGCTTGATATCCAAGCCGCGGGTGGCCTGGTTCTGCTTCCATATTCTTTAACATTTGGTTTAATAAAAGCATGTAAGTACGCACTGCGTGTATAAAAACGCGGACGTTAGAGTAATCTAGGAACACGTTTGGTGTGTGATGCATAAAGTGGCGGACTGACTTTCTCGTCCATTACTGAAAATTTCTCTGTAAAAGCTCTGTAATTTATTAATAATTTTTATAAACAACCTCATTCAAAACTAAAAACTATATATTTAGTAATGCCAGTTAAGTTAGTTCCATACAATGTAATAACTTTTTATAAGACACCGAATAATTTACGCAAAGTAATGTTTAGTATTAATTTACTGGAGTTCTTTGTTAAAACTAGTGAGACACGACTTTAAGCCTATCAAGTTAAATAGAGGATTCTCTTTATAAATGTATGCCTTTTATTTTATATCAAATTTATTCCTTATTCCACTGTGATAGCCAAATGTTGATAGCCTCTGTGTCACCACAGTGGTTGGTAGTGGTGGTTGAGCAGGTCGACTCATAACCCGGAGGCGACGGGTTCGATTCCCGCGGCAGCACAAGTATACAGCACAGAAAAAAAAGCGCAAATACTTGTTCCGAGTCTGGGTGTTGTGGGACCATGGTTCTCATAGTTCCTGAGTTTCTACGGAATCATAGTTACGTTATCATGACATATCTATGTATGTGGTCGTTGGGGCGTTATTATTATGAAATGCATTGTAGTAGGTATGTTATAGAAGGATTAATCTCGATCTTAGTACGTGACATCGGCGAATTCGAAGCCACTTCAATCATGAAGTCAATTCAAATCAACTTGGGTGCTGTCAAACTTTAGTACCGACGAGTGTATGTAATTGGTTGAATATAGAACAACTTGAGACTTCGTATGGTGGAATGGCGTCAGTGGCGTAGTTACCGGAGGATTAGACATAATAATAATAATAATATGTGTGGACATCTCACACAACGCCATCTAGCCCCAAACGCAAAGCTTGTGCTATGGGAACCAGATAACTGATATAATACTTAGATACTTTTTTGTTTGTAAATACATACATAGAATACAATATGACACCCAGACACAGAACAAACACCTATGTTCATCACACAAATGTTGGTCCTGAGTGGGAATCGAACCCACAACCCATAGTTCAGAAGGCAGGGCTACTACCAACTGAGCTATCGGGCCAGTCATATAAAGACATGGCAGTTCCCCGGGGCCACCGAGCTCAGGGGGGCCCTCTAACAATGACTTACAAGCTATACATTGAACTACTGAAAATTTCTACCACATTCGGAATTGACAGCCTCTGTGGTGTGGTGGTTGAGCAGGTTGGCTCATAACCCGAAGGCGGCGGCTTCGATTCCCGCGGCAGGACATGTATTTGTGCACAGAAAAAAAAGCTCAAATACTTTTTCTGAGTCTGGGTGTGGTGGGACCATGGTCCTCGTAGTTCCTGGGGACAGGGAATCCTAGTTAGGGTCCAGGATCTATGTATGTGATCGTTGGGCGCTATTATTATTATTATATTTTATCTGGAGTACGACAAATCTGGAGTACGTTGAATCCGGAACAAACGATTCTACATAGTATATAAAGTTGGGGCCCTATTTTACTTAGTTACACCACTGAATGGCATATTGAGTTGACAGAAACTAAAACACATGAAATATTCTACGTAATAATTTATTTCGTTTGATTTAAAATCCGGGGTCCCAGCCGGTGCGGTCGCTCGCGTCTACCATCTTGTAGCATACTAGAGTGTCACCCGGCTTCACCTCGACGTTGGGGTCGTCGAGTCGGAGCCCACATTCCATGTCGCGCTTTATCGTATTCACTTCTTCTTTTAGGTGCTTCATTGACGCCAATTTACCTGAGGAAAGTACATTTGAAAATAGTTTAAAGTTACGGTCAATATTGACTGGCCCGATAGCTCAGTTGGTAGTAACCCTACCTTCTAAAAACGACCACACGACTGAAGTAAAACTTCTTTAGTTTAGCTCCATCTACCGGCCGGTATAACTATGTTTTTGCTTTGTTTAATGTTAATGTCGCCATCTTGATAATTGTAAATTGTCATTTTACCGGAAATACCAACATAATTCAAATTTTTAACTGTGTTATGTTGACAATGGAAATCTACGTTTAACCAACAAGTATCAACTACCGTTCGCCTCGTTACGCATTCTCCAGCTTACTCCCCAAGTCAAGCGTGTGTTACTTGAATAACAAATGTAAACATGATTATAGCAACCTTCGTAAATGACGTCGTTCCCCCGGAGCAGCCGGCAGCGCGCGGCGCGGGCGAGGGCGCCGCGCACGCAGCGCGCGCCCGCCACGGGCACCTTCTTCCTGCCCTCCGACACCACGAACTGCTGGAGCACGTTCGCTTCGCCTGCGGTACATTCGTCACGTCAAACGTAGTCCTCGTCACCAGCAATACGTTCCCTCTGCTGGACTACAGGGTGTCAGAATACGTCATAATACACACTCACAGACACAAACACACACATGCACGTACGCACGCATGCGCGCACGCACATGCACACGCACACACATTGTTTGTAAGATTACGATTATCTAAAATCATTTCGCGATTATCCTATTATAAAGAGGTTATATAAGAAATTAGTCACATGTTATTCAACTTCAACTCTTTGTTAATGGCCTTTTTTTTAAACCTCTCCGGGTTACTACAATTTTGCCAATATCACGTAGAATGATAGCATATCAAACGAAAGATCTTTTGTTGTGAGAAGTGAGAAATTTTGGTACAATGAATGAGATCAGCTATGAATCTAAAAATGTTATAATGTTAAAAAGCAAAGTTAACGTAAAAAAAAGTTTAAAACATTTTTTATGGTATCGATAGTGATCAGCATTTTCGTCACGTGTTGTATTTTGTATTTCCAAATTGTTTTGAAAATCAGAGGTAAACACACGTTATAAAAAAATTCAATCGATGTGAACCTTTTAATGTAATGTATGTTGTGTGATGTCCTGAATAAATGTCTTTTTTTTTGCTCCACACTTTTGTGTATTTAGCCAGTGTCGAGTAATTGATAATTTCTCAAGTTAATTAATATTATGTATATTTGTGTCAAGTCAAGTCACGTCATAGTCTAGTCTAGTCAAATCATACTCCTAGTAAAGCGGTGGCAACTTTACCAGAAACTTCTAAAGAGATTTGGAAACAACACGAAAAGAAACGTTTCACCATGATTATACCACTTTCCCACACTAATGCCTGTAATCCAGCACTTAACGAATTGAATGCCACCAATTTTATGCACTAACACTAAAAATAACACAAGTTTTGGAAAATAATATAATACGGTGACGCGATCTTTTTCGTTTTCTCGCCAAAACTCCAATTCTTTCTTCTCTTTGAAGTTGATTTAAAAACTTACCGATCACTTCCTCCTCCTGCCTCTTGGGTATCCTCGCGCTGAGTTCATCTTTAACGTCGTCCACGAGTCGGTAGATGACGTTGTGCTTCTTTACGGGTATATCTTTTTTCTTCGCCTCGACGGCCAGCGGGGGCGGGCATTCCACGTTGAACGCATATATTACTGCGTCAAACGCTTCTGCTATCTAGAAATATACAATGGTTTATTTGACAAATTTTATTATAGAACTAGCTTCTGCCTGCTGCTTCGCCCGCGTGGCCTATACGAACATAATTCAACCACCCATTTCACCTTCTTAGGGGTAGAATTTCGAAAAACCCTTAGTGGATACCTACACTTTACAAAGAACACACCATCCAAATTTCAAGTCTCTAAGACCAGCGGCTTAGGCGGTGCGTTGATTTATAAGTCAGTCATTCAGTCAGGACTTTGAATTTTATAAGTATAGATTGTAGTTCTTAAAAGAAAAAGAAATGAAATAAAAATTGGTTTTGTTTTAGTATTTAGTGCCTCCTAAAATAACTGCATGACATCCGAAATGTCTATTAAACTAATTATGTCTATGATTCCACCTTGTATAGACAAATACATTTGACCACTAACTCACCTGATGGAAAGTGACGACGCAGCTTGCGATGGTTGCCTAGAAGGTGCCTGTTCACTCTTGACTTGAAGACTCCCTATTATTAATCTGTATGTAGAGTGTAGACTAACCTCCAAGTCGTTAGGCGTGACGGGTCCCACCCCGTAGTGAACCAGGTCCAGCCTCACGCGCGCGTGCTCGTCGTACGTCTCCAGGATGTCCAGGATGGCCTCCACCGACCCGTCTACGTCTCCTGGGGATCGGATATTAAAGGCTTTGTAAATAAAGCACACATCAGTCGGAATCGGAGTCGTTCCAGTACTGATCCCGCTCCGATGACACTGAACTCATGAAGTCATGGCGCGGTGTAAGCGTTTCACTTCTTCACTTCACTATTCATTGTTATTGTTTTTTATTAAGTTTGAGTTCCTTTGTTATTGTTGGTTTTTTATTAGTGTATTTTTAGTAGATAGTGAATATACCTAGAAGAAAACTGTTTTGAAAAGATGTACGAAAAATGGTGTATGACGTGCATTGTTTTGTTAAAAGAAGAACCAACGAATTGATTGATTCTTTAAAGCAAGATTTAAATAAAAAGAGGTTATTCTTGAATAGTAAAACCTGTTACAAGCTATGCAAAACTTTAACATTAACTATTTATGAATGTTTGCGCGCGCAACAGTACCCATGCGCAGCTATCCCTGCCACATTTCGCTCAGCGCTAAACTTTCGTGCCGCTACCTATATCATCATGCACCGGGAATTTTTTGTCTTTCTGTTTTTTTTTAAGTAATGACGTGACGAGCTTTTCGCCTGATGTTAAACGACATGGCTACGCATATCAGCTGCAGTGTCACTAGGAACTCTAAAGTATAGACCTTCGCGTGACACTTCACTGCACACGTCATCCAGAGACATCAGCACAATCTAGTAATAAGATTACTAAAGTGTGAGATCAGATCATAAAGTCTCATTTGGCCAATAATTTCACTAGCTACAGTGCCCTTCAAACAGGAACAGAGCAGTGCTTGCGCACTACTGCTTGGCGGCAGAATTACTGGCAAAGCGGTGGTACCTACCTAGACGAACTTTGCAGTAAAGTCCTACCACCTAGTTTGTTGCACCATCTTCTATGTTAGTGCATCTTCTTGCACAGAGGAGCACAGTTGGGTCCTGTACCTTTGACGACGACGCTGAGCGACGGGTGCGAGTCCTCCCGCAGCATCTTCTCCCTTGGGCCGTCGGGGCGCAGCTTGTAGCGGCCGAGCGCCCGCTTGCGCGCGAGCTGCGCGCGGTAGTGCGCGCGGTGCTCGGCCGAGCGCGCCGCGATGTGCGCGAGGTCCGATGCTTGCTTCTCCTTCATGCGCTGGCTGTGGCGCCACTTCATCACCTCGTTGGCGCGCTTCTGTTACCGATCATTATTTACTTATTACTTGGAAAACAAACAGCTTTAAGCAATTTATTATGGTAAAAAATTTGTTATCAAACTGGCCTTAACAGTTTTCACAAATAGAACAGAGCTAAATTCCAGTTTATATAAATAACGAGCTTCTGCCCGCAGCTTCGCCCGCGGCGTGACCTATGCGAAAATAATTCAACCACCCATTTCACCCTCTTAAGGGTTGAATTTCGAAAAATCCTTTCTTAGCGGATGCCTACGTCATAACATCTACCTGCATGCCAAATTTCAACCCGATCCGTCCAGTGGTTTGGGCTGTGCGTTGATTTAAATAGTGAACATTTGAATAGTGCGATTATAACATTGAAATGATATCGATAGATAAATAATAATAACGCCCAACGATCACATACATAGATCATGGACCCTGACTAGAATTCCCTCTATTGAACACCCAGATACAGAACAAGTATTTGAGCTTTTTTCATTGCGCAAATACTCAGTTTTAATTCAGTTTTTGTCAAACGAGAAAATTGTGAGGATAGACATATCTTTATTTCTCATAAGAAATTATTTCACGTACACCAACTTTTAATAATAACAGTAATAACTACCAATGTCACCACAAATACATAAACAAGGCGTAGAAATAACTATAACTATTACACGGCTAAAACTCATGGTTAAACATCATCAACGGATGGGCATCTATATTGCCCGAACACCGGTCGAGTTATTCGACTGTATCTCGTGAGTGTTAGCCGTGTAATAGTTGTAGTGATGAGTACTACTCACGTCAGTTTCTATAATATTAAGGCGTATAAAGGCGTCAAACGTGTGTTTAAAGTTACAAACAACAGTTAAATATTAGTTTAAGGGATGTTTAAATCTTTTGTGGCTACACCGTAGGGATTAAACATTCGAAAGTCGTCCATTGTTAATCAATTGTTACCCAAAACACCAGCAATCAAGTGGTGACGAACGAAGCGTTAGACTGGCCCGATAGCTCAGTTGGTAGTAGCCCTGCCTTCCGAACTGTGGGTTGTGGGTTCGATTCCCACTCAGGACAAACATTTGTGTGATGAACATAGGTGTTTGTTCTGTGTCTGGGTGTCATATTGTATTCTATGTATGTATTTACAAACAAAAAAGTATCTAAGTATTGTATCAGTTATCTGGTTCCCATAGCACAAGCTTTGCTTAGTTTGGGGCTAGATGGCGTTGTGTGAGATGTCCACACATATTATTATTATTATTATATTATATCTTCTTTTTAAATATATGTGGAACGAGGTGTCGAGCTAGCCGTTCGCCTGATGTGAAGCGACACGGCTGCCCACAGCAGCTGCCTACCTCCGAGGGCACCTCCAGCAGGCGGTCGCCGGGCGCGGGCAGGTCCCGCCAGCCGAGCACGGCGGCCGGCGCGGACGGCGGCGCCGCCTGCAGCGGGCCGCCCTCCGCCGTCTGCAGCACGCGGACCTACGCGCCGGGGTCATTCAACACGCCTTTACTCATACTCATACACTTGCCCTAAAGATCCCCCCAATCATTACTCCTAGCTCTAAGGGGAGGATATACACGGGAACACGAAGTAAATAGTAAAAAAGTAAGTAAAACAGTTAAAAGAAAATTGAAAGTTTCGATAAAGCAATATATTTCTTTACAATAGGCTATTTGACTACTATATTTTTATTACATACATAAATAATATACCTCAAAAAATAGATAGGTGTGAAAACAAAACTTGAATATCTCAAAAAATGACTAAGTTACAGGCATTTTAAAATACAGAAATAGAAAGAGACAACTCAAACACGCAGTGACGTCAGTTACCAGTCCTCACAGTAACTCATTACTAAGCTGTGGTAGCGCTACATACAATCTCTTTGGCATGTGACGTCACAAGCCATGCCTTCATAGTAGCTGTGAGGAAGCTCAACACGATCTCTGTTTTGTGAGAAAGGGACAGGCGATGAAACTTTAAAAGCATACTACTCCGTGATTAGTTTACCGATTTTACTTATTTTTACAATGATTACATTCATTTTAACCTACTTTATGAAAATAATATTTACTTGTTCATTTTTAATAGTAGTCAAATAGCCTATTCAAGGGGTGAGAACAAAAAAGGGCTTAACTGTCAAATTTATAGTTTCAAGAAAATTTACTTTAAACTTCAACGGCTTCATTTTAATGTAGAGTGCTTATTAAGTAATAGAAAAAGTTTATGTAAGTTTCAGTTGATTGAAAATGTATGAATTCTATTTTAAAACAAAAACTATAGTACTAATTCGTACAATAATTGTAAAAATATAATATAATAAACATGATAATGTTTTTATGCTAAGCGGGCTGTATTCATGTGTCAGAAAAATCGTTTTTAGACTAAAAATCTCGAGATTTAAGCCTCATATCGGTACTTTGAGAATGTATTATTGTAGATAATTTCACGCTGAATCCAACGATACCCATAAATCATTTTGTGAAAAAATTAGTTAAACCCATTTTGATCTCGTCCCTTCATTATTGGTAGTTATTAACAATAATTTAATCTCAATCAAGATAAGATATAAGTAGTTCCAACGCTTTTGTTAATAAATATTATTATTATTTTGTTTTATGTGGAATGACCAAATAATCATCGGCTTTCTTCTTGCGCACTTTGAGCGCTTTGCCCCGTGTCCAGGGTGTCGAAAAAAAGCTTTAAAATGAAGGTATTACCTTTCCCCATGCATTGCCGGCGACGACGACGCAGCCGCGCCGTAAAGTGCCTCTTTGAACCAAAACTGTCGCTTGTTTTCTGTCAACAATTTAATATTATAAATAAATAAATAGTTGATAATAAATATTTTATTATATTAAAAATTATATATTTACTACTAATTTTTATGCACAAACAACATATGTAGGTACATAGGCGAACTTAATGCTAGAGAGCTTTATATCTTTCAATTAAACGGGGTGTAACATAGAAATTTACCGGTTCACTCTTCATTTGAAAACTCTTAAGCTATTTTACCCTTTCTCTATTATACCTTGTATCATAATAGCAAAAACAAGTTAAAATCTTCAATCGTAACTGATTACGAAACTTAATTACTAAAAAAACTGACCAATCCGAACTATTAAATTCTAGTTGCGCCTCGCGGTTTCACCTGCGAATAAAAAGTATTTTTATTATTTTCTCATCCCACTGGAAAAATTCTATTTTCCGGGATAAAATGTAGCCTATATGCTAATCCAGGGCATAAGCTATCTTGGTACTGAATTTCATCCAAATCCTTTCAACAGTTTGAGCGTGAAGGAGTAACAAACATACACACAGACACACATACAAACTTTCGCCTTTATAATATTAGTGTGATTTATTTGGCGTAATTTTTAGTTTTATTTACATCTGACACTTTCAACCGTTGCATTAATGTGAACTTACCCAGTATGTGGATCCAAACGGGCTTCAATAACGACCCCCTCGGCGTACCCCCCGGGCGTTGCAGACAGCTCCAGCAGCTGGGCTTGAAGAGTCAGCGCTTCCACCAGGGTATCCAGGTTCTGCCTCTTCAGGGCTGACACCGGGATGGCCTGGACATCACCGCCTAAAGCCTCACAGACTATGCCATGCTGGGCCAGCGAGCGTAACGTTTTCTCCTGGACCAAAAAAATTAATTCGTGATGGCTGGAGCGGCTTGTGACGACTGGATCAAATGGTCGGCCTTATTAAATCGCATGCTGGGTGCATGGTTGCAATGAATGCAAGGTTTATTCTTGTACCAAAACGATTCGTGGTAACTTGCGTTCGGTTTGTGATCTCGTGACTGGATTTCAATGGCCGGCCTTATTGTCAAAAGCGGACCGTTACATAGTATGGCCATCACTTTTGAAGTAAAACTTTTTTACGCACGCTTGACTTGGGGAGTAAGCTAGTGAATACGAGGCGAACGGAAGTTGAAGTTGGTTCACGTAAATCTCCATTGTCAACATAACAAAGTTAAAAATTTGTATTATTACGTTGGTGTATCCGGTCATTTTACATCTTTATTTGACAATTGTCAAGATGACGACATTATCGTTAAACAAAGCGAAAACAAAATTATGCCGACCAATAGATGGAGCTAAGCTAAAGAAGTTTTACTTCAGTCGTGGTCTAAAGCACACAAGTTTTTTTCTCTTTGGTGTTCGGCAGAGGCTTAGACAAACTTAAATGGGGGGGTTCGGGGCCCGAAGAGGCAAATACAACTTGGCCAAAATAATTCCCAGACCCCCCCCCCTTTTTTCAAATTTCTTATTTAACCTCTCTTTTTAACCAATTTTTTTAAAAACTTTAACTCTTCATGTTTGTAAATAATAGATTAAAATTGCGGCATACCTACAATGTTCACACCTGGCTTGTCGATTTTGTTGATCGCCACCAAAATTGGGACTGGAAATAAAAAATCATAATGTATAGGACAAGAGTGCGAAGATAACAAATTAACGCTTTAACTAAATTAGAGAGCAATCAAGAGCGCGAATAAGTAGATTTATCAATATAGAGTTCGATCTAATTGGAATTTCACCTGGGTATCCAGGGAAATCAAAGTTCAAAAATTAAGATTTTTTTAATTTACTGTTAACCGCTTTAGGCTCTTAGACGGGTTAACTATACTGGTGAGTGAAACGCTTGCGCGAGCTAATTTTGCCTGTGACGCCATCTAGTTCGATTAGTAAATAACACCACAGACTTTTTGTTGGTATTTAAATTTTTTGGAAAATATAGCTATAATGGAACTTGGTTGCAACCGATAGAGACCGATTTTTATATGGATCACATTTTGATGTCAATGGCAATAACTTTTTAGCGGATATTAAAAGTAAAACTTCCTTACGCACGCTTGACTTGGGGAGTAAGCTGGTGAATGCGTAACGAGGCCAACGGAAGTTGATAGTTGTTGGTCAAACGTAGATTTCCATTGTCAACATAACACAGTTAAAAATTTGAATTATGTTGGTATTTCCGGTAAAATGACAATTTACAATTATCAAGATGGCGACATTAACATTAAGCAAAGCAAAAACAAAGTTATACTAAACGATAGATGGGGCTAAAGAAGTTTTACTTCAGTCGTGTGGTTTAAGCACACTGGTTTTTTTTTATTTGTACGTAGTGATAATATAATGTTAAAACGTGTCTAGTCGCGCACTGTGTCGCCACATTAACTGAGCGCACGGGTATAGTAATAGGCTATTTGACTACTGTTAAAAATGAACAAATAAGTATTATTTTCAAAAAGTACTTTAAATATGAGTGTAAAAATTAAAAAAAATAAGTAAAATCGGTAAATAAATCAAAGTAGTACGACTTAGTTTCTGGAGGGGGCATCGCCTGTCCCATTCTTGCAAAACAGAGATCGTGTGAAGCTTTTTTGTTTTGGCTCCACACTTTTGTGTATTTAGCCAGTGTCAAGTAATTAATTTTTCATGTAGTTAATATATTATATATGTATGTCAAGTCATACTCCTAGTAAAGTGGTGGCAACTTTACCAGAAGCTTATATGGAGTTTTGGAAACAACACCAAAAGAAACGTTTCACCATTATTATACCACTTTCCCACACTCATGCCCGTAATCCAACACTTAATGAATAAAACGCCACCAATTTTATGCACTAACACTGAAAATAACACAAGTTTTGGAAAATAATACAATGCGGTGACGCAACCTTTTTCATTTTCCCGGCAAAAAAAACTCCCGTGTGAAGCTTCCTCATAGCTACTATGAAGTTTGCTAGTAGTAGAGCTACCATAGGTACCTCACAGCTTAGTAATGAGTTATTGTGAAAACTGGGAACTGACGTCACTGCGTGTTTGAGCTGTCTCTTTCTATTTCTGTATTTTAAAATGCCTGTAACGTAGTTAGTTTTTGAGATATTTAATTGTTGTTTTCACCATTGTCTATTATTATGCAATAAAAATATAGCAGTCAAATAGCCTATTACTAACATTTCAAGTATACCAACCGTCGGCCTCTTTCGCCATCCTCACGGACTCCACCGTCTGCTCCATGACTCCATCGTCAGCGGCGACCACGAGCACCACGATGTCGGTGGCGTGCGCCCCGCGCGAGCGCATGGCGGTGAATGCCGCGTGGCCCGGCGTGTCTAGGAACGTCACCCGCTCCCCTGACGCCAGCTTCACTGGAAAGGGGAATTTATTATTGACAGTCTTTGTGGTGTGGAGGCGGCGGGTTCAATTCTCGCGACAGGACAACAATTTGTGCACAGAAAAATAAGCGCAATCACTTGTTTTGACTCTTGGTGTTGTGGGACCATGCTCCTCGTAGTTCCTGGGTGACTAGACACAGGGAATCCTAGTTAGAGTCCAGGATATATCTGTGTGATCGTTGGGCGTTATTATTATCATTATTTTTACTTGCCTCAATACGAAACGTAGAATATTAGTGCTACTCTGTGTTTTCTCTTGTTTTATCTTTGCCTATTACAAACTGAAAGAAACATAACAAAATAACTATTCTTCCGTTACACTATGTTTATTAATAGGTGGGTTAGAATTTAATCGGCAAGCCACTCTCAAGGATGCCTCTGTGCCCAGCAAAGTTTAGCCTTGGCTTTGACTTTTGCCGGAATAAGAAGTTCTGAAGTATTTATAATGAAGACCAAAGAAAATGCGGCTGGATATTCCCTTAGCCAGCTCTTAAAGTACATATTGGGGGGGAGCATACAGAAAGACATGGATGGTCCTACTCTCACATCGCCGGGACTACACGGCCAACACAACGTGAAATTTGACGAACCGGTAAGTTTACTTGCCAATAAACAAGAATATCATTTATTTTATCCTACCCTCAAAAGCGCCGATGTGCTGCGTGATCCCCCCAAACTCCTGGTCGACCACGGAGGTGTCCCTCAGGGCGTCCAGTAAGGTTGTCTTCCCGTGGTCGACGTGCCCCATCACGCAGACTACCGGAGGCCGCGGCCGCAGCTCCTCGGGCGGCGCGGGCGGCGCCGGCACTGCGTCTTTGCTCTGGACACCAGTTTTAAACAATGTCTATACCAATACACTACATTTTTGGAGTTCCGAAGAAAAACGAAACCTTTATAGTATTACATGTCCGTCTGTTTGTCTGAACTGGCATGGCCCTTTTATTCATTAACTGATATAATTAAGTCAATTTCGATATTTATTTGCATTCAACACTGTTGTTTACAGGTGTGCATTTTTTAAACGAGTTCATCATGGACCCTGTCAGGTACGCATAATTAAGAGAAAGGAGGATAAATCATTATTTCATTAGTCAACATGCAGTTAAAAATATTTCAAATTTTAAATTAACAAAATACTAAAGACCATAACCTACAAAATGTTTCTAACTGTGCGTTAAAAAGATATGATAAATTTATATTACAGTTTCTATAATATTATAACATAGGAGCTATCAAACTTTAGTACAGATTGGCCCTAGTGTTAAAAAGATTAATGTATTTGCTTTAATTAAACCTAACACTTATTTTTTGTACCTATTAAATTTCATACCAAAAAAAACTAATTAGACTGAGCTACCTACTTTTTCAGTTATTCAATGTACTTACAACTTCCTCAGCAACTTCCTGGTCAGGTCTTGGAATGAGCTTGAACCTAAGTCCACATATTTTGACTATATCCCGTATTACTTGCGGGTTGTGTATCACAGTATTCTCTTTGTATACAGTGTCAGAAGTTTTATCCGCAAATTCTAATGTTTTGAATATGTGATCTGAAAAGGAAAACAATGTTTAACAAATTTCACAGCAAGGGAAGATGAATAAACATTAATTGATATGATTATTGCTATGGTTGGTGTACCTCTGGTATTTAATATTTGGATTGTACATATGGATAGGAAGAAAGGAATACAGAAGTAAATAAATAGTAAAAATTAATTAATTAATAATGCTCAATGATCATGTACATAGATTTAAGACCTAAACTAGGATTCTCTGTATCTAGGGACCCAGGAACTATGAGGACCATGGTCCCAAAACACCCAGACATGGATAAGTATTCACACTTTTTTTCCAATCCACAGATACTTATACTGTAGCGGACTAACATTCTATAATACACACCTACATCTTTTCCAAGCACTTCAGCAACATCCTTAACAGTCATATTCCTCCATATGCCGACCACTTTCGATGTTGCCTTTGGTGAGTATCTGATGGCTGGTCTGCCTTGATTCTCTGCTGCCTAAAAGGTCAATCAAACATCTTGTGTTGAGGTGCTAATTACAGAATAATGTTCTGTTGGGAATACAGAGCAGGATAAAAATTATAGTCAGATTAAATAATATTTGCGCCATGCATAAGTATAGGTAACAAGCGCTATGACTGTGTCGTCAAAAAAAAACCAGAAGTAATAAGACAATAACAGTAAATTACAAACCTTCTCTTCGTCTGATCTTCTTTTTTTACAGCACAAAATTGATACAGAAAGTTTTCTTGCCCATTGATGGCTGTCATGTGTAAGTATACTATTGCTTGCAACTTGCGATGGACATTCTGTTTTCTTTATTGAACGTAGTGGCAACCTGCTCAAGCCCAAATTAGTTACAAAATCTTTAATAAAAATAGTTAGTGTGATAAAAACATGATAAGGAGATCAGTGTGTTAGGTTGTTGCATACATATCAACTTGACGGCGAAAAGGCGAAACGATGCTATTAATCTGTTTCCGAGTTGGATTCGGATATGTAAGTGTATAAACTGTAGCATGAAAATCGGCTTACCGTCGTAACAAAATGCTCCTATACATATTGTACAACTTATTAACAGCACATTTGAGTCATTTAAAAAGGGTTCTGTTAGAAAATGCCTTGGTTTGCTGTAGGAGAGGTTAAGTTTTAAAGTTTCTAAATATACGTATTATGACACAGAGCAAGGTATAAATACCTTGATATTTAGAGTATAATTCGTAACTTAAAATGTAGATAGATGTTAATCCGAAACAAAATCAACAAAAACCATTCACAAAAATGACTATTTTGGATTTAGAAACAGCTGATGAGATGTAGTGATTATATACTCTTTTGAGCTGTAGCTATGATGCAATTTCAATACTGACCTTTTTTTATTTGGCTCTACATTTTTATGTATTTAGCCAGTGTCAAGTAATTTATAATTTCTCGAGTTAATGATATTTCACGCAGTTATATGTCAATTCACATTCCAAGTCATGAAGTCAAGTCATAGTCTAGTCTAAGTCATACTCCTAGTAAAGTGGTGGTAAGCTTCTATGGAGTTTAGGAAACAACACTAAATGAAACGTTTCACCATCATCATTCCACTTTCCCACACTAATGCCTGTAATCCAGCATTTAACGAATAAAATGCCACCAATTTTATTCACTAACACTGAAAATAACACAAGTTTTGGAAAATAATACAATGCGTTGACGCGATCTTTTACGTTTTCCCGCCAAAAAAACATAATGACCTTTCTGGATAAGTAACCAAAATTTCGCCTATGTCACGTAGAATAATAGCACATTGATTATCAGTTTTGATCTTCGAGCATTTAGAATAAATTCATTAGTTAGTAAGTTAGTTTGATAAATTCTCTAAGGCTTTGATTTGACATCGACCTTTCAAATTCATGTGAATAAATGACAAACAATGAATGACATTGATAAATACTAGCCAGAAAAGCCACAATTAATCATTACATGAAATAGTTTTACTCAAAAAATAGGTAACCATATTTTAGAACCGTCTTCTTACCTTCTTGGTTGGTCATTAATCTATGGCTGAGGGTGCACCACTGAGTTTTCTATTAATGAAAGTTTAATCTGTGTAATTTTCCCATTTCCCACTATTCTCTATGATTTTCCACTATTATCTAAAAAAAAATCTGTCTACGAAAACATATATAATCATATTCATAACGTTGGGCTGTGGCGTTGGACTATTCGATTCTTCTATTATATAATCGATTTTAGTTGACTATCTAGAAGCTGTAATGTTGGTTTATGATCGAAATACATAAAGTCGCTTAACATTTTGATATAAACATAATATTGTTTATATATAAACGTAATTTCTTATAAAGTTACTAAACATACTTTCACAATTTTATTATACCTTAGTATCTTTACCATGATTTGAAAGCAATAAAAATTGATATTGATAATAATAAAGCACATTAACCGTATAATACACAACTCCAAGAGTTTATAATATTTATCACGATGGCTAAATCAAATCATAAAAGCAAATACCGATAACACATGTAACATTTGCTGTTGTTCTTTACGAATGTGTCGTATGCTATTTATCTTTTGCTTTTTTTTCTCCATAACCATTATGTTAAATGTAACATAATAAATTACTACCATTGTACATTAATTCATCATTATTAAAATTGAGTTTTGTGAAATAAACACATGAAAAAATGTACATAGTAGAACAGACACCTAACATATCCTGATTTATTTTACTCACTGTGATTTTATGATATGTGATTTCTTACAGAATTTTTGTGATTTAAGAGCATTCGATCGAAATGTGTTCTGACAACTGCTGCTGTTCAAAATCTGCTACATAGGATTACAAAGAAATTTAACGCTACTTTCTTGAGCTATACAAAATCAAAGTTCACCGCTACTATAATGATTTCACTGCCATGCCGCTGTGTTAATAATTTATGTATATAGGTAGCGCACCCCGCACGGTTAAAACTTTTTTTCGATTCCTTACTTAGCTTAACGATTTTGTTGTTCGATGTTGTCTCTTTGTTTCGGCCATCACTATATCATAGACAAATACTATTTATGTCCGCCATTCATTCTTTTTGAGTTGCTTTTTCGTTTTATTCCCAGGAGCACGATTTGTCATCGAGATCTACGCAACACCATCGCGTAATTAATTAACCTACGTCGAAGCTTCCGAAAAAGCGAAGTCCACGCATCGAGGCTTCACTGCTTCCAGCTCCTTGTAACCGACATCTGACGTGATCGCGCCCGTAAGATCGTATCTCCCAGTGATGCTTTTGGTCGCCTTTTACGTTATCGGCTGCGACCTGAGTTCAAGTGCCTGATGGTGTGGAAACTATGTGCGATTAACGTTATAATAAGAGAGGACTCAGCATGGGGGCGTTTTTGAACAAGCCTGAAACTAGAAAATACAACGAGACCGGAGAAGGAAACGGTCTTCGCTATGGCGTGGCGTCGATGCAGGGTTGGCGCGTGGAGATGGAGGATGCCCATCGCGCGCAGTTAACTTTGAACGGGACCCTGTCGGACTGGTCATATTTCGCAGTGTTCGACGGGCACGCTGGGGCGCGGGTGTCGGCGCACTGCGCGAAGAACTTACTCGACTGCATCCTTCAAACGGAAGAATTTCGGCGAGAGGACATAGCTGAGGCGATCCGCGTCGGCTTTTTGGATCTGGACAAGAAGATGCGCGAGTTGCCTGAGCTGTCCAACGGGGAGGAGAAGTCTGGCTCCACGGCGGTATGCGCGTTCGTGTCTCCGAAACAAATATACATCGCGAACTGTGGTGACTCGCGCGCAGTACTCGCCCGCCATGGCGCGCCGATCTTCGCGACGAGAGACCACAAGCCCGAGCTACCATCAGAAAAGTCCCGCATAGTCCAAGCTGGTGGTTCTGTTATGATTCAGCGCGTGAACGGAAGCCTAGCTGTGTCCAGGGCATTGGGAGACTATGAGTACAAGAAGGTGCAGGACCGTGGTCCTTGTGAGCAGTTGGTATCCCCGGAACCAGAAGTATCTGTTCACGAGAGAGCTGATGGAGAGGATGAGTTCTTGGTGCTGGCCTGTGATGGCGTGTGGGATGTCATGAGCAATGAGGCCTTGTGTGCATATATCCACTCACTGCTTCTACTCACGGATGACCTTGTGGCTATCACCAACCAGGTCATTGACACCTGTTTGTACAAAGTGAGTACTTATTATTCTCCACTGTCAACTTACATGTACTAATAGGCTGGTCAACAACAATGGATAACTTGGACAAATGATAAATTCGAGATTAGTAGAAACATCATAATTTTTATAATTCTAACAGTAACAAAAATGCTTGTAAACAAAATATACCAGGCTAGGACTAGCCCATTCTTAGAATGTTAGTATCCTACCAATATGACATGTTAGCAGTGCTTGTTTGTGTGGCTTTTACATTAAAATAGCAAAACAAATTAGGATGAAATATTTTTGCTTACATTACCAAGACTGTTATAACCTCAACCTAAGAGTATAAAACTTTTCTATTCTCTCTGTTTGAGTATTGTCAGTTTGATTTGTTTTGTCATATTATAATATTTACTTCAACTATGTGGTTTATTTTATTGGCGACGAAGTGAAAATTATTTAATTATAATGAACGATGAACAATTTGCACAGTTCTTGTGTGCTCAACAGGCGCAACAAGAACAAATAACACAAATTTTAAAACTGTTGATACAAACAGTACATAAAGGTCATGACACACACACAAGGAACGTGACGAGCGCCCCGTCTACATCTAACGATAAAATGATGATCATAAAGAATTTCAATATGGAGAAATTTGACCCAGAACATTGCAGAATAGAAGATTTCATTGATTTCTTTGCAAATAAATGTCAAATTCTCAATGTGACCGAGCAAAATTTGCAGAAAGATATTCTATTAAACACATTAACGCCAGACATATTCCGTGAGGTCAAAATAGCATTAACACCGAATTTTGAAACAAGTACGTACAACAACATATGCTCCAAACTTCTAGACTTATACCGAATTAAAAAAACAAGATACCGCGCATTGACGGAGTTTTGGAACTGCACCAGGGAACACAATGAATCAATGGAACACTATGCGAACAGACTTAAAAGTCTTAGTCGGGATTGCGACTATACAGAAGGACTGCTTGAACGACAACTGCGGGATCGATTTGCTACTGGGTTGAATCACCCAGATTTAGAAACCGATCTGAAGCAAAAGTGGCCTGATTTACAGGAGTCTGGAAGAGAGGTGACATTTCTAGAAATTTTTTCAGTTTCTCAATCTCGGGAACAAGCAGAGCATGATACACCAAGTACAACTGTCAATGTTAATAGAATCAAAAACAACCGTACCCAGAAGTCCAGAGACTTAAAGTCCAACTATAACACACAACGAAAGCTATATTCTGAACAATGTTTTAGATGTGGCAAAAGCGACAGACATGACATCTCAAAGTGCGCTGCAAAGAACCACACATGCGACGAATGTAATATAAAGGGACATTTTGAGAGCTGCTGTATTAAGACCGGACGGGCCTATATTATGCCAGCCAAAGGGAAACAACATACATCGAAACAGAAATTACAAAAAGTAAGAGATGTTCAAGCTTCTACTTCTCATTCTTCACGTGACTCCGTAGACAGCAGTAGTGAGGATGACGACGAGTTTGTGTGTAACGTAACCACCACTCGAAGCAAAGACTGCAAACAAATTGATGTTACTATCAATGGAATGAACTGCACTATGGATTGGGACCCTGGTTCTACCTATTCTATTATCAGCACCGATGTTTGGAAGAAAATCGGATCACCACCCTTAGACAAGGGACCCAAACTCAAGGCCTACGGCAACAATAAACTAAAGACAAAAGGGATCACCGACGTAAATGTCAAAGTTGACGGTTGACACAAAATTTTACCTGTTGTAGTAATAAAAAACGCAAATCCGATGCTTTTTGGTCTACGATGGAGTGAGATGTTTGGGATGGAGTTGCCAAAACCTGTGTACTCCGTTAAAACCGTGACACCAACAACACTCCAACAAGTACTTAATAAATATAAGGACCTTTTTGATGGTAAACTCGGTAAAGTAAAAAACTACCAGGTTAACATCCATATCAAACCCGGAGCTGAACCAGTACACCTCCCTGCAAGACCTATCAAATTCAGCATGAAGAAAAACGTTGAACGCGAGCTGGACCGTCTTGTCGATACAGGTATTATACACAAAGTAGACCCAAACATAACCCCGCTAGAATGGGCTACACCTACCGTTAATGTTTTGAAACCTACAGGCGATGTCAGGATTTGTGGAGACTACAGCACTACACTGAATCCAGTTTTAACAAAACATTTACACCCAGTACCTGTCTTTGATCATTTACGGCAGAAACTTGCAAACGGCATAATGTACTCAAAAATTGATCTCAAAGACGCATACTTACAATTTGAAATAGCTCCAGATTCAAAAAAATACTTGACAATATCAACACACAAAGGATACTACCAGTACAACAGAATGCCATTTGGGATTTCAACAGCACCATCTATTTTTCAAAATTTTCTTGACCAGCTTCTTGGTGACATCCCTAACGTTGCAGTGTATTTTGATGACATTGCACTGACAGGAAAGAGTTTAGAGGAACATTTACGTACACTCTCTACTGTTTTAGACCGGTTAAAACAGGCTGGTTTAAAGGTTAATTTAAAGAAATGCAACTTTTTAAAAGAACAAGTCGAATACCTTGGCCACACAATTGACCGACATGGAATACGTCCAACAAAGGGAAAGATAGATGCAATCAGCAAGGCCTCACAACCAACCACCGCGAAAGAACTGAGATCTTTTCTTGGCCTTATCAACTACTACGAACGCTTCATTCCACACTTTCATGGATTATGTGCAGATCTCTACGAACTAACTAGCGGCAAAAATAAATGGCATTGGACAGACCACGAAAAACAAATCTTCGAGGACGCTAAGACAAGCATTGCATCTGCAAAACCTCTAATAGCATATGATGAAAATCGTTCCCTCTTTTTAGCATGCGATGCATCTGAAAAAGGAGTTGGAGCTGTTCTTTACCACAGAAACAAGAACGTGGAACAACCTATAGCATTCGCATCTAGAAAACTAAGGTCAGCTGAACGTAAATATTCTGTAATTGACCGAGAAGCTTTAGCCATATTATTTGGAATAAAAAAATTCGACCAATACTTGAGAGGAACAAAATTTACGTTAGTTACAGACCATAAGCCTCTCATCCACATTTTAGGACCACAACGTAACCTGCCGAAACTAGTCAACAATAGGCTTGTAAGATGGGCTCTTTTGATCGGAAGCTACCAATACGACATTTGCTACCAGAAGGGAGAAAACAATATTTTGGCTGACTGTTTATCGAGATTACCAAATCCTGATACAGAAGCCTCACTAACTGAAAACGCTATACACAGTACAACCTTACGACTCCTAGAAAGTAGAATAGCTGATCTTCACTTAACGGAAAAGAATTTGAGCCAGGAAACATCCAAAGATCCAATTTTGTCACATGTATGTCAGTACCTAAAAACTGGATGGAGAGAACTTGAGTACAGGCAGGACATGAAACACTACTACAGGAAACGTTTCGAATTATCAGTAGAAGGCAAAATAGTTATGTGGCAAGGCAGGATGGTCATACCAGAGGTACTCAGAAAGACCGTCTTAACCTATTTGCATAGAGGACATCCTGGCATATCTGCCATGAAGGCACTATCACGTTTTTATATATGGTGGCCATCGCTCGACGATGACATTGAAAATTTTGTTAAAAGATGCACGAGGTGTCAGGAAAACAGACCATCTAATACTGAACTACCAGTCTTCTCCTGGTCGATACCAGAACAAGTATGGGAGAGAGTTCATATTGATTTTGCGGGTCCATTTGAAGGCACTTACTGGTTGGTTTTGTGCGATGCGTTGTCCAAATGGTGTGAGTTAAGACCAATGAAAAACATAACTTCAAAAAGTCTATGCCTAACTTTGGATGATATTTTCAGTACCTTTGGCCTACCTCAAATGATAGTTTCAGACAACGGTCCACAGCTTGTATCACAAGAATTCAAAGATTATTGCAAAAACCAAGGCATTCTACACATCACGTCATCTCCATATCACCCTCGGTCAAATGGATTAGCTGAACGTTTTGTAAGAACTTTCAAAACTAGAATGGCTTCGAGTAACGGAACTCATCTTAAGCAACGATTACTGGAGTTCTTATTCAGTTATCGGAATACACCACACTCCACTACCGGTAAATCACCAGCACAGATGATGTTTGGGAGACAATTGAACTGTTTGTTGTCAAATATCCGCCCAGATAAGAGAAGAGCTTTACAATATCAACAAGTGAAGGCCAACATTATGTCTTCTGCTCCCACATACCAGCCAGGCGATAAAGTATATATCAAGACACAATTGGAAAGAAAGTGGCAACCTGCAACAGTAGCGACCCGCAAACACAAGTATTCCTACGTGGTTACTACTTCTGATGGTGTAGATAAAAGAAGACACGCTGATCATATGAGACTGCGACTTGCTCCTTCAGACACAATGGCTACTGCCACTGCCGCTACAACTCCTACATGTATTGCAACAAATGCCATACCCTCTGCACCGGCACCGGCCTCATCCTTTGCTCCACCCATACTGTCACCTTGCACACCATCTCCACATATGCCACCTACGCTAGTTTCATCTGCGTCTACATCCCCTTCATCTTCCACTTCATCACCCGTATCATCTACAGCTTCACCATCCACATCACCCACATCTTCATCTCCAGTTTTCGCAACACCAACGGCAATTGTTGCGGCACCTCAGCTCCGTCGCAGTCAGCGTCAGGGCCGACCTCCACGGCGCTTGATTGATGAGATCTAAATCTAAATGGGGAGGAATGTTATAACCTCAACCTAAGAGTATAAAACTTTTCTATTCTCTCTGTTTGAGTATTGTCAGTTTGATTTGTTTTGTCATATTATAATATTTACTTCAACTATGTGGTTTATTTTAAAGACCAATCATAACCACTATAAAACCTTAGAAAATGATTACAAAAAAACACACCACAAAACCTTGTACATTTATAGTTTCCCTAGAAAACTCATATATTCTGATTTTAACCTCCAAATCTTTGGTTTCTAGCTACATATAGGCATTTACACTCCTCCAGGAGCTAGGTCTGTAATCTTATATTATTGTCTTATTGAAAGTGATAGGGAACTATTTCCAGCAAGGGTAGCATGATCTGTAGAAGTCAATATATCTCCTTGCTCCCAAGAAAGTGTTTGACTAATGAATTTTCATACAAAAATTATGCGATCCGTGTGTGATGCGTTGGTTAAATGCTGTCTCGAGATAAGACATGTGTCCATTTCTACAGCTCAAGCTACTCATGCTGCTTGAATATGTTTTATAATTAAATTCCTATAACAAGGCTATGAGTTGTGATAAAATAATGCACAGCAATAATTTTTAATGTAAGCTGTGAATTTGTTTACATAACCAGCAAAATATCCAACATAATCGGAAAGAAAATAACCTAATTTGGTTGCACACTTGTTGATTATCAGGCAATATTATGAATAACTTGCCATGCGATGCTTGCAAATGGATCAATCCATCAATTTGACAATCAACAAGTGATGTTTTGGTTTATTGTTAACTATCAGATTGATCGTGGAGTGTGTGCTACATTATGTAAAAAGAGTAGACTGAAATATGATTCAAAGTTCAGTGAATAATTCCCGCAAAGAAATTGTTAAATGGACTGAATATATTTCAGTTATTTAATACCTTGTATTGTAATGTAATAAAGTTTATAGTATACATATATACAGATATGTAGAAGAGATGAATGTTGATGGCAAAAATAGAAATCAACACAATGTGTGTATGCTTATGAACTTGGCTGCCTTATGTAATCATCATGAGCCTACACTAGTCCACTGCTGGACATAGAGCTCTCCCAAGGCACACCACTGAGCCCGGTCTTCGGCTCTACTCTTCTATTTACTGATAGCTACCTTACGTGTGTGATCGCTCCTCCAAGTCGCACGGCGTCCTACACTACGTCTTCCGATTCGCGGTCTCCACTCCAGATCATGTCTACCCCAACGGTTATCGGTTCACCCTTATCAGCCATATGTAATATTAAATATTACAATACCTATATGCTCCAACTGATATCTACATTTGGCTGATTTTTTGTATCATAGAGCTACTTAATTTAGTTATAATTTTTTACTACTTACTTAAAACTTACATGTATATATAAAATTGTGTGTATTTCATATGTCCATATTTTTTACAGGGAAGCAAAGACAACATGAGCATTGTCCTGGTGACATTCCCAGCAGCTCCCAAGCCGAGCCCTGAGGCTCAGAAGGCCGACCGAGACCTGGATGACACCTTGCGACAGAGGCTCACAGGTTGCTATCATTCACTACTGCATGCATGCTCACACAAATCTAGGGACAGACAGACGGAAGTTGCATACAGCACTGAAAACCAGAGCTTATCTACTATCTCTACTCATAGTCAGACAGATGGTGTTGCGTGAATTGAAAATTGCAGGCATCACTTCTCATCAAATTCCTAAAAAGAATCTTAAAGATATACAATAATTCTTGCCAAACATTGAACCTTAATCTTAGGGAATATTCATATTTCCATTTTTTTACATTTTCAAGTAAAATGTTAAAGTTGTGATCTACTACATATAATGTAGGTGATTCTTAGGTCCATATTACAGAATGATGCTCAGTCATCAATCTGTGCTCAAGCAGAGATTTCATTCAATAATTAATCAGTTCATAAATGAAATCTCTGCTTGAGCACTAATTGATGACTGAGCATTGTTCTGTAATATGGACCATAAAGTGACTCTTTGTAACTTTTGTTGAATTCTGTGTTATGACTTATGACACTAGTGTACATGAGACATGCAGAGAGTTTATCGTCGATATGACAAAAAGGTAGAAAATTAGTTGCAATTAATTTTGGAACCTACATTTGGAGGTTAATTATAATATCAATTTGTAGTGGTATGTACAGTTATAGTCCAATTTTTTATTTATTTTCTATTAGTTTCAAAGTGTGTTTAGTAGATATGCATATTGCAGTATCATGTGAGACTATAATATAGAGGTCTAAGGCCCGTATTACAGAACGATGCTCAGTCATCGATCGGTGCTCAAGCAGAGATTTCATTCACTTATTGATCACTTTATGAATGAAATCTCTGCTTGAGTACCGATCGATGACTGACCATCGTTCTGTAATACGGACCTAAGTCTCAAGGCTCTAAGTCTTAAGGTCTAGGGCACTAACAGCCGTGACGCTTAACGAATGGTGAACGACCAGCTAGTCACGTTATTTGGGGTGCAGGTTCGATTCCCTCGACAGGACAAGTATTTGTGTATAGTAAAAAATTAAATACTTGGTCCTCGTAGGTCACGAATACAGGGACTCCTAGTTAGGGTCTAGGATCTGTATGTGACCGTTGGACGTTATTATTATTGCTGCATTCACAGTAAATTGAACAAACATTGTTTGTGCCCACACAGAAACAACAGTATCTGCAATCACATAGTAATTCAATTACCTCGCGGAAAGAAAGTCTGTATGATAATGATCCATTTGTGCAGTTTTATAAACTTCCTTACACGTTTTAGAATAGCGTAAAAATTTTACATTCGTTAAAAGTGAATGTTCACATGTCGTGTAAAGAAAGATCGAGGATAAATTCTTAATATCAAACTTAAAGATAAATATAAATTAAACGTAAATTAATAAGGGGAATTGCTTATGAATATTTCAGTTCACTGTAAATGTTATCAGTATTACTTTAAACTTTTTGGCAGCATCACGAGTGTCCCACTGTTGGGCACAGGTCCTCCAATGCGATTGACCAATGAATGATCACGCGGATCACGTCATAGGATTTTCTTGCGTTTCCATTGGCAAACGCTTTCTCGAGAGTCGATTTTTATAGCTCGTGCTAGCCCTGTTGGGCTTGTAAGCAATATGATTCTGGGTCATAGTTAATTAGTTGTTAATGCCGTCGCAAATCTTCCCACGCATAGAAATATATTTCTCTAAGCTCCCACCATGTTATTGCGTGGTCAGCTGCGATGCGCCGTCTTGCTCTATCGGGAATCCAATACGTCATCTCCTCTTGGTTATTTTGGGACACAGTTGTTTTAATAACCTGAAGATATGGCCAGCCCATTTCATCTTCTATTAATATAAATAAAAGAGAAACATAGTCTATTTGTTAGCTTTCACGCCCTAACGGCTGAACTGATTTGGATAAAATGTTGCAAATGAATTTCGTGTACTGCCGTGATCTACAAAAGATACCCTTTATCGCTGAAAATAAATTATTTTTCCGGCTTAATTGCGAGTGAAACCGCGGCATGCATGTAGTGAAATATAAAAGAGTAATTAATGCGGAAATGGTTTCTAAATAATAAACATTTTAAATTATAGTACAGTCTAGTCTGATAAATTATAGTACTGTTTTTCTGCTACTGTTAAATACAACTATCATAGTATAAATAATAGTTGGGTTCTACAACTACTTTGTTCGTATATAATACTCCATTCATCAATATTACTCCAACAATCACTTCCACGTTATTATGTTTAAAGTCACGAATAGAATAGTAATGTCGATAAACAATGCAAATATTACGTAGTACACTTATGTAATCGACACAGTACTAACATATGGATATCTTTTGAAAATTAGTTTTGTTACAAAACTCATTGTTGTTTTGGTCGATAACTACAATCTTGAAGTCTTCAAATCGAGTGTGAACTAAAGTAAAAAAAAAAGTTTAACTATTCAATTCAATTCGATATGTACTCGGACCAGTCATGAAAGTAGATAGACAAACTGTTTATTGTACACACCACATAATAACAAAAATATCAAATAATACAATGAATCACAAGTAGTGGGGAACAATGCGCGACCTTATCGCTAAAAGCGATCTCTTCCAGGCAAAGTAGATCATTTTGAAAGCTCGTGACCTTCCAAGTCGGGGTGCATGGTGAAGCGATAAAACCTATCAAACTTTAAAATAACAGTTAGCTACGTACCATATTATAAATAAAATGGTACGTATATTCTAATAGTATCATCGGCCTATACGATCCCACTGCTAGGAAACGGGTCTTCTCTCAGAGTTTAGACCATATCACCACGCTAGCTGAGTGCGGGTGGCTGAGACGTCATGACCTCGAATTCAGTGAGTCTGGAACATGGCTACCTCACGATGTTTCCCTTCACCGTTGAAAGAGTGCGTGCAATCACCGTTGAAAGAGTGCGTGCACCGTTGAAAGAGTGCGCGCAATCACCGTTGAAAGAGTGCCTGTAATCACCGTTGAAAGAGCGAGTGTAAATTTCGCACGTAGAATTTGAATTCGAACTACGCTCGGTTTGAAAGTTGCCCGGGCTAACGTTGAGTTACACTCCAGCAGCACATTTCAAAATAGGTACAAACTGAGTTCAATAAATAATTCAGGATCCATTGTTCTCCGACGGCCAGATTTAATGTAACTGGACCGAGAGCTATCTCGTAAACACGCTCGCTTGAAGATGCAAATAATTGCATCATGGTCCGTACATGATCATGTATGTGTAAATAGGTATTATTGTACTTGGCCACAGCCATGGTTATTCAAGGCATCATCGAAAGAAAACTTACCCATGATCCACTGAGTACCCAAAACAACATTTTTTTAAACAGATTTGTCTTTTTCCTTTTGATTGAAACATAGATCTGTATGGATTTAACAGTTCCAATAAGCAGTTTATGTGCATAGACGCTGTGGAAATATTCAAATCAGGCATGAAACTTCTCGTGTTGCATTGAAATCAATGTTACGTGACCTAGGTCTCAGCTCGCATAAGTTAAACCCATTGAAAAACTCGGGCTGCGTTTAATACAGTGTTAGCCATACTGAGAGCCAATATATATAGCCAATATACTTTAAAACCTAATTTTAAATTCTACTACTTCAATTAAAAAAAAAATGGGAATGGTAAAAAAATTATACCTTTTCCCGGGCTTTGTCTGGGATTCATATATCTATCGTATTTTATATTAAAAACTCAACTTTGTTTACATACATCTTCAGCATGGATGTATCAGAGGATGTTCACGATCTTCAGAAATCCTTGGTTACTTCTTCAGACACCCAAAGTACAAAAATCCACAATTCTTTGTTTTGTAGATACTTTAGGTATACCTAGAGTAACATGGTATAGGTTATTTTTATCCCATCCTATGGGGTACATATAATTCTCCATGCGGGTAAAACAGCAGAACGTAGTAAAACAAAGAGTTACAATATAAATGTAATAATACTCACCGGAACTAACTCCTAATATCATTTACCCAGTAACATATATGGAGTTCATTGCATTACCATAATTAGTAATGCCTAATATGTAGACACAGTTATACTTACGTAAAGTGCTGTAGGAAGCAGTGTTTGCACGTGTCGAAGAACCGTGACGAATGCTAATATTCGATGCCATACTCGCTGTAGCCCTCCCATCGGTATATTATATTTGAAGTAAAACTTCTTTACGCACGCTAGACTTGGGGAGTAAGCTGGTGAATGCGAGGCGAACTTGAAGTTGGTTAACGTAGATCTCCACTGTCAACTTAACAAAGTTAAAAATTTGAGTTATTATTGTGGTACCTTGACAAAATTTGCAGAAAAGTCCTACTACCTAGTAATAGTTAAATCTTTGAATGATCTTTCTTAGTCTGAAACCTGAAATATTAAAATGCAAAAGACCTACCTAGCACTCTTTCAAGTCCTTACATTTTTCAAATCTTAATTTGCTTTCAGTTTTCTACTATATATTCGTATGTACAGTATATACTAAACGCAAAACACATTCTGTATTCCGTTACAAAAGTAGACAAAAACTCAATGGTTTTCTTTAGATGTAGGTAGGCGGTAGGAAAAAATCTTTAGAGGTAGGAAGTCAACATATAATTGTCATATTTTGAACTTAATGAACTGCAAAATTTGTAGTTGACTGACTTTTATAAATTAAAGTATACGATGTAGATTTTTTATCCCTCTTTCTAGGCCACTAGAACCAAGACAATGGCAATTTTAAAATTTTATTATCTCTTTCTAGCAATTTTCTAGTCTTAGACGAATTATATCGCAATGTGTTCTTAAGATATTTCTAAAGGTAATCTAGGTTAACATATTTTCTTATAATATAGTTAAAATATTTCTGTATTCTATTCTACCTTCTTTTACTAACAAATCTAATCCGGCGAGTCTTGTAGTTGCATCTCACAGTTACTTCCCTTAATAGTTTAATTAATTAGTACAACTCATTAATATTTATTATATCTGGTTAAGTACAATAACAAAAGAAATATTTTATTATAGAGACAATACGGATGGTATGTATTCAAATTGTTAAATGTATTTTTATTTACATTAAATACGTTTTGTTGCATATTTTTAAGTTTGTCTAAATAATATTGTATTTATTATAGAGTAGTTCTGATTAATAGCAATATTTTTGTGGTGTATAGTAATACTAAAACTAAGACGAAAATGATCTTACCTACGTAATAGTAGACACTTTTATACAAATCAATGTTATATCATTGTAATCGTAATTTTGTGATATTAACTTTTAAAGACATTCAATATTTATTCTTTCTAAATATCAAATCGTTATAAATCTACGATAATCAAAAAAAAAAAAACTTACCATTACTTGTTACTGTTTGCTTGCATTAAAGTATTTTTGAAATGTATGAATTCGTTTCATTGCTTTAGTCCTGGGCCTTTAATTTAAATCTATTAATATAAAGAGTAATTTTAACGAGAGCAAGGGTTAAAGCAATGAAAGCGTGCATACAGGTCCGCAAGAGACCAGTTTGTGCCAACCAGTTGATGGCAAACGCAGTGTATAGTGAAGCCATAAAATATGACTTCTCGTAATCTTGTTGGCGCAAGGATTATGTCGCGTAGAGTTCTATTATAGTTACATTATGACACGCCCTAATAATGTAAAGTGACATTGAATAAACTTCTAACCACAGTATGGCATCAACAAACAGTGAAGCTATAATGGCATGTCATCGCCTCCTTTTGAGATGTAAAGGGAAGTACTGTATACTGTGAAGCGAATGTCTACGTAATTTCCTTCGGAATCTTTAGAAGTCGAGTAAAAGCGTTTACGACTCTGCTGAAAGGCTTAATATAATTTTGGCACGCATCGGAAAGCGATGCCTGTGTGGCCAATATTTTGCCACTAGCACTGGACAGAAATCCTGGTACCTATTCATTTTTCATTCAAACCCTAGTCCGCACTAAGCGTTTTTCTAGGTCATTTATAATCCGAACGGCCAAGGAATGGAATGCTCTTCCAGCAACAGTGTTCCATTTCCTCTTGGGTTTATACCCAAGAGGAAATTAGTCTTTTTAAGTCAAGAGTGAATGGGCAAGTGTGCTCCACCTTAGACAACTTCGTCGCTTACCGTCAGGTGAGTTGTTGTCAAACGCATGCCCATTTTACAAAAAAGTTAAGGGTCCAACCAATCTGAATTTTCTAAAATACCATATATACAAAATTTGGCATGTATGGCGGGCCGTGCTCTAAATTAAACAACACAATTAAAGAATTGGTAATAGTATATCTTCATTATTCAGCAGATCACATTGTATAAATCGGTCACTTCGAAAGATGCGCGCGAATATAAATTGGTGTGTCGCATATTGTGTAAAAATCTTGAAATATGGATTTTGGTCGCAGGCTGCATCATTATGGCCCCAGGGCTGCATGCGGCCCGCGGGCCGTATGTTTGACATGGCTTCTGTAAGTTCGCTGTCCAAGGTCAAGAGCGCGTGTCAATGTCAAATGCTGCACGGTTAAGTTGCGTGAGTGGCACCTATCACCGACCAGCCCGCCGCCGTACTGTGGAAAATAAAATGTAGACGACATAATGTTATATGAAAATAGCGTGTTTCTTTATCCACTCGTGTTCTGATATATTTATGTGATGCTTCAACTTGGAAGGAATGTTGGATATATTTTTTGTTTTTTCTATATTTTGGCGACAAATTGTTGGTTGAGCTCTAAACAATGATGAGAACGTAAGCCTAAGTTTCAAACAAAGACTGACCTGTATGTATACTTAGTAGAACTTTGGTACCTATATTTTACAGGACCAAGCTAAGCTAGTGTCACTATTGTACCGTGGCACGCGCTTTCAATTCTAAGCAGGATTTGTTTTAACGGTCTCGGGAAAACTCACTCTTTCAGTCAACATTTTTGTAGTCCATAGTTCCTCTTTACTAAATCTAAATAGTCAAATCAAGTAATATATTACAAGACTCCCTAATTTGTACCTTCATCCATGACCTAAAAGTCAAGTTAACTCATTAATTGCAAGTAACAACTTAAGCGTTACTTTGCGAGGTGGTATAAATTGCATTTGCAATAGAGACACAGTAATTTTACTAGGTGGTAGGACTTTGTTGTAAAGTTCGTCTAGGTAGGTATCACCGCTTTGCCAGTTATCCTGCCGCCAAGCAGTAGTGTGCAAGCACTACTGTGTTCCGGTTTGAAGGGCACTGTAGCTAGTGAAATTACTGGAAAATTGAGACTTTATGATTTGATCTCACAGTCTAGTAATCTTATTACCAGACTGTGCTGATGTCTCAGGATGATGTGCGCAGTGCAGTGTCGCGCGAAACTCTGTGTTTTCGTTCCGAGTGACACTGTTCTGTTATGGGCGGCCGTGGTGCTTAACACCAGGTGAACGACTAGCTCGTTACATCATTCACTAACATAAAAAAAAAGTAATGTCAGAGAACCTTTGCCGTTCTGAAGTTGGTGAAGATGGCGGCGCACTAACGCGTTGTTGGCGTGGGCTGGGCTGAATGTCGGCGGATGGATTGCCATTCAGATATCAAACACTTTAAAGGATTTTAAAACATTTATTTATTTAGTTGACATGAAACTGTGTACTTTTGTATGTCTTCCATACGCCACCGCCAACTTGTGGGAATCTAAAATACCTACTAGATAGGCATCAGGAAGGCTGACGACAGCCGCGTCATAGCGTGTGTTGGTGCTGTATACCTACATTATTATTAAATATTGGTCGGGCGGGCTAGAATCCATGCGGTTGGAGTGTGTGTACGCTAGGAGCATTTTTATCCGGCATGGTATTATTATTATATCAGCAGTCAGCAGAGGCGGAACATCTGTTAAGGCATTACATTTTTTTGGTAACGTTACGTCCCTCGGCAGCGCTGATCGAGAAGAGCGCCGAGAGCGCGGGCGGCACGTGCGAGGAGCGCGAGGAGGCGTGCCACTTCACGCGCGTGCTGCGGGAGCTCGTGCAGGAGGACATCCCCGGCCTGCCGCCCGGCGGGGGGCTCGCCGCCAAGTCAGTACACATGCCTTATTGAAGTACAAATTCTTCACGCACGCTTGACTTGGGGAGTAAGCGAATGCGAGGCGAATGGAAATTGAAGTTGGGTCACGTAGATCTTCATTGGTGTCGATTCTGTGTCGCATTATCTAAAACTAAAGTAATCTTAAAGTATGGTACTCTTCTGATAAAGGGGAAATGAAAAAGACTGAAATATGTTAATTTCGTTTAGCTTTACAGTATGCGATACAGAATCGACACCATTGTCAACATAACAAAGTTAAAAATTTGTATTATTATGTTGGTATGTCCGGTAAAATGTCAATTTCACAGCCTCTGTGGTGTGGTGGTTGAGCAGGTCGGCTCATAACCCGGAGGTGGCGGTTTCAATTCTCGCGGTGGGACAAGTATTTGTGCACAGAAAAAAGCGCAGATTGAGTCTGGGTGTTGTGGGACTAGTAGTTCCTGTGTCCCTACACACGGAATCCTAGTTAGGGTCCAGGATCTATTTATGTGATCGTTGGGCGCTATTATTATTATTTATTTAAAGAATGCAATAGCCAAAGATATAAAAAGAAATTTTCTCATTTGCAGGCAAGCGCTGCTGGACAAAATATACAGGGAGTACTATCCGGAGCACGCCGACAGTTCGGACACGTTCGACTGTCAGGCGGAAATGGCCGAGGCTCAAAGCAACTGAGCGTATACCACTTCTGACAGAGATTGGCACTGCTGACCTAATTACAACCTTAACCAACCAAACTTCAAGACTCAAACTAGAACAGTGTAGATGCGGTCAAAACTGAAAAAATCAATCAAAGGAAATAATATAAAATCGTAAAAACATACCCACTATTATTGCTTTATTTTAATAGATTTGCAAACGGTCGGTTTTGAGTTTTGACAGATCTGTATTAATAAAAAGAATTGTCCAAGTGACTGACAGACAATGTACAGCCCAAACTGCAGGACGTAGATATATGGAGGGTTTCTTTATTTTATGGCGTGTATATATTAAGAAAGGGATTTGTAACAAATGAAATCAAATGAGGGTATTAATGATTTTATGAAGCAACGCGGGTGAAAAGATGCCTTTAGTTTGCTAACAAATCTGTCAATTCCATAGACTAGTACATGGCACTACCACAAATACTTAAACAAGGGTTAGACAAACGTCAACCGTGTGTTTAACAATACAAAACAGCAGTTTAACGCTAACTTAAGGCTTGTTTAAATCTTTTGCGGTTAAACCGAGGATATGCAAGACCAACAAAAGCCAGTTCAAAGGCGAGTCATATCAGCGACAAATTAACGATAGGTTTGACTAAATATTGAACCTCCACACATTTTTTAAAATAACACAGCCATTTCATTTGAGATCCTTCTAAGTTTTGGAATCAAATTGCTTAATAATATTAAACTGAACATTGCAGTGAAACGTATTTATTCAGGGTAGTATGTTATCTAACATCACATTTACACAAATGATATTAATGTTCATAAAATTCCAATATTCGTGGCCATGCCGATATGTGCTTAAACATAAAACCCGCCAAAATAATGTTTTATCGGAAATTATTTCACTGTCTCTTTCCTCTCGGGCGGTGTATACTTTATTAGGACTTCTCGCTCGCACGCTTCGTGAGTCTTTAGTGAGTAGCGAAAATATTCTAGTTCTGTGGTCAAAACATGTTAAAATTGCCCTCGCGATCGTGCGCAAGTTTAGTGGTATTATTTTGCCATTTGGTATTCCTTTTTTATTTTGCTTTGTAGTTTGAGCGCCTCATCCTTATTCTTTTAGTTTGAGACTTGGAAACGTTTATAAAATAACTCATGCACCGTATTACGGATTTACGATAACATATTTCGACGATGTGTTGTAGCCGTAAGTCAGACCGTGTGTTATATCCCGCCCAGTGACGCTGTAAAGTTCGGTAGAGACCAACAGCCCGTTCAAAAAAAGCCGTGTGTTATAAATATGTTTCAACTGTGTAGTTTTATGAACCGTGTGTGCATGCACAGTTCTATAGATCACTAGCTGTCATATAAAAGAGTGAAACGAACGCCAAAAAGCCAAAAATCAAAAAAGATGAATCTGTATAGTTTTCTTGAGTACGAAGGTATCGCTTACAATCGGGCGGTTCGCTTGTCTCCTAACTTAATTAGTGAAATATGACGACGACAGCCCAACAATAGATATATAATTGAAAACATGTACGTCTGACATGTTTTAAATTAATTGTATTTAAAACACACGGAAAAAATATTATTTGAAAAATAACAAGCCTCACTTTGAATTCTTTTTTTTTTACATTTACACATCTACACTGAGTTGCCATATACACCAATGATTAAAAACCCGCTATCGTGCTCCTCACGTCATTTTCTCAATTTTAGTGATGCCATATTGTGTCAAAACGCAGCAGTGCCAGTCTCTGTCCATAAACAATAACCAGTACAAATCGAATGGAATTGTTGTTACATTACGGTGTAAATTGTAAAACTTGGCAATACTGTGCTTTATGCTTAATTTTTGTACATACAGTCTCAAAGCGACTTGTAATGTAATAGTAATTTTGTTTGATTCCGAACGCTAACAGCATCCGGTGTATGTTTAGAGGGCTTTGTAAAAATTACGGCTAAAGTGTGACCGTTAAATTTAAATGGGAGCTTACCTCTTTGGTAAACGTCACTTGGAAGCTAACGCCTTTGTGATCCGTGCAAAGGTCGAGAATCTGGCCGGTACAATTAAATAATATACCATTTGGAGGGGAAAGATTGACCCTCGATACGATGGTTGACGAAGCTTCCCGTAGCGTAGGTATTTTTTCTGTAACACTTCCTAATTTTTTTCTACAATGTACGCGATGTTTTTCTACAAGAAATATGTCAAATTAAAACTTTAATGTGGCACAAATCCCATTGATTTTTACAACTGTATAGTGTACACGTTTTTTTTTTTTAATTTTGATCATCTTAACGTTTATATTTTTTAGTAGTTTTTAGTTAACATTGGCCATTCATGAATGTCATAATATATTAGATGTGTAATATAGAGATTCGACGAAATATAAAAATAAAAATATGTGAAATCTACAGCTGCATATCTTTGTTACGTGACGTCCGGATTCTGTAGTCTATGGTTCAAAATGGCCAGTAGTGAATAGTTTCGTGTTTTGATTTATTTTATAATCCTAAGTACCTTTATTTCATCTCATTTGAATGCCTAAGAATATATATTGGTAAATAATAGTTCAAAAAAAAACACTAATAAATATGAATTTCTCTGGCGTAGTTTATATACATGATCGTGCAAAATATCGAGTTCCGTATCATTCTATATTGTTTGCCAATGAGTTTGAGAATATCGTTTCATAATCTTGTAAATAAAAAGGATAGAAAGAGCGAGAATACTTTTGTACCTGTAACTGAGGTTCAATCTTTATTATTACTTATAATAAATAAATAACTAACAAAAGAGAATTTCAAGTTTTCCATAAACTTATTTCATGTAGGTGACCCATTTTTAATAAGTAATCTTCGGCCTATGTCACTACGATAATAACTTATTAATATCAAGTGAAGTGCTTTCATGTGACCCTGATTTTGATTAATATTTCAAAAATCCATTTACAAATTATGGAATACTTAGTCTTGTGTTGCAGCTAAGATAGCAAGATGTTTTAGAGTCGAAACTATTTTTATTAAAGTTGTTTTGTACTGCATTTTTTCTAAAGGGAAAAAATCTTGCTATTTGAGCGTTTGTAATACAATACGTTATGTATCGAAAATTGATTAAATTACATCGACTATTTCAATAGCACCAAACTTATCCACGCATTGGCTAAGGTTCTGCTTACACTCTTAGATAACTTTGCGCCGTATTAGCGTCCTCATATGAATGTTTACATAACGTAAATGTTGTATTACGTATGTACGTTGATACGTGTACCCAGTCTGCCTGCAAAGTATTCTAAGCCGTGCCTATCCATCGACTAAGTGTGCCGTGCGACTGTTGCCACTAAATGTTTGACGATAAGTTTGGTGGCATTACACTAACCACCATTATCATTTATTTTGTTCCTATTCCCTTTCTACTGGCAACACAGTACAATAGTTTTATTTTTGGTTGTTGTTTTACATAGTGCTATATAGGTTAATCATTAATTAATAGGTTTTTGTTTGAAAATAATTAGACCAAATATACAGGCAGTGGGTTTTCATTTTTTTTATGTTCAATCCGAAAGTATGCAGTTTTGTCTGGTTGTATTTTTTTTCTGTTTAGTAATAATGATATTGCTTTCGAGCGAATACGTCTTGGAAAGTGTGTCTCGTTATTATCTAGTAGACGCTTGAACAATAAATACCTGTACCTTTATAAAAAGTTTATTTTCATTATTTGAGTTTCGTTTCCCATCATCCTCTAGCTTGTGTTGGCTTGGATTCTGTGTAGGCTATACCAAAAATGTATGCATTCATATTAAACCATTGATAAAACCAATTCATAGGCCCGTATTACAGAATTAGGCTCAGTCGTCGATTGATGCTTAATTGGAGACTATGATTATGTAAATGAAATCTCTTGTTGAACATAGATTCACGATTTAAGATAGTTCTGTAATACGGACCAATAGAGTATAAAACTAAATAGGTGTTCAAACTCTTGGTTAATGGACCCATAGACAATATGCTTGTATCTGCAATATTACATTTAGTAACTCACAGAATGTCTGATTTGTATAATATCAAAGTTACTTTTAGTCTAAAAGAAATATATTTTAAATATTCTGAATTATCTACACCTCTCCACAGGTTCAAGTAGCGGTAGAAATGTATAGTTATAATTGAAATAAATATTTATAATATGTGATTTTGTGTTTAGAGTATTTAGGAATTATTGGGATATTTTAGAATCTAATAGAACCACGTTTCTTCAGTAAATGAAAACCATTAATCGATAATATGCCTTCTGTACCTTTTGAGATATCGGAATACAAAAATAATATTAAATAGCAATGTATATGTACCTGAAATTAAAAGAAATGTAATTAATTGCGAGCGTCTGTAGTCTTATATCAAAAATTCTTAACGGGAACTCTGAAACACAGTGGTGGGTTTGACAGCCTCTGTAGTGTGGTGATTGAGCAGATCGGCTCATAACTCGGAGGCGGCGGGTTCGATTCCCGCGATAGGATAATTTGTGCACAGATAAAAAAAAGCGTAAATACTTGTTCTGAATCTGGGTGTTGTGGGACCATGGTCCTCGTAGTTCCTGGGTCTCTAGATTTTTGAAGTAAAACTTCTTTACGCACGCATGACTTGGGGAGTAAGAAAACGGAAGCTGAAAAGTTGTTGGTTAACGTAGGTCTCCATTGTCAACGTAATAAAGTTAAAAATGACTTAAAATTTGTATTATTATGTTGTATGTCCGGTAAAATTCAATTTACAAATTGTCAAGATGGCGACATTAACATTAAACAAAGTTATACCGGCCGATAGATGGAGCTAATCTAAAGAAGTTTTACTTCAGTCGTGTGGTCTAAACGGTGTCACGGCACACTCGTTTTTTATTATTATAAACCAATTTGTAAAATAGGACAAGATCGATTTATTATTCACAAATAGGTATAATTTATATTTCCATACATTATATAGGTACAGAATAATAATTTGTGGCATAGTAACTATTAAACATTACTAGTAACATAGTAACTCAATTACTCAATTAACTACGGGGCATACCCTGTATATGTAAAGCCTCTAAGTACAAATATTTCCGAAACCATTTGCGTACGCATTGAACTGAATAATTATATATGTAACATTATTTTAGAATAATCAATGAAGTAATAAATGTCGCAGTTCAACTGAAATGAAAAAGACCGAAATAATTTAGGTCTAGACCAATTAAATTGTAATGTGCGATATTGGATTAACGTTTTTAACGAAAATTGGAGAGCATCGTTTTCTCACTCATATCATGTCGAAAGTGTAAGTAGTGTGAGCGAGATACCAACACAACTGTCTGCTGTTTTCGGAACTTTGTTACCAAAATCTATTGGTGATAATAGTTCAACGAGCTGAATAAGAACATCTCCTCGGCGAGCTGTGCTGCGCAGACGATCTTCTCCGGCGCTTCGTCTGATTGTTCCGGCTTACTGCGCTTCATCTGCTTGGACGACCACTCCTTGCTGGCAGCGATCGCTTTCTGGAACAGTCACTCGCATTATTAGATTTATTAGTAACGAGCTTCTGCTCGCAGCTTCGCCCGCGGCGTGGCCTATGGGAAAATAATTCAACCACCCATTTCACCCTTTTATGGGTGGAATTTTGACAAATCCTTAGCGGATGCCGTCGCACGTACGTCATAACATCTACCTGCATGCCAAATTTCAGCCCGATCCGTCCGTGCGTTGATAGATCACTATGTTACCTTTGAGTTATATATTTAGATTTAGTATTATAAACACACGGTATAGGTATACCTAACTGTCCACATCAGGTAACCTAATAATGTGAGATTGTCATCTATAATAGAAAATATTTTATTTCAGACTACCTAATACTTGTAAATAGGTTATGCGTTAAATATCCTACGTTTTTAAGGCGAGAATCTTATTTCCATTACAGTCTTCACTGATCATCATCATCATCATCATCAGTCTGTGTTATTCCCTGCTGGAAATAGGCCTCTCTTAATGCACGCATTAGTCCAATCCTCGGTTAATTTTATCCAGCTACCGTCACTGCGTATATCGTTGCTCCAGCTAGTCCGAATGCGTCATACACTACGGCCCGTATTACAGAACTATACTTAGTCGTGTATCTCTGCTCAAGAAGACTTCGCAAAATCATCAAATAGTGAATGAAATACGTTCTGTGATACGGGCTTATGGTTGCCATGTCGCAGCCTCTATTCAAGAACACGTCTACCCCAGCGGTCGTCGGTGATGCGCACCAACCAGCCTACTACCACTTCAGTTAATTAATTCTATGAGCTATGTCCAGTCAAAATACAAATACCTAATTATTACTTATTATAGTAATTGTGTTGAAACTTGGCATGTAGGTAGGTAGCTAGCGGCCTAACGTTACACATTTTGTCCCGAGATTCTCACGTGATAGGGCATCGGCATCACTCGAGTAAAACCGCGTGGCGCAGCATTAGCACTATATAATAATAATAATGATAATAGTGGAAATTTCACACAGTGCCATCTAGCCCCAAACTAAGCAAAGCTTTTACTATGGGTACCAGATAACTGACACAATACTAAGATACTTTTCGTTTGTAAATACATACATAGAATACAATATAACACCCAGACACAGAACAAACACCTATGTTCATCACACAAATGTTTGCCCTGGGTGGGAATCGAACCCACACCCCACAATTCAGAAGGCAGGGGTAAGTACCCCAACTGAGCTATCGGGCCAGTCAAGTGTCTATGCATATGTAGAAGTAAATACTAGCTAAAATGTATTAATAATATGGGAGTTACGAGGGCGTCAATCAGGTGCTTGCTGAGGGCGCTCTTGACATTTAATCCACCTCTGACCATTGGGCATACCTCTTTACGATCCTTGAATATATTGGCTCGGTATTTCTCCGCTTCTTTCTTTTTCTGCAGAAGCTCGCCTGTAGTTCTTCTGTACCTATATGGTAATACCAATGTTAGTTCAGCGACATGGAAACTCGGCGCTTGGTTCTTCCATTCCAACATACATGAAGCTTATATAATAAACTTATTTTATACTAACTTGTGATGAAGCAGTTTATGAGCAAGAAAGTGTATAGGGTTCTTTGGGCGCGCTGTTCCAACGTCGTACAAAGCCTCGGGTAACAAGAACCCAAAGCTGTCCCAAAGGTATCTCACAGTTTCCGTATCCAGTGTACCTGCAAACCATTTACTACATATATCAACTAGACATCAACAGCAAGGAACGCCTGATGGATGCAACTAGCGCGTGGCGAAAAGAGAATGAAATTGTCAGAATTTGTACAGATGTTAAAAGCGTTTGGGCTGGGGATAGCCACTTGGTGAAATATACCAGCGCAGGTTAAAGGCAACCGCGTGGAAAATCCCGTCAAAGTGGGAATTGCAGTGTGGCATCCCACACTCTGGGTTCATCATGAGAGTCATCTCGTCGCATCTTTTGCGGTCGTCTCGCATCTGTCCATTGCGACTATATAGGACATTGAAATTAACAACTGTAGGATCCATTTCTCCACTTTTCTACCTTCTTTTCGCAAGAGCAGCGTTGAGAGACATGGCAAGGTGCACTCATAGCTATCGTAACTGGATATCATAAGTTATTAAGTAGACTATATTTAGTATTCGTTCTAATGTACCTAAAAAATAAAATGGAAAATAGTAATCATTGGAAAGGCTGATATTGTATTATAATCAGCGAAAATCCCTGTTTTACTCTGATATTGCTAAAATAAGTTTAAAGATCAAGTTTCTAAAGGTCGTCCGATAAATTTTGTTACTTGCTCGGTAACGCAATTATTTTTGTGATTTCCTTCCGTGTAACCATTTTGTATAATTCATATGATATTACTAGATCACATTACTACCCATTTTCTCAGAATCCTAACTTCACCGCCTTAGTGTTTATGGTCTGGTAGGTACCTAGTTTTAGGCAAGTATTTTTATGCTCTATCGTTGACCGCGTCGTCACTTACCATTACGTGAGACCGTGGTCAAATGTAAGGTTATGATTATAAAAAATGAGTCAGTGTGCTTTAGATACACGACTGAAGTAAAACTTTAGTTTAGCTCCACCTATCGGCCAGTATAACTTTGTTTTTGCTCTGTTTAATGTTAATGTCGCCATCTTGACAATTGTAAATTGTCATTTTACCGGACATACCAACATAATCATACAACACTTTAACTTTGTTATGTTGACAATGGAGATCTTGAACGTGAACCAACCTCACCTTCCGTTCACCTTGGATTCACCAGCTTACTCCCCAAGTCAAGCGTGCAAGTTTTACCTACTTCAAAAATTAGTAAAAAGTACGTATTAGGTAGAAATACATACTTAGCTCCTGATCCTCTCTGATCTCACAGTTCAGTAATCTTATTACTAGACTGTGTGATGTCTCAGAATGACGTGCGCAGTGCAGTGTCACGTGAAACTTTAATGTTATATTTCCAGTAACACTGGAGTAACACTGGAACTGATACGGGCGGCCGCATCAGGCGAACAACGCTCAGATCTTCACGTCATTCATCACACTTAAAAAACTTAGCTAGACTATTTTCTAAACTTACGGCTGATATCTATGGGATCCAAATCCGGTAGTATCTTTACATTTGTAGGGTCGGTTATCTCCATCTTGCACTTCTTGTTCAACCTCTCGGAGTGTCCGCAGTCTTTGGTGACCTTTGTAAGGAGGTCATCGTCCCGCAAGCTGTAGTGACTGGTGCAAGGTGCGCTCTGGTACAACTTGTCACCATCTTTCATGACGTACCGACCGTTCCTATCGAAGTAGTATGCTTCTTCTGGAAACTTGAAGGTTGAATGAATATTTAGTATTACATGCTATGGAGTGCTTTAGACATAAAAATCATACAAGATTTATCTTTACTGTAGTAAAATCCGAAGATGTGAGTATTTAGAAGACAAACCGGCTGAGCCGATGTCGGCCAATAAACCCAAACAGAAATTTTTGGAAATCTAGAAATTTCTAGGTACCGGCCTTTGAAGAACGATGCAAAGCTAATGTTAAGAAATTCCATAAGTTGAAGTAAATCAATTAGAGGAAAATCAGTATTTAGTAAATATGCCAACAATTAAATAGATGTAGGTTGTATACAGTGGCGTAGCTAGGTGACCAAAGGCCCTGGGGCAAAAAATAAACTAGGGCCCCAACTAAACAATTCACTAGTTCAGTTTATTTTGTTTGTCCCGAGTCCGAGGAGCCCCTGAACTTGGGGCCCCGAGGCACTGCCCCGCCTAGCCTTTTGGTAACTACGCCACTGGTTATTAGTACTGGTCAAAATAAACATGCTACTCACCTCCACAAATTCCCCTTCACAGTTAACATGATATATGCCCAAGCCGTAATCAAAAACGTAAACCTGATGGTTGAATTCATCAACGTAATAAGGTCCAATATTGTTGGTATATATGATTCGATCAGTACCTGCAAAATAAAATGACCTTTTGATAAAGTGGTTATACCGATTTCAAACCTACTGAGAAATACTTTATTATCATCTTTTTTCATCCAGCTATTTTCAATTTTGCTTTAGAAATTATGGCATAACAAAACTAAACTATTGGACCGAAGGTATATCTTATATGCTTTCCAATAATAAAGATTTTTCCAAATAGATCCATAAATCACGGAGGCGACAAAGATAAAAAAAATACCAAATTGAGACCACCCTCCTTTTTTGAAGTCGTTTAAAAATTACTTCAACAAGAAAACCGTAATGTGAAGAACCTCAAAGGGCCTATGTACCATCTCGCCTTAGGTACTTGTCACAGGAGAAGAAATCATCAATAGCCGCCTCTGTGGTGTGGTAGACTAGGTCGACTCATAACCCGCAGGCGACGGGTTCGATTCCCGCGACAGGACATGGGATTCTGCACAGAAAAAAGCTCAAATACTTGTTCTGCGTCCGTGTGTTGTGGGACCATGGTCTCTGTGGTTCTTTGTTCCCTAGATATAGAGAATCCTAGTAGGGTCCGCAGGATCTATGTATGTGATCGTTGGGCGTTATTATTATTAGCCCCTACGTTCCCAGTTCCCACTGTTAGGACTCGAATCATATGACACTTGATTATTAACCCCTACATTCCTAGTCCGTGTCCCAATTTAGGACACGAGTCATACGTATATACGACCCATCTCTCACAGGGACAGTGTATAAGGTCATATGTAAATAGTAATAGGTGGAGGGTTCGATTCCCGCCACAGGACAAGTATTTGTGCACAGAAAAAAAGCGCAAAATATAATGCTGTGTCTAGGTGTTGTGGGACCATGGTCTCATAGTTCCTGGGTCCCTATACACAGGGAATCCTAGTTAATGTAATAGGCCATAACCTTCCACACTAAGGCAAAAGGCTGGGATGGATTACTCTATACTTACCACGCCCAATGATTCTTGGACATGTCGTTTCCTCACGATGTTCCTTCACCTTTAAAAAGAAGACAGCCTGAAGAAATTTAGCTTGAACAACCTACCTCTGACAGCGAAAAAGGTGATCAGTGCCTTCGTCTCTTTGATAAACAAGTCGGTGAGATACTCTTTTCTCTCGGCCAAGTTATCGCCCACACTTTTCCAACACACGTGCCTGCATCCAGGCAGCTCCAGGCACCTAAATTTATCAAGTAAGGTAGGTAGTCCACAAAAGTCCGTCTGTAAAATTTTGACAGTTTCTAAGTTCGCACTTATCTCCCTAACCCTTGGTTTCTCGGACGTTTGTCACAATCTTGTCAAGTCATCATGCCAAATACTGTACACTCATTGGTTGAGAAAGCTGATGATCATCACACAACCAATGAGCTTTTAGTATTTGCTCAGCCAAATTGACATGAATTTAACAAACGTATATACGAGAGCCAGGAGGAAATTATGCTTAGCTAAGTTGCATTTTAATTGACTTTAATACAGGCGGTAAAGAATGTTATTATCTAGAAAACCCAAACAACGCCGTAATCAAACCGCCGTTTTTCAATTTATGGGTAGTTATCATCTATAACATGGTATATAGGGCCTTAGTTACAGACTAATGGAAGCTTTTCTATATTAAATAGAACTTAGGTTTGTTTAAGTATAGGTAGGTATATTAAGTGTCGTTACTTTTGTAACAAAGAGGGTTACGTAAAAACGAGGGTTTGCTAATTTATAGCATCTCAGAAGCTGGATAAATTTATAATGATGACGTCACATAATTAGGTAAGCATTGAAAGACTATAGGTATTGGAAAATAGGTACATACTTCAAAGAGCTATACTTCTTCTCCGATTGAATGAAGCTCTCCATGTGGTCCTTGAGTTTATTAATGTTATCAGCTATTTCCATAAAGTCACGCAATCTTTTCGTCCAGTACGCCACTTCTTTTTCTACACGACGCGTAGAGTCCTCTGCTTGGGCGGTCTCTATCTTGCTTTTTAAAACTTCTAAGCCGAAATTCACCTTGACAATATGTTTATTTTGGTAATAATAATAACGCCCAGCGATCACATACATAGATCCTGGACTCTATGATTCCTTGTGTATAGGGACCCAGGAACTACGAGGATCATGGTCCCACAACACCCAGATTAAGAACAAGTATTTGCGCTTATTTTCCGTGCACAAATACTTATCCTGCCGCGAGAATCGAACCCGCCGCCTCCGGGCTATGAGCCGACCTGCTCAACCACCACACCACAGAGGCTGTCGAGACGCTGTGTGTGTGTAGTCGTATTATAATATTTTATTATAAAATGTGTGTTTTTCAGTGGTTTTTTTTCGTTAGGTTTATTTATCTCATACGTAAGTGCTTATCTCAAAATTAAGTCAGGGGGCCAGGTCAAAGTTGGAGTCATTCTCATCGCCAGTAATACCTATCTATAATCAGGGAAAACAAGTGATAATCAGTTAGCCTGCCTAATAATCTGTCACAGAAAGACCTTTCCCAATGTATATACTTAGGTATATTATATAGTATTGTACGTACTGTTCGAGTTCGGCTTTACTATTCTTATCTATTTTATAACTGCTAACGTAAAAATCTACGATTATTGGTACTCCTTTTTTTAAATTTTCGCTTCGTAGTTATAGCTTAAACCTAACCTAAAATTACGGTAGGACGTTCCTCTTGAGACTGTTCGATTACTTACTTGTACCAATACAGCAATTTTCGGTCACAAAATCTTCAATCCAGTTACAATTTGTCGCAGTTTCGTAACTGTTACGAAAGATTGCGACTATGTAGGGTCCGGTCTGTATGTATGGTAACAGTTCACACACAATTTGACCGAAAAATGTTTGAGTAACTAGTTGTAGTCGTTGTATTTACACGTTACGTAACCATTTGTATAGACATATTTTTGTACACATTGTGTTTAATTTGTAACAAGTGTACAATCAAGAAGTAAATGTGTAGTAACGGTGTGGTTACCATGTTACAAAAATAATAATATATACATGCATACATAAATACCTCCTACATAGGCATACATAAATATTAGTACTAACCAAGTACTATTATCTATGTATGCCTAGGAGGTATAGGTACTCTGACACGATCATGCTGTTCCATCATGCACTCACTTCAGCTAGCTCTACAGAGTGATTCGCAGGCCGCCTAGTGATAGTCAGCAACTCTTTATTCTTGTCATACAGATTCATAAGCAGCTGGTTGACGCTTTCATCACATTCTTCTTGAATCTTGCCAAAATTCTTGGTCATTCGAAGAAGAATCTCTTCGATACTGATGCGGGTTTTGTTTACCTGCGGGTTATAATGAAAGCTAAATTATTATTCTCTAAGTATCGCTCAATGGTACCCCTAGTAGGTCGTGGGATACAAGCATCGGGCTGAGGCATTGCCGGGAGAAGACGATCGAGAAAACTTAGCTACGTCCACCGGAAGAGTGGGCCCTATACATTGAATGTCGCGACCTTTCCAGCTAACATATGGAGAGTCCTCGCCAACGACGTGGTGGCTGATTATGTTACGCTGGCAACGGGACGCGGAAAAAAGTCTGAGTTAAAAGAATTCTGGTGTATTTTTGTTTAACATTCAATATTGTACTAACAGAATCACTCAACATCATCCCGAGGTAGACATGTACGAAATCAAATAATTCGCTGCACTTCTGAAAAGATAACGTGAATTGTTCACGAGCAAATTCTTCGACTTTGATGCGTTTGTCTAATCTATTTATACCCTCTCTCAAATCATGCACTTTCACTATGAACGCGTCATACTCCTTTTCTAATTGTTCGTACGTCTCTTTTTCCAACACGGTGGTTACCGGAAGAAACTCATTGTTAAATGCCACTTGATTAGCCGTATGGATAGAAAATGTTCTGTCCCATAGCCAGATCAAGTCATCTTTCTCAATCTGATTCAAGTAATGGTCGGCCACCTTGATCATATCATCTACCGCAGAGCTGTAGAAAATTATAAAGCTTGCAATGATTCTTTTCACTTCTCCGTAATATGTGTGGTACTGGCCGTCCTCGAATTTAGCACTTTTTAACAGTTTCACATATTCTTTAAATTTTTTGGTCAGTTCCTCAGAGAGTAAAAAGTAAACATCACTAAATTCATTTCTTCTTAAACGCTGTAAAAAATCCTTATAAACGTCCATTTATTTCGTGTTATTTGCAAATAGTTCTATCAGGTAAATAAAAGAGTGTTATATTATTGTTTATGTAAGTTTAGAATTCAATTTCACAATAGATATCTTCAAAATTTGAAGCCATGAAAACCATAGACAAATGAAACTTTCTATCACAGACCAAGTAGGCTTTCTATTAGTTTCTACATAGGCCATACGCCCTTAACGCGTAGTTAAGGTTGGTTAAGCGCCTTACCCCTGGTTTTCCAACTCGTGCGTTGCATTTTTTCATGTACAGTACATTGCATGAACAGTCATGATTTCATGGTGCTAAAGCTTAAAAGATTTATCAGACAAGGCGTCCTGAAAAATCAACATTAACAACATTTATTCAACATTAATTATCATTTAAATACAATAAATTAATATATCTAAGACATTAGAAGATTTTCCTTGTCATAAAAACCTAGTATTTATTCATCCAGATATACGAGTCTAAGGCAATAGGTGGCAACCTATAAGCAAAATAAAAACTAATGAATTTAATACCTTCCCTTTTTGAAATCTTCTAAATATACTTTTACTATTTTACTAGGTGGTAGGACTTTTCTGCAAAGTTCGTCTAGGTAGGTACCACCGCTTTGCCAGTTATTCTGCCGCCAAGCAGTAGTGTGCAAGCACTACTATGTTCCGGTTTGAAGGGCACTGTAGCTAGTGAAATTACTGGGCAAATGAGACTTTATGATCTGATCTCACAGTCGAGTAATCCTATTACCAGACTGTGCTGATGTCTCAGAATGATGTGCCCAGTGCAGTGTCACGCGAAACTTCATATTTTGGAGCTCCAAGTGACACTGTTCTGTTATGGGCAGCCGTGTCGCTTAACATCAGGTGAACGATTAGGTCGTCACATCATTCTCTATCATAAAAAAAATAAAAATATAATTAACTCAAAGGACTGACTGATTGACTGACTGACATAGTGATCTATCAACGCACAGCCCAAACCACTGGGATGGATCTGGCTGAAATTTGGCATGCAGGTAGATGTTATGACGTAGGCATCCTCTAAGAAAGGATTTTTTGAAATTCCACCCTTAAGAAGGTGAAATGGGTGGTTGAATTATTTTCCCATAGGCCACGACGCGGGCGAAGCTGCGGGCAGAAGCTCGTCAGTTACAAAAACCGTTAAAGTTCCGCATCAAAGAGTAAGTTTGATTACTTCATTAAACAAAATATATTAATTTTACACTGATTAGACTTTGTAAAACAACAACTTATTTTTATTATTATATCTTTATCTTTTAAGAACGAAATGATTTAATAATTATTTATTTTATCATTTCGTTCGAGATATGCGTCCTCTGAAAATTTAGTTACAAAATTTGCTCGTTACGTCTTGACGCGTAATTTGTGTTGTTCATTTTATTTTAATAAAAGTTATAAATTTTAAAAAATCATAAAGTTTTACTCTTTATTACTAACAAAATGAAGATCAGAGATTGCGTTTGTCTATTTTATATTCAAATAATAGGTAATATACATTTCCAAATAACTATTGAATATAAAATAAGTATTAAGGATTTCCTTTAAGTCCTTTATTTATTTATGTTTTATGTCTTTAAATTATATTTTATAGCATTCGTGTATGCAAAACAACTGACAGATACGGAAGCAATGTTTGTTTTGAATAGGTGTAGCACACACGTAAGGAACGCGACTGAGCTATCGGAAAAATTAAACAAAATGATAGAAATGGGAGCAAATCATTTAATAATTATTACTGACTTCGATAAAACACTGACTACATTTGATCCTGAAGATAGTGGTAAAAAAGTACTAAACAGTTTTGGTAAGTAATTTAAAATATAATAAAATAGAATAGAATAAATATTTATTCATGACAAAAGGTAATGATTTAAAAATTAAGTGTAACAAAGAATAAAATCGTTTGCCCGTTGCCACGATTCGGTCCTAACTCCGCATATTGCTGGTCATGCAACCAACGCTGGTCTTCCGTTAGAACCGTTTCGGTGGCGTCACGGCACGGCTTACAATCATTTTAACTGATAATAAACTATATATCATCAGAAAACCCAGAGACGAATACGTATACATAGGTATACTTAGAAATTATTATATAGCAATTTAACTTGCTTTTCCTACGCCTACGGTTTTACAGTATCATTTGAGACCTATTGGTCAAAAATCTTAAATCAAAGTACTTAGTACATAATACAAAAAGTATTTTCTTCAAGTAATTCTTATTTTATTTGCTAATTTTGGCATACTTTGAGGACTTGTCACCTTTTTGTGTCAAACTTAATTTATTGTTTATTAAAATCTCAAAATCTTAAATTTAAACATGTCAATTTTATCTCGTATATTTGCACAGTTTTTAGTATCTAACTTAGCCTAACCCTTATAATCATACCGAATCCCACATTTCACATAATTTAATGAAAATATCATGACATATGTATTTCCATTTTTTTTGTAAGTCTAAGGCCCATTACAGAACTATGCTCAGCCGTCGATTGATTCTCAAATAGAGATTTCATTCACCATTTTCATCATTTTTTGAATGAAATCTCTCCTTGAGCAGTGATTCATGCAGTAGTGGATTTACCAGCAGGCGGAAAATTTTACGGGGGCGGCAAATTTGTTTTTCTTAAAAAAATTATCTATACGGAGAAAAGAAGTTTCGAAAATTACAATATTTTTGTAGTGAAAGCTGATGTAATGATGACGAGTTTTCACCCCGTTGTCGCCGCCCGGGAAAGGTCCAACAGCATTAGCCCGTTCAAAAAAAAAGAAAATGCAATTAATATGATTGTGAACTGGGGTATTGAATTGCATAGGTTAATTAGGTAGCATAATAGCCTACGAGCGACAGATGTGTAAAATTCACAACTGAGCGTAGTTCTGTACTACGGGCCTAAGATCCGTATTACAGAACGATGCTCAGTCATCGATAGTATAGTAATCATTGTAATGGCTGATATTGTATTTTAATCAGCAAAAATCCCTATTTTACTCTGATATTGCTAAGTTTAAAGATCAAGTTCCTAAAGGTCGTCCGATAAATTTTGTTACATGCTCGGTAACACAATTATTTTTGTGATTTTCTTCCGTATAAGGTACTATTCTGTGTACTTCATATGGTATTACTAGATCACATCACTACCCATTTTCTCAAAATCCTAACTTCACCGCCTTAGTGTTTATGGTCTGGTATATAGGTTATGCTCCGTCGTTGCCCGCGTCGTCACATACCATAACGTGAGCCCGTGGTCAAAATATGTATGAATGTAAGGTCCGTATTACAGAACGATGCTCAGTCATCGATCGGTGCTCAAGCAGAGATTTCATTCACTTATTGATCACTTTATGAATGAAATCTGCTTGAGCACCGACCGATGACTGAGCATCGTTCTGTAATACGGACCTAAGACAGTCTTGTAGCTGACATCGTTGTTAAATGAAAATACATTTTCAGCTGTACTTAAGCTGTGTCCGTCAATTCCTCAGTCAATCAAAGATGAAGATGAAAGGTTATTTCAAACTAGTTGGAAAATAGTTAACGATCCGAAACTAAGTATTGAGGAGCAGTCTAATCGTATGACGGAGTGGTACAACACCCGGGTCAATCTATTAAAGTAAGGCTTATAACCTACCTACATTCCTATCACATTCCTAAAGTACAATTTTTATTTTGTACCTACATTCCTATCACATTCCTAAAGTACATTTTTTTATGTACCTACATTTCTATCACATTCCTAAAATACTTCTTTTATGTTAGTGAATGATGTGACGAGTTAATCGTTCTGATGTTAAGCGACACGGCTGCCCATAGCAGAATAGTGTCACTCGAAACTCCAAAATATATAGTTTCACGTGACACTGCACTGCGCACATCATCCTGAGACATCAGCGCAGTCTGGTAATAAGATTACTTGACTGTGAAATCAGATCATAAAGTCTCATTTGCCCGGTAATTTCAATAGCTGTAGTGCCCTTCAAACCGGAACACAGTAGTGCTTACACACTACTACTTGGCAGCAGAATAACTGGCAATATTATTTTATAAGTAGATATACATTAACCTACTTTACGCACGCTTGACTTGGGGAGTAATCTGGTGATGCGAACGGAAGTTGAAAGTTGTTGGTTCACGTAGATCTCCATTGTCAACATAACAAAGTTAAAAATTTGTATTATTATGTTGGTATGTCCGGTAAAATGACAATTTACAATTGTCAAGATGGTGACATTAACATTAAACATAGCAAAACAAAGTTATACCAGCCGATAGATGGAGCTAAACTAAAAAAGGTTTACTTCAGTCGTGTGGACTAAAGAACACTCGGTTTTTTTCAGGGGCGTTAAATATCCCAGAAACGAGGTTAAGGCGATAGTTGGCAATGCTACTTTGAGGTAAGAAAGAAAGAATAAAAAAATATTCGTGACACACAACTGGTAACAAATACATAATACTAAAATAATAAAACAATGATACGTGGTGCCACGAATGGGCTCCGACGCAGCATACAATTAAGATAACTTAATAACTGATTTTCAGTCGTTCAGGTACGTGTTACTAGGAGTCCTCTCAAGGGTAGGTAAGATAGCCCATCGGCAATGCCCTCGGCGTTGCAAATGTCCACAAGTGGTAATAACCACTTATCATCAGGTGAGCCTACGACCGTAGCTGGGGCACGTATTGCGGGGCAATGCCCTACCTTGAAATCACAATGCCATATATACTAAAACCTAATATAAATTATTATAACTACATTGTTTGTTCATAGTTTGAGATAAGAAAATCTTAGATCAATGCTCATGTTCTGTCACAGAAATTATTTGTCTACGAATAGCTATTGATGGTGATTGATTTAGGAGCTCATGCCAGAATGAGACCGCGGAGCGGGTCATAGAGGAGGCCGATGGAGCTGACCCGCTCCGGTGCAGACGAGTGGGAGGGAGGAGGAGGCGTTACGAGCACCTCCTCTCTCCCCCGTAGTGGGGCCGCTGGTGGAGAGTCGGGGGACTTTCCCCCGGCTTGCACGGCCCCACACGTCTGGTGGGTGACCTTGGTGAGCAAGGTGACCCATCCATTGGCGAGGAGGCCCGAAAGGGCCTGCCGCCGGGGGCGAGTTGGCTGGATTGCAGTCGCGACCCCTTCTCCCCCGGTACGGCGGACGATGGCTCACGGGGGGGTTTTAGTGGGTTCGAGTCCCACATGACCACGGGGGTGGTGGCAGGGAAGTGCGAGGGCATTTCCCCCCCTCAAAAAAAGGAGCTCACGCTTAGAGGGCAGATCAATATTTTTTTTATCTTACTTTAGTTGTAACCAATGTTGCGCTACCTCAAATTCAACTCTAGCTACTACCCTGGGTGTACCCTGTCATTAGTTGCAATAAGCCTGTGTGCTTGCGTAATAATTTGTTATCGCATTATTTTACATCACTAGGATAAAATGTACACTAGTGCGTATAAGATGTATATTTGAAAGTATAATAAAGACCTTCACAGCCTTATTAATAAACGGGTATTAGTCTCGGACTAGTTACTTCAGCTTTTGTCCTTTTTTTGCTACTGGAATATTTAGCTGGATCGAAAGTGACAAAAGATGGTGTAACTAGTCTAAAGCTAGTTTGTGTTTATTAATAAGGCTGTTAAAAATTAAATTACTACCCTGGGTGAGCCACCTGCTTGTTTGTCACTCATTACATCAAACAAGTGCGTCCAGTGTTAGATTAAAATTATAATTGAGGAATCAAAAATACTTATTATAGGAATTATCTATTTTTTAGAGAAGGAGTACCAAGGCTGATGTCCTGGAGTCAAATGAATAATGTACCAGTGATTGTTTTGTCTGCTGGACTAGGAGACGTAGTGGATGCTGCTCTTGAAACCCACGGTGCACTACCACCGAACGTAAAGGTATTAAGCCACTACTTTTTATCAAGATAATTTTCTTACATTTACATTTTATATTGTTAATTATGTGTGCGGTTCGCGAGGACAATATATGTGGTGAAAATTAACAATTTAAAATGAGTAAGCCCGGAGTATATGAGGACATGCGTCTCCGAATGCTACTCTTATGCAACTCGCATGCAACTCTCGTGCAACTCTACTCAAATAATTAAATCACGCGCCCCTTAAATAGGTCGGCGCTGTCGACGTCAACGTAAACAAACGTGTGTCCCTACAATGTCTTTCAAAATTGCTTGCTATATCGGATCGTGCGTCGCGTGATTGCAAGATTCTGTAACCTAAGACCTAAGAAGATTACATATTATAGGTGATGCTGATGACTCAAAGTATATCACACTTACATCATTGTTATATGTTTTCAGGTGATATCAAATTTTTTAGCTTTAGATCACAATGATTTCATAACCGGTTGGAAGAGCACAATCGTTAATCACCATAATAAAAATAAAGTTATCAGAAATAATGATTATGCCGAAACGATGCAAGGACGAAACAACGTAATATTGATGGGTGATCAGTTGTGGGACGCCAATATGGCAGACACAATCGAGTTTGATCATAGAATAAAAATTGGATTTGTTGATTCCGATGTAAACGTGCAAAGATATCTTGATAAGTATGACGTAGTTTTAGTTAATGATCACACGATGGACGTTATAAATGCAATGGTCAAACAAATAGGGTAATGTTTTTTGGTTTTATTTATACTGAATGCGTTGCTTTTGCATAAAATTGTAACAAATATTAGGTCTTTACCTATGAAATTGCCGTTTTGTTTGAAAAAAGTTAAAGTATTTTTTTTTCGAACTTATTTATTTCTTTTATTCAAAGTAATCACCCCTGCAATCAATGCATCTTTGCCAACGCTGTGGCAGTTTATGGATGCCTTTCTTGAAAAAATCAGCAGGACGGGAGACAACAAACTCTTCAAAGGCGTTTTGTACTGCCTCTCGGGAATTGAATTTTTTTCCCGCTAAAAAGTTGTCCAAATTTTGGAAAAAGTAATAGTCGGTAGGCGCAAGATCTGGTGAGTATGGCGGATGAGGGAGAGCTTCCAAACCCAACTGATGCAGCTTAGAGACGGTCTGTTGTGCAGTATGGGGTCGCGCGTTGTCGTGAAGTAGCAGTGGAGACGACCGATTGACCAAAGCTGATTGCAGACGTGCGAGTTTCGCCATCATTGTGGTCAGTTCTTCAATGTACACATCTGCAGTAATGCTCTCGCCGTTTTGTAAAAAGCTATGATGAATCACACCAGCACTAGACCACCAAACTGTGACCATCACCTTTCTAGGGGTAATTTTTCGTTTTGCACATTGCTTTGGTACCGAACCAGGATCTAACCAACTTGCTGAGCGCTTTCGATTGTCAAAAAGAATCCATTTTTCGTCGCAGGTAACAATTCGGTTCAAAATTCCTTCATTTCTGTGCCTGTTAAGCAGCGCAAGGCAAGTCTCGACGCGTACGTTGCGCTGGCGATCGTTAAGTTCGTGGGGCACCCATCTATCAAGCTTTTTTATCTTGCCAATCTGTCGCAAATGGACCAATATTGTTTTGATGCTAACATCAAAAGCTGCTGCCAGCTCAGCTGTAGATTGAGATTCATCAGCTTCTACAATCGCCTTTAATTCATCATTGTTGACCAAAGTTTCCGGACGACCACGAGGTTCATTTTTCAAGTCAAAATTCCCAGAACGGAACCGAGCAAACCAATAACGGGTTGTACGTTCGTTTGTACAGTTCTCTCCGTAAACGTCGTTGATGTTACATGTCGTTTGTGCCGCGTTGGTGCCACGACGGAACTCATATTCCATAATTACACGAAATTTCAAAGTATCCATTATGAGGGAAAATATTGAAATGTAATGAAAATACAACGCTAATCAATAAACAAAAGACTTATATTGTTAATAGAATGTCATATTTTTAAAACAAAATTAATTTGAATTTAGAATTCATAGCCAATCAAAACTTTTTTTTGTTTGAAAAACTCTGTTCTGCAATACGGCAATTTCATAGGTAAAGACCTATTAATTTGTATAATAACTGATTGTTTGCCGCGTATAACCTCTACCTGTCCCTTTCCCTTTTTACGAAATAATATTATTAATAGTTATGTTATTGATGCATAGTCATTTAACCTAGACATTGAGCTAAATGTCAATGTCACTTAATTAAGTACTTGTTCACCATTTCACAATGTTATTTATTTTTTCTATGCGAGTTCTAAACTAAGATTCATGTGATTTGTTTGTTTTTATTTTTTTGAACAAATGTTTATAAACTTCAAGTTCACTTTACATTTCCTAATTCGATAAATTAACTGTGTTTGCAACTAAAACGTAATAGCAGTTAAAATAGTTGCCTAAATAACCTCAAAAATAGGTACACCTACCTTACTTATTTCATAAACATAGAGGAAATAATACTAAGTGACTAAGGGTGGAGTTCACCAAATCCAAGTGTCATAAATTTTAATTGTGTACCTAATAAATTAATGTTACTTCGTTAAAGAAAATATAAAATGAGTGTTGTTTGTTGTGTTTGTCTTTTATTCGTAAATTTAATTGGTAAATATGAAACGAAATTATGTTTTTTTTTATAAATAAATTCACTTCAATTGACTATAATGTTAACTTAATCAAATTTGTTGTAGTTTTGTTAATAGCGTTAACATACACTACACAAGTAAAAAGCTTACTTGAAATTTCGGCCCTGCAAAATAATAGAACATACATCAGAAATGAACAAGAGCTTTTGGAGAAGTTAAACAATCTGATACAAGGAGGAAGTAACCATTTACAAATAATTACCGATTTTGATAAAACTCTAACAGCTGATCCTTTGGATAGTGGTAAAATAGTTTATAACAGTTATGGTAAGTATAAGCTATGCCTGTTATAGTATTTATATGTATTATTTTAGTACTACCTAATTGCTACATGCTTAGATTTTGGTTGGACGCTATTAATATTTGGATTAATTTTTTTTCAGAAATGCTAAGGCTGTGTCCGTCTATACCGCAAACATATCGAGAAAAGGACTTAAAATTGTTGGATACATTTAAACCAATAGAGAGTAACCCTAACTTAAGTGCAGAAGAAAAATCTAAGCTCATGGTTGAGTGGTATAGCGCATCTCACTATTTACTGAGGTAAAATAGTATTTTATTTAGTTCATATTTTAACTATTCAACACACTCGCTAACTTTATATACTATAATAGCCTACGATCGTAGAGCCTAACTACAGTCTGTCAATGTCAAGTATAAGTTTAGTGGTGGCACAGATTATAAAATACTGTTGTAGCGGTGGCTAATTGAAGAACTACACAAAATGTAATGTAAATTATATCGACTATTGACTTTATTTAAATAAACATATTTGCTTGAAACATCTTTGATATAAATAAGCTAGAGGTTTGGAGCAATAGTTTTACCAAAATTTTTCTTGAACTCGACACAAGTTAATAATAAGTATGTGACCAGTGGCGCCATAGCCGCACTAACTTCTACTTGCCGGACTATACATTAAATTCTCTATTAGAAATGAAGTTATGAAAATTACCCTCACTTTGTTTTAAGGGGCCTGAAGTTTCCTAGAGAAGAACTTGAGGATATAGCTCGAAATGCTTCAAGTGGTTTTAGGTGAGATTAAAAAATGATATAAATTATTCATTAATATATTATTAGCAAAATAATGTGTCATGTTGTAATATTATGACTTTTTTCCTGGAAGGCAATACAAATAATAAAAATATTTTTTTTATCACTTTATAAAATAAAATTAAGTAATATGATTTTATATAATATATGTACCTATTATTTTTTGATAAATTATGGTATCTATTTATTATAAATTATAATAATTATAATTCTATAGGTTAGGTATATTTCAAACAAATGTAATCAAATTTAGAAGGAAGAGATAGACCTAGATAGAATGATTTAAATACACATTAAATAAAGGAGAATATCATATAAGGGAGTGAAAGGTTTGGCTCAAGATAGAGAACGACAGTGATTCCTCCACCAAGAAGAGCAGAGTTCTTCATTAAAAATAATGTGCATGTGTAATAAATAGTTTATGTATTTTTCAGAGAAAGTGTTCACATACTTGTCGATTGGACTCAAGCCAACGATGTCCCTTTAATAGTCTTATCTTCCGGCTTAGGAGATGCTGTCGTGGCTTCTCTTAAAGCTGCTCGTTTACTGACACCAAATGTAAAGGTACGGTAGATTAAAATACTAAACTAATGCATATGGACGTATGTAGATGTATTTACGTTAGTTGTTTCCAATCATAAATAAAATATATATAGACAGAAAGATACCCTAGCAAAAATATAGTAGTCAAGAGTGGATGAGAGTAGGTAAATTCAACAGACATAATTATGACTTGCCAAGTTTTAACCAGGCCAATGATCCTTTCAAGCGCTTAGTCACGAAAAGTCAGTCACTGACAGATTGAGTTATTTTAGAATTTATGATATTAAATATTAGGTACTTATATTGTACGTAATTGTTACGTGGCATTACTTAAATTTTTACTACTGAGTTGGCAATTACAATTTATTTGTAAGTAAATATTGACGTGATAACGTCTTATAAATCAATGAACGCCGTCTGCACGCACGAAAAATGGTCACGTTTTGCCTGAGCCGAGCGTGCAAGTGAGAGCGTGGAACGAGTGATAGAGAGGGACGATCGGCCTGACGTTATCACGTCAAATTATCGTCCGTAAACCGAATTTACAGATAACCATTTTTTTATTACAATTTGAATTATATTATTATATATTATAATCATAATAACAGAGATAATTATATTTAGTGTTTTAACTTTATATTTATTGATAGTGCTTTTTGTAATTTCAGGTTATATCAAATTTCCTAAAATTAGATAATGATGATATTATAACCGGCATGAAAGGTGAACCAATTCACATCTACAACAAAAATGAAGCCTCGCTAATGAATACTGAATACTACGAAACATTAAAGGACAGAACCAATGTTATATTAATGGGTGACAGCTTAGGAGACGCAAATATGGCTGATGGAGTGAATAAATATACCACTGTTATTAAAATTGGATTTTTAAGTGAAAAACAACGGAATAATCTGCAAACTTATCTCAATAATTTTGATATAGTTTTAGTGAATGACCAAACAATGGATGTGGTAAATGCTATCGTAAATGTACTTTAAAAGCTGTATTTGTATATATCAATCAGTTGTTCAACTTAGTTTAGATGTCAAGAAAAAACGACGTCACTAAAATAACCTCACTTTACGAAGTAATTACGATACTTGTAGTTACTTCGTAAAGTGAGGTTATTTTTGTGACGTCGTTTCCTATTAAAATATCAAACCCTTTAGTCGAAAATGGGCCAAAAGCAATGGCGGATTACATATTTGCCGCTCGTAGGCTATTTGATTTTTTCCGCCTAATTAACCTCTGAAATTCGATACCCCAGTACAGTACCAGTACCTTAATAAAATTGCAGTATTATGTATTATACTCAATCTTCATCATTACATCACCTTTCACTACTAAAATATTGTAATTTTCGAGACTTTTTTTCTTCGTGTATATAATACTGTTTTATTTTCAACCGACTCAAAAAGGTTCTCAATTCGGCTGTATTTATTTAATGTTCAGTACTTTCGACAGGGTGAACCGATTTTGATGATTCTTTTTCTATTTTAAAGCTGGAACTTTCCTTGTAATCCCATTTCAATTTTATTAAGATCTGATGGATAGTTTTTTAGTTATGCTTAATGTGTATTTTGACTTCAACTACATTGATGATGTTCTCATTTTTGTGATAAATAAATGCGGTGGGGTTGGAGTCGGTTGGACTCTTTTTTTAAAGGAATTATTGTAAGAAATAAATTTGAATTTCTATTGTTTATATATATTGTACTGTTGCTGTCTATCATAAGAAAAAAAAAAAATATAAACCGATTTCATATTCACAAATAGAAACTCAAAAGCGAAAATAAATGATTTTGAGGGCCTATTTGTGATTTTGAAGCCGGTTCAATTTATTTGATTTTTTAAAATCCTTTTTAGTTATTGTTACTTAATGTAGAGTAAAAATTTTGCATACTAAATATCAGCTCAATCGGAATCCGGGAAGTGGGTCAAAATTGACTTGTAAGATTTTATATGTTAGTTACCAAATTTTCCTCGATTTCCTTGAGATTCCATCATCAGATCCTGACTTGATGATAATGGGACCACCACGTGAGTATACTCTACCGAAATTGGCGAAAATATCCATTAAAATACACAAAAAAGCATTCAGACGAACACAGTACCTCTTCCTTTTTGGAATTCAGTTAAAAACAGCATACACGGCAGCAGTCACAAAAAAATAAACAGTGTTTGATTGTTTATCAACGCAATATATTTATTTTATAAATGTTAGTGACGATGACAGTTGAAAATCTTATATTAAAAATAATAAATGTGGTTAAAGATATTTATTTCTCATAAGAAAATATTTCACTTACATGAGAACTATGTAACATAACGTACAAAATAATTATTGTTGTCGTACTAAACAGATATTCTTAAATATACGTTATATTTTAGTAGTAGGGTAGTTAAAGAAAACTGGTCATTTTAGGTGTGATATTGTTCGATACTGGTTACCGGCTAGCACACAGCGATAAACAAGTTGCTTACATAGATCAAGCGTACCTGGAAGTGGCTCAAGCGCACTTTACTATTTGTCAACCTATGTCAACAATTTAAGAAATAAGTGTAGTGACTTAAGCAGTTATGTTAATATATATGTATATGATAATTCATATAATTTTAAAATTTATATAATATGAATATATATAATATAAGTTTCAATTAATATATATATATATATATATTTATATACCTAGGATTTATATACATATGGTATATCGAATATATGTGCTATTTATTTAAGGGCATTTCTTGGTAATATTTTAAGTTAAATTAGTGGATATGATAATTATTTAATGCCTGTTTTTCCTAAAGTGTATTGTGTGGTATTTAATGTGGTAAAGACGGATATATATTATAACATATTTGAAACTATTTATTCAGTAAGATCCATTTATAATAAAGTTTGGGTAGTGTTCATTATGTAATACTTGAGTAGTTTTTTAAATGTCGTCATAGTTTTCGAATCTTTTATATCTCTGGGCAGGTTATTATATAATTTAGCCCCTTCATACATGATACTTTTTTTAGCATAATTAGTACGCGGGCAGCATAAATGTAATTCATTAACCCGCCTCAGTTTCATTTTATGCGCTTTTGACTTTTGGGAATGCTGTATTTGTATGTATGTCTTTATGTAGAATTTTTCGTATAAGTATGCAAATTGAGTATATGTATAATTGAAAAATATTCATCAGTTTCGTTTCTTTGTAAAGTTTTTGTGTAGGTTTAAGGTAGTCATAGTGGAATAAAACTTTTAATAGTTTATTTTGTGCAATTTGAAGTATTCCTAAATTTGTTTTTGCTGCTGCACCCCAAACTTCTATTTAATAGTCAATATGTGGTTTTACTAGTAGTAGTAGTTTAAATAGTCTACAGATATGCTTCAGAATGACACAGTTACCTAAAAGTTACTTGAATTACTGCGCGGAGTGAATAAATCTACAGGAAAACCATACCATACTATATTTTCAGCGGTGGAACCACGCAGATATAATAACAGGAAAACAATGTCATTCCTAGATATTCAGTGGTGGTTTTGATTTTTACTACACCATACTACAAACACATATTAGTATAGATAATTATCCATAACAATAAATTAGTAATTTGGTAAATAAATGCCAATGAGTTTAAAAGTAAAAGGTTAATTTAGGATACCTACAGTCCTACAGTAGGGTGCCTACGATCGATCGGTTTACAGGTTAAAATTAAAAGAAATTAATAGGTAATAATAATAAATTAAAAGAGCAGGCTGCTTGGAGTTGCGTGCTTTCTTTCATAAAAAATATACCTATGAAATCCTGTACTCAGAATATGAACAGAATGAACAAAATCGTGTTCTACTTTTATTAACCTTCTAGACTTTTATGATAGTTTTATTTTTGTTTTCCATGGGTTTACGTAGCTATTACGTAAGAGTAAGACGCACAAAACGAGGTACTAACAGTCGCAGATAAATATTCTTCCGATAAAAAAAATTGAGAATGTAACCTTCTTGCATTTATAATTACATTCCGAGCACAAACCAAGTAGGGAACTAGGTTACTAATTCCGAGGATAGAGCAGAGATAGATACCTACATAAGACGCACTTCCGTTTTTAATAAGTTCATTCCATGGGTTCATTCGTACTGGGCTCAGCCACAGATTGCAGAAAAAACGATTAGGGCGCCGTTGACATAAAGTCTACAAAACATTATCAAGTCTGTAGAATTCGCATTATAGTTATTATTTTATGAGGATATAACCCTTAAATGAACTAAATCCGTATAACCACAAATACATAAATAAGGCTTAAACAGACATCAAACGCGTGTTTAATAATACAAAATAGTAGTTTGACCGTGGCTAAATCTTTTGTGGTAAGTAAGACGGACCATGTTTTTGGTTTTAATGTTATACCAAGAGGTGAAGTTCAATTTGAGGATGTATAACCTTCTTGGTCCCACACAATGTCTTTCCCTGTCCCACAGTTTGTACCTCACATTGCCCACAGATTTTAAATTAATAGGATAAGTATTAGTAAACGCAATTTTATCCACATCACTTCAAAATTATCATTTAGATTTTCTTGCTGTGGCTACGGAAAGCTGGAGAACAGCTTGCCCAAGCGTTTCTTTGCCCAAAACACCCAATTCTCAGAGACAGTGGGACGGGCCGCTCTGTGCTTTAGAATATAAGGAACTTTTAGACACTTCGAATTCTTCCACAGAGCGTGCTCCATTGCAGTCGCTTGTTGGGAGTCGGGGCTTTGGCTGCATGCTTTGCCATCACGAAATTTCGGTAATCTTTTAGACAACAACACCTTTCGGTTAGCCGCATCTTTGCGAATAGGTGCGCCTAGACAAGTCCCTCATCTTTGTTCTTCTTGTGGTGAAATGGTACACGGGCTCGGATACCACGGACTGTCCTGTATAAAAAGTACAGGACGAATACCACGACACGCCGACTTGAACGATATCATCCGTCGGGCTTTAGTTAGTGCCGGTGTCCCATCAGTCCTAGAACCTAATGGACTGATGGGAGATGACGGCAAAAGACCCGATGGATGACCCTCATCCCCTGGAAGATGGGACGGCCTCTAGTGTGGGATGCCACATGTGTTGACACTATGGCTATGTCCCATCTTCCTTTAACTACAGTTCAAGCCGGCGCGGCCGCCGCCAAGGCCGAAAACCTCAAACGACACATATATGCACTCCCTCGTGGCCTACATGTTTGTGCCGTTTGGGGTGGAGACAATGGGTCCATGGGGGCCGGCTGCCATGGCAACATATAGGGACTTGGCCAAACGTTTGGTGGAAGCATCAGGTGACCAGAATGCTGGCTTTTTTTTTGCACAAAAAATAAGCATTGCCATTCAACGTGGTAATGCTGCCAGCATTCTGGGAATTTTCCCCTCTACCAACGGGTTATTTTAAATTTTCATTTTTTATTTATTTTAAGTTCTTAGGTATAATTTAGTTTTTTATAAATAGATTTTTAATTAATATAGACTTATATTTATAGGTCTAGTTTAGTTTAGTAATTTATATATTGTATGTTTCTAAATAAAATAAACCTTAACTTGATTAAAAAAAAAATAGGATAAGTGTCAGCTGTCATTTGACATTAACATCCACAATGACATAACTCAAATTTCGTAATTTCGGTCGGATATCTGTCAGGCTGCTGAGTATCGATATATTTATTTAAAATCTGAAAAAATATGAATAGTAATATGTTTTTAGTGGATATAGGAATAATGAAATACTCAAAATTATTTTGAGGCTTACATAGTGTATGCAATCAAGTTCGTAGTGAATTACAACCAAGAAAAACTGTTACGGAACGACGCTCCGGCGAAGTGGTAAGTTGTTTATTTTCTTGTTAGCTCACCTGTTCATGTCCCGTAACATATTTTATGGTATTAAATAGTCTTTGTCCGTCGAAACCTTTGACTTGGGTGCGCATATTCAGTATTTATAGGTTATCATGCGTTGAATAACATGCGATACATGTGTTCGGAATTTGTCCTTTTGGAATAAGTTGAACGAACGAAGCTTTGATGCCGCACCTTCGAATCTACGTGACAACAATCACAAAGCCGTTGTGCCTCACTCACAGCTCACGGTCGTGAGGTATTTGTTGATAAAATTAATATTTTTATGGATCGCGCGTGACCTACATAGATGTTGTTTATGTAATATGGTATTATGTACCTACAGTTGTCATCAATATTGTTCTAGAGATATGGTGTTTTGAAGATAATTTTACTATCATTCCATAGAAGAAAAAAAAACTGTAAAATGGCAAGATATTTTGAGAACACTTCTACATTCAACTTTAGCTGGGATCAAGTTGCATGTGGATATTGGAAAAGATACCCTAATCCTCAAAGGTAAGGGTTTAAATTAAACAACAACAAAACAGTTAATGTAAGTAAGTAGCTTATCATGAGTTTTTGTGAAATAGATGATTTTTTAAATTATGTGATAGGCTTGCATTTGAACACTATCTCACTTGATGGTTGTATGTAGGTGTTATAGGATGTAACACACTTGCCTGAATAAATTATATTGTGAGAAAAATAGAGGCTGGTGTCTGGTTAGTCTGTAATTTCTACTTTGATGTTTACTTTATACTTGAACATAACTTAAAAACCTACAGCTTTATTTATAAAAATTTACACAATTATTAATGCCTACAGGTATTTATGTAGTGTAGTTGCTTAGTATGCAGTACTGCATACTAAGTTATTGCACATTTAAGCTACGTTAAAGTCAGGCCATATAAAACATTAACTTTATGGCACATTTTCCTTTAAACCTCATCTATCTGATAGGGCCAACAACTTGTGTAGCATGATAAACAAGTGTATGAATAAAAACTGAAAACATTACATGTGTTTTTTTGTATATATTGTGTAAAGAAATTCAATAAACTGTTATTATCTTTAAAATCAATTAAATTTATTATTTAAATAATAATAAATATTTATTAATTAAATTAATTAAAGTTAAGGTTAAATGTCCTGCTGCTGATGTATCATAATTATAAAGACAATAGTCTTTACAATGTTAAATACAGTAACTAATTAAATTACAATATTCTGTTCCCTGAGGAAGTCTAATATGGCACAATTGTATGGATGTAAAAAGGTTGCACTAGCATCATGAGTGACTGATTGGTCATTAGGCATGACCATACTTTTAAAATGATAAATTTTCCTTGTTTACTAATAGTGTTGGATGTGATTTGTGTTGTTGATATGAAATCTTTATTTACCTTCGTTCAAAAACAAGCTATTTTTACCAAACATCATAGTAAATTGTAAAGATAAAACGGGTCTATTCGCGCACAAAAATTATCAAAATATAATTTTGACTAAGGTTAGTAAAAATTATATTTTGATAATTTTTGTGTGACTAAGGTTAGTAAAAATTATATTTTGATAATTTTTGTGCACGAATAGACCCGTTTTATCTTTACAATATGAGTTCAAGTCGCGAAAGTTTAAAAAGTGTTATCATAGTAAATGTACACGATTGATATTGCGAAGTGATGTTTCACAGGAAGTACTTAAAATATAGAAAATAACTTACATAAACACCTGCCTTGCCTCAACCTCGCCTAAACTTTGCACCCATTTTTGGGAGGCATTCAATGTATGATATCCAAAAGTAATGACATGAAAAAACTTAATGTTATATTTTAATCCCCACACTCTTCTTATAACTTAAAGAAAATGTATTAAATATCAATACTATTATGACATGTTTTTTTGCATATCTATTGCTACATACAGTAATAACTGGGTTGCATTCCTGTAGTTTTTTAAAAGATTTGTTGCACTTGCAATATTAAGTAAAAATTGTGTACTGTAAGTTCTTCTTTTAATATTTCCTATGATGCTTATTAGATAACTATTCTTTTTCATCACATTGGTGCCAGAACCAGGATTCATCATCACATTATGTGACAAATGTCATAAGATACAGTACACACTTTTTTGTCTTTCTGTTATTATGCAAGTAATGTTGCATCTTAAATATCAACTCATTCAGCAAGCTCATTGTGAACTCGATAACTAATTATTTCAGCACACATGTACTATCGGAAGACACATGGAGTAGACAAGTGAAAGATGGATGTCTGCACACAAAGCGAGTGCTTACCAAGACCAACCGAGTCCCTAAGTGGGGAGAGAGGTATGTGTAAACTATTATCTCAAAGATTTTCCCAGGAATACTAGATGCACATGATTGATGATTTTGCAGTATAAGAGAAGCTTCAATAAATAAAATAAAAGTGAAATCACATTTGTCCTGTTTGTTTGTAACTTTCATGTTACAACAGCTGAACTAAGCTGCATGAAATATCGCACACAGGTTATTTACACTATCAATAACACCATGGTATAATTTCATCATGGAAAATTTAGAGTAAAGAAGAAGAAACGCTGAGCAATTTACGTTGTAATTAATTACAAATACTATGTCCTAATCATATAAAAATTTCAAGGTTCTAACTTGACTATAAAAAGATTTATTACTAAAAATATAGATTTTTAGTGTATATAGAACAAAATATTTTGATGAAGCAATGGCAGATGGCACAGAATTTTTAAATTAACCTTGATTCTTCATGATCAATTTTTAATAGTATTAATTGCTGAACTCACAATGACGAGCCATTATTTTAAGTTCTCAATGACTCACACACAAAATGTGAAAATTATTTGAGAAGGGACCATGCTTCATCAAAATTGTAAACAAATGGTCACATATGATTGATAATGTTAACAATCATTATCTCAAATGTTATTGAAGTGTTATCTCACTTCACACCTTATCAAGCCAATGTAGTTAGGGGCAAGCAAGCTGAGTCTGGCCATGCACTACGTAACATTTTTATCGCTTTTTATGTAAACGTTTATGTTAGTCCCTGCCTAATATTAAGATTAACGACCACCCATAAACAGTTGCAGAACTAATCAGAACTCAAAAATATTAAGTTTTTCGTGACACTGTACTGCACACATAATCCTGAGACATCACAGTCTAGGAATAAGATTACTAATAAAACTGTGAGATCAGTTCATAAAGCCTAGGCGTACACTGGCCAGGCAGCGGTTGAGCAATGATTTTTTAAAATAATTGTTGCATAATTAACTAATATTCTCTAGGATGGCCTTAATTATTTAATTACTTATAATTTATTATTGTGTTCAGCTATATAATTATAACTTAGTAATTCCATGGAGTGTGTATGTAGGTAGTGCTCCTAGGTTTTCACTTCATCTTAATTGTACTCTTTTTTAAATAACTTCTATCCGTGATGACCTTTAATTGGCTTACTTTTTTGTAAATGTATGTCTATATTATATTGTAACAGCTGTTGGTCTTCCAAAATGAAATAAATATATAGTCAAACTCTGCAGTAAAGTCCTAGTACAACCTAGTACCACCTATTGCACAGGTCATGGGTAGAAAAATAGTGTGAACATTTAAAGAGGTGCGATATGCACTACAATCCATGTCTAGCTCTGTGAGACTGTGATTACCTTTCTCAAATGCCACAACTGCTTTGTGTGAATTATCTTTTGTTTACTAATGCTTTTCTCTCCTCCACCAACTTCTATAGTGTGGATAGTGTGAGGTGTTCTTATTGTATAGAAAGGCCACTTATATTCAGGTAGTAGTGTAGAAACTGATTTTAAAAGTACTTTCGCATTTAAATATTATTGCTAACTTCAGTGAGGAAAAAGAATTACGAGTTTAACTCTATAAGTAGCATTGCAAATACACAAATTTAGAGAAGGCTAGTGAACAGAAAAAAAAAACCATCAATGGATAACATTGACATCAATATTCTACTTACAAATGGGTTGCCTTTCCTAAACTGCTTACAAAGAGAAGGTGCTTACAAGTAACAAGTACCTATCAGTACAGAAGGGTTAAAAGTACAGGTACTATAAGGGCAATCAGATTAAACTTACAATATAAATTTTATTTTCTCATACTCAAGACTTAATATGAATTGTTCTTCGAATGGGGGTTTATGTTTGCTCGCGTCCGTAGGCTTTAACCCTAGTTTCCCTACACGTGACCCCTGGGTGGTGCCAAAAGAGCAACCAAATAACTGGTGGAAGGCCTTAGCCGCCGGCTTAGTTACCACCCATTAGACAAAACCACGATGCCAAGCGACTCGTCGTGTTCCATCGTGATGTCTAATGAAGCCGTTCTGACGAGTAGATGTGGACAGTTGTGTTGGGTATGCAGACCGGTATTGGTGATGGAGATGCTTTCGCGTCGGAGACCTTGCTTCGGAGGGTAGCGGGATCCGAAGCACGGTGCTCTCTGCTGACCGACCGCAAGTTGTAGGGGGCCCAAGTAGTAGTCTAGCCAACTACGAAAGGCTGCCCCACCGCTTGTGTAAAATCCTGAGGTTGTCCACAGGGCCAGTTGGCGACTGGAAGTGAGGAACTTGTGGGCAATTTCAGGGGGGTTCGGGCGTCCCCGCAGTCTCCGCGCAAGTTCTCCATTGGCGTAGGAGCTTCTCTATTACTGAGGGTTAGCATCCCAATATCTCGTCCACTTCCTACTTGTCTACCTAACTCACCCAACTATGAAAAAGTCGAAAAAATTGAGCAAGTTTAAACGGCAGATGCACGTCCTCACTCTTAAAGTGCACCTCACAAATATTCGTGGGCTGCACTCAAATCTGCAAGCGGTCCATCATCATCTGGAGACCAACAAACCGCACTTGCTCTTCTTGACTGAGACGCAAATAGGATGTCCATCAGACACGGCATATCTGGACTATCCAGGATTCATCTTGGAAAACCGCTTCCTTCCACGCGCTGGTATCTGCGTTTACGTCCGTGATGACATTTGCTGTTTGCGTCTCCGAATGCCGGTGTGTACAGATCACATAGCGGTGACCGGGAGACAACTCTTCTAATGGAGTATCTCAGTGAAACGGCAGATGTGGCTCAGCAACGCTATCCTTCGGCTCAGCTTGTTGTTCTGGGGGACTTTAATGCTCACCACCAGGAGTGGTTAGTCCCACACCGGATCACGGACCACGCTGGGAGAGAGACGCGTAAGCTCGCATTGGCGCTCAATTTAACGCAGATTGTTAAAGAGCCAACGCGAGTGCCTGATATTGATAGCCACACTGCTAACTGCCTCGACCTTCTGCTCACGACTGAACCAGACCGATACTCTGTGGCGGTATCCTCACCCATTGGTAGTTCCGATCACTGTCTGGTCAAGTCCGTTTCAGTATACTCCCCGCCTGACCCAAGCCCTAAGAGCAATCGGCGTGTCTGGAGATACAACTTAGCAGACTGGGACGAGATGCGACATTTCTTCGCTTCATATCCTTGGCGGCAAACGTGTTTTTCTTCTGGAGATCCGACGGTCTGCGCGAATGCGGTTACTGAGGTAGTATGTCGGGCTATGGAATATTTTATTCCATTTTCCGATAAACCCGTGACCAGCAAAGCCAGCCCACGGTTTGGAGCCGAATGTGCACGTGCTGAAGCGCAGAAGCATGCGGCATATCTGGCATGGGCTGACGCTCGTAAACGCGAGGCCTCGGACACTCGAGCTAAGAAGAAAGCCTTTAACGTTGCCGCCAAGGCCTGTAAGAAGGAATTAAGGAAGGCTCGTTTCAATCATATTGTTCGAATAGGGACTAAACTTGCTTCCTACCCAGCGGGTAGTAAGGCTTTTTGGTCCCTAGCCAAATCGGTTGAAGCGAACTTCTGTCGATCCTCACTGCCTCCATTATTGAAACCAGACGGATCGCTGGCTCACACTGCAAAAGAAAAAGCAAACTTGTTTGCCACTCTCTTTGCAGAAGCTTCGCGTTTAGATACTGCTAATGAGGTACCTCCCTGCCTTCCACAATGCGGTGTTTTCATGCCGGAAATACGCATACGTCAGAAGGAAGTACTAAAAACATTACGCAGTCTAGACGTGAACAAAGCCAGTGGTCCCGATGGTATACCTGCAATTGTACTTAAGAGCTGTGCACCCGAGTTGTCTCCCATTCTAACACGCCTATTTCGCCTCTCTCTAGACACCGGAATAGTCCCTATGAGCTGGAAGCTAGCCAACGTACAACCTGTACCTAAGAAGGGCAGTCGTGCTGATCCTGCCAACTATCGACCCATCTCAATTACCTCCATTCTCTGTAAGAGTATGGAGCGTATAATTAACAACAAGCTCTTGGCATACCTTGAAGACAATGATCTCCTCAGTGACCGGCAATACGGATTTCGCCGAAACCGGTCCACTGGGGATCTTCTCGCGTATGCCACTCACATATTGAGCGAAGCCTTAGAGATGCATGGAGAGGCACTTGCTGTATCTCTAGACGTCTCTAAGGCATTTGATCGGGTCTGGCACGACGGTCTTCTGAATAAGCTTCCATCTTACGGACTACCTGCTGGTTTGTGCACTTGGATATCAGACTTTTTGAGGGAACGATCGCTTAGAGTAGTTCTTGATGGCTGCTCTTCCGATCAATTAGCTATTAATGCTGGTGTACCTCAGGGGTCAGTTCTTTCAGCAACACTATTCTTACTCCACATCAATGATTTGCTAAAGCCCGGTACCTTTGGGTATGCAGATGATAGTACTGTTGTTGAAAGATACACATCCAGTGCCCGAGCCAGTGGTGACGACGTCCGGATTGAGAGAGGCTATGGTTGAGCGCATGAACCTGGCTTTGAAAGCCGTGTCCGATTGGGGCGATGCTAACTTGGTTAGGTTCAATGCTGCAAAAACACAGGCGTGTTTATTCACTGCTAAAAAGAGCCCACTCCATCTGGCTCCTTCATTCCGTGGTGTATCTGTAAGTTTAGGAAACCATCTTGAGCTTTTGGGTGTTGATCTCACGTCAAACCTAAACTTTGGATCCTACATCGAGTCCAAAGCCAAAGTAGCTTCAAAAAAACTCGGCATATTGTCCAAGGTAAGGCGGTACTTCACACCTGGACAGCTTCTAAATCTGTATCAAGCACAAGTCCGATCGTGTATGGAGTACTGCTGCCACCTGTGGGACGGGTCTGCCAAGTACCAGCTTGAGGCTCTGGACTCGATTGAACGGCGTGCCAAAAGGCTCATTGACGACGATACTTTGGTTGGTGAAAGGCTCCAGAGCCTTGCACATCGACGTAAGGTGGCAAGTCTGTCGGTTTTTTACAGATTACACCACGGTGAATGCGCTCAAGAACTGCATGATCTAATTCTCCCATCACCATTCCACTACCGGACTACTAGACGCTCGGCTAAGCGCCATCCTTTTGTGGTCGAAATACCACCCATTCGTACCAAGCGATTTGACTCAACGTTCTTAATTAGAACGGCTAAGGAATGGAATGCCCTGCCAGCGTCTGTGTTTCCGGCGAAATATGACCCGGGCGTGTTCAAGAGAAGAGTGAATAGGAATTTACTTGGCTAGCATGCTACACCTTCGATCGCATCGTCACTTCCCATCAGGTGAGAGCGTGGTCAAATGCTAGACAAGTTTGAAATAAAAAAAAAAAAAAAAAAAAAAAGAATGTAAACGGTTGTTCAAAGGCAATTGATAAAAGTACAGGTTTATATTGCATGACCACATAGAGGTCATTGTGCGTTGATATCGTTTCATTGTCGTGCACATAAATGTCGTTATAGCTACTTGATTGAACTCAATAAGCTAAATAGTTGTGGCTGCCACGAGTGACGGCCATGGAATAACCGACTTTATAAGCTGTTAAGAACAATCACATCTAATCATCTGCTGACTGAAACAAGGCCAGATTGAAACGGTTGTCTTTTGTCTCCAATTAGTATTTTGAATAAAAAACTTCATCATCAAAATCCTTGTCCCTGGGCTCTGGCTATTTAAAATAATTTCATGGCTCATGGCTAATGTATCGACATTAGCTAAATCACTGATCACTAAATGGCGTACCTTGGGAGACGCCTATGTCCAGCAGTGGACTAACACAGGCTGATGATGATGAGCTAAATACGTTTACACTACTTTTACACGGGCCTTCTCTCACATAGAGAGAGAGAGTAGTTGTCCAAGTGCGGGTATGTGGTGACGAATGTCCTCGAATTTTTGCGATTAACACGCCGGTTTCTTCGCCATGTTTCCCTTCACCGTTGTAAGACCGAGTGCAAATTCCGCACATAACTTGAAAAGTGATTGGCCGGCCGTGATTTGTCCAGGGTCTGTTGTATTGAAAGACGATCTACACTCGCTTCAAGTAATATTAGGGATGCCACGATTATGTGGCGTGCGTCCCCAGTCATACGATCATTTGACAGATAGCCTCTGTGTTGTAGTGGTTGAGTAGGTCGGCTCATAACCCGGAGGCGGCGGGTTCGATTCCCACGGCGCAAATACTTTTTCTTAGTCTGGGTGATGTGGGACCATGGTTCTCGTAGTTCCTGGATCCCTATACATACGGAATCCTAGTTAGGGTCTAGGATCTATGTATATGATCGTTGGGCGTTATTATTATTATTATTATTTGGTCATGCGGCGAACAAATTTACAATCACCAAACCAAATCTTGTTTGCTATACTCTGCGACACATGACTTTTTATGTTAATGAATGATGTGTCGAGCTAGTCGTTCACATGGTGTTAAGCGATACGGCCGCCCATAGCAGTACAGTGTCGCTCGGAACTCTAAAATATAAAGTTTCGCGTGACACTGCACTGCGCACATCATCTGAGACATCAGCACAGTCTAGTACGGTAATAAGATTACTCGACTGTGAGCAGATCATAAAGTCTCATTTGCCCAGTAATTTCACTAGCTACAATGCCCTTCAAACCGGAACATAGATATAATTATGACACAAGAGAATGTTTTGTTGATAAACTCGAAAAACAGTGTTATGTATCAAGTTGTTATCAATGAATAAAAACAGCAGCGGTATCAGAAGCGATAACGATAGGAGAATATTAATATGACGTCGTAGATAAATTAATTTCTTAATATAACTTATCAGGAAATATGATTTAAGATTTTTTATGAGAACACTTTTTAACCGCTAGGCGCAACTTACCCGCGGTTAAAAAGTATTCTAAGTGTTAATCCAGTGTATAAGCTATCTTTATTCCAAATTACGTCTAAATCCGTTCAGCCGTTTCAGCGTGAAGAGCGAACAAAACAAACAAAACTTTCGCATTTATAATGATTAGCGTGATCACTTTTTGGAAATCTCTGAAAGAGGATGCTTCCGAGATTCTCGTGTAGGCTAAGGGTAACGTGTCCCTGATGTTAGAATGTTTAAGCCACTCGAAGTCTTTATACCAAAGTAGTAGTATACTGTTGATTTAAGACAAAAGTCGGCACCGAACATTTTAACATAAAACAAATTTTGCCCGATTCCAGGTTTTTCAGCGCTAAATCAGTGAAAATCATCGAAGAAAGCATCTGCGACCCGAAGAACAAAACACTTATCACGTACACGAGAAACTTGGGATACACGAAAGTTATGGTAAATACACAATTAAACTTAGGGAGCTGGACGAGTAGCAGCGAGATTTCAGTTGAAAACAAATAGGTTAAATACATCAAAATACGCCTGGGAAATAGTTGCTTAAGCAGGCCTAGTGCACTCTGCATTTTAGGTACGAAGCTTCATATATCAGCGGATCTGGGTGGCCTGGCCCATCCTCGCTAAACGTAAGCGCGTTGAACAGATATAGACTTTATATATGCGATAGGAAGAGGCTTATTCAACTAGACAATTTATTTTTCTAGATAAGATTACTATCCAGTCGAGTTGGTGGTCAAATGTAAATCTATGATGGCTAAAAATACTAGTCGCTTATCTTTCTAACGCATATCTCTTATACCTACCAGTACCAACGTTGGATTGATTGTCCCTGAAACGAGTCCTGGCAAACATTATCATGATTCCACTTTAATTATTTATTACTGAAGTAAAACATCTTTCCGCACGCTTGACTTGGAGAGTAAGCTGGTGAATGCGAGTGGAACGAAAGTTGAAGTTGGTTCACGTAGATCTCCATTGTCAACAACAAAGTTAAAAAATATATAATTATTTCGGTATGTCCAGTAAAATGACAATTTAAAAGAGTAGATATAGCACCGAAGCGGTGGTGTGGAAAAGGGCTTAAATCGTATTCATTCTGGTGTACTTGCAGAGTGTAGTAGAACGAGTGGAGTACAGATCGGCTGGCCCGGGGCAGACGGTAGCGTGTCGCTCGGCTTGGATCGACTCGCAGGTGTTCGGCTTCTCGCGGGCGATCCGCGCCTTCGGCGTCGACCGATTCAGGAAGAACTGCACCTCCATGGTAAGGGCTGACTTTAGTTTGTGGGTGAGAGACAGAGTGAGTCCACCTTTGATACAAGTCTGACCAGAGTCAAAATCAAAATATTTATTGCAAATAGGCTATTTTTAAGACTAAAATTATGTTAGGTACTTAAAATTAAGTTATTTTGCTAAGCATATAAAATTACAAAGTGCTTAATGTCAAATAATATATAGCAAGCCCATTAGAATGTCTGAGTTTGAAAAAAAAAAAAGTTCTCTTTCTCACTACTGTGCACTACTGTGACAAATATTTGTAAACAGAAAAAAGCGCATATACTTTGTGCTGTGTCTGGGTGCTGTGGAATTATAGCTCTCGTAGTTTCTGGGTCCTTAGATACTGGGAATTTTAGTTAGGATCCAGGTTCTATGTATGTGCTCTGGATAGTTCTATTTTTTCGTTATGCCAGATTGCTTGCACAAGTAGTGGGAAAGAGGTACCAGCAGTAGGAAAGATAACTTCTTACTTTGTTTTTGTTTTTATTATAGGCTTGCCATATTTAAAGTTAAGCAAATGGTAATTTTATATGCTTAAAGTTTTTCTGATTTTGACTTAAAAGTGCTACAATTGGCCAATTTCCAATAAATTATTTCCGTTTGAGTTTAAGTGGACATGGGTGTTATTTGTTTATTTTAATCAATGGTGTAATGTGTAGGTGAACGGTTTCAACCACGTTCTCCACGCGATGTTCCCCCGGCCCGCCCCGCACTCCTCGCACGTGCCGCACACACTCAAGGAGATGCGCGAGGCCGCGGCCGCGGCCACCGACCGCGCCAAGCACAACGTCCTCTCCTCCGTCAACCGGACGTAACCAGACGACACCCGCCGGTAGGCTGCCATACACTGATCCTACCGACTGCTTCACACTCTGGTACATTAAGGAAGTCTGCTTGTAATCCTACCGACTGCTCCACACTCTAATATATTGAATATTATTTAATAAATATTTCCTTGAGGGCCAAAATCATGCCATGAGGGCCCAATGCGACGCTGATATTGAGTAAGCTTGTGTATACTGAGCAATCTGATCGTGATCCTACCGACTGCTCCATATAGCGCTGAATGAGCATGCTCTTGATCCTACCGACTGATCCATACCACACTGAGCTAGCCTGCCCGTGATCCTACCAACTGATCCATATCACGTGAGCAAGACTGCTTGTAATCCTACTGACTGCTCCGCACTCATGTAGATCTAGCGAGCCTGGTCATGACGAGAGCAAGTTATTGCAGTCTAAGATTGTGATGTTGGTATAATCGTACTAACTATTCCATACTCTCGTGTATTTTTGCCATATACCAACAGGTATTGAATTGCCAGTAAACTAAGCAAGCATGGAGAGCTATCTGGATGCTATCTATGTAGATCAGTGAGTCTGGTGATGGCCAGAAGTTGTACAGGGCAGTTCGTAGGATCATGAGCTTATCCACTGCCCCTTTGTCGCTCATTCTCTGTAATATTAACAAAAATCAATAATCTCCTCACTTCCACTACCCTTTTGACAGATTAGTAGGAGTGAGATAACTGTAGTTTTCAGCTTTCATTAGTACTATTTATAAAATTCGTATTGAATAATCTGACTGCACTCGCCGGTAGATTAACGCAAACGCCCTGAGAGACGATCCTACCGGCTGCCCCAGTACTGAAACGGACCTTTCTCACTCGCACATCACATGCTAAATTTGTAGTTGGAATGAGAAAAAAAAAACAGATTGCTCTTTCGTATTGGCGTTTTCCTAGTGGCAGAGCTGATAAATCACGATCATACCGACTGCTCCGTACAACTTGTTCTCTGTAGTAAACATGGGGTAAGCTGCATTCCTTTCGCCCTCGTTCTATGGAACGGATGTAGATTTCAGATTTGTAATGACAATGAGTGTTAGTAGTAAAATCGAAATGTTAAACAAGATATGACACAGATGCTAGGTCCAAACTCATTCAAAAATACAGATCATCCAGTCGGTCCTCATTAACAGAAGTTGCAAGTTGTCTATGAAATGTTCACTTCCCAGATAATTCAAAAGAATTCGCAATTTTTAATTGTCAGTTAATTTTGAGTATTTGGTGGGAACTAAAATTGTTTATTTGTTACGTTAATGTTGCTGTGTAATAAGGATGATATAATAGATTTTTATGTGTTTGTGGCCTTGCAAAAAGTGTTAAAATAATGAAAACATTTCGGTTTAAACTATTGATTATTTCCGCATGTAGTCTCAGGCTAAAGTGTAAAGATATAATAACATGCCGGGCATTTAAGCTTATACGCTTGTGAAATAATTACCCCATCCAATTGTTTAATTTGATAGGGGCTGTGTGTTGCCATAAACTTGTTTATTTTTTCTGTCCCGACCAGCTTTTTCCCACCAGTGTGGGGGAAAGCTAACTACCAAAAAACATTTTCCTATGAAAAAATATTATGCTTAAATAATTATATTATTTTTACAACCAAATTTGTCTAGAGGGTGTTACAATGGTCTAATTTTCAATATGTAGGTGTGAGGGCGCAAAAATTTTTTTAAAGTAAATTGGTAGAAAGTAATGCAAGATTGTAATATCAGAGCGTGATCAGTGAAACATTATTTAGCTTCTAGTTTATTTTGACGTAAAGTGCAAAGATATGTGAGTCGAATGACTACGCAGACATATGGCTTCCGGACTTTATCGTAATTATGATAATCATTAGTATTTACCGTTTCGGACATAATTTTAAAGGTAGAGTAGACCTTTTGTTGTTTCATACATATAAGATAATTTTACTTTTACTAGGTTTAATGCCTGTCTGCACTAAAGATTGTCAGCTCTTAAGTTCGCACTCATCTCTTTAGAACTTACCCAAATGCATTGGTACGCCACAAAGGGACAAATGCAAACTTAGGAGTTGTTAAAGTTTAGTTCAAACAGGCGTTAAGTAAATATCGAGAGCTATCTATTTTTCTTTTTTAGTGCATAAATATAGAAAATATTTCAATATTTAAATTGTTATTATATTCATTTCATGCGCCATACTCTACTTTTACTGCCTATACTTTTTCCAAAATTTTCTATGAGTATGTTTATGTATATATATCACGATTATATTTTGAACTGCCATTTAATTCCTAGCATCACTTGAACATGCTACAAGTACCTTTCTACCACATTCCAACATGTGGAATTGTATGTTGTCGATTTATTTATTATTTTGTAGCATTTGAAGTCTTGCAGGTCTGAACACGATACAATACAAGACCGTGTTCCAAAAATAATAATATAATAATTTTATTAAGATGAACTCGTCAAATTTAGAAAAAAAATTAAAGCAGTGTTCTGATGAGACTTCAAATGCTTGACTGAATTCTTATTAATTGGGCGCATAAATGCATAATGTATGTACTGTATTATTTACGTATTGTGTTGGCTTCAATCATACATATTGTATGAAATATTCTTCATGATGATGATAACAATGATATAATACATCCTTAATATAAAATAAATGTCTTTACATAATATATTTTTTTGTAATAAAAATGTCTTACTGTGAATGTCTTGACCAAGCTGGTATTGGCAGGATAAAAGTTATTTATCAAATAGGTGGCCAGGTACCGTGTTTGGTGTAATCAAGAGTTAGTAACCGATGTAAAGTGTGACACAACAGGAAGACGATTCCTCTCGTGTCAAACTCGACAATAGTTTTACTGTCCGATCACCCCAATGTTAAAAATGGGTGTGACAGGAGAGGAATAATAAAAAATTAAATTAAAACAATAAATAGAAATTTAACTATCATGCTTTTTTAATCCTTTATTCATTCTATAACAATCAATACATCAAGATAATTGCATTGCATTTTAGGTCTATTTTTATTATAGTACCTATTACCTAATATTTTAGGTTATTTAGCAATTAGTGAACGATGATTGTCAGCACTCTGACAATCGAACGATTTTTCGACGAAGATTTTAATGATAAATGTTAAATCATATTAGATTGCAAGAATAAGATCATCCATGGAGGATTGATATTTTAAATTAGTATTACCACATTCAATAAAAGAAACTGATTGAAAACTCAGAAAAAAAAATTGCGTGTTTATTTATTGTAATCCCTACGCTACTCCTTACTAATATGTAAAGTGTGTTTTGTTTAATTATTTTTGTGGCCTTCACGCCGAGGTTGAGCGGATTTGCATGGAATTTAGCACACAGGTTCTAATATCACCAGCATCAACATAGGCTGAGAATTTATTAAGTTTCACTCGCAGGGTGCATCAAATTTAAAAATAAGTAGGTAAGAAAAACCTTTCTTTAAAGTGTATTATACCATATCTACTAACTTCTTAAAAAAAGGTCTTGAAGGTAATTTTTATGACACCAACGAAAATGAAACATCACTGTTCTGAGGTGATTGATAACTAGTAAGAAACTTTGGAATAAAGAACCCATGGTGGTATTCATTCATATATCTGTTATGCTGTTCTCCAACACTCAACAAGGGGGTTGGGTAAAAATGTAAAAAGCGAATACAATTTTAGGTACTTATTCCTATCATAAAATAATTTATCTTTGGGGCATTTGTTTATAAATGTTTACAATTCTCCAGTCGACTAAAATTGGGTAGTACATACTATCATTTATACTATGGGCTCTAAATGCGACTGTATGAAAGTTACTATATTAAAACTAGCTTCTGCCCTCGGCTTCGCGCGCGTGGCATATAGGAAACGGAAGAAAAAAATTCATAAATTATTCAACCATCCATTTCACTCCCTTAGGGGTGGAATTTCAAAAAACCTTGTCTTAGTGGAAGCTACTACCTACGCTTTACAAAGAACACACCCTCTAAATTTCAAGTCCCTAGGACCAGCGGTTTAGGCTGTGTGTTGATATATAAGTCAGTCAGGACTTTGAATTTTATATTTATAGATAAACCACATTTGAGTTTTCTTTACTTTTTGTTTCTTCCCTTATGCTGCTCTGTTGTCAGTAGATACTCTAAACAAGGTAGCTTCCAATATAGAATAAATAATATGTAATCCCAACCAAAGATAATTAACTCTCAACTAAAACATATTAAAAAAAACTACATAATTTCATTTTCATTACTACCTAAGGATCTATTTTTAAATGGACAACTGCTTTTATTGAGCTCTACAAAATTATTGTATCATTCTATTTTATTTTGATTGCAGCTCTCAACCTTGCACTTCTACTCCGAGGATTCCTCTCCACTTCCTCTTCCGTTGGTACATCCACATGCTTATTTATAGCTTGCCATGGAGTATCCAAGAACTGATCTATTGTGTCTTGATTCTGCACTAAAACTGGATTTAGATACTTCAAAGGAACTGGATTGGCTACTTCATTTATAATATTGCCTGCAATATGCCGTTTTACAATTGTGTCTTCTAATGAATGAAAGCAGATAGTGACAAGCCTTCCGTTAATTTTTAAATAATATTTCGATAATAACATTCCGTAATTCAACTCATTTAGTTCGTTGTTGACAAAGATTCGCAGTGCTTGGAATATCTTTGTGGCATTTGATTGCGGTCTCTGTAACTTGTCTAATCGAACTTCATCAGGGCAACATGAGTTGACAACATCAACCAGTTCATGAGTTGTGTCAATATTCTTGATCATATATCTAGCTTGTATTATTGTTTGAGCTATCTTTGCTGCTTTCTTTTCTTCACCATAAATTTTGAATATTTTGTATAGTTCACTTTCATTTGCAGTAGCTAATACTTCTCTTGCAGTTATTTGGTCTGGGTCTCTTCCTGCGTCCATTCTCATATCTAATAACCCATTTTTGCTAACTGAGAATCCTCTTTCTCCAGTGTCCATCTGCATTGAAGAACACCCGAAATCAAAAAGGATGCCATCAATCGAAGATTGATTTATACCTTCACCTTTTAAAAGTGATGGCAACTCGCTAAACCTACCTAAGAATGGTGTCACTCTATTTGGGTACTCTTCAGCTAATCTCTGTGATTTTTCATAGGCTGTAGGATCTCTGTCTAAGGTAAATAGTTTACAATCAGCAGCCTCTAGTATTTTCCGCGAATGGCCACCTGCACCAAATGTCATATCAATATACAACTCACCATCCTTAGGTTGGATATGTTTTATTACCTCATTTAGCATTACCGGTGTATGATCTTTGTATACCACATGCTCTGTCGATAAACCGCGAAAGATGACAGTCCGGCTGAGGCGTCGACAATGTCTTAGAATCATTTCTTATCCTTGCCAAATATTTTCCTAAAAAATCCTTTGTTTTCCTCCTTCAAGTACTCTAGAACTTCGTTGGACAGAATCAGGTTGCACTCTTCTGTGGTCAAACCTGTTGCAGTGCTATTCAGAGTCCTTTTGTACTTGTTTTTGTAATGATTGTCAGCTAGTTTGTTGAGAGAATTGTATTGCCGGTTGCACAGTTCTGAATCCAGTTTCTGCTTTCCTGATGACTCGAAAGCCTCCTTAACTTTCGCTCTTATAAATCTTCCGAGATCTCTGTTAAGTAATAATGTTTAAAAGTTTATTAATTATCTTTTTAAATAAATTTATATGCAATTACGTCTAAAGTATTTCGTAATCTTATTAGGTACCTTTCTCCTTTATTGCTATCCACAGGCCACTTAGCTATTAGTTTAGTGAATTTTTTATATTGCGAAGTCATAGTTTAATCGATAATTTAACGTTTCTGTACATATTTCTATATTTATTAGTGAAATTAATTTTGTCTGTCCTAGCATAACCTCAAAAAACCCTGCCTGACTCACAGACTAAGTAGAGGATACGACTCACAGACCAAGTAGAGGATACTATGTATCAGACAGGAATCTTAGAACAGCCAATAAACGACGTATCACAACCCACATGACATTTATTTTTTTTTAAATTTACCTGCACTCTATATTAGCTTATGCCATAAATAGTATTACGCTCCGTGGCAAAAAAGAAATACCTTATAAATACATCCTATATATTATGTAATTATCATAATTACTATAATAATGAAAGGTTCAATAAAAAATAAAACGAATGTGATTTTATTTGTTATATTTTTCGGAATGAAAATTTATAAAACAGGTCACCAATAGCGAGCGGAAAATTTGTTTAAATGAATGGCAACTCGGATCATTGTTTTGAAAACTATACACCCTCATCTGCCCTGAAAAAAATTCCACAGGATCGGAATTAAAGTATCATGGCTGTATTACTTAATATCCCTTTTTTGGAAAAAATGCCATATGCGCAAAAGGTTCTTTAACATGGTGATAAAATTATTTTGCGAAGGCACCATGGACTGTTTACCCGTTTTATATATGAATCTCATTTCTTCCAAATTTTTGATGGCGTTATTCCAAAATTGATCGTGCGGCGACATTCTTGTAAACGCTTGTTGTAGTGGTTTTCTTTGGTTACTCTTTTTAGTGTAACCTCAATACAAGAATCAAAGCAACAGCTGTCTTCCCAGTATCCATTAGTGATGGGCTCAATTTTTCTCCGTTGTTGTAGCAAGCTACAAAATAAATATATATTTTTTATTAATGTTTAGTGACTATCTGTAAAACTTACAAAACAAGTCAAAAATGTTAAAGTAAGTAAGAATTCAACCAGTTAGCAAATAGTAGAACACATAAAATAAACACTTATTCAGGTGCTTTAGTTAGTAATCGCATGAAATTGGTGTACTTACTTTAACACTTAGTACATAGTAGGTAATATAACATAGGCCTATGTTCAGCGGTGGACGTCTTCAGGCTTTTGGTGATGATGATGATATAGTAATATAATATAATGAGTATGTAGGCAATAATCGTTGAAAAATGTGATCCGTACGCGAGTATGTACATCCAGCAGATAAAAGCAAAGGCGAGTTGAAGCAGACTCTCGCTCACTTTGTAACAATAACAGTGAATGTAAATAATCGTTTTGTACATAAAACAAAAAATACTTGCCAGAATCATCGTGTGCTGGTGCTGCAGAATCTCAGCAGTAAACAAGGTGGGATACGCAGATATGTGCAGGCGATCTTTGATAGTAGCAATTTTTTGAAATGTTTGTCGCAAACAAAACATTTGCGTAAGTCTTGCGAAACTCATTTAATTTAGCACAATTAATTTTTTGTAACCAATTTTTCTGTCTGCTGACTGCTCTCATGTTTTGCAAAGATATGAAATTTAATATTTTGCCCGTTTGCTTTCACAATTCGGAGCGCAGCAATGGTTTCGCATGGTAATGGGCACAAACTAATACAATAAACGGTGGTCGATCATTCAATTATATAAACCAATTCCTTTTTTATTTTAATTAAACCATTAGACCACGATGTAACAAACAATGCAATCACAGACTACTTTGTTATGAATCAAAACGTAGTGGTTATATTATATGCTCTTTGATGAACAGTCATAGTGAATGAACTAAAGTCAGAGCACAATATTTCATGTTTGTTCATGGTTCATCTATCTCGTTCTAGTTGTTCACTTTCTATTTGTTAGGCCTTGTCTATGGACAAAAGAACGGGCTAGATCTTCTCCATGAAGATTCAGAGTAGGATACGACTGATTTTTGGAGTTATGGAGTTGTCAATTGTCAAATAGGTCAACGTTAAATGAAAATTGATAGCGACAATGACATTTTTTTTTGTTTTGGCTCCACACTTTTGTGTATTTAGCCAATGTCAAGTCTTAGTCTATAAAAGAGGATGTACCATACCGGGGAATTTTTAGGTAGTTATTATAAGTATCCACTTTCAGTAATGTAGGTACGAGGTAAAAGTAAGTTTTTAAAGAATCGCAATCTCTCTGTAAGTAGGCATCTATTCACTATCTTAATAACTAAGCGTTATCCAATCCATATACCTAGATATTTATTGATGAACGATGAAAGTCTTATCAGCTGATTCGATCTTGATGAAACTTGAGGAAGAAAATGTCGATATTTTTATTTTATTGGTTCTACTACCCCCCTTCACTACCACCTCTTGAACTCACTGTGGTTGTCTCTGAGATACTAATTTTGATAACTGGTTATATGGTGGAAAGAAAATTCTTGATCGGTCATGAAGTAGGAATATATTTCTCAGTACAATACCAAGTTAGGTAGCTGATCATCTAGTGGGAAATCTAGTTACATTATACGTATCTACTCCACGGTTTGCTGCAGGATTCGAAAGAGCGTGTACAAATTCTCCAAATCAAATTGATCGATGAAGCGAGATTTGAACCAGGCTGCTTCTTGTATCTATTGCTCGCATTGTAGAATCCGAAACGAGGAGATCTGCAGAACTAAGGTTATCGATATAGCTCTTAGAATTAATTCAAATTCAAAAGATTTATTGCCTATAGGCTATTTTTAGCACTTTTACAAGTCAAAATTATATTAGGTACTTAAAATTAAGTTATTTCACTAAGCATATAAAATTACAAACTGCTTATTGTCAAATAATATATAGCAAGGCCATTAAATATGAGTTTGAAAAAAAGCAGTTCTCTTTCTCAATACTGGTGCAAGCAATCCGGCACAACGCAGAACAGAAAACTCCGATCCGAAGCTTCGATTACGACTGTTAAGAAGAAGCTACAAGAAACTTTACAGTGATGATAGTAATCAGATGAAATCGTAATGGTTAGATTACATAACTCGCAGAACCGACAATTGATTGGTAAGAAAGCTCGACCACGAATCGGAGGACGCAACGTAGGCCGGTCCCCCATTTGGGTCTGGTCAAAACCAACGGATGCAAGAGGCACAATCAGTCCGGTTTTTAACGGGCTAATGCTGTTGGTCTCACAGACCTTTAAAGAGTCCTTGGGCTGAAGGCAGGCGTTTAAGGCCCAGCTGTCAGAAGTGGGAGGCAACTAGCTCAAGGGCACCCCTGGGGCGCGAGCCTCAGCTTGGGTCGTTGCCGGGATAAGAGGATCGAGAAGACTACGTCGACTGGAAGAGTGAACCTTATTGAAAGTCGCGACCGTTCTAGCTAACCTACGGGGGTACACAAGCAGTCGGTCAAAGCGGCACTCTATATGGGGAGACAGACCTATGTTCAGTAGTCAATTTGACGTCTTCAGGTTGCTGATGATTGCCGAATTCGTTGGCGTAGTAGCCGGCTCGCCATAACCAACATTTCAATGTTTTTACTCCCTAAAAGTCTTTTAAATTACTATTTATACCAAAGCACGGAAGCCACAGTAGGTAAGTATTTAATTTTTATGATATTATAAGTCATTTTTTGAACGGACTAATACTGTTGGTCTCTTCCGACCTTTACAGCGTCACCGGGTGGATTGATATAAGTAGGTACTTCCTTCTACAAATAGTATAGATTAAGGTACCGGCTTAGGTATTCTGTGATGTTTTAACGAACTTAGTTGCGTAATAATCTTTTAACTCCCTGAACAGTTAGCAGCCGAATATAACTTTTTGAGTCTATAAAGTATCGAAATATTTGTATATTCCGAAGATATAATAATCCTTATTGTCAGAAATTAGCTTCTAGCTAATCCCTTTATTTTCAGAGTTCGTTATTCACAATGGGAAATAGAATGTAAGTTAGTACCTACTCATGCTAAAGAAGGTTAATATTGTGTACATTTGTGCAGTATGGTAACTCATATACGTTAGCGTTGGCAGTTAGGAAGCTAGGTCAGCGCGCGGTCTGCCTATAGGTATATAAATTGGATATAATTAATTCTCTTTCTAAAACATAAATTCCCGTCACAGAGTTTTCTACAAACAATGTGTAAAACTGTGATTTACATGTGATAAATATTTCAGCAACGTTCTTGAAAATTAAATACGGATTCGACATCAAACGATCACAAAAAATGGGGATAAGCATATCCAAAATAAGCGTTAGTAGCAAAATATTTAGAGATGATTACACCCAGTTTATACAATAGTCAGTAGTAAGTAACAATCTTCATAGTACTCATAATCCTTAATTTGAGAAAACCCAAAAGGCAGGGTGATTGAGTCTCTCAATGAAAATCCCGTGTTCGGATTCTTTACAGTTTTTTGAAGAATAGTTTCTTACTGCGGTCTAGGGAAATGAGATTAGCATATTATAATTTCGAGTTAAAATTACCAGAATTGCAAGTCTCACTCGATTATATAGGTAGCAAGAATATTGTAGTACCTATGTAGCATAGGTAAAATAAAAGTTCATAATTGGAAAGAAAAGCGTTTCTATCCAATTACTTTTCTCCGGAAGCCACCCCATGTTGACACAACTTCAGTTGCTTTTATAGTTGTCTTTGCCAAGCTCAATATCTTACTGCACTCCTCACTGGGAGATTTTACTCACGAAAATCAACATTTTTTTACGCCATCTCTTACGTAAAATTGAAATACTACGCGAATTCTAAATTGCGATCACAATACATTACCGCATTCGTTTATAGCTAGTCGCTCTTGATGGAAGTGAAGAAGCAATGTATGCGGGACAAATTAACAGTTTTTGATGTGTGTGGTCGTTAGTGGAAGGCAACGCTGAACGTTACAAAGTGTGAGCCTTTTGTCTAGATTAAGGACAGTTTTCAAAAAGTGCGTTTTAAAAAATATTAATAGCTAAGTTAGTTTTTTTTATTTAGGGGAGAATATGCGATGGACTGGGGAGAAGTAAGAATTATAAAAGGAAAATTTTAATTTATCTTATTTTAACCCAAATGAAACGACTGATAACTGGCCAAAATGGTTAGTAATAGAAAAAAAAACACTCTTTTAACTAACAAATTATGCAGAGCCGCAGTATGGTCATAGATTACATATTGTAAACTCACAAACTTGTCTAGTGTACCTATTAAATAATAGCTCGCCAAAATTTTTGTATTATAAATTATAATACTTAGGCGTATACAAATGTTCGAAACTAAACGATTCAGTTACCAAAACAACAACACAAACCAACAACACAAACCAACCACAAATGTGGTGACTCAGTACAAATTTACATTAAGAATTATAAGTCAAATACAGAATACTTATAAACGTATTTAGTGACTCTTACACCCCCTTGTAATGTTTCAAATTAAAGGCCTTGAAAATGATATAACAACCAAATCAAAAAAACGAGTGTGCTTTAGACCACATGACTGAAATAAAACTTTTTTACAAAACATAACTCTTTATATCTTCACTAACTTATATCTCCTTCTCAACTTCCGTTCGCCTCGCCCGATCATGTTTCGTAACGCTCACATTCACCAGCTTATTCCCCGAGCGTGCGTAAAGAAGTTTTACTTCAACAAAAACTAACGCGACAAAATATAAATACCACTACAACTTTCAAATTTCCGCCGCACGTCGCCCGCGAATCCGTCGCGTCATCAAGACCGCGGCTTAACCGTAGGGCGGGCGGCGCGCGCAACCGACCGCCATTTCCATCTGCAGTCGCTACCCGCGCGCCTAGCCCGCGCCATGCAACCTACAACATAACTTAACCTTACATAATCCAACTATAGCCATACTACACTACACCGTACAGTGCACAGTGACATTAGAAAAAAACTAAAAAACAAAAGTGAGTGACTGATCTCTAGTGAAAGTGAACTTCAACCCGCCGATGGATTGCTGATAGGTAACTGCACATTTCAGCTATTATTACTACATTGCACGCTACTATTATACATTTTAAATGCTTAAAAACACATTTTAGATTATATTTTCAATGTTATTTAATATCTTTTAGTCATAAACAAGTAGGATTCGGTGTGATATAGTCCGGTAAAGTTTTGTTGTGCAAATATTAGGATAGAATCGTAGAGGATATCGATCCCTTAAGGTTGTATTTGTTTCATGCGGTTAGAACGCTTCAAATATTTGTGTGATAGTAACGTTGTTATGGAACTCTTAAAACACTTTTAGAACCTATTTGTATAAGCACCACGCAAGGTTTTTAACTTACCGAGTCTTGTTGATGATCTTAGTTCATAGCCAACATCAAAATCGTGTATTTTTATTATTCTGTCAGAAACTTCAATGACCTTTGTTAAACCCGCATCGCCAGCCGTTTGGAGTGGGCTGTAAAGCGCGTGAGGTTGGCAGACGGTTCTTTATACATTTTGTCGCTATTCGCATGATTTTTTAGATAAAATACATTGACTTAGATGCTCAGCGGGATAGACTTGTCTAGATATTTTCATGAATTATTACTTATTTATATTTTCTCTATTCTCGTGTCACAGTTTTATAATATAACGACGAAACGCCTTGCCCGATTGTTATGAAATTTGGTATATTCAGTAGATCTGAGAATAGGACGTTAAGTATTTTTCATACCCCTAAGGGGAGAATATAAAGTGACGATTAATAATTAATTAATTAATTTATTTATTAATTGATAACTACTTCACAAAGCAACGTAATATTAACGTGTATAATTTGATCTCTCGTCCTTTTAGTCCACTGCTATTTGGACAGTGATAGTCTAACATCTAAATAATTCATACATAGTCCTGAAAGGGTCCGCTATAAAAACATCAATTAAGTACGTAAACTATCAGCTCTCCAAAGTTAAATAACCAATTATAGTTTCACCTTTACACTAAATCTAACAACAAAGCTAGACCGAGCCTATATTTCAGTCTAGCCGATTTCCAATCGTTGCCAATATTGAGGGTATTCAATAGAATAGGCACTTTGTTAAATACTTTCGGCGCGTGGGGCGGGCCAAAGTTCTCCATCGTGTACACCGATATAAGGTACATATTGGATGAAAACATATATCTACGCTACGCTGAATGAAACTTGAACACTGTTCAATTAACGGTACCTCCACATTATAACTTAGAGGGTATTTAATATGAGTATATAGCAGGTATATCTTACTTTGTCCTAACTTCCTCTTTCAAACGTGAGTGAAGTTTGTTTGAAAGCAGACGGCGGCATATTCATTAGGTACCGACGTATTCGATTGTTTAATATTAAATGGTTTTGTAATTTAAAATGTAAATAGTATGTCAAACAAGTTCCAGTTCGATTTATTGAACGAAAATCGGGAATAGTTAAGTGAGGTTTTTAGTTTGTACATTGTCCATGGGAAGTTGAAATTATCCATATTTACTACGGAGTAATATAGAATGCGAATTTAGCCGCTGAGGGCTTCATAAAGATTATTATTATTATTATTTTACTAGGTGGTAGGACTTTTCTGCAAAGTTCATCTAGGTAGGTACCACCGCTTTGCCAGCTATTCTGCCGCCAAGCAGTAGTGCGCAAACACTGCTGTGTTCCGGTTTGAAGGGCACTGGAGCTAGTGAAGTTACTGGGCAAATGAGACGTTATGACTTGATCTCGCAGTCTAGTAATCTTATTACTAGATTGTGCTGATGTCTCAGGATGACGTGCGCAGTGCAGTGTCACGCGAAACTCTATACTTTAGAGTTCCGAGCGACATTGCAACTGATATGGGCTGCCGAGTCACTTATCATCAGGCAAACGGTTAACTCGTCGCGTCATTCTTATTATAAAAAAAGAAACGAAAAGTGCGTACTTAAGGCAAAGTTTGGTGAGAGCTTAGTTATAAGATTCCGATTACACATTGTTCCTGTTATATGACGTTTTCATTAAGGAGTTTATTCATCTATCTATACTCGACGCACCTTTGTACTGAAGGCCGAACAGAGCAGTCCAAGGCCTCCGCGCTCGCCACATACAGTGCAGCGCTGACCTCTGTAATTTGCAATGAATTATCGTGGACAGTCATTGTTCAACATGCGGTAGGGGTAATTGAGCTTTGTGACGTAGGTTTCAAGTTCTATTTTGTCACATCAATGAAAGTTTACTGAGGCACTTACTTTTTGAAATAAATAACTGTAAATGTAGCGAATAAAACTTGCGAAGGATTCTTAGGTATCCTAACCATCTTTCCTGGAAAACATTCATAAGGGGGGTAATCTGATTGAAGGCCACGTCGTAGTACGTCGGGGTTTCTATAGCAATCTGTGTAAAGTTGAAAATCGCAACGACGACTGATTTGATGGCAAACTGCGTCTGCGCATGAAAATGTGTTAATTTTGCGGGTATTTTGGTGGATATAAAATCAATATTTTATTTGGTAATATCTTTGGGAATTAAAAAAGAGCCTGGTTATTTAAATACGTAAAAAAAGTGTTATCGCTGGTTGTATAAAATTTGGAGAGCAGCGTTCATAAAGAATTTTTTGAGGGTATTAGAACGAATTTAGTTTAGAAAAACTAAAGTAGTTATGTTTTCATATTCCTGATATTTCTTTTCATTTTCTATTAACAAAAAAAACACGTTTTAGCACGTCACGTCACATTAATGACGCCATAAAGTTGATTTTGGGCTTACACCGAGTTTTAAGAACAAGAAATTTCATTGGTGCAGGGCCGAGCAGGAATTGAACCTTTGTTTGAAAGTCGCTCGGGCTACTGCTGAGCCACACTACCTACTGATAACTATGTTGGTGAATAAATGGAATTGTGCTAGAATCTATTTATTATTTATTATATATATATATATATATAATAAATAATAAATATATATATTTGGTATATATATTTATTTCTATTTTAAATCACTTCATTTCATTAGTAATTGCATACCCAAATAAGTTACATTTAAGTACCTACCGTTAAGAATATACGTTCAATAATTTTACCTCTTTACCGAACTGGGTTATGCAAAGACCGAGTTTTATAAAACGATTCGGGTAGGAAAAGAAATTGCTTTCTATATTTACCCGTTCTTTTCTGTCAGTCGTTTTTGTGCTGCGATTGTCAGATGAAAGGGTCCAAGTTATCTGGTAACATTCAATTAAATAATATTCTCTAGGTATATCTTACACGTTTCTCATGGCTATAGGAATAGGGATGATGTATATATAAGGAAAATGAACAGGATAGGTACATAATAAATGTTTAACGCCAAAGGGGACGTCTTACGTGGAAATAGGCAGGTGTATTATTTTGTACCTAACATACTTGTTTCCTGTTTGAAGTCATGTCGGTTCAAATAGAGAATATTTATTGAAGTAAAACTTTTTTACGTACACTTGACTTGGGGAGTAAATGCGAACGGAAGTTGAAGTTGGTTCATGTTGATCTCCATTGCCAACGTAACAAATTTAAAAATGTGTATTATTTTGGTATGTCCGGTAAAATGACAATTTACAATGGTCAAGAATGTACCATCACCGTCAAAACTATAAAGGGACCCCTACCTTGTAGTTTTGATTCCGTAGAGAGGTACAAAGAGGTTCTAGCTAGGGATAAGTATCTAATGGATCCTTTGCCGTGGATCCAGTGAGCGGATCCATTAACGGGTCCACGGGTTATTTTATATACCCTCGACCCGTGACACTAGAGATAGAATAAGTGTAGAAATATGATCTGATAATTTTCCGAACAGTTTGCGACAGTTCGCTCATTATGTGCTGAATGATTGTTTCTTACAACATTTTTTTTTATAAAATACTTACATTATTTCATGTAATCGACTAAACTTCATTCAAAGCCAGATGTCAAAAGATTTTATTGCAAACGAGCTTCTGCCCGCAGCTTCGCCCGCGGCGTGGCCTGTGGTAAAATAATTCAACCACCCATTTCACCCTCTTAAGGGAATTTCAAAAAATCCTTTCTTAGCGGATGCCTACGTCATAACATCTACCTGCATGCCAAATTTCAGCCCGATCCGTCCAGTGGTTTGGGCTGTGCGTTGATAGATAGCTATATCAGTCAGTCAGTCAGTCAGTCAGTCACCTTTGAGTTATTTATATTTAGATAGGCCATTTTTAGTACTTTTACAAATGAAACTGAGATTAGGTACGCTTTTCTTAGCTAAGCTTAAGCTTACATTTTTTTACCATGCAAATAATATTATAAGAAGAAATTTAAAGATAATAGTGATTTTCACTTAAGATTTTAGTAACAGAGGGAACATGTTTGATATGTGTCACTAAGAAAAGCCCTCCAAATAATCTAAATCAATTCTCAATGACATCGCAAATATACAAGGTGGAATTTAATTCGTTCTTTAATGCAATTACAAGGCCAGTCAAAATGTTTTTAGTGAGTTTTTTTGTACAACTTAAACTGGATTCAGTTTGCATCGCGTCCGATTATCGTCGGGGTCGCAGCTGCCGAAGATTAGGCGACATTAACTATTCCAAACGCCACACGAATATTGCAAAATGCGGTAGGCAGTTAGCTGAAAGTGCGTCGTAAACGTTAGCGCCCGTGAACAAGTGTCTTTAGTTTGTTTGCATGTTATGATAGGCAATGCGAAATTTTTAGGCGTGTTATACGTACATTTTATATCTATAAAATTATATTAAATATTATTTTTATTTTAATCTATATTCATTTTTTATTTTACTTCTCTGTGGTCCAGTCAGACTCCACTATTATTTATTGTCAAAACTAAAAACTTTAACCTAAGTGTTTTAATTTAAGCCTCTGTGGTGTGGTGGTTGAGCAGGTCGGCTAATTACCCGGAGGCGGCGGGTTCGATTCCCGTGGCAGGACAAGTATTTGTGCACAGAAAAAGCGCAAAGCTCGGTCTGGACCCTAACTAGGATTCAAGTACAATACCGAATCAAGTACATAGATCCTAGAATTTATGTATGTGATCGTAGGGCGTTATTATTATTAATTTAAGGTGGAATGGTATTGGTAGGTGACTTAGCTTCTTTTTATAGTTTTAAGTTCGCCGCCTATATTATTATTTTGGTCTTAACCTTAAATGTTCTTATACCTATACTGGGCTGTTTATATCTGAAGTGTAAACTAAAATAACGCTAAACTCGTTCCTTATCCATGAAACTTTCATCGGTTCGTGAAGTTTTTACGCTCGGGATGCGAGAGAAAACTGTTCCAAGAACTCAAGGAGTTTTCCGGCTAGGACGGGAGCCGTTGCTCTTTTCGTTCACTACACTATTCATTAATTTGTTAATGGCTTAGATTTTAGGCTTAAAGAAATTTATTCTTAAATAAGACAAAAAATCACTTCCATGAGAACATAGTTATACCAAAAACTTCAATATAAGATTCGTCGTCACTAATATATCGTCGTCACTAATATATCGTCGTCACTAATATATCATCGTCACTAATATATCGTCGTCATAATAATGTAGGCATAGTAACATAAGTGTAGGTATAGTAGCATTTGAAATGTGGTACTGGAGATGTATGGAGAGAATAAGCCTACTGATCTGAGATAATGTAGATAATATGACATTACTTTTCATATTTACGAATAGATTCATGCCCATCAATACATTCATATTATAAATATGAATGTATAATTATATATAATTTATGTCCTAAATCAACCAAAAAAAACTGTAACTATAAACACTTCTCTAAAATGATAAGTTTGTTAATGTAGGTTAGAAAACCTAATGATTTTCTACCCTACATTAACAAACTATTTAAATATTCATTAGTACATTTTCAAACACAATATTAGTTGAATACTTCAGCCGAGTTGTTACCTTTATGTTACCGTTCCTACTCGCATTAAAAATCATATTTTGTATTTTATTCACTTGCAAGTAAATATGATTCTTTAAGTGAAAATAAATATGTTAAACCTAATATTTTCTTACTGTTATAGATGTTAATTTAATAGATGGATATGACATTTTCATCCGTAACTAAACTACAGACTATCTCCTACACTAACGGCCACTACTTGTGACAGTGGTCCGCTGGGACAGCGCGGGAAGCATTCTTCCCAACATTTTCCAAGATTCTGCATTATCTAGAGCATTCGCATTCTGCATCTCATTGCCATTTTCGCAGTATTGTTAACATTTTTCTCTTGGTAGGTACTGAGCGAGATGGCTAGTGCGTATTCTGTTCTTTATTTTAAGGGGTAGAAGGTTTATTTTTGGAAATAAGGTGGCTTTTATTGCGAAATATGGGTTTTTAAATATATAATGACGACTTATTGTGGATTAAATATATTGTAAAAAGGCAGTTTTTAAAGATTGTAATTAATTATTTAAAAAAGTGTTCTAATCGACTTCAATCCCAATTAGAAAATTATCAATGAAGTCGAAATAGAAATATGCATTATTAAAGATAACTCAAAAATTACTTATCAGATCTTGATCAAATTTGAAACTAAACAAAAAACACCAGTTTTCAATTTAAAAAAAAAATCATCAAATTTGGTTCACTCAGTCTAAAAACGGAGGTAACAAACATTTCAGAAAATACAGTCGAATTGAGATCCTTCTCCTTTTTTGAAGTCGATTAAAATTACTTACTATCATTAGAAATAGTTACTGTATGCTTAATTACTTATATTTATTATCTATATATTTGTACAAACCTCACACACTCAATCTCTCTTTACGCATTTCCTTTTCCATCCTACCCTCGAATCTACAATTGCCTGTGTTATTCGACTGATGGTACAAACGCAACGCAACGTACGCTACTCCCGAAATATATCAAAATCTATAAAATATCCCGCGGCCGCGAGTGTGTGGACTTCTAACGCAAAACTATTGTTAGAGTGTGAATGTGCATCAAAACCAGTGCCCATTTGAATGGATGGCTCCATATAGAAGGACATTAATATAAAACCACCAGGTACCCCAGAAGCACTTCCAACTATATCACAATTTTTCCTAGTTACAGCAATGTTACTAGAATTGAATTAATTGTCAGTTTTTGGCATTTTACAAGATTTTCAGTGTGAGCAACCCATTGTAGTGGCATTATAGACTTTTGGTGACCAATTCCTATTAGGAGGGCCGTATGTTTGTTTGCTGCCTATAGCATAAAAAGCCATCGATAGCTAGCTAGATCTATCTGTCTATAATCTATAAGGGCAAGTCTGTAATATATATAATATACAATGGCATGTCTATAATCTATAATGGCAAGTCTGTAATATATATAATATATAATGGCATGTCTATAATCTATAATGGCAAGTCTTTAATATATAATGGCAGTAGTAGGCATATATGAGGTAATATAATCTTGGATTATTTAAGTATGTCCTATATCGATGCTACGTTTGACCAAAATGCTGGCACTTATTTGGCATTGCGATGCAACGGGACAATGCTGCTAGCTTGTTGGGTACGCTACCTACTAGTAGTGGACTGAAGCATTTGGACTATCCATGGATAATTGCGACTAGTATTTAGTCCAAATGTTCTTTTTTGTAGTAGGTGTGTAGTAGTTATTATATCATTGCACTTTTTAGATAAGAGAATAAAGGCAGTCTGCCAGTAAAAAAAAGTAAGTCCTACTCGCTGGTATAAATGAAAATACCCCTCTACAAATGTCGACCTCTTCAAATCGAGGTCTCCATTGTGGTAAAATTGATACCTTCCGTCTCGCAAACAAAGAAAACCCAAGTTTTATTGTACGTGACTAATTAGATTTGTAGCAAAATTTACAAATATTTTCCGGCCTTTTTGATGGAGTGTAAGAAATAAAGTGAGGTTGCAGTATGAGTGATCGTGAAAAAGAAAGATTTTATAGCACTTTTTTACGTTTTGATTTGTGGTTGGTGGTGGTGCATCTAAATATATATAACTCAAAGGTGACTGACTGACTGACATAGTGATCTATCAACGCACAGCCCAAACCACTGGACGGATCGGGCTGAAATTTGGCATGCACGTAGATGTTATGACGTAGGCATCCGCAAAGAAAAGATTTTTCCAAATTCTACCCTTAAGAGGGTGAAAAATGGGTAGTTGAATTATTTTTTCATAGGCCACGCCACGGGCGAAGCTGCGGGTAGAAGCTCGTTTTTTCCTCATATTTCTGCGTTCTTACCTACTGCCTCATGATTAAGTTCCATAGATCCTGGACCCTAACTAGGACCCTAATTCCCTGTGTCTAGGACCCACAAACTACGAGTACCATGGTCCCACAACACCCAGACTCAGAACAAGGATTTGCGCTTTTTTTCTGTGTTCAAATACTTGTCCTGTCGCGGGAATCGAAACCCACCACCTCCGGATTATGAGCTAACCTGATCAACCACCACACTACAGTCTATATATGAATGACTATGAGTGATTTCTGCGCAGTGCCCATACTGACAATAATGTTGGACCTACCTTGGACGTCCTTCCGCATATCTAGGGGTAAGTATCTTCAAGGTCGAGTACAAGATAAGGGATGAATTAAGGTTTTGATTTAGGTTAGACGCTGTCAAAGAAATAGCTTAGAAGTCTTTAATCCCTTGAAAATAAGGACGATAGTGGAACGTAGAATTTACTTATACAGGATGTTCGAGGTCTAACTACTCAAGATAAAAGTTAACAAAAACCAGTAGAGTTATCTCCGTGTTACTTCAAATAACACATTTCTTTTAGATTAATAAAAAGGTAACCCTTTAATAGATTTTTTCTGAGTAGTACAGTAGTGTAGTGATTGACACACCTAATAAAATCCTTTATTTTTTTTGGGTTATCCATAGAAGGCTTACTCTAACTACTGAATGGATTTTAATGAAACTTGGAATGCTTATGCGCTCGATAACACATCATAGGATACTTTTTATCCGAATTAAGTGAAACCACGAGGCAAAACATGAAAGTTTTTATGTAGGGATGTAAAGATGTTTGTTACTGTTTCACGCAAAAACTACTGAATGGATTTAGCTTACCGCTAGATTAGCACATAGGATACTTTTTATCCGCGCGAGAAACCACGGCACGCAACTAGTAAGCAATAATTAAAAAAGGTCTGTTCGATCCATATTTTGCGTCAACGACTCATCAGGGCTTAATAATAATAATAGTATGTGTGCACATCTCACACAACGCCATCTAGCCCCAAACTAAGCAAAGGTTGCTATAGGAACCAGATAACTGATACAATACTTAGATACTTTTTGTTTGTAAATACATACATAGAATACAATATAACACCCAGACACAGAACAAACATCGATGTTCATCACACAAATGTTTGTCCTGGGTGGGAATCGAACCCACAACCCGCAGTTCAGAAGGCAGGGTCACTACCAACTGAGCTATCGGGCCAGTCATTACTTTGTGATAAATGTAATTTGTGGTAAAAATTAAAGCTATTGGTTCCGTATCTCACATGAAATGGAAAACAAACGAAAGTGTATAAGAATTAATGTCGCAGAGAAAACACACCGCAGTGGGCTTATATCGTAAACTAAATTGCGTCCATAATTCTGCGTCGCGTGCGTCCGACCTTATGAGATTATAACGTACAGTGCGACGGGCATTAGTCTGGCTTGCACAGGATTTTTTTCGCTGGAATAGTGATGTTCTCTAGGATTATAATTGTATCGACAATGAGACTTAATTCGATTCTACATCGATTCAACCATGTTGATGGAATTAGAATCAAATCAAATATTTTATTTCATAAAAACATAATTCAAACAGATAGTTGTATCGTTATTTTATAATACGCTCAGATCTTTACGTTTAAACAACACAGTCGTCCACAACTAAGATACAAGAGCTTGAGATCTAATACTGCCGGGACACAAACTTGCTAAGTCTGGGAAATGTACTATGGTGGTATCAAAATGCTTAACTCTCTTCCAGAGAGAGCCTCTGCGATACGCAGGGTTAAAACACATTTTTACAAATTTATAAATATTGTAAATTATTACAAATTACAAAATTAACGAGTTCTCTGATAGAAAATCGCGTGATTAATTAATTTTATATACTTAACCATTAAAATAATTATGTTATTAAATTTATCATTATTTCTTTTTTATATGTATATTATAATAAGACTTATTTATAATTATATAGAAGAAGAAGATATTATCATTATTATTATCATCAATCAAGGCATATTGCCAACGCGTTTGATTATATTTAGTAGATTCAGTGATTTTACAAAAATATTGAATCTTTACATCAAATTAGTAATTAAAACAGTATGTATTACAGAATAATTTCAGTAATTAATACGTTCAGCGCATAATGTTAATTGTTGTGATGTAAGTACTAGCAAAATATCGATATGTTTATCATATTCTTGTACTTTAAAAAAATATCGATAAATATATCGATATTTTTGGCCAGTAGCTACAATACAACAATTGAATTTTCCGCAGAAAGTATTATTATATGAGTTTTGGCGGGAAAGCGAAAAAGATTGCGTCACCGCATTGTATTATTTTCCAAAACTTGTGTTATTTTCAGTGTTAGTGCATAAAATTGGTGGCATTCTATTCGTTAAGTGCTGGATTACAGGCGTGAGTGTGGGAAAATGGTATAATGATGGTGAAACGTTTATTTTCGCGTTGTTTCCAAAACTCAAAAGTTGCCACCACTTCACTAGGAGTATGACTTTGACTAGACCATGATTTCGACTGTGACTTGACACATATTTACGTGAAATATCACTAACTTGATAAATTATCAATTATTTGACACTGGCTAAATAAACAAGAGTGTGGAGCCAAAACATAAAAAATGTATTATTATTTATTAGATTTATATTGTTAGTTTATCGATATACTCTTAAAGTACGATTTGCGTATATTCCTACATTTCGCTCATGGCTGCCGGGACGCGGGTCGTCCATTGCTCATCCCTTGATTTACCGTTCACGTCAATTAAATAAATTGACCTGCCGTTTTTTGCGGAAAGCATTCGCTCTTTATTTGAATAACTTTACTGGCAGATAAATACTGAACATAAACACGTCAAATAGGTATATAGGTAAAAATTCGTTGTTCTAGTTGGTAGTAGCTTTGCCTTTTGAACTGTGGGATAACCCACAACCTATAAAGATTCGATTCCCACCCAAGACAAACATTTGTGTGCTGAAACGGGTACGGTGTTCAGCACACAAATGTTTGTCTTGTATATTCTATGTAATATATTGTATTCTATGTATATATTTACAATAAAGTACCTAAGTATTATCATCAGTCATATTATCAGTTATCTGATTCATAGTACATCCATAGTACAAGCTTTGTTTTGTTTGGGGTTAGATGGCGCTATGTGAAATGTCCACACATTTTTATTTATTTATTTATTATATTAGCATGTTTAACACGAGGGCCAACGGTCTGCAAAACCAACTGACCCTGTCTACCGACAGGCCTTCCACAAAACTGGCTCAATTAACTTAATTGATGTGAACGGTAAATCAGGGACGAGTTGCTATGGAATGGACGTGTAATACCTGTACATATAAAATACACGTACGAGAGGATCTGGTCACCGCTTGTACCTCCTGTTCACTAGGTGGTAGGACTTTACTGCAAAGTTCGTCTAGGTAGGTACCACCGCTTTGCCAGTTATTCTGCCGTAAAGCAGTAGTGTGCAAGCACTGCTGTGTTCCGGTTTGAAGGGCACTGTAGCTAGTGAAATTACTGGGCAAATGAGACTTTATGATCTGATCTCACAGTTTAGTAATCTTATTACTAGATTGTGCTGATGTCTCAGGATGACGTGCGCAATGCAGTGTCACGCGAACCTCTATACTATAGAGTTCCGAGTGACACTGCAGCTGGTATGGGCAGCCGTGTCGTTTAACATCAGGCGAACGGCTAGCTCGTCACGTCATTCCTTAACATAAAAAAAAAACCTCCGGTTTCCTATATTATTAAAAAATATATTTGTTATATTTTTTATCATCTACATATGCGTAGGAGTTTTAATTTGTAATAAAAGAAATTGTTGGACTTATGTGAACACTTAGTTCAGAGCTGCTTATTTAGCAAAGGTTCAATTTAGAATGCCTCAAGCGGTATTTAATGTTAATTTTACTGACAATCTTCTGACGTGATATTTTATCGCGCTAACTTACTTATGTCAATAATCGTTAATACAAAACTAAACTAGACCTAAAAAAAAAACAAACTACACCTAAGAACTTAAAATAAATAAGAACTAAAAATTTAAAATAACCCGTTGGTGGAGAGGAAAGTTCCCAGAATGCTGGCAGCATTACCACTTGAATGGCAATGCTTACTTTTTGGGCAAAATATAAGCCAGCATTAAGGGCACCTGATGCTTCCACCAAACGTTTGGCCAAGTCCCTATATGCTGCCATGGCAGCCGGCCCCCATGGACCCATTGTCTCCACCCCAAACGGCACAAACATGTAGACCCTGTCAAGGAGTGCATATTTGAGTCGTTTGAGGTTTTCAGCTCAGAAACAGAACAAACATCGATGTTTGTCCTGGGTGGGAATCGAAACCACAATCTACAGCGCAGATGGCATGGTTACTACCAACTGAGCTATCATGCCAGTCAAATAGAGTTGAACAACCAATCCCACTGTGTGAAACTGAACAGTTTCACACAGTGGGATTGGTTAAAGCGGTGCGATGCATTACAACTGAAAGAATGGTTGCAGAATGGAACTAGCAAAGCGAAAGGAACCGTTACAAATAGCTTTTAAAAGCTTCCAGATACGCTCTTCGCGATGTTGAAAGGTGGAAACGTTGGTAAAGCGCTTGTTAGACTGTGAACCCTAATGTGGTCACATTAAAGTTTAAATATGTTTTGTGATGACAATACAGGCTGGAGATGTGGTGGTTTTTAATATGAAGAAAATAGGTGATAGGGCTTCTGCAAAGTTCGTCTAGGTAGGTACTACCGTTTTGCCAGTTATTCTGCCGCCAAGCAGTAGTGCGCAAGCACTGCTGAGTTCCAGTTTGAAGGGCACTGTAGCTAGTGAAATCACTGGGCAAATGAGACTTATAACATGATCGCACAATCTAGTAATCTTATTACTAGATTGTGCTGATGTCTCAGAATGACGTGCGCAGTGCAGTGTCACGCGAAACTCTGTACTTTAAGAGTTCCGAGTGACACTACAACTGATACAACTCAGAACAAGTATTTGCCTTTTTTGTGCACAAATACTTGTCGTGGGAATCAAACCCTCCGCCTCCGGGTTATGTGCCGATCTGCTCAACCACCACACCACAGGCTGTCAAAATTTATTATATTTATTTATTTTGACTGAAACGCGTCTGGCCCTTCACATAGTCGCTGTAAGTCCTTACAGAGCTGAGCACTACAACACGGCCGTTCTAATTCACACATCCTATTATACAAGCCACCGATTGTTCTCCGACGCTGTCGAAACAACAATCAACTCCAGTGGTTCCAGTTAAGGCGTCGCGAACGCTGTTCACAGTTTTTAATTAAAAGCGTAATGAAAGCCTAGATCAGATTTTATAATTTGCACTTTTTCGTCACTGCGCGCGAAGTCCACGACTGTGCAGTTTATTTTGGCTGTTTAAAAAACTGTTGTAAAATGATTTTTTATTTGTATTTGTTTGTCCGACTAATGAGTACACGGCGCCGACCGCACTCATTACGCACTTACCCATACGACATCATTTTCTGTAGGCTTGCAGATCTCTAATATCCCTAAATACGCCGCTATGCCGAGCATTCCCAGCGCTCCCACATATAAGGATCTATCCTTATATGTGGGAGCGCTGGGAATATTTTTAACAAGATCCCGATAGGGGATTTACCTAGAGGTAAATCCCCTATCGGGATCTTGTTAAAAATATTTTTTTGAATCAGTAGTGAGAAATATAAAAAAGAAACAAACATTTACATTCATAGTCTACATCATTAGTCTAATTTAATCCAAAAATATATATAATATAATAAATATAAATATAAAAAAATATTTCTGGAATAATTCACTAGATCAACATAGTTTCGACGATAGAAATAGCCGTGAATTTACACACAGTAAGAATTATCACAATTGAACATAAATAACAACATAAAATAGGATATGAAAAGAAACGTAAGTTCGTTACTGTAAAGTAAGCAGCGTCGAAACCAACTATCTTACCGATCGGTGACTGAGCAGCAAACGACATAGCCTTTTTTTTATTTGAACGGGTTAATACTGGTCTCTACCGACCTTTACAGAGTCACCGGGCGGGATGACATTCAATTGAGCCCTTGCTGTTATAAGTGTTGGGTACCGATGTTGCCTTTTTTATTTATTTTTTGAGGGCGAGAAATGCTCTCGCACTTTCCTGCCACCACGGGGGTATGTGGGACTCGAACCCACTAAAACCCCCCCGTGAGCCCTCGTCCACCGTACCGGGGCGAGAAGGGGTCGCGACTGCAGTCCAGCCAACTCGCCCCCGTACCGATGTTGCCTACCGCAAGATTGGCTAATAATATTATATCCGAATCGCCGTTAAGGACATGTAATTTCTCTACCCGCAATGTGAAACCACGTATGTATCGATCGGGATTTCTCATTCTTGCTCGGTTGAACTCTCCTCACTTGAAACCCAAATTGTTTGCAACGAACTTGGTAATTTCTGGCGAAGGATCTTTGGTAAGGATCGATGTTAATGAACGCAGGATTTTACGAGGAACTCTCCAGTTTCCAAATCAGGTACTGGCTCTTCAGGCATTCTGAAGTCTGAACTTGCCGGGAGGTAGCCATGGAATGTATATCTAATATCTTTATATCTTTGCTGGCTTTTATATTTTCTGGAATGTAATATCTTTGCATGGAATGCATTTTTAACAATGTTACACTTTTGATAGCAATCGATGTAGATTTAATATAACAATGCTTTTTTTTTGTTACATATTGCATTAACAATGCGTTGAATTAAAAAATTACTGAAAGTAAGTTAAAGATATAACGAGCCAAAAAACAGCGTGAAAAAACACAAAACAGCGTAGCAAAAGTAAGTCTAGTCATACACTTAGTAAAGTGGTGGCAACTTTACCAGAAGCTTTTATGGAGTTTTGGAAACAACACGAAAAGAAACGTTTGACCACCATTATACCACTTTCCCACATTCATGCATGTAATCTAGCACTTAACGAATAAAATGCCACCAATTTTATGCACTAACACTGAAAATAACACAGGTTTTGGAAAATAATACAATGCGGTGACGTAACCTTTTTCGCTTTCCCGCCAAAAACCCCTTCGGATTCTTTTCAACGACCCAACATTATATGCACAGAATTCGCCCTATTTACATACATTTATGGTCAAATCATAGCTGTCTTTTTGCTACAGCTGGCAATGTCAAACCAATATCTTGATATTGCACAGCAATTAGGAAAACGCTATGAAAATCAAAGCGATTGTAAAACTACTGCAGAAGCCAATTATTAAAAGATTGGATAAAATTAAAAACATTACTTAAATAATGCTAATGTTACGGCAGCCGCGATGCAAACAAGTAACTTCTCATGTCATTCAAATACATAAAAAGATCGTAGTAAATGACCTTGTTACTTATAGAAAGCTCACAAAAATTAAATTTCTCAAACGAATACTATTATTTTCTCTACTGTTTTCCAAAGAAATTGAAATATACTTACCAACTATTGTCTTTAGATACTTAATCCAATAGAGTTAGGATTTTTTAGAGATATTTCAGAGACTAATCTTGGTGTGAACAACACAATAGAGCGCTTAGATCCAATGATAAGTAATATGGCCCGTGATATGTGGAATTCCGTCTGTCCGAATTAATCATCCGTGCTTGCCCATTACTTCCAGTCCAGTAGTCGGGCCATAAACATAGGGCTACCATCATTTCGTTTGTAAACGTGGGAATAATAATAATTTAATTTTTCATATTCAGTTCAATCCAAAACTTGCAGCTATATTAGCAGAATCATAATAAAATTATCAATTACTTTAAATGTTAAACAGATCACCAATCATAAATCAGTTAATAACTAACTATATTACAATTCCTAATTAATAACTTGGCATTTCGATGCGTCGGGAACACAAGCATGCCCGTCCAACGCTTTAGTATCGAATCACACTAATATTATAAAGGCGGAAGTTTGTATGTGTGTATGTTTGTTACTCCCTTACGCTTAAACGGCTGCATGGATTTGAATGAAATTTGGTACCAAGATAGCTTATACACGGGATTAACATATAAGCTACATATTATCCCGGAAAAGTGAATTTTCCCGTGGGATGAGCAAATAATTAAAATACTTTTTGTCCGCGGGTTAAACCGGGGGGCGCAACTAGTATATAATAATAGAATAGAATAGGTCCTTTTCTTATATGCAGTACTTAGTACAGGCATTTAGAATTTTTGACATGCATTACTAGTTTAGTGACGCCTTGGAAATGAGAATTATGAAAATAGTAACGCGGCTCGCTTTTTTGCAATATATTTTTCCTGTGCTCTTAATTTTGATATCCACACAGATATTCTAAAATGATTTTCTCATTAAATAAAAAATCTTCGTAATTTTAATCAGATCAGTCCAGATGTTTTGGTAATGCGCATAATTATGTGAAAGCCAAATAAACAAACACAACAAGATTTTTATTTTATAGTAGAATAGGTAGATAGAAATAAGCCCGGGTGTGCACTAAAAATTACTATCACGCTAAAGCCTCTCACATGTTTCACATAAATTTTCCACAATTTTTTATTCAAATAGTATATGCAGAATGTGCAAAGGTGTGGACATTTCACACAGCGCCATCTAGCCGTAAACTAAGCAAGGCCATGGCAACCAGATAACTGATACAATACTTATATACTTTTTTGTTTGTATATACATACATAGAATACAATATAACACCCAGACAGAACAAACATCGATGTTAATAACACAAATGTTTGTCCTGGATGGGAATCGAACCCACAACCTGCAGTTCAGAAGACAGGGATACTATCAACTGAGCTATCTGGCCAGTCAACCCTATAGACCGTCTAGTTTCCAAATCAATGCACCCTGGTTTGAATTTCACTCAGCCCTGCGCTACTTATTATTCTATTTTGTTTAAATATACGTTATTCACGCTCACTAACAACGGTTAATGAAAACATCGTGAGGAAACTGGAATGTTCAAAACAGAAAAACCAGAAACGTAATTATTGTGTCGTTCACCAAAAAGCACTTGCTCAGCCTGGTGGATTGGGTTATGGCTTTCCATTCCATGTGAGAAAGACCCTTGTCCCAGCAGTAGGAACGTATTGGGCTGATCTGACGCTCGCAATAAAAAGCGAATAAAGCAGATTAAGAACTACGCACAACGGTTCCTTTTTTCAGCACAAGAAAAATGAGCCAAGTAACATCTGCAGTCAGAGCTATGAGCGTGTTATGTGGGCATTATTAAATATGGCCTGTTCAAGAAATCCATGACGTATGGCCACCTTAATAAGACGGCCATAATTCAGGTCACGCAGGTGCTTGTAATTGACAAGATTCCACGGTCTGATACATTTTTACTTTTACTAACGGTAATCAGTCTGGGCTGAAAAGATTGTGTTTCTTTTTACCTATTTCACTACATCACTTAGGTCTAGACTTTTTTAGTGCTACACTAAATCCTAAAAAAGAAAAATTGCAAAGATTTTCTTAAAATAATCAGATAAAAAAGGTTGGTTTTTAAGCCTAAAAGCTTTTATGTGTTAATGTTTAAAGAAATGAAATTTATGTAGTATAAAAGGTACCAACCAAAAGAAACTCTTTTGTAGATACAACAAACATTATATACGTAACTTTCATTTGTTTTTCTTTTCATATGCTTACTCATTTATTTTGAATTTTGTACCGAAGTGGGTCAATCTCATTTATTTTCCTTATTTACGTAGTGACGATCAAACCGTTCGCCTGGTGTTAAGTGTCACGACTGCCTATAACAGATTACAGTGTCACTCAGAACTGTAAATTAAAGTTTCATGAGACACTGCACTGCAAATGTCATCCTGAGACCTCACAGTCTAGTAATAATTCCTAGACTGTGAGATTAGAAAATATTTTAATTTGCCCAGAAATTACACTAATTACAGTGCTTTTCAAACTGGAACACTGTAGTGTTTGCTTACTACTGTTGTGCTGGCACCTAGACGAACTTCGCAGAGAAGTCCTACCACCTAGTAAAAATAACATTTCGCAAATAACGTTGCGCCATAACTGTCGCCACCAAACACTCTGAATGACGCTTTCATTTCGACCGTACCTTCCCCTTCAAAAAACTTTAAAACAACCCTAACTAATGACCCGGGTGTGAAACGCAAACAATTCCACCTCTCACCCCTCAACTCCTGAAACTCTCGAAATTAAGCTCCGAAGATTCAACAAATCAAACTTTGTGCTGCCCTGCCAGGGGGAGGATGGGGGGAGGCTTCGTCAAATCTGGCTTCAAAAACTCCAGACGGTATGCGATGAGGTAGATCTCGTTGTATGCAGGGGTTGGATGTATAATGAATAATGCACTATTTGTGGACAAATATATGTTCATTACTTTTCGTTCTTTATTCATAACTTACAATTATTAGTTTATTGTAAGTTAAGACAGACCTCTGTGGTGTGGTGGTTGAGCAGGTCGGCTCATAACCCGGCGGTGGAGGGTTCGATTCCCGCGGCAGGATAAGTATTTGTGCACAGAAAAAAAAGCGCAAATACTTGTTCTGAGTCTGGGTGTTGTTGGACCATGGTCCTCGTAGTTCCTGGGTCCCTAGAAACAGGGAATCCTAGTTAAGGTCCAGAATCTATGTATGTGATCGTTGGGCGTTATTATTATTATTGTACCATAACCCTTACTATGTAAATTGATAATGTGTATTATTTATTTTATATTCTAATCAATTTTATTCATAGAAATAGGAATAATTATATTAGAAACTGAAACCAGCTGTATATATACTTTATTAATTTATTTATACTGCATTATGGTTTTCTTTCTTTTAGAATACCCATGTAGCTTTAGAAACAGTTTTAGGACTTTTCAGTGATGCATTTGAAAATAATCTAACCTGAAATAACATACATAATTTCCATGTATATATATATTATATGGAAATCTACCTAAAACCCGGTAGTGGGCAAAAACCGGCGGGTACCGGTAAAAACCGGTTTGGGGTCGAGCCAAGTTTCCGGTACCCAAGCTGTTAGGGGGTGACTGAGCGCAATGACCTCTAAGCACGTAAGCTATGGATGAGCCTCGGAATTTATGCCCCGTTCATTGGATTACCTAAATAACGATCAACTTTACAGTTAGCTCATGTGAGTTCTTTTTAACGGTGAGTCGGTTTCATTGTAATATACAACACAAAATAAATTCCGTTAATACCACCTGTGAGCTGACAAAAATTATGCTACCACAATGAGAAGAGAATTCGTTTTCGCCAGATATTTTCACTTTTTTTATGGTAACTGTAAATTTCACACTTCGGTAAAGTTTGAGCATTGCCAAAAGTCATCTTCGTAAAAAAGATATTACCTTTTTCATATTAAGTTTACTAACCCTTTGCCCTAATCTGTCCGTTACATCCAATTACTAAATACCTAGGATACAGATAATTATAATACTACTTATGACAGCCTCTGTGGTGTGGTGGTGGGCCGGTCGGCTCATAACCCCCGGGCGGTGGGTTCGATTCTATTTAACAAAGCTAAATTCGTTATTCAAGGATCTCCTTCTGAATAAAGGCCTCCTCCATGGCTTTCAGTTCGTTATATCTGTTGCTTTTTTTTGTTTAATGGCATAATTTTATGTTTTTGTTAATAGATAAAGATAGAGATAGAGAACTCTTTATTGTTCCACTAATGAAATTTATAAGTATTAAGGAAAATTTAATTAATTCTGCATACGTTCCTATTTTGTTTTTCTTACATGGAGGGTTTGGTCTTGAACTCCCACGGCGACCACCCGGGTTGGTAGACATAATAAAATATACCAATACCTAAGTTAGAGAAAAAAATGTAAACTATCGATTCCAAAGCAGTTTTCTTAAGCTATAGAGTGAAAATAAAAATAAAAACGAGTGTGCTTTAGACCACACGAGGTAAATAAAACTTCTTTAGCTCCATCTATCGGCTGGTATAACTTTGTTTTAGTTTTGTTTAATGTTAATGTCGCCATTTTACCAGACATGCTAACAGAATAATACAAATTATAAGTAATTTTTATTTTTTTTATGTTCTATTTATTTCGGCTTCCTATTGACAATTAGACTGTTTTAAATAATATCACTTACTAGACATATAATAATGCTTAATGCAATTTAAAGGAAACACAGCATGCAAAAAATACCACATGATTAATAAAAATGTTGACATTGGAGATCTACGTTCACTAACTTATATCTCCCTCGCAACATCCGTTCGCCTCGTTACGCATTCACCAGCTTACGCTCCAAGTCAAGCGTGGGTAAAGAAGTTTTACTTCGATAACTATACAAGTTGCTAGATGTCTCAATGCTGAATAAAATTTATAAAAAGTATATTTTATCCTGCTAGAAATTAAAATTGCCACATCCACGCACATTATAGTTCGCAGGCGGCCTACTTCCCCTTCCTTAGACAGATGCAGCCTTTTGTACTATTCGAGTAGCTTTTACCTGCGCCGGATGGCCGGTTCCGAGCAGATACGTTTGTTTCCTGCATTTGCGTTTGCTCTACATTTTACAGCTGGGTTAACTATCAAAACAAAAATACATGATCAGCTGGGCAACTCAAAAAGCCTCATGAACAAAGTGTCTTCACCTTAATAGAGACATTAAGAAAAGTTTTAATGGACACATTATTATTATTACTTTAGCAGTTTAATTAAAAGTCCAAATTTTGCCGACCAGGTTTCGGACATATTCGATGTCCTTCTTCTGGGAGCCAGTTACTAACGCAAGCCGCGGCGGCTTTCGCGAACGTCAGCGTAATTATTATTCTGGTCGGAGTAATTTCGACTTTTAATTGACGTGAGTTTTAGTCGTTATTTATCTTACAAAATGTGTCATACTCACGATAGTTTTCAAACTAAAATTAGCAGTTTAAGTCAAATTTAGATTACTTATTAGCCGTAGTAATTGCTAGATTGCAATTTTAATGATGTACTATTTAAAGGTACAAAAATAGCTGGGCAATCACGTTACTCGATTGCGACCGATGGAAACACAAATTTGTATGGATTTGATAGGTTGAATACACAGCTTATATGCATAGTTAGTATGGAAATTTCTCCTTTTGCATTGCAATCTTCGTGATTACCTCCCAGTTGTAGCAAACTACGTTTACGTCGCACCTAACCTAAAATTTGAAGCGATGATAATTTACAAGTCGTAGTCTAGTCTAAGTCATACTCCTAGTAAAGTGGTAGAAAGTTTACTAGAAGCTTCTATGGAGTTTTGGAAACAACACGAAAAGGAACGTTTCACCATCATTATACCACTTTCCCACACACACACACTTTAACCTTAACGAATAAACCGCCACCAATTTCACTAACACTGAACATAACACAAGTTTTGGAAAATAATAGACTGCGGCGAAGCGATCTTTCTCGTTTTCCCACCAAAACTCACATTGTGTATTTACAAACAATGTACCTCCATATAAGTCCGTCAAGGGTGGAAAGAGAACACTATCACCATGAAACCTAAAAAAAATACTTGGAAACCCGTTGCCTACAAAGTGATATAGTGTCGATAAAAATATCGCTGTTGCTTATACAAAGGCATAGAATAAACAATAGTTCATAAAATATAAAATGATTGCAATATGTAGTTTAGATTGTCAAATTAAGTTTAGAATTTTGCAGGAATTGACACCATTATTGAATTCAAATATACATTCGGTACGGTATGCTTCAATAGCATAGTATTCACTAGTTTTTGATCTAGTTTTTCTTACAATATCCAGAAAACAGGATGTGTTAAAACACGAGGATTTATCCGGGGACCCGGGGGCGAGTCGGCCCTTTAACGGATACATTAGGTTTCTTGGAGGTAGACTGCGGTGCTTTGACATTTTCATGCGATATCATTTTTGTTGTATATAGAATTTTATGGGAAAAGCAGTGACTTTTTCGTTATAAGTATATATTATAAGTACTTCATATCCATATATATTAATTTCCTTCTGCGCATGTGTGCTTTGCTACGCTTGCAAACCCTTTTATCGTCGTTGAATATTCGTTCATTTATAAAAGATAAAATTAGGCAAAGTATTTGGAAGGTTCAGCGTCTGTTTAAAAGGGAGGGTCACTGAGTTTCCATCCTGATAAGTATCTGCTTACCAAGGGGTCATCAACCCGATGCGGAGATAAAAACGGATGGATTTGAATAATTTTAACTCAACGATGGGTTAAAATGGCCTCTTTGTAATCAAGGTAATGTGAAATCTTCTGAAGAACTATAAACGATTTTGGTATCTTAGTTATGTTATGCGGGCCGTCAATTAGGAAACGTAGCCTAGGACGATCTTATACCAGATGGAACCAAGGAAGAGAAGAGGAGAGTAGAGCCGAAGAACGGGTTCAGTGGCGTGTTTTGAGGGAAGTCCAGTAGTAATTGAAATAGTATTAACTGATGATCGTGAAACTAATGTGAAATCAAACATGTTGAAAAATATGACGTGGTCAAGTTAAAAACTATATTGTAACAATTTCAAATCTATAGGTAGTCTATGCAGATCGATCATTATATATATATTTCATCTAAATTTATTTAAAAGTCTTTGAATTAACTTCTCCTTGTCAATTTATCACGGAATAATATCTACTAAAAAAAATAAAATAAAAAAAATAAAAATTGTTTATTGCCAAAAAAAAAGTAAAACAAACTGGGTACACACAAATAATATTACATCTAACATAATATAATTAATTGGCAACAGGAGTATGCTCAGCACTATGCTGCGTAGAAATGTTCTACGCAGGGCTGGTTTTCAGCATAACCCAGTTCTCGAACAAAGGTCTTAGCCGAGTTTTAGCGAGTGTGCGCGGGTCATAACTTGGGTCACTTGTTTTATTATATTATATTACAGCTTACAAAAAATAAAATAAACTAAATTAGGGACAATAAAGCAAAAAAAAAGCAATAAAAATTGAGTAAAAGAACAGTAAAATTTTTCAAAATTAACAATCGGGCTGTATTTTTCTAATTATAATTTAAGAATAGTAAGTTAATATTATAGATTAATGTTAATGTAAAGAAAAAAAAAACACTAACGAGTTCCATTCCAATGCTCATATGGACTGGTGGTGTGATGTACCAATAATAGGTTGCGTGAGGAAGTATGTGTGCTAGTGTGTGTGTATGTGTGTGTATGCTTGTGTATATGTGAGTGTTTGTGTATGTGTGCATGTGTGTGTGTGTGTGTGTGTTAAAGAGTGCCTTTTGTGAATGATTCGTAGGTATATGTGTGGAGAATGCTATGAATATAATTTATTTGAATCTAAAGGTTGTTTCAAACAGATTTTTGTAGTGCTCCAAAAGCAAATTTTTGTATCGAATTTTAAATGCACTGGGACTCATTCTCTTCCTGCTAGGAGGCGGAATATTATTCCAAATTTTGGAGGCACTGTATTTGAAGCAACCTTTAAATCCTGCGGTCTTGTGTTTTGGGATGTATAACTGGTTCAGGAATTTAGAGCGAGTGTTAACAGCGTGAATATCCTTATTCCAGGTTAGCTTATCAAAAAGGTAATCTGGTTTTTTGTTCCATAATACTCTTTGAGTCGTGCAGGCCAGATGAAGTTCTCGCCTAGCCTTCATATTTAATATATTGTTCTTAACGAGGTAAGGAGTAATATGATCTCGTCTGGGTATATAAAAACAGAATCTTGCACACGCATTTTGTACCCTTTGGATTGCAGCTTCTGTTTTTGCGTAAAGTCTTGGCCCATAGACTGCGCTACAGTAATTGAATGGCGACAACACCAGAAGGTCACACAACAACACCCTTACCTCTTGTGAAATATGTTTCCTTATATTATATAGAACCTTCAGTTTATAAAAAGCAGTTTTGATTTTTTCATTAACGTGTTTTACAAATCTCATTTCATTGTCAAATATAAGGCCAAGGTTTCTGGCTTCAGACTCGATCGGTATATCCACTCCATTGATGGATACTCTAGGGTTATGACGTTCCACATTAGCAATTTGAGTTTTAGTACCTAAAAGCAGCATTTTAGATTTAGAAGGATTCAGTATTAATGAATTACGTGCAGCCCATTTGTAAATTTCATTTAAATCATTATTTATTAAATCCATGGCCTTCAAAGTATCATTAGCAGAAAATGAATGATAAATTTGAGTGTCATCTGCATATAAATGATACTTGCAATTTTTTATATACTTTGGTAAATCAGCTGTAAATATTGAAAATAAAATTGGACTCAATATCGAACCTTGCGGCACCCCACGAGTTAATCTGCCCAATTCAGACTGTATCTTAATGCCGTCATGGGACTCTGTTTCTACATACTGCTCTCTGTTGAACAGATATGATTCGAACCACTTACATGCACTTTCTGAGACACCGTAGTATGAAAGCTTTGCAATTAACATAGCCGGATTCAAACAATCAAATGCACGAGAGAAGTCCAATAATATCAGAGCACTACATAGCCCCGAGTCTGACGATGTTATAACGTCATCGGTTACATGTAAAAGGGCAGTCTCTGTACCATGTCCCTTTCTAAAACCTGATTGAAACGAAGGAATTATATTTTCTGAATTGACATATTTTTCCAATTGATTAAACACTACTTTCTCTAAGACCTTTGATAGAACAGGAAGTATACTAATTGGTCTCAGATCCTTAAGCTGCTCTACCGATTGTGACTTTGGTATCGGCTTGACCAATGCTCGTTTCCATGATGCAGGAAAGATATTTTGTTCAATCGAGCGGTTTATGATTGCTGTGATGGCTGGTAAGGTCTCAGAAAGAGTAAGCTTTACCATGTCTGCATTGATTTGATCGTGCCCTGATGCGTTAGTACTAATATGAAGAATAACTTTACCTATTGCTTCCATGGACACGGGATTTAATACAAATATACTATTAGTAGCTTTGTTTGTTTTAAAAAACTGAAGAGTCTCAATGTCTATACTTCCGTCGCCAGGAATAGTTAAAAAGTGATTGTTAATTAAATTTGGGTCATTCAAGTTTTCTGGAATAATTATGGGATCTTTGTTAATGGTTTTTATATTTTTGATGTATTTCCACATTTTTTTGGGTTGATTTATATTTTTATTTATGTAATGTGTGAAAAAAGCTTTTTTCTCTCTTTCTAATGCACCTATGACTAAATTTTTGAGGCTTTTATAATATTCTTTCGAGGTATCTGTTTTTTTAGTATGAGCATTTACTAGCGCTTTATTTCTTAATGATATCATAAACTTTATCATATCTGTTATCCATGGTTTGGGTGATTCTATTATTCTCTTTCGCTTAAGTGGAGCATGCCTGTTAAAAAGATTTATCATATTTTCGTTAAATTTTTCGATCATCAATTGAGGCTCTTCCATTAAGATAATATTATTCCATAGAGTTAATTGAAGGTCACTGTTAAAAGAATTTTCGTCAATATTTCTAAAAGAGCGGTTTTCTATGAATCGAGCACTCGGTTTGGGTTTTTTTATGTCAAACTCACTTAGTACAAGGGCATGATCACTCAAGCATATATTATGTACAATATTAACTTTTTTGCATTTATCGGGGATATTAGTTATTATTAGATCTATTAAACTTTGAGATTCTTCTGTTTTTCTAGTTGGTTCCTGGACAACATTTTCAAGACTTAACTGACTCAGAAAGGTTAACAATTCTTTAGATTTTGGATTATGGGGCTCAAGTAAATTTAAATTAAAGTCTGATAAAAGACAAACATAATCACAATTCGCAAATACACTAAATGACTCGTTGAGGGCGTCTAATGCCGTATTCAATTTGACGCTTTCGGGTCTGTACGCAGTTCCAACAGCCATGCGGGCACCAGGTAGTGTGAGCTCAAGCCACAGCTGCTCCAGCTGTGAGTTTGGGTGTGCACGCACTCGTGCCCTTAAACCTTTCCTAATATAAAAACCAACTCCTCCACCTCTCCTCCTGTTTGTTTTACGAGCTCGGTGCTTTAAAACATACCCAGGCAGAACCGGTGCAACCATTTCTTGCCCTTCTTGAATCCATGTTTCGTTTAATGCTAATATATCCGGTTTGTGAGTCACTATAGAAGCTTCCAACTCATCCCTGCCAGTATTTAGTGACCTAACATTAAGAAGACCGAGCTTCAAACGGGTAACTACTGTAGCTAGTGAAATTACTGGGCAATTCAGACTTTATGATCTGATCTCACAGTCGAGTAATCTTATTACCAGACTGTGCTGATGTCTCAGGATGATGTGCGCAGTGCAGTGTTGCTTGAAACTTTATGTTTTAGGGTTCCAAGTGACACTGTTCTGTTATGGGCGGCCGTAGCGCTTAACATCAGGTGAACGACTAGCTCGTCACATCATTCAATTACATAAAAAAAAATCTAAGGAAATAATTTCATAAAACTTTATTATTTCCTCCTCCATAAATCCTGTTTCAATATTTCTAGTTCTGGTGTCTTCTGAACCCGTTTCTCCTTGTTCCAGGATAGTGAGACATGAGACGCAGACGGTGCCCCTCCCCGGCCACCGCATGGTGACAAGTTGACCTCGCCATGCCATCCCACGTGACCACGATGCGCTACATCCTGTTCTGCCTACTCTCTCTGACCTTCAACAAGAACTTTGCATTCGTCCTCGACAAGCAAAACCCGTACTCGCAGTTCAAGAAGTGGAACGCAGGCCTTAACGGCACGCTGGAGTTAGAATTCAAAACTGACCAGCCGAACGGTTTATTGTTGTACACGGATGACGGGGGCACTTACGACTTTTTTGAGTTGAAGCTTGTAAATGGACAGCTAAGGTTGAGGTATAATTTGGGAGGTGGAGCTCAGATTATAACGGTGGGGAATAATCTCAACGATGGACATTGGCACAAAGTTCAGGTGAGTAAAAAATTAATATGGCCTCGTAAAAACTTGTTCTTTCTAGAAACAGGGGAGAGAAAAGTTAACGCATAAATCAAGCGCTTTTTGTACATAAAAGTAAGAAATGGTGGTATATTTGATTTGCTTCTAACATCTCTTTATATTGCGACATCAATAAAAAAGCAGACATTACTATTGTTTTCTTACTCAGAGTTACTCATTCCTTTCGACAAAGTAATGCTATTACAAATATTATTTTTTTAATATTCTTTGGAATCCATACTAATATTATAAAAAAGAAAGATTTGTATGTATGTTTGTAACGAATTGGCTCATAAAGTACTGGACTGATTTTAGTTCTTTCACCATTTGAATGCTACATTATCACTGATTAATATAGGCTATTTTAATTGCAAGAAAAGAAATTAGAATCCCTACTAAAATTACAATAATGTTACCCAAGGTGTAAAAAAAAAAATTGTTTTATCATTTTTTTTGTATGTCCTGCATTTACAGTACGTTTATGCCAACCCGTTAAAAAAATTAATGTCCACCCGTGCGAAGCCAGGACGGGCCGCTAGGCTTATCTATAAACAACCGAATAATATTCACATCACATATTATGACATCATCACCAGCTGCACTACTGAACCTAGATTCACCTTGAACTATTTATACCTGTATTTTACCCGTTTCCGTAGCTATTCATTTTCTGGTTTTCTGGTTGAATTTACGAAAACAGATTTATTTATTTATTGAAACTAACATATTAAAATATCTGCATGGATCCCAAAATTGACCCTCTATGGCGTGGTTGTCGAGCAGTTAGTACCTCAAATACGGCGGGTTCAGTTCCCGGGACAGGACAAGTATTTATGCACAGAAAAATAAGCGCAGTTAATATTTGTTTTGAGTCTGGGTGCTATGGAACTATGATCCTCGTAATTCCTGGGTCCCAGATACAAGGTAATTAGAGTCCAAGATCTAAGTATGTGATCGTTGGGGGTTATTAATTTACTGTCAGTACGTATAGGTAATTGTTTCGTGTATGCAGGTTGCACGTCGCGACGAGCACACGTCCCTGGCGGTGGATGGTGCCACACAGAGCAAGACGTCACGCGGCAAGGAGTATGTTTTCGGCAAGTTCAACACCAACTCTGACGTCTTCGTCGGGGGAATCCCGCCTTCGTGAGTACTTAGATATTACTTTTAATTGCCGACCTGAATTCAACCTTGATTGCGCGACTTCAAGTAAAGATACCGAAGGAGGCGAAACTAACCAATTATCGCCTCTTTTAGGGTTTTTTAAATGCTTCTTTACCACAGACTCCTGGTCTGTGCTCTTTTTTGATATATTACTTATTTGCTTATTGTATTTTCCCTTTTTAGGTTTATTTCTTTTATTTACCGTTGGTACTTCTAACATGTATCAAACCCAAAATCAAAGGATTTTATTGCAAGTAAGCTGTTTGTAGCACGTTTACAAATCAAATTGATATTAGGTACTTTAAATTAAGTTATTATATATATATTTATGCAAAGTGCTTAATGTCAAATATGATATAGCAAGCCAATTGATATTACGAGTTTGAAAAAAAAGAAGTTCTCTTTCCTACTACTGGCATTTTTCAAATTTGCTGCACTCGTTCGCTCACTCACTAACTCACACACTCATTAAGCCACTCACTTACTCGCTAACTCACACACTCTTTCACTCACACACGTGAGTGAGTGAGTGAATGAAGAGGCTAAGAGAGACTGAGAGAAAAAAAGAGAGAATAAGTGATTATTCTCTCTTTTTCTCTTTCAGTCTCTCTTTTTCCCAATCTCTCTTTCTCTCTCTCTTTCGACCATGTCTCATCTCGTTCTATTATATGTTATGCATCTCTATCGGCTCTTATCGTCCTAGCCCCACATTCACTTAAACTTAGACTTGTTCTCCTTTTTAAGTATAACAACTTACTTTAACAGTCTTAAGTTCACTTAATACAAGAGAACAATGCTTTCAGTGTTGTAACAAATTGTTACAAAATCTAACGAGTTTCAGAGTCCCCGGTGCGGGCTAACGAGATGCTATTCAAATGTCGACCCTAACCCTCATTGTAATAAGTCGAACTATGCTAAGTAAACAAGTTAACAACTTTAATCTAACACTACTAACGAACCTGAAGACAAGAACCAGCAATCAATGCTGCCTTGGTTTAGGATAACGTATTGTTAGTATGGGCACTTGTGAAAAATAATACAATCACAAATAATACAAATATACTTTTGAATTTTCACAAATATAATAAAAAGAATAAGAAATCATGCTTAAAGTTAAGTATGGCCGCTTCGTTCACATAAATTGATTTATAATTTATAAGAAAGATATATTTTATTATTTATGTTGACTCAGTCGTGACTTGGTTGAATAATTAACACGGAATAACACAGAATCACACAGAACTTGAATACTTGCCCAACTATTATTAATTTTATCTATTGTTTACTTATCTTTTTATGGCTACTTCACTGTAGGTACTAAAATAAATTGATTTGATTCTACACGAGGCATCCTCAGGTAAATACTGAGGATGCCTCGTTTAGAAGCGAACGTAGAGGTTAAACAGTGGAAAGTCATCCAGCTGATAATGAAAATGATTATCTAATTTAGCCATGAATATTCATTTTAGTACTTACTTTATTCTCGAGGCTAATCTCTGTTTCTATAAACACAAGATAAGTGGTTGTATATCAACTTGCAGACAAATCTATTTTTCCTTTATCTGACGCGCATCGATTGAACCCATACTGTTCATACTGTTCAATACAAGATTACCAGAAACTGAAACCCCTATACAAAGAGATCCAGACGTTTTAATTACGGAACTGTAGAAATCTTATAGAGTTCATTCTTAACAAGGTTCATCATTAAGCTAGGGTTTAAACGTTGCCTTAATTAGGTAAGTACGGAATGAATGGCTGATCCCAAGGGAACTTGGTCAGTTGGCTTACAAACCCGGGATTAAGTTATCCTTTCGTCTTGCCTCTTACTGTTAGAATGCGGGCAGCCGTGTTGGTCGAGAATTGGTTTGTGGTGAACTCTACGCGGCTTTAAATTAAACGTATAGGTACCTCTTATGGAGTACCTTTCTATGGAGGAGGCCTTTACCTGTAAAGAGGTCCTTGATTTAAAAGTAAGAGAAACAGCAGAGGAGAAAGAAAAAAAATTTAAATGGACATAACCAGACAAAAATCTAAAATTTCAATGAATCGAACAAATGTAGGACCTTTTTAAATGGATTTTTTTTAATTATAGTTACACCGGCCTATAGTTTCTAGTTTTCGAATACAGACTGCGTAGCGTTTGTAGCGAGGTTCAACTAGCCGTTCTTAGCCGATCTGTAAAGTTAAGCAAACTTTGCTGCGGTCATTACTTAGATGGGTGGCCGCTAGCAAAACATGGTTTTTTGACTCATATAACGTGCCTCGGATGGAACGTTAAGCCGGACTTTTGGCGGGAAAACGAAAAAGATCGCGTCGCCGCATTGTATTATTTTCCAAAACTTATGTTATTTTCAGTGTGAGTGCATAAAATTGGTGGCATTTTATTCGTTAAGTGCTGGATTACAGGCGTGAGTGTGGGAAAATGGTATAATGATGGTGAAACGTTTCTTTTCGTGTTGTTTCCAAAACTCCATAGAAGCTTCAAGTAAAGTTGCCACCACTTTACTAGGAGTATGACTTTGACTAGACTGACTTGACTATGGCTTGACTTGATGACTTCGACTGTGACTTGACACATATTTGCGTGAAATATCGATCACTTGATAAATTATCAATAACTTGACACTGGCTAAATACACAAAAGTGTGGAGCCAAATCTTAAAAAAAAAAAAAAAAAAAAAACGTTAAGCCGCCAATCCTAGTTATTGTTGTAAGGACAACAGTCGTCAAGAATTCTGACACTAGCGGAGCTAGCTGAATTATGAAAATCGAAGTCAATATATCTCTTCCTTCGAGAAAGTGTTTGACTAATGAAAGCAAGAAATGCTTATGACGTGATCCGCGTGATCGTTCATTGGTCAAACGCTTTCTCAAGAGAAGAGATATGCAGGTTTTTGTACCTCGTGCTACACCTACAGGAATAGCTACTTGTGGGAATGAGTTGTCCTAGATGATGCCCCCAGAAGCAGTTTTTTTGTCCTGCTCTGATGCTATACCATGGATGCCAAAAAAGGATCCTGTGCCCGTTTTTACTTATTTATATTAAAATACAATTTAGCTAGCAACACTTTCCCTTGGGTTGACCTTTGTGGTGTAGTGGTTGAGCAGGTCAGGTTATAACCCGGTGGTGGCGCGTTTGATTCCCGCGGCAGGACCAGCATTTATGCACAGAAACATAAGCGCAAATACATGATTAGAATCTGGGTATTGTGGGACCATGATTCTCGTAGTTCCTGGATCCCTAGAAATATATGTATTTGATCATTGGGGGTTATTAAATTATATTTGTGTCAACTTGACACTCAACCAATGAGCGTACAGTATTAGTCATGTTAACTTGTTGTGAGTTTGGTACAAGAAACCGGGGCCTAAGGATATAAATTAGAACTTAAAATCTGTTAAACTTTAATACAGACAGGCATTAGTTCCGTATGAAATGAAATCACTGAAGTGTTAAAAACACCCGACTGAGCAACAATAACATGACTGCCTCTGCGGTATGGTGGTTGAGTAGGTCGGCTCATAACTCGGAGGCGGCGGGTTCGATTCCCGCGGCAGGACAAGTATTTGTGCACAAAAAAAGCGCAAATACTTGTTCTGAGTCTGAGTGTTGTCGGACCATGGTCCTCATAGTTCTTGTGTCCCTAGACACAGGGAATCCTAGTTAGGCTCCAGGATCTATGTATGTGATCGTTGGGCGTTATTATTATTATAATTCTACATAAAATCGAAGCTCTATAATCCGAGAGTGACCCAGATATGAGCCACGCCCTACGTGCATCATAAAACTAGCTATTTACTCAATGTATCCATATATATATATAACATGACTTTTTTTTATATATATAAAAGAAATTTATGTTAGTCACACTATTTATAACTCAAGAACGGCTGAAAATTGGTAGGGAGGTAGCTTAGAACCAGGAGACGGACATAGGATACTTTTTAACCCGTTCAACCGCGTTTTATTAATTCACCCGTGCCAAACCGGGGTGAGTCAACTAGTACATTTAAATAAGAAAATACGTGTTAAATATTTACCGTTTAATTTCATGGCGTCCCCTTCTCTCTAACAAAGACATCATTAGACCGTATCCCGATATAGCCTCTAGACCAACATACAGATTAACCTATTTAGGGGGAAAAAACCGTATTTTCGTTCGATACCATCTTTTTTTACCGCCTTAACGCACATTTACATGCAAATTCAACTTTATCCAATTTAGGATACGATCGGAATTCCAATGGGTTAAAACACAGATTTTTAAAGCGAATGCATGTTCCCGTTATCTTGTTAATTGGTGTGTCGGAAACCATTAGCCAGCCGCTCTCTAAATATTTGATTTGAAATATTTGACGTTTATAACGTTTGAAAGGTTTTTCAAATTGAGAATTTGAATTTGTCAAATAACTTTTATGACGGTAACAATCATTGGTCAGGAAGTCGTTGAAAGAATAAAAAAATGGAGGTTGTGAATTTCGATTTTTATTCCATAGCCCGTGTATTTTTGATTTTAGTGTGTGATAAGGGTGGATTATTATCTGTTAAATAATCCGTTAATGAAAATATAATTTCAATAATATGAAGAACTAGTTGCGCCCCGCGGATAAAAAGTATTTTAATTATTAGCTCATCCCATGGGAAAAATTCACTTTTCCAGGATAAAATGTAGCCTTTATGTTAATCCAGTTTATAAGCTATCTTGGTACCGAATTTCATCCAAAATCCATTCAACCACCGTTTGAGCGTGAAGGAGTAACAAACATACACACATACAAACTTTCGTCTTTTTAATATTAGTGTGATACGACAATTAATAATTCCAAATAAAGCTAACCAATGAGGGAGAAATGTGAAACAATATCGCCCTTGATCCTCTTACACACACATACGTGTACTGAAATGAGTTTAATTAAAACATTATGATCCACTTTGTTTGAGAGCAATATCTAGAGACTAAATTTAATATATTATTTTAATTTACAAAACAGTATCTGTACGTTTACGTATAATAAAATGTTGTCATATCGTCGAAAATCCACTTTGCGTAGCTCGGCTACGACACGTAGCAATTTAGCTACGTCGTAGAGCTCGTAGACCGTAGCTCTGTGATAATATTATTGCTTCCGAATTGTCTTTTGTGAAATAATTAATAGCGACATTTGCTCTTGTAAATTCAACGTAAATAATATTTTTACGCATAATTTAGAACTTAACGTTGTGTAACATTATTTATTATGTTTATTCCACTATACACAGACTGGCCCGATAGCTCAGTTGGTAGTAACCCTGCCCAGTTCTGAACTGTGGGTTGTGGGTTCGATTCCCACCCAGAACAAACAAAATGTATCTAAGTATTGTATCAGTTATTTGGTTCCCATAGTACAAGCTTTGCTTAGTTTGGGGCTCGATGGCGCTGTAGGAAATGTCCACACATATTTATTTTACTATACATAAAAGCTATTTTTGGGTGTTTACTGGCACTGACAGCGTTTCAGTAAAGACTTACTCATAGTTGATGCTAGCCTGGTACTCCGGTACCAAAGTATCCCATCACTACAAACAACTGAACTGGTACGGTGCTTTTTTGGGAGGAAATTTGAATTCTAAAGATAGTACTGATACATTTTCTGCTTAGGTGCTGTTTTTGAATACATTAGTGCTATTCTGGGAATGATTTAATATATACAATAAACGGAGGTACCTAGAACCTACCTACACATTCTGTTATTCATACTTTTGTTTTCTTCAAGGATTTTATTATTCGCAGTATTTCTTTCTTTATATTAATTAGTTCCTCCGCAACAAAGACTTGGATTCAGATTACTCTGCAATTAATTAAAAAATCCAGTCTTGTTTTAAAAGCGCTCATTTATCAACAATGAAAGAACAACGATATTTACACAATGTGTACAAAAGCACGAATTTTTATACAAAAACAAAAGCAATAAATAGAGTTTTAATTTGAAATATAAAACAGCTATAAAAACCACAAGTATCTAAACATAACTGAAATTATTGTGTGGATTTAAGGGGCAATAAAAGTGTCCATGGTTCCGTGTGGATCCAAACTGTGGCTCCAAGTGGCTCCAAGGAGTGTACAGAAACAGTGGTTTCATGTTTAATATACTTAGAATCTTTTATCTTTAAACAAACAATTACTTCCACCCACGCTTCTGTGGTGTAAGCGTTGAGCAGTTCATCTCCTAAACTAATAACGGCGGGTTCGATTCCAGAAGCACATATACCTGTTATGTCTGGGTAATATGGGATCATGGTCTTCGTAGTTCCTGGGTCCCTAGACAGGGAATCCTAGTTACGATCCAGGATCTATCCATTGCATGGAGATTAATGACTATTGATACACCACATAACATATTATCTTCGTTTGACATAAAGCTGTTATCGATTTCTTACTTAATGAGACAGAAAGATATTCAGTCTTCAATTTCTAGTCTTCATTGTTTGTTTTTACATTGAAATAAAAAGATAAACTTAGGATGCATCCATTGCGGGAGATTGTTACTAATCGGGGCCAAGGCGACCGATACGAGTGTCTTAGAACTGCGAGAAAGCACTGTTTATTTGCTAGGGTTTTTATTTTTAACGGGTTACTGGACAACTATCTTTATAGCATTACTGGTCAGAGATTAGAAGAAGTTGAACATAGATCTCCATTAAATTGTGGAGCGGGTTGTCATAATCACAATGTTTGGCAGGCGTCTTGGTGTTCCAAAACCGAGGAGAATGTTACCAGTTAGTGCTGTTATCCGAATAATTCCGCAGTAATTTCAACTAAATAAAGCTCATTTTATCAAAAGTATTGCAAATTATACGTCACTCAACTACGCACCCACATCAGCGTTACGGCAGGTAAAATCGTTGCCCTAACAGTTTAAAAGAATGTACGGAACATAATATAAACTTGGTATAATATTAACTCCCAAGTTATGTGGTGTCGGGAACTCCATGGGGAACCGGAATGTAATATTTGCCGACCCATGTCTTGTTAACCTTGGAAATTATATTAAAAGTTGTTTGACAACAGACCAGCGCGGTAGGCTTCGCAGCCTACCATGCGGTCTATGTAAATGAGAAGGCACCACGGGACAAAGAAAAAAAAAGTGGCCAAATTAAATCTGCCAGGACTTAGACCCGGAACTAAATTGTGCGATGGGCCAAGCCGGTATGTTTTTGTCTTAAACAGTACAAATAATGTATACTTTTTTAATCAGTTATCTGGTTTCCATAGCACAGGCTTTGCTTAGTTTGGGAAATGTCCTGAAATATTTATTTATTTTACTTTGGTTAGCTAGGTTACTTACTATTGCAGTAAAGTAAGTAAAATGAGAGGTAGTTATAATCCTTAACAGCTGTGTAATTGTGGAGATATAACAGCTGGTCGGGTTATACCTTGCAGGCAGTTGGGTAGATTCCTGTGACAGGACAAGTATAAGTACCCAAAAAAAAACCGATAATTATTATTTTGTGTTTGGGTGACCATGGTCTTCGTAGTTCTTGGGTCCAGAGATACAGGGAATCCTAGTTAGAGTCCTGATTGGGCGTTAGATGTCATTTTTTAATGAAAATACGCAGCTAATAACATTTGAGAATTTCATTAAGCACTCAACACTAAAATATATAAATATATATACATTTTCGTATAAACAATACTTGGTTTTCACTAATTTTATTATGCTATGAAAGTGACGCTTTCGTTTCATGCTTTTTGGAGATTTTTTCTACCGACACATACCCACCTGGATTTTTTGCTCGCAAGTGTAGTAACGATAGTATCTTATACATTTATACATCATGCACTGTGCTTTAAGACGAAATTTAAGACGCTTAATTATCTAAGCCTGTGTTAATTTCCCACGATTTATATTCAAAGGCCTTTATTTCTCCACTACGAGCTATTATTTATTCCAATTATGTACCAACTTCATAACTATCATTTCCAACTCTGTAACACTATAACAATGCTCAAATCAAACTTGGAAAGTTTCAACATTTCAACTCGCAACTAGCACGTTTTGCTCGAACCACAAACTGCGCAAATGCGCCCGCTCGTTCAGACAATCCAAATAATTCCAGTTGTCCAACAATTTTATCGGACCAATTTGGAGGAAGCTCCAGGAAACCATAAAATGGACAACCGGCTGAGATTAGGCCTCGTTATATGAATGAGCCGTTCGGCAAATCATAGGAGCTACAAATCATGATGTAACAATGTAGCCCAATTTCTGTCCGGCACTTGAAGGGTTTTGATGAGGTAAAAAGGGTTTGTGGTTATTGGAGCCAACGTTGGCAAAACAAGTAACTTGCATTGTCATGCGGAGATGTCTATTTGTTGATTTCATAGTGATCATCGACAATATATTTGGTAAAAAGCAATAAAAATAGTGAAGTTATTAATAAACATTATACTTTATTTATGAGTGCAGTTCAGCGGTAACCCTTTCAACTTTTAAACCGATGCACCCCAATTTGAGGACCGCTTAGCCCTGCACCATTGCCTTCAAGTTATGTGTAGAACTTGCACGCGCTTACAACGGTGAAGGAAAAATTAGTGGGGAAATTGGAATGTTCAAGAATTACGAAATTGAGAACATTCGTCTTCTACGAAGCCGCTCTTGGCCAGCGTAGCGGATTATGACTTACGCTCTTTCCCTGTCCAAATCAAAATCAAATCAAATATTTATTTGCTATGTTATATAATGTTAGAAAAGACTTGTGTTCCAGCAGGGTCGTAACGAACTGATGGCGATGGTTTATATCGCATCATCTGTGTTTTATCTCAAACACTTATTAACTGACTTCAAAAAAGGAAGAGGTTCTCAATTCAACCATTTTTTAATTATTTTTTGTTTACTCAGAATTTTCGACTGGGTGACCCGATTTTGATGATTATTTTTTTATTTGAAAGCAGCATATTCATGACTGTTTGAACAAAGTTCACCAGCTCATCTCGTAATTCATAAAATATATAACACAGAAAGCAGTAGTAGTTTCACTAGGTGGTAGGACTTTTCTGCAAAGTTCGTCTAGGTAGGTACCACCGCTTTGCCAGTTATTCTGCCGCCAAGCAGTAGTGTGCAGGCACTGCTGTGTTCCGGTTTGAAGGGCACTGTAGCTAGTGAAATTACTGGGCAAATGAGACTTTATGATCTGATCTCACAGTTTAGTAACCTTATTACTAGATTGTGCTGATGTCTCAGGATGACGTGCGCAATGCAGTGTCACGCGAACCTCTATACTTTAGAGTTCCGAGTGACACTGCAGCTGGTATGGGCAGCCGTGTCGTTTAACATCAGGCGAACGGCTAGCTCGTCACGTCATTCCTTAACATAAAAAAAAAAAAAAAAAAAAAAAAAAAAAAAAAAAAAAAGGCATCAATAACCAATACCATGGCTGTTTTTGTCCAACCATTGATCAAACGTTGGGCATACGAGTAATAAGTTATTGTCTTTCTGGGACACCGCTTGGGCGGGCTTTATATTGAGCCTGACCTAAAAGAAATAGGTGAAGGCGGTGTACAAGTTTTTGTACCTTGAACGTGATTCCGTCTTCCATTTATTTTACGGTTTAGGAGATGGTTGTAAACCTGGTTTTGGTTTGCTGCGGTGTTTGAAATGTTATAGGTAAAAAAACGAGTGTGATTTAGACCACAGACTGAAGTAAAACTTTTTTAGTCTAGCTCCATCTATCGGCTGGTATATCTTTGTTTTTGGTTTGTTTAATGTTATTGTCGCCATCTTGGCAATTGTAAATTCTCATTTTACCTGACATACCATCATAATAAAACAAATTTTTGACTTTGTTATGTTGATAATGGACATCTACGTTCTACCACCAACCGTTTCGCATTCACCAGCTAACTCCCCAAGTCAAGCTCAAAAATTCTTTACACACAAGTTTTGCTTCAAAAATAAAACCAAAACAAAACATCAATCACTGTAAAGATTCCGTAAGTTGATACTATTAAAATATAGTAGTAAACAACCATACAAGTTTAAAGATATTATTATAGAAGATATTCCAAAGGCACACCAAGTAAGGTGCTTTTTTCATCGGTGCTCTTTTGGGTATAATCTTTCCAACCACAACCACGATTACATTGTTCTATTCCTGTCCATCTAAACGTAGCCTGAAACTACCACGATGTGATAAGGCCATCCGTTGTTACCATTCTTTGTCTTATGTTCCGTGCATTAAAGTTAAAGTCAAAGGATTCATTGCAAATAGGCTGTTTTTAGCACTTTTGCAAGTCAAAATTATATTACGTACTTAAAATTAAGTTGTTGTACTAAGCATATAAAATTACACATAACATTTATTTATGTATTGTTACTAGTTGCGCCTCGCGGTTTCACTCACGGTTGAAAAATATCCTATGCGTTAAAGCAGCTTAAAAACAATCCATGCAAGCGACTGATGAATCAGTTTTGGCCGGAAAACGAAAAAGATCGCGTCACCGCATTGTATTATTTTCCAAAACTTGTGTTATTTTCAGTGTTAGTGCATAAACTTGGTGGCATTTTATTCGTTAAGTGCTGGATACAGGCATGAGTGTGGGAAAGTGGTATAATGATGGTGAAACGTTTATTTTCGTTCTAGGCTAGCTATATCCTTATGTCCCTACTACATAAAGTGACTGTTCAATTGTTTGCTCGGCAGGTCTTAACCGAGAAAACAAAAAAATATCTGTATAAAAATAGTGAAAATTTGAGAGATTATTCTTTTTTTGATATGGAATAATATTAAAAACCAACAACACAATAATATTCACAAAGAATTTTTGGTGGGTAAACGAGAAAGATCGCTTCACCGCATTATTTTCCAAAACTTCTGTTATTTTCAGCTTTAGTGCATATAACTGGTGGCCTTTTATTCATTAAGTGCTGGACTACAGGCGTGAGTGTGAAACGTTTCTTTTCGTGGTGTTTCCAAAACTCCATAGAAACTTCTGGTAAAGTTGCCACCACTTTACCAGGAGTATGACTTGACTAGACTATGACTTGACTTGATGACTTGGACGGTGACTAGACACATATTATATTTATTAACTTTAAAATTATCAATTACTTGACACTGGCTAAATACACAAAAGTGTGGAGCCAAACCAAAAACAAAAAAAAAGTGATCAATCATACGCATTCCGTTGACATCCCACAACTATGTTTTGTTGTATTTGCGAGCTTCGTTGCTCATTCCACGGGAACATTTCACTTATTCGTGATAAAATGTAGCCTATATGTTAATTCAGAATATAAGCTATCTTGGTACCGAGTTTCATCTAAATCCATTCAGCCATTTGAGCGTGAAAGAGTAACAAACATACACATGTACAAACTTTGGGCTTTATAATATTAGCGTGATACATTGGTGTTCAATTAAGTATGTTTGTACGGTATCGTACCATATCGTATTGTACCGTATCGTATCGTAAGGTTGTGTAAAAATATAATATAATATAATATAATATAATATAATATAATATAATATAATATAATATAATATAATATAATATAATATAATATAATATAATATAATATAATATAATATAATATAATAATGATATGATACGATACGATACGATACGATACGATACGATACGATACGATACGATACGATACGATACGATACGATACGATACGATACGATACGATACGATACGATACGATACGATACGATACGATACGATACGATACGATACGATACGATACGATACGATACGATACGATACGATACGATACGATACGATACGATACGATACGATACAATACAATACAATACAATACAATACAATATAATATAATATAATATAATATAATATAATATGTGTTATGTCATTCGATAATCTTACAATAATTGGTATATTATATTTATATCATATCGTGTTGTATTGTAAGGGCGATGATAGGCATCGTGCTTCGAAATATATTATTTTAATGATAGTGGCATCAAATTCATTAATATATGCCGTCACAAACATTAATTGTCTAAATGTAAATACTCCACGGAGCCTCTCGACCAATGCAGCGTTATACACGCCGAAGTAAATAGCCACCCCGTTGGGAACTAAACTAATTCCACTGTTTTGTCTCCGCTTGTTATTGCCTTGCTTATTGTAAACTCAGAGTGAATAAGTTCCTTAATTGGAAACAGATGGCCTGACGTTCTGAGCGTAACGAGTCGTGATTACTGAATGTTATTTGCGTTAATTCCAATTATTATAAGATTATCGAATGACCTAACACACAGATTGGGACAGAGTAAATTAAGAATTACAACCAAATAGTAGCTAATTTGCAGAGAAAAGTAAAGGACAAAGGGTAGGTTATTTTAATTTCACGATATCGAACGAAAAAATTATATAAATAAATATTTGTAGACATTTCACACAGCGCTATCTAGCCCCAAATTAAGCAAATCTTGAACTATGGGAACCAGATAACTGGTACAATACTTAGATACTTGTTTGTAAATATATACATAGAATACAATATAACACCCGGATACAGAACAAGCATCGATGTTTATTACACAAATGTTTGTCCTGGGTGGGAATAGAAGCTACAGCTTACAGTACAGAGGGCAAAGCTACTGACAAATGAGCTATCAGGCCTCTCAGTATGTATCTTTGCTAATAAAAAGAAAGAAAGAACGAAAGAAAGATTTTTTTTATTCATGGCAAAGAGATAAAAATACATAATAGAAATTAAAAACATAGTAATTGTCAGTGGCCATGAATCGGTCCCAACTCAGCGTAGTGCTGGCGATACAGCTCTGATCTTCCGTTGGGACCGTTTCAGTGTCGTCATGGAGCAGTTTACAATCTAATTTAAAAAATAACAATAAACTATGCTTAACTAGAGATTAACTTACTTGCAAAAAATAAACTGTATACATAGGCAACTAAGAAATCGTTATGTTGTTACCAAATGAAAACAAAAAAAAAAAAACGTAAAAAGAGTACTTACGTAATTAGAAGAAAATACCTACATTAAAGCACAAAACCATAAATGAAAACATTAACAGCTTTTGATTATTTTTATTGATATTGAGAATAGTGTGTTGTGGGGGTGTATTTTAAGGTGGTTAGATCGCACTTAAGCTTTGGTTATTGATACAACGTATGAATATAATATGATAGGCTTGATTAAAAATACTACAATGATTTCATAACTAATACTAAAAACTACCTACTACAAAAAAAAGAAGCATTTTGACTATATACTGGCCGCGATGATCTATAGACAGTCCAAATGCTCAAGCCCACTACCAGAAGGTAGCGTAATTAATAAATATAATAAATATCAATATTATTATAATAATAAATAAAAAAGCACGGACCCAGGTGTCTGTGGAAATGCAGTATAAAAAAAAAAAATACAATATGATATCTTAATGCTCACCTTCACTAAAATTTTACAGCTCTTAAGTTTGCACTTATCTCTCCAGGATGTACCCAAACGAGTTGTAGTAGGTACGTCATAGAGGTATGAAGTGCGAACTTAGGAGTCCAACTTTAGTGAAGTCAACTATCCAACTTGTAATCAAACGTCAATCAAAGTAATCCAACTTTTTATGTTATAATAGAAGTTATAATAGAATGATGTGACGAGCTAGTCGTTCACCTGATGTTAAGCGCCACGGCCGCCCATAACAGAACAGTGTCACTCGGAACCCTAAAAATAGAGTTTCAAGCGACACTGCACTGCGCACATCATCTTGAGACATCAGCACAGTCTGGTAATAAGATTACTCGACTATGAGATCAGATCATAAAGTCTCAATTGCCCAGTAATTTCACTAGCTACAGTGCTCTTCAAACCGGAACACAGTAGTGCTTGTACACTACTGCTTGGCGGCAGAACAACTGGCAAAGCGGTGGTACCTACCTAGACGAACTTTGCAACAACGGTTACGGTAAAGACACATTATCTTCACCAACAAGGGAACCTCTCCTCATCCGTGTATTAATATGACTATTAATCTCCGGAGCGGGGAAAACACCGCGTGTCGTGTTCGCGATCGGAATAAACCCAAACTTTAAGATCCTGCCTGCTACACAAAAAGAATTCTTATTCCTTTCAAAATACGGCTAAAAATGCTTACAGATTCCTTAAACGATGCCATTCGGTTATATCTAGCTCTTTGTCCAACCAAAATGGCTCTTTTAGTCTACAATTTAGCGCCCAAGACGCTATCCGAGTTATTTAAGCGTTTTCGTTCAATTGCTCAACGTTCGAACTGGTCTAGAAAACTCTAGAAAACTATACTTATAGCCTAAACGTTAGAAAGTAAATTGCTACTAAGACCTCATTTTAAAATATTTCATTGATTTTGGACTTTATGCGGGACAACTACAATTCGATTTTTGGTGAAATTAAACGGTACTTCGGTCGTTCGGTCGTCGATACTTCAAACCAACGACTTGCTTCAATTTTGTCATTGACGTTAACAATTCATTATTAAACCTAACCGATAGATACAGATACAAAAGAAAATACGGAATACCTAAATATGTATGAAAAAATGTATGGCATTCGCTCATCCATCTTCTGCATACAAAAACATCGTCCTGACTGAGTGACTGACAGGCCGCGTATAACCAAAATTATTGAACGTAGAGACTTCACATTTGTATGGTATCTTTATTAGAGTACTAGCTGCGCCCCGCGGTTTCACCTGCGGATAAAAGTAGCCACATAGGCTACTTTTATGCGCAGGTGAAAACTCCGCTTTGTTTGACTAACTTTGGGGCTTTCATTTAAACAATTTTCAATACGACTTGCTCAGCCACCACACCAAAGAGGCTGTCCAAACGCAAAAAAAAACATATAAAAATATACTAACCTTATTTGCTGTTTAACCTTAGACTGAGAGTCGTGCAGGAGACAGAGACACGCTCGCAGCATCACTCATCCTAGCCGTAAAGAGCATGCGGTGCACAGATTAGTTCTCGAATCGATCCGTGATATATAAGGGTTAGGTTTTTCATTTGTTTGGATAATAGTACCATATATTTAAGAGATGTGGGGAGAGATTACTTTATTCGGCCTTAATATTGGATCTTTGATATATATTATATGATCTGATTTCTGTTTAAAACTCTAGGCTCATATATAAAGATATAATAACTAATACTAAACACTGCCTACTACTACAAAAATAAAAATATTTGGACTATATACTGGCCACGATGACCTATAGACAGTCCAAATGCCCACTATGGTAGCGTATGTATATAAATAAATAACGCCCCACGATCACATACATAGATCCCGGACAGGGACCTAGGAACAAGGAGGTCCTACAGCACCCGCAATTACTTGTTCTGAGTTTGGTTGTAGTGGGACCATGGTCCACGTAGTTCCTGGGTACCTAGATACAGGGAGTCCTAGTTAGGGTCCAAGATCTATGTATGTGATCGTTGGGCGTTATTATTATGTATAGGTATAGAGGTTACGCGACAGTACTATAAAGGTGGAATCATACTGGGCAGCGCAATTGAAGGGGTGAGAATAAAAAGGACTTAACTGATTTTTTTGACCAAATGACTTATGGGTATCGTTGGATTCAGCGTGAAATTATCTTCAATAATACATTCTCAAAATACCGAAATGAGGCTTAAATCTCGAGATTTTGAGTCTAAAAATGGTTTATCTGTCACAGGAATACAGTACGCTTAGCATAAAAACATTACTTTATTTCTTTTATTATATTATATTTTTACAGTAATTGTATGAATTAGTACTATATTTAGTAATTTTAAATAGAAATAAAACATTTTCAAGCAACTGAAACTTACATAACCCTTTTCTATTACCCTATAAGCACTCTACATAAAAATGACGCCGTTGACGTTTAAAGTTAATTTTCTCGAAACTGTCAATTTGTCAGTTAAATCCTTTTTATTCTCAACCCTTCAATTGCGATAGTACATTTTCTTTGTTGATCTGTCATTTACTTAAGTCTGCATCGGTCTGTCCTAACCTTAAATCATAAAGCTCAAAGTACTACGTTTTAGTAGTAGGTACTTCGTATTTCATCAATACCGTGTTTTACGATGACATAAAAGGGATTGAAAGCTCGAGACCGGCCTTTCAGCTAATTATGTCAATTCCCATCGTTAACCCCAAACCCGCTTGCTTGATCTACGTTTGATACAATACCTCAATATGGTGTGTAAAATTAATTAAATTAGTGATCTTTTATCAAACACATATTGGCCAAGGAACAAACACCAACAAACGCCAAGAAACATTACATTATAATCTTAGTAGATTATAATGTAATGTTTCTTGGCCAATATATTATACATATATATATATTATTCTTGGCCGCGCCCCGCCGTTTCACGCGCGGATAAAATTAGCCCACGTGTTAATCCACTATATAAGCTATTTATATTCCAAAAATAATCAATAATAACGGGATGAAAAGTATCCTATGCCCGTCTCCTGGTTTTAAGCTCCAATTTTCAGCCAAATCAGTTCATCCGTTCTTGAGTTATAAAGAGTGTAACCAACACGACTTTCTTTTTCATATATAGACTAATAAGGACTAATTCACTGGCTCGATGGCTCAGTTGGTAACCCTGCCTGTAGATTGTGGGTTCGATTCCCACCCAGGATAAACATTTGTGTGATGAACATCGATGTTTGTTCTGTGTCTGGGTGTATTGTATTCTTACAATACACCCAGACACATATACATAAGATAGTTTCTTTTTACAATATATACATAGTAATGTATATATTCACAAACAAAAAGAAATCTACCTTTTCCTTGCCTTACCTACTTTGACAGCGGAATGGAAACCACGAAACTATTGCCAATATATTATGAAACAGTAATCATATCTGGAGGTTGCTTAGTAGTTGTGCTGCAAAGGTGTATGAAGTTTACAACTTTACACAGCTGAGCTATCGGGCAAGTCAAATCAGTAGTACCTCTAATTATAGTGATAAGGTCTAAAGTGACTTCATTGAATTAATTTACTCCTACATTCTACCCAAAAACAAATGCATCTTAAAAAGTCTCCATCTAAAGCTAGGAAACAATAAAATTCTATTGTCAGCCGAGGGCACTATTTATTCCGCCGCCGTCGCGTCCAAGAATACTGGCATACATAATATATACACCCTGAAGTATACATCTGTGAGTTTACATTAAAGGGGTCACTCGCACTCGTCTCTGACCTCATTTCTCCTTGGACGAGGTTAACAAATCGGTGGTTTTCGCTCTCTTTGGCGGTGGCATCTTTGAGACTTTCTGTGTCGCCGTGAAGCTGCGTTTGTATCTACAACCAGTGGCATAGCTAGGTAATCAAATGCCCTGGGGCAAACAATAAGCTAGGGCCCAACTAACCTATTTAAAATCGTTTGTTCCATATTCGCCAAACTCCCAGATTCGTCGTCCTTCAGATTATTTATATTCCGAATGTAGGAGAGATTTTCACTAGTTCAATTTATAGTTTTTAAGTCAGAGTTCGAGGGGCCCCTGAGCTTGGGGGCCCGGGGCACTATCGGGGCCCATCTAGCACTTCGGTAGCTACGCCACTACCCACAACTCTTGTTTTACTTTTTTATAATGTTTTAAAGTTACATCACTTTGTTATTTTTGGGTATTTAAGATTCATAAACTTTAGTTTTTCAAAATGTGCGGAAAACTTGTAAGGAAACGATAAGACAGCGGTTCAAATGATGGATCACAGGAAAAAAAAAAATATTTTTATTTTATTTGATTATTAAAACGAGTATTTGTAAGTTAAATTATATTATTCTTTATAAATTCAAGTATAAAAGTTATATTTTGCCTTAGACAGAATACCGTCTCTGTTCTAATAAATTAATTTTTAATATTTTTATTTCTTATAAATCATTTTCAATAATGATCAAATTTATAAAGGCGGTGATTTACAAACAACATTGTTTATAATAGTTAGTTTTAATATTGATTTTTCGTATAGGTACTATTTATTAAAAAACTAAACTAAGCCTCTGCGGTGTGGTGGTTGAGCAGGTCGACTCATAGCCCAGAGGCAGCGGGTTCGGTTCCTGCGACAGGACAAATATTGCCTCCCTAATTATTATATGCCTTACTGCAACAGTGAACCCCTTTGGACGTATACGAGTATATTATTTTCCATGATTTTGGCTCTGTCTGCGACTTAAGGTCAAAGAAATAATAATTTCGTTCAAGACAGATTCGCTTATGCTATAAGTCAGTAAGAGCAATTTCAAGTTTTATTTCGGGTTTTATGGCATAATTCCTGTACAAATTTGAATCAAATTAGACTGTCCAAATGCCCGAAATTGAATCCAGCGACGATGTTATTTAAAACACCAAATTACCATCTCAGGCAAGACAAAAAATAAATTAATGCAAAAGAAACATTCTCTACATTTTTTTCAATTTGTGTCCTCATTTTAGAAACATCAGGCGCCTTTAAAGAGCCGAGCGAACTTTGCCAGCCGGCCTAAAAGGGGATAGTTGAACTTTCCCGGACATGGAGTCGCCGTCGCGTCCTAAAAATGGCACCACAAAAAAGGGGACAGATGGCAAGCCTACTTGCCTCCCTCCCCCCATTCATACATTCGGCGAAATTATTTTTATATTCAGTGAGATGCGTAGTCTTTTTGTGCGAGTTATTGTTGGGCTGTTATACAATACGGGGCTGACAAAACGTGTGTTTCGTACTTTTAGAGCCGAATAAGGTTATTGTTTTAGGTTTTAAATTTTTCGCTAGTACCTACTTCCGTAGCCTTATAGATATTAAATCACCATCTCAGGCTTGAATACTTCCACTGGGATTATTACTAATCTGATCCGAGAGCGGGTTTATGTACAGCAAAAAAGTGATTATTTAATTACGGACGTGACCTTCTAAACCTGAAATGGCATACTAAACTTTTTTTTAATGTTACGGAATGACGTGACGATTTAACCGTTCGCCTGATGTTAAGCGACACGGCTGCCCATATCAGTTGCAGTGTCACTCGGAACTCTAAAGTATAGAGTTTCGCGTGACACTACACTGTGCACGTCATCCTGAGACATCGGCACAATCTAGTAAGATTACTAGACTGTGAGATCAGGTCATAAAGTCTCATTTGCCAACTAAATTCCCTAGCTACAGTGCCCTTCAAACCGGAAGACAGCATTGCTTGCTCACCACTACTTGGCAGAATAACTGGCAAAGCGGTGGTTCCTACCTACACGAACTTTGCAGAAAAGTCCTACTACCTAGTAAATTACTACTAACCTGACCCGGGAGCGGGACGAACAGCAAAATAGTGATTAATTTAATTACGAACGTGTCCTTCTTCTAAACCTGAAATGGCGTACCAAACTGACCCAGGAACTGGCTGGGTTAGGAAAAGCAAAAAAGTGATCAGTTTCATCACTGATGAACATGATCACTTTTTTCTCTTCCACATAGCGTCACTTTGAGGGGCTTAGGTCTCTCCCATATATTTTGAGTGGCTGCTTGCCTCTTGCATTCAGCGACTCTCTGCAGTTTTGAATAGGTCATCAGTCCACCTACTGGAGGCCTACGCTGCGTCTTCCAGCTCGTGGTCACCACTCAACAACCTTTCTCCCCCATCGGACCCCCAACCTGCTAATTCTAAGAGCTATTATCGGTGATTTTTGCTCTAGTACTGATCTCGTTTTGGATTAGATATATCATAATCCGGTATTATTCTTAGTCTCTGTTACTTTTTCACTAAACAGCAGAACTAATATAAAAACTAATATAAACAGCCTCTGTGGTGTGGTGGTTGAGTAGGTCGGCTCATAGCCTGGATGCAGCGGGTTCGATTCTCTCGGTAGGATAAGTATTTGTGCACAGAATAAAACAGTGCATATACTTGTTCTGTGTCTGGGTGTTGTGGGACCGCGGTCCTCGTAGCTCCTGGGTCCCTAGATACAGGGAATCCTAGCTAGGGTGCAGGATCTATAGAGTGATCGTTGGGCGCTATTATTAATATTAATATTATAAAAATTGAATATATGAGATAGTTAAACCTTGGGGAAGGTATTTAGGATACTTTTTATTGTGTTTTTCTTTTACTAATAGGTAAACTAAAAACTGTACTTTTTTAACGTTATTGTTAACTTCATTATAACCTATTTGTATTTAAACCGGTTGGTTGGCATGCGGTCCAATAAACAACATATTTAAATTCTCGGAAATCTACACTATTTCAGGAAACGGACGCTCAAGTCAAGGTAAGGTCTATAATTTTAACCTTCACAAAATATCGATGGCATACATTTTTTATTCCAAACAGTTCCGTCCAACTTCCTCCATAACAAAGCAAAATGAAATATTATGACACATTAAATTTAGTACTACTCAGTGCGCAACTTATGACTAGCGATACGAATGGAAGGCGTAATGTGCATCGTAAAACTGTACAGTCAGCTGGAAAATTTAATGATATGACCTGAAGTACGTAAAAAGATTTTTTTACTAAATCCTAGTTTTGTAGGCACTGTGGTTATACTCTGGTAATATGCCTTAATGAAAGGAAATTTCGAAACCAGAGAGATATTGGAGTTACAAATTATTAACAAAAAATATTAGACTAGCCCCGCGGTTAAAAAAAATAACCTATGTGTTAATCCAGCATATATTATGGCTATTTATGCTCCAAATTTTATCCAAATCTGTCAAGCCGTTTGAGCGTGAAAGGTCACAAACATCCATATAATCAAACTTTCGCGCTTATGATATGTGTAGGATTAATTACACGAAACTCAACAGTACAACGTACAACGGTTAAAGACCGAGGAAAATCTGATATTATTAGAAAAAATATCAAAATGGGGGAAAAATACCATTAAGGAAACAGCTGGAAAAACTAAGCGAGAACTATATATACCTAGCAGTAGAAAGATAAAGGAAAAGGCAGATATTACGTATGAATAAATGATATTAAATATGAATGAATGATGTGACGAGGTAGTTGTTCGCCTGATGTTAAGCGACACGGCCGCCCATAACAGAACAGTGTCACTTAGAACTCTAAAATGTAAAGCACAGTCTGGTAATAAGATTACTCGACTGTGAGATCAGATCATAAAGTCTCAATTACCCAGTAATTTCACTAGCTACAATACCCCTCAAACCGGAACACAGTAGTGCTTGCGCATTTCTGCTTGCCGGCAGAATAATTGGCAAAGCGGTGGTACCTACCTACACGAAATTTGCAGAAAAGTCCTAGCACTTAATACTTGACCTAAGATCAGTATAAAAAACCTAGAATGAGGTCATTGCCGTCGCGAAAAACATCATCAGCCAACGACATTATCAAGTCCACAAGATAAATAATAAACAGAAACTTTTTTCTCCAACTGTACGTCATCCAATCCGACATTTTTGGTTGCAATGTCCCGTGATGCCAGGTGATCAGACATTGACGGGCGATCACGTTACGATACGACGCGGGATCACGGTATCACGTCAATGTATAACATAAGCGGTTTATCCGCGACGTTATCCGATACGGACGCGAGGCATACAACACGGCCGAATGTCAGTAAGGGTTAGGTTACATGGCTTACACGGCCCAACAACTGGTACATAACTAAGGTGCAAGGTTACCCACTGGTGCAGAGGCCTGTGCCTGCGGATTCTTTTTCCATATTTGTAATTGTAATAATATCGACGACGCCTCAGTCGTCAGCTTGCATTCGATGTACCTACTCACAATAAATACCTTAGTTTATTGTACAGAAATGGGCCTAGAAAAAAGGAGAACCGGTTTGTGGAAACAGACTTAGACACAGAAAGTGAAGTACATACAATAACTTGCCCTCTTTTAGTTTTAGTAAGCTGTGCGTTATGCGTCGAGAGTGGTGTGCTGTTTTAGGACAGCATATTATATACCATATCTCTTACTAGTTTGTAGCTTGCTCTCAAAATGCGCAACGGGTTTTTTTTCCTAAGACACGCACGTGTTTGCCTAAAAGTAGCGCAACACATGGAATAATAATAATAATAATAATATGTGCGGACATCTCACACAACGCCATCTAGCCCCAAACTAAGCAAAGCTCGTATTATGGGTATATACCAAATAACTGATACAATACTTAAATACTTTTTGTTTGTAAATATATACATATAATACAATATACAGACACAGAACAAACACCTATGTTCATCACACAAATGTTTGTCCTGGGTGGGAATCGAACCCACAACCCACAGTTCAGAAGGCAGGGTTACTACCAACTGAGCTGTCGGGCCAGTCAATGTTTAATGTTGTTTACTGCTGAACATAATAATTATCATCTATGCTCCAGCCCGGAATTTCTGGGAGTTTTGGATAGATATATATCGAATGCGCGTGCCGGTGGCAAACACATCCAGTCTCTCAGCCGTGATTGGGCACATGAATTCGGGCGCATAATTCATTTTAATGTTATTCATAACGAATGAATAACATTTAAAAAAGAACATAAATGAGAATTGTGATTGGTTCCATTTAGTTCGTATTATTATATTATTTGTACCAAGCTCAAGTTCGATCGTGCATGGAGTACTGCTGCCACCTGTGGGATGGGTCTGCTAAATACCAGCTGGAAGCCTTAGACTCTATAGAAAGGCTCACAGGTAGCGACTTGTTTAAGGCCCGACTGCAAAGCCTCGACCAAAGACGCAAAGTTGCCAGCTTATCGGTCTTCTATCGAGTGCATTTTGGAGAGTGTGCAATAGAGTTGCATAACCTGATTCCGCCGTCACCGTTCCACCATCGGACAACCAGATGTACGAAAAAGCGCCACCGGTACATGGTTAATATCCCACATGTGCGAGCAAAGAGATTTGGCTCCACATTTATCATGCGAACAGCCAAAGAGTGGAACGCTTTACCGGCATCTGTATTTTCCGAAAACTAGAACCTTGGAGTCTTCAAATCGAGAGTGAACAGGTATCCTCTAGGCAAGCGTGTTACATCCTAGATCGCATCGTCACTTACCATCAGGTACGACAGTGGTCAAACGCGAGACTAACAAAAAAAAATCATGTGTTCCCAGCCTAGAGCTCAATAAATATCGATGATTGAGGAGAAATTTTCGTATACGTATATATATAGAAATATTCGCATGAAATTGACGAGTCAAGTCGTGTCAGTGGCGTGTGTAACTTATGTGACAGGAAATGATTGCGATGAAGGTATTGGCATATTTCAACGGGTAAAATGCTGCAAATGTTATTCAAAAACATTACGCATATTACATTATCAAGAAAACGTGCACTGCTAAAAATAATAGTTTAAAAAAACTAATAAACACGCATTATATAGAAAACCAAACTAAAACCTAAAAAATAAATTTTAATAAATTTGAATTAAAAACTATGTAGAAGAAATTAATAAATTAATAATAGTGTAAATAAGAAAAATAATGTATTTTATTAATAAAAGCGTGGAGTGCTTTTTAAGATATTATAGCAATTATAAATCGGACGTGGATTTATTTTTAACTTTTTTTTTAATTTTTAGTTTGGTTTATATATAAAAGTGTGTTTTTTAAATTTATTTTTCATCAAATTAGTGTATTGTCATCGGTCCTCGATAAATCTACGAAATTTGAATAAATCTGACCGCTTAAAATGGGTCAAAACCGCGCCCAAAGGAGTTGGCTACAAATATACAAATGAAATTAATATAAAGCGTGTAAAAATAGGACTCTCAATTAGGAGTTTACTATAATGTCTGTCCTTCGTGATCGCAGATTATAATGCAGACCGAGGTGAATGCTGCTGGTTATTCCCTGGATGGTCCTTTCGTCTTGGAGATTGCAGGACCGAGAAAAAAAACGAGTGTGCATTAGACCACACGACTGAAGTAAAACTTATTTAGTTTAGCTCCATCTATCGGCCGGTATAACTTTGTTTAATGTTAATGTCGCCATCTTGACAATTGTAAATTGACATTTTACCAGATATACCAACATAATAATACAATTTTTAACTTTCTTATGTTGACAATGGAGATCTACGTTTACCAACTTCAACTTCCGTTCGCCTCGCATTTACTAGCTTACTTCTGAAGTCAAGCGTGCGTAAAGAAAATTTACCATATAATTTCCATGCTACGATTACCGATTACCTAAGATTCCATAGACATTTCTGTAGCCTCTGGCTCGTAAATAATTTTTGTTGTAATATCGAACTCCACGTATCTTCCACGCGGGAGTTACGGAGGCTGCAGGCGGAGGATGTAGAAGAGAAACTATTATTGATTCTAAAGCTAATTTAATCTATAATTTGAATATAAAATAATACACGATGTAATTATTTAATATTCCTACAAACTAAAGTGGTGCTTCCGGCCCCAAGGCCGGGACCGGAGTATCATATGCCGTTCGAACACACGTGAAATGATAAGACACTCTCTGCTGCGTCGGCGCATGCCTGGATGGCACCAGTCGCGGTGCGCTGTGGGCTGACGTCACACGATGTCATAACATGGGCATCAACAAGTTCGAGAAAATGTATGTTATAATGTATGTATGTAAATATTTTTATTCTGTATAGGTCATATGAGTACATTCGAAATCATCACTACCATCATCATCATCATCATCAGCCTATACTAGTCCACTGCTGGGCATAACCCTCTCCCAAGGCACGCCACTAAGCTCGGTCTTCGGCTCTATTTTTCCTGCTACTGTAATTTTTACCTGTTTATTTTTCCAGGTACTGCCAGCTATCTTGCGTACAGTACATGTAGCGTTTTATATCAATTTAACGAATAAACAAAATAAAGGCCTGGGACACCGAGCAATTAGTAAACATTAAAAAGTGATGTTCATTTTTAAAATAGGTGCGCGCTGTAAACTCTGATATTATACAGTGCTGGCTCAGGTGGTGTAAGGGTTATGGATGATTTTACTGCAGAATGTAATGGAAATAACTTTTTATTTATTTATAAGTAGATGCGCTCGCGGTTTCACCGGCGGATTTAAAGTAGCCTGTGCTAATTTTTTCATTTTTAAACCTTCCTTAGACTACGACAAACATTTCAAAAGCAAAATCAGTTAAATCGGCCCAGCTTTTTACGCTAACGAACAGCAACTGAGACTTATATACTTACCAATAATTTTTTTTATTGGCCTTACCAATAAAATTAATGATTTATAATTGTCAACCGTTCTTCGTTAAATTTCCTATTTATAGAATGTTTCGTTTAAAAATAGTACTTTTTGCTGATATTGTGATATGGTCCCATTTTTCACCTACTTAAAAACCACTATAACTTGAAATTAAATTAATTATTGGCTCCTAGATGAAATTAAATATATATATGATAATAACTTTCTGATCTAGTTATTTGAGTTAACACTCTCTAATATATAACGGGCTCAATGGAGCGGCTAATTTCTGAATTTAATAAGCTATTGATCTAATTGGGCTACACGCTGCCCAAACCGCTAAAAGGTAGTTGGTATGTAACATAAATTGAACTTTAAAATGTATTAGCAAATGGGAATTATATACGCATACTAAATTTAAAAAAATCATGGTACACTACTTATTAATGGCTTCTGTAGAAAATGGAACGAGCCCAGCCCACGACCTTCTTGGTTCATTCCGTATAAAGAGCCCAGGAATTGTCAAAAACCAACTTGATTTGGTAACAGAGATTGTTGCTTGGGACTTTGGGACCTTTGTAGCTGACTGTATCTACATAATATCTACGTTATAATATTTACTCTCTCAGATGCAAACACCATAAATCTCGTGGCGAGCACTTACATTTTAATTTTAAAAGGTATATTTTAACAAGGTTTATTTTTCTGAGCGTCGCTTTATCTCTGCTTTGACATAAATGTAGCTGGACTGATTTAATGGATACATTTGTATGTTACTTATTTTATGCGACAAAGCAAAAAACGCGTTAAACTTTTTAAGGCGGCACTAATTTATCATGCAGACAGCTAAAGAGTGGAACGCTTTACCGGCGTCTGTATTTCCCGACAACTACAACCTTGGAGTCTTCAAATCGAGAGTGAACAGGTATCTTCTAGGCAAGCGTGCTACATCCTAGACCGCATTGTTACTTACCATCAGGTGCGATATGCGTGGTCAAACGCAAGCCTATCTAACAATAAAAAAAACTCATGGAAACTTATCCGTTTTTGAGGGGGGCTTTAAGGCTTTGTCTATAGTTGAAAATCATAAATCGTATTGGATGTCAAACTGGGTTTGCGCTTGAAACTGTGTTAATTTTTTGAGTTTTGTAGATTTAGTGAAATAAGCAAATAATATAAATAGTTACATTTAGTGGTGAATTAATTAAAACAATTTTATTTAATAAATTAAACACTGGCTATTTGATTTGTAATAAAAGATGTTATAGCTTAAAGTTTAGAGCACTACGTTAACCAAGTATTTATTTAAAGTTATTCTACCATTTCATTTTAGAAAAATCAAACTACTCAATGGTTATTAAATATTGTTGCAATCTTATCACAAGCCTGAGAATAAAATAAATAAATAAATCGCTTTACCAATAAAGTTTATGATTTATAATTGTCACCGTTCTTCTCCCTTAAATTTCATATTTATAGGTTTTTTTTTTAAATTTAAATATAGTACTTTTTGCTGATATTGTGATCAGACTTCGCCTTAAATCATGAGAGGTTCTCAAACATATTTTGTCCCATTTTTTCACCTACTTAGAAACCACTATAACTTCAAATTAAATTCCCTAGACTCCTAGATTAAATTACAAATCGCCCCCAAGCCTGTACACAACGCCCCCATTTTTTTTCTGGGTCTCATTACAGAACTAATGAATAAAAAAAACTTCAGAGGTGTCAAGGGACACCCGGGTAGAACGAAGTTCTTTTTGATTAATTAGTGAAGGAATAGTAATAAAATTTTATTTTTTTTAGTTATGATAATATTTTTTTTTATTATTAACAAATATAATGTAAATAGAAATAATATTCATATAATTTGAATGCGAAATAGAAAGACGAAACGAAAATAACTGGCTTGCTTTCTATGAGAGAGAGAGAGACAGAGTAACACGCGAACGCTGTACGGCTTCAAAAAGTTTCGTTACAATTTTTGGTCTTAAGTGTCGTTACAACTTTTGGTCTTAATTTTTTCCGTCTAGCCCTTTTTCGCAACGTGCGATAAAGAACGTCGTTCCAAAAAAAAAAAATACAAAAACGCGGCTATTAATGTTTCTAATATGGGCACTGCTTAGGTCCTAAGTTTACATCCAACGACTTCCTGAACTTTCATTCCAATGCAAGTCAATGTCACGAGTTACCGGCAGCACTTCCGAACTATCTGTGCGGTCACTGCGCGATCTTGGTTCCCGGCGAATGTCCCACTTTGCACTACGTCCCGCTTTGATTCTAAATGCGTCGCGTAAACTTTTATTTGTCATTTCAGAGCTGCGCCCAGATTTGTGGTTATAGAACCGCGAGCTTAAATGTGAATTTATTGAAATGTGAACGTTTATTTATCGGAGTTTTTAGTGGGATGGTTTATTTTAAAAAGCTTTTAACAAGATTGGGTTAATGAATGTGGAATGTTCAGTAATTTTTTTTTATATTGGTATTCTTTCATTGATTGCTGGAAACATGAATGTGTTTTAAATGATTAATAATAATAATAATAATAGCGCCCACCGATCACATACATCGATCCTGGACCCTAACTAGGATTCCCGGAGTCGAGGAACCCAGGAACTACAAGAACCATGGTCCCACAACACCTAGACTCAGAACAAGTATATGCGCTTTTTTCTGTGCACAATTACTTGTCCTGCCGCGGGAATCGAACCCGCCGCCTCCGGGCTATGAGCCAACCTACTCAATCACCACACCACAGAGGCTGTCAAAGGCTTTCATATACTATGACATTGTAAATATATTTTTTTACTATTTGTAAACTTGGTATGTATGTCTGTTATCGGTCTCGTGTAGTGGAATCATAAATGGATAACTCTCTGTGGTTTCAATATCACACTAATATTATAAAGGCGAAAGTTTGTATGTGTGTATGTGTGTATGTTTGTTACTCCTTCACGCCCAAACGGCTGAATGGATTTAGACGAAAATCAGTACCAAGATAGCTTATACACTGGATTAACATATAGGCTACATTTTATCCCGGTAAAGTGAAATGCTCCCGCGGGATGAGTAAATAATTAAAATTCTTTTTATCCGCGTGTGAAAACACCAGGCGCAACTTTTTTTTTATGTTAAGGAATGACGTGACGAGCTAGCCGTTCGCCTGATGTTAAACGACACGGCTGCCCAAATCAGCTGCAGTGTCACTCGGAACTCTAATGTATAGAGGTTCGCGTGACACTGCACTGCGCACGTCATCCAGAGACATCTGCACAATCTAGTAATAATATTACTAAACTGTGAGATCAGATCATAAAGTCTCATTTGCCCAGTAATTTCACTAGCTACAGTGCCCTTTAAACCGGAACACAGCAGTGCTTGCGCACTACTGCTTGGCGGCAGAATAACTGGCAAAGCGGTGGTACCTACCTAGACGAACTTTGCAGTAAAGTCCTACCACCTAGTAAGAAATAAAAAACAACTAGTATGAAATAAAATAATATATTTAAAACAATACAATTGACAGCCTCTGTGGTGTAGTGGTTGAGTTGACGGGGATATGTTTTGGTAGGTATAATTACAGGATGTACAGACGATACTGCGGGATGCCTGTATATACGAAGAGGAATTTAATTCGTTCTTTTCCTTAAATGTATGTACTCAGACTATAGAATAATTATACAAGGTGTATTAATTTTTTAAATATAAAAGTGCCTTCTTTAGAAACGCTAATTTTTTTATTTAAAAATAACTGTATAATAGCCGAAATGTCTATTTAACGCTACACATACCGCGGGCACCGTCTGAGCACTTTATGAATGTTTCGTAGGTAATAAAACATCTGCTTGGTTCATTGTCGATAGGCTTTTCTTTAGAATTTAAGTTCGCAGTAATTCGATGTCTAGAATTAAGTTTTATTTCATAAGTACTTTTGGTATTTAGTGATATAGGAGCGTTCTATAGCATGGACTGAGTACACATACATTTAAAGAAAATAACGAATTCAATTCCACCTTGTATACATAAAACACGTCACGAGCAGACTCTTTAAGCAAAGGATTTCCATCGCAAAGTGCAAAATCATGTAAAATTTACAGAAATGTTTTATTTGTAAAGTTTTGTACCGCAGAAGTAAAGTATAAATGTTGGGTCGCAATTATGGCGTTAAATTAAGTGTGTTATTGTCTGGCAGTGATTAACGTGAGCAGTCGGTGTGATCTACGGAAACGTTATATTTATGTTTATGTTTACGGAATTAAATTATTTGTTCGTTACATGCGTAAAATTTCTTTTTAATTAATAAATCTAATGATGATAATAATATACCTATGTTTTTATTGCTGTTTGTGGTATAAATTACATTTCTACATAACGATATTTTTGTTATTTTTTTATTCTGTTTATATCTATATTTGGTGGAAATTGGTACCGGGTAAACCGTATGTATGTATACACATGTATATTTATCTTTTTTTGAAGGGGGGAAAATTCCCTCTCACTTCTCAGCCACCGCGGTTTTTCTTTTTCTGTGTGGTACATTTTTAATAACGCCCAAAGACTACAAAAATAGATCCTGGACCCTAGTTAGGATTCCCTGTATCTAGGGACCCAGAAATTGCGAAGACCGTGGCCTCACAACACCCATATTTAGAACAAGTATTTGCGCTTTTCTGTGTACTTGTCTTGCCACGGAATGGAACCCACCACTTCCGGGTTATGAGCCGACCTGCTCAACCACCACACCACAGAGGCTGTTCCACACATAGCGTATATATAATTTGTTTTAAAAACCTTTACGCGTACTCACTCCACTTAATTTAAAACACAACCCTGCACTCTGCACCAAATTAGACAACCTTAATGGCCATTACACGTACATTAAACTTAAATTAGCTATTTTAAACTCGGAGGTAACGACGCTACATAATTATCGCTAACACTTTCAGAGCATAAATCACTATCAGGAAATAACTAGCTTCATTTAACACCTTAATACAATTAGTGTAAGGGTGATATTGCTTTAGCTTGGCCTTGATTTTATCGAGTAAGGTGCCACATTAATCATTTCGGGTACTTTTTTGGGTCACGGGTTATTAGGTGATTTGAATCGCACTTTCCTTAAATGGCTGCTTTTGCTTTGATTTTTTGGCGCTGTGAAAAGTTTTGATTGTTTTTGAACACTTTAACAAACTTCGAATAAGTTGAAACCATAATGAATTTAGCAGCTGTTTCTGTTTTATTCTTCTTATCGTGTAGGTCAGTTGTTATAGCTCCATATGATTACGGAACTTTGATTGCAATGCAACAGGAAAATTTCAATCCAAATTTTAAAATTTCCTTAGTAACTATGCACCTAAATTGCGTATTGAAACTGCTAATTGCATATTTTTAGCAATCAAGTTACGTAATCGCCTAGCTAAGGTCAGTTTTTTTTGTAAATTTTTGTAGTAAAACTTCTTTACGCACGTTTGACTTCGGGAGTAAGCTGGTGAATGCGAGGCGAACGGAAATTGAAGTTGGTTCACGTATATCTCCATTGTCAACATAATGAAGGTAAAAAACTGTAATATTATTGTATTATTTTGGTGTGTCCGGTAAAATAACAATTTGCAACTGTCAAGATGGCGACGTTGACATTAAACAAAGCAAAAACAAAATTATACTGGCCGATAGATGGAGCTAAACTAAATAAGTTTTACTTCAGTCGTGTGGTCTAAAGAACACTCGTTTTTTGGTAGAAACATTTAATTTCAGTAACAGTAATCCATGCAAAGTGTATAATTATTAATTTTTACTTACTTATGCGGGTCTGAAATAAAGTATGACAGTTCCTAAGTTTGCACCTATTCCTCTACTAGTTGTGCCCCGCAGTTTCACCCGCGGATAAAAAGTATTTTAATTATTTACTCATCCCACGGGAAAATTTCACTTTTTCGGAATAAAATGTAGTCTATATGTTAATCCAGTGTATAAGCTATCTTGGTACCGAATTTCATCCAAATCCATTCAGCCGTTTGAGCGTGAATGAGTAACAAACATACACACATACACACAAACACCTTTATAATATTAGTGTAATATTAGTGTGATGTGATTATACAAATCAATGTGACTTAGTGCAGCTAGGTCCTTTCTGCTAATACGTTGTGATTGTGGTCGCGTGACGTAATATATTTTTATCGACACAGCCTAGGCCTTGGTTGGCCTATTCTGCCGTTTGAGCGTGAAGGAGTAACAAACATACACAATGTGTGTATGTTTGTTACTCCTACCAACGTTACCTACGTTACTCCACACAAACACACATACGCACTTACAAAATTTCGCTTTTATAATATTAGTGTGATTAGTGTGAAGTGTGATGTCGTACCAACTGCAACGCATTTGGGTACTAGAGTCAAAGTTTAGCTTGTACTTAAAACACCATTAACTTGTAAGTAATAAGGCTTACGATCTGTTTAACCTTTTTACATAATACATAAAAAAATAACAAAAGCCCCGCGAGCAAGCTAGACAAAATAAATTGCTTTATTTCACTAAAATTGAATGAGAAACCACATTATTTCCAAATACCTAATTCCGACTTATCTTTTATAGCAGAACAAGCCATCATTACTCTATTCAAGGCAAGAAAACTATTATAAAACAGTTATAACTAAATAAATCGTACTTGGTACAGTCGCGTGACAAAGCCGGTCGCGTATTTATGTTACCTTATGTCACAGTACTGGGTAACAAGCAGTAAAGCAAGTCGAAGTCAAAAGATTTTATTGCAAATAGGCTATTTTTAGCACGTTTACAAGTCAAATTGAGATTAAGTGCTTAATTCAAGTTATTGTACTAATCATAAAACATATATAAAGTACTTAATGTCAAATATTATCTATACGGCTGTATTGTTCTCCCTGTATTGTATATATGTTCATGTTAATATTAGGCTTAATTAATAAATATAAAAAATAATCTAACAAAAAGCACGGACCCAGGTGTCTGTGGAAATGCAGTATAAAAAAAACAAATGCTATCTATATAGCAAGCTTTTGGTACAGAAAAGAAAAGAAAAGAAAAAAAAGAGAAAGAAAGAGTTTGATCAAATAACGTGTATATGTAAACCACACGTGCAATGTCTCATTGTTTTCTTGTTAGACTTGAAAGAGATCTTGTCACTATACTGTGTTAATGTCGTAGAATTTGCACAGTGCAGTATTGCGAAACTTTATAATTTGTGTTTGTGTGTTGCTTAACATCAGGCAAACAACCAGCTCGACGCGTCATTATGTTTACATAAAAATATCTCTGATTTACAAATAAATTTATGGCATTTTTTTACATAAATCATAAAAGAAATAAAATAACAAAAGTAAGCTACTTTAGAATTAAATTTGCCCAATTGTATTCGTATAGGTATATTGTTTATTCAAAGGATCGGCCTGGGGCCTTACCGTGTAAGTCTGGTGGAAATCGTAATTGTGTTCTCTCTTGCTTGCACTCGTGGATTTGTTAATTGGCGCGTGCAGGATGGCAGGCGAAGCCGATTCCCTGAACGGTTACGCGGTAGGGGTGCTGACCCGTTCTGGGTCTTCACCTAACCTGTCGCTATACCCTGATGGGGTCATATAATTCGCATACATACCAATAACACCTGTATTAGAAAATAAGTACATATGTTGCCAATAAATAATTGAGTATTGACAAACTAAATCTGAGTTATAAAAATCTTGCCATTTCTCTGTTGCCGAAATTCTATAACGTTTATTAGTCCTGAGCTACTTACTCTGCTTTATCACAAAATCTCAACGCATTTATGACATACTAGTTGCGCCCCGCGGTTTCACCGGTGGATAAAAAGTATTTTGATGATTTGCTCGTCCCACGAGAAAATTTCACTTTTCGGGGATAAAATGTAGCCTATATGTTAATACAGTGTATAAGCTATCTTGGTACCGAATTTCATCCAAATCCATTCAGCCGTTTGAGCGTGAAGGAATAACAAACATACACACATACACACAAACACCTTTATAATATTAGTGTGATGTGATTATATAAATCAATGTGACTTAGTGCAGCTAGGTCCTTACTGCTAATACGTTATGATTGTGGTCGCGTGACGTAATATATTTTTATCGACACAGCCTAGGCCTTGGTTGTAGGCCATCTCTATTTTATAGATGCTATCAATCAATTTATTGTGCGAGACAGAGACAGATGGACTAGTTTTACAGCGCTGTGTTACGTAAAACATCCAAAAGATACAATTTTTTGAAGTGAAAACAAAACAAAGTTTTGAACTGAATTTTTGTGTTCATTAACATATGAAAAAAAACCGCAAGTCCTTGTTCAGAGTCTGGGTTGTGTGGGACCATGGTCCTCGTAGTTCCTGGGTCCCTAGACACAGGGGATCCTAGTTAGGGTTCAGGATCTATGTATGTGATCATTGGACGTTATAGTTATGTGTATAAAAGAAAAAAACAAAGAGTTTTTCAATAGTTCTTATTGCACTTACTCGCATCATAATCACAACTACTAAGCAGTTTCAATCGTGTTTCAGTTATCTAATTAAAACAATATTTTTCGAAATGCATTCGAGATATCTAAAATGCCGAGATCTTGCTAAGATCAAATTTCTAATCCCTCAAGATCTAGACAGCGATCTCGTCTCGAGATTCTATCCCCTACAGACCAGTCATTCAATTAAATTTACAAAATCATACTATTTAATTAAAAAGAAAAGCTAACTTCATTCACTCGTAGCACTTGTAACTCGTACTTACATCCAGCGCTGTGAAGGGTGCCAAAATCTTACGTCATCATTTTGGCGCGACAGGTAAATGAAATTTTACCGCTTGGCAACCCCGGCAGTTCTTCATTTCGCGGTTGAATGCTACAACTGTTCCAAGTCATGACATTACAGTCACTTCTGCCACATACTATAGATGACAATGACGCTGTAGAGGTCGGAGACCATAACAAGTTTAACAAAAAAAAAACAAGTTGTTCAGCATATGTATATATATTTTATAATATTTTTGATACTTTTCATCCAAAAGTTGTCTGGAAGAGACCGCTAATTGTTGTACTAGTACGTAAGATTTGTATTATATCTGCATATTGTAAATTTCATTGGTGAGACGATAAAGTTATCTATCTATCACAGAACATAAAAATTACACAATTACTTACCTAACTTTGACACCATTGCCAAAAAGAGCCATCATTGTTTTTATATGTTTATTTAGACAATCTATATTTAAGCTGCATTGCATTGCCCCACAAAAATTTCGAGGTTACACCCAGGTTAACTGGGAGATAATGCTCTCTAGCATTAAGTTCGCCTATGTACTTACATTTGTTGTTTGTGCAATAAAGCATTTTCTATCTATTTATCATTAGGTCCCGCGAGAAAGCTCGTCATGGCTTAAGTACCTACCAGATTTAGGTATCGGGTAGGCTAACGACAGCCACGTCATAGCGTGTGTTCGGTGGTTGGTGCTGTATACCTAATTAATAAATACTGTTCGGGCAGGCTAGGGTCCATGCTGGGGCGAGATGGCTGGACTGCTAACGCGACCCCTTCTCACCTCGGTACGGCGGAAGACGGCTTTCGGTGGGGTTTTAGTGGGTTCGAATCCCACATACTCCCTGCCATCACCTCAGTGGTAGCAGAGAAGTGCCAGGGCATTTCCCCCCCCCCCCCCCTCAAAAGTATAAAGTATTTTTATCCGGCATGGTATTATTTTTGACAGCCTCTGTGGTGTGGTGTGGTGGTTGAGCAGGTTGGCTCACAGCCTGGAGGCGGCGGGCTCGATTCCCAAGGCAAGATAAGTATTTGTGCACAGAAAAAAGCACAAATACTTGTTAAGAGTCTGGGTGCTGTGGGACCATGGTCCTCGTAGTTCCTGGGTCCCTAGACACAGGGAATCCTAGTTAGGGTCCAGGATCTATGTATGTGATCGTTGGGCGTTATTATTATTATTATCATTATTATTAATACATCTTTTCGGTGTCAGCAGAGGCGGAACATCTGGTAAGGCTTTTACTAAACACCACAATATGCGTGTTCCCAACTCCCCAGTTATCTTTAGGTGACACGGAAACGGCCGGAAACCTTCGAACAAACGCCTCGGTCCTTGAACTCTTCGCTTACGTATTCAATCGAACCACTTAACCTTACAAAGGTTACCTTCTAGTCTTCGATTGATTCCAAGCCGTCCATTTGTTTAAGTAAATGGACGATTGAATACTTCTTGGGTGTGAGTATTGGGGACTGGTATTTTATTTATTTATTTTTTATGGTAAAATTGGCATGCGTTTGACAACAACTCACCTGATGGTAAGTGACGAAGTTGTCTAAAGTGGAGCACGTTGTTTAATCTTTAATGGTAATATATTTGCGACTCACGTCACACTACTTACAGTACTGGTTGTATGACCAGAAACAAGCTGAGTTGGGACCGATTCGTAGCAACGGCCAAAGATTTTTGCAGTAAAACTCTTTTACGCACGCTTGACTTGGGGGTAAGCTGGTGAGGCGAACGAAAGTTGAGATATCTCCCTCTTTACGTGAAGATAGAAAGAAAGAGATACGTTTCGCATACTACTGTAAGGGCAAGAGAGATGGAGCTAAATTCAGTCGTGTGGTCTAAAGAACACTCGTTTTTTGTTACTCTTAATATTTCACCGTTCTCTATTGTTTTGTGTCTTTTATCATGAACTAGTTGCGCCCCGCGGTTTCACCCGCGGATAAAAAGTATCTTAATTATTTGCTCATCCCACGGGGAAATTTCACTTTCCCTGGATAAAATGTAGCCTATATGTTAATCTAGTGTATAAGCTATCTTGGCACCGAATTTCATCCAAATCCATTCAGCCGTTTGAGCGTGAAGGAGTAACAAACATACAACGTACACGCATACAAACTTTCGCATTTATAATATTAGTGTGATAAATATTTATTTTATTTTACCATTTGTTAGTAGAACAACAAGAAATATATTAATTAAAAATGTTACACTCATGTGAAATTGTAATACTAAAATTAATGGTATTCTTAAAGTCATTTTACAGTAAAATATTAATAAGAAAGTCAGCATCACCACTTGCGGCAAATATACGTAAGTAAGAATTTCATACAAATATTTTACGATAATAAATAGATTAGACACTTTTTGTATGAAAAAAATTAACTTAAGCTAAGCTGCATTAATTTAACACCTTTGTTCAATATAACTTCATTGAATTAAGAGACAAGTGTGACCTTAGTAAAACTCTATTCGAATGTGGGTGTTATAATCAATGTATGTATTTGCAAAACAAAAAGTATCTATTGTATCAGTTGTCCCATAGTATGGCTTTGCTTAGTTTGCCACTAGATGGCGCTGTGTGGAATGTCCACAAATAATTATTCATTCATTTATTGATTACCAAATCAGCTAATAGTTTATTCCTTCACCACACCGTTTATTCCTTCTCTACTGATACAGTCCATCCAAAGGTTCCGGAAGAGATCACTAACAGCAATAAGACCTCTTATTGTTACACTAATTGGTAAGATTTATTTTATTCGCATTTTTTCCATGGTGAAACAATAATGTGTTATCTATCTCTATCTATCAATTTATTCCAATAGTTCTCGCAAAACTATCTACCAGAAAATTATAGGTCAAAATAGTGACCTCAATTCACGAATCAGCATCTAATGACTTCCAGAAGTTCCGTAAGTTCTCCGAAAGAAAGCCCCTTTCCTATCAATTTATCCTCCTGATTGATCACTCTAGATACAAGCTTCCCGAATTAGATAAGTCACACATAGCGCCACAATTCTTTCAGACTTGTTACAGTATAGACCATTGCAGTAGCTCAACTCTTACCGTATTACCACAAATGCATAAACAAAGCTTAGACAGACGTCAATCGTGTGTTTAACAATACAAAACAGCAGTTTAACACTTGTTTGAAGCTTGTTTAAATCTTTTGTGGTGTCGCTAGGAACTCTAAAATATATTTGCCGTAACACTGCACTGTGCACGTCATCCTGATCTTAAGGTCAGGTCATAAGGCACTGTAACATATGTCCGGTAGAAATGAGACTTTATTGCCCAGTAGGTACAGTGCCTTTAGGTTAAAGAGTTGCCATACTGTTCATACTGCACAAAATCTATAGACTCGTGTCTTGAACGTTTTCTTAATATAGAAGCGGTCAAGCGTGAACGTGTTACTTTGAAGAGGGTTCCGTACCTATCTTAGAGCACTGTTATTGTTACTTTTACACGCCATAAAACACAATGAATTTTTGGTTATTGTTTGCTTTATTTTACAAGGTTTTCTTTATGTAAGTTTGTGTTCTTGAGATGGTTATAGGTTATTTTTGTATTAAGTATAAGTATTTGTATCTTGCGGTTTCTTTACTTATTTATTTCCATGTTTTTGTAGAAACATGTATTGTGTTTAAATAATTTTATTTTGGTGGTTTTTTTATTAATATTATTAATTCTAGGAATTTGATTACTACTACTGATACTTTTGTATTAAGTAATACAACTTTCTATCAAACGCACCAGGGTTTGAATCCTGTGGGGCCCTGCAACAATTATAAGAACTTTTTTATTGTTTGATATGTTTTCGTTTGATCACTATACACTATACACTCAATTGATGATAAGTGACGATGCGGTCTAGGATGTAACACGCTTGTAGCTTTGTGTGGAGTTAGATTTCTAAACTTCATTCGATTTCAAAACGGTCAATGAAAACTGTCAAAACACCGCACCGTGAAGAAACCGGGTACGTAAGAACTTTTTACTTTATTCTAATTGAGGATGGTAACGCCTGCACTAAGGTCCCACATGGGATATATAGTTCCCTCTGCCAGCATCTAACACCCAAGTCAGCTCTGTATCTTTCTGTAGCGGAGCACGGCCATAGATTGCTGACACAGCTGTTTCTCTGATGTAAAGTCATGTTCGGGAGTTTTGGCGGGAACGCGAAAAAGATTGCGTCACCGCATTGTATTATTTTCCAAAACTTGTGTTATTTTCAGTGTTAGTGCATAAAATTGGTGGCATTCTATTCGTTAAGTGCTGGATTACAGGCGTGAGTGTGGGAAAATGGTATAATGATGGTGAAACGTTTCTTTTCGTCTTGTTTCCAAAACTCCGTAGAAGCTTCAAGTAAAGTTGCCACCACTTTACTAGGAGTATGACTTTGACTAGACTATGACTTGATGACTTCGACTGTGACTTGACACATATTTGCGTGAAATATCATTAACTTGATAAATTATCAATTACTTGACACTGGCTAAATACACAGAAGTGTGGAGCCTAAAATTAAAAAAAAAAAAAGTTCATGTTCAAATGTCATTTGATGATTGTGTCATTCACCTATCTTTACGCTTGGTCATCTATCTATATATGGTGATTGGCCTGATAGCACATTTGACACATTTGGTTTGTTGGACTGCCTTCGGAACTGCAGGCGGTGGGTTCAATTCCCACCCAGGACAAACATTGTATGATGAACATCGATGTTTGTTCCGAGTGTTATATTGTCTTCTATATATGCATTACCAAACAAAAAGTATCTAAGTATTGTATCAGTTACCTGGTTCCCATAGTACAAGCTTTGCTTAGTTTGGGACTAGATGGCGTTGTGTGAAATGTCCTCAAATATTTATTTTATCATTTATATTAGAAGTTTTACTATATAATGTGTAACATTTAACGATAAAACTCTGCCAACTGAACCAGGTTGAATAATAAATAACTTAGGAACCCTAAAATAATACCTTTATTGGTTTTTATTTGGGTTAAAGCTTATCCTAGTCTGGTGTACATTATAACGAACTTGTGTTTTATTTTCTTACGTTTTATCGTTCTTTTATAGCTTCTCAGTGTTTTTTTTTTTCGTTTTTTCTTTGTCTATTTTAAACTTGATAGAGTCCGCACATAAAATCTGACTTCAGACTTATTTGGTTTTTTCATGGATGCAATTATCAGAACTAAATCAAATTGTATAGAGAAGTACCAGCTTTCAAATAAAAAAGAATCATAAAAATCGGTTCACACACTCCTTCCCTTTGAAGTTCGTTTAATAACTAATAGCTACACAACGTTTATAAGTAGTAGAGCGGAGTTTTGGCGGGAAAACGAAAAAGGTGGCGGCAATGCGGTGAGCATTGTATTATTTTTCAAAATTTGTGTTATTTTCGGTGTTAGTTCATAAAATTGGTGGCATTTTATTCGTTAAGTGGATTGGATGGATTACAGGCGTGAGTGTGGGAAAGTGGTATAATGATGGTGAAACGTTTCTTTTGGTGTTGTTTCCAAAACTCCATCAAAGCTTCTGGTAAAGTTGCCACCACTTTACTAGGTGTATTACTTGACTTGACTAGACTAGACTATGACTTATATACCACTTTCCCACACTCATGACTGTAATTAGCACTTAACGAATATAATGCCACAAATTTTATGCACTAACACTGAAAATAACACAAGTTTTGGAAAATAATACAATTCGGTGACGCGATCTTTTTCGTTTTCCCGCCAAAACTGAACCCGATAGTTGTGAGGGATGCAGGTCTCATGTGTGTTGCCATAAAAATAATTTGACCCATTTAATCATTGGCATCATTTTTCAGGCAACACAATCCGTAACCTCGATTTTTCAATCGCAGTGCTCGTTTCTACTTATATTTGCAGTTAGGGTTGTGAAACGTTCTTCAGATGGATTGTCTTTTTTAGAGGCTTTTCAGGGCTGGAGGTCACCTTAGTACAGCGCGTATATAAGTGCTTTTTATTGGTTGCTAAATTAAAAATAAAAACTCAATGGTAAAACGTGCATGTGAAGTCTGATAAAATGTGAGAATAAAATTATAATGGGACCACCGCGGGAGTATACCCTTTAAAACTAAAAAAAAATGTTTTAACCGGTACAATTGGCGAAAATATCGATAAACATACAAAAAATACATACAGACGAACATAGAACTGTGTGAAATGTCCACAAATATTCATTTATTTATAGAAACTCCTCCTTTTTTGGAAGTCAGTCAATGATCAAAGTTTTTTTAAAAAGGTACCTATTTGTCAACAATGGTTTACTGACACATTTACAATAATTATATCATACTAGTTACGCCCCGCAGTTTCACCCGCGGACAAAAAGTATGTTAATTATTTGCTCATCTCACGGAAACATTTCACTTTTCCAGGACAAAATGTAGCCTATATGTTAATCCAGTGTATAAGTTATCTAGACACCGAATTTCATCCAAATCCATTCAGCCGTTTGAGCATGAAGGAGTAACAAACAATAATATTAGTGTGATGTGATGTGATGTGATTAGTGTGATAATTATAATTTATATTAATGTAAATATTAACTACGTAATATAACTAATAGGCGGAAACGAGTTCAGTATTGTTTTTGAGAGATATAAATATGGTTTTCGTCCGAAGTATAAAAAAATATCTTATCATAATAAAGGTACTACTACTTTAGCGAACAAATACAGATGAATACTATTTTTAATATTTTATGAAAAATTTTCCGGCTAAAAATGAATAAATCCGGCCTATTTTTGTATCGGACTACCCGATATGTTTTCCAGACGAACGGGTGAATGGTACGAGTCGGTTCCCTCGAGGCTGGAATCCGCAAGATATTGATATCGAGGGCTTCAGATGTATACTGCATATAAAGGCGTGGGTGAATAAAGCGGTTGTTCTATGAATTTTAAAGTAACGTTATTAGTGAATAAGGTTTAGTAGAGGTTTTCTCTAGCGGAGATTGGAGGACTTGGGTATTGATATAAGCTTGTGAGCCCAACTGCGGACTTTGTATGTATCTTAGCAATGGTTATGAAAAAAATTATGATAGGCGCAAAAGGCATTAAATAAAATATAGTTTTTGCCCGAACAATGTAGTTTTTTTCGATGTTCTTGGATTTTTTTCGCAATTCATTGCAATGCTTTGCCAGTTATTCTGCCCCCAAGCAGTAGTGTGCAAGCACTACTGCGTTCCGGTTTGAAGGGCACTGTAGCTAGTGAAATTACTGGGCAATTGAGACTTTATGATCTGATCTCACAGTCGAGTAATCTTATTACCAGACTGTGCTGATGTCTCAGGATGATGTGCGCAGTGCAGTGTCGCTTGTAACTCTATACACTGTTCTGTTATGGGCGACCGTGGCGCTTAACATCAGGTGAACGACTAGCTCGTCACATCATTCAATGACTTAAAAAAAAATGTAATTCACGCATATAATAATAAATTACGCCCAACGATTACGTACATAGATCCTGTACCCTAACTAAGATTCCTTGTATCTAGAGACCCAAGAACTACAAGGGCTTTGGTATATAATACCCAGACTCAGAACAAGTATTTTTGCTGTTCTTTTTTGTGGACAAACACTTGTCCTGCCGCGGGAATCGAATCCGCCGCCTCCCGGCTATCAGCCGACCTGCTCAGCCACCACACCACAGAGGCTGTCACATGCGATAGATCCACGATATATCATTGCGCGCTCTGGATAATTAACTTGGATTTTTAATCAGGAACTGTAAAACAGAAAAGTGGCAAAGTATTTTAGGACAAGAGGTCTGAAGTATGAGCGATAATTAAATTTCATAATAGGGACAAGAATTACATAATATTTTTCGCCCGACTTAAAAAAAAGAGTAGGTTTTCAATTCTACTGTTTTTTTGCAAATATTTTGTTATTATGCTACCTCAGACCTCAGAACTTTCCACTGGGTGAACCGATTCTGATAATTCTTTTTATAAAGCTTTCCGTGTAATCTCAATTTGGTCCAGTTCTGACAATGGCATCCATGAAAAAACCATGTAAGACTGAAGTCGATTTTTTACACTTTGCGTTTGTTATTCATGTTTATTACATACCAAAAATTGTAAAAAAGTTTATTTTGTCGGGACAAAAAAAACTTCATACAGAAGGATTGATTTAATGTAATGTAAAGCCAATGCTTCCAATGGAATGGTAACACTCGCGATACATGGCATACATGGCAACACCTACGATACATGGCAACACAGTAGGGTGACCTCATTTCGAGTGTTTTCTTAGGACAGGACAACACTATAAGTCCTAGAAATTGCTTTTGGCTTTACATGTTTGCTGTGGGACTAATGAGCTTTTATTTATTGTTCCGCTTCTGGGACGGTGACGTAAATTTCGTAATATTTTTGTGAATTTTTTTGTATGTTTTGGCTCCACACTTTTGTGTATCTAGCCAGTGTCAAGTAATAGATAATTTATCAAGTTAGTGATATTTCACGCACATATGTGTCAAGTCACAGTCCAAGTCATTAAGTAAAACCAGTAGTAGTAGTTTAGTCTAAGTCACAAACTCCTAGTAACATGGTGGTAGTTTTACCAGAAGCTTCTATGGAGTTTTGGAAACAACACGAAAAGAAACGTTTCACCATCATTATACCACTTTCCCACACTCATGCCTGTAATCCAGCACTTAATGAATAAAAGGCCACTAATTTTATGTACTAAAACTGAAAATAACACAACTTTTGGAAAATAATACAATGCGGTGAAGCGATCTTTCTCGTTTTCTCACCAAAACTTCTTTGTGAATATTATTGTGTTGTTGTTTTTTAATATTATTCCATATCAAAAAAAGAATAATCTCTCAAATTTTCACTATTTTTATACAGATATTTTTTTGTTTTCTCGGTTAAGACCTGCCGAGCAAACAATTGAACAGTCACTTTATGTAGTAAGGATATAGATAAGATATATAAGGACATAAGAATATAGCTAGCCTAGAGCTTTCCTAGAGATTTATTTCGTCAACCGGGATAAAAACTTTTATGGCTAAGTGTGCTCCCCCTTCAAATTCATCGGCGCGTACCATCAGGTGAGATGTAGTCAAACACAAACCTACAGAAAGTGGTGAAAGAAACAACGCGAGTCACACTTACACGTTTTTTAACTATACAGGACTCCCAAAGTAATATGAGTTTATTAATAAAACAACAAAATTAAAACTAACGACACTCCTAAGTTTGCTTGTATAAATGTATAATTATTTATTTGTACTTACTGTTATTTCACTATTATAGTTAACCAACTTATGTTAAGAATGTTGTATGTTTAGTTGAGAATAAAATATAAGATGACTTCAAAGTACAGGATAATTATTAACAATGAAAAAACAGTCAACTTTAAAAATAAGCCAAAATTAATATTTCAATTTTACCAGCGCCAGTGAGCTACAAGATTAATTAAAACGAACAGAAAATTAATTGTTTCAACGCAACTGCAAGATGAGTCGAGATGTTCGTGCCTCCAGCCCAGTTTTGGCACCTATAGTAACGAGCTGAAACCGGCTCAATCCGGTTCCAAGCGGCAATATCCGGGTCACGCTGTACTAGCCGACACTTAAAACTAGTTTTTACTGTAATTTACTGCACTGCTGTGAATTTTACTACTAAAACTGTAGTTTTGTTAAGCAAATAAGAGTATTTTAGTGTGGCTGAGATGAGAAGAAAATGTAATATTTGGACGCTTTGGGACTCTGGGACCTCGTTATTTCTAAAGAGCGTAGTGGTTTTGAAAAGACTGCAAATTTTGTGAAGAATATTTATTTTAAGTAAGTCTGCGTTGTTATTTTACTCAAATGCTAGTAAGTTGTTTTTTTTTTGCTAATTGCGCAATTCCTTTTGATTTAATGTCATATTTAGGATGATTCGGGAATATTTGGTTGACAAAATAAAAAGAAGTATTCCCACAAGAACACAAATCTTATAAGAAATCTATTTCGATAATATTTCGACTTCATATTGATTTATACTTTTTTTACTTCAAACTTGTCTAGCATTTGTCCACGCTCTCACCTGATGGGAAGTGACGATGTGATCGAAGGTGTAGCATGCTAGCCAAGTAAATATATATTCACTCTTCTCTTGAGCACGCCCGGGTCATATTTTGCCGGAAACATAGTCACTGGCAGGGCATTCTATTCCTTAGCCGTTCTAATTATGAACGTGGAATCAAATCACTTGGTACGAATGGGTGGTATTTCGACCATGAAGGGATGGCGCTTAACCGAGCGTCTAGTAGTCTGGTAGTGGAATGGTGATGGGGAAATGAGATCATGCAGTTCATATCAAACATCACCTCATCAGCTAACAGAACTCCACTGCTGAACATTGGTATCCCGAGTAAAAGGCCATTTTAGATGCTTATCATAGAACTTTGCTATAATTACTACACTTGGCAGGCGTCTGATCGCAGATTATAATGTACCGAATACAATGCTACCGCTGCAGGATGATCCATGGTTATAGCACTAAAAATTTGAGTTTTCCCCTTAATATTTATTTCAATTAATAGTTGCGTCCCGTGGTTTCACCCGCGGATAAAAACTATTTTAATTCTTTGATTTCACGGGAAAATTTCACTTTCCCGGGATAAAATGTAGCCTATATGTTAATCCAGCGTATAAGCTATCATGGTACCAAATTTCATCTAAATCCACTCAGCCGTTTGAGCGTGAAGGTGTAACAAACATACACACAAACACACATAGAAACTTTCGCCTTTATAATATTAGTGTGATGTGATGTTTTAGTGTGATATTTCAGATACTAGATATCCGTGGTCATTTGTCATTCGCGCATTACCTATGGAAACTTTTAAGTTTCCAAATAAAAAGTATCTATGTTTATTACGAATAGTATTAGAATTCTGTATGAATTTCATCTAAATCATACCCAAATTTGGGTCATCTGAATTTTAGGTGTAAAATCTACACAAGTACAAATGTTTCATTGGTCGTATTAAGTACGGTTTATTTTCCTATTATTTACAATACATAATAGGAAAATAAACGAAATAAAATGCTGGGTAAGCTCTTTCTAAATATTCTCTTTTGCGTTGATAAATTAATCCTTCTATTATACCTACCTTTGTTGTTTCAAATATTTCAAATCTTCATAAAATCTGATGGCCCGAAAATTTTAGCTAAAAAGGTATATTTCAAGGAATTTCCGTTACTGGGTGGAAGGAAAAACAGTGAATTTTTGGTATTAATGGCGCCATATTTTCATGGATCCGTCTTGTTTTAGGAGCCTTAGTTATTTCAGCGTTATAAGTGAAGAGAGACAGCGAGAAAAATAATAATTAGATATATTTAATTGCTTATTTATGGAACAGGTAGTCATCAATCGAGCATTATATTTATTATTGTAAAAGTTAGTTTTAAAATGTCCTATCAACTTCTCGCCGACATAAAAGATCAGGAGCAAAAACGAGACAGAGCATTTAAGGATTGATTTTAACTAATAAGGTTCATAGTGGTGCATTTTAAAGAAGGTATGAGTTAAAAAATAATGTTCGAATATGAATTCAAAAATTCAACTGTAGCGCACTAGACGTCTGAGCAAATACCTCTTTGTAATTGATGTTAACCTGGTACTCTGGTACCAAAGTATCTCAAATCAGCACCAATCCATTTCATGTGCTATTTTAAGGCTATTTTAGGTGCACTTTACATTAGTGTTTTTAAAAATGGTGCTGTTTTGGGATAACTTCTTGCTGCTATTCGAATACTTTATCAATAAAATAAAATAAAACAATAAATATTTTATAAAACAAACATTTCGCACTCTACCAACGTGGACTCACTTTTATTGTCTATGGTGTGGTATTCATTACATTCTAAAATAGCACTGCTAAATAGTTATTAGAACAAAAAGCTATCCATATTAAGCTGCTACGCAAAACTTAAGCTAACGCTCATAAACTCTCTTTATCTCGCATCTTAAGCCAGGTCTGAAAACTGGAGACTCAATTAAAATTCCTAAGGCGTCTCCATCCCACTTTTACTGCAGCAATTTCATGAAAAAGACAAGCATAGTATCTTTTACGTTACTTTTGTCGGAATGCCGATATTGTCCGCCTAATTACGTATTTAACGACTATTTTAGTAGTTTGAACTAGTTCGAACCGGCTTCAAGGTGTCTAAAAGGCGGTTTAATGGACTTTAAAAGCAATTTAATCATTTAGCGTATGTTTATTATAACTTAATGCCAGTTTACTGTTCGAAATTGTTTGTTGTGTTTGTGTAAATAAAGGGTTTTGACAGAGCGAGAATTCGGTTATTTTGTTAGGAGTATTTTTTTTACTAGATATACAACGTTAAACAGATATAAATGTTATTTAGAATCATAATAGATATCTATTTGCAAAATTAGTTATTGTTTAGGGTGTTATTTTAATTTCGACTTATAAATTTGTAATATTTTCTGATCGTTTTCAAGGTTGTCAACTTCATATCATTTAAAAATATTTAAATGCATTGACATGATTAAAATTATAAAATTCTTAGGAATATTATTATTCATAATAATAATCCTAAGAATTTTATAATTTTAATTTTAATTAATTAGAATTTTATAATTATAATTTTAATCATAATAATAATAATAATAAAAATATGTGTGGACATCTCACACAACGCCACCTAGCCCCAAACTAAGCAAAGCTTAAATAATATGGGTACCAGATAACTGATACAATACTTAGAATTTTTTGTTTGCAAATACATACATAGAATACAATATAACACCCAGACACAGAACAAACACCTATGTTCATCACACAAATGTTTGTCCTGGATGGGAATCGAACCCACAACTCACAGATCAGAAGGCAGGCTTACTGCCATCTGAGCTATCGGGCTAGTCATTGTTCAGTTTCAGACGACTATTTATTTTAAATATGTAATATATTTCTTGCCATAAAAATATATAGTACATACTCATTTTAATTCACTATATCTTGAATATTTTTTTTAATAAAATTATTTGGGGAAATTAATAAGATTCTGTGAGTAAGTTCTATTTCTACTTGCTTTGTGTTCACATCTAAAACCTGCATCTTTTTATTCTTTATTAGTTCCGGGAAATCCCCCAAAATGGTGTGGTAAAGTAATTAAGCATTTTGTTATTTCTAGCGTGGCTGCGTTTTGTTATACGGTGACCCGAAAAAAATCACCATAAGTGCTAATTGGTGCTAGATTTCGTGCTAGACTTACAAAAATAATGGCAAATATAGCACCGAAAGTGCTAAGTTAGGAACGTTGATTGCTTTTTCTGCTCAACCGCGTGACTCTCATCCAGTCACTCGGCAGTCAGTGTTGCCACACAAAAAAAAAACAATTCAGCAAGCGTAATTTCGAAAAATAGAAATAGAGTATGTACACCAACCAATACAGGGGTAGGCAATTCAAGCCTCTCATTTTGTTGATTAGGCCAATAAAACTCGTAAGTTTACTTCTAGAGATAAAGAGTAATCCACAAAAATGTGACTGAAACACGAAAAGCTGAGATCAATTCGCAAAGCAAATAAAAATCCCAACCTCCATGTCCATATATCTACTCGTAAAACCGGAAAAATGTCGTGCGGAAAGCGCTGACCGGAGAAAGCCGAAAAATTCCGACTGCAGAATGTAATTGAATTAAGTCCCGGCGCTCCATTCATAAATATGTAAGCTTCTAAGCGGCCATTAATATTTATACCGTGTGCTTTGATACAACATCAGTTAGTAGAGGGAGAGATAAATAACAGCAAATGCATTGTGACAGTTGACGTTAAAGTAATTTGAGTCTTAACTAATTCAATACCGATGGAAATGTAGAAAAAAACGAGTGTGCTTTAGCGCGCACGACTGAAGTGAAACTTTCTTAGCTCCATATATAAGCCGGTATAATTTTGTTTTTTCTTAATGTTAATTTTAATCTTGACAATTGTAAATTGTCATTTTACCGGACATACTAACACAATAATACACATTTTTAACTTTTTTTGTGTTGAAAATGAAGATCTACGTGAACCAACTTCCGTTCGCTCACATTCACCAGCTTACTTCCCAAGTCAAACGTGCGTAAAGAAGTTTTACTTCAACAGCATGATTCGATACCGGGTTTTTTGACTCGGGCTGAACTATGATTACCGTGTACCACCGCAAACAAAACGCTTTATTAACACCAAAAATAAACATCTAGAAAAGAGAATTACATAACAAGATAGATACAATGGGCGGTCTCATCGCTAAGAGCGATCTCTTCCTGACAACCTTTGAATGGTCGTTCGTCATAACAATAAATTATATCGCTCAGACTTCGAGTGTATTGATAATGAGGGTAGTCGATTTTTATACCTACAAAGGAATGGCGCCAATAGTTCAAGTGCCTAAATAGGCATTCACTTGAGGTAAATACTCTGCTTTTTATTTCGGATATGAGGAAAGTAAATAAACTCATTTAATGTAAATAGTAAATAACCTAGCACTAGACAAAACAATTGAAGGTCGACTTGCGATTTTTTTAAAATTGGTTATTGGCAAATTATTTGACCACTGCTTCTGATGTTAAGCAGTGACGTGAATTATTAAGATGGGACATGCTTGCTTAGAAGATACCTGTTCACTCTCAACTTGAAAACTCCCAGGTCATAGCCGCCCCTTATATGTTTCTTTTTCTATAGAATTCTTCCAGCCAGTATTTTTATTCATCAAAGATAAGAAAGAAAGCTACAATTTTAAATGCAATAGGAAGTTGACTTGAACTCTCCATTGACAGATTTCCCATTTTTTTACCTGTTGAGGCTCACTGATGGGCGAAGATCTCTCCATTTATCTTTGTCCTTAGCGATCTCAACCCACCTGGATTGGAACGCACTGAATGTGATTTCCAATTATCAGTTAAAATTGCTATGAATTGAAATAAATAATTCAATAACGATCTTTACTTCCGGACAAATTCAATTCATTTCACAAATCAATTATTTCAGGGCCTGATTGAAACGAAACATTAATGAAACTTTAATGCACATTAATGCCGAGGGACATTTCATTACGTGTTGAAAGCTTTTTGTAGTTTAATTAAATCGGCAGGTTTATAAACCTTACTATTGCGTGCGACGCTGCCTGCGTAGTGACAGGTTTCGCTTTTGAAGTGAAAACTTCTTTAGGCGCGTCGAGCACTTTTTGGGTGAACAAAAATCATAAAATCCGCATCATCGTCACCGAACGCTACTATGTACTTATACTGTGTATATATGTCTACTTTTTGGGTAAACAAAATGCGTGAAACTCGCGTCATCGTCACCACACGCTTCCCATGCTATATGACACAAGTTACTTAGTTTTCACTTCTATCGGCAGTCTCGCAAAGACAGGCCCGCAATTTTTTTTTTACTTTCACCATATCAAAAGAAGTATGAATGGTTTTACTAGCAAGCATTTCAAATCTTCAGAAATTTAAGACAAAAGTCATTAAGCAAAGCCATAAGAAAGCAGCAGCCTTAAAATTCTGACACCGTAGCTTTTTTTTTGAACGAGCTAATGCTGTTGGTCTCTATCGACCTTTACAGCGTCACCGGGCGGGAGAGCCGGCGCCTAAGGCGCTCAGCCGTCAAAAGTGGGAAGCAACGAGCTCAAGGGCACCCCTGGGGTGCGAGCCTCGGCTTGGGCCGTTGCCGGGATAAGAGGATCGACAACACTACGTCCACTGGAAGAGTGGACCCTATTGAAAGTGACACCGTAGCTGTCTCACTGCCTACACAAAAAGTAGAGTGATTTCATAACACATACCATTTTTTTCAAGAATTTAAAAACGTAAACCAGTTTTCAGTGATGTATTACATAATCTATGGCTTAAGCAAGTACATTAAATACAGAAAAGTAGAGACGCTCCAATCTCAACATGTATTTTCCCCTTTTCAGGTGAGTAGAAACAAGTCCTGAGAAGGAATCTATAACGATACGTACATACACCACACGACCTCAGAACATACAAAGGCCGTGAGAAAACGGTACTCCACTCCAACATTACAAAGGAGTGGCATGTCTGGGTTCGTGGTGTGACAAAAAGCATGTTTATTGTGTGCCTAGACGCGCTGCGAACGCGTCTTGTGGCGAAGGTCGGGGCTTATGCCCGTGTGTGCTAAAGTTTGATAGCTTTTTTTTTGTTTTTGGTTTGGCTCCACACTTTTGTGTATTTAGCCAGTGTCAAGTAATTGATAATTTTTCAAGTTAATTAATGTATATGTGTCAAGCCACAGTCCAAGTCATCAAGTCAGGTCATAATCTAGTCTAGTCTGGTCAAGTCATACACCTAGTAAATTGTAGTGTGTTGTAGTGTATTGTAGTGGTAACTTTACCAGAAGTTTCTATGGAGTTTTGGAAACAACACGAAAAGAAACGTTTCACCATCATTATACTTCTTTCCCACACTCATACCTGTAATCTAGCACTTAACGAATAAAATGCCACCAATTTTATGTCTTAACACTGAAAATAACACAAGTTTTGGAAAAGAATACAATGCGGTGACGCAATCTTTTTTGTTTTCCCGCCAAAGCTCTTGATACCTCTTTAGTTCGCACTTCTCTCCGCTTCGGCCATGAAACCGGGATTTCGTAACCAGTTGCGATCATAAGCTATTTGTCTTTGTACGAAACCAGTTGCGATTGAAGACTTTTTGTTCTTGTCACCATTTATACAATTTAAAACCACTACACTACACCTATAATTTATCTAATATACTTATTTAAATCAAAAGTATACAAAATTAGCTACTGATTTTTAAGTTATACTAAATAAAACAATTATTTTTATTACTAAGAATTAAATTACAATGAAAAGGTTATATTTTATTTTATTTTAATGAATGATGTGACGAGCTAGTCGTTCAGCTGATGTTAAGAGACACGGCCGCCCATAACAGAACAGTGTCACTCGGAACTATAAAGTATAAAGTTTCGCGTCACACGTAACAATTATTATACTTTTATTTATGAAGTACAAAGATATTAAAATATTTATATGTATTAATTTATATATGGTTCATTCTAGGTATATTTTTTTTATTAATTAGTTTTAATTATACATTTTATCACATCCATATTAATATTACATATACCTACAATAAACCTTTGAAACCACCCCAATATTAGATGATTTTATTGTTTGGTTTCAACGGAATCGCACTATTCTAATTCTCGTTGAATTTTTTACGTATTTTTATGTCTGTATATATTGTGTCGTTGTAAGTGCGTGTAGTACTTACTTAATGTCTGAAGGACAGTCTGTGTCTGGATAAGAAGGCCGTAGGTATCAGTTTTATGATATAATCTTGTTACATTTTCTATATTATAACGCGACGAGCTAGTAATTCACTTGATGTTAAGCTGGTCATAACACAGTTGCAGTGCGACTCGGAACTCTAAAATATAAGTAGCCAAGTATTTCATAGTATTCGACGGACTGTGGTGTGGTAGTTGAGCAGGTCGGCTTATAGCCGGGAGGCGGCGGGTTTGATTCCCGTGACAGGACAACTATACCAAAACGCAATGACTTGTTCCGAGTCTGGGTGTTGTGGGCCCATGGTCTTCGTAGATCCTCGATTCCTAGATACAACGAATCCTAATTAGGGTCCAGGATCTACGTATGTGATCGTTGGGCGTCATTTATTTATTTAGTATGACCCCCTTTTAAAGTATATTATTTTCTAATTTAAACGTGAAAATTCTCTTAACTGTGTTTGTATGTCCCAGTTTTGGGAACATGCTATAAGTATGACTTTTGGACTGTCATTCATTTTGGTCATCGCGGCCAGTATAGGCCTATTAATAGTTCAAAGTTTTTTTTTCTATTTGTAGAAGTAGGTAGTATTTAGTATTAGTTATTATATCATTGTGGTATTTAGTTGAAAATAAAGGCAATTTACCGTGAAAAAAACATATTATGATATCTTTAATTTATACAAATTTTTCTTTTACATTAAATGTTAATTTTTAGATATAGAATAGTCTAGACTTAATAAAAGTACACTAAAACCTTTACAGTCCATTTATGTCCAAACCAGTAAAATAATTGAGGCCATAAGAGCCAAAGTGGCCTAACTGCATTTTTTAATGTACACAGAATACAATATAATAAAGGTATTATAATAATGGTGAGGAGCCTTTTTCTCACTTCTTCTTTCATCCTATTTTAATACCTATTTATAGGAGGCCTTATATTGGTGGATTTGTTTATTGCACTATACCATTTAGAGCAGACTCCAATAAAAAGGTGAAATTTAAAAAAAATGCAGTTGGGCCACTTTGGCTCTCATGGCCTCAATTTAGTTCCAAGCTTCTTCGTTCTTTCTGTCATTGAAATAGATAACCTTTGAAGACTCGCTCATTCTATTTAAAGAGTAACATCTGAAGCTCTCGATATAATATGGCACAGATAAATCCAGCCTCGGGGGGTCGCCTCGTGTATCTAAGTGGAAAACGATATACTTCTACACTAATTTTAACTATACTTAATATAATAATGAAGAGTTAAAGTGAGCCTTTAATTTATTCACGAATTAATTATAAGTTTTAACAATAAATTTAAAAACTATGCATTAGTAAAGCTCAACAATCTAAGAAGCCGCTACCAGTAGACAGCGTGCCCAAAATACTGGTGGCATTGCCCCGTTGAATGGCAATGTTTAGTCCTTGCGGCCAGCCAGCCAGCATTTTGATCACGTGTTGCCTCGATCAGTCGTTCCGAAAGAAACGATAGTTAAAGTTGTTTGTACATAATTATTTATATATAAGTAAAGAAGAGAAATATCCCCCAGGAACTGTCATGTGGATCGGGACAATGGATCTACAGAGACAAATAGTTCTCAGTAGATCCACATTAATAGATAATGTTTCTAATACAATTTTTTTACTACGTGGAAGGACTTTTCTGTATAGTTCGTCCAGGTAGGCCACCGCTATGCCAGTTATTCTACCGCCAAGCAGTACCCGGTTCGAAAGGCACTGTAAGCAGTGAAATTACTGGGCAATGAGACTTTATGACCTGATCTCAGTCTAGTAATAAACTTACTAGACCGTGCTGAAGTCTTAGGATGACGTGCATAGTGCAGTGTCACTCGAAACTTTACAATAGAGCTCCGAGCGACACTGCAAACGTTATGGCAGCCCTGGCGCTTAACTTCAGGTGAACGACTAGCTCGTTAATTTAGTAACAATTCGTTAGTCCAATAACACTTTTCTTATTGCCTCTATCAAGGCGAAGTCACTTTAGGAACTATGATATCTTTGTGTAACTTCATAATCCATTTTACGATAGTAGACGGCAGCCTGCAGGGATAGATAGCGGTTATTACTGGAAGTCTAGACTTCAGGCGCAGACTTCTAGTCTTCTTTGTGTTATCCATCATTGAGGATTATATTTGGTTTGCTGGGGATTATTGGAAAGGGAAGGCTGGAGATGTCTCTTTGTGCTAAGAAGAGAGATCTATTGGAGTATTTTTATGATGATGGATAAGTTGTTTTCTGTTTATAAATGCGGATTTCTGTTTATGTAAAAACTATATTTTCTACGTATCTCATTTATTCTTTTCCTACAGAATTCTATTCCGGGATAAAATGTATCCTATTTTGGTATCGGGAGTGCTATCTGAATGCAAAGTTTCATCTAAATCAGTTCGTCAGTTTTGGCGTTAAAGCCAAACATACCAATAAACAAAAATACAAACACAAAAGTGATCACATTGTAAAGTTAAAACAAGTCTATCCACGCACTTAAAATGATCAAAACTTAATAAATTATTAGAAATTTGGAGGACGTTTTATTTTTATAACGTAGGGTGTACAAAGAAAAGATTTTTAAAATGTTATACCTAAAGGATCACATGATAAATGTTATACGAAGAATCGCGGGCGAACCCGCGGGCTAATAATTATATTCGTCTGGGGTACTATATTTATAGTTCTCCCAAGTTTGGTGTAATCTATGGATCGAAGTAACGAGATATTTGTGTGGAGTTTAGACATTAGCTATTCATTGAGTTGTGGTGAGATTAGAGAGTTTGGTAAACAATATTGACAACAATATTGTTTACCAAGATTGCGAAGATATGATAATGTTTTACACTATTTCATCGATGTCAATATTTAGATGCTTAGTGAAGCTACCGATGCCTTCCATAATAAATGCCTACATTCATTGTTTCTACATTATTTTAAAGGACAAATGTTATCTATGATACGTTTATTCCACACGAGCGCCGCGAGGGCTCTCATGAAAGTTAAATGACTCCGCCGGCGGAGGAATACCAATATAGTGTAGTCTCTTCGGAAACAAATACGAATGTTTCGTACTCATCTATTAAACCAAGATATAAAATCTCAGGTTAAAATCTATATAGATAGACGGTGCGTTCAGAACTAGAAGGTGAAGTCAAAATAGGTTTTTTTATGTTAAGGAATGACGTGGCGAGCTAGCCGTTCGCCTGATGTTAAGCGACATGGCTGCCCATATCAGCTGCAGTGTCACTCGGAACTCTAAAGTATAGAGCTTCGCGTGACACTGCACTGCGCACGTCATCCAGAGACATCAGCACAATCTAGTGATAAGATTACTAAACTGTAAGATCAGATCATAAAGTCTTTCCCCAGTCATTTCACTAGCTACAGTGCTCTTAAAACCGGAACACAGCAGTGCTTGCGCACTACAGCTTGGCGGCAGAATAACTGGCAAAAGTCATACAAAATCACAAATTGCTTAATCGTTTTTAGATTAGATCATGAATTTGTAACTCGAATATGTCCGAAACCTGGTCGGCGTAATTGCGAATTTTAATTGACGTGAGTTTAGCTGTTATTCATTTCTAAAACAAATTTGAAAATTAATGTGGTTTTTTTTTGTTTTTGTTTTGGCTCCATACTTTTGTGTATTTAGGCAGTGTCAAGTAATTGATAGTTTCTCAAGTTAATTAATATTATACATAATGTGTCAAGTCACAGTCCAAGTCATCAAGTCATAGTCTAGTCTAGTCAAGTCATACTCCTAGTAAAGTGGTGGCAACTTTGCTACAAGCTTCTATGTAGTTTTGGAAACAACACAATAAGATACGTTTCACCATCACTATACCACTTTCCCACACTCACGCCTGTAATCCAGCACTTAACGAATAAAACGCTACCAATTTTACGCACTAACGCTGAAATTTACACAAGTTTTGGAAAATAATACAATGCGGTGACGCGATCTTTTTTGTTTTCCCGAAGAAATTTATTTTCACTAAAAGATTATTTTCCAAGTATAAAACATATGAATGCGATTCCAAGCATAAGTCTGAACATTTATAACTGGCAGCCGTGACAGAGATGGCACGGGACTATTTATCTTCTGTCCCTTTCTATTACTCTGTACAGAGAAGCGTACATACGTACGAAGTAATATTTCAACTGGGAAGTTGACGCGTCTCGGTGTGTGCGGTTTAAAATTGCTTTCCGTTAAGTTAGATTGGTTGGGAACGACATATCGATGATATATGTCATGTATGTCATTTAAACATTTAAATACAAGGATTCCTAATAAGTGTAAGCGTGTGTAAGTGTTAGTTAGTGTATAGTGTCCTAGTGTGTGTTATACAGTTAAAATGCCCGTTAATCTAGCCCCTCACTAAATAAAGCTTGTACTATGGAAGCACGATAGCTAATAGAATAGTGAGTACTAAAACATAGTTACTTACAGACAGTTCCTTAGTTCGCAGTTATCTCCAGTACAAGCAACTGTGCACAGATAAAAAAAGTACAAATACTTGTTCTGAGTCTGGGTGTTGTGGGACCATGGTGCTCGTAGTTCTTGGGTCCCTAGATACAGGGAATCCTAGTTAGGGTCTAGGATCTATGTATGTGATCGTTGGGCGTTATTATTATTATTATTAACTCCCCAGGCCGTACCCAAATATGCAGTAGGTACATCATAGAAAGATAAATGTGAGCTTCGGAAATGTCAAACTTTGTTTAATTTTTAACACCACACTTTTGGGTATTTAGCCAGTGTCAAGTAATTGATAATTTCTTAAAAGTTCTTAAAGTTTTTGAAAGTTAATTTATATTATATATATATATATATATATATATATATATATATATATATATATGTGTGTCCAGTCATGTCACAGTCCTAGTCATAGTCTTGTCTAGTCTTTACCAGAAGCCTCTATGTAGTTTTGGATACAACACGAAAAGAAACGTTTCACCATCATTATACCACTTTCCCACACGCATGCCTGTAATCCACCGCTAAACAAATAAAAATGCCACCAATTTTATGTACTAACACTGAAAATAACACAAGTTGTGGAAAATAATAAAATGCGGTGACGCGATCTTTTTCGTATTCCCGCCATAAACCAAACATAAATTCATAGTGCAAGTTTATTTTATACTATTAGAGGTGGCCCTCACGGGTCAGCTGGGTCCCCAGTCACCCGTAATTTGATTGTTTTTTTTTATACTAGAGAGGCTTGCGTTTTATCATATTTCTCTAAGATGATGATGGTCATATTATAGCTATTGATTCCCCCTAAATTTCATAATTTTCTAGAATAAATAGTATTTTATATTAATCTCGAAATTATCATCAATTTTTATACTAACGCTAGTTACGGAGGCTACAGCCGGTGGATGCAGAGTAAAACTGAAGATGGAATTTATAGTAAAATAATCTATAATATGCAATTAAAATATTACATGAAGTATGCCTAAAATCTAGGTGGCTTCCAGTACCAAGGTCGGGACCGGAGTGCTTTATATATTCCTATTAAATAAGTAAAATGTCACATATGCAACGTCGGTGCATTGCTAAGCCGACGCCGGCCGCGGCATGCGGTGGTGACGTCACACGGCAGCGCGCGTAAGACGCACTCAACTCGAAAACATACGTACTTTCGGATGATATAATAACTAATACTAAACACTACCTAATACAAAAAACAACATTCGGACTATACACCGGTCGTGACGACCTATAGACCGTCCAAATGCTCGAAAACTAGGTGTGGATTTATAAAACTTTAAATAACACTGTAAAAAGTATATTAGGTGTCCGCATTACAAGCTAAAAGTAATATTACAGCGTCCGAGTTGACTGAACATTTCAAAATTGCTTCTGTTAAGTTAGATTACTGTGACATCGGTGTCGGAATGAGGAAGGTTCATATTATTTCCGTTTTGTTTGTCGTTCTCCACAGAAGGTTAAATTTTAATCACGTTTCTTTGTAAAGGGTACAAGATTAAATAAGTGCGGCATCACCTTGACTTTTTGACAAAAAACATTGCCTTATTTTATAATGTTTTATTATTATTATTTTACCTAATTATTTTTTTATTCTGGGTGGCAGGATTTTTCTACAAAGTTCGTCTAGGTAGGTACCACCGCTTTGCCAGTTATTCTGCCGTCAATCAGTAGTGTGTAAACACTACTGTGTGCCGGTTTGAAGGGCACTGTAGCTAGTGAAACTACTAGGAAAATGAGACTTTATGACCAGGGGGCGGGGGGGAGGGGGGATCACAAAAGATTGCAATGTAACAGGAGAAATTTGAATTAAGCATGAACTGCGTATTGAAACTGTCAAATCCAAACAAATTTGTGTTTCTATAGGTGGCAATGGAATTACTTATTTGCCCAGTTGATCTCACATTCTAGTAATCTTATTAATTTAATTTTATTACCAGACTGTGCTGATGTCTCAGGATGCTGTGCGCAGTGCAGTGTCACGCGAAACTTTATATTTCAGAGTTCCGAATGACATTGTTCTGTTATGGGCAGCCGCGTCGCTTAACATCAGGTGAACGACTAACTCGTCACAACATACACTATTTTTTTTATCTCTAAGTCTCTCTCAGCAGTAGACTAATGGTATATATGAATGAATCGAACCCGCCGCTTCCAGGTTATGAGCTGACCTGCTCAACCACCACACCACAGAGGCTGTCAACAAATATACTAAAGAACTGAACACAACGCATTCTATCTCCAAGTTGAAAATAAAACCATTAATTACACAACAATTACGTTCCTACATCTACCAAATTCGATCCAAGACCGGCCCCGTAATTATCTAATTTAAGGAAGCTAGCGTACGTGTAAACTACGTCGTCCCAATTTCTCAATTATACTCCCATTGCGCGTTTAGCACAGAGGCGCTTCACGTGCGTTCTTAGTTAGCAAGCAATGGAGAGAAAGGAGGTGGGACGCTCGTTGGAATTTAATTAGCTTAATGCAGTCCCCAAGGAGCGAGTCTCAAATTATTGCTGGTAAAGAAAAGCCTTGGGGAATGTCAGGTTTTATATCGCTGTTAAGGATTGTAATTCCCATCTGCGCTAAAATCCATTAAAATACAACTTAGCTAAGCAACACTTTCCCCAGAATTCTCGTATACTTTTATAAAATTCTTTATTTTTGAACGGGATAATGTTGTTGGTCTCTACCGATCTTTACAGCGTCACCGGGTGGGTGTTGTTAAGTTTCGTGTCAACTTGTCAGACTAAATACTAAACGCTCATTGGTTGTCTGTTGACCAACGAGTGTACAGTTTTTTTTTACGTTTCGGCTCCATACTTTTGTGTATTTAGCCAGTCTCAAGTAATTGATAATTTCTCAAGTTAATGATATTTCACGCAGATATGTGTCAAGTCATAATCCAAGTCATCAAGTCAAGTCATAGTCTAGTCAAAATCATACTCCTAGTAAAGTGGTGGCAACTTTACCACAAGCTTCTATGGAGTTTTGGAAACAACACGAAAAGAAACGTTTCACCATTATTATACCACTTTTTCACACTCATGTCTGTAATACAGCACTTAACGACTAAAATGACACCAAATTTATGTACTAACACTGAAAATAACACAAGTTTTGGAAAATAGTACAATGCGGTGACGCGAGCCTTTTCGTTTTCCCGCCAAACTCCCATGCCGCCTTTACAACGCTCCATATATCTAACTGATAATATTTCCTTGTTCCAGGTATAACTCCAAGCTGACCACCCTAGCGCTTCCATCTGTGATCTTCGAGCCCAAGTTTCGAGGGTCGGTCAGGAATCTCGTGTATTCTGACTTACCTGGACAGCCACCGCGGAGGCAGGAGCTGCGACATTCCAGGGACTTAAAGGTAAGTCACTTAACTAAAGAAGAGGGCTTTAGCGGGAAAACGAAAAAGATGGCATCACCGCATTGTATAATTTTCAAAAACTTGTGTTATTTTCAGTGCTAGTGGATAAAATTGGTGGCCTTTTTTCGTTAAGTGCTGGATTACAGGCATGAGTGTGGGAAAGTGGTATAATGATGGTGAAACGTTTTTTTTCGTGTTTGCCACCACTTCACTAGGAGTATGACTTGACTAGACTAAGACTTGACTTGATGACTTGGACTGTGGCTTGACTTGACACATATGTATATTTATTAACTTGAAAAATTATCAATCACTCGACACTGGCTAAATACTCAAAAGTGTGGAACCAAACAAAAACAAAAAAAATACTAAAGAAGAGATTATTAGAGACGCATTAATATTCGTTTACTTAAAAAAGAAATTACGAAATTACTTGAAAAGAAATTTACTTTAAAAAAATGTTAAAAATTCCATAAGCATATTATTTACGTAACCTTATTTTTTGATTAGCTCTCATCCCTCATGACATAAACAAGTCGATGGTAACCTCCAAAATACCCGACTTGTAAAAAAGGACGCATCCATTTATTCAATAAGTTACCAAGTTGATTTACTTTGCGGGAACCCGAGATAATATTTCCATAACAAAATGAGTCCAAGTTGAATTTATTCATAAGTTTTTGTACCCTCAACTATATTATTATGTTAACAATTTTTATTACTGGTCGTTTTTATCGCTAAACGATATTAACATGTGCCTACGCAACCGCACAACTTAATATAAATATTGTAAAAATAATAATAACGCCCAACGATCACATACATAGATCCTGGACCCAGGAACTACGAGAACTATGGTCCCACAACACCCAGCCACAGTACAAGCTTTTGCGTTTTTTTCTGTTCACATATCGATCGCGAGAATCGAACCCGCCGCTCCAGGGTTAAGATCCAGGATCTATGTATGTGATCGTTGGGCGTTAATATTACAATTTAATCAGTCGGTATGTTGTTTACGAATACAATATCGCTCCTAACACTTTACTGTGTCGATACAATGGTTGCGTGTATGACTGTTTGTATTTGAAGCATGCTGATAACGATGGTGCTATGTAATTTATTATCTACTAGTTGCGCCTCGCGGTTTCACCCGCGGATAAAAAGTATTTTAATTATTTGCTCATCCTGCGGGAATATTTCACTTTTCCGGGATAAAATGTAGCCTATATGTTAATCCAATGTATAAGCTATCTTGGTACCGAATTTCATCGAAATCTATTCAGCCGTTTGAGCGTGAAGAAGTAACAAACATACACACATACAAACTTTCGCCTTTATAATATTAGTGTGATAGTGTGATGTGATTTACTTTTTAATGCTTTTTATTTTTGTAAGTTTATTTCATTGGAAACTTTATTTGATTCTTTTACAATAGTTATTTATAATACCGACCTTTTGTATGATAATATCTAACCAGATTTCTATGACAAATTGTGAACATCAATATTCTCAGACATTTTGTCCTAATTGCCAATCTTTCTAAACAGCCGACCACGGAATGGTTTCCATTTTTTTCTAAATATAGCACCGATCCCTTTGAGCATATTGCTTTGGGGAGATAATAACAGATTTTTCCAAAAGACGGCGTTTATGGTACAATCGGACGTAATTCGGCATTCACCGAGTCTTTTTGAAGATGTTTATTCATTTTCTACGTAATATTTTGTATGGTTGTTATACTTTAAAGGTCCATATCGATTTCTGGCGACAGTGGAATCCGGTGGGAAAATTTACGTAAATAGGCCCACGTATGAAATCGGCTTTCGGCCCACCTGTGTTCTAAATCAAAAGTATTGAGCTAAATTTCTTTATTGGTTGAGGTATAAAATATAGAATAAATTTAATAAAATACAGCGAATAATGAAATACCTAATATTTTTTTTGTAGGAAAGGTATGTAACGTTATATACTTTATACATATAACTAGCTTCTGCCAACGAAGAAGAAATTTTTTCATAGATAATTCAAGCTCCATTTCACCCTCTAAGGGATGGAATTTCGAAAAACCCTTTTTTAGTAGATACCTACACTTTACGAAGAACACACCCTCCAAATTTCAACGACCAGTGGTTTAGGCTGTGCGTTGATATATAAGTCAGTCAGTCAGGACTTTGAATTTTATATGTATAGATTTATGCATATCGATTCATTATTTATTTAATTAAAAGTATCACAGTATTTTAAACGATTAACATTAGGTAGTGTATTCTTTACAAGTATTAAAACGACGAGCGCCTGTCATCGCTTTAGTAGCGCCCGCCATTTTGATATGCGCGAACGTCAGTGCGGTTGCTAGATACAACGGTTGGACTGATTAACGTGAATAATCGATCACTCTCCTGAAAATGGTAATCGAGAGTGATGTGGTTCCTGCTACAGTGAGCTAAAGTTAGTATTGTTATAGATATACCTAAGTTTTTAGTTTTATATTGATACCGAGGGTAGATACCGCGTTGTATTGCCTCTCGCTGGTACCGCCCGTCAGTCTCAATTTTGTGCGCGATACGAACGCTGCGAAATCTGAAAACTTCATCTCTTCTCAATTTAAAGACATTTCTCAACTTCGCGAGTGACGTGAAGGCTGCCAAATCAGCCACTGTGATAGTGCTTGTTGTGCTTCCACTTGGACGTACCATCGTCACCAGGATCCGAACTGGACTCCTGGTGAGTTGGCTTACGTTCTTACCTACTTCACACTGAGCTCTAATTGTGTTGTTTTTTGCCTGGGGAAATCCACCCCCAAAATAACGCACCCTCGAATCATTGAGGTGCGCAGACACACATACACATATACACACACACGCACGTGCAATATAATCTAAATAGTTACTATTCTTCTCTTGTACGTGTTATTTGTATATGTATATATGGGCAGATGGGTTGTGCATACGTCGCAACGTCGTAACTATAGGCCTTCAGCATGCACACCGGGCCGCGTCCGGAGCAAGAATGATCGGTAGCACACCGATCGCTCTCTTTATATAGCAAGATAGGTGGGGGAGCGATGACAGTTACCGGTGTTGCCACTGTAATAAATTTAAATGCTATCACAGGGTAAATTACGGTACTGCCCGCTGCGCATAGAGTTTATAACTGGACGTTGCCACCGTCATATATGTTTTTCTGATTATTTATCAACAATACTATCAAATAAGTACTGTGTGCTAATGTTATGTAATTATTATTGTAGTAATTTAGTTTAAATAATAATATACTTTGTCCGTTAAATAAAAGATAATAAAAAAGACCATCAATCTTCCATTTAGATATGACAATACAATAAACATTTCAGTACTAAATTTTAAAAGTATCATAATGCGTTTAGTTCTACTTTTGATTGTAATACTAGCATTACAGTTTCAAAGGAAAACCATAAAATATTCTGCCCTATATCAGTTTTGTTTACGTGGTTTTTATTCCGAGAACGATCGATGGTGGTAATTATGGGACATTGAATATTGATTTTGTGTGTCAACTTACAGAGTAAACTTTGTTATTTTTGAAATGAAATAAATGCAATTGGTTATAGCTAAAGCTACTTATATCAAAATCAAATCAAATCATATAATATTTATTAAAATAATAGTTTTACATGTGTTATAGAGTCCATAGACACCTGGAGGGTGATAATGGAATTTTAATTGTCTATGGGCTGTCTGTAGTGGGGAAAAGACCTATGCTACGTCTTCCGGTTAATGGGCGCCACTTTAGAATCTTTTCCACCATCGCTAGCTGGTGCAAGAGATATGGCTTGCCCATCGTTTTTTCAACTTAATGATATTTTACTAACAAATTCAGACTAGATAATATAGTGTAACGGCTTATTTTTCATTCTTCGAATAATTCAATTGAGATTGGTTCGATTCAATTTTCTTAACCTGTGGCTGGCTAAATAATGCTCCGGCACAAGTCAGTCTCAAGAACTCAACAACAACCATAACTTTCCGACACGAAATGTCAATGTCACGTTTGGTTGTCACATCAACGACGTCAAAATTAAAGTTGACATATGACGTTATTGTTGGGTGACCCTAACCGAAGAGAAATGTGCAAATTTTGATAATAATAGTTTATTCTGTATCCTAATTTCAAGTTAAAACCATAACAAGCGAATCGTTTTCTGTAGGAAATAATAATAGAAAAGACTGGAATAAACAACCTTCGTAGTGAGAGCTCGTGTGGAAAAGTGCAGTCCCTGGTTCACTAGTTTGAGTCTCGCTTTTGGTGATACGCGAAGTAGCAACTTTTGTGGTCAGGGATGCAGGCAACCACTTTTCGAGAGAATTCTGCATTGGCTGGGAGGGGGATCTCGTGACGAAAATCCGCCCAGTCAGAACGACGGTTACGACTTTAAAAGTCGGAGGCCGCTCCCTTTGTTTGTTTGATTTCGGCGAGGGCGTAGCTGCTGACCGTTGGGCCTGTCCCCAAACGGCCAATTCTACCTCTTCTTTTGCTGCAGGTGAGTTTTCCATGAGATTTTATAATAATTGAGGGCCGGGTTCCATCCCCGTGCCGTGTTCAGAATCCGGTAACTTCACCCGGTTCCATCTTTCCGCAGACAGCTGCGCCCTGCGTCTGAGTTGTTGGGTCGTAGCAAGTCGCTGCCTCCATTTGGCCGCTGCTGCGTCACCCTCGTGGTAGGAGTGAGCTGACCTCCACCACGCTCAGCGTGAGCCTGTAGCTCACGCTCTCTATTGAAAGAAAAACCCCTCTACAGGGTAAGTTTCCCCATCTTTAAATATAAATGTGCATCAAGTCGTAGACTTCATGGTAAAAGTGCCAATAAAACTAATTCTTTCCTGTTCTTCAACAGGGGTTTTTTTTTATATCTTAAAATCAAATTTAACGCTCCCCCTTCGGGAGGTCGCCAACGGTCTGCGCTGAGAGACTAGGCTCCAGGAGGCGACGGCCTAGCGCCACGGGTCTACCCCCAGCCGTCCGCCTTGTCCTGGGCCCAGATCAGCCCCCCTGTGCCGTTGGGTTGCTTCCGGAGGTCACCAGCGGTCTGCGCTGAGAGACCAGGCTCCAGGAAGCGCCAGCCTCATACCACGGGTCTACACCAACCGTCTGCACTGTCCTGGGCCCGGCTCAGCCCCCCTGTGCCGTTGGGTCCCTTCCGGTACCACGGTCAGCCAGCATTTTGCTAGCTGATCGTTTTTATTTAACTTTTGTATTGTCTACTACCAACTAACTTAGCTATCTGGTTGCAAAGCAGGTATGTGCTACTAGCTCGAGCCACACACCCTGTTAAGTCTCTTAATAGCCCGGCTAGCACTGCATTGTAATTCAACGGCGCCCAAAACCTACCTTGTAAATATACTACATATAGAATATACTATACTTACTACTTGTCATCATTTTAAATACTTACTACTTACCTAATACTTGACAAACTGTCTTAACAATAAAGACATTTAATGAACCAGGTGCAGTGTTTCCCTTTCAGTTCCCAATAGGAACCCCTTTAGTGTAACCTAGCTCTCACCCCTTTTTTTTCTTTTTAAAAGCATTACAGTGGCGCCTCAACTGGTTAGTTCATCCTAGCTTTGCAACCTAAATCTTAGATAGGTAGGTTAGCTCTTTATACTAACCATTGTAACAAGGAAAAACAAAAATTAAAAGAAATTTGTGTTGTGTTTTCTTCAACCTTTAGTCTTAAGTTTGTATAATAGGAAATTTAGCTATTTTAGGAGTGTACTACAGCAACAATTTTACAAGTTTTACTATAGTTAATCTTATGATATTGTATTTTGAGTACTTACTTGGGAAATTCTATTAAAATAAAATTATTGTCATACAAGTTATAACAACAAAGTAACTATTACATTAGAATATTAGTTTTCCATTACTAGACTGTATTGTTTATCAGCTGTAATCAGGTAATTACAGCCCAAGTGGTATTTAGGTTCATACTTGGTATAAATTATTGATAAAGAAAAACATTATGAATTAAGAAATAATCTTGTAATTTCACAAAGTGCTACATCATATTTACCCTAAATCATTAGAAGTATTCAATTGTAAACTGCATTGCAACCATATAGGAAATCAGAAAGATTATTATACATATTATAAGGCAAATTTACTTCATTAAAATATTATACAATTTATAACTTAATTGACAATACATAAATTATTCTTAGAACAAAATGTCTGACACAGAGAAGTCAGATATTCCTATTACAAATATATTGGACCCTGTTCCACAAGTACAGGTCCCTAGTCTTCATGAGTCACAAGCATTGGATCCTAATAAATATGTGACTAGGCGTTGTAAGAAAGTACATTCTAAATATGAGGAGCCTTTGTCAGACTCTTCAACCGACAGTGACCCCTCAGCACCTAGGAAATGCCGCCATAAGGTCACCTATGTACCTCCTGCGAACATAAACTCCCTTAATCATAAGTACAATGGCACTACATGTATTGTTACCTATTTGGAACGACTTGATGAACTAATCTTGTCCCGTTCACTATCTTATAAGAAAGTTTTTCATTCAGCGGCAGAATTGTTTACAGACTCTGCTCTAGTATGGTATAGGGGTGTCCGTAGCTCCATATCCTCATGGGAAGAGCTTAAACAGGAGCTCTTAGATGAATTTTTGCCTCCTGATTTTGATTATAGGTTGCTTGAGGAATTGAAGGCTCGAACTCAAGGTATTGATGAATCCTTTTCAGCGTACTTTTCGGTCATGTTGAACTTCTTTAATAGACTGCGAGAACCTTTGAGCGAGAGTGAGAAGCTGCGAATACTTAGGCGGAACATTCGCCCTGCTTTTTCGGATAGGTTGGCACTCTTTCCTATTACGACGTTACAGGATTTCAAGAACAAGTGCAAAGCGTTGGAATGGCAGCAAATTAGCGCCCAGTACTTTGTAGAGCCGCCTAAAGTAACGAAGCAAACTCTAGCAATGGACCTGGCATACAAGGGTCAGCCTCAAACTCGTCAGGTAGCGGCGACCGCGGTAGTTCCACAATCAGCATCTTCTTCTTTGTTCTGTCCAAGATGTAGGGTAAAAGGACATAACTTGAAAACTTGCAAGGAACCTAAATATCCAGTTTGTTTTCGCTGCGGCCTTAGGGGTTATGTTACAGGAAAATGCCCAAACTGTGCTAAAAATCAGGGTCAGGACGTAAAACCCCACATCTGCCAATGTCAGTGCCAGAAAAACCCCTCTGAGGCTGGTACCTCATCTACTAGTTCTAAGCAAAAAAACTAGTAACGTTGGATTGTGGCTCAGCCAGCTCACCCAATTTTGACCCCAAAGATTGGCAGGACTGGTTAAAAACAGTAAAACACTTTTTTAACTCACACAAAGTAGCTACAATCCGTGATGAAAAAATTGATAATCGACCATTTCTCACGGTCGACGTTTACGGGCAACCGTGCTACGGGCTACTGGACTCTGGTTCCAGTATATCGATTATAGGGGACAGCTCACATGAACAATTCTTGAATCTGGGGGCCACCCTCATTCCTTGCGTGGACTCCTGCAGGATTCAGTCAGTAAATGGGGTTACCTCATCAATTATCGGTTCTCTTCTATTGCCGGTGGTTTTTCGAGATACAGTTAAGATTATAAAGTTTCACGTTATTCCAGACGTGAAAACTTCTTTTATCTTTGGTTGGGACTTCTGGCGGGCATTTGGTTTGGCTCCTTCTGATCTCGACACACTGCCCTGGAAATTCCCTAGGGATATACGCACGGTGGCCGAGATAAATTATATTCATTCCATGGACACCCTAACTTGGGAACAGCGCCGCCAAGCGGAGGAGATCATCGAGGCTTATGGTGAAATAGCATTTGAGAAGGTAGGCTTGGGAAAGACAAACTTAATAACACACACTATCGACACGGGAGATGCGAAACCCATCAAACAGCGGTATTACCCGATGTCTCCAGAGAAACTTAAAGAGTTACATCGGGAGTTGGACAAAATGCTTGAGTTGGACGTAGTAGAACCCAGTCGAAGCGAGTGGAATAACCCAACGCTAATGACGCCAAAAGCCACGGGAGAACTACGGTTCTGTTTGGACAGTAGGAAGCTGAACGAAGTCTCCAAACATGACGCCTACCCCCTTCCATATATTACTCAGATCCTAGACAGCCTCAGGAATTCCAAATACCTGTCTTCAATCGATTTGAGCTCCGCATTTTGGCAAATTGAATTACACCCCGCCTCCCGCGAAAAGACTGCTTTCACGGTCCCAGGCCGGGGGTTATTTCACTTTAAGCGCATGTGTTTTGGTTTGACTGGTGCCCCAGCCACCCAACAAAGATTGATGGACATACTATTTGGCCCGGACGGCTTCGAAAACCGGGTTTTTGTCTATTTAGATGACATAGTTGTATGTCACGAGACCTTTGAGGGCCACCTAAACCTCCTAAAAAGGGTATTGGAACGTTTGAAGCAAGCAGGTTTGACAATAAAAGCTTCAAAGTGCCAATTTTTTAGGCGCGAACTCAAATATCTTGGATATGTTGTGGATGAGAAGGGCTTGCACACCGACCCCGCTAAAGTGCAGTCTATACTCGAGTTCCCTACCCCTACGACTCGAAAGCACGTCAAGATGTTTTTAGGAACTGCCTCCTACTACAGGCGTTTTATTAAGAACTTCAGCCTAATAGCAGCCCCTTTAAACAAATTGACAAGCACGGGGAAGAAGGCCCCTCCGTTCGCGTGGTCTCAGGAAGCGGAAGATTCCTTCCAGAAACTAAAACAGGCCCTAGTTTCTGCTCCCATCCTCGCTTGCCCAGATTTTTCCAAACCCTTCTCTGTGCATTGCGACGCTTCGGCATACGGCATTGCCGGGATGTTAGCACAGGATATTGATGGTACCGAACATCCAATTGCTTTCGCAAGCAAATCGCTCTCGAAGTGTGAAATGAACTATTCGGCAACAGAGCGGGAAGCCCTGGCTGTTGTGTTTGCGGTAGAACATTTTAGGCCCTACTTGGAAGGAAGCAAACCTTTTAAAATTGTGACCGACCATGCTAGCCTAAAATGGTTCCTCAATTTAACAAACCCAACCGGCAGATTAGCTCGCTGGGGTTGCAGACTATCTCCCTACAACTTCGAGATCGAACATCGAGCAGGCAAGGATAATGTGGTACCGGATGCCTTATCTCGGTTCGTAACGCCGGTTGCAGCTATTGCAACCACGTCCTCTTTCACCCCTACTGGTGATTCTTGGTACGACAGCGTCTATACTAAATGCCTGCAAAAACCCTTGTCTTGTAGGAATTTTATGGTAAAAGACGGAAGATTGTTTCGTTACACAAGGTCAGCCAATAATCTAGTGCGCGATTTCCAATGGAAAGAAGTAATACCACAGTCTAAGCGGAAAGCAATTATTGAAGACCACCACAGCTTACCCACTTCTGCACATTTGGGAATACAGAAGACCTTCAAAAAGATCTCATTGGCGTATTACTGGCCCGGATTATTTAAGGACGTGGCTGATTTTGTGCGAAAATGCGAAACATGTTTATCCCATAAAATCCCGAATCAGACTACACCAGGCTTAATGGGTAGTCCTAAGCAATGTTGTAGGCCAAACCAGACATTGAGTATAGACCTGGTAGGGCCCTTTCCGGTTTCTAGAAACCGCTACACACACTTGTTCGTAGTTATGTGCTGCTTCACAAAATATGTGATGCTGTTCCCCTTGCGTCGAGCTACCGCAGCCAACATCGTCAAGCACCTAGAGAATGACGTTTTTATGAAACATGGGATTCCACAAACAGTGATTTCTGATAATGGAACTCAGTTCACTGGAAATGATATACAAGCCCTGTTTCATAAATACAACGTTCCTCAGGTGCATTTGGGCCCTAGATATTGCCCGCAAGTGAACCCAGTGGAACGGCAAAACCGTACCATTGTCACTGCGATATCCTCGCTTATAAAGGAGGATCATCGCGAATGGGACCTGCATTTGCCCCACATTGAGTTCGCCATCAACACATCTGTCAGCGAGGCTACGGGATATTCTCCATTCTTATTAATGCACGGGCGTGAGGCCGTACCAAATGGAGATCTCTACGACTCGGCTCCCTTAGACCTCTCAGACCTTTCTTTTCCACGGAGAGAGGATTACGCACGCCGACTGGGTGCGCTTTCCGGAATTTTTCGCAAAGTCAGAGAGGAGTTGGTGAAGGCACACGCCAAGAACGCGCATTATTATAATCTCCGGAGAAGATACATGGAACTCAAAGTGGGTCAAACGGTATGGAAAAGAACTTTCCCGCTGAATGACAAAGGGAAATTTTTCTCGGCAAAGCTGGCCCCTAAATATACCAAATGTACGATTAAAACCAAGAAGTCTCCTTTGGTATATGAGCTGGTTGACGAGAACGGTAGAGATGCGGGCATTTGGCATGTAAAGGACCTTAAAACCTCTAACTAATGGAATCCCAATTTCATTTTTTTTATTTCACTCATTCTCGTTTACCTATAAACGGTTTGATAGCACCCCCGGACGCGGCTTTGGGCCGCCTTTGTGTAGTCCTGGGAGATGGATTTACTTTGGTTTGTTTTTTCGGTTGGATAAAGTAAATAGTTGGAATTTAGGAATGATAGCCAAACCCCCGGACGCGGCGTGGGCCGCCTTTGTGTAGTCCTGGGAGATGGATTTACTTTGGTTTGTTTTTTCGGTTGGATAAAGTAAATAGTTGGAATTTAGGAATGATAGCCAAACCCCCGGACACGGCTTTGGGCCGCCTTTGTGTAGTCCTGGGAGATGGATTTTACTTTGGTTTGTTTTTCTGTGTGATAAGGTTAATAGTTGGATATTAGGTATGATAGCACCCCCGGACAGCAGTCGGCTGCTCTTGGTAGGATCCTGGGAGTTGGTTTTTTCTCGGTTTGATGTTACTGTTAGGATGGATATAAAAGGTAGAATGGTTTAGTCCTTGTAAATATTAAATTCTAGTTAAGGATGGACTGGCCATGGGTGGTTACCATAGTTTTTAGTTTTCTTTTCTTTTTATTTTGTCTTCTGTAACCTGGCTTGGTGTAATAGGAAATAATATAATAATTCTTTAGAAATAGTCAATTTAATTCATATCTAAAATATATATTGTATACAAATATCTATGTATGTTTATAACATCACCAGACTAAGGTCATTAGAATAATCCACAGGAGCGGTTGTGTGAACTCCTTTATCAACAAGCCTAGAACACAAACTTAAGCCTATAGGAGCGGTTAGTGAACTCCTTTATCAACAAGCCTAGAACACTAAACTTTTGATGGTTTTGTTACCGTAGCTAAGCGGAGAACAGGACTCTATACTTCTACTTCCGTAGCTAAGCGGACTAGTAGGAAACTACACTTATAGGAGCGGTTAGTGAACTCCTTTATCAATAAGCCTAGAACACTAAACTTTTGATGGTTTTGTTACCGTAGCTAAGCGGATAACAGGACTAATTATACTTCTACTTCCGTAGCTAAGCGGACTAGTAGGAAACTATACTTACAGGAGCGGTTCTGTGAACTCCTTTATCAATAAGCCTAGAACACAAACTTAAGCCTACAGGAGCGGTGAGTGAACTCCTCTATCAAGAAGCCTATCACACCAATAAAAAGGGGTTACTGATATTCAATTTTTTACTAACTAGGGGGATAGCATTATTTTTCACGGTTAGTTGTACTTTGGCAAACAATCCAGTCAACTCCAGTGATTCCCTCGCAGAACAATAGCTTGCTTATAACGGGTGCTTAATTATGGCAAATTGTACTCTCGGTTGATGTCCAGTCAATTTCATAATTACCCCGGGGTAAATGCAGTACACTCAAGTTCTAATATTACAGTACATACAAAAACTATTATTTTATATAGGGGTTTTTGCGGGGTTATACATCAAAACTAATTTCGTTCAATTTATTATTAGAATGTATTATATCTTTAACTTATTCGCTAATTTATGCATCTAACCCAAGCCAGTGGTACAATTTTTGATATTCTTAGTGTATTAATATTAATTAATTCTCTATTTACCTTCGCATGCAGGTGTAGGAATATATAGATTTAAGTTATATTTTAATTATGTCGTCCGTGTCTAGTGTTAAATGCTCTTTTCTTTAAACCTAATTAAAATATTCTGGTGGAATCATTAATGACATTTTCCATGTCATTGGTGTGTCATTTGTCTTTTGTTTGTAACTAAGGTTACCGGCTGGGGACAGCCGTTTCGAATTCACTACGTGAATTCTACCCGGGTTGGACGGGTACTGTAACGGCTTATTTTTCATTCTTCGAATAATTCAATTGAGATTGGTTCGATTCAATTTTCTTAACCTGTGGCTGGCTAAATAATGCTCCGGCACAAGTCAGTCTCAAGAACTCAACAACAACCATAACTTTCCGACACGAAATGTCAATGTCACGTTTGGTTGTCACATCAACGACGTCAAAATTAAAGTTGACATATGACGTTATTGTTGGGTGACCCTAACCGAAGAGAAATGTGCAAATTTTGATAATAATAGTTTATTCTGTATCCTAATTTCAAGTTAAAACCATAACAAGCGAATCGTTTTCTGTAGGAAATAATAATAGAAAAGACTGGAATAAACAACCTTCGTAGTGAGAGCTCGTGTGGAAAAGTGCAGTCCCTGGTTCACTAGTTTGAGTCTCGCTTTTGGTGATACGCGAAGTAGCAACTTTTGTGGTCAGGGATGCAGGCAACCACTTTTCGAGAGAATTCTGCATTGGCTGGGAGGGGGATCTCGTGACGAAAATCCGCCCAGTCAGAACGACGGTTACGACTTTAAAGGAGTGAGCTGACCTCCACCACGCTCAGCGTGAGCCTGTAGCTCACGCTCTCTATTGAAAGAAAAACCCCTCTACAGGGTAAGTTTCCCCATCTTTAAATATAAATGTGCATCAAGTCGTAGACTTCATGGTAAAAGTGCCAATAAAACTAATTCTTTCCTGTTCTTCAACAGGGTTTTTTTTTTATATCTTAAAATCAAATTTAACGCTCCCCCTTCGGGAGGTCGCCAACGGTCTGCGCTGAGAGACTAGGCTCCAGGAGGCGACGGCCTAGCGCCACGGGTCTACCCCCAGCCGTCCGCCTTGTCCTGGGCCCAGATCAGCCCCCCTGTGCCGTTGGGTTGCTTCCGGAGGTCACCAGCGGTCTGCGCTGAGAGACCAGGCTCCAGGAAGCGCCAGCCTCATACCACGGGTCTACACCAACCGTCTGCACTGTCCTGGGCCCGGCTCAGCCCCCCTGTGCCGTTGGGTCCCTTCCGGTACCACGGTCAGCCAGCATTTTGCTAGCTGATCGTTTTTATTTAACTTTTGTATTGTCTACTACCAACTAACTTAGCTATCTGGTTGCAAAGCAGGTATGTGCTACTAGCTCGAGCCACACACCCTGTTAAGTCTCTTAATAGCCCGGCTAGCACTGCATTGCAATTCAACGGCGCCCAAAACCTACCTTGTAAATATACTACATATAGAATATACTATACTTACTACTTGTCATCATTTTAAATACTTACTACTTACCTAATACTTGACAAACTGTCTTAACAATAAAGACATTTAATGAACCAGGTGCAGTGTTTCCCTTACAATAGGAACCCAATAGGAACCCTAATAGGGAAACTAGTAGTCATCTTTTTAAAAGCATTACAATAGTCAGGATATAGCTATAAAAATATTCTGCGTCTGGCTAATCCGTCTAGCAGACACCTTTTAATATAAAATTCGAGGAAAACCTAATGAAATATAGTCTTTACATTAATCGTATTAAGGACGGCAGCTTAGTTATTTTGTATTTTTGACTCAATATCCTACAATTCGAGAAATTTTATTTTAGAGTCGAATCTGATACTAAAAAAATGGTGTCATAAATTCAAAGTTTGTTAAACGAAACAAAAATGTTTACATTAAAATTAGAACTTTCCAGATCAACAGTTAGAGTTAATTTTCAATTGAGCATAGTTGTAATATATTTTGACACGTTTTGGAGTGAGATGTAGTTATTTCCACAAGTAGTATTCCCAATTGAAATTCTGTTCGAAGAGTTTGCTTTAGAAGTTAAATTGTAAAAGTTGGGTGTTTACTTTTGACTTTTGAATAAAACTAAGGTGAAATAAACTATCTGCTGTAACTAGAAAGTCATTAATAGTTATTATATTGTAAAATTAACATGAAATTTGTTATCTCAGAATTGGTTGGACTGAGTTTCGAATTGGCCCCGAATCCATATATATGTATATGTATACCTAAAGGGCAGACAACGTGCGAGTAGATCTCTAACAGCTGGATCTAAACACTTATACTATACTTATATATATACACGATGGAATTTAATTCACTCTTTTTCTTAAATGTATGTACTCAGACCATGCTATAGAATATTTGTACAAGGTCGAATTAAAAAAAAAGTTTTGTTTTGGTATTTAGTGGCTCCTAAAATAACTGCGTGACAGCTTCAATGTCTATTTAACGGTACACACAGCGCGGGCACCAGCTGAGTGCTTTGTGAATGTTTCGTAGGCAATGAAACACCTGCTTTGTTCAATGTCGCAATGCTTTTCTTTAGAATTTATATTCGCAGTATCTTGATAATACCTAGATTTGTTTTATTATCTATGGATCTAAGGATCTATGTATGTGATCGTTGGGCGTTATTATTATTATTGGAAGGAAACACCAAAGTGTCTATTTCTTTTTGTGTTTTTGTTACTTTTCTGGATAAAATCCTGGAACAGCTTTTACAAATCCATATGTTACAAACGTGTTCGTTCTAAAATATTGCTTATTTACCATAACCTATTTTAAGATAACACAACAAACGCAAAGCATAAAAACCGACTTCACATCCGACTAGACACATATATTTATTATTATTATTATATAGTTTTCATACAAGCCATTGTCAGAACTGGACCAAATTGAAATAAGACCACACGGAAAGATTTCAAATAAAAAAGAATCATCAAAATTGGTTCACCCAGTCGAAAGTTCTGAAAAAAATATACCATCAAATTGAGAACCTACCCCTTTTTTGAAGTCGGTTAAAAACGTATATCTGGCGTAAATTTCACAAACATTTTGTTTGTACAATAATTTTCTTCCTATCGATCAATCTATTGAATCACACAAAGGAGCTGCGATCAAAGCGATCCAAAATGAACCAATTGACTTCAATTTCCTTATTCTAACAATCAGTTCGTCAGTCCCAATCTTTAAATACCAATCGACACAAACCAAACCGCTCGGTGGAAAGCGTCGCGATAAGCCGCCCATAATATGCCGCTAGTACTGTGTGCGGCAGTTACATAGGTCCGCACAAAACACACCGTCGTCGCCGCCCGAGACCTGTACGTAGAGAGGCTATACGTAGCCAGACAGTCTTATAGCAGCCGTAGTATCGGCTGCGCTAGGATCACCGGACCAGTCTAGCCCTTCTGGCTTAGGTACCGATTTCGGCAGCGGTATAGGATACCAGCGTAATTTAATGAGACACGGACCCCGCCGGCGCAGTCGAGGTACCCCCAGCAGAAGCAAAGTGCAGCATAAGCATAAGCATATAAGCATAAGCAGCATAAAAAAAGTGAAATTACTGGGCAAATAAGACTTTATGACCTGAACTCACAGTGTAAATAATCTTCTTACTTGACTGTACAAATTCTCAGGATGACGTGCGCAGTGCAGTGTCACGCGAAACTATGGGCAGCCGTAACACTTAACACCAGGTGAACGACTAGCTCGTCACATCATTCATTAACAAACGAGTGTGCTTTAGACCATACGACTAAAGTAAAACTTAAGAGAGATAGAAAATGTGCGCGTGCAGAGCTCTCTCTCTCTCTCTCTCTCTCTCTTGTCCCTACAGTAATATACGAAACGTAACTCTCTCTCTCTTTCTATTTATCTCCCTCTCAAATTGTGTTCGCTTCGCCCGATCAATTTCTGTAATGCTCTAGTCATGTATTCACACCACTTACTCCCGAAGTCAAGCGTGCGTAAAGAAGTTACTTCAGTTCAGTTACTTAAAAATCAAACGAGATTTCGCAGACACGATAGCGCAGGATCATGTACTGTTTGAATTGAAAATTCTCCGCCACTTGCACTCCCTCTTTCTAATCGCGAGATTGTTGATTCAGCACTCTTGCTTTTATGTTAATGTCTTTGATATTTTTTCCATTTTTATTCAAGAGTGACGAACTGACGGCGCTTGGAAATGGAGGGAATAGAAATTGATGAGGGCATTGAATTCCTATAAAAATTGTGGTTTACTTTCTATGAAAATATAAATTGTCATTCAAACAAAGACGCTTGACTGACTCATGAAGGATCATAGGGAATAATTAGTCAACCTATGTAAGAATGCAAATTAAGTTCAGTGTAACAGTAATCAATAAAAGGATTTGTTTATTGTTTATAGATAAACCATTTGACTAAGGTCCGTATTACAGAACGATGCTCAGTCATCGATCGCTGCTCAAGCAGAGATTTCATTCAGTAATTGATCACTTTATGACCTAAGTGTCTGATGGAAAATGATGTCGCGGTCGATGGTGTATGTATGCCTAGAGAACTGTTCATGATTTGAAGATTCAGATTTGGAAATAAAGACGCCATCAAAGTGTTGCACTCAGTGCCTTAACTGACTATAAAGTTTTACTAGGTGGTAGGATTTCTCTGCAAAGTACATCTAGATAGGTACCACCGCTTTGTCAGTTATTTTGCTGCCAAGCAGTAGTGTGCTCTGGTTTAAAAGGCATTGTAGCTAGTTAAACTACTAGGCAAATGAGACTTTACAATCTGATCTCACAGTCGTGTAATCTTATTACCAGACTGTGATGATGTGCGCAGTGTCACGCGAAACTTTATATTTTGGAGTTTCGAGTGACACTGTTCTGTTAAAGGCGGCCGTGTTGCTTAACATCAGGTGATCGACTAGCTCGTCACATCATTCACCAATATAAAAAAGTGCGTTGTAAAATCGTTAGTCTGGGTTGATGGAATTTCGATCACCTAATAGATGCCGTGTTTTTGTGCGCCTTGTGTTGTTATTTTGGCTTTTGGGTACATTGTGATAATACATAGACCTGATAACAAATTCTTTTCAGAACTTAAAATATAGTATAGAACATTTTTTAAAGCCACTTATTAAAAGAAAAATACCCAGGATAAAGAGAAAAAAAGTCTTATATTACTGCAGTTAAAAAAATCATGGAAATATACATTTGGACATTTCTTTCCAAGGTGAATTTTTTCATAAATTGTTTCCAAGACATTAACTCGCACTCTTGACTAGACGCCCGAATCTCAGGGTTCCGTGTGCACATAAATTGTGAAAAGACCTTTGGGGTGTAAACGGTAGACAGGGTCAATTCGCCTTTTGTGTAGTTTTTATGAAATATGACCCGATAGGGTGGAAGGTGATATGGGTTGTTTACGTGACAAAACAAGGGTTTAAGATGGACCTGATAACCAGGCCATTTACATTCACTGGTTTCTTATGCAAGCGTTTTCTTGTGTCGCTTTTTGAAGTAAAATATATAAAAAAAAGTGAATGTGAGGCGAACGTAAGTTAAAGTTGGTTCACATAGATCTTTATTATCAACACAACAAAGTTAAAAATTTACATTATTATGTTCCAGTAAAATGACAATTTACAATAAAATTGTCAAGATGGCGACATTAACATTAAACAAAGTAAAATCAAAGCTATACCGGCCGATAGATGGAGCTAAACTAAAGAAGTTTTACTTTACAGTGGTCTAAAGCACACTCGTTTTTTTATTTATGATCGTCATCTTATATGAAACTTACGCTTGTTTCTTCTTCATAATTATAGGCTTTGTCCTAAGTGACTGACTGATAGACAACACAGCTAAACCGCTGACTTGAAAATTTGGAAAGACACTTTCTTTCATTGGAAAATTCAAAGAAATTCAACTCTAATGGGTTTCCAATAAGCTTAAGGTTTGTATAAAGAAACTCGGATGAAACCATAAACTGCATTTAATATTTTATCAGTTATCTGGTTCCGGTAGTAAAAGCTTTGCTAAGAGTGGGACTAGATGGCGCTGTGTGACTTGTAAACGAATATTTATCATTTATATTATCTGGTAATTTATAAGTTGCTACGCATAATTTTTTTTAATTTCATTAATTTCTGACGCCCTTGAATGAGGCAATCCCAGGAGTATACACTATCAAACAAAAAATGTGTTTTCAAAATCAGTCTACAATAATTATTATTGATAAAAATATCAATTAAATAACATTAAAAATGCTTCTTTATTAAGGTTAGTTTAAAAGGTAAGCAATTTGAGTAATGCATGTAATAATAATAATATTATTATTTATTATCCTGGACCCTAACTATGATTCCCTGTCTCTATGGACCCAAGAACTACGAGGACCATCTGCAATACCCAGACTTAGAGCAAGTATTTGCGCTTTTTTTTGTGCACAAATACTTGTCCTGTCGCGGGAATCGAACCCGTCGTCTCTAAGTTATGAGCCGACCTGCTCAACTACCACACCACAGAGGCTGGTCAAATGTTGATAAATTTCTGAGATCGTATCAAAAGTTTGTTTTAAAGCAGCCCTGTCGGTCTTGTTAAAGGTATCGTTGGAGCCTCTCCTTTGAAATTTGGTTAAATATTTACGTAGCGTTTGAACGAAATCTATTAGGTTTGTGTTTTCCGGTGTAGAAAGTACGTGGTTAGTAGTAGGTGGTTTTGATTGAAATTGTCGTGTAGCACTTTATCCATAAAGTCTGTGTGGACTGCAGGAGTGGTATAATCTTATATAAATTGTTTGGTGTTTGAATTTCAAGCCACTCAATGGTTTCTGACTTGGCTTAGTGACTTAATTGTCTTAGTGACTCAATTGTCTTACGACAACAGCCGGCACCGACGGCTTAACGTGCCCTCTAAAACAGGTAGTGCTTAGTTTGAAAAAAACAGTAGTAATTAAATCATTACTAATTCAAACAAAATTGCCCACAAAAATCAGTGCAGTACCATTAATCATACCACAAAGAGAAGATCCAAGCAAACCTTCCTCAAAGGCGACAACTCGCCAGTCATCGCACCGACGCGTTGACAAAGCGAGCAATTTTAACGAGGTAGACTTTACAATTTTTAACAAGCTCCATGAAAAGTTGGGTAATGCTCACTGAGGATGGATAAAATGTACGGAAGTATTTAAAGACGATGCTTTGTTGAGTAAATTGAAATAGATTGAATCTTATTCTTTGTGTATATTATCCAATTTCTCTTTCTAATATACAAAGTAAATAATATTATAGAAACTGATGTGAGTAGTACTCATCACTACAACTATTACACGGCTAACACTCACGAAATACAGTCGAATAACTCGACCGGTGTTCGGGCAATATAGCACCGAGCCGCCACCGCCGCCGCGCGTACTCTTTGAGGATGGGCATCTATATTGCCTGAACACAGGTCGAGTTATTCGACTGTATCTCGTGAGTGTTAGCCGTGTAATGGTTGTAGTGTAGAAAGTAAATATTAGATTTTAAATATTTTATTTTACATATTTGAGCCGTTTGGTGTTGAGACCCTGGGTCCGTGGGAGCCGGGAGCTCATCGTATTTTCAAAAGTTTATCAGAAAGAAGAAAAAGAAAGAAAGAAAATTAATTTATTCATCTTATTTTATTATCAGAGCGCCTGGTCGATGCTACGCGTGACCAAAATGCTGGCACTTATTTGGCACAACGTATAAGCATTGCAATTCAACGGGGCAATGCTGCCACCATGTTGGGTGCGCTACCTACTGGTAGTGAGTGGGCTGGAGCATTTAGACTGTCTATAGGTCATCGCGGTCAATATTTAGTGCATGTTTTTTTGTAGTAGTAGGTAGTGTTTAGTATTAGTTATTAACTTATATCTTTGTAGTATTTAGATTGAAAATAAAGGATTTTCCTTATAGATTTTAAACATTCATAGTCACTAACATGTCTAAAATATTGTTTACTAGCTTACCCGATAGACGTTGTCCTGTTGAATATTGTCGTTAAGCTTTTTTAAATTTTCTTTATTTTTTTATCCACTCATCTTTTTTATTTTTTTTCTTAATATATTTGTTTCGAGCTGCCAATATTTTCACATGTGAACATTTCACACAACTATTTTTTCTCTAATTTGTTTATTCTACGATAATGAAAATTAATCATTCGTAAATTTAAAAATGAAATTAATCAAGACATTAACAAAGATAGGAATGTTGGTATAAAAAATAAAATTATAGTTATGAGAGTCTTAATTAGCAAGTGTCCTGTAAAATTTGAGAACCGATTTCGTTTCACAAACGGCTTCCACATTATAAAATCTTAGGCCTCGTTGTAAATAGCGAGCGAAGGCCGAACTGTGCCTCTTCTGCGCCCTCCGCATTTCTATCATTTTGTATTCAAATTTTAAATATCACCAGTCAAACAATTTCGAATCTTAATGAATGGAGCAAGCGCTAATTTTGGAACGGAACGGTGGTTGTCATCAAATTTTTGACATTGAAATAACGTCTTTGTTTAAAGCTCGTTAGAATTAAAAATCCCAAGTTTGCGGAATTTTCACCTTTGGCAGGCTTCAAATATCTTAATTGTAATTCGTTTGAAGTGTCAAACATTGAACGGAAGCAAGAGTTCGTTTTCTTTTTTTATTTTCTGCGGATTTTCTTTGATAACAAAAGGTTGCAGCATAATGCTTGACTAAAAACTTAGCATATAATAAAGATATCAAACAAAGGTCCGCAGTGATATCAGCGGTCAGTGTAGCTCAGCAGGTGGCCGTGCGACTTGCAAAACACACGCCCTGGTTTGAGTCCCGGTCGGCTCTGGACCAATGACTTTTCAAGTCATGCGCGAAATTGGCCCTCGCTCTTATAGCGGTGAAGAAAACCACGTGAAGAAAAAATCACAAAATTGAGGATGTTCTGTTATCAATCGAGCCGCTCTTGGTCAGCAATTAAACAAGAGCACGTACCCAGACTGAGTCTGCGGAGTCTGTGATAAAACAAAATTTAAAAAAAAATAGCTCGTCACGTCATTCATTAACATTAAAAAAATTGTATTTTAAACCAAAAAATTTCATTCATTATGTAGCATTATAGTAAATTTATATAAAATCTAGTAACCTTTTGTAATATTATATTTTCTGCATGAAACGGAACGTTTCCTCGACACCGTTCAATTTATGATCACTACGTGGTTTGTAACGTAAAGTGTCTCATGGGTCGCAGGTGATAAATTTACCCTTAGTTGAAGCATTATTTTTCAAACGTTTTTAATAAAGGTGGCTTTATTATTTTTGAGTCTGGTTTTTGATGGATCCCATTTAACAGAGTAATTTGTTTTAATATTTGACCACAGTGAGCTACTTTCAACAATAAAAAATTAAATATTCATGCCGTAGAGTCTACTTTAATTTTATTTTTATAGCGGGTTATCCATCTAGTTGAGTTTTATCCAGTACAAGCTTCTGCCAGCGGCTTGGCCCCACGTGGCCTATAGGAAAATAATTCAACCACCCATTTCACCCTCTTAAGGGTGGAATTTCAAAAAACCCTTTCTTAGTATACCTACTCTTTACAAAGAACACACCCTCCAAATTTCGTATGTCTAGGAGCAGCAGTTTAGGTTGTGCGTTTATATATAAGTCAGTCAGTGAGTCAGTCGGGACTTTGAATTTTATATGTATAAATGGGGCGAGACAAAGTAAGCACCGATCACTTTGTTACAGGATCAGCGCTGGTCTGCGGTGTCTACAAGTTGTACTATGACACTTTATTGCTTGTTTGAAGTAAAACTTCTTTACGCACGCTTGACTTGGGGAGTAAGCTGGAGAATGCGTGACGAGGCGAACGGATGTTGAAAATTGTTGGTTAACGTAGATCTCCATTGTCGACATAACCAAGTTAAAAATTATTCTAAAATATGTTATTAATTTATACGTCATCCGTTTGTGGCCATCTTGAGAGTTTACAATTGTCAAGATGGCGACAGTAACATTAATCAAAGCAAAAACATGTTATACCGGCCGATAGATGGAGCTAAATAAGTTTTACTTCAGTCGTGTGATCTAACGCACACTCGTTTTTATTTTAAAACACATTATCGTGATATCTTTCTGTGCACGCCAAATCTAAGTTGAACATTTCCGAGAAAAGCTTTATGATGTGACGAGCCAGTCGTTCACCCGATGTTAAGCGACACGGCCACCCATAACAGAACAGTGTCACTCAAAGCCCCAAAATATAAAGTTTGGCGTGACACTGCTCTGCGCACATCATCATGAGACATCAGCACAGTCCGGCAATAAAATAACCCGACTCATTAGATCATTAAGTCTCAATTGCCCAATAATTTCACTAGCCATAATGCCCTTCAAACCGGAACACAATAGTGATTGTGCTTGGCGGCAGAATAACTGGCAAAGTGGTGGTACCTACCTAGACGAACTTTGCAGAAAAGTCCTACCACCTAGTAAAACGTCTACTATAAATAAAAATTTACATCTACGGCGGTAATTTTTTTGTTAAATTATGGTTCGCATGTCGAACTTATTAATTTTTCTGTTGGACACTTTTTCTTCCGACCTTGATAAAAGTGCTTATATATAAATTGCCTCGCAACTAGACAAACAATATTTCATCCTATATTAGGTTTATGAACTATCTAGACTTGTCATGTTCTAATATGGTCTCCAGAGCTTTAGCCCAGTTTTTCCTATTAAGTTACTCAGACAGAAAAGGTCTCCCAGGTGACTTGAGTTTTTGCAAAAATGGTCCGCTTTATTCATAAATTTATACAAACATAGTATTATTACGTAAAATGTTTATAGTTTTCGTTTATTAAAAACTAACCGAGCCCTGCGGTTTCACCCGCAGATAAAAAGTAGCCTATGTTAATCTACTATACAAGCTATTTTAAAACAAAGGGCATACTAACATAGAGCACACTATACGTTTCCAGAGCTGGCTACTTACATAAACAGTATTCAAAAAGTAATTACAACATTTGAAAATTGAACTTTTTGGCTGTATAAAACAGTTAGCTTCATCTGGCTGTCATTTTTTGCAATGTGACGTAATTTTAGCAATTGCATGTCTACATCACCAATGATTGAACTGGTGGAAATTGTCGTAGTTCGATTTTATTCGATTTTGAGTATAATTTGACAGCTTAGCAGATCTCAGAGAGCACACACACACACATACACACACGCATAGCATACACAGGCTTATACATAGATATTGTTTTTTTTTCATGTTCTATAAAACTAATTAGTATGACATAATTTATGTAAAATTAATAACGGGACAAGCCACTGAGTGACTCCTAAAATACAGTTTCCACTAGTTTGGCAGTCTATGGGTTCATTATAACTTTGTAACCAATTGTGTCAACAAGTAAATTTGTGTAAATGTATATAATATATATATTTTCATGAAATTATTGAGCTACCTAATAGCTATAATCTACCTTATTATCTACTTACCTAAACTAATATTGTAGCTCAAAACATCATTAACATAAAAACACACACTATCAGAAACTAGTTGTTTGTCAATAAAGCGGCTAAATAGCTGCATCAGACACGTTATTGAGTGGAACGGCCCTGAACAGGATCATTAAGAATCCATTACACGCTGGTGCATACTCGATGGGATTTTAATCTAGTGCTGCAGCGCTGAAAGGTACACGTGCTGATAGCTTTTCACGTTCGTTGAGAGCTACCTTTTTTTTAAATTAGTTTTTTTTCTTCTTTTTCTTCCGATTCGGGTGCAAATAAAAAAGAGGCTTTTCAACCGTTTACTTGAATGATTCTTTAGCATAACGAGAGTCGCGCTTCTTACCTAATTGGTACCTATACATACTTTATCTCGATAAATGTACCTACTTAAATGAAAACTCTGGCTAATTATAATTTTTTTTTGTTTTGGTATGGCTCCACACTTTTGTGTATTTAGCCAGTGTCAAGTAATTGATAATTTTTCGAGTTAAGTAATATATATGTATATAAATCAAGTCAAGTTACAGTCCAAGTCATCAAGTCCTATGACTTGATGAGTATGACTTGACTAGACTAGACTATTCTAGTCTAGTCAAGTCATACTCCTAATAAAGTGGTGGCAACTTTACCAGAAGCTTCTATGGAGTTTTGGAAACAACACGAAAAGATACGTTTCACCATCATTATACCACTTTCCCACACTCACGCCTGTAACCCAGCACTTAACGAATAAAATGCCACCAATTTTATGCACTAACACTAAAAATAACACAAGTTTCGGAAAATAATACAATGCGGTGAGACGATCTTTTTCGTTTTCCCGCCAAAAAACTCTGCTAATCATAATTATTAACGAGTGAGCTTTTGATAACGCGTCCAAACTTTTTATACTCATTATAATCTAGCATTTTATAGCCAACGCTGGCAATAAACGTGGTTAATATTAACACCGAAATAACGCTATTTGGATATAAAACGGCAAATACGTCATAAAGCTTAGCCGTACACAGCGTTAAATATACGAAGAATATATGTAATATAATAATATATTACAGGTATGAATAATTCCCAGCATTTTGAAGGGAAATCAAAATTTTAATGTTAAATTTTACTATGATATTAAATGTTTAGTAGGGTGGGTAATTTTAAATTTCATTTTCGTGATGATAACAAAATTTTACTACTTACGTAAAATTAACTTACCTATCTTCATAAAATTTATCTGAAGCACAAACACCCTAGATACGGGCAAAACACTTTTAATGATTTATGTAATACGCGTAATGGGCGCGTGGCTCAGTGGTACTCGTGTGACTTTAAACAGCACACACCTTGGTTCGAATTCCATTCAGCCCCAAACTCATTACATTAAAAAATAAATAACATTTGTGGACATTTCACATAGCACCATTTAGCCCCAAACCAAGCAAACTATCGAAACAATATACATGGAGGAATACTTAGATACTTATTTACTTGCTTACTTTTTGTTTTTAAATACATAGACAGCCTTATTAATAAACACGAACTAGCTTTAGATTAGTTACACCATCTTTTGTCTCTTTCGATACAGCTAAATATTCCAGTAGCAAAAAAAGGACAAAAGCTGAAGTAACTAATCCGAGACTAATACCCGTTTATTAATAAGGCTGTTGAATACAATATAACACTCAGACACAGGACAAACATCGATGGTCATTACACAAATGTTTGTCCTGATGAGCTATTACTAACTGAGCTATCAGCCCAGTCCACTTTGAGTGGCTATTTGCCGCTTGCTTCCAATGGCTCCCCGCAGTTTTAACCAGGTTATCGGTCCACCTAGTTCCCCCACTGTTTACGCTTCGTCTTCCAGTTCGTGGTCCCCACTCTAGAAAATGTATTTCCCGTCATTTACCAGTTCTATAAATGATTTAGTTTGCCTATTGTTGCCATTGTCGCTTAACTGTATTGATCGATTAAGAACGGCTTGACGAGATTTGTTATCTGCATCATGTTATTGTATCACCATAATTAGGAAAAAATACCTACCCTTTATAATAGGTCTTTACCTATGAAATTGCCGTATTGCAGTACAGACTTTTTCAAACAAAAAAAAGTTTTGATTGGCTATGAATTCTAAATTCAAATTAATTTTGTTTTAAAAATATGACATTCTATTTACAATATAAGTCTTTTGTTTATTGATTAGCGTTGTATTTTCATTACATTTCAACATTTTTCCTCATAATGGATACTTTGAAATTTCGTGTAATTATGGAATATGAGTTCCGTCCTGGTACAACGCGGCACAAACGACACGTAACATCAACGACGTTTACGGAGAGAACTGTACAAACGAACGTACAACCCGTTATTGGTTTGCTCGGTTCCGTTCTGGGAATTTTGACTTGAAAAATGAACCTCGTGGTCGTCCGGAAACTTTGGTCAACAATGATGAATTAAAGGCGATTGTGGAAGCTGATGAATCTCAATCTACTGCTGAGCTGGCAGCAGCTTTTGATGTTAGCATCAAAACAATATTGGTCCATTTGCGACAGATTGGCAAGATAAAAAAGCTTGATAGATGGGTGCCCCACGAACTTAACGATCGCCAGCGCAACGTACGTTTCGAGACTTGCCTTGCGCTGCTTAACAGGCACAGAAATGAAGGAATTTTGAACCGAATTGTTACGTGCGACGAAAAATGGATTCTTTTTGACAATCGAAAGCGCTCAGCAAGTTGGTTAGATCCTGGTTCGGTACCAAAGCAATGTGCAAAACGAAAAATGACCCCTAGAAAGGTGATGGTCACAGTTTGGTGGTCTAGTGCTGGTGTGATTCATCATAGCTTTTTACAAAATGGCGAGAGCATTACTGCAGATGTGTACATTGAAGAACTGACCACAATGATGGCGAAACTCGCACGTCTGCAACCAGCTTTGGTCAATCGGTCGTCTCCACTGCTACTTCACGACAACGCGCGACCCCATACTGCACAACAGACCGTCTCTAAGCTGCATGAGTTGGGTTTGGAAGCTCTCCCTCATCCGCCATACTCACCAGATCTTGCGCCTACCGACTATTACTTTTTCCAAAATTTGGACAACTTTTTAGCGGGAAAAAAATTCAATTCCCGAGAGGCAGTACAAAACGCCTTTGAAGAGTTTGTTGTCTCCCGTCCTGCTGATTTTTTCAAGAAGGGCATCCATAAACTGCCACAGCGTTGGCAAAGATGCATTGATTGCAGGGGTGATTACTTTGAATAAAAGAAATAAATAAGTTGGAAAAAAAATACTTTAACTTTTTTCAGACAAAACGGCATTTTCATAGGTAAAGACCTAATATTAATCTTGTGCGTTTATGTCTGACGAGCTTCTGTCCGCAGCTTCGCCCGTGGCGTGACCTATGCGAAAATAATGCAACCACCCATTTCACCCTCTTAAGGGTGGAATTTCGAAAAAACTTTTCTTAGCGGATGCCTACGTCATAACATATACCTGCATGCCAAATTTCAGCCCGATCCGTCCAGTGGTTTGGGCTGTGCGTTGATAGATCACTATATTAGTCAGTCAATCAGTCAGTCACCTTTGAGTTATATATATTTAGATTTAAAAAATATTATATTAATTTACTTTACAAGTTAAGGGTTATATCAAAATCACGTTTTAATAGAAATATTAATAGTTGGATCGTAGTCCCGCTACGAAAAAGCGTACACTCTAAAACTCAAGCTATGGGAAGAGCAGCTATGCTCAGGGTATTCTTACGTGCTACAATCTGAAATGAAAAAGTCCTCAGGAGAACTAAAGTCACCGATATAGATCTTAGAAGGAAAAAATTAAGAAATATGGGGCATAAAAAGACGACTTACGTCCGTATAGACTTCATATTTGGAGGGTGTCGTCTTTTTATGCCCCATATTTCTTAATTTTTTCCTTAATTACTGGCTGACGGACAACATACACCCCAAACCACTGTCCAGTCCAGTCAGCCAGTCAGCCAATCATCAGTCGTCAATGGTAAGTCGTTTAGTCAAGCAGTTACTCAGGATAAGCTTTATATTAATATACATGCTATATAAGCCTTAAACACCATGTTCTGTCAAACGCATTCTAGACCTAACGAGATCAGAAATAGACGCGATCGATTGAATAATAAATTTCCCATTACTTGTATGTCTGGTTTCTATATTTGTGTTATTTATACAGATTATATCAAATTTTGTTGTGCCAAATGTTTGAAATGATAATATCCAAAATTTATTAATTCCTGATTTTGTAGTTCGTAGTTCTGCTATTAAAGATGATTTTAGGTAGTTATGGATTAATGAAATGAAATGAAATGATTCTAATAAAAATATTTATGTCATGAAAACATTATAAAAATTACGTTATTTTCATTTCAAAATTCTGATTAAAAAATATTCAAAAAATAATTAAGTAGCATAGGCGTAACTTCGCAAATTATGAAACAACAATATTGGGTGTAACTCATTTATAAAAAGATTACTTATACCAGCCAAATTGTTTATTACTTTTAGCGAAAATACACCAGATATTCTTGTACTATTTGTATGGAAAATTCGTTCCACATTTCCATTTTGCGAAAGGTTTAACGTGATTGGCCACGGCGGATGTGACGTCACACGTCACAACACGAGACGTCGCATCAGCCAGTTATTGAAGGCGGCGTTAAATTCGGCGCCATACTAGATGTACCACATGTATATGTAGCTACTGAGTATGTAAGACCAAGGTCTTTTGACTTCTACCACAAAAACTCCATCTTTGAAATTCTTTTTTTATAAGAAAAGAAATCAATAGTAATTGGTTCTATAGAAATTTTATAAAATATCAAATTAAAATAACTGAAAAAATATATCATCCAAATATCTTCTCAGTGTGAAATGAAAGCGATTAGTCCTAAAGATGCTAAAAAGGAAAAATCCATTATTAAAAGTTTAAATACTGACTCGTTCTCCCCTGTGACAGTTGAGTGACACATCCCCTCACGAAATGTTGAAAAAAAACGTTATTTAATGAGCGGCAACGGATGCGCGGAACTCCCGTAAGTGAAAACTGGAATTTTAATTAAAAGTGTTTACAGGAAATGGCAGTAAGATTAGCATTTAAATTTTTCATTCTAAGGGTGTTGTTATTGGGAATAATTTTTGTATACCATAAGTTGTAATAATTTATCAAATAATATATCCAAGCAGACCCAAAGGTCCTCAGCCAGAAGATGTGCGTTGTGCGTACGGCTAGAGAATGGAACTCACTCCCGTCGTCGGTGTTTCTATCCACCTACAACTTGGGTGTCTTTAAGTCAAGAGTAAATAGGTTATTTTTGAGTAAGCGTGCCACCTTCGACCTCATCGTGACTTATACCATTAATTGAGATGTAGTGAAACGCAAACCAAGCAACAGTAAAAAAAGAGTCTACTGCTGAACACGGGCTTTACGGCACCAACGGAAACAGATGGGGTGGTCTTATTCATCAACCGAGACCACACGGCCAACATAAACTATCACGTACTATCACGTACTATCTAGGATTACCCATATTTAAGTCAAAGTCAAAGTCAAAGTCAAAGTCAAAGTCAAAGTCAAAGTCAAAGTCAAAGTCAAAGTCAAAGTCAAAGTCAAAGTCAAAGTCAAAGTCAAAGTAAAAGTCAAAGTCAAAGTCAAAGCCAAAGCCAAAGCCAAAGCCAAAGCCAAAGCCAAAGCCAAAGCCAAAGCCAAAGCCAAAGCCAAAGCCAAAGCCAAAGCCAAAGCCAAAGCCAAAGCCAAAGTCAAAGTCAAAGTTGATGATCAAACGAACTTACCAAGTGAAATTCGATCAAAATTATATCTTCAAAGCGATCTATGGATTTTAATCTATGATCTCGGACATCTAGCGTCAGAAAAAGTTTTAATTATAATTAAAACTTGTCTATTTTTCCTACCGCTTGTAAAATGCTATTTATTGATACGTAAGACATGTTTTCCAAAATTAAATAGGAGCACTATACTTCATATTCTTATTTATATTCTGATACAACTATTAAAATTTGAAATTAAATTTACAGAGGCACAGAATAAAGTTAAAACAAAAACACCTCCAGACAGCTAAGAAACAATAAGTGGAACATTCAAATTTATCTTTAGTCTGTAAATATTATTTTACCTGAACGCAGGACAATTAGCAAGTCATAAATGAGCGGCGTAATTTGCGAAGGGCATTGTGGGCGCTATAGGGCAATGTGTGTGGGCGAAAAACTTACGGAATGATAAAATGTACGAGTCCGCTGCGTCCGTATTTGGCTTAGTCCCAATGAAGTTTTTTTTTTAGTTAACTAGTTGTGCCCCGCGGTGTCACCCGCGGAAATAAAGTATTGTAATTATTTGCTCATCCCACGGGAACATTTCACTTTTCCGGGATAAAATGTAGCCTATATATTTAATCCAGTGTATAAGCTATCTTGGTGCCGAATTTCATCTAAATCCATTCAGCCGTTTGAGGGTGAAGGAGTAACAATATGTAGAAACTTTATTGGTTTAAGTGTTAGTAATATTAGTTTATTAAGTTGAATATTGTACTTTTTGTTTCTCCTAAACATTAATTAATATTAGTGTGAAGTGTGATAGTGTTACAGAAATTTTACCCTATAAGAGCAAAATTGTCGAACAGGTAGTATAAGCGACGTTTGGATATGGCTCAGGGTGTTACTTTGGAGGAAAAAACTCTACTAGCTACTAGCTACATTACTGAATTTAACAAATTGGGATATCCAACATGCTGGCAACATTGAAATAGTTATTTTAGTAGTCAAAGTCAAAAGATTTATTGCTAATAGGCTAATTTTAGCACTTTTACAATTTCACACTTTTACACTTTTAAATTTGTATATATATAAAAGAATATCGTGTTATTTACATTATTTATAACTCAATAATCGCTGAATCGATTTGGCTGAAAATTTGTGGGGAGGTAGCTTAGAACTAAAAGATGGGCAAAGGGTAAGGATGCTTTGTGAAAACTTTATCGAATTATTAACTTGACATTGGTGGATTTAGCCGGGCAATATTCGATTAGTCTATTAGATGTACGTAAAGCTTACTAGCCACAGTCAGTGTGAATGGTAAATAGACAGCGTGATTGTCAGAAATAATATTCGTATGTTTCCACGGATTTTTGGAATCGCCCACTTAACGCCTACATCTCGCATAAAATAACATCCATTCATCCAATTTAAGGACCACATAGACAAACACTTTTGGGATACTTAATTCTAATATAAATTTATAAGTTCTGAGAGGATCACGCTAAACACGCGCATAAAAAGTTCTTTTTTATGTTAAGGAATGACGTGACGAGCTGGCCGTTCGCCTGATGTTAAACGACATGGCTGCCCATATCAGCTGCAGTGTCACTCGGAACTCTAAAGTATAGTTTCGCGTGACACTGCACTGCGCACGTTATCCTGAGACGTCAGCACAATCTAGTAATAAGATTACTAAACTGTGAGATCAGATCATAAAGTCTAATTTGCCCAGTAATTTCACTAGCTACAGTGCCCTTCAAACCGGAACACAGCAGTGCTTGCACACTACTGCTTGGCGGCAGAATAACTGGCAAGCGGTTGTACCTACCTAGACGAACTTTGCAGTAAAGTCCTACCACCTAAATCTATTGCAAAATCGTACTACGTACGTAAACATACTCGTGCAAAGTAATAATGGTAAAGTTTTACATTTTCTTTTCCATAATTAATCCAACACCGAGTTAAGTCTGAAGTGTTCGTGTTAGGACTTTTTTAGGCTTCAGTCTAAAACGAGTTTGGTTCACGTTACAATGCCTTGAAGGTAATACCTATTACGAAATTAATTAGTTCGAAACTTTTGCTATTGCATTGCGGGTGTTGGAGATATATTAAGTAATACGAACATTATGACAATTAATCTAATAATAAATTAATAATGGTCAATACATACATAGATCCCAGGATCTATAGGGCCCAGGGCCTAGCTAGGATTTCCTGTATCTAGGGACCTAGGAACACAGCTAACACTCACGAAAATGTTAGCCGTGCACTAATTGTAGGTATTTTACTAGGTGGTAGGACTTTACTGCAAAGTTCGTCTAGGTAGGTACCACCGCTTTGCCAGTTATTCTGCCGCCAAGCAGTAGTGTGCAAGCACTGCTGTGTTTCGGTTTGAAGGGCACTGTAGCTAGTGAAATTACTGGGCAAATGAGACTTTATGATCTGATCTCACAGTTTAGTAATCTTATTACTGGATTGTGCTGATGTCTCAGGTTGACGTGCGCAATGCAGTGTCACGCGAACCTCTATACTTTAGAGTTCCGAGTGACACTGCAGCTGGTATGGGCAGCCGTGTCGTTTAACATCAGGCGAACGGCTAGCTCGTCACGTCATTCCTTAACATAAAAAAAAAAAAAAAAATGAGTACTACTCACGTCAGTTTAAATAATGTTATAGTTTTTTAAATCGGTGTCAACTTGCTCAAATACTGAATGTTCATTGATTACCTCATCCTCGGCTGTCTCAACTAATTGTCGTACAGTATTTGGCATGTAGACTCGACACGATTTTGACAAACGTACGAGAAACCGGGAGCTAGGGAGATAAATGCGAACTAAAGACCTGTCAAATTTCAGTACAGACGGACTTTAGTTGCCTAAAAGACTAGTTTCTTATGCTAATTGATTGCCTGCTTTGTTTTTCAGCTCATTTACTGCGACCATACTTTCCAGCCGGCTCTTTTTTACAGCCATTATTTTCCCCATTGCTTCGTATAACCGAGAGTATTACCTTCAGCACGGTATCCTTTCCGGCTTACAAAATAATTTAAAGAGTAATTCCGTGCAGTTCTAATTAAAAATCATCTGCTTTTGATGAATGTAAGCCGATGAAAGAGTGAAGCCGACAGGGTTCTTACTGAAGCAACTTTGAAGTGAAATTGTCTGACTTTGTGATATGCCTTTTATGACATTTTTTTCCATGTACATACCTGTAATTGCATTCATAGCCCGTATTACAGAATGATATTTAACGGTGAATCGGTACTCGAGTCGAGAATTCATTCATACAATTTTGGCCCGTATTACAGAATTATACTTAACCCTGAATCCGTGTTCAAGTCAAGATTTCATTCATACTATTGCGGCCCATATTACAGAATTACACTTAAATGTGAATCGGTGCTCAAGTCAATATTTTATAAAATTTTGGACCGTATTACAGAATTATACTTAACTGCGAATCGATGCTCAAGTCAAGATTTCATCATACTATTTTGGCCCGTATTACAGATTGATATTTAACTGCAAATCACTGCTGAAGTCAAGATTTCATACAATTTTGGCCCGTATTACAGAATGATACTTTTCTGTGAATTGGTGTTCAAGTCAAGATTTCATTCCTACAATTTTCTATTTTCTGTTTTTTTTGTATCCTTTCACTTTTCATGTCGTACATCATACGTCACTTGACAATCGTTCCCATGCACGTCACACAACACCTTTTACCTACACAATATTAATCTACGTACATCGAGATCGCATGAGAAATGTCACATGATTTACCGGCGACATTCAGCTTTCGCGGCACGTACATCGCCCGCTCTATGGGTTATTCACGACGCCTTTCAAGACGTAGCTTTCGATGTGTCGAGAACATTAGCAGCTAACGTCTTTTGTATTGATTGAAGGATGAGGTTGTAGTTATTTTATCCTGTGAATAAAATAAATAAAAATGTGTTTTTTAAGTTTTTTTATTATTCTTTTGGGAGTAGTTGTCAATATAATTAGGTATTTCTTGCACATGAGAAAGTTATCACAGATTTAAATAAATTGCTTCTTACAATTTATCTATTTAAATACGTATTTTTGAAGTAAAAACTTCTTTAGGCACGTCTAACACGTTTGAGCGAATAAAAATAATGGAACTCGCGTCATCGTCACCGAACGCTTCCCATGAGCTATATGTATACTGTGTATATATGTGTACTTTTCGGGTGAACAAAAATTATTATTTTCCATTTTTTTAATGTTTGTTAACTCAAACTTTTGACTGAGCAAAATGATTTTGATTACTATGATTTCATTGCACAGCATGTGTTTCCCGTGTGCATTTCAATTTGGTCCAGTTCTGACAATGGCATCTATGAGAAAACCATATACGTTGTAAGTCGGTTTTTTTATATTTTGCGTTCTTTTACTTGTTAAACTAATATTATTTCTTCGCAACCATAAACTTAGTTGTCATGCTCATGAACTGAGAGGACACTGCCAAATTTGTACATAAGCTTCCGCTACAGTTGCGATTACAATTACAAAGTTAAGTTACACGTTACACAGTAAATATAATTTCAGTTAATCTGGGCACTCATTTTATGAAAGAAATGTAAAATCTAGACTCTAAATCAGCGGTAAACAACAGACGGACCACGGTCCGTATTAGGAAAGCAGAAAGTCGAAATTTGGACCACTAAATATTGTTAAATAACTTACGTTGGATATAAAGTATCCTATGTACTATATTGCAGCATTTTCAGCATTTTTTCGTTATCTTGGTGAATTATAAAAAAAATATTTTCTGGACTTCGATATAGTATTTTAATAGTATCTGGACTCCACTTAAAATAAACTACTTAACCTGACCTTTAAATTATATTGTTGGTCAAAGTTTAGCGATCTTCATATTTCCTTAATAAGTTTATTAGCACAATTAAAATTATAAACAATGCAGTAGCAAAACCGCTACCAGTGCGCAAAATGCTGGCGGCATTGCCCCGTTTCATGGCAATGCTTATAGAGTCCTTCGGGATAAATAGAGTCCAGCATTTAGGTCATTTGTTGCCTCGATAAGTCGTTTGCCCATAATATATTAATATATTATATGATATACATAAATCATATTTAGAAAATAAACTCCAAACATCTTCAAAAAAACAGATTATACTGATGTCTCAGGATGACGTGCGCAATGAAGTGTCGCGCGAAACTCTATACTTTAGAGTTCCGAGTAACACTGCAACTGATATGGGCAGCCGTGTCGCTTAACATCAGGCGAATGGTTAGCTCGTCATGTCATTTCTTAACGTAAAATAAAACCTTAGCTTATTTCAATTACCATCAAAATACTTAACGTTGGTATTAAAGCTTTAAAGGTCATTTCACACATCTCTCAAGCTTTAAAAGCGCTTTCAGGGCCGTCTCAAGGCCAAACAGGTTTTATATGTTGTGTTCTTATAATCGCCGCAAGAGGTCACAAGCGTGTCGTCGTCACTTCCGGTTTCGCACGTTCATTCCAGGAAGTTGTGTTTGAAACTTTTACGAGATGGTTTTCTTTTTATGGGTGTGATTTAGCCTTTAGTTAAGATTCTGAAGGAAGGTGGATATTAAACCTAGTACCTACTATTTAAAATTGATGGCATGGAGTTGGTGGGATCACGAACTGTACAAAATGAGAATTCCATGGATGTGGAATTGATCCATTGATAAATATTTACATATTTATAATTATCCATGGCAGAGTTCTAAAGAAAGTACCAATCTAATGTTACCAGTACTAGAAATTTACTTAATATACAAAATACAAATTATCAAGTGAAACATTAATATGTACAGGCACTCTATAAATAAAAAGTTACAACTCATAAAACATTATTGACAAAAAATGGTATCCAACTCACCACCGCATGGTAAGGTTCCCAGAATACTGGCAGCATTACCTCGCTGAATCACACTATCACATCACAACACACTAATATTATAAAGGCAAAAGTTTGCATGTGTGAATGTGTGTTTGTGTGTATGTGTGTGTGTTTGTTACTTCTTCACGCTCAAACGGCTGAATGGATATAGATGAAATTTGGTACCAAGATAGCTTATACACTGGACACATATAGGCTACATTTTATCCGGGAAAAGTAAAATTTTCCCGTGGAATGAGTAAATCATTGAAATATTTTTTATCCGCGGATGAAACCGCGGGGCGCAACTAGTTAGAAATAATTTTGTTCAAAATCGAATCACCCCAGACAGTCAATTCCTTCACTAGAAAACACGTTATGTCCTAGTGGAGTGTGTCAGGACCCAGTCTGTGAGAGTACATAATATGTTAGCACAGTACTGGTAAAAAATTTCGGATGTAGGAGCGATTCAACATGTCTTGACTTTTCCACTGAGAAGGCCTGCCAAGACACTTTTCATTATGATAAAAGACACATATAGAATGAAATGAGTGTTAATAATGGGGCTGACATAATCGCCATTCGACTAAATCTCCCAAAAATTGGAGATTAAAAAAACTAAAAAAAAAATACACACAGTCGATCATAGAACCTCCTCCTATTTGAAAGTCAGTTAAAAAGCTAGGGATCTACGATGCCACAGACAGAAACACACGTTAAACGAACAACACCCTTCCGTTTAGTGCGGGGTTAAAACGCATTTGATTTAAAATATAATAATAACAGATAAAATATTCACTACAACTATTACACGGCTAACACTCACGAGATACAGTCGAATAACTCGACCGGTGTTCGGGCAATATAGATCTAGGCCGAGCCGCCACCGCCGCCGCGCGTACTCTTTGAGGATGGGCATCTATATTGCCCGAACACCGGTCGAGTTATTCGACTGTATCTCGTGAGTGTTACCCGTGTAATAGTTGTAGTGATGAGTACTACTCACGTCAGTTTCTATAATATTATAGATAAAATACTGGTGTATTTTCGAGATAGAAAGTGAATCATAAAAAGAATATAAAACAGCAAAATCCATTCCACCCATCAGCGTTATATTGGTTCACGAATAAACATGTGCGAGCAAAGCGATTGCCTTCACGAACCACGATAGTTAACGTGACGTCAGTTACGACATTCGCTTACACTTATTCTTTGAAAAAGGGGGTTATATCCAATTCAAATGACTTAATTTCACACATATACTACAACTTGGTAGAAATTTTCTGCAAAGTTCGTCTAGGTTAACCTAGACGAACTTTGCAGAAAATTTCGTTTATTCGTTTATTCGTGAACCAATATAACGCTGATGGTTGGAATGGATTTTGCTGTTTTATATTCTTTTTATGATTCACTTTCTATCTCGAAAATACACCAGTATTTTATCTATAATATTATATCCCAGCAATTAATATTAATATTATTGTAACAGTGGCACTGGCAAAACAGTGGTAACACTGTTTTGCCAGTTATTCTGCCGCCAAACAGAAAAGTGCACAAGCACTACTGTATTCCGGCTTGAATGGCACTGTAGCTAGTGAAATTGCTGGGCAAATGAAACTTTATGACCTAATCTAAAAATCTAGTAATCTTATTACTAGACTGTGTTAATGTCTCAGGATGACGTGCGCAGTGCAGTGTCACGCGAAGCTCTATACTTTAGAGTTTCGAGTGAAACTTCAACAGATATGGGCGTCCGTATCGCTTAACATCAGGCGATTGACTAGCTCGTCATGTCATACCTTAACATAAAATACACATAATTTTTCCGGCTAGTTTGATTTAAAAACTAAATTACTGAATGGATTTTAACGAAATTTACTTTCTGATGAAAAAAATCTTCCAAATCGGTTGATAAATAACAAAAGAAGAAATCAACAGAATTGAGAACCACCTCCTTTTTAGGAATCGGTTGAAAAATTGTATGAATTAGTGAAGTTTTTTTTTAAAGATTTATTAGATACTATGAGTAAAGACAATAAAGTGTTTTATGTAAGACTCTTTACAGTTGTAAAGCTATGTAGACTTGATAGTTGTCATTAGAAGAAAAATAGTGTGAGATCATGAGCTGCCGAGGTATTTTATATAACAATAAACGATTCTAGTGCATAACTTCTTCAAAAATCCTAACAAAATCTTTATTTGATCAATATTTATAATAATAACGTAATAACTACACAGACAAATAGCAACTATTTACTTAAAAAATGTAATGAAGTGACTTACAGATCAAAACCACCTAGATTAAGTGTTTTAATAAAAAAAAAAGTTACTGCTAACTGTAGTATAGCGTGAGGGATGCTTCACGTGCTTCATACCTGATGAAGTCAGTGTCGAAACGTTATCTGTGGAGCGTGTGGAGATAGCATTATGTCGTGATTTATGGGTGCATTCGTGTGAAGAGAATTTGAAGGTATGCAGCTCGTTGGTTTTATGTTGTGACAATATAGAATATTTATGTCTGTTTTTGTTTAAAAAAAACGAGTGTGCTTTAGACCACACTACTGAAGTACACTTCTTCAGTTTAGCTTCATCTATCGGCCGGTATAACTTTGTTTTTGCTTTGTTCAATGTTAATGACGCCATTTTGACAATTGAAAATTGTCATTTTACCGGTATAAACAGGTGTCCGGACATACCAACGTAATAATACAAATTTAAAGTAATTTTTAACTTTCTTATATTGACAATTGACGTCTACGTGAATCAATTTTCGTTCGCCTCGTTACGCATTACCAGCTTATTCCCCAAGTCAAGCGTGCGTAAAGTAGTTTTACTTTAAAAATTGTTTTTTTTTGCCGATACATAGTCAAAGGTAACTTACGATGGCAACAGAATGAGCTAAAGGTCCTTTTTTTGAACTTTTTGAACTTATATTAATTAAATTGGTATTTTAAAAAAAACCCTCAATATCACCGATATTATATATATAATTATGACTTTATGATCTGATCTCACAGTCAAGTAATCTTTTACCAGACTGTGCTGATGTCTTAGGATGATGTGCGCAGTGCAGTGTCACGCGAAATTTTATATTTTAGAGTTCCGAGTGACACTGTTCTGTTATGGGCAGCCGAGTCGTTTAACATCATTGTTAACGGCACAAATATGTTTGTTTTTGTATTATTATTTGCTTCTTATTTGTTGTAATATATTTATTAAATAAAGCTGCGGAAGGTGACGCGACCGAGATGGATGTGAGGGTGCGGGGCAGTGAAAGAGGTAAGCGGGGGGCGAGGAACGCGGCTCACGCCCGGCCGCCGCACGGTGACGTAGTCGATTGCGTTATTGCGCCGTGCCAACACGACAACCTCTCGCTCGCGACACTATCGGTCAAACTATTATCCTCATTTTCCGTGTTTTATTTGGGTCGTCTACAGCTGGTCCTTCGAGCCGGATCTAATTGGAATCTGCGACCTATGTTTACGACTCCGCCTGCGCGAAAAATGGTGAGCACACGGAGCGCTGCCCGGAACAATAAAGAACTTCATGGAGAAACGTCAGCGGGTCCTGATGCTGTTGTGTCGAATACTTCCAAGCCACGAATCGTTCGAAGTATCTGTGGTGACCAACTGGAACATAAAAAGGACTTAAAATTACTCGATAAACCTAGTGAAAAAGTGAAATTATGTTCCGACCAAGACCTACCCTCCAAGTCAGAAAAAATATCAAAGTCGAAGTCTCGAACGAAGTCCTCCTCGTCATCAGTGTTGGCTAGAAGAAAAAAGCTAGAATTAGAAGCAGCACAAGCTAAAGCACGCATACAAATGGAAATTATCGACAAGAAGTTGGCGGCCGACTTGGCCGAGCTAGAAAACGAAGAATACAGTTCACAATCGGAAGGACAAGAAGATCACACTAACGTCGAAGTGGAGAAGTGGCTAGAGCGTAGTCATCAAGAACTGGAGGTACAGGCTGTCCCACCGCAGGATAGAAAATCGGGCGACCTTGACCCTCCACCGCCGCCGCGCACAGCTGACCGCGACGGCACTGATGGAACAGTTCAGATGCTGGCTAGCGCACTCAAGGACCTGGCTGCTGCAACCACTGCTAATGGTTCAAATTCTAAATTATTGAGCCGTTTATGTGCACCGAAAGACCTACCTGGTTTTGGCGGTGACCCGATGGAATGGCTGCAGTTTAAGCAGGCATACGAAGACTCTTCAAAAGTGTGCAACTTCAGCGATCAGGAAAACCTGTGGAGGTTACGTAAATGTTTGTACGGCGCAGCAAAGAATGCTGTAACAGCCCTGTTGATCAGCGCTACTTCGCCGGATGCTGTGATGTCCACTCTGGAGCTGCAATTTGGAAACCCGGATATTATCATATCCAGAATTATGTATGACATAAACAAGCTTCAGCCTATGTGTCAGGAGTATCACAGAAACATAGTTACATAAAAGTAAAAGTAAAAAACTACGTTGCCGCCGTGCGCGCTGTCGGCCAAGATGAGTACCTGAAAGGAACAAACGTGTTATCAGTTATCCTGTCTAAGCTGCCTACTGTATTGATCTCGAAGTGGGCAGACTACAGTTACCCGCTCATCAGTTGTGGCGATAAGCCTAAACTAATAATTTTATCTGAGTTTTTGAACGACGAGGCTTTAAAAATATCGAAAACATCAGTGAATTTAACATATAATGCAAGTGACTATAAACGTAAACAAAGTGACTTTTTTACAAACAAAACTCAAACAGTGCTAGTGCAGAATGATTTAAATGAAGAAAAGTGTCGGTATTGTCGCGTAGGCCAACATAAAATAACAGACTGCAAAAAGTTTAAAAAATCGTTACGTAAGGACAGATGGCAATTTATAAAACGTTTCGGTTTGTGCTATAAGTGCTTGGTTTCACATCATAAGCGTGACGATTGTACTGCACCCGTTTGTGACAAAAACAATTGTGGACAATCTCACCATCAGCTGTTGCATTACGAGACTAAGCGCAGTGATGAACAGTGTCAACAAAATAGTGTTGTGACGTCAGACTCTGTACCGCGCAGTGAAACTGTGACGCATATTAATCAGAACATTAACGGTAATAAAGTGTTGCTAAAAACTGTACCGATTAAAGTGCATGGACCGAATGGTATTGTGAATACTGTGGCTTTATTGGACGATGGTTCTACGGTTTCTATAGTTAGTGACACTCTGATGGCAAAGATAGGTATGCGTGGACGTAAACAGACTTTAAAAGTGCGCGGTGCGTGGGACAATAGTGAACTGGTATGCGACAGTGAAATTGTGGACTTAAAAGTGTCTAACTTGGACGGTATATTGTTTACAATGCAAGCGCGTAGTACAAAGGGACTTAATTTACCTACGCAATTTATATCGCCTCATAAACTAAAGTGTAGTGAAGTTATAAACAACATAAAAAACCGGTTATGTGATGGACATTGTAAGCCTGAAATATTAATAGGGCAGGACAATTATGACTTACTGTTACCGCTGGAAGTCGCTCGTGGCCACCATGATGGGCCATATGTGACTCGTACTCCGCTGGGCTGGTGCGTACACGGACCTACCTCAGTGGGCGTGTCCAGCCGCCACTCCGCTCTATTTCTGAAACAAGAAGTTAATGAGGTCCAAATGGAAAATCACCACATGATGGCTGATCTGCACGAAGAAGTCCGTCACTCGTTCTCTATAGAAGCACTGGGCATTACGGGCAAACCTCGTCAGAATTGTAATGATGTACAAGCGATCGAGCATCTTGAACGAACGGCTGCTCTGAAGAACGGCAGGTGGTACATCGGGCTGCCTTGGAAGGAAGACGACTTTAAGATGCCTGAGTCGTATACTGCTGCAAGAAAGAGATTAAATGGAGTAGAAAGAAAATTAAAAATGAATGAATGGCACTACGTACCTACTAAGATGAACGTCGCCGACATCGCCACCAGGAACACCTGTGATATAAATATGCTGCAAAGTGAATGGTTACATGGCCCTGAGTTTTTATATAAGAAAAAAGAATTATGGCCTAAAGACATGCAACTAGAAGTAAACATCGATGTCCTGGAACGAATATGCCTTGTGTCCGAGGTTCACTTACCTGCTGTACCGGAACCGGAAAGGTTTTCTTCATGGCTGCGACTCCTGAGAACAACTTGCGTCATGTTATCATTTATTGACAAATGTAAAAAACTTACCGGAGAAATCAATGATGAGGAGAGCGGAGCGCCTGTTGATCATCTACTCGCAGAGTCAGTCATTCGCCGAAGACTTGGAACATCTGAAACATAAAAAAACATTAGAAAGGAAAAGTAGACTACTTACCTTAACTCCTGTGATTGACGAGTACGGAGTTCTTCGCGTTGGATGCCGCATTGACCTGGCACCTGGAATACCTGCTGAAACAAAAAATCCCGTGATACTTGATGGTCGTAACTACGTCGCGAGATTGATAGTGAAGCACCACCACGTGAAGGCCGCCCACGGAAGTCAGGAAACGCTCGTCAACAACCTGAAACAAAAATATTGGATTATTCGTTTGCGACCAACAATAAAATATGTGACGTCAAAATGTATGTTTTGTAGAATAAGAAAAGCTCAACCAGAACCACCCAGAATGGGAAACTTACCCGAGTCCAGAATGGCTCACCATGAACGGCCATTCACCTTTTGTGGAGTGGATCTCTTCGGTCCTATGGAGGTGTCAGTATGCAGGCGGCGTGAAAAAAGATATGTACGTAAATGTAAAGATACGTATTATTTACATGCCTAACTGTGCGAGCCATACATATTGAAACAGTTACAAAACTTACTTCAGATGCGCTGATTATGGCTTTACGTCACATGTCCGCCAGGCGAGGTTGGCCCACTCATTTGTACTCGGACAATGGAACGAATATGAGAGAAGCTGATAATGAGTTAAAAAAGTCGATCAGCGAACTGGATGATGAGATGCTAAAAAGAGAAGCTTCATACCACGGCACGACATGGACATTCTCACCTCCCGCTAGCCCACACTGGGGTGGGGCGCGGGAACGATTAATCCGCTGTGTGAAAAACTCACTGAAGGTGGTCCTGAAGGAGCGAGCACCACGGGACGAGGTCTTGAGTACCCTGCTCGCCGAAGTGGAACATATGGTGAATAGTCGTCCACTGACGCACATGAGCGTCGAGCCACATTCGGATGAGTCATTGACCCCTAATCACTTCCTGTTGGGATCTTCTTCTAATATGCCTACTCTCGGAGTTTACGACGAAAGTGACACATACCTACGTAAACAGTGGCGGATTTCTCAAAGATTGACCGATCTATTTTGGAGACGCTGGGTCCAAGAAGTTCTGCCAGACATGCGCCCCAGAACTAAGTGGCAATTAGAACAAAGGCCATTGCAAGTAGGTGACCTTGTGCTGATCGTGGATCCTGATTCACCCCGAAATGTATGGCCACGAGGTCGTGTGCAACGCGTGATCCCGGGCAAAGATGGACGTATCCGAGCTGCCGAAGTAAAAACCAAGACCGGTTTGTTACGACGATCAGCTGCGCGAATTGCGCGTATCCCGACGGATGATGAGTGCTGACGCACTGGGGTGGGGGATGTTAACGGCACAAATATGTTTGTTTTTGTATTATTATTTGCTTCTTATTTGTTGTAATATATTTATTAAATAAAGCTGCGGAAGGTGACGCGACCGAGATGGATGTGAGGGTGCGGGGCAGTGAAAGAGGTAAGCGGGGGGCGAGGAACGCGGCTCACGCCCGGCCGCCGCACGGTGACGTAGTCGATTGCGTTATTGCGCCGCGCCAACACGACAACCTCTCGCTCGCGACACTATCGGTCAAACTATTATCCTTATTTTTCCGTGTTTTATTTGGGTCGTCTACAATCATGTTAACGACTAGCTCGTCCCATCATTCATTAACATAAAAAAAAAATATTACCATTATGAGTGATGACTGAAAATTAACATTATTAAGGAATAAAATACATAAAAATCATTTTGTAATTTACATCTATTTTTATCTATATTGGAACACCTGGTTACCCATTTTAGCCTAAAGAGCTGTGACAGAGAAACCAGGAATTCTTTCGTCAAAAACTTAAAAAGGATAAAAGCTATCCAAGTTTGTTTACACTTATCAGTAAAAATTTTTTACTGACGCTCATAGATTTCAACCATTAATTCCGAAGTTTTCCCTGTAAACCTGCAAGATGAACGATATCTGGCCAAGAACTAGTTGTCATCGCATTATCAGATCATCGTTAACGCCTCTACTTTAAGATTAACGGCGCAGCTTAACCGTTAGGTTAACGCGAGTTTAATTCTAACTCAAAGTTAACGATATCGAAAATGCAGTTTAGAAGTGTGAGAGGAGTAAGTAGCTAGTGGAGAGGACATTCTGAGAGTGATACTAGTGAACACGAATCATTGGTCTAAATGGCCATGGATATGTCCCGTCGTGTGCCCGACACGTATAATAATAATAATGCTCAACGATCACATACATACATTCTGGATCCTAACTAGGATTCCGTGTCTAGGAAACCAGGAACTACGAGGACTATGGTCCCACAACACTCAGATTCACAACAAGTGTTTGTGCTTTTTTTTATGTGCACAAATACTTTTTCTTTTTTTTATAATCTGCATTTCCACAGACACCGGGGTCCGTGCTTTCTGTTAAATTATTTTTATATTTATTAATTTAGCCTATTATTAACATGAACATATATATAATACAAGAAAGGACAATGTGCACAAATACTTGTCCTGCCGCGGTAATCGAACTCGCTACCTCCGGGTTATGAACTGACCTGTTGAGCACCACCATACCACAGAGGCTTTTAACAAATAAATGTGGAATCAAAACGTAAACGCGGGTTCTAGGAATTCCAACCTTATACGGATTCCATATATCCGTATGCCTGTACTAGCTGCGCCCGCGGTTTCACCTGTGGATAAAAAGTATTTTAATTATTTGCTCATCACACGGTAACATTTCACTTTTCCGGGATAAAATGTAGCCTGTATGTTAATCCAGTGTATAAGCTATCTTGGTACCGAATATAATCCAAATCCATCCAGCCGTTTGATCGTGAAGGACTAACACACACATACACACATACAAACTTTCGCCTTTATAATATTAGTGTGATTAGTGTGAGACGGTGATGCACTAAATTTTATTTCTATTGTTACAGTCATCTCGCATAACTAACGCGAGCGGCGATGCCTGCGAGCGCCGGGACCCCTGCCAGCATGGAGGGGTCTGCATCAGCACTGATGACGGACCGGTCTGCGAGTGCAGGGACGGAGATTACGAGGGGGCCTTCTGTGAGAGAGGTAAGTGGAGTGCATTTTGGAGAGTGTGCATTGGAGTTGCATAACCTGATTCCGCCGTCACCGTTTCACCATCGAACAACCGGATGTACGAAAAAGCGCCACCGGTACATGGTTAGGATCCCACATGTGCGAACAAAGAGATTTGGCTCCACATTTATCATGCGAACAGCCAAGAGTGGAATACTTTACCGGCATCCGTATTTCCCGAAAACTACAACCTTGGAGTCTTCAAATCGAGAGTGAACAGGTATCTTCTAGGCAAGCGTGTTACATCCTAGACCGCATCGTCATTTACCATCAGGTGCGATAGTGGTCAAACGCGAGCCTATCAAACAATAAAAAAAAGCTACGAACCAAGCTTAAAGACTCTAATACCCGTCTTCAATAACTTATCATGCGTTTATCCATTAATGCATTTGAGTACGTCTTAGAGAGATAAGTGTAAACTTAGGAGTTATCAAACTTTAGTGCAGGCGTGCAAAACCTCTTTGTTTAACTAGCGTGGCGGCAGTCATCGGGAATAACTTGTTCTGACAGCGTTTATCGTTTGTTTTACTTTCGATCTAAGCTTTGATTGGGATTAAAATAGGCATTCATAATAATATTTTATAGGATCAGTTGCAAGAAATACTAAATGGAATCGGTTCTATGGGAAGCCACTCAAATTAATGACAAAATGAAACAATGTATGCTTGATAATCAAAACAAATTTCAATGTTTTTTTGTCCTTAATTAATTTTACTATAGCTAAGTATGTACCGGCACAACAATCTAAATATATATAACTCAAAGGTGACTGACTGACTGACCGACATAATGATCTAACAACGCATAGCCCAAACCACTGGACGGATCGGGCTGAAATTTGGCATACAGGTAGATGTTATGACTAGCCCGATAGCTCAGTTGGTAGTAGCCCTGCCTTCTGAACTGTGGGTTGTGGGTTCGATTCCCACTCAGGACAAACATTTGTGTGATGAACATAGGTGTTTGTTCTGTGTCTGGGTGTCATATTGTATTCTATGTATGTATTTACAAACAAAAAAGTATCTAAGTATTGTATCAGTTATCTGGATTCCCATAGCACAAGCTTTGCTTAGTTTGGGGCTAGATGGCGTTGTGTGAGATGTCCACACGTATTATTATTATTATTATTATTATTATTATTATGACGTAGGTATCCGCTAAGAAAGGATTTTTCGAAATTCCACCCCTAAGAAGGTGAAATCGGTGGTTGAATTATTTTCCCATAGGCCACGCCGCGGGCGAAGCTGCGGGCAAAAGCTCGTCGCATCAGAATCTTCTATAGTAAATACATTAAAATATTTATGGGCATTTCACACAGCGCCATCTAGCCCCAAACTAAGCCAAGCTTGTACGATGGGAACCAGATAACTGATACAATACTTAGATACTTTTTGTTTGTAAATAAATAAATATTTGTGGACATTTCACACAGCGCCATCTGGCCCCAAACTAAACAAAGCTTGTACTATGAGAACCAAATAACTGATACAATAATTAGATGTTTTTTTGTTAGTACATACATAGACTACAATATAACACTTCACTAGGTGGTAGGACTTGCACTTGCAAAATTCGTCTAGGTAGGTACCACCGCTTTGCCAGTTATTCTGCCGCCAAGTAGTAGTGCACAAGCATTGCTGTGTTCCGGTTTGAAGGGCACTGTAGCTAGTGAAATTACTAGGCAAATGAGACTTTATGATCTGATCTCACAGTTTAGTAATCTTATTACTAGATTGTGCTGATGTCTCTGGATGACGTGCGCAGTGCAGTGTCACGCGAAACTCTATACTTTAGAGTTCCGAGTGACACTGCAACTGATATGGCACGGGCAGCCGTGTCGTTTAACATCAGGCGAACGGCTAGCTCGTCACGTCATTCCTTAACATAAAAAAAAAAACACCCAGATACAGAACAAACACCTATGTTCATCACATAATAATGTTTGTCTTGGGTGAGAATCGAATTGAGCTATCGGGCCAATCAATACTAAGGCTTAGGATGTAAATTAAGTACTTTTCTACAAAAGCCAAACTATTCTCACAATATCCTTACGACTAGACCATACTATCGCGTGTGCACACTCCGTTACTTTCTTATAGAGGCGGCGTACTTCCCAACACCGTAAGAGATCTTTGATCTTTGCATTGCCAGGATTTCGTAATATATTGTGAGAAAGCCTGCGGTTTTACCCGCGTTTCTTTGTGAAATTTTTAACATCCCATTTGACCGCCTTTTCGGATACCCTTTTTTAGTGAACCTCAACGCCATAACATAAAGATTTGTTCAAATATAGGTTTATGTTTAAATATTTTTTTTCTTTATTCTGATCTCTCATTGCTGCGCTTGGAAACTTGTTTTAGTTTGTTGAACGTTATGTTAGTGTGATTATCTCTATTAAGTGCGTTCCGGATGAAAATACAATTTCATCACACTAATATTATAAAGGCGAAAGTTTGTATGTGTATGTTTGTTACTCCTTCACGCTCAAACGGCTGAATGGATTTAGATAAAATTCAGTACCAAGATAGCTTATACATTGGATTAACATATAGGCTACATTTTATCCCGGAAAAATGAAATGCTTCCGTGGGATGAGCAAATAATTAAAATACTTTTTATCCGTGGGTGAAACCCCGGAGCGCAACTAGTAGTTATATATTTTTTTGAAATTCATTGTTTTAGTTCCAGTATATATTTTTTTGGTTGACAAAGTTATACCGGCTGATAGATGGAGCTAAAGAAGTTTTACTTTAGTAGTGTGGTGCACACTCGTTTTTAGTAACATAGGCGCTAAGCTCCAGCAACCTCTACCCATGGGTGTTGTAAGAGCCGGCTAAGGGAATATCCAGAGAATAATAATAATTTAATAAAAATAATAATAATAATAAGCAGCATTTTAATGTACCGAGGAGAATTCCTCGGTACATTAAAATCTTCTGCGATCATCAAGCCGTTTGCCAAGTGTGATGATTATAGCAAACCCCCTACAAAGTTGCATTTTATGGGGGAATTGATGTCAAATCCCGCCAAACTAGATATCTAGATAGATAGATAAAACACGTTATTGAAACACCACATTACAGGAACAATTTACAAGCACAAACATAAAAATTAAGCGTCACAATGGGTGGTCTTTTTGCTTATAGCGATCTCTTCCAGACAACCTAAATAGATAAAAATAATATAATAATAATAACGCCCAACGATCACATACATAGGTCCTGGACCCGACCTAGGATTCTCTGTATCTAAGGACCCAGGAACTACGAGGACCATGGTCCCACAACACCCAGACACAGAACAAGTATTTGCGTCATTTTTTTCTTGCCCAAAAAGTTGTCCCGTCGCGGAAATCGAACCCGCAACCTCTGGGTTATGAGCCAACGTGCTCAAACACCACACCACAGAGGCTGTCGTCTAATAGAGGAGGCCTGTGTTCAGCAGTGGACGTCTTCCAGCTGTTGACATATTTTTTTAATGGTAGTGAATGCTGTGACAAGCAGGTCGTTCACCTGATGTTAAGCGACACGGCTGCCCATAACAGAACAGTGTTACTCAGAACTCCAACATATCAAATTTCGTGACACTGCACTGCGCACATCATCCTGAGACATCACCGCGGTCTGGTAATAAGATTACTCGACTGTGAGATCAGATCATAAAGTCTCATTTGCCCAGTAATTTCACTTGCTACTTGATTAGTGCTTGCACACTACTGCTTGGCGGCAGAATAACTGGCAATGCAGTGGTACCTACCTAGACGAACTTTGCAGAAAAGTCCTACCACCTAGTATCAAAAATCCCGCCAAATTAGATAAAAACCAGCTTGTATCGCTTATTAACTCAATATCATCCAAAATCTATTTTCTGATCCACTAAATTACATAGGGTGTTAGGCTTTGATTTCCGCTCCACCTGGAACGGACAAAAGAGCACGTTTTTCATTATCTATAGCCCGTATCAAACTTGTCCTTTGTTTGTGGCCTGGAGAGTGTGGGTCCACAGCTAGCTATCCGGGAAGGGTCCCATGTCGTAATAAGGTAGATACTGTAGATACTGTTACATGTATTTTATTATGTGCATTTTTTACACATCACACTAATATTATAAAGGGGAAAGTTTGTATGTGTGTATGTTTGTTACTCCTTCACGCTCAAACGGCCAAATGGATTTGAATGAAATTCGTTACCAAGATAGCTTATACACTAGATTAACAGTGAAACGTTCCCGCGGGATGAACAAACAATTAAAGTACTTTTTATCCGCGGGCGAAACCGCGGGGCGCAACTAGTACAGAATAATACCAAGAATATTGTGTAAGTAACTATTAAGTGTTAACAAATATGTTATTTGTTTTTTTTTTTTTTTTTTAATTTATTTTATGGGCTTTGTCGCTGTGCGACCACATCGCCCAGTAAGAAAATGCATACAAAAAAATTACAATATTATTTGATTAAGCCCAAATCGGTTAATTTATATAATAAAAGGGCCTGATACGACATAGGACAACTCAGAGTACTATTACAAAATCCTACTTCTAACATATTACGTCTGCTAAGCCAAGCTCTCCTGTGGGTTTCATTCCGCACACACTCCATCAAAATATGTAGGACATCCTCGAGTACTCCGCACTCGGTGCAATTAGGAGATGGTGTTTTTTTCATTAAAAATGCAAACTTATTAGTGGGAATGTGTGCAGAGCGAAGCCTTAGTGCAGTCACTAACAATTTGCGGTTCATAGTACAGTTGTCAATCCATGGGTGTTTGGCGATCAGTGGCTGAATCGTTCTAAACCAAATGCCTTTTTCTCTCGATCTTTCGTCAAAGTACTCTTGCCAAAATATCCGACATTGTTCTTTTACAATTTTAACATGGTCGGTAAATAAAGGAATGACCTCAAATGGAACTCCGTCTACTGTAGCTTGTTTCGCTAAAAGATCTACAGCATCATTTTCTTTCAATTGGCAATGTGATGGGATCCACTGTAAGAATATGTCCTTACTTTTAGATTGTAAACTTAAGATTGATTCCAGAATACGGTAGGCGATCGGTGCACCTCGCGTCACCTGCGAGGTACAGCGAGCCAAATGTTGCAAAGAGCTTTTTGAATCAGTCAAAATAACAAATTTATTATAATTGATGGACTCGATGTAAGATAAAGCCTCTGAAATAGCAATTAATTCAATATGCATTATTGAGATGTCTGCATCAATCTTAAGTTTAATATAGTTGCCTTGTAGTGGGTCCAAAAATGCCGCGCCTCCATCTTTGCCGTCTTTGGATCCGTCCGTAAAAATTTTATAGCAACTTCCGTATTGTTGATGAATGTAATTTGAAGACAAAGCATTTAAACGTTGAAAACTATACAAACGTTTCGCGCGATCAATGGTTGGAATTGAGTCGAATACTACACGGGATAAATTTATATTGCTTACCCAAGTCTCCAACAAAAACATCTCCAACCGGTTACTACAATGAATAGGTATTGTTTTTAAGTCCGAATGAATTGAAACTAGCAAGGGAGGTTTTTTATTAAGCCAATAATTAGATCGCATATTACGGGAAAGCTCTTCAATCATGTCAATTGTTTTATTATTTGAAAATGATTTAGATTTCAACCAAAATTTTCCTGCTAAATATCTTCTTCGATAATTAAGGGGTGGGAGACAAAGGTCGCTTTCCATCACATGGATTGGAGTGCTTCGAATGTAGCCTCCGATTACACGTAAAGCTTAGTTTTGAATTCTATCTAATTTTAGTAAATTAGTTTTGCAGCTATTGTCAAATAAAAAGCTTGCGTAGTCTATTCTACTGCGGATAATTGCTATGTATAAACGCCTCATATGTTTTTGGTGGAGACCCCAGCTTCGCCCTGACAACACTTTTAATAGGTTTATGAATTTTGATACTTTCTTTGAGGTCTCATTAATGTGTTTGCCCCATCTTAATGAGCTATCCAGCCACAGTCCCAAATATTTGAAATGATTTACCATTGGCAGAGAGTAATTATTAGTTCTGAGCTCGACTGTACTTCTAAATCCACCTTTTTTGAAAACACACAATTTGCTTTTTTTTGGAGAAATACTTAACCCTAGATTATTTAACATATAATTTAACTTCTGACAGGCAGTTTGTAACTCTGAAGTTGCAAAATTTAAATCATTTTTTGAGACATATAGAACAAAATCATCGGCATATTGTGAAATTTGAACATTTTGTATACTGTTACATATATTTAAAGTGGCAATATTGAAAAGTAACGGAGACCATGGGTCTCCCTGCGCTAAACCTTGTCCTGTGCTTCTTACAAGTTCACTTCCACCAACAGATACTTTAAGATATCTTTCAGTTAAGTAAGACCAAAGGTACAAACAGATCTTTTCACCCACACCCAACTGGTCCAGTATTGTCATAAGCACCGATACATTCACATTATTATAGGCACTATCTATATCTATAAAGCAAGCAACAGTACTTATATTTTTTGAAAAACCTATTTGAATTTGTGAGACTAAACGGGAAAGGCTATCAAAACAAGATCGGGCTTTTCGGAAACCTACCATACCATCAGGAAATAAAGCTTGCTTTTCGAAAAACCATTCCATCCTTTTATTAATAATAGAGTGAAAAATTTTACAAAGACAAGAAATGAGAGATATCGGTCGTAAAGCGGATGATGAGTTTGAGTCTCTGCCCGGCTTGGGGATAGGCACTATCTTAACTTCACGCCATTGTGTTGGTACAAAACCGGAATTGAATATTCTATTATAAAGACATAATAATAGCGTTTTACCTACAGTTGGCAGATGTTTAATCATTGAAAATGAGATCTGATCAGAACCGGGTGCAGTATCGTTTTTTTTAATTGAATTATTTAGTTCTTGTAAAGTGAAATCAGATTCTAGTTGAACATTATTTGATTGAAACTGTGGCCGCGGTGGGCAGACGTAATCGGGCGTTAGATCATTCAATAGTGTTTTTGCCTTCTCTTCATCTACGCAGCGACTAGACGTATTGGAACGGTATCCCTTAATCCACCTCATTTTGCGCCACATAACAGATGGGGACGCGGTTTCATCTATAGAGGAGCAAAATCCCTCAAAGGAATGACACCTAGCCAGACGAATTACTCTTTGTGCATTACTGATTTTATCTTGTAGGGCCTCTAAATTATCTGGTGAAGGACATCTTCTCAGGTTTGCCAGCGCTAAAACCGAACTCTTTCGCTTTGTTAATCCTATCAGCTGTTACCTCACTGTTGTCCCGTGTCGTATAGGTATCGGTGCATTCCTCCATACTAGAACTGGTTTCTATAGGTGGTGCGGCAGGGGTAGGTGGGCGGGGCGGTTGCTTGAGTCTCTTCTGCTTCTTACGGCTTTGAGCTACCTTGAACGAGTTGCTGTCTTCCTCACCATGAAATAACTCCGACATTAACCTTTCACTCCGTACTGGGTCAGTGGTTACCGACGGCACCACCGGCGGCGGAGCGGATGTAGCTTCCAGCGGGTTCAGGCTCGGAAATTCGGGCGCTGTAAAGGGGCTCATATCTCGTTCTGACGTAGGCGTGGGCGGTACATACATGCTAAGAGCCTTCCTATAAGTGCAGTTGAATTCTGCCATCAACTCTCTTACCTTCCTTTCCTTTCTGTAAACTGGGCAAATTCTTTGTAAAGCCATGTGATTCCCGATGCAGTTTACACAACGGAATGTTTTACTTTCGCAGTTTGCGTGACCTTTTGAGCATTTTGGGCATACTACCTTTTTGGACGGACACATTTTTAAACTATGACCATACTTCCAGCATCTAGAGCACTGTGTCACTGGGAATACATACGGCTCCACTTTAACCCTCATTCCTTGAATAGAGACATGACTCGGGAGCATAGAACCCCGGAACCCAAGGCGCACGGATTCAGAGGTTATCCAAGCATTAATAGACGATCCATCCGTATTTCTTTTACTAAGCCTTTTAACGGAAATTATTTCTATGTTAGAAAATAAGTTTTTTATAATGTCTTGTTCGGGAAAGTCCATCTCAACATCCTTGATTACGCCATAGGATATGCCAACCTCTGATGTCTTTTGGCATCTCCACCCAAGATCCATGAAAGAATGGCATTTGATAAATTCATCTGCATAGTTATCTTCGTCAAACATAATAATCATTTTGTACGGATGGACATATTTTACGCGGCTGATGCTTTTTATATTATTTTCTTTAAGTAATCGTGCTAAAGCGAATTGTTTAGGCAGAATATTAGCGCTCGTTACACACACTTGCGTTTTATCATCAGCTTCAGTTTGACTAGACCGACGAACACTCTTGCGTCCTCTAGAAACCGTATTCCACCCATCATCTGAAGAATTCTCTTCACGTGGTCTCTTCTCTGCTCTGTTTCCTTCCTCCATATTTGGTGTTAGATTACTGCATTCCATGTTTTCTGTCACAACTTCAAAATCAATATTTTCGTCAACAACTTCCCTCCTTGCACTACTTTGAACTAAATCTTCTACGCAATACGGTTCATTTTCCATTGCGAAAGAACGGTTGCCCGACTGCAATAGCCGGGTCCGCGCTTATCGCGAACCTAATTAAAAGTTATTATGCTCCACAGAACGATACACAACCGATCCCTGCGAAGTGCAATCAGGAACTGATGTTATTTGTTTTGAACTGATTTGATATGCATATTTTATGGAAAATCAATAGTCATTTTTTTATCCAATATATATTTTGCTGATAATACAATATAATATATATATGACACATTTTTATTTGTTTTAGCAATATTACCCTTAATGCTTTTGTATTATTTTATATTTAATTTTTTTTTGCAAGGTCACGCAGTAGTGTTTTTTTTTTCTATTTATTAGACCATCTGTACACATATATTGTAAAGTAGTTTACAACTTGTGTAATTAATTAATATCACAATTATATTTCTTTTTTTTCCATTCTTTTGTCTATTTAGCCAGTGTCAAGTAATTGATAATTTATCAAGTTAATGATATATCAGATATGATGTGTCAAGTCACAATCCAAGTCGAGTCATAATCTAGTCTAGTCTAGTCCAGTCATACTCCTAGTAAAGTGGTGGCAACTTTACCAGAAGTTTCTATGGAGTTTTGAAAACAACACGAAAAGAAACGTTTCACTATCATTATACCGTTTTCCCACACTCATGCCTGTAATCCGGCACTTAACGAATAAAATTTCACCAAATTTATGCACTAACACTGAATATAACACAAGTTTTGGAAATTAATACAATGTGGTGGCGTGATCTATTTCGTTTTTCCGCCAAAAAACTCAAAATTACGGGTTCTAGTTCTATAGACTAATAACTTTTTGATTTGTGATTTTATTACTATTGTCAAAATTCAGAATCAGGTTAGTAAAGTGTCAAGTACTGTTTCCAAATAAACTTCTTTCAAAGTATACAAACTTTTCCAACTACTTTAACGAAACACATAACAGATGTTGTCTATACGCGCTTCGCATTTAGTAAGTTGGTACGATTGTTGCCTTCGCTAGGGTTGCCAAGCTTGCGTACATCATTGTGATTAATTATAACTCGACTCGTAGAATAGTAGAGCACATTCAAACTATCGGGTTAGTTTTGGCGGGAACACGAAAAAGATCGCATCACCGCATTTTATTATTTCCAAAACTAGTATTATTTTCAGTGTTAGTACATAAATTTGGTAGCGTTTTATTCGTTAAGTACTGGATTACAGGCATAAGTATGGGAAAGTGGTATAATGATGGTGAAACGTTTCTTTTCGTGTTGTTTCCAAAACTCCATAGAAGCTTCTGGTAAAATTGCCACCACTTTACTAGGAGTATGACTTGACTAGACTTGACTTGATGACTTGGACTGTGACTTGACTTGACACATACATATATAACATCAATTAACTTGAGAAATTAATTACTTGACACTGGCTAAATACACAAGAGTGTGAAGCCAAAACCAAAACAAAAAAAAATTGCCTTATATAAGAAATGGCTTTACGTTACCATTAAAATTTTATTAATAGATCTTGCAACCACATTTTGACAACCCTATTCTAAAGGGCGGAAACAGGCTCGCGAATCGCGGTCGGGCACTAACCGTTCCTTGTTTATTATTACTTGTTACGTGTGTACTCGCCTTTATTATTACTAGTGTGTAGGCCCGCCTTTATGGACGTAGTTTTAATTACACTTAATTATATTGTTTTATATCAGACTAGCTCCGCGGCTTAAGAATAGAATAGAATAGAATAGAAAACGTTTATTTATAGCCAACATAGGTACAGTTTTAACCTCAGAGTAGGTATACATATATATATAGTACATACTCTAAAATTTTACAATGTAGGTTATAAATTATACAAGGTTTTACTCTCGTGGTGAAAAATGTCAAAGCTTTCTTAATTTTTTCTTTCATAAAAACATTCTCCTGATATTAATAAACACAACACAAAAAAGAATTAGCGAAAATCTTCCATCCGCTCACGCGAGATGCGATGACTAAGGGAAATAGAGATTTATTTTTATATGCATTATTGATAAAAGTGCCTCGTAGTTTCGGCGGCAATACATCAATTTTCTGTCGGCAACTTTTAGTTTCTTTGAATAAAAATATTACGGTAATATTAATAATAATAATAACACCCAACAATCACATACATAGATCCTGGACCCTAATTAGAATTCCCTGTGTCTACCAGGAACTACGAGGACCATGGTCCCACAACACCCAGACACAGAACAAGTATAAGCGCTTTTTTTTTCTGAGCACTTATACTTGTCCTGCCGCGGGAATCGAATAATGTAAGTAATATGCGTCATATAAACTCGCTGGCGTTTTGATTACTACCTACTTAGGCAAGTTGCTACTAATGTTAAGGTATGACGTGACGAGCTAACCGTTCGCCTGATGTTGAGCGACACGGCTGCCCATATCAGTCGCAGACTCACTCGCAACTTTAAAGTAAAGAGTTAGGCGTAACACTGCACTGCGCACGTCATCCTGAGACATCAGCACAATCTAGTAATAAGATTACTAGACTGTGAGATCAGGTCATAAAGTCTCAATTGCCCAGTAACTTCACTAGCTACAGTGCCATTCAAACCGGAACACAGCAGAGCTGCTTGGCGGCAGAATAACTGGCAAAGCGGTGGTACCCAGACGAACTTTGCAGAAAAGTCCTACGACCTACCACCCGTTTACACTGATCTACAATTCTACATATACATTTCGCACCGCAGACTAAAGTTCGCAGCTACTTTGAATACTGAACTAATTTGAGTATCTTAAGGTTTTATCAATAAAAAAATCTTTAGTTTGAAAACTATCGTGAGTATGACACATTTTGTAAGATAAATAACGGCTAAAACTCACGTCAATTAAGAGTCGAAATTACTCCGACCGACCAGTTACGTGCTGACGCTCGCGAAAGCCCCGCGGCTTGCGTTAGTAACTGGCTCCCAGAAGAAGGACATCGAATATGTCCGAAACCTGGTCGGAGTAATTTCGACTTTTAATTGACGCGAGTTTAAGCCGTTATTTATCTTACAAAAAAAAATCTTTATATTGAAAGACCTTAGTTCTCTCCCACAGAATAAATATTCCTTATAAGACTACACGATTGTTATCGACAATAAAATCTTAAGAAAATGTCTCTCTTTGAGTGGGTCGTCTCATAAGCCGGAGGTGGTAGGTCCGATTCCCGCAACGGGTATTTTTTTATTTGTACATGAAAAAAAGCGCAAATTTTTGTGACATAGTCTGATTGTTGTGGTTTCCTGGGTCCATGGTACAAGGAATCCTAGTTGGGGCCCAGGATCTATGTATGCCATCGTTGGGCGTTATTCATTTATTTACAGTGCTTGTTTCAATTGTTTGGTTTTGCTCGAATAAACTTTTAACTCGTTCACGTCCTGTCGGTGTAATTTTGATGATGTATTGCCTAATAAATAATACTGCAGCGGCTGGAAATGTATGCATCGGTAGTTTCCAGTGGCCCGTCTTTTTAAAGAAAAGCCTTCTTTATGCGTCATACCATAGACGCTATAATTCACAAGCCGGGATATTTTATTAAGAATATGTCGCCAAGCATTTGACGGTGTGTTCCTGCAACTTGAGAGCCAGTTCCTAATCCAGGCGTTAAGCGGCGCCCCTTGCCATCAGGCGAAATGTGATATAAGACCTTGTGCTGTTTACATAGGTTCGTTAGTTGCGTTGTGCCTTATTGCCCTTGAGCCTTCTTCACCCCTAACCTTTGTTTTCGTAATACACACAGTTACTGAAACAATAGTAACCAGGGAAACCCCGCCAAATGCGCTCTATTTCGTGGAAATAAAGTTGCAAATCTCATGACATTTTTTTGTAGATCGTTTCAATTTAGCACTTATATCGAATAGAAAATTCTAATGATTTATTTGATTTTTACATATTTCTAAAGTAACACGCGAAACCCTACTCACAGCTTCTATTCCTACTTCTCTTCTATTTGGTAAATAAGTAAATTAATAAAAATAAATAAATAACTTGGCAATAAAGACTTTGTTTTGTTATGGGTGTCTCTTAATATCAGGTGAACGACTAGCTCGTAACATCATTCACAAATAAAAGTAATACACTCAAAATTAGCTCAAGAGTCTAACTAATATAATTGTGTCTTTCCATATATATTTATAAAGTAAGACTATATATAAATTAAAAAGAAAAATTTGAATCACGATCCGAATTTGAACCCGCATCTACATGCTTTTACTTGAGCGACCGTGACAAGTAAATACATATTCAAATTTTCTTTACAAATTCTAAAAAAAAAAAACTGTGGTGTGGTGGTTGAGCAGGTCAGCTCATATCCCGGAGGCAGCGGGTTCAATTCCCGCCACAGAACACGAAATTTGTGCTCTTTTTGTGCACGCATTTGTGCACGAAAAAGAAATGTGCAAATACTTGTTTTGTATCTGGGTGTTGTGGCATCATGGTCCTTGTAGTTCCTAGATACAGGAGATCCAAGTTAGGGTCTAGAATCTATGTATGTGATCGTTGGGCGTTAATAATATTATTATTAAATTAATCTGTAGAGTACGCTAGTCAGGCTCTACTGATAAATAAAAAAATAAATAAAATTAATATAAATCATATATAGAGAAAGATCAAATATTCGATATACAAAAAAAGGTAAACATTACGCAATACTGACGTCATAAACCAGGAAAATATTTTCCTGACCGTACACTGCGAATTTGTAACATTATAATTGTGCTTTTATTGTCCATTTCAAAAACATTTACTCAAAACTTACGACTTCGTTTATGCTTGTACAATCGGGCCATTTTACTAGTGCTTGTAACATACAATGTATTTATTAATTGTTATAAAAAAATATATTGTTACAAATAATATTACATATTATATTCATATTCATAGTTATAAAGTTGAAACACGTTTATTCACACATAGAATATTATCAAAACCAATTTCGAGGTAACTCAAAATTGAAGGGTTGAGAATAAAAAGGGTTTAACTGTCATATTGACAGTTCCGAGAAAATTGACTTTAAACGTCAACGGCGTCATTTTAATGTAGAGTGCTTATGAGGTAATAGAAAAGGTTTATGTAAGTTTCAGTTGCTTGAAAATGTTTTAATTCTGTTTTAAAATACTAAATAAAGTACTAATTCATACAATTACTGTAAAAATATTATATAATAAAATAAATATAATAATGTTTATATGCTAAGCGAACTGTAGTCCTGTGACAGATAAACCGTTTTTAGACCCAAAATCTTGAGATTTAAACCTCAAAAATCAAAAATCAGTTAAACCCTTTTTGTTCTCACCCCTTCAATTTTTTAATCATTTTCTGTGAGTTTAAGACCCGTTTTAACTATATTACATGAGTTCAAGTCGTCAAAGTTTAAAAAGCGTTTGACAGATTAACCAAAAAAATATGAATTCCGCTACTTCCATTTGAATCTCCTAGACCAGTCCCTTATGGGACTGTACGGCACTCGCTATTCCACTTCGATCCCTTTTGATGGTGATTCAACTAGTACAATCTGGAAATCAAAATGGTCCTCCATTAAAAAATTACGAGCGCGCCCAAAACTTTTTAAATAAACATTTGTAGTAATAACACCTAAGTCCAAACAATTACTTGCAAAATTACAGCGATTCCAAAAACTTTGCGAGACACGAAAATTCTCAGGATTAGTTTGATAAACTCTCTTTTATTGCCGTTTCAGTTACTTGAAAAGTTTTTCAAGCACAGTTTTTGATTTGGGGCATTATTTTTATAATCTTGATGGATATAAAAAAGTCAGGTGAGATTAATCCACTGAGATTTGATATTTGAGTCTGGCTAACAGATTAATCCTCATGCTTTAAGGCCTAACTTATAAACAGTTAAATTTAATCATTTCTTAAAATGCGGTATCTCCTTTTCACTCGTGACATTTCAGATCAGCGAAAAGATATTTTAAGCACTGATAAACTCAACTAAAACGTTTACAAGTTTAGACGTTCACTTAGTGTAGAGTTTAAGCGTTGCAACATTTTATGAAATCAGTATTTTAAGGACGCCAAGTCGGCTCATAGCCCGGAGGCCACAGGTTCGATTCCCGCGGCAGGACAAGTATTTGTGCACAGAAAAAATGGTGTTGTGGAACCATGGTCTCGTAGTTCCTAGGTCCCTAGGGACCAGTTATACAGAATAATATGCCCTAATTAGTAATAGTTAACTCCTAGACCCTAATTAGGATTCCCTGTGTCTCTAGACATAATTTGAGTCTAGGATCCATGTATGTGATCGTTGGGTGTTAATCACATACAAACAATCCAGACATAATCAAGTGATTAGCTTGGTCTCAGATTTTTTAGTTGCAAAAGGCCGTCTATTGTCTTACGACAACATAATTAATATTAATATATTCTCTTAGACAAGCGTCTACACAAGAAGAAGAAAATTCTCTTATTTATTACAAAATTCTATCCCAAATGGCCCCACAGGAGCCGGGCCCAGGGGCCGCATGGGAATAAACTGATTCAATCATAGAAAAAAATAACAACACTAAACTAGCTCCCAAGAAATCTCAGCACTCAATATAAGATTTTCAATATTCACTCTTTTATCCACAAGAACATGTTAAAGCCTTCGAACCTTCGGTAAAATCTCCATAATCCCGGGGGTAGAAAGGGGTGAAAGGGGTGAGGAAGTAACACGCCGCTTCTGGAGCATGACATTTATTTGACAGTTTAGTGATAGTTTTTTGAATATAAAAATGAACGTGGCTTATGTATTTTGTAAGATAAATAACGGTTAAACTCACGTCAATTAAAAAGTCGAAATTACTCCGACCCGGAAAGCCGCCGCGGCTTGCGTTGCAATACAATACAAAACGCTTTATTGACACCAAACATATACATGTAGAAAAGAGAATTACATAATAAAATAGGTACAATGGGCGCTCTTATCGCTAAGAGCAATCTCTTCCAGACAACCTTTGTTGTAACTGGCTAGTTTTTGCGTTAGTAACTGGCTCCCAGAAGAAGGACATGGAATATGTCCGAAACCTGGTCGGAGTAATTTCGGCTTTTTAATTGACGTGAGTTTAACCGTTTTTTATCATAAAAAATGTGGCTTATGTAGTTTGAGATGTTGGAGATGCTAAGGTAAGTCACAGATAATAATTACAATAGGTTTTATTCTTCATATATGATAAATGAAAGTTTTAATTTAGTTTGGACTGTGGAATTATTTATAGGTCATTTTAATTAAATTTATTGCCTCTTAATTTATTAGCATTTTTAGTAAAGGATCTCTAACTGTAGCTAATTCAAAAGACCTCAAGTGGGAATCGCTTCACATCTTGCAGTCTACAAATACAATTAATAAAAATAATAATAATTTATTATGTAAATTATATTCTAACTCTAATGATTGTAATATTATGCTCTGCCATTATGAGCTCTAATACAAAAAGCTTTTAAAGATCAATATCGAAGATCGATCACTACTAACCGGTCCCAGTAAAGCTCACTGATATCTGCACTATAAAATAGTGCAGATATCAGTCTGTGAGAATAAATTGGCGCAATTTCCGGTTTAAGCTCCTTTTTACTTGGAGTTAGAGTGATAAAGTTAATTCTTTACCATTGGCAGCATCATGAAGCTAAAAGCACTTTCTCGATAAATCTATTTTATAGCTTAGTTTTTTTAGTTGCGTGTTAGGTGCAGTCATTTTAAGAGCTGTGATTTTTGTTTCATAAATAAAATAAAATAAACATAAATAAAATATATACTTGTTTTATATTTTGTCACCTAGGAACGTATCTATGTTTCTTCTAAATATATATAACTCAAAGGTGACTGGCTGACTGACATAGTGATCTATCAACGCACAGCCCAAACCACTGAATGGATCTGGCTGAAATTTGGCATGCAGGTAGGTGTTATCATCCGCTAAGAAAGGATTTTTCGAAATTCCACATTTAAGAGGGTGAAACGGGTGGTTGAATTATTTTCCCATAGGCCACGCCGCAGGCGAAGTTGCTGGCAGAAGCTCGTCCCCTATAATTCCATATAAATAAACATTCCATATTCACGGTTTCTGTATTCGCGGCATATTTACGGAACGTATACCCCGCGAATAAAGAGCTTTTACTGTACCACTCTTCCCAACAAACAAGTTAATCGAATGCCATGTCAGTACATAGGCTCTCAAAACTCTCAAACTGTCAGTGGAAGATCACTAAGGGTCGACAGGGACCCCGCGCACATGTTTCCGGGGTCCGTCACGGCCCCATTTCCTGTGACACGCGCTCAGCTATTATTCCGGCCGACGTGCGACGGAAACGCCCGAGCGTGGATGAAGGCGTTCGGAAATTTGAATTTCGGTGCCCATTGCAAGTGCTAACGGTGTGGGAGTGATTAGGGATAAGACCTCCGTATTTCTTATTGTTGAAAAGGTGAAAGATAAATGGGTGAACTGTAGGTGAACGAGGACCATGGTACACCAACACCCAGGCATAGAATATGTATTTTCGTTTTTTTTCTGTACACAAATACTTGCCTTGCCATGGGAATCGAACCCGCTGCTTTCAGGCTGGAAAAAATAATTAAAATTGTAATGTAGTTGTAGTGTTAAACAATAAAACAAATAACTACAATTTAGATAAGTCGTTAAGTAGCCCAATTTAAGAAAATGATATTGATTTAATACGAAATGCGCTACTTCTTACGATGAAAATAATAATAATTGTCATACTTTATTTTTTTTTATGTTTTGGCTCCACACTTTTATGTATTTAGCCAGTGTCAAATAATTAATAATTTATCCTGTTAATGATATTTCACGCAAATGTGTGTCAAGTCACAGTCGAAGTCATCAAGTCTAGTCATAGTCCAGTCAAAGTCATACTTCTAGTAAAGTGGTGGCAACTTTACTTGAAGCTTCTATGGAGTTTTGGAAACAGCACGAAAAGAAACGTTTCACCATCATTATACCATTTTCCCACACTCACGCCTGTAATCCAGCACTTAACGAATAGAATGCTACCAATTTTATGCACTAACACTGAAAATAACACAAGTTTTGGAAAATAATACAATGCGGTGACCCAATCTTTTTCGCATTCCCGCCAAAACTCATACCTTTTTTAGTTACCAACCAATATAAACCATGTATTGTTAAATTATTCAAAAAAGGAACGCGAACATATGACCGAATGAACAAACGAATGTGCGAATTAAAAGAGTTAACTCCGATGCTCCATGGTGTACCGATACCGATTTCGGATCACCTAGAGCTTCTTGGCATGACCCTGTCTTCTAACCTCAACTTCGGGTCCTTCATAGAGTCAAAGGCTAAACTAGCTGCTAAAAAGCTGGGCGTTCTCACTAAGGTTAGGCAGTACTTCGCACCTGAACAGCTTCTGAATTTGTACCAAGCTCAAGTTCGATCGTGCATGGAGTACTGCTGCCACCTGTGGGATGGGTCTGCTAAATACCAGCTGGAAGCCTTAGACTCTATCGAAAGGCTCATAGGTAGCGACCTGTTTAAGGCCCGACTGCAAAGCCTCGACCATAGACGCAAAGTTGCCAGCTTATCGGTCTTCTATCGAGTGCATTTTGGAGAGTGCGCATTAGAGTTGCATAACCTGATTCCGTCTTCACCTTTCCACCACCGGACAACCAGATGTACGAAAAAACGCCACCGTTACATGGTTAATACCCCACATGTGCGGACAAAGCGATTTGGTTCGACATTTATCATGCGAACAGCCAAAGAATGGAACGCTTTACCGGCGTCCATATTTCCCGATAACTACAACCTGGGAGTCTTCAAAACGAGAGTGAACAGGTATCTTCTAGGCAAGCGTGTTACATCCTAGACCGCATCGTTACTTACCATCAGGGGCGATAGTGGTCAAACGCAAGCCTATCAAACAATAAAAAAAAAAAAAAGAATGGATTTTTATACTAATTAGTAAAGGAAAAAGTATTTTCAAACAACTGCCTTCAAGCTGTATTTTTTCTACCCTTATTAATGACCTCAACATTTCACTTTTCTTTTTTTAACGTTAATAGAAGCTTTTGTCGTCACTGCATAATAACTGGCCGGTGAAAATTCCCGCCATTCTGCAGTTCGAAGTTCAAACTCGCGGCTAATTGGAAATTCAATTTTAGAACGGATTGTTATACATCGTGCTGCGACCGACGCCAGAATCCAACATCGAGAAACCATTTTAAATTGTTTTTAGCGAACGTATTTTAACTTAAAATTTTCTTCCATTTCTATGACAGTTATATTTTGATATTATTATTATAGTGTTTAAATAAAGATCTCGTCTTAACCACATTAACCACAGGAGGGAAATTTAATTGGCACAAATTCACGTGTGACTTATTTTTGCTCCATACGGAATTCGAACTCACACCCTTACCACAACGTACACCACACACATTTTTCAACCACAAAAGCATGAGATAAAGATTAAAATAGACTAAACTTTTAAACACTTACTCTGTATAATGATTCTGCTAAGAAATAGAACCTGTACTTCAACTCCAGCTTAACCACAAAGCCGTGGCATCCTTTACCTCTAGTTGGCACCTCGATGATACTTTAGTCCTTCAAATCCGCAGTTGATTGGGAGTATGGTAGTGACTAGCCAACATGGAATATGGAACGAACTAGAAGTGGTAAAGGCAGCGCGAGTTGAGTCACCCAAAACTACTCTAAAATAGAGTTGTTTCACGTTTTGGTGTTTACTGAGTTGTTGTTAGATACTTGTCATCTTTATTTTTGGATGCTCTTGACAATTTTTTTAAATAATAATGAATACATATGTATCTCGCTATTTATTAAGGACAATAATTGTTAACAACTTGTCATCGCCGATCGGGGAGTGAGGCGCGGGCGGTGGGGGAAGAAGGTGTTGCCACGCTTTTTAATCTGCATTAACAGGCTCCCCCGGGTGGAACATACTGTTCCACGGAATCGTTGACGGGTAATGGGCAAATCCGATTGTATGCCCTCTTCAAGATTCCTCCAGCAGTGTTGACATCGACGACGCGTATGCAGTTGTCTGCACCAGGATACAGGCGGACGACTCGTCCGAGCAGCCATCTGTTAGGGGGGAGGCGATCATCTTTGACCACCACCAGGTCTCCAAGGCGCAGCTGTCTTTCGTCCTTTCGTTGCCACTTAACGCGTTTCTGAAGCTCTGAAACGTATTCTTGGTAGTAACGGTTCCAAAAGTGGTTAGCTAGTAACCTTACTCTCTTGTAGCGTGACAGTGTGCATATCTGTGCACTTTTATCGACGTTATCCGGCGAGGTTGGCAACATTGTGAGAGTTCGTCCCAGAAGAAAGTGAGATGGAGTAAGAGGAACGAGATCGTTAGGATCCGACGAAAGCGGAGTTAAAGGCCGTGAATTAGATAATCTCAATCGATTATTTCAATAAATAGTTATTTTATATCTTTCTCACATCATGTAGATACTAATTAAAACGTGATAAGCTCGAAAAATTTGGATTAAAAATACGTAGTTAGCACGTATTTTTAATCCAAATTTTTTTTCTAATTACTAAAACCAAAGCTTCGCATTTTGTTGTGCAAATGGATTGGAAAATTGAACTCTATTACCTAGGTATTAGATACAATGACGGTTACAGTACTGTTGTTGTATTCAAGGTTTCGAATGAACACCCAGATGCAGGGTTTTTCGTTTGAATGTATGGTATCAGTGTGAGGGACAAAATTTTTAATTTCTTACTCTCAATTTTAGTTTGTTTTATTGAAGACACGTATCTATTTTAATTAATTTTAATGTAATATTTATAAATGAAGGATTTTATTAATTTTGGCTATTTTGTTGCTAAATGGAAACTTTAGCTAGAAGCTAGATGGAAAAAAAAATCACGCTTTTTATTCCAGTCATTGTACAGATCATAAATCGTCACCATTTATTATTTTGTTTCTCAACAGTAGCTGATAAAAAACAAAATAACAGTGTTTTTATTATATGAAAACCACCGTCCATATATTACTGCGTTATTCCTTTCGGTTGTCTGGAAAAGATCGTTCTGAGCGATAAGACCGCCCATTGTTACACTTTGGTTAAGTTTGTTAACTTTTTTTAAAATTATTTAAGATGTGGCGTTTCAATAAAGAGTTTATCTATCTATCTATCTGATATAGCTCAAAAAAAAAATGGGTAAAAAGTTAATTTATTGCTATATACACAAAAAATAGCACAAAGCAAGGCTTAAAACAGCACTACATAATATTTATTCATGGGACAACGAGAATGACTTTAGCATGTGCTGTTCAAGTGCAAGATAACGCTCAACAATCACATACATGGATCCTGGACCCTAAGTAGGATTATCTCGTGTCTAAGGACCCAAGAACTACGACGACCACGGTCCCACAACACCCAGACTCAGAACTAGTATTTACGCTTTTTTTAATGCACAATTACTTGTCGTACCGAATTCTTTGAATGTCAGATGGTCTTTGAATTCCGGTACCTTCCAAAAAATGAAGTTTTGTGCATTATTACCGAAAGTTCCATCTGGTTTGTTCTGTAGCCAACGTGACCAACTAGCTATGCAGATTTAGATTGGCTGCGGGCTGCGACCGTAACAATCCGACTGGACTGAAATGTACGGTATTGTATTGTCTACCTACATACTAGTTCTATGAAATTCCGTTTGCTTAAAAATAACAATAGCGTTTGGTAATTAATTCTTACAAATAAATCACACTATGACATCACACTAATATTATAAAGGCGATAGTTTGTATGTGTGTTTGTGTGTATGTGTGTATGTTTCTTATGAAATTCTTCAGATGAAATAAGATAGTTTTTACATTAGATTAACAGATAGGCTACAATTGAAGGGTTGAGAATAAAAAGGGTCTAACTGTCAAATTGACAGTTTCAAGAAAATTGACTTTAAACGTCAACGGCGTCATTTTAATGTAGAGTGCTTATAAGGTAATAGAAAAGGTTTATGTAAGTTTCAGTTGCTTGAAAATGTTTTAATTCTATTTAGAAGTACTAAATATAGTACTAATTCATACAATTACTGTAAAAATATAATATAATAAAATAAATATAGTAATGTTTTTATGCTAAGCAAACTGTATTCCTGTGACAGATTACAGATATATATAATTACAGATATAGATATATATAATTAGACAGTTATTCTACTGAGACTCTATATAAAGAAACAAAAGTTCTCACGGTTAGACAACTGTTCATAAAAGCAATAACACTAAAACAGCATGCTCTGGTCAGTAATGAACAGTTAAAAATGAACAAAAGTAAGCGACGCAAAGATTTCATATTCAAGTTGCCTTACTATCGTACACACTACGCTAGAAAATCTTTTATAGCACAAGGACCGGCCCTATACAATCGAATAAGTAAACATACGACTGTTATACACTTAGACCGTTATGCATTTAACAAATGTATTTCTAATTATTTATTGCAACTTAACTATGCTTCGACAGAAAATTTACTTCGATACTGACTGATATTAATCACTGACTTATAATTGCTGACAAGATCGATAATGCCATATACTACCAGACACACACAGTACACACGTAGCCAGCTACAGTTACAAAGACCACCACAGTTCAACACGACATCCACATCTCTTGTTAATCTACTTACAGACAACACTCGCACAAACACAAACAGACAATTTAGGATCGATCCTGCCGATACACTATGGTGATCGGTACATTACAGCTCAAAATACAATGCCTTGAAGAAGCGAGTCAGTTTTTACCTTTAAAGACTATATTGACGGGATCGACTAAATTGTCTTATACATACTCGTACACACAAAAACAGATTTATGCAAAATAGCAAAACAAATTTAGCTAATATAAGTATATTTTTACAGACAGCAATTGTAATAGGTACCTAACCCTAAACTGTTAAACTGTTATTTTATTCTTAAGTGATATTTGAAACAACACCAGTTGCTATATGTGTGTACAATTTTGTCTCCAAAGGAGATTCCTGTGACCTCACTATACAGGTTCTACCTAGTGTGAGGGACAGCGCTTTCGACTGAGGTACATTGTAAATACACAATAACTTTACGCAAAACAAATATACTGTAAGTTTATGTACCTCCCTTGCTACCTGTGTGAACAATAAAGTTTTTATTTATTTATTATTTAGATAAACCATTTTTAGACTCAAAATCTCGAGATTTAAGCCTCATTTTGGTATTTTGAGAATGTATTATTGAAGATAATTTCACGCTGAATCCAACGATACCCATAAGTCATTTTGTCAAAAAAATCAGTTAAATCCTTTTTATTCTCACCCCTTCAATTTATCCCGGATAAGTGAAATTTTCTCGTGGGATGAGTAAATAATTAAAATACTTTTTATCCGCGGGTGAAATCGCGAGGCGCAACTAGTAATAAATATATGTGGAAATTTTACGCAGCGCCATCTAGCCCCGAACTAAGCAACCTGAAACCAGATAACTGATACTATATTTTAGATACTTCAGGCTAATGATGTGATCAATTCTACTTGGCTAGTATGCTACACCTTCGATCGCATCGTCACTTCCCATCAGGTGAGAGCATGGTCAAATGCTAGACAAGTTTGTAGTAAACAAATATATAATAGTTCGTTTTCTGTTGATTTACATGCTTTTTCTTATATGATTCTAAACTGATCTATTACATTCTCTAACCGATCGGTAAAGTTAAACAATGGCCCATTTTTGCGTGAAACTCTATTTTCAACCGACTTCAAAAGGAAGAAGGTTTTCAATTCGACTGTTTTTTTGTCAGAGCAGAACTTCTGACTTGGTGAACCGATTTTGATGATTCTGTTTTTATTTGAAAGCTGGTGCTTCCGGTACAATGGCATCCATGAGACAACCATGTTTCTGGAGTCGGTTGTTACGAGTACGCATTGCGTTTGTTAATTATCTCGAATATAAACTATCCCTTCTAGAAGTTCATATAAAAGAGATTCGATATTCAGATTTACTTTTATTTTTACATTTATTATGTTTTAATAGGGGTTGCTTATTTTAAAATTAGATCGTGGTCAATTTTTTTTAATATTGTATATAAAAATGTCCGGAAAATTTTATCTAACATTTCTGTCTGTCCAACGTCAGAACACGAGTGATGAAGGTCACAATGTGCTATTTTTACCGGCAAATGTTTCGATTGTGTATCGGTAAAGGTCAAACAATATTTATCAATTTCGAAAGGAAAATAATCTTTATTGTTTGATACAAGTATATTATTTTGGTATAGTGTTGCTAGGTAAAATAAATATGCCTTTATTTTTGGCTTAAACTTATTAACTATTTGGGAGTTTTCAAGTCAAGAGTGAACAAGTCTCTATATCTATTCTAGGCAAACATGCACTATTATATAATATATGTCTTCACTTAGCACCAGGCTATCATAGCATGATCACCCCATCATGAAATTTCCATACAAATAAACTGCGTATTCAATCTGTCAAATCCATACAGATTTGTGTTTCTGTCGGTTGCAATCGAGTTACGTGATCACTCAGATGGTGAGATAAGGGTTAATTAATGCTTTGTATCATAATCATTATAGTTGCTTGTATGCGCTACGAACATGCTACAAAATATCCACAACATATCTACGAGATCGCTACAAGATTACTACGAAAAAAATACTTTTTACATTTGTAAAATGACATCGAAAGCATTGTTACAAATCGTTTTTAGTTTTTCTATAACTCTGTCGATAGTTTCGATTTAACCTATATGATAAGATTATAACGAACCTTCATTGACATAATTACGCTAGTAGAATTATCTAACTTAATCACAATTTTACATAGGGACAACTCTTGAACCTCTTTGTAGCCCAAGTCTATTCCTGTGTGAACCATCCCAGAGATGGCTACAGAGCCATCTCTGGGATGGTTCGGCAAAATATCAGCTCCAATCTCCATCCATTCAGAGATGGGCCAATGGCCTGTTAACTCTTGACTTGAAAACTCCCATGGTTATAGTTAACTAGAAACAAGAACGCCGGCAAGCTGTTCCATTCATGAGCCGTTCGCACTGTAAAGTTAATGGCGAAACGCTTATTGCGGGTGAAAGAAACAAACCATATTGATGCCGTTTTCCTGTGCATCTTGTACAGTGGCGTAGCGTGGACTGATATAGACGTGGGCAAAGTTGCATCAACGAGGCCCCTTTACTTTCTTTCCCAAAATCTACTCAATAAATCTATCTTACTAAAAATGCTTTGAGACGACATAAGACCTATTTATGATAGTGTAAAAATATTAACGCGCGGTGGGAGAATATTGAAAAGCATATAGATTTTGTAACTTAAGTGCTTTTTTTAAAGAAAGTAATGCTCTTCGACTTTTTGCTCTACTGAAGTCAGTAAGGATTTTTAATTGATTTTGGCAGCTTAGGGGCGCCATGACAGTTGCCGGTGCTGCCACTGTAATACATTTAATGCCACCACAGGGTAAATTACAGTGCTCGATCGCTGTGCATAGAGTTTATAACTGGACGTAGCCGCCGTCACGGCCATACTGACGTGCGTACGTCCTCGTACGCTTAGCTTCACTTTGTACCTGGTGAGGGACATCAGTGTTATTGCTCGTTCATCCTGACAATTAAATTGAGTTAAACTTGGAGTCAAAGTCAAAAGATCAGGTTTCAATTTGATTAGACAAAAGCATTTTAACCTGCCAGTCATCGTCAGGGTTAACCCTGGTCTCCTCTCCACAAAGGCCATTTACAAAGAGTTGTAATTGAAGGGTTAACCCTTCAAGACCATCAGTATCCATTCATTTACAAAAAGTGGACTGGATGGTGCTAGACCGGATAGATATCCCTTTAGCAACCAAAAATCAACAAACTAATACCTTATCCCTTCATTTATAAAAATGGACCGGATAGTGCTAGACCGGATAGATATCCCTTTAGCAACCAAAAATCATCATTTACCTTATCCCTTCATTTATAAAAAATGGACCGGATAGTGCTAGACCGGATAGATATCCCTTTAGCAACCAAAAATCATCTTTCCAACTAATACCAATTAGTGCTAGACCGGATAGATTATCCCTTTAGCATTCAGACACATTTTTTGTCATCATTCTTACATTCTTTCTTTTTTCCTTTTTATTCTCTTTTTTCAGTTTTTTTTTCTCTTTTTTTCCACTTTTTTTAAAACTTTTTTCTTACCCTTTTTTTTCTCTTTTTTTTTCTCTCACGAATCATTACTTTTTTTACCATAACTTTTATTCTCTTTTTTTTCACTGGTCCGGGTTAACCCTGCAACTAAGTTTGATATTAGTGTTACCCGCCGTCACGTTACCATATTTTCGGCGTTACTTGAAGAGTGATGTGTAAATGGGTAATCCCACTTCTGATATCGGCAGAAACGGGTTCTGCGTAGGTAGGTTGCAACCTATATAACTATAGGCCTTCAGCATGTCCACACCGCGCCGTGTCTGGAACAAGAATGATCCGTAGCACACCAATCGATCCCTTTATATAGCCAGACAGGTAGGGGCGCCATGACAGTTGCCGGTGCTGCCACTGTAATACATTTAATGCCACCACAGGGTAAATTACGGTGCTCGATCGCTGTGCATAGAGTTTATAACTGGACGTAGCCGCCGTCATATATAATATATTCATCAAAAAATCAAAATCAAAGAATCAAAATTTTATTTTTCTTAATTCAAGTTTATTAAATATTTATTTTATATTTTTTAGTTTTAGTTTGATTTTCTAAATAAAGCGTGATTTTTTAGTTTTTTAAACTATAATTTATTAATTAGTTCCTTTTGGATTCCCCATTAGCCAGTGTCAAGTTTATCTTTATTTGGCTCTGTGGTTTGGCGGTGACAGCCTCTGTGGTGTGGTGGTTGAGCAGGTTGGCTCAAAACCCAGAGGTGGCGGGTTTGATTCCAGCAGGAGGACAAGTATTTGTTCACAGAAAAAAAATCGCCAATACTTATTCTGAGTCTGGGTGTTGTGGGATCATGGTCCTCGTAGTTCCTGGGTCCTAGTAGACACAGGGAATCTTAGTTAGAGTCCAGGAACTATACAAAGTGGCATTTAATTCACTCTTTTCCTTAAATGTATGTACTCAGACCATGCTATAGAATACTACAACAAGGTCTAATTTAAAAAAAAAAATTGTATCTCTTAAAATAACTGCATGACAGCCGAAATGTCTATTTAACGGCACACACAGCGCGGGCACCAGCTGACTGCTTTGTAAATGTATCGTAGGCAATAAAACATCTGCTTTGTTCTATGTCACAAGCTTTTCTTTAGAATTTAAATTTGATGATACTTATATTCAAGTTTATTTCATAAGTTTTTTTTAAATTTAGTTATATAGGAACATTCTATATCATGGACTGAATACATATATTAAAGGAAAAGAACGAATTAATTTCCACCTTGTATATGTAACCGTTGGGCGTTAGTATTATTTTCAAGCCAATAGCTTAGTTGATCTAAAAAGTCTAGGCTCTCTAAGCCAGAATATGTTACAAAACTTCCTTGATCCAATATCTTTTATTTCACGTGTCAAAATTACAGTTCAAATGTGAACCTTCAAACGTTATACTCAAGGACATTTTTAATTAAGCCGATAACTCAGGTTCGTATAACAATCGAACGCATATCCGCCACGTAACTGTTCAGTTTATGACCCCTGGGGGATATTAACATGCAGATTGTTACCGAAGGCCGGTGTGAACCGGATACTTCTGATATAATGCCCGTACGGGTTCATGGGGATTTGTGAACTTTCCGTCTAGAATCTAATTAGTTTTTAATTAATTAAAAATGTATCTAGAATCTAAATTTTTTTATTTAGTTCTAAAACTCTATCCAGATTTTAGTTTGGTAATCCTTATTGGCTTTCCCCATCAACGGTGATTTGTGAACTATCTGTCTATTTATCCCCATAATAAGCACAATATAATTAGGCCGTCACTGGGGATTCGTGGATAAAAACTCCACAAATCTACATCGATGGGGAAAGTTAATAGGGGTTATGAAATGAAAATTTGCATTTTGGAGAGTGCGCATTGAAGTTGGATAATCTGATACCTCCATTACGTGCTGCGCCTGCTCGCGGCTGCGCGCACGCACACCGCGCAGTACGCCCCGACAGCGCAGGCTGTTCGTTTAATAAACGACCTGATTGCTCAGCAATTTTGCAGCAATTGACAAGTTTGTGGATGTTTGTTTAAATTTTTTAAGTTTGAATTAGTATCTTGGAGTATTTATGTATTTTAGACTTATTAATAGCTCTGTGCGATTTGGCATCGTTCTGTAAGCACAGTGAGTACTTGAACTCAAATAAATAAATAAATTACCGTTCTACCATCGGACAACTAGATATTTATTCTACTATATAAAAATAAGTCGGGTTTTCCTTCCTGACGCTATAACTCCAGAACGCACGAACCGATTTCCACGGTTTTGCATTAGTTGGAAAGGACTCGGGCTCCGTGAGGTTTATAGCAAAGAAAATTTAGGAAAAAATCAGGACAAACCAACATTTTAAGTAGATGGCGCCGGTGCGTGATACATTGGTTTTCGTATATTATAAAATGTTTAATAAATAAACGTCCACCCGAGCGAAGCCGGGACGGGCCGCTAGTATTCTATATGTGCGAAGAAAGCAGTTTACCACAAATCAACATAAGAAATCACAATCATTTTGGAAGCAAAATAATTACAATAATAATTATTATTAGTGTTATCATATATACCAGCAAATATCAGAAAATTACCGATTGCAGAAAATTTTTAGTTGCCATATACTATCGTATCAATACGTAGATCTACAGTTTCGGCTGTGTTATTTTCGACGTACTTTATGATTGAGTAAATATAGAAAGGCTTGCGTGCGACTGGAACACGGACCGTGGGAAGCCAAGTGTAGGCATCACGCTATTGAAAATGGGGTAAGCGTTTAGTTTCTTACTTCACAATTTTTAATGAATTATAATTTTTACCAAAGAATGGCTATTGCTGATCGTTGGTAGTTTTAGGGGAAAGGACTAACTGGTAAGACTTTTCTGCTAAGTTAGTACTAGGTAGGTCAGTTATTCTGTCGCCAAGCAGAAGTGGGGTTTGAAGGGCATCATAGCTAGTGAAATTACTGGGCAATTGAGGCTTTATGATCTGATCTCACAGTCGAGTAATCTTATTATCTGTGCTGATGTCTCAGGATGAAGTGCGCAGTGCAGTGTCGCGCAAAACTTTATATTTTAGAGTTCCGAGTGACACTGTTCTGTTATGGACGGCCGTATCGCTTAACATTAGGTGAACGACTAGCACATGACGTCATTTATTATCATAAAAAAAAGAATGCGGAAACCCATTTAAAATCCCCATCCTACTACTGGCCAGTAGTGCAGAAGCGCAAAAATAGTCCTCGCGACACTACTGCTAATGAAAATTAAATTAAATGATAAATGTATAAAGTAAATTAATTTATTACTATAATAATAATAATAATGCCCAACGATCATATACTTAGATCCTGGTCCCTAACTAGGATTCCATGTGTCGAGAGACCAAGGAACTATGAGGACCACGGTCCTACAACACCCAGACTTACAACAAGTATTTACAATTTTTTTTTCTGTTCACCAATACTTGTCCTGCCGCGGGAATCGAACGGGCCGCCACCGGGCTGTGAACTGACTGACTCAAACACCACACTACGGAGGCCATCTTAGCTATTACTGCAAAAGATGTATATATTTTAGCACAGCAGTGTGGTTTGTATTAGTTATTAGTGTTATAGAATAGGACAAAGGCGCTAGCACTGTTTGTAGAAATCAATCGAGTTCGTGACTATTTTTCCATTAAGGTAGTCTTGTTTTTCAAAGCAAACTTCTGCAAGGGCTCGTTGTAAACAACAAAAACGTCAAGGAATCAAACGAGTTTGGACGCTCCATTTTCCGGTGTGATGCAAAACAAAAGAGAGCCAACCTCGGTGCCGATTACGCCAGCAGAGGTGGTCGGCCATATTGGTTTCAGGATAGAGGCATGAGAAACTCAATTTTGCGCAAAGCGTGGGCACTGTATGTAAATTTTGTCCCAACGCGGTGTATTCTAATTTCAATACCTAGCACGAAAAGGCGCCAATTCGAACCTTAACACACCGATATAAGAGCGCCCTTTATTATTCTAAGCGAATTTATTAAGTAAATTTTCTTTCTCGCACCATTTTAATGTATTTGGGTAAATAGGGTTTGACAACGGTAATCTCCTGTGAAATAACGTTTGTAAATGTAAATTTGGCTAATTTGTGAAATGATAGCAGTTTTGTGCCTAATTACTGTGTTTAAGCGTTCTCTATTATTATTGTAAAAAGCTTGTAAACCCACAAATTTTGCTGCTATACTTGTGTATTTACTTAACTACACTTTGCTACACCTTCGACCATATCGTCGCTTCCCATTTGGTTCCTAAAAACGCAAATTGTTATAAATAGCTATTTTGACTATATTGCCATACTAATAACAAATCACAAAATAGTACGATATATACTTATTTTTTAGTAAATAATTAGCTCACCGTGAAAAACTTTCCTCTCGGAAAGCAATCATAGACGAATGAGAACAGAAAAAACGGAAAAACATAGTTTTGCAGAAAATTTTAAACATGTATATATGAATTTGTTTAAGGTTGAGAACGGCTCTTGGTTTCTAGGACATACGGACAAAATTAAATAGATACCAGGGTAAAACTAAACAAGAAAATTCATGTAGTGGCTCCATTTTTTAATCTATCGATGAAAAATCAAACTTCTCCAAAAGCTTTTTGTGTCTTCTTCTTGTAAAAAATACTAGTTTTATCATTAGTTGTTTGCCCGCGTGACCTATAATATACAGAAGAAAAAACTTCATAGATAATTCAACCACCCATTTCACCCTCTTAGGGGTGGAATTTTGAAAAACCTTTTCTTAGTGGATACCTTTACTGTACAAAGAACACACCCTCCAAATTTCAAGTCTCAAGGACCAGTGGTTTAGGCTGTGCGTTGATAGTCAGTCAGGACTTTGAATTTTATTTGTATAGATTACATAAATCCAGAGAAAAGTAGCACGCGTATAACACTTATTTCAAATTTTTTTTTGTTTTGTTATGGCTCCACACTTATGTGTATTTAGCCAGTGTCAAGTAATTGATAATTTTTCGAGTTAAGTAATATATATGTATATAAATCAAGTCAAGTTACAGTCCAAGTCATCAAGTCCTATGACTTGATGAGTATGACTTGACTAGACTAGACTATTCTAGTCTAGTCAAGTCATACTCCTAATAAAGTGGTGGCAACTTTACCAGAAGCTTCTATGGAGTTTTGGAAACAACACGAAAAGATACGTTTCACCATCATTATACCACTTTCCCACACTCATACCTGTAATCCAGCACTTAACGAATAAAATGCCACCAATTTTATGCACTAACACTGAAAATAACACAAGTTTTGGAAAATAATACAATGCGGTGGCATGATCTTTTTCGTTTTCCCGCCAAAACTCCTACGTCAAACGTTTTTATATATTGTACATATCTGCTTGTCAGATTCAACAGAGTAAACATACAGCGGCCGATGTAAAACTAAATTAGGTTTACCCTCAATGCATACATTCCATACGTCGCAACTTTCAGTTGTTTATCCGGTGGAAGTTAACCATTCCGCGAGTTTCGCCCCGTGTTCAAATTTAGTTTGGATAGGTCAGTTTGCGTGAATTCTACTGTTTGTTTGTATTATACGTTTTAAGGGCTTTTGTATGCGATAGTGTATATTTCCTTAAGAGGTTTTTCGTGTCAAGGCCTTCCAATGGAATCCATTCAGCACTGCTTTGTGAAGTTTCTTTTGTGAATTTAATGCTGTTTTTTCGTTCTATTATAGAAAACTTTACTGTTATTGTATTGTGTTGAATGTTAAACGAACAATATTGACATTTATTTTATATTTGTGTTTTACTTTTTTTATAGTCTTAACTATAAACTAATACTTATGAACAATCCAGTTTCGCAATGATTATTAGGTACTATTACTTAGTTTTTATCTTTATGCTTATTGGAGAACGATTATTGGAGATGTCGTTTATTTCTCCATTTATTTAAATGCTTTTAAGTGAAAAATAGCAAAATGTGATGCAAAAGAAAAAAAAGCCATCAAGAACTCTTTTACCAAAGGCTCTAGGCTCTTTACTCTTTTTTTATTTTATTTTATTTGGTGTAGTTTTATTTTTATGTTATTGAATGATGTGATGAGCTAGTCGTTCATCTGATGTTAAGTGACACGGCCAACCATAACAGAACAGTGTCACTCGGAACTCTTCTAGCATGTAAAGTTTCGCATGACTGCTGCATTGCGCACATCATCCTGAGACATCAACACAGTCTGGTAATAAGGTTACTCGACTGTGAGATCAGATCATAAGTCTCATTTGCCCAGTAATTTCACTAGCTACATTGCCCTTCAAACCGGAACACAATAGTGCTTGCACACTACTGCTTGGCGGCAGAATAAGTGGCAAAGCGGTGGTACCTACCTAGACGAACTTTGCAGAAAAGTCCTACCACCCAGTAATGTAGTTTGTCCTCAACTCAACATACATTATCATCCATATCACATATTGGAACGGGCTTAACCTTCCTAATGGATTATCCATGTTAATCGATCGACACCGCAAATGCTTTCTACTCTCATATGTTTTGTAAGTGCGTCGTAATATATGAAATCATACCACAGCCTCTGTGGTGTGGTGGTTGACCAGGTCGGCTCATAACCCGGAGGTGGCGGGTTCGATTCCCGCGGCAGGACAAGTATTTGTGCAGAGAAAAAAAAGTGCAAATACTTGTTCTGAGTCTGGGTGTTGTGGGACCATGGTCCTCGTAGTTCCTGGGTCCCTAGACACAGGGAATCCTAGTTAGGGTCCAGGATCTATGTATGTGATCGTTGGGCGTTATTATTATTATTATTATTATACCAATAAAAGTTACATTCAAGTTGTTCATATTATTTTCAAGGGCTTTAAAGTATCAGCGCATGTGAAGTAGAAGTTTTACTTGATTTATTTATTTTTTTTATTTCGTCTAAACTGGTAGAATGAAAGGGAAAGTGAAAATCTTTTTTCTTCTTCTCTTCGTTTGATGGCCTGCTATCGCTTTTTAGCGATAATTTTGCCAATGTCGAGTGAGGAATTTTACAGTTATGTCATGTCAAAGTCTTATTTTGTCAGTCTAAATGCCACAGTAAAATGGTGGATATTTTACTGATGGCTCTAGGAAGCCTTGAAGAGAAAACGAAAAGACATGTTTTTAAAACTTGGAACCATTTGCCAACCCTCGTGCACGTTCACGAACACTTAACGGATAATAATCCACCCTTATTACACATTAAAATTCAATAATACACGGATTAAGAAAAATAATTCAAAATTCACAACCGCCATTTTCGGATTCTTCTCAACGACCCAAATCTTTTTTATCTCAAAGATACACACATACACATTATTATAAGTGTACACATTGTTGGCAATTTGAAGAAAAATGGCATTCTAGGGCGAGAATGCGAAAAAGATTGCGTCACCGCATTGTATTATTTTCCAAAACTTGTGTTATTTTCAGTGTTAGTGCATAAAATTGGTGGCATTCTATTCGTTAAGTGCTGGATTACAGGCGTGAGTGTGGAAAAATGGTATAATGATGGTAAAACGTTTCTTTGCGTGTTGTTTTCAAAACTCCATAGAAGCTTCAACTAAAGTTGCCACCACTTTACTAGGAGTATGACTTTGACTAGACTATGACTTGACTTGATGACTTCGACTGTGACTTGACACATATTCGCATGAAATATCATTAACTTGATAAACTATTAATTACCTGACACTGGCTAAATACACAATAGTGTGGAGCCAACACATAAAAAAAATGGCATTCTATGTTACATCGTGACAGCAGACGTTTACGAACGAAGTCTCGAGCCTGTGTAGTCTGTGGCACTTCAGTCGATTTATTATCTTTGTTGCATAGGTAATTCACTTTAAAAAACGTACACGTTTTTTATTCCGCTTTTAATTATGTTTTGGTTCCACACTTTTGTGTATTTAGCCAGTGTCAAGTAATTGATAATTTATCAAGTTAATTATATTTCACGCAAATATTTATCAAGTCACAATCCAAGTCATCAAGCCAAGTCAGTAGTAGTAGTAGTCTAGTCTAAGTCACGCTCCTGGTGAAGTGGTGGCAACTTTACTAGAAGCTTCTATAGAGTTTTGGAAACAACATGAAAATATACGTTTTACCATCATTATCCACTTTCCCACACTTATGCCTGTAATCCAGCACTTAACGAATAAAACACCACCAATTTTATGCACTAACACTGTAAATAACACAAGTTTTGGAAAATAATACAATGCAATGAAGCGATCTTTCTCGTTTTCCCGCCAAAACTCAAACGTAGACTTGTTTCTTGATACTCCTAAAAAGGGAAAAGATAAAAAAAAATGCGTGAAGTATTTTTAAGAGATTCGCCTTAATGTTTTAACTTTTAAAGTAACTACTAAAGTTACATTAATTTCTTTTACGGTTTTTTTATTTTGTTTTAGTATTTTACTAGCGCATGCAGTAACATTAAACCGATTTTCAAGAACCACAACAAATACAACACTCAAAGAAAGTTACGAAAGCTTCTAACAAATGACAATTACAGTCATAAAATGGATTAAGTACTTGAAATAAATACAACGAAAATTACAATTCGCAAGTTTTAACTGCCTTTAAGGTGCTCCAGTAATATTGCTCACATTAACGCTTATTTACTGCGCACTTTTATCTTTAGCCATACAATTTGTCGCAAACTACAAGCTGTTTACAAATCAGATGTGACGCTATACCAGTTGTTTATGCGTTATTTCAAATGTATCACTTTGATGTGTGAAACTCTTTGTACTTAAATAATAATAATAATAACGCCCAACGATCACATACATAGATCCTGAACCTTAACTAGGATTCCCTGTGTCTAGGGACCCCGGAACTACGAGGGACATGGTACCACAACATCCAGACTCAGAACAAGTATTTCTGTTCATAAATACTAGTCCTGCCGCGGGAATTGAGCCCACTGCCTCCGGGCTATTAGCCGACCTGCTCAACCAGGACACCACAGAAGTTGTCAAAATAAATAAATATACATATACTGTTAAAATACTTACTGTCATTCTAAAATTTAATCAAAACTAACTCGTTATTCTTGTGATTGGTAGAAAGTACTCGGTCGCGTTGGGGTTGGATTAGAATAATTACTTTAGATGTACCTAGTTTGACGCAGGTAATTAAAATAAAACAAATTTGACTGGAAATGTATGTGTACTGATACGATTCGATTTCTGAAACTTTCTTAACTACTTTTTGAAACCATGATATTGGGATTTGCTACATTGACTACAAGCTTCTGCCCATGGCTTCTCCCGCGTGGCCTATAGGAAAATAATTCAACCACCCATTTCACTCTTTTAGGGGTGGGATTTTGAAAAACCCTTTCTTAACGGATACCTACTCTTTACAAAGAACACATCCTCCAAATTTCATGTCTCTAGGACCAGCGGCTTAGGCTAAGTCAGTCATTTAGTCAGTCAGTCAGGACTACCACAGTACATGAAATGCATTTGGCCAAATCTGTTTCAAACCCTTCAGTATTGAAACGATTACTGGGAAATCAATGTATTACAAATTAACGCTATCATAAAAAACAATACAACATTAAAAAAACTAAACTAATTTCATAATTTTTCCGGGTCGGTTCACATTTGCATCAGATGACATGTTGTTACGCAAGCTACACAACATTCGAGAAGCCAGAGTAAACCTTACGATTCATAAGAGACTTTTCAAAGGCTTTTGATAAACTTCTACAGAGCCGTGCCTTAGCGTCTGACGCTGTATAGACAACAGTAATAAAATCAGTAACTGGTATTATGGATAAAAATATGTACAATGTCGGAATTCTATAGTGAATCTTATACAAGAAACAGAACAGATTTTTAATACTTATAATTTTTATGCTTATCAGTATCATATCATAGACACTGACGTGAGTAGTACTCATAACTACAATAATACAATAATAACTACGTAATTACATATACTATTTCAAGGCTAATAGTTAAACTTATCAGTATCCTCAGAAAGACTTCTTCAAGACTTGAAGAACAACTTCCTAATTTTATAGTAGAGATGTAAGTCATTGCAGATTACGTAAAGGCATTAGATATTATGGTGTGAGACTATTCTACCCACTGTTTCTTGTAATGTGGCTTACTATATACGATATGGGCTTGGTTACTCAAGTAAAGATAGACCACAAACAGTGCACAGGGGTAGGATTATAAAGTTGTGTATTCTTACGTGAAGTGTTATTAGCCATTACAACATTACTTCGTAAGCCTGCCGCAAGGGAGTCTACTCGGTCCGCTTTATTGAACCGCCTTAATAAATTTATGTTCGCGAGTTAGTTAAAGGTTAGATCATATCTATTTCATACTTAACTAAATACTTTAATGATGGTCCGGTGCAATTGAATGATTTTATATTTGACTGTTGTAATTTATCTGAGCCAATAATAACTGAGATTTTATAACGTCTTAAAGTGGTTGTTTTAAGAAAAATATTTAATAAAAAGGAAATTCTTAATGTTTATAATTAAGATGCAATGGCAACCCATGTTTTCAAGGTTTTTTTTTTTTTTTTATGTAATTGGTATGATCCCAAACTTTTTGTCGTCTATATCACGAGAGGTCACTGACTGACTGATCTGTAGGTAAATGTTTATCAAATCTTGAAAGGTTAGACTTGAAAACTTATAATGAGGTGGAAAGCCTTAATATTAGGCTAGAGGTAAGTTTATGATAATAATGTTAGTCAATGTAAAGATAACTGACTTAATGTGCGGAGTCCCTATCCCGAAGCGTCCCCAATATCCCCAGCAAGCTCAGAGAAGGAGCTCACAGGATCACTGTGATATGGAAATAAAAATTAAGGAACTTATGCAGTTAGTTATATTTGTGTCGTTTGGTACAATTTGAAAATGTAGATAAAATAACACTTTACAACAACACTTTACAAAACCAGAAACACTTTACCTCTGAATAACACTGACATTTACAACACCGCATAAAATAAGACTAATTACGCTGATATAACGAAAAAAAAATTGAATTTTACCATTTTTCAATGCGGAACCATTGGTACGTGGAGAAAAAAGGACAAAATCAATTGACTCATTGGATAATGCAAGGAAGTTCAAATCGACGCGAATCTTTTTAAAGCTCACCATAAATATATAGATTAATTAATTATTAGATATAAAAATAATTATGCTAAACTTAAACTTAGTGAAGTCACCTTGAGAAGTACAAAAATGTACACTATTCTAAGAGGTAATAATTATAACAACTTATTGAATAAAAGTTTTGTAGTTAAGCCTCTACAAATTAGATTGTGTTTTTAGGTAACTCAATGGAGTTTCGAAGTTTAAATAAGAAAGTTTGTATGTACACATTTTTAAGTAACATATTTAAAAATCATCCTTGTGAATTTTATTTGATCATTCTTGTCTACAACGTAAAACTATTTCTATGTAAGTACTTGTTAAGTACATATAGTTATAAAGGCTTTGAGAGAGTTTTTATTGTTCTAGAAACTTAGCCACAAGTAAACAAACAAATAAAAGAGCGTATTGTGTTCATAAATTAGCTTCTAAAAATTGTTACTATTTCTTTTGCAAGAAACAAACAAAAGATTACGAGTTTAATAACGATATTACAAAAGTTAATATTTATTTGAATCGTATAATAAACTAAGTAAGTTCTCAAAATGCTACTACGAATATAATTAAACGTAATCCTCATACCTGTAAAAATAATCACAAACAAACTTTTAACGAACAAGTAACAAGTGATATTCTTATTACTAAAAGACGGAGTGCAAACTCCTGACGTCGGATTAGTAGCAAGCACTCTCCGGGGTGCTATAGACTTGTGAAAAAATGTTGAATTATTTCTGGCGTTCCCAGAACTCTGTCCGGAGTTATGGACGGAATAAGAATTGGATGAGTTTAAAAATCTGTTGAACAAGGACTGCGATGTTGGTGTTAAAAATTTAAATAATTAAAGAAGAAAAATTTATTCTATGTGATTAGATAAAATGGTTATTTTTATAAGTTCTAATTAGTGATATTAATAGACAACGACAAAATAAAACACTTTTTTTTTCAACGTAGCTTTGATGTCAGTATTTGACTGACTCGATATTTCAGTTATAGTAACCTTTTTTTTGAGGGGGGGTAAATGCCCTCGCACTTCGGGGGGGGGGGGGGGGGGGGTGGCAGGGGGTATGTGGGACTCGAACCCGCTAAAACCCCCCCGTGAGCCCTCGTCCGCCGTTCCGGGGCGAGAAGGGGTCGCGACTGCAGTCCAGCCAACTCGCCCCCGTCAGTTATAGTAACCTTGCTTTCTGAACTGTGTAGGTTATGGGTTCGATTCTCATCCAGGACAAACATTTTTGTGATGAACATCGATGCTATGTTTTATCCTAGTACAACAACAAAAAGTATCAAAGTATTGTATCAGTTATATGATTCCCTTAGTACAAGCTTTGATGAGTTTATTTTTATTATTATTAATGGTAGCGGGTCCAAAAATTCTATAGTAATTATTATTGAGGATTTTATGAATTATAATATGCTAATAAAATTCAGCGCTTTATATTTTTAAAACTATTTTTTTTTCGGTTTAAAAATGTTACGATAACATTTTTGTCAAAAATCACCTGTATGTTAAAGAAATACTTATGCAGTCTTTTTTGTTAGTCATTTTTATTGGTACATAAAGAAGCAATGCCTTTTGTGTCTAAAAAAAATGAACTTTGTGTCTAAAAAGTCAACACAGTTACAAAATACAAAACGAACTCTCTGATTGATTTTGTAGCTCACATGTTCGCACATTTTACACCAGAGAATATAAAAACGCAAGTGAATTTCACCATCAAAAATGAAATTGGAAAACAGAGAGGCCCCAAGCCGCTTAAAATATTGTCAGGGTTGAAACCGCAAGAGACAAAAGTTTTAACATTCAAAACCTTTGGACCAGAAAAGTTTTGGTCAACTTTTTGCGTCACTCGTAAACTCGACGTGACTGGCTTCATAAAAAAGTCGTGATAACTGGAGTCGCAAATATTATTATTGACAGCGTCCGTACCTTAGTTGCTGCTACTGACATACTTTGTAGTAAACATATATAAGGCACAGATAAAAAACGAGTGTGCTTTAGACCACACGACTGAAGTAAAACTTTTTTAGTTTAGCTCCATCTATCGGCCGGTATAGCTTAGTTATTGCTTTGTTTAATGTTATTGTCGCCATCTTGACAATTGTGAATTCGGTCCGATAAGCATACCAACATAATAATACAATTTTTTTATATTGTTATATTGACAATGGAGATCTACGTGAACCCTATTTCAACTTCCGTTTGTAACTCGTGATAAACAAAGGCGATAAAATTTATATACATAAAATGTAAAAATGTAAAACCGGGGCAAGGCACCAGTTATAATTAAAATAACTAGCAAAATACGACATAAGAACACATGCGTATCCTAAAATTACGTTACCATAAAATAGGTCAAATTTAAGAGCGTATGTAATGTATACAGTGAAAATGCCTATTCTGTCGTAAATTCTTGGAGGCATAATGACTTTGTAACAAATGGGACACAAAACAATGTGACTGAACATTTCCTTTTTGCTATTGTTCATTTACATTGTAAAGAGATCGTGGGGGAACGGATGGGTAATTTTAGTCCCATTAAGCTGTACGGTGACGATGATGATGTATTTAACGAAATATGTGTCGAGATGGAAAATTAAAACCGATCCAGATTGGTGATAAAATTAAACCACTTGAGTTCTGTAAAATATATTAATTTAACTTAAGAAATGCTTTTTTTAACGATTACAGACATAGGTCCTGGACCCTAACTAGGATTTGAGGTGTCTAGGAATCAATAATTTAATTATTTAATATTATTAAAATAAACAAAAAAATAATAAAAATAAAAATGAAATAAAAATTTGTATTGTCTATGGTCGGTAAATTTAAATGTGGAATTAATATAGATGTCCATGCTTGTGTATGGAAATTGTTTTGAAGAGAAATTATACTAACAAATTTCCCAAGTTGATCTGTGGAGGATGATCACGAAACTTTGATTGCAATGCAACAGGAGAAATTTCATTCTGAATATCGAGTAGACAATATTGAAACTGTCAAATCCATTCATTTATATGTTTCCATCAGTTGCTATCAAGTTAGATGATCGCCCATCTGGTTAATCTTTTATATACCCACTGCTAACATTTTATAAAGTGTAATATAATGAAAAATAATCACCAACCAAGACGCTATTTAAAAGCTATGAAGTTACTTAGTTAAGTTAAATCTTTATGTACTTTAATTCTGGGCCAAGGTAAATAGGTAGACGACGTTATTTAACTAAATCCCCGCGAGACGTTTCTAGAACTAATTTCGCGATAACTAACCAAGTAGTCTCAGGAGAATAGCAATTGCTTTCAGCATTACGTTCTTAAATTAGTTTAAAGGTGCCCTGCTTCGTCTTAAACTTGGTGTAATACGTTCGGAACTTTCTGGAAGGTTGCGTTTAGGCGTATTTAAACAGTGTGCACACCATATCCATTTTTAGGATTTTCATAGCTAGCACGTAGAATGTATGAAATGTTTATAGTAAAACTTCTTTACGCATGCTTTATTCGGAGAGTAAGCCCGTGAATGCGAGGCGAGCGAAAGTTGAAGTTGGTTCACTAGATCTCCATTGTCAATATGATAAAGTTTAAAATTTGTATTATTATGTTGGTAAGATCTCCATTGCCAACACGATAAAGTTAAAAAAATTTATTATTATGTTGGTATGTCCGTTAAAATAATGATAATAATAACGCCCAATGATCACATACATAGATCCTGGACCCTATCTAAGATTCCTTGTGTCTAGGGACTCAGGAACTACGAGGGCCATGGTCTCACAACACCCAGACTCAGAATAAGTATTTGCGCTTTTTTTTTCTATTCACAAATACTTGTCCTGCCGCGGGAATCAAACCCACTGCCTCCGGGTTATAAGCCTATCTGCTCAACCACCACACCACAGAGGCTGTCAGTTGACAATTTCAAAATGACAATTTACAATTGTCAAGATGGCGACATTAACATTGAACAAAGCAAAAACAAAGTTATACCGGCCGATAGATGGAGCTAAACTAAAGAAGTATTAGAAGTGTGGTAGTAGACTGTGAGATCAGGTAATAAAGTCTCATTTGCCCAGTAATTTTACTAGCTACAGTGCCCTTCAAACCGGAACACAGTAGTGCTTGCGCACTACTGCTTGGCGGCAGAATAACTGGCAAAGCGGTGGTACCTACCTAGACGAACTTTGCAGAAAAGTCCTACCACCTAGTAAAGTCAGTGCCAAAGTGTTGGGATTTCAGCATGAGCTCCAGTTATTGAGGTTTCTCGCTTATCCAAGTTTCACTGTACTTCCTAACGCACTTAGGGATAGGGTTATTGTTACATTTACTACCGCTTGTTAGACATCCACATCTGCGGAGAGCAGGTGCGGCTGAGGAGCACTTAGGAACAAATTTAATTGGAAACCGTAGGTGTTCCTTTTGTCTAGAGGTAGACGATCCTGGAGTGTATGTAATGGAGGATTACGGTACTCCCACATTTTTATGATTGTTATAAAATTAGCTTTTTCATGAAAAGCTTTTGCTTTTGCCTAGACGGCTTATTTTCGACGATGATGACAGTTCCATGGGTTTGTGTAATACCTATTTGGCCTATCCATTGTCGAAAAAAATCAACAATATATTGGCTTTAGTTAAGTTTGGATTAGAGACCGAATAACGAAGTATTATTATCTAAATGAATAAACCGTACCTTATAGAGTGGCTTATTCGCATAAACTAAAAAACTATTAAATATAGCAGAAAAAACAAACATCTCAGTTGCTCATGGAAAAGACAACACAGATAATAATAACTTGAAGTATATGTCGGCAGAATGGGTTTCTGTGTAGATAGGTTGCAACCTATATAACTATAGGCCTTCAGCATGTCCACACCGCGCCGTGTCTGGAACAAGAATGAGCGTAGTACACCGAGCGATCTCTTTATATAGCCAAATGGGTGGGGCAGCGACGACAGTTGCCGGTGTTGCCACTGTAATAAATTTAAATGCTGCCACAGGGTAAATTACGGTACTGCCCGCTGCGCATAGAGTTTATAACTGGACGTAGCCGCCGTCATATATAATAATAATAATAACGAAAATAAAGTTGATAATAATAACGTGAGAACTAAGTAACTTATATATTATAATGAGCTTGCTAGATATTATTTGACAATTGAGCACTGTGTAATTTTATAATAGCAAAATAATGTAATTTTAAGTATGTACCCAATATGATTTTGAATAAGTGCTAAAAATAGCCTATTTGCAGTAAACTTTTTGACTCCTGTCTTTAACTTTGAATAGGTTCTTTAAAAAGTATTTTTTATATCCTATCGTACTCGAATCGTATTCTAATTTTTTTGACCACACACGAGTTTCAGCATAATTCTATATTTTCTGATTTATAAACGTGACCGTAAAAAAACACTTATCATCAAACAAAATTAAAATTATCTTATGAAAATGGAAGACACGTACATTTTCAACGACCGCTTTCAAATTTAAACAATTCGTTGAATTAAAAGCTCATTAAACTTTTAAACCAATTTTTGAAAGAAAAGAGGTTTTTATACCGGTGTGCTATTTTGCTATATGGATCGATTACTTCAATCTTTATAATACTTTGTTTTAACTTAATTTAAAACAGCGATCAATATAGGATTTTGTTCAGCGCTCTTTCGAAAGAAAATTAATAAAGCGAACAAAATAGAACAAAGCAAGAACTAAAGTGTTCAAGACTCCGGGAAAGTTGATCAATTAATCAATTTGCCCCGGCCAGGTGCTGCCAGTTATAAGTTGCATTAAAGTTGCATAAAGCAAACTTGGCGTAGATTGCTTGGTAAATGAAATTAAACGTAGGAAAATATTAGTTTAAAATAAACTATAACAGTAAAGACAAGCAAGCGCTGTAGATAGAGAATGTAAGATAAGCAAGCGCTGTAGACAGAGAATGTAAGATAAGCAAGCGCTGTAGATAGAGAATGTAAGATAAGCAAGCGCTGTAGATAGAGAATGTATATACCACCGCACAAAACTATACAAGGACTCTACGAATTATCAGACATTGCCAAGTGATTGCCAATTGACAAGTGCCTTACCTGGGGTCCGCAACTTGCTCACACAAGCCGCAAGATGTTTGCTTCTGCGGGCTCGTTGCGTAAACTACGTAATTTTCTTCCAACTACCACTAAGATTGCGCTTGCACAGTCTCTTTTGCTCCCTATCCTTGACTATGCTGACGTCTGTTATCTCGACATTACGCAGGACCAGCTAAATAAACTTGAGCGTCTCCAGAATTTCTGTATAAGGTTTATATTTGGCTTGCGCAAATTTGACCATGTCTCTGCTTTTCGTACTCGGCTCAAGTGGCTTCCCATAAGACTTCGTCGGAATGCTCATATATTGTCCCTTTTGTACAGTGTATTGTTTCATCCTTCCTCCCCGCGCTATCTTCAGGAACGTTTCGAATTTCGTCACGTTTCTAACACCCGTTCTTTGCGGTCATCAGAGTACTTTATGTTAAAAATGCCGATCCATAGAACCTCTTTTTATGATTCTTCTTTTACTGTCGAAGCGGTTCGTCTATGGAACGCGCTTCCTTTAGATATTAAACGTGCACCTTCACTGAACGTTTTTAAAGATAAAGTCAAAGCTCACTATCTCGCGCTATAGCTTCCAACCTACGACGCATTTAGTATCTACTGTTGTTTTAATGTTGGTACTTATTACTTTTGTAATGTCTCCTACTATTATTATGTATGTATGTATGTATGTATTTGTGTATATATTTATGTACCTATATATGTATAAGTATATGTTAATTTATATATATATATTTTGTTATTATTGTTATTAGCATTAAGTATAGTTTGTATAGCTTTTCCTGTAAAACCACCGTCCTTATTTTTATTGTTTTTCCTAAATTTTTGGGTTGTCTGGAAGAGATCGCTTTAAGCGATAAGACCGCCCATTGTGACACTTAATTCTTAAGTTTGTGCCTGTAAATTGTTACTACAATGTGGTGTTTCAATAAAGAGTTTTATCTATCTATCTATCTATCTATCAGCAATATGCTTAACGATAAAATTAGTTTTTCTCGTACAAATAAGATTCTCTGAGCCATATCCCGACGTCGCTTATAGATACGTACAAGTAGCTCATAATAACTGTTGGATGAGCCAAAAAGGATTTTTCAGGTAAAAGGTAATATAGTTATGGAGGCTTCAAGGATTGGTAAACTTATAAGGTTTCCACCGTATTGTTATCCCACTAAGCTTATGGATTTCATAATAATATCTTGGAAATATTTTACCCCATTATGTAAGCCTGTTTTGAGTTTTTTTTACTTTCCATAGGATCTACTGTCGCAGTAAAAAGTTACAACTAATACAGTCTTATTAATAAACACGAACTAGCTTTAGACTAGTTACACCAGCTTTTGTCTCTTTCGATCCAGCTAAATATTCCAGGAGCAAAAAAAGGACAAAAGCTGAAGTAACTAATCCGAGACTAATACCCGTTTATTAATAAGGCTGATAAAGTTTTAACTGGCCCGATAGCTCAGTTAATAGTAATCCTGCTAAAAACTATTGAAAAATTACTTCACCATTAGAATCCTACATTATCCCCGATGAACATAGGCGATGGAATATATATATAAAATACCCGGGCAAAGCCGAGGCGAGGTGCTAGTGTATTATAAATCTTTACGCGTAATTTTAGATAAGCATCCGTAAAACCACAATTTATATCTAAACTTGAAACCGTAAACAAAATTTTACTGAAGATACCGCCACGCTAAGTGTATTAATTTTAAATTTTGCTTGTGAAAACTTTATCTTGCTCGGTTTCCTATGTGGCAAAATTGTTTACCCTCTTGTGTGTGAGATCGTGTGTGCTTAAGTCCGTCTGCACTGATGTTTGACAGCTCCTCCAGTTTGCACTTATCTTCTATGCACCATTGCACCAGTAGTGAGAAAGAGAACTGCTTTTTTTTTCAAACTCATATATTGTAATGGGCTTGCTATATATTATTTGACAATAAGCACTTTGTAATTTTATATGCTTAGTGAAATAACTTGATTTTAAGTACCTAATATAATTTTGACTTATAAAAGTTTTTTTTTTTTTACTTCAATCTTGTCTTGCATTTGACCACGCTCTCACCTGATGGGAAGTGACGATGTGATCGAAGGTGTAGCATGCTAGCCAAGTAAAAGTGTAAAAGTGCTAAAATTAGCCTATTTGCAATAAATCTTTTGACTTTGACTTTGACTTTATGAAAAATAGTGAAAGTCTATTTCTAGGAATTTACTTTGCTACTATCGGTAGCTTCGGCATAGTCGCCAACACGTGCTTTCTCTTAAATTCATGGCGCTGGTCAAGTGTGAGGTGGCCGATGGCAACACATGTTCTCAAATTTTGTGATCCTTGAACATACATTTTGATTTTCTCATGTTTTCCTTCACTGTTGTAAGAAAAAGTGCAAGCTTCGCTTAGCTTAAAAATCATTAGCGTGGACGAGTGGAATTTGAACCTAAGTTTAAAAGGTTTAAGGTTTGAAATTGCTCGAGTGACCACTCTATATTCACACTTCAAGGCTTAGACTGGCACTTCTGGTAAAGAATATCTAATCAGACGAAATATTATCAAAGTCGTACAAGTATATTGTTAATATAATAAGAAGAAGTAAATATATAATTTAATGCTTGGCAAGGAACCAGACAAAATTGAGACAACATATAAATGAGAAACCTTGAGATACGTAAAGGACACTAATTTATTTAGCTTAATATCATATATTTATGTAATTTATTCATTATTAGCTACTGCCCGCGACTTTGCACGTGTCATTAATAATTTTTCGTAATCAAAATAGTTTGTTAGTTTTTTTATGTAAAAGGGAGCAAACAAGCATACGGCCCACCTGATGGGAAGTGGTCACCGTAGCCTATGGACGTCTGTAACACCGGAGGAGCTGTCACCAATGCATTGCTTATGCTGTGTTGTCTTTCCTCAGATATCTATTTGAAGCTATTTGCATATATTATTAATCAAGATTGTTTCAGCCAATTAGTGCTAAAGAGGCTACATACAGATGTATAGACAGACAAAGTGATATGTACAATTTATAATATAAGTATGGATATCTACGAATAAGTATGGATTTGAAAGCCTCTGTGGAGTGGCGGTTGAGCAGGTCGGCTCATAACCTGGAGGCAGCGGGTTCGATTCCCGTGGCAGGACAAGTATTTGTGCATTGAAAAAAGGCGCTAATACTTGTTCTGAGTCTGGGTGATATGGGACCATGGTCCTAGTTAGGGTGCAGGATCTATGTATGTGATCGTGGGCGTTATTATTATTATTATGGATGGATTATAAAAACACATGCCGTGTTGACCCGGCGGTGTCAGAATAAGACCACCCCATCCCTTCCGGTGGGTACCGTAAAAGCCGGCTAATAAATAATAATAATATAATAATAATAATAATATGTGTGGACATCTCACACAACGCCATCTAGCCCCAAACTAAGCAAAGCTTGTGTTATGGGAACCAGATAACTGATACAATACTTAGATACTGTAAATACATACATAGAATACAATATAACACCCAGACACAAAACAAACATCGATGTTCATCACACAAATGTTTGTCCTGGGTGGGAATCGAACCCACAACCCGCAGTTTAGAAGGCAGGGTCACTACCAACTGAGCTATCGGGCCAGTCATCAAAAATACATAATAATTAAATATTTGTGGACATTTCACACACTGTTGATATGATAAAAAATCATTAGTCATACAAACATCCACGCATACAGATAGACAGATATGACGAACTAAGGGTTCCCGTTTGTACTACGGATCCCTAAAAGGAACAAAAATTATGACGTCATCATATAGGACCCAACATAAATAAGCATGAACCTAAGATTTTAAGAATCTGATACATAATGCATAAGCACATTTAGTATAACATATCAACATTTCTTATTACATTAAAGGACCACATAATGAATATTAATAGCATTCCTAGTAGCAGTTGGGACTATTTTTTTATCATTGTTATTATAAATTAAAATAAATAAATAATATTTATACAGGGAAAAATCATGCTAGATCCGTTAAGGGCGTGGAGTACCCATCATTTCTGACTTATTACACTATTTAGTCACTTGTGCTATCTAGCTCCAATTTAAGCAAAGACTCCAGATAACTGATGCAATACTTATATGCTTTTTGTTTGTAAATACATGAATAGAATACAATATAACGCCCAGACACAGAACAACCACCTATATTCATCACACAAATGTTGGACCTGGGTGGGAATCGAACCCACATCCATAGTTCGGAAGGCAGAGATGAGCTATCAGGCCAGTCACCTATATTGGACTAAAAGGTTTCTTTAATATCTCAGAAATATTGTCTTATTTGTCGATACCAAAGAGTACGTTTGTGTACGACATTAATCTTCATTAGGTGATTTAACATTTTAATTAGACTTGACTTGACTTTGTATTAGGTGGCTAAATATATTGGTAAACCATCATAGATTTTATGAACGTCACTTGCTTGAGAAGTAAAGCGATTTGATGAGGGAAACCTATGTTCATCTGTGGATGTTTTGTGGTTAACGATGACGATGATACACTGAAAACAAAAGGGGGTACTAATTGGTGCGTAGTGAATCTCTATTTCCCTTGATTATCGCATCACTTGTGAATGGATGGAACATTTTCGCTAATTTTTTTAGGAATATTTTGACTAAAATAAACGCATTGAAAAAACAAAAAAATAAGAAAGTTGATCGGAACATCAGAAAAATTTCACCACGCGAGTGAAACTGCGAGGCGCAGCTAGTAAATAATAATTATTCAATATTTTTATGGCACCTACCTATTTCATTTCGAATTACTTTTCATTTTTTTATACCTACACCAATTAGGTACCTCATCAATAAATACATCAATAAAAGTAACCTCTGTGTTCAAACAGAGCTTTAGTAAACGGGATTTATTAAAATATACTTTCGTATTTGGTATTATATATAAAAAGCTATGAGATTACATACACAAATGCGATTCATAGGTATTATCAAGTAATCCTTTATTTAAACAGTAATTAATGATATTTGTGAATTAATGTTCGGACAATCAAAACGAAAGTGCTTGCAGCTAGTGTTGCGCATAAATGTTTCAAATTTTATCGATTTTTTTTAAATGACAAAAAGGCATGCACATACCTCGTCCAACGAATCAGCCTAGCTATTCAGCGAAGGAATGTTGCCAGCTTATTGGGTACGCTGCCAGCAGAAAATGATCTAAATTTTGTATTTTATTACAACCAAATTTTCAACTATTTGGCTTTTTTTAACTATATATAATTTCACTTTAGTTTAATTCAGTTTTAGTTATTATATTTTGTTTATTTATTAGTACGTATTGAAATAAAAACGAATACCATAAACACAAATAGCATAAAACCCATAGGAACAAAAAAAAAAACAACAATTTTAACACAGACCTTAGAGGACTAGCTGTGCGTTGCGACAATATTACTGCGACTAGACGTATTCACTACTCATGAGGGTTCAGAGCTCATCAAATTTAAAAAAAAAAACGAGGTTCATCACACAAATGTCTGTCTTGGGTGGAAATCAATCTAACAACAACCCATAGTTCAGAAAGTAGCGTTATTACCGACTGAGCTATCAGGCCTGTCAAATAGGCTAGTCTAAAAGACTAAGGCTAAGGCTAAGGCCTATAAGTTAAAATGCTTAATTTTTTTGAGATGATTATAACAAAGTCTTGTAATCGATTACAACAGAACGCAGAAATTGTGTTGAGTGTTTAGAAAATGGCTATATTTCTCTTAGTGTTTTATAAAAAATATCGATAAACCACAGCGCATCACTAATACGGTCTATGATTAATATAAATTCGAGAACTCACTCGGGCCAATAATAAACAGTCCATTTCTCAACAGTAAATTAATGTTGTAACGTGACGTGCCTCGACAATACAATTTGTGATATTCTGGAGTTAGTATTTATATTGGAGCAGGTATTTAGCAAAGCGGGGGCGAGTTGGCTGGACTGCAATCGCGACCCCTTCTCGCCCCGGTACGGTGGACGAGGGCTCACGGGTTCGAGTCCCACATTTGAATTGCCTCCCACCACCCCCGTGGGGGCAGGGAAGTGTGAGGGCATTTCCCCCCTCAAAAAAAAGGTATTTAGCAAAGTATATGCACAACGGAATATACTAGTTACCGGTCTCAGACTGCGCTCCGGACACATTCCATCAAAAAAGTTTGCATTTTTAATGAAGAAAGTATCATCACCAAATTGTGTAGTGTGGGTCCATTGAAGATGTACAGCATGTTCTGTTGGAATGTGTCCGGAATGCCGGTGACAGAAGGACAAGTATTCTAGGAACCGAGAATTAGTTTAATATAGGATTATGCAACAGTATTTTATCATCTCCCTTGTCAGAAGCAGCCTGTAGTCTGTATAAATTACTTAAAAATTACCGTAGAACATAGGAATGATTGTTATAAACCAATTGGGCCATGTGGTCGCACAGCGAAAAGTCCTGTTCTTTTGTATGTGTGTAATAAATTTAAAAAAAATTAGGGTACTGTTACCGATATTTCTCTTTTTTCTCTCTTTTCATACATACTTAACTAGATACTTTCCCTGAGATACTTTTCTCTTCTTAAATAAAATAAAAATATTAAAATAGACAGGTGGTTTTTAACTGGGTAATTTGTAGCATCATCTATACATATAACATTCAAAATCCTGACTGACTGACTGACTAACTTACTTACTTACATATCAACGCACAGCCTAAGCCGCTGGTCTTAGACACTTGAAATTTGGAGGATGTGTTCTTTGTAAAGTGTAAGTATCCACCAAGAAAGAGTTTTTCGAAATTCCACCCCTAAAAGGGTAAAAAGAGTGGCTGAATTATCTATAAAAAAACTTCGCTTTCTGTAGGCCACGCGTGCAAAGCCGCGGGCAGAAGCTAGTTATGTATATGTGTGGAAATTTTTTAATTTATATTTATACGCACCTCACGGTTTTACCCGCAGATAAAATATCATATATGTTATTCTATTGTATAAGCTATCTTCATTCCAAATTTAATTCGAACTCGTTCAGCTGTTGCGGAACCTTCACACACAAACCTTTGCATTTATAATATTACGAGCTTACACCCGAAGCTTCACCCGCGGCGTGGCCTATGGTAAAATAATTCAACCACCCATTTCACCCTCTTAATTTCGAAAAATCCTTTCTTAGCGGATGCCTACGTCATAACATCTACCTGCATGCCAAATTTCAACCCGATCCGTCCAGTGGTTTGGGCTGTGCGTTGATAGATCACTATGTCAGTTAGTCACCTTTGAGTTATATATATTTAGAATAGTGTGATGATTTTCTTTGTTCCTTCACAGTGGGCAAATAAAGTGGTCCACTGACTATCCTATACACGGTTACTTTTTTACAATTCAAAGGCACTCAAACGCTTCATTGGTCGACCTAAAAATACAAATGGCGATAAATTCACTCTATTTCTTAGTTTGTTTGTATTCACTTGAATGAAATTTGGAACACATATTAGCTTGGCTATCGAGGTCTAGGATACATTTTATCCTGGAACACTTTAGGTTAGATTGGACAAACTAAGGCACATTAGGAACGAACATTCATCAGCCCGACTCGTGTAATGTTTAATACAGTATATTGCTGTAGTTAAACCTACGACATAGTGCAAGCAACGATGCTTTACTATTGTATAAGTGCGCAATACTAGTCTTGATAAGGTTTCATTAGGTATATATATATATGAACATCGATGTTTGTTCTGTGTCTGGATGTTATATTGTATTATATTTATGTATTTACAAACAAAAATTATCTAAGTATGGTATCAGTTATCTGGTTCTCATAGTAGAAGCTTTGCTTAGTTTGGGGCTATATGGCACTGTGTGAAATGTCCACACATATTTATTTATTTATTTAGTTACGTGACTAAAATGCAAGTCAGTGCATGTATGTACGTTCAAGTTATTAACCATATCTTTCTTTCTCTTTGTCACAGATAAAGCACCATCAGAGGCAACGTTTCGCGGTGCAGAATTCCTTTCGTACGATTTGACGCAGACTGGTGGTGAACCTATTGTCAGTACTCAAGATGCCATCTCGCTGTACTTCAAGACTCGACAGCCGAACGGCCTGCTGTTCTATACTGGTGAGAAACTATTCAAAATGCTTTCACTCATCGACAATACATTAATGGACAATGAGGGTTCTTGTGGAAGGCCAAAATACATATCTTCTATATATATAAAAATCAATTGCTGTTCGTTAGTCTCGCTAAAACTTCAGAACGGGTGGGCCAATTTAGCTGAGTTTGGTTTTAAAATGCTTGTCGTAGTCTAGGAAAAGTTTAAACGGGTTAATAGTTAATAGTGTATTCTCTTGGACAGGGTTAGGGTGTAAAAATATTAACCCGTGCGTAACCGGGGCGAGTCAGCTAGTACATAATAATTATGCTAAGCAAAACCATATTTTTTTAATTTTATTCCTATTTAACTTAAATATTAAAATAACCTAGTAAAAAAATTGTATTTTTTTACCTTTTTTTGGCATATTACATGTCTTGATAACTTGAGTGGTTTTGAAGCTACAACAGAAATACAAAATAAATAAAATAAATAAATGAAATACAAAACATTTTTTTTTCGCGTTTTTCTCGAAAACTGGTTTTACTTACTTACTGCATTTTTTATAAGGACGGCAGAATTGGACCGTGTAAAATATGACGATAATATAATAACTTATACTCTTCATAATCGTATATATTTACTTTATATGTCCCCGACAAGTATGTCCACTATCCGAGAGTTTAGGTATATAGACCATATACCTAAACTCTTCCACACATGCCGTAGTCGTACAGACGATGTAAGCCGCTATGTCGCATCATGAGTGATCTCAACGCATTCCTTAGTACTTATCCAGTCTGTGAAAAATCGTTTTTCCGATAAGTTATCCATTATTTTATAAATTCCATTCCCTATTTATAAATTCCATTTATTTAGGTGACTATGTTTATTAATGACGAGTATTTGATAACATGTTAAAATTGCATATGCGTTAATATTATATTATAAATAAATAAATATCTATTTAAGCACAATGATTTATGGTAGGCAAAGTGAATTAAAAAAAGACACAGTGAATAATTGCAGATGTGGAGATTATAGTTAACATTTTTCCGATACTTGGTATTATTTATATTTTTTTCTTATATTGATTGATAGGCTTGCGTTTGACCACTATCGTACCTGGATTATTATATTTGTAATTATTATTATATTCATTTTGAATTTCAATTTTTTAGATTTATAAAATTTACTGTGTTTTATATAACGCGACCAATTTCTTAATTTACTTTTTTAGGACATGAAGCAGACTACCTAAATCTTGCGGTGCGTGATGGCGGAGTATCCTTGACAATGGGCCTTGGAAATGGCAAACAGGAGATTCATATCAAGCCTCCAAAGACCAGGTTCGATGACCACCAATGGCATAAGCTAACGGTGCATAGGAAGATACAGGAGGTAAGATAAAAACAGACACTTTTTTTTTGGCTCCACACCTCCGTGTATTTAGCCAGTGTCAAGTAATTGATAATTTATCAAGTTATCGATATTTCACGCAAATATGTGTCAAGTCACAGTCGAAGTCATCAAGTCAAGTCATAGTCTAGTCAAAGTCATACTCCTAGTAAAGTGGTGGCAACTTTACTTGAAGCTTCTATGGAGTTTTGGGAAACAAGACGAAAATAAACGTTTCACCATCATTTTACCATTTTCCCACACTCACGCCTGTAATCCAGCACTTAACGAATAGAATGCCAATTTTATGCACTAACACTGAAAATAACACAAGTTTTGGAAAATAATACAATGCGGTGACGCAATCTTTTTCGCGTTCCCGCCAAAACTCAACCGACACTTATTTTAAGTTTCGATTCGACACTTACTTTTTTTTTTTGACTTAAATAAAAAAAAATAGTTTTTTTTTATATTTTAAGCTCCTAGGTATAATTTAGTTTTTTAGGTCTAGTTTAGTTTTTTAAGTTTCAAGGAATTTTAGATGATAAAAAGTATAAAAAAAATTCAAAAGTTATAAACGTGAAAATAGTACAAGCTGTTTCAATAAGGCAAAAGCACGTATCTTACCGAGAGGTAAATATGCATCTTTATTTGAAAACCTAATACAATTTCTCCTATTTACCATCACCTACTTTTTATCAAAACAGCACTCATCCGTTGTTTGGAAATTCTGCACAGTTTCGCTCGCAAGTTATTTAACAAACATGGATTTTACGTTTTGAAATCAAAGTTTTGAGCAGAAATCGCCAAACACTTATTTTTATCGCTTGTAAATGGATGTTTTGTTATCGCTACAATCTATTTAGTGAAAATCGATGCTAGAGTTCCTTTCTTAATCGGATTTTCTTGAACTTTTCGGTCGTGACCTTCAATGTGGCAAACCTTTTTCAATAACAAAACTTTCACAGGCGATCTACACCTCTATATGCCATGTATAGTATCTGTATAGTAACTACCTACACTTGAGAATTCCTTGAACTCAGATCGATAGGGTCTTTATGACGGTCTGGCGTGCTTTAACCAACTGTTAATTACTTAAAAATAAAACGGTCCAAATAATGGTTGTTTTGCTTCGTGTTTGTTCTACAAAACTACGATACCTGTTTTGACTTCATTCAAAATACTCTTTCATATTTCCCGAGTACTTTACGCTGTTGCGACACTTTGATCCCTAGTTATTTTATTCATGTTTCATCGTAATACATAAGTTTTAGCTAACGTTATATTATAAGTTGATTATCAGAATTCTAGAGACTACGATGATGAAAATATAACAGAAGTTATTGCTTGTGATCAACTACGAGTTTCTGAAACAGAAAACATGTGCGTTCAAGGCTATAAAAGTGAGGCAATTTCCGTATAAAAATTCAATCGAATAAAGGCGCAAAGCCCCTTGGCTCACCATTTCGAGGGGCAGTAATTAGTTATGGTGATCGATCTTTTACGTATGGCCCATGTAATTGCACCAATTTCGTAGCAATAAATCGAGGAAGGTGGAATAGTAAGAACCGGAGCATTGTTTCCTCTTGGGTTCGAATAATTTGTGGCGGTCTAGTGGCCGGTTGTTGAATTTAGTTGTTAGTTTCGGGAAGTCTATTGGATGGTTCAAAGGGCTTGCAGTGCATTGTTTGAAGACAAAATTCGTAATAGGTTTCTAGTCGTAATCACTATAAATAGCTTTCTAAACAGTCCATTATATCAGAAGCCTGAACCTAATGCTGTCGAATTCAGATACTTTAGTAATAAAAACGATATGCTATCATTAATTTACAACTATTAATAGCAATTATTTGTCTGACTCTGTTGTCATATTATACCTTTGTTGTTAAAGTTTTAAAATGTATGATGATTATATTCTCATAGAAATATTTGTTCGTGTATCTCTTAGATATATTTGTACATTGTGTCGTGTTTATTTTTGTTATTATTTTTTTTTGCTTTATTTTCTCTAATTTAGTTTATTACCACTTAAGCCACTTTTAGCACTGGATGTAAAACTTATATTCTGCTAGAGAATTGCCAGCGGGTGGTCTGGACCAGGCCCCATATATAAAATATAAATTATTTATACATCAACTTGATTACTCCCACTACATAGATCCGTAAATATCACTAGAGCTAGAACGCGACTATAATGGGCAATGAACAACAAATCAAATTCCCAATGTCTTCAAAGTCTCACTGTTCCACCTTGACATTGAAGTATATAAAAGCAAATTAATAAACTAGAACGGTACCACACAGCTATAATTAACAACTGTTACAATTATTTGAGTAAATATTTTTTACTCCTATATGTATATTGTATGAACCTAAATATATATATATATATATTATGTGTATTATTTATATGCAATATAACTTTTTTTGTATAGTATTATTATAATTTTTCTCATTTCAATATTGAAACTGGCCTGATAAAAAATAAACAGTCTCATGCATACTCTAACCTCACTTACCCTCACAAATCATATTACACACACACACACACACACTCACACAAATACAACACGTGCATACATACCTAATCCTCATTCTTCCTTACAATCTCGTACTATGGTTTTGTTGTAATTCCGTACGTTGATACACTTGATTGCTGGTTTGTAACCGATTGAAGTAGAATTTTGGATTTGTTTGTTTCAATATGCAGTCAAAGAAAATAATTATTATTTTTTTCCTCTTTTTAAGTGTACCTACTACATTAAATACGTATAAATTCGTCTACCCCTATTCTTAAGTTTTCTTTAATATAAATTGGAAGAGACTGAATCCCACGACACAGGTCATCCTAGTGTGGGATCCAGGGATCAACCCTAGACTATGTTTCTTTTTTTAAATGTTTGAATAAATAAATTATTATTATTATTAATGTTTTTGTAAGTTGTATTATAATATAATAAAACAATTTTATGACTCGCACTCACTCGCACACACTCGCTAAATTTCGGCCTTTGCTCGAGAACTGGGTTATGCTGAAAATCAGCCCTGCGTAGAACATTTCTACGCAGCACAGCACTGAGCAAACAAATTTAAAAAAAAATTGCTGGCTATTATAAACGAAGTATTTTTTAACTTTTAAGGAATTTGCGTAAACTTATTGAAACAAGGGACGTCAAACACTCGTTTAATGGTTTATTTACCTGCGTCCCTTTTTAGATACCTACTCAAATACAGTATACAGTAAAATATCTATGTAGTTCCCGACACAGTTTCGGCCACGACCATACCGCTCGTTCAATTATTTATTTATGTACCACTTACACTATTCTTCGATGGTTTGGGGATTCACTTAGTTTATTATGGGGTTTTGTACTTCTCAATTGAGAAGTAATTTTGTTATATCCTTATCGATGCCGTTAGGCATGTCGATCATAAACAAAATTGGTTTTTGATGACGTAAAAAGAATGTCCATGGATAATTAAATTTGATCGCTTTTCCTTTTTAGAATTGTCTTATAAAAATTAAGGTGCGTCTATCTTTTTATTAGAGATTATCTTTTTAATAGATTAGGGTTTGAAGTCTATAATATTATAGAAACTGACGTGAGTAGTACTCATAACTACAACTGGTCGAGTTATTCGACTGTATCTCGTGAGTTTTAGCCGTGTAATAGTTGTGGTTTGAAGTCTACCCTAAGGTATAATAACATCTTCGGTTAAACTCTTAAAATGCATAACGAGAAAAGTTAAAACCACAGTCTATTACATATTATATACAGCCTCTGTGGTGTGGTGGTTGAGCATGTTGGTTCATAACCCGGAGGCTGCGGGTTCTATTCCCGCGGCAGGACAAGTATTTGTGCACAGAAAAAAAAAGCGCAATACTTGTTCTGAGTCTGGGTGTTGTGGAACCATGGTCCTCGTAGTTCCTGGGTCCCTAGACACAAGGAATCCTAGTTAGGGTCCAGGATCTATGTATGTTGGGCGTTATTAGATTTTTTTTATTTAATGAATCCAAGTCACAAAGAAATTGAAAATGTCCTTTTCTTACAGGTACCATCAGGAGCGATGAGCTTCTGCAGGGTAAGTAAATTTACTACTCTAATTAGCTTTACTAACCTTTTTTTTTTTAGTGTGGAGTATGATATGTGTGCTAAGGGAGTGAATGTTGAGATGACGTCTGACAGAAGTTAATGGAAGAGAATAACATGCTGCACCGACCTCATTTAAATGGGATAAGGGTAAGCGAATGATGAATGATGAACCTTTATCGGTTTTTAATAGAGAAATACAACTATATTTTTTAAGATTCTAATAAAAAAAATCAAATAAATGGAATTCAGACTTAATAAACCCGGTGGCGGTGCTATAATGGGAGGATGTCATGAATTGATGCCTGACAATAGCATCCTCTACAGTGAAACTCGATTTATTTATGATCAATACGAGGAGAAATAAAAATTCAATTCCATCCATACAAATAATACATCTAAATATATATAACTCAAAGGTGACTGACTGATTGACTGACTAATATAGTGATCTATCAACGCACAGCCCAAACCACTGGACGCATCGGGCTGAAATTTGGCATGCAGGTAGATGTTAGGACGTAGGCATCCGCTAAGAAAGGATTTTTCGAAATTCCACCCTGAAGAGGGTGAAATGGGTGGTTGAATTATTTTCCCATAGGTCACGCCGTGGGTGAAGCTGCGGACAGAAGCTCGTATACAATAATTTGTACACGAGCTTCTGCCCGTAGCTTCGCCCGCGGCGAATTAATTTGTATTAACAAATAATCCATACAAAGCATTTCAAATAATATAACTTGTGACACTTATGCAATTAGATATAGACTATTGATTAAATTCTGTAAAACAACGTTTTATTTTTAATTTTTAGCGTATAAATTTTCGGTCCAACGAATTAAAAAAATTTTTTTGGCGATATTAGAATGTTTTAGTGAATTTGATTACTTTTTGTTTAGATTCACTAGGCTTGCTATATATTATTTGACAATAAGCACTTTGTAATTTTATATCCTTAGTGAAATAATTTAATTTTAAGTACTTAAGATAAGTTTGACTTATAAAGTGCTAAAAATCTTTTGACTTTGACAAGACAAATGGTTTGGAATAGGGTTCAAGTTTATTAGAAAAAGGATGATTTTATATAAACGGCAAAATAATATCCGTTATCTAATTCGCATTTAGTTGAGAAATAGCTACTTTATCACTGTAACTTTGAAGCTGTAGTAAATTGCACTGCGATAGCTCTTGACACTAACTTCCTGAAGCTGGATAAGCTAATCTTGGAGGATAAATGGGTTTCCTAGATCGTATAATAATCTAAGATACATACAAGATACTGTGTAGTAACACAGAAATGATAATCCAACAGAAAGCAAGTTAATATATCAACATTTATAGTGCTGCATTCAAAATTATTACAACCCAATAAGATGACTTAGTATTTTAATATAAAACTAATACGAAAAGAAACTAATAGGCTAAGCTAGGTGGCAGAACTTTTCTGCAAAGTTCGTCCACTAAAGTAGGTACCACCGTTTGCCAGTTAATCTGCCACCAAGCAGTAGTGTGCAAGCACTACTGTCCTCACACAGTCCACTTCTTTTCACAGTCGTTCTTTTCACCAGACTGTGCTGAGGTCATAGGATGATGTGCGCAGTGCAGTGTCACGTGAAACTTTATATTTTGGAGTTCCGAGTGACACTATTCTGTTATGGGCGGCCGTGTCGCTTAACATCAGGTGAACGATTAGCTCGTCACATCATTCACTAACATATATAACATAACTTACATAACATAATGCAACTTTTTTAGATTGCGTATATTTTTATTATTTTAGCTTTAATAGTATGGTTAGACACTTAACAAAACATTTAACGATCGCATATAATTAAAGTACAGACTAATCTATTGTAATAAAGACAAATTTTTGAATGTTCGATACAAAAAGTGTTCGCAAATCAACAAATTAGTGAGCAAATTACTCCTGTCTCGTCAACTTGGTCCCTTAATTTGTTTCAAGCGAAAAATATTTTCGCCGTCGTGTTAGAAAAAACCAGTCGAGAGCGGGTATTGTGAGGTCGTCTAAATAAAACATGACATTATAAGATGCAACTCATGAATGGAAGTCTTTTTTTTATGTTAAGGGATGACGCAACGAGCTAACCGTTCGCCTGATGTTAAGCGACAAGTCTTATAATTTTAAACTCAACTGCGTTATGGCTCGCGCTAACAGATTTTGGAAATATAGTCATGGACCTACTACTATGTATATACTACTATAAACCCGATTAATGTTAGTTGTTTTGGACATCACTTGCTCTTGACAGTATAGCTTTTTATGCTAATGAATGATAATATGACGTCGTTCACCTGATGTTAAGCGACACGGCCGCCCATAATAAACATATAGTGTCCAAAATTTCCCAGTAATTTCAGTAGCTACAGTGCCCTTCATACCGGAACACAGTAGTGCTTGCGCACTACTACTTGGCGGCAGAATAACTGGAAAAGTGGTGGTACCTACCTAAACGAACTTTTGAACTCTTCAAATCGAGAGTGAATAGGTTACGTGTTACATCCTAGACCGCATAGTTACTTACCATCAAGTGCGATAGTGGTCAAACGCAAGCCTATCAAACATAAAAAAAAATGAAAAGTCCTACCCCGTAGAGACACACAAGATAAGTATAAATGAAAGACGGTATTATTTTAATTTTATACATTTGAAACAAATTTACCAAGTATTTGTTTACTGTTTGGTCCACCCACACTAATAGGATGTACAGCAATTATAACTATGTATAATCAAAATAGCGGACATTATGAACTAGACTCATAAGTTTCAATCCCGCATGAATATCCAACAGTATTAGATTTCGTAGTGTAGGACGCAATTACTCTAGCTACATGAGTTTATGCAATCTGTAGTTAGGGTAGAAATGTTAGTGCAAGTTTGATATCGTGATCATTTGTTATGAAAGAAGCGTCACAAACTACATAAAAGTAGGTTTAATTTAGTTTAAGCTATAAAATGTAAACTTTTTGTCTCAGAAACAATTTAAGTTTTTGAATTGTAATAATTGAAGATAAATGATATTATTTTGAACTAAATTGATGTTTTAACAGAAACAAATTCGGACATAATGCAAAAACTTTTGATTTTTTTATGTTCGTAAATATTAAATAATAAAATAATATGAATTGAAGAACCTAATGAGTATATAAGTATATTTTCTAATTTAACTAATTACTGTTGAAAACAATTAAATTGAATTTATAATGTCATAAAAATTACATTAAAACAAATCGTTTGTAATGTCAAAGATTTACAAAAGGTAATAATTTAGAAAACAAATACTTCTAATACTGACAAATAACAAAACAACAATAGAAGTTCAGCTCCAAGTTGGTATACAACTAAAGACTGTTTAAGCGCTTTTCGGAAGATAAACCATTTTGTTAGATAAATTAATTTGCGAGTTATGAAGAGCTCTCATCAAAACTAAGATAGTACCCATCTTGTACTTATAACTATTTAAACTGAAACACTCGCAGTACTATTTTCTTTCTCTTTTATAAATATGAGCGTTGTTTTTTTCTTCCAATCATGATACCTTTTTATTACACTGTTTTATATACATTGTAAAAGACAGTAGAAAGAAGACAAAAAAAAATACATCACTGTAAAGTTTCTTGTAGCTTCTTCTTTACAGTTGTAATCGAAGCTTCGGATCAAAGTTTTCAATTCTGCATTGTGCCGGATTGCTTGCACCAGTAGTGAGAAAGAGAACTGCTTTTTTTTTCAAACTCATATATTGTAATGGGCTTGCTATATTATTTGACAATAAGCACTTTGTAATTTTATATGCTTAGTGAAATAACTTAATTTTAAGTACCTAGTATAATTTTGACTTGTAAAAGTGCTAAAATTAGCCTATTTGCAATAAATCTTTTGACTTTGACTTTGACTTTGACTTTAGATTATAAATTGAGCTTTAGGTCTTAACTTTAGCTTTTAACCTCTGATAATCTTTATCTTGTTAGCATCAAGTACTGCTACGGCATTGCCACTTTCTTGGTCGTTTCTACTTTGCCACACTGTTTATATGAAAAAAGTTCCTCTACACTATGGGAACCACAAAGCGGTTATCTGCGAAGTTTCTTAATATTGATCGCCGTGAACTTGCAATCTTCTTCTTGGTTTCAACAAACTTAAGTTCGGTACAAGTTTTTTTTTCTTTTTTAATTTATGACATGACGAGCTAACTGTTCGCTTGATGTTAAGCGATACGGCTGCCCATACCAGTAGCAGTGTCACTCGGAACTCTAAAGTATAGAGTTTCACGTGACACTGCACTGCGCATGTTGTCATCCTGAGACATCAGCATAGTCTGGTAAAAAGATTACAAGACTGTGATAAGTAATAAGATTACTAGACTGTGAGATCAGGTCATAAAATCTCATTTACCCAGTAATTCCACTAGCTACAGTGCCCTTCAAACCGAAACACAGCAGTGCTTGCGCACTACTGCTTGGCGGCAGAATAACTGGCAAAGCAGTTCGTCTAGGTAGGTAGTACCTACTACCTACCTAGACGAACTTTGCAGAAAAGTTCTCCCACCTAGTGTATAAGGTGTTCTGCCATAAGATCGTTTAAATAATAACGCAGATAGGTTTTGATGGTCATAGCAGCGGTTAGATCTCGTCCGATGACGCTGTAAAGGTCACTACAGGAACCAATAGCATTATCCCTTCAAAAATAGCAGCGGCTAGACCTACTTCAGTAATTGAAAAACAACTATTTGAATGCAATTTGAATATCAATTTCGTTGACTGAGTTCAAAACATTAGGTACGTATTACAGAACGACGCTCAGTCATCGATCGCTGCTCAAGCAGAGATTTCATTCGGTAATCGATTACTTTATAAAGAAATCTCTGCTTGAGCACCGATCGATGACATGCTTGAGCATCGTTCTGTAATACGGATCTTAGATACATAAACTTAGATAATAACGCAGGGAAGCAGACGGTTACACTGTTAGAATTGTTCCCTAAAAATAGCTCATATCATCATCACTTTCTCAGGTATCAGCGATTGTAGACGATGTGTATACGGAACATTCGCACGTGGCGGGAACTTTCACAATGCTGGCCAGCTCCCGGGCACATGTTGGAGGGTCGCTGAATGCCCGGGCTTTGCCGGGCGCTAGGGTGCACAACAACTTTATTGGCTGCTTGAAGAAAGTAAGCTTTAAAATCACTAGACTGTGAATTTCACTACAAAATATTTTTTCTAATTCATTCAAATTCTTCAGGTGGAGTTTTCTGCAGATACCCTACGTCTCAATCTCATCGATTTAGCCCGCACCGGAAGCAAATTGATCACTGTAACCGGCCGCCTTGACTACGCTTGTACCGCCGTCGACACCGCTGACCCTGTCACCTTCACTACCAGAGACGCTCATCTGGTAAGTAGAGTAATAGGAGAAATTACATTAATACATTTTCATTTCTTATATTCTTCGACAGTTTTGCAAGCTTTTACCATGAACCATTCTTTTGATATCGACCAATAATAGAATATATATCCAAGTGTGTAATTGAAGAAAGCGTAATGTTACCAAGTACAGAAACTAGAAAGCAGAAACTACGAAATTGTTATTAGAAGTGCTACGATTCAGGTCTCAAGCCCTTACAAATACTTAAAATTCACAAGCGTTTTTATTCCAATTACATCGCATATCTACGTAACAGCCAGTGATTCTCACAACTCATTACCCCAAAACGTCCACCCACAAAAACTAAGCACCAATTAAAAACAATGGAGGACGCTTGCAAAAATCGTCCCCTAAAAGCCGAAGCGTTAAAGACGATACGGAGTTGTGTTAAGAGCTCTCTGAACGCCAGACTCTTGAACTCGGTCGAGTATCCGCTGTCCCCTGATTGGAACGGGATATTGGAATTGAGTTAGTGGTGATTCGTTGAGGGCACTACACTCGGTCAGAGTGATGTAATTTTGGGTCAATTTTAAGTTAGACAGTAGTTTGAAATAGGTTTAGAACGGTCCACTTTCTATCTACTTAGTTTGTGTTTAGCTTTAGCTAAATGTGGGTTGAATTAAAGTTTAAGTCTTTTTGAGTTGCTAATGTAATTGAAAAATATTTTACCAAATTAATGCGTTTAATACACGTTTGTAGCCAGTAGAAGACGCATAATTAATAACGTATACATAAAAAGGTTTTCTCTGAACCTTTTGATAAATTTACAAAACCTTGCTAAATTGGAACTCGATGGTGCTTGCGAAAAGTTAATGAAATTGGAATCAATAAGGACAATTCTTTGTATTTCTTTGAGCGAGCTTTCTATGAGTTTTTAAAACAGGCTGCTGATGACATTCAAAGCACTTTAGGAGAATCGATGAATACATAATGAAGCCCTCCAAAATACCGAGAAACGGACTCGCATAAACAAATTAGCTGCTTTCCCCGTAAGCCTTCTGGTGGCAATAGGTCACTCAAGTGAAATAGGTCAAAGGTTCTCACAGTAAAGTGATTGAAAAGAATGACCAAATTTATTGTTTTACAAAAAGAACTATATAGAACAGTAACAAAAGTTTAAAATAAGATAACTAAACTCAGGATTTGATACACACTTTAATCTAATAAGTAAGTATGCGTCGGCGTAGTTCAGCGAATGTGTCATAATCATAATCGTGAATGCGTCGTTTAGTATTTAGGTCTAAATGCTGATACGTTAACAACGCAAATAAAGAAAAAGTAGAAGTAATATGTCTCTTTATGCTCCAAAGGCCTTTATTTATTAAAAACCTTTATTTTGATTTTTTTAGCCTTTCGTTTTCACACTTATCGCTTTGTTAAAAAGTTTGGTGTTTTCATCACAAAAGAATATAAGATCTTGAATCATGAGTGTGTATAAGTATTGACGGGTGACCTTCCTTTGAACCCAAGCCTTAAGCGATGACCTTACACTTATCCCAAATCGACTGATTCCACTTTAAACTTCATATGCCTTGCCAGATCAGTCGGTGGGCGTTTGCTTTTAGGAGCATTTGGATTAAATTACTGACGGTAGGCGTTCTCTTTTACTAGCCTTTATCATGTATTTACAGCTAAACGTGTACGAACTTTGAACCACACGAAATGTAGCAAGAAATAAGGGGCTTGTTTTAAAATGTCCGAATAAAGTTCCGGGTAAGCTATTCGTAACTTTTGAAAAGAAAATTCTTTGTACTTACGGTTTCAAATAAGTAAATATCCACAGATGAAGTTTTTGATCAGATCTGGAGGCAGTTGGCAGAGTTATTGGTTAGAGGGTAGTATTTTCGATATATCATCAATGCGGCAATGGCAGTTTGCTGGAATAAGCTATTCATAAAAAGTGAAAAGTTGTGTGATCTGGATGAAATATATAATACACAGTTTTATCTCCCAAATCTCCCAGTTAGTTTATATTCTGTGTAGTAACCAATTTTATTCAAATATTCTGAAACGTCCCTACAAGTGAACCAATATTAGCAACATAGTTGAACGTCGGAAATGTGTGGGTGGTGAATTGTGAGGACGGTTGTGATGGTAACCTTTTGTAAATGAGGAATAAGTTTCGTGATTGACGGAACAAAGGTCAAATCTTTTCACAGATTTAAATGAAATGAAATTCCTGACAAATATTGTCTCGCTTACCGATGTTTTCCCGTTAATATAATTTGATATTTTATTTTGAAGCTATTTATTGTGGTGCGAGTTTTACAACATCATTCTTATCATCATCATTACCATTACGACCATCATCATCACAACCATCACTACCACCACCATCAATATCATCATCACCACCACCATCATCACCACAATCATCACCATCATCATCACCATCACCACCATCATCATAATCACTATCATCATAATAATCGTTATCAACATCATCACCATCACCACCATCATCATTTCCACCATCATCATCATCACCATCATAACATCGTCATCGTTATCATCATCATTGTTATTATCAGGCTGATGATCCATTGCTGAACGTAGGCCTCCAATAGAACGTCACTTTGATTTCAACGGCTACTTGAGTCTTCTAATGACCCCGCGGTTTGCTCCTTCTAGTGCAGGGTCGGCCTACGCTATTTCCAGTTTAAAAGTCGTCACTGGAGTACATTTATTTGCTATAATAATAATTATTATATAAATTATTGATATTAATCAAATCAGTTTTTTGGCTATTAATAAGATTTATAACGTCACTTATTAAGACTTGGAACTTAAATGTGCTTTGTTGAAAGAAAAAAGGTATGCCCGTAAAGGAGTTTTATCAATGAAATCGATGGATTAATAAAACTATACTTAAAGTATCTGCTTAGTAATATTTACAGCGGAAATTCAAAATTGTTAAAAATTTTTAATTTTGATTTTTCGATAGTAATCAATAAAACTCCGTATGAATAACTACTTATCAAAATCAATATAGCTGATAGATAGATAGATAGATATATTATATAGATAGATAGATAGATAGATAGACAGATAGATAGATAGACAGATAGATAGATAGACAGATAGATAGATAGACAGATAGATAGATAGAGAACTCTTTATTGTCTCACCAATGAAGTACATACACAGAAATAAATATAATATTTACGAACTAGTGTAACAATGGGCGGTCTTAGCACTGACAGCGATTTCCTCCAGACAACCTTTGGATGAACAATTTGTTGATCCTAAATAAATTTAAAAAGGAACAGTAATAGTAGAGAAGAATAAACGTCGGTGTAAAACGATTTATAGATAAAGTAAATAAGATAAATCAAAAACTTTTACTTACACTAATAATAGGTCTTTACCTATGAAATTGCCGTATTGCAGTACAGACTTTTTCAAACAAAAAAAAGTTTTGATTGGGTATGAATTCTAAATTCAAATTAATTTTATTTTAAAAATATGACATTCTATTTACAATATAAGTCTTTTGTTTATTGATTAGCGTTGTATTCTCATTACATTTCAACATTTTTCCTCATAATGGATACTTTGAAATTTCGTGTAATTATGGAATATGAGTTCCGTCGTGGCACCAACGCGGCACAAACGACACGTAACATCAACGACGTTTACGGAGAGAACTGTACAAACGAACGTACCACCCGTTATTGGTTTGCTCGGTTCCGTTCTGGGAATTTTGACTTGAAAAATGAACCTCGTGGTCGGCCGGAAACTTTGGTCAACAATGATGAATTAAAGGCGATTGTGAAAGCTGATGAATCTCAATCTACAGCTGAGCTGGCAGCAGCTTTTGATGTTAGCATCAAAACAATATTGGTCCATTTGCGACAGATTGGCAAGATAAAAAAGCTTGATAGATGGGTGCCCCACGAACTTAACGATCGCCAGCGCAACGTACGCGTCGAAACTTGCCTTGCGCTGCTTAACAGGCACAGAAATGAAGGAATTTTGAACCGAATTGTTACGTGCGACGAAAAATGGATTCTTTTTGACAATCGAAAGCGCTCAGCAAGTTGGTTAGATCCTGGTTCGGTACCAAAGCAATGTGCAAAACGAAAAATGACCCCTAGAAAGGTGATGGTCACAGTTTGGTGGTCTAGTGCTGGTGTGATTCATCATAGCTTTTTACAAAACGGCGAGAGCATTACTGCAGATGTGTACATTGAAGAACTGACCACAATGATGGCGAAACTCGCACGTCTGCAACCAGCTTTGGTCAATCGGTCGTCTCCACTGCTACTTCACGACAACGCGCGACCCCATACTGCACAACAGACCGTCTCTAAGCTGCATGAGTTGGGTTTGGAAGCTCTTCCTCATCCGCCATACTCACCAGATCTTGCGCCTACCGACTATTACTTTTTCCAAAATTTGGACAACTTTTTAGCGGGAAAAAAATTCAATTCACGAGAGGCAGTACAAAACGCCTTTGAAGAGTTTGTTGTCTCCCGTCCTGCTGATTTTTTCAAGAAGGGCATCCATAAACTGCCACAGCGTTGGCAAAGATGCATTGATTGCAGGGGTGATTACTTTGAATAAAAGAAATAAATAAGTTCGAAAAAAAAATACTTTAACTTTTTTCAAACAAAACGGCAATTTCATAGGTAAAGACCTAATATTAAAGTATTGTATGAAAGTAAATGGTGCTAACCAAAACTGTGCTCGAAAGTCGAAAATCAACCTTTTGTAGTTGGTAATATAGTTTTTAACAACAATGGCATAATGTGAGGCCTAGATCCTTAATACCCCCGGCTCCTTCAATAAAGGCGATCCTACTTCCGAGGCAGCATTACAATACGTTGTATAATATATAGTTACTTGTTCCCAGGGAGTTGTTATCATAGCAATATAGTCATGTTATGTGATGCTATTGTAGTTAGCTTTATATACATTGTCACAGTGTTTTGGAATTGTTCAAGGATTGTTATCTATGGATTATTAGTTACTAGTTGCGCCCCGCGGTTTCACCCGCGGATAAAAAGTATTTTAATTATTTGCTCATCCCACAGAAATTTCACTTTTCCAGGATAAATGTAACCTATATGTTAATCCAGTGTATAAGCTATCTTGGCACCAAATTTCATCCTAATCCATTCAGCTTTTTGAGCGTGAAGGAGTAACAAACATACACACATACAAACTTTCGCCTTTATAATATTAGTGGGATAATCTTTCTTTTAACAATTTTGATTTTTTGTGGTCTATTTAGTTTAGTTACACTAGACTTTGGTTTAATTGATTAGAGGCTTATGGGCTTACTCACTGTTTTCACAGTTTTCCACGGAATTATTTGCGGGATAAAAAGTATCTACGTATCTACTACGTTAATTTTGTTATTAGCGTTTAAGTATTACGTACTTAAGAAATTTCAACCAATTGATTCAGCCGTTTTAGCATGAATCGATATACAGACAATAGTTCACTTTTAGACTTTTTTTAATGTTCGTTGTTCTTTTTATGATGAAATGGACATGCGTTTGACAACAACTCACCTGATGGTAAGTGACGAAGTTGTCTATGGTGGAGCACGCTTGCCCATGAGATGCCCATTCACTCTTGACTTAAAAAAAGACCCAGGTTATACCTAGGAGTAAACACTGTTTTTGGAAGAGCATTCCATTCCTTGGCCGTTCGGGCTATAAATGACTCAGCAAAACGCTTAGTGCGGACTTGGGGTACACTAACGATGTAAGGATGTGACGAATCACCAAGTCTTGTAGTTCTATGATGGAAAGGGGATGAAGGGATGAGTTGATGAAGGGCATGCGCACACTCTGCAAAATGTAGCCGATAGAAGACTGACAGACCGGCGACCTTGCGTCTGTGTTCAAGGCTTTGAATTTTCCCTTTAACTAGTGATTCATCGTTAATAAGCTGATCGTTTGATTGTCTAAGTGGCTTTAACGTCCAAAAGGCTCACCTATTTGGATGAAATTTGACACACAAGTTGTTTACACCATGGAGAATAAGATAATGTACTTATTGAACAAAGCGAAAATAAATTTCCAAAAAGTTGGGTGCTTCACGAAAGGCGCCTCACTGATCACTAAGATCGAAGTAATATAAAGTTCAAATCTCCACATACTACTTATGTATTTTGGGCCTTTAAGCATACAAATATCAGAATATTTTGGTAAAGGCAGAAACAGAACCGTTTCAGATTTTCCATCGACGTGTCGTTAATGTTTATTATAGTTGCGCACTACTCATAGTGCCGGCGCTAATGGAAATAACTGATTGAATGCAAAGATAAGCCTCTAGGGTGGCGATGTAGGAAATTTGGTGGCCAGGGCAAGGTAAGGGTACTTTTGTTTTCACTATTAGGTTGGTTTTAGTAAATTAATAAGTACGGCCGTCTCTCTTTAGTTGACATCTGTTTGAATAGGTACCAATATTAGATTTGGATACTCAATATTTCTCAAATTGTTGTTAAAAGTTATGAATCAGTTAGATACGATATCGCTGTGTAAAGCCATTTGAGTAACGACTGTAATTAAAAAGATATTGACACAAAACTTAAAACAATAATTTTCATTTCTAACTGAAGACTACTGGTAAAAGCAAATTAAAAAATTGGTCCAAAATCTCTTCCAGTTCGTTTTTAAGCAAACTGTGAAAAACTCTATTGAATTCTAATTTCCAAAACTTTAAATCACTCTTATTTCGGTGATTCTTGTTTATTAAACGGCAAGGTATTATGGAATGTGTGGTAGGGGGTAGATTCTTTGAAAATGCTATATAGTCGTAAACTTCTCTATATTAAACTGTATATTTAGGTATACTTTATGACTGCAGAATTATGGTATGTTATTGATCTTTTTAAATACGGCAAAGTTCGAAGAAAATGATTTTGACCTAAATAATTCAAAAGCGGTACTCAAAACGGGGTTTGTGGTGTTTTATTTAGAAGTAATAAAGCTGTCGAAATGAATTGTAATTTAACTAACATTAAGCTACGGAAAAATGGCCGATTAATTATCGTCGGTCATCATCACAATATATTGTCTTATTGTCAATAGTTGCAATAAGCCTGTATGCTTGCGGAATAATTTGTTATTGCATTATTTTACATCACTAGGATAAAATGTACGTATAAGATGTATATTTGAAAGCATAATAAAGACCTTTAAAAATAAAATAAAATAGATTGTCTATAGTCTTGTTATTCACTTTTTCTTTTTAATTAAAAGTTATGGTTAAAAAGCTGTCATTGAAGTAAATGTAGGTAATATAATTAATATTATGTTAGTGGATAAATTTTATGCCGGATAAGGTAAAGGTTTTTTATACTAGATTGGCTTGCGTTTGGTTACATTTCTCCTGATGTTAAGCGGCATGCGGTCGAAGATGTACGCATATAAGAAACCCGTTCACTCTCTTCTTAAAAACGTTCAGATTCTTATTCAGAAATAAAGGCGTTGGCAAAGAGTTCCTTAATCGTTTGTATTCAAGTTGATCAATCAACTTTTAAAAAAGAGGAGGTTCGCAATCCGTTTATTTTTATGTTTGTTATCTCAGAACTCCGTCATTTATAAACCAATTTAAAAAACTATACTTTCAGGTCTACTTTAGTCTAGTCGACATTTCATCAAAATCGATATTGTGGTTTGGTATTGAAATCAAAATAACTGAAAAAATATGTCATCTAAGTACTTCTGAGTATGTACGTTTTAAATTCATATTTACGACGATTGTAGAAGTTTCAATATCTTTTTTAAAAGAGATTACTGCTATAGCTAACTGTAGGGTTGTGGTGCAACCTAGCCCTGGAGTGAAAGCTTTAATAAAAAGTTGACTACAATATTATAAGCTTTAGAAACAGCTTTTTATCAATCCACGATCTAGACTACGCATGTTAACCCTGTGGAGGCCAGGCGACTGACCTCGGAAAGGTTAAATCTGCCTGCAGTGATTTAGAAAATTGGTATTTATTACTGTGTAGGGTTAACGTATTATTGTTCAATTTTTTTTATCCATCTTCACTACTACAAATAAATTAGTCGAGTTTTGCCGGGAAAGCGAAAAAGACTGCGTCACCGCATTGTATTATTTTTCAAAACCTGTGTTATTTTCAGTGTTAGTGCATAAAATTGGTGGCATTATATTCGTTAAGTGCTGTATTACAGGCGTGAGTGTAGGAAAATGGTATAATGATGGTGAAACGTTTATTTTCGTGTTGTTTCCAAAACTCCATAGAAGCTTCAAGTAACGTTTCCACCACTTTACTAGGAGTATGACTTTGACTAGACTATGACTTGACTATGACTTGACTTGATGATTTCGACTATGACTTGACACATATTTGAGTGAAATTATCAATTACTTGACACTGGCTAAATACACAAAAGTGTGGAGCCAAAACATAAAAAAAAAATTGTCTGTTACGTTTCAGTCTCAGTACTTTAAAAATATATTGGTTAAGAGTAAGAGTTAATAAGTAATTTCAGGTAGAAAAAAACTTTCAATTTTTTATTTTGGCTCACTTATCAAAATCTCGAAATTTTGTACACGGACCAAAACATCAAAAAGGACAGAATCTACCAAAATCTGGCATACAACACAGCCGCTATAATATGGTCAAGGTAGGCAAAGCCACAGAGTGAAGGATAGTTGGTTAAATTGAATATAGGTAGGTTAGTTATGTGGTACAAGTTACAAACTTCCAAAATGTCGAAATGCTTATTGCCGATCACTGATTTAACGAAATTTGAAAAAAAAATTGGAGGAAACTGGAACGAGACAAATAGAACAAAAAATAAGTATTTGTGGACGCTTCACACCTTTTAGCCCCAAACTGAACAAAGCTTTTACTATGGGAATCAGATAGCTGATACAATACTTGATACATTTTAATTGTAAATATATACATAGAGTACAATACAACACCCAGAAACAGAACAAACATCATCACACTAATTTTTGTCCTGACTGGGAATCGAACCCACAATCTAAAGCCTAAGGCAGGGCTAATACGAACTGAGCTACCGGACCAATCAAGAATGATTTATGATTGATGACGGCATATTAACCTGTGACAAAATTATTAAAACAATACATACAATAGGTGTCTATGAACATAGCATAATTCATTGTCAGAACCATCAAATGAATGTTATTGATTTTACCCCATTTAATATTCATTGGACTGTTGTGTTTGATGTGCTGATTGTGGTCGTTGAGTGTAGGGTATACTTGTTTTATATGACTGAAACCTTGCGTGTTTAAATTGACGGAAAGTATAACTGATGATTGAATATTTAATTAAAATATTTTAAATTGATAATTTTATCATCGTATTTTACCTGAAGGATACTGGGTGATTTTTGAAGAAAAACTGTTATGCACGCTTGATTTAATTAGTAAGCTGGTAAAAGGTGGAACGGAAGTTAAAGTTGGTTCACGTAGATCTCCATTGTCAAAATAACAAAGTAAATTTTTTTAATTATCATGTTGATATGTCCGGTAAAATGACAATTTACAATTGTCGAGATGGCGACATTAACATTAAACAAAGCAAAAACAAAGTTATACCGGCCGGTAGATGGAGCTAAAGAAGTTTTACTTCAGTCGTGTGGTCTAAAACACACTTGTTTGTTTATGTACAAGTAAGCCAACGTTTGAATGCATCTCTTGATCAATAAGGAGCCTATTCACTCTAGTCTTAAAGAGATCTAAATTATATTCTTAGTAGCTGGCATGAGTCAAGAGCTTGATGCAGTATGTTGGCAAATATACTTTAGTGGTGAAACTACTTCCCACGTCTTTGTTGAAATGAAAATGACGGAATCATCTCATGCAGTTCTTGTGCGCATTCTCCGAAATGCCACGGGTAGAAAATCGATAGACAGACTTAATAACCCAACCAGTCTTAATACCTTTTGCCTATGATCAACGTTACACATTTTGGCGCATATCATAATAGCAAATAATAAAAAAAGTATTGCGAAATAGCGCAATTTTTCATAGAAACGATGAAAAATCCTTGTGATAATTCCTAAAAAGGGTAAACAAAGCGAAATTGTACAAATCAAACATTGGGTGTAGCAGCTGCCTAATTCAAGTTCTAAAACAATGAATAGTACCACCTATCTACGGTGTTTTGCTTGTTTTGCCTATGTTTATAAGAAAAACCCTTGACAATATTGTGGAGAATAATAGAGAAAAAGCTTTGGAAATCTTTCGAACTTTTTGGAATCAAACGGCAATCAATAATAAATGAGACATCAGAAACTTTTGGGACTTCCGCAAACTAATACCTAAATACTTCGGACGTAAATATTGTATGTTTCAATTTGCTAACAGCTTTTCCTTCCACGTATGTCGTCTTCTAATCAGCTTATTATATTCCTTTGTCTTTTTTGGATTTTTAATCATTAATAACGCAATATGTTTTTCGTTTTGTTTTTTCAGATCCTACCAAAATGGGAAGCAGTGAAAACCGGGACAATATCTTTTAAGTTCAGAACAAACGAACCAAATGGATTGTTGATATTCAACATGGGCGCTAAACCGCCAAGGGTAGGTTGCACGGTAAGGGGTGAAGCTTTTGGGGTGAAAGATATAATAATGAAAAATCATGTTAATTCCATTATCATCGTCATTAACGACTTCGACACAAGAATCACTATCGTGATGTTTCGTTACGGAGAAATGCAGTTTAAAAAAAGGCTATATGCAAAATGTCTATAATGATGTTATTCATAACAAACGCCTTAACGCTATGAAAAGTATGCATTATAGACTTCTTAACTCAAAGTCAAAGAATGCTATCAAAAGTATACTTAAAGGTAAATACAACGAGATCAAAGATAACATTTTAAGTGGAAAAAAATTGCATTTCACCGTGTTACGCCCCAAATGGATAACCAAATCTAATCTCTGCTACATAATGGTCCGCGATATCGTAATAAAAGCTTTTAATAAAATCTTGATTAGGGAGACAATTTCATTTCGTCATATTAAGGTAACATTGGAGAGGGATTTCGTTCTCCCTAATAAAGGAAATTTTGGATTGATACAGATTTATGATAGCTTCGTAAGTGTCTACTAAATCTATTAAATATTTTACAGATTAATTTTTAATGTAAATGAAATATTTGAGACACCGCCCGGCAGGATTTTTTTTTTCTTACATTAAAATGAATCTGTAGATATGGCAGTATATCATATAAATAGCATATTAATAAAGAAATAGCAAAATATAGGTGTGGGAACCTATTGTAGTTAAAATAATATGTATATTGTTATTGTTCGTATAGCTACAAATGGTATTAAAATTAAAACCATAGTCACTATTTTAAAGATCAAGCTTGATTTGATTAAAATATCTATCGAAATGAAAATGCCTCAACATCAAACGATGAATAAGTTCTCATTTAATTTATTATTTTCAGTGTCACGTTGGTCAAGTGATATGATTGTTCTAATATTTATCATGTGATGCAACCGAATCACATTAATATGTTATGTCATTATTTATAACTTGAAACTTAGGAAGTCTTGCATCTCATGAGGTATTGTGATATAATTATTCGTTGTCTTAAAATATCCTATGCGATGAAGCACCTGACACTGTTTTATTCCAATATGTAATTGTAGATTAATCAAACTTTGGATAGCATTGTATGGAATGAGGTTATCCATTTGATCGGCTGCATGGTAGGATAAAAATCAAAACACTGGAATAGGGGAATTTGTGTAAGGTACCTTATAAAGTTTCACCCACTGATGTCGAGAGTGTTTATATGTTTGTCCATTGACCTGGCACCGTAGTCGAAGCACGAGTCGTGTAATTCTAAATGTCCTGAGCACTGAACACGCTGCCGCTGTATGGAAGCTAAATATTGTTGAGCAGATTTGGTATTTGTCGTATGTTTATATACACCTAATTGTATCTTATCGTAGTTATTTAGCTAATTTACAATTATGTATATTAGTTATGCTACCTGGAGACAGCAAAACTATTACCTATTTATATTGGTTGAAAATCTTTAGATTTAAATAGAACGAACCTGTACTAACCTAAAAAAAAATTGAATGAAGTCCTGTAAGTGTAGTATCAGTATATTTATTTGAGATTGAATATAATATTAAGTGATGTGATTCAAATGAGCAAGATTGAAAGCTTCAAGGGCTTTATTAATACCTACACAAATTCGCACCATATCGAGTAGTACCACTATCTCCAATTTAACCTTCTACAAAATTAACTAAACTAGAAACATTCCCAAAACTATCTTCTGCATTAAACTTTTGAGATCTTAATTTAAGTTTTGTTTGCTCAAATTTACTAATCCCAATCTCATCATTAGAAATTCAATAGCATTCAGTATTTCAGACTTCTATTTTAGGAGCTAGATCGAGTTTATCGAAATTTGCATGTCTAGAATTCTGGATCTCGATGTTCAAGCGATTGCCAATAGTTTGCATATTGTATTAGATGCAGTCAGGCAGTTTTTTGTTCAGTTTGTGTTCGGTGTCACGTAGCATTTGAATTTATTGATTTCTGTTGGTTGCGAATAGCTTTGTCGTCTGGATTCTGTTTTTGCAGTTGCTGCAATACACAAAATGAATGATTTGTCGAGATCACCGTAATATGTATTTTTTTATACAAACTCAACGTTGCTAAGCTATAATTGGTATATAGAACTCCTTTGTGGATGTTCGTGTTTGTTGTTAAAAATTTAATAGAAAATCATTATCTAGAAATCTGAAAAGAACGGAAAGATAATAAACATTCCGATACTATCGATAGATGTGCTATAAGTAGTACCTAACTATACTACTATAGTATAGATGCTTATTGTTTTATCATGATCTATGAAACAAACATAATCTTAGATAAGTTCTTTGGATTGTTCATTTAGTATATTACACTTGTATTCATCAGTTTTGATCTATTTATATTGAGTTGGTACTGTTAATTATTTTAGATATTCACAGCAATAAAACAAGAATTATATACTAATTTACCACGCTACTTTCAGGCTGATATGTTTGCTGTTGAAGTCCTGAACGGGTACATTTATGTGCACATGGACCTTGGCTCCGGAGCTGTCAGGGTCAGAGCATCCAGAAGAAGAGTAGACGATGCTCACTGGCATGAGTTTCTTTTGAGGAGAAGTGGGAGGGACGGCAGGGTAACTGTTGATGGAGCCAATGCTGAGTTTAAGACTCCTGGTAGGTTCATGTTTTATAAAATAAGAACAAACATGTTAATGGTAGAGAAAAAGTTTTAAGTTAGAAACATTCAAATATCCAAAGATATCATAATATACTCAGTCTATAGTCAATGGAGTTTTGACACTAATAATGAAAATAATAAAACATAGTTTTGTATGACTGTAAAGAAAGAAAACAGGTGGTTAATATTGATAATAGTTAAGTAGCGTATTGTTATTTCTTTACCACGCTTTTGTAAAAGATGTTAAAAAAATGATACATAGTAATTATAATTAGTGGTATGTAGGAAATGACGATAAAGCTCTGTTTTTTTAATTACCTACGACATTATGCTGTTATTGCAGTGGGTTATAAGTTTTCTTAGAATCTTTTGGCACTGTCTATCGCATGTAGTTTATACTAGTTATGGAATTTAAAACATTATTATTATAGAGCGGCAAACGATTATCATATAACAATTGAATAATATTAATTACCAATGATGATATGTCCCTATTCTTCATTATAGGGGAATCCAATCAGCTAGAACTGGATGGCCCTCTATACGTCGGTGGTCTTGGATCAGAGTACTCCGCATCCAGGACTCCTCCGGTGCTGTGGACTGCAGCCCTGAGACAAGGATTCGTGGGCTGCGTCCGTGACCTGGTGCTGAACAGCAAGGCTCAAGACCTCACGGCGTATGCAAGGCAGCAGGATGCCGGTAAGTTTACTTACATAAATAAAAATATGATGCGTTATACTTAGGTTTCATAAAATAATTGCCATGCGTTCGTATTTCTTTATGTAATTTCACAACCCTCTTTGAACCAATTAGAGGTTGAACTTCTTTTATCCCGTCGGTTTGACAGTCAGTTGAATTAAAGCCTTAACTTATTCTGCATGTATGTTAAAATGTCATTAGTTTATCTATGATTACCAGATCGCACAAATTTATAGCACCCACAGATTCTTTATAAGCTAATATCTTGTTAGAATCACCAAGCATCCAGAAAAAAATGATAAGCGGTAACACTTATACCATTATTCCAACCTTCCAGCATCAGTTCGTCCAGCGTGCCATGTGCTTATGAAACAGTGTAGCAGTGCTCCGTGCCAGCACGCGGCGCCATGCAGCGAGGGCTGGAACAGACCTCTTTGTGACTGCTCCTTCACCAACTTTGGAGGACCTACGTGTGGACGAGGTATGTGTAAAGAATTGAAGATTACCAGTATCCACGTATATTTGCAATGAGAGATATTCCACTTACTTATCTCTTCCCACGTTGAATAGAAAGGTATTTTATATTTCAGCCATAACTGTTTGTGATGAATAGAAATTAATTTTACAATTATCTCTGTGACCAACTAAAGTGAAATATTTACTTACAGTATAGTATTTTATTGCTATCGATGGTAAACATTGCACGTTGAGATAAACAGCTAATTTGCTAGTCGTTTTTGTCACATGGACCACTATAGCGCCAAAGCGTCACATAAAGTACTGAGTGACAGAGATGACGAAGCCGATATTAGCTGATTATTTCGCTGTGAGTGATAGAGACAAAGCTAAATAATTGACCAAGGAAAATTAATAACGGCTAAATTCACGTCAATTAAAAGTTGAAATTACTGCGACCAGGTTTTGGACACGTTCGATGTCCTTCTTCTAGGAGCTCGTTACTAACGCAAGCCGCGGCAGCTTTCGCGATCGTCAGCACGTAACATTTACGTGATCGAAGTGTTTTATTAACGTGAGTTTATCCATTACTAATTTTTCCGAAATGTAGTACGATGTATGTACGATAGTTTTCAAACTAAAAAAGACCACTGCTTTGGCTGTACTTAACTATATAAAATTTGACATTCCAGAATCCCCAACAATACTCCTTAACGGCAGCCAGCACTTAACCGCTTCCCTTGGTCCGGAGCACATCACTCAGACAGAAGAGCTACTTCTGCGGTTCCGCACCACAAAGGCTGGACTCTTGCTGAGGACTGCATCAGAACATAGCGCGGATAGGATCGAAATCGCTGTAGCAGCGGGACGAGTGCGGGCTAGCGTCAGGCTTGGGGATCGGGAAAAGGTCTGTATTAGGGCCATCACCTCTTAGGGTTTTATTATTGATTTTGTGGTCCTGTGCCAATGGAATTCGTGAAGGCAACCCAGAGCCCAGAGAGTTAGCCGATTAGACCGCGGGATGTTCAACAAAGTATTTTCCCATCTTGTAGTTGGAATGCCTATAATTTTTTTTATTTTCTAAAAAAAAAAATATCCATTTGCAACGGTAACATGCCAAGGTCAGGGTCGTGGTAAACAATGCCAAAATTTTGTTTAAAATACTATAATTATACAAGTAAAACCAAAAACAGATAATTGTGTTGTGATTAAGGCAAATCCACCCTCCTTGCCTGATGAGGGAGGCCTATGTTCACTAGTGGATGCAAAATAATGATGATTTATTGTAAAGATAAAACGGGTCTATTTGCGTACAACAATTAGAATCAAAACAGAATTCTGAATAACCTCAAAAAAAGAAAAAAGATGATGATGTGTATCTCTGGTCTGCAGAACCTCCTAGCTGGCACCAACGTGGCTGATGACAACTGGCACACGGTAAAGTTCTCGCGCCGAGCATCGAACCTACGACTACAGGTGGATTCGGGGATTGCAGTGCGCGGTATGTTATGTACGTATGCACGGGCCGCACACCCGCACCGTTTTATTTTGACCCTAACGTAGTCGAAAATAAGGTTGGTTTTGGTTTGGCTTTACTTTCGGAGGCGTAATTTTATTTTGACTCTATCAACGCTGACGTGAAAAACACAAAGCTTAAATTTTTTTTTTTCAAAACAATAATCATATATTAAATAACGAAATATTTAGGTGAAATCACGTTACAATAGAACATAGAACAAAAATAAGTTTCTAATGGAAACAAAATTTCTTAATTCAACCAATTTTTTAAAAGAATGACAAATATTTTTTACGAGATAAATATAGCAAATTGATGGCAATAAGATCATAATTGTATGAACTTTAAGCAACAATAGATACATTAAAAGGAAAGGTGAAACAGAAAAATATGACACACAGACTGATAATAATTAAATAATGGGAATAAACATTCCGATAATACAATTGTCTAACAAGTTCCAATTATCCTTAATATAGTTTAAAACTGCTTTATAGTAAAGCTAAACCAAATGTAAAACTTAAGACGAACTTGAATTTCCTTTACAAAAGTAAATTCAAATTCCACACTTTTCCAAAGAGTGTGTAAATGTTAGACGTCCTTAGCTATGTAGATTGCTGCTTTATTTCAGTTGATTACTAGCTGGCACTTCGTACCTTCACCTATGAGTTCAGTGCTTTGAATCCTTCTATCTTTGGTTTTCTTTCTCCTGTAGTCTCCTTCGTGAATGTGTTAGTTTTGTAATCAGAAAATACTGTCAGTTGCTTTTTAATATTTACAAAAAGAGTAATTCATTGCTTTACTTTTGATCATACAAATCGCAAAAGAACCTGTATAAATTTTCTTAATTTGATAAAGTTAGTAACTGACAGTACCCACGTTTTGAATAGTAAGTAAAATTGGATGCGCTAATCTGTTCTTATTGATAAATACCGTTTCATAATTTTATTGAATTGAAATAATTGCAGAAGATATTAAGAATTGTTTTGCAATAATAACAGATTCTATAATTAGAAAGGTTTTAGCTAAGCTATATAAAAATACATAATTTGAAGTATTAATAGATCAATGTAAGCTACTGTCTTGAGCATTATCTGATAGTGATGACTGTTCAAATGCTAATAAGTTTCTGAAACAACTCTTCTAGTCGCTAACTGTACTAATTACTAACTGTAGTGTTTAAACACTAGCCATCTAAGCTTCCTGTAACCGCTCTTTCTTGATTGTACATAACAAAAATGGCTGCTAAACACTATCTATGAACCGTTTACTTTGCTGATTTATTTTTATTTACCGTCAATGTTGTGGATAGGTGTTCCTAAATTACCACTTCCAAGTTCTGAATAATTGTTATGTTTTACAGCTGAGACAATTTTAGGGAAAGCATCGACGTTAGAGATTTCGACTCTGCATTTAGGAGGACTTTATCACCCCGAAGAAGAAATTCAAATGACATCGACTTTACCGAATTTCGTTGGCTACCTGCAGAAGTTTATCTTCAACGGAATCAGATACATTGATCTTGCTAAGACTCTTGGCGTCGGAGGCTCTGATGAAAGCGATAATATTTACGATACTTCCAACATAATATTCAATGGAAAATTTGTGAAGCCAGACTCTTTAAACGTGTACAAATCAGTGACTTTTAAATCAAAGCACACCTACGTTGGTCTCCCTTTATTAAAAGCCTACGCTAATACATACTTGGATTTTTATTTTCGTACGACTGAGATGGATGGTTTACTGTTTTACAATGGAGGCAAAAAGCAAGATTTCATAACGATAGAGTTAGTGAACGGTCATATACATTGCGTCTTCAATCTTGGTGATGGAGTTGTGACAATGAAGGATAAGCTGAAAAACTTTTTAAATGATAATAGATGGCATTCCGTTTCCGTGAGAAGACCTACACCTAAGATACATACTTTGCAAGTTGATGATGATTTGGAAATGCATACAACAAGTAAGTGACAATATCTAAAGTCATGGCTTGACTGTGATCTCGCTCCTTTCATTGAGTTATATTTAGTAACTGCCACTTTTTCACTTCAGGTTCAAATCTCATGCTGGAGCTAGACAGTATTCTTTACATAGGTGGAGTGCCTCGAGACATGTATACCTCATTACCAGTCGGAGTGCTATCACGACAGGGTTTTGAAGGGTGTATGTCGAGTTTAGACTTACCTGGAGAGTCACCTTCACTGCTTGAAGACGCGGTTGTACCAAGCTCTTCATTGGTCTCAGGATGTGAAGGTTTGTATACAATTTAATTATCTTAAGATTTGAATTCAAGAAGTCTCGATATAATAAAATGTGGCCACGATTATAGCAAAGGTTCTAGATAGTGCTTGACAAGGAACTCTAAAAGCACCTCGACGTTCACGAATGTGGGGTGGCAACAACCTGGTCACTGTTGCTGAATGGGTTTATGGTCAGATACTGAAGCATTGGACAAAGATGCTTGTATTCCCGATACATCAAACTGCTAAATAATAATAATAAAAAATTGTGATGGGTGATGTGATTTAATTTAATTTGACATTTATTATAATTTTGGATCTACTAATATAGTTGTAAATTTGAGTGTTAGGTACTAACTAAATTTGGATTGAATTACGAGAATAAATGAAAATGGAATTGAAATTAAAATGTAATTTATATTATTGTTTATAGTTAGAATTCATATCAGAAGGGATTCATATTATTCTACTTGTTTTTGTAGGACCGACAAAGTGTACCCACAACACATGCGCCAACAAAGGTGTTTGCGTTCAACAGTGGAACACTTACGTCTGTGATTGCGACCTTACATCTTTTACTGGCCCCACATGCTATGACGGTAAGATTTTAACCTATTTAATCTGATCTGCCTTCTCAATATAATCTAATACCATCAATTTCACTTCTAACAATATAATTTTTATATGTGTCTATGCTCATCATAATCAACCTATGCTACTGCTGGACATAGTTATCTTGAAGCAAGAACTTCAGACCTTTTTATCTATTTTGTGTATATCGTTGATCCATCTAGCTTACACGAATGTTTATCATTTCTTCTTTGAGTTGATTTTCTAGACTCCAATGTAAAAGTTTAAAAAGAAAGATATAGATAGTTTTTAAATCTTTGCTTCATGTTTCAGAATCAATAGCCTATGAGTTCGGTCCAGGCCGAGGCATCATCACCTATACATTCCAAGGGTCTACGGTCTTGGATACGGAAGCCAACAAAGTAGCCTTGGGTTTTGTTACAAGTAAAGCTGATGCAGTCCTTCTGAGAATCGAGTCGAGTAATACCCAGGATTACATGCAGATGGAAATAGTGAGTGCATTTTGAGTTAATTTGAACAAAGAGTAGTGAGTAACCGGAAAATTCTACACTGTGTGAATGATGATTGTTAGAGGATGATATGATGTCTGAGAGGATAAAAAATATCTATACTCCCAAAAAGTTAATAGGGATCAAATTTCACCCTTTTTTTCAGATAAACGGTAACCTGTTTATGATATACAATGTGGGTGGTGGCGACCAACCGCTGGGTGACGAAGCTGCAAAGGTTGATGACGGAGCGTACCACGTGGCGAGGTTTACTAGAAACGGGAGCCGGGCCGCTTTGCATTTGGATAACTATGCTGTTAACCTACGACATCCGCAAGGTAAAGATGAAGTGTTAAATGAGGCAAAAAGGCTATTTTTTGGAGGTGTGCTTGTTTGACATACTTTGCTGTCAGACTTTATCCACTTGAAAGGCTGTGATGAGAAGACTTTGGATACTAAATTAGACAAATTTTGCTGAAAAGGTGAAAATTTTGCTCTCAAAATCATCATTATAATCATCACTACTACTGAACAAACAGACAGAGCGGTTGTTAGTCATCGACAATGGCTCCTCAAAACTTTCTAACCTCCTTTTTCCATGTATTTTCAAACGTGATATTTTCCATGATTATTTTTTTCTGTTTATGAACACGTATGAACTGAAGGTATATATATAGGTATAGGTTGTTGCCACTTAAAAACTAACCAAGAGGTATATTTATTTCCCAAGGTGGTCAGCAATCAACAATATTCAACAGCATGTCCACAATAACAGTCGGTGGAGGAGCAGGTGGCGCGCGTTCCTTCAGTGGAGTAATTGCTGGACTCACCGTGGATGGAGTACGCGTGCTTGATCTCGCCGCTAGTGGTGACCCTGCAGTATCCGTGCGGGGGGACGCTAGGAGAGCTGCCACACCGCTAGATAGGGACATCAATAGGATGCAACAGGTCAGAGAAAGAGAAAGTGAGAGAGAAAGAGACAACTATCAGGTGACCGTCCTTTCAGTGGAGTGATAGAACGCAGGTGTGCGTCGTTTCAGTGGAGATGGAATTGTAAGGGTATCGCTGATAGTAAATGTATTTACTGGGTTTACAACTAACGTGAATATTGTTGGGCATTATACGTAGCTTGAAGACAGCTTATCATTCAGTTCAGTTGAACTACTGAACTGACGAACTGAAATGGTTTAACTAATTTTCTTTCTGAATGTCCCAACCATTTCGTTGATGGTGTTGGTGATTATGACAACTCCTTCTCTAATTGGGGAGGCCTATGTTCAGCAGTGGACGCAAAAATGCTGATATGTATATGTGATGTTAGTTTATCCGTTCTTAAGCAATTTTTCTTAGAAATCACTATTGTATGAAAATATGAAAAATATGCTGCTGAATATCCGATGGCACCTTCTATTGCACTTGGCCAGTCTATAATTTTGTATGCAATATAAAACTGTTCATTATTCTGTGATTTTTCCGGTTTATTTCAGACTCCACCATCAGGCTATGGTGGGCCGGGAGTGTTGGACGAGCTAGTATACTCCGGAGCGGGCTCAGGGTGTAGAGATGATGATGAAGACGCTTGTGTGTTGCCGGACGCTGGCTCTGGAGATGACCTGATCACTCCTGTGTATGTGCCATCTACCAGACGACCGCCTTCAAGGGTGGGACATCATAAGGTTGGTCTAAGACTAACTATAACATAAGAAGAAGGGAGATATTGTATGATTCCCGTTCTGTAAGAAGAAAGCTAGTCGTTGACTCTATATTAACTGATTCTTTAACATATAATATATATTTTATTAGCTACTTAGTACTTTGGTGTTGTACGTGAGTTTTACGATTCGTACGAATGGAGTACTTTTCTATAAGATCATTAAAATAGAAATAGAATGAAGGCTTTCAGAAAGGGTAAGAAGGAATCATAATTGATACAATAGCTAGTTTCCGACTTAAGCTCGGAAAGTCAGGAATTTCAAGAGGTGGTTATCCAGTTAAAAGTTTAATAATTGATAGTTCCGTTGGTGATTAGTTTGATTGGTAATCGTGGGTAATTGATATTGGTCGATGTAATGTTAACATTGTAGTGGTGTCAACAAAGCTATCAAATTGTCATTAATAATATGAACCAAATTATAAATTAAAATAATAATCTCTAATTCTACTCAGTCAAGTATTGAAGAGTTTAGAGCCACACTCTTACACCCAAATGAACTGTTTAATCACAGATTACTATTAGTATTACTATTTAGTAATATATGATTTCACGGCCAATTTTCGTTTAAGAACTCTGAAGTTTCACCAACATAAATATTATTGGAGTTGATTAGCTTCGTGTTTTGATTGGTGCGGTCATATTCTAACGCCTAAGGCGTGAATAAGAGCAATGTGGCTGATCAGTTTATACGTTTAATTAATGCAAAGGAAATAACAAGCGTACCAACGTTAGTCTGAAGTGGGATGAAAATTGACATCAACGTGTGTGATTTTTTTACAAATTTGGGTAGGCTTCGAGTAACATCTCATTCTTTTCAGATAAATAAAAAAAAGTTCAAGAAAATTGGGCGTGAATATAAAAACAGCAGTAATTTATTCATTTCAAATGAATTTGTTCATCATTCATTTTTAGTTCAATTAAAATGACATGCCAATCGAGTTAATCACACTATCACACTTATATTATAAAGGTGAAAGTTTGTATGTGTGTTTGTGTGTATGTATGTATGTTTGTTACTCCTTCACGCTCAAACGGCTGAATGGATTTGGATGAAATTCGGTACCAAGGTAGCTTATACACTGGATTAACTATAATTTTAATGATTAATATAGGCTACATTTTATCCCGGAAAATTGAAATTTTCCCGTGGGATGAGCAAATAATTAAAATACTTTTATCCGCGGGTGAAACCGCGGAACGCAACTAGTAGTTGTTTAATTTTTAAAGAATTGTTTTAATTACCGGTTTTTCACCAGACATGTGAGATGTACAGAGGATGCTTTATGACTCTGTGCCCAGGTTTATCCCTAGTTTAATTTGATTCAACTTATGTCTCACTTTACAGGGTGATATAAGCGGTAAATTGATGAAACCATGTGATGATGAAGACTGCATAGAAGGCTCAGGGTCGAGTGTGGATGAGATCACTGAACCTGAACATCCTATAACGACGTGAGTACTTATTAGGCAAGACCTAATATTATTATTTTTTTACCAGAAAATTGCCTTTTTACTCTTTCAACGAAATACTACAGTATTATAATTACTAATACTAAACACTACCTACTACTAAATAAAAAACAACATCAGGACTATATATATACTGGCTGTGATGACTTATAGACAGTCTAAATTCTCAGGCCCACTATACTAGGTAGCGTACCCAACATGCTGGCAGCATTGCCCCGTTGAATTGCAATCCTAATAATATTAATGAATGTTAGACGGTCCAAACTCATTAATAGGTTTTGTATACATTAAATAAACTAGATATTTCAGTGTCATTATTAATATATTATTATTATTACTATTATAGTGTAATTACACCGATCAACAACAAATTAAGCGCTGGAATGGCGCTAATTTGCATAATAACAGATAAACAATTAAAAGCGCACTACTGTAGTGTAAATAACAGTTGATCGCATTTCATTAATTCCATAGATTCGAGTAGTTTTCTTTTTAAAAAAAAAGTCTGATTCGAAACAAGTTGTCTTATTAATTTTATTGTTTACCCATAAAAAAATCTAGTAATAGGTACATACAGAATTCGACCTTATGTCTTTTAATTCTGTAGATCAGACGCTCGCTTTCCACTGAACTACGGTTGCAATCACGAAAGAATTAAAAAGGGTTTATTGACCACAACGATTCATTTTAACTAGCAATAACTAGAATCGGTGGATGATGGCGATGATACTTATCATTAATATTTAACATTAAATCAATAAAAGTTATTACAAAAAAAATGAGTGTGCTTTACACCACGCGACTGAAGTAAAACTTCTATAGTTCCATCTATCAGCCGGTACAACTTTGTTTTTGCTTTGTTTAATGTTAATGTCGCCATCTTGACAATGAAGGGATGAGATCAAGAAGGGTTTAACTGATTTTTGTCTTAACTGATTTAGTGTCATATTGCACAAAAAGTATTTAAGTATCGTAACAGTTATCTGGTTCCCATTGTAAAAGCTTTGGAGCTAGATTTTTTTCACAAAATGACTTATGGGTATCGTTGGATTCAGCGTGAAATTATCTACAATAAAACATCCTCAAATACCGAAATTGGGCTTAAATTTCGTGATTGTCAGTCTAAAAACGGTTTTTCTGACACAGGAATACAGTTCCCTTAGCATACAAACATTATTATATTTATTATATAATATTATATTTTTACAGTAATTGTACAAATTAGTACTATATTTTGTATTTTAAAATAGAATTAATACATTTTCAAGCAACTGAAACTTACATACCCCTTTTCTATTACTTAATAAGCTTTACTTTCTACATTAAAATGAAGCCGTTGAAACCAATTTTCTCAATTTTCAATTTCATTAACAAAAAAATAAAAATAAAATTCAATTTTCTCGAAACTGACAGTTTGACAGTTAAATCCTTTTTGATCTCACCTCTTGAATTGTAAATTGTCATTTTACTGGACATACTAACATAATACAAATTTTAAGTAATTTTAACCTTATTATATTGACAATGGACATCTACTTGAACCAGTACAACCGCCTCTCTCTCTTTCCCTTACAGTAATATAAGAAACGTAACTCTCTCTCTTTCTATCTTCACTTAACTTATAACTTTCTCAAAACTCCTCGCGTTCGCCTCGTCACGCATTCACCTTACAGCTTACTCTCCAAGTCGAGCGTGCGTAAAGAAGTTTTACTTCAAAAAGTTTCAACTAAAAAATATACATTTTTCAACCAGCTCCGCAACAAGCAGTACCCACAGCATGACGTCACCGCCATCCTCCACGGAGCACGTGGACAAGTCTCTGGAAGGTTCCACAGACGGCAGCAGTACCGCCACTCGCACCACAGACGGCCGCCCCACCACTCCCGACCACGACAACATGCACGCAGGGACGGATGTCAACACCACGCCGGAGAGGCGGACGACGCCTACTGATGGTAAGAACTTTGGTCATCAACAGCCTGAAAGGCTGAAAACGACCATTTTTGAACATAGGTCTTCAACTTGCACCTATCTAACGATTATCATAGCATTTCATTATAATAACAATAGATCCTGGACCCTAACTAGGATTCCCTGTGTCTAGTGACCCAGGAATACAAGGACTATGGTCCCACAACACCCAGACACAGAATAAGTATTTGCGTTTTTTTTGTGCACAAATTCTTGTCGAACCGCGGATACCTCCGGGTTATGAGCCAACTTGCTCTCTGCTGCTTGCGGATGCTGGCTTGCACAATTAGAAATAAGTACTTCTGTTTAAAAATTTGTATTGTCCCTCCTGTATTGTATTAATGTTCATGTTAATAATAAGCTAAAAAATAAATTTTAAATAATTCAACAAAAAGCACGGACTCAGTTGTCTATGGTACTGAAGCTAGATAAAAAAGCCAACCTGCTCAATCACAGAGGCTGTCATAGTTCCAGAGAGCTGCCTGTTATAATACCATATTTCAAAGCAGAATCGAATGTAACTATTCAATTTATTCCAGTTGCTGAATTCCAATGTTTAACTATTTCCAGAGCACACTCACACGGGCCACTTCACGCCCACGCAGACTGGCAAGCACGAAGAGACGGTCCATACGACGGAAGAAGACCGACACATACCGGATTACGAAGATCACCGGGAGAACGAGATCGAATCACGTACACCCACATATGCGGTCGACGAGCGGCCGGGCAGGTTTGTAGTTTTGTATTGGTATTTTCATGATAGATGAAAGACCGCGGCGCGCGACGCAATTGGGCCAATTACATAATTGAATTCTCGAAAATCTGCATAAATATAAGAAACTGCTAGTTTCGATGGTCTTGTCTAAAACATTATTTGCGGGTGTAGTAAGCTCTACTTGTAATTTTAAGGAATATTGAAAGCATCTAATTCCTGTGATAATTGATATTGTATATCGGGTCCTCGTAGTTCCTGGGTCCCTAGACACAGGGAATCCTAGTTCGGGTCCACGATTTATGTGTTTATGTGATCGTTGGGTGCAATTATTATTATTATTATACTTTCCTTTGGCTTTTGTGAGCTGCAGACCTCGCGAGTTTGTCTTTGCATTATCTTAATACTAAAAAAACAGTTTTACGTTTTCAATAATCATGGCTTATAAATTTTCCAAAAATTTAACCGATAATAAATCCGTGTAATACGAACCTGCTCACTTTCACGGAATCGGCTTACAGTTTTTGCCGAAACTAAAACGGAGACAATTGACTTGACTTTTATTATTGGCTAGCATGCTACATCTTCGATCGCATCGTCACTTCCCATCAGGTGAGAGCGCGGTCAAATGCTAGACAGGTTTGAATTAAAGAAAAAAAAAAAAAAACTTGAGCCTTGCGCTCGCTCGGTCAAGAACTTAATGGTTGCACCAGCATTCCAATTCCATGCCAAGGTGTGTGGTAAGTGATATCTTGTTATTTGTTACTAAAACTACTAACATCTGTTTCCAGGGTCCATCCAGACTACAACGGGTACGAGCACGAGATCACGACGAAGTGGTACCATCCGAAGACGACGGACAACAGGGTAGTGCCACCCGAATCAGAGTTTTTTGCAACCATAGTTGGTGAGTTACAGAAAAAAAACGAGTGTGATTTATACCACATGACTGAAGTTAAACCGGCCAGTAAAGCCGGTATAACTTTGTTTTATGTTAATGTCGCTATACCACTAATAATACAATTTTTTAACTTTGCCCTGTAATTTCATTTCTTATTTCAGGCATCGTAGCATCAGTGTTAATAGCGATAATCTTGATAGTCATCATAGTGCTCAAATACATCGTGTTCAAGTTCGACCCCTCGTACAAGGTCACAGAGGACAAGAACTACCAGCAGGGCGCCAGCGCGGCGTTATTGGGAAATCAGGTGAGCATTTTTATAAATTGGTGGTTTCCTGTGATGAAATCCATAATAGAATATATACATATAATAAAATAATTGTGTTAGCTCTTAAATTTAGCAAGTTGAAATGGTAATGAGCAGGCCAGGAAAGAAAGGTTCTCAAGTGACAACTGGCATGAACTGGAAGACGGAACATAGGCCGACTTCCCATTAGATGGACCGATAGCCTGGTGGAGCTGATGGATGCAACAGGCGAGTAGCGCTCAAAATGGTGCTCATTGGGAGAGGTCTATGTTCAGCAGTGGAAATCTTCAGGTTGATGATAATGAAATCTTCAGCCATTAGGTTTTAGGTTTAAGATATTTATTTTCACTAAAAGAATCATATTCACTTGCAAGTGAAAATACAAAATAATATTTTTTTAAATGCGAGTAGGAACTGTAACATAATGAAAATCATTTAAGTTAATAAGGGAGTAGGAGGAAAGGTAGTCTAAAGTATCAATGATAAGTCCTCCGTCTCCAGGCCCACTCGAGCTACCAGACGGGGGCAGGTGCGGGTGCGCGTGGGTTGGCGCCGCTGCCGCTTCACCGTAGCCCCGCAGCTGTCCCAGCTACGACTCAGCCAGTCAAGCGGGACGGGATCAAGGAGTGGTACGTTTAGACCTGGGGATATTGGTTGCTTCATGATTAGCTTTATTGCTTGAGTCCATGAGACAATCAACAATTTGAACCTTTTGATATGTGAACGATCTGGATGGATGATTTTTTTTCTAGGCCAAGATAACGTAACTTTAATAGCAATCTAAATCTAACAAACTAAAAACGATTTAGGATTTAACTATGAACATAACCTGCGTATTGGAATGATTGTTAAAGCCATTTCATTCGATTCCAATGAAGCTACGTAAACGCCTAGCTACTTATCTGACTTCATAAAATTTTGGGAAATTAAACAAAATTTACTAATTTATGATTAATCCTAGACTGTTATTCAGACCACAGTGGTCCATCAATAACGGTTAAACAATTATCATGCAAATTAGTGGCATCCCACGAACGATCATGCTTACTTACTCAATGATTATGGTCGCGGAACTTTTGCTGAAAATTATTTCATCATAAACAAGCAATAAAGTAAAATGAGCCAACCAAATACTAGGTTTAGTATCAGATCAGTTCGGACCACCATAAGAAAGAGACAGCTATAATTGCTGCGGTTTGTCATATCAAAGAATTAGGTGATGTGAGTGTTACCAATGTTTGTGAACCCGTAGTTGCTTTTCTCCTCCTTCTAACTCAATGTGAACATGTAACGCTACATAATTAATGTACTGTTGTGAAGTAGCTAACTAATAAGCCAGTTTAGATAAAGACAAAACATCTTACATTGATGATGCAACTGTAAAAGACACTAATAAAGTAAAGAATGATTGTCAACATCAATTCGGTAAACATGAAGAATTTGCTTTAAGGCGTTAAGAAGATAATGTAAGAAAACAAATACTGACTGATACGCAAGTGTTTAGTATTGTAAATATTAATTATTATTATAATGATAGAACCACTTGTGCGATCAATATCGAATTGTGCGTTTTAACGATCGATAAACTCGTTATCTTAACTAATTAATCTAGTGACATCTGGAATTGTATTTTACTACGATTTAACATTGATTTTGTTTGTTTGTAATTTAAGCTTCTCTTTAACTGTATATTGCTATTTTATTCAAATGTTTGCGATTTTTCTATCTACATTGCCTTTGATAGTTTATCCTAAACTAAGACTTAATGTGTGGTGTGCGGCTAAGGGCTTACTCTCGACGAGGACCTCCAAAGTGATATTTAATTTTTGTCAAAATCATTGCTCGATAATATTTCACTTTAAAGTTCATGGAACCGATTCTCGGATGATGTAAATACCCTCTTATGACGTCATTTGTCATTTCAATTTAACGTCGATATATTCCGAGGATTGGCTTGCATCATTATAAGTTCTTCTGCCCAATTCTCAATCCATTGAAAAGGTCCCGATTTGTATCTAAAGTTCTGTCTGTCTTCTTTATAATATTATATTTTTATCATTCAAAATGTGAACTATAACTAGTATAATTTTAGAACTAACTACTACAATAATATATAGCAACTACTACTAAATAATACTAGCCATACTACTACTACAAAAAATATGGTCTATACACTAGCCGCAATGACTTAAAGACAGTTGACCTTATAGAACTTATAAACCAAATGTTTTTGTGGTAGGTAGTGTAGCTAGTAGTATTAAATAGTAGTTCCTATGTATGTAGTAGTGAGCTAGTTAAAAGAATAAAGGCACTTTGCCCATTGTATATATAGCAGATTTGAAATCGGACCCTTTACGGTGGATTGTGAATTGAGCTGTAGTACTAACGATGTCATGTCTTGAGTAATCTTTGCCAATAACTTACAAAATAAGGTCAACATTGCTAAATATTAACTTGGGGGCTGCCATTATGAAAATGAAGCATATCGTTCTATTGAAGACTACAATACTTTTACAAAACTCAATAATCTTTCCTATATATTATAATAGATGTTTTACAATATTTTTATTAGATGAAATGCAGCGCGTAGTGGTATTAAAAGTGGAATCATAATCATGAGGTGTTAAGATCTAAATTCGCTTGGAGTTTGTACATTATCGTAGCACGCGTAACAATGTACGAGCTTGTAGATTTGGTATGAGAGATAGATAGAATTATACAATATTTTTCGTTCCCTAAAAATGTGTAATTGCTCAATAACCCTTTTCATTCTAAACCATATAAACTATTTCTAAAGTTATTCATTAAAGTTCTCTTTTAATTTGATGGACGAATTAAATGAAGCGTTTGACTGTGTTTCAGACTCCAAATTTGAACTTACAGATAATTTGTAGCAAGCTGCGTATTTTTTTTTCTCCTTAATCTATTATCTACTAAAATTAGTTTAGCGAATTCCACGTCAAACTATATTTGCTATGTAAATAAAAACGGTATTCTATAAGGAAGCACACCTGGTCCACTTTTCTATCATTTGCTTATTTAGTATTGTAGGTAATGATTGTTTCATTTTATTGTTTCATATCTCTCTATCTATCATGTAACATACTCTCATGGCATTCTAAAAACTGCTTATATTTTTACAACTAGAGTGTATTGTATACCCACCGTCCCGATTTCCTCTTTCCGATTTACTTAATTTAAACTAAGACAAAAACATATTTATATAGATTGTTATAAAGCACAGGTTCTAGGTATTTAAAGTTGCATTTATTGTAAATAGTTACTAATTATAATACGGTAATATTAAGTGGTACTGTGCGGTGTACGTCACACTCGTTTTACAGCACAAAATGTTAGAAAAAATAATTTGGTTACTGTCAATTTTAGTGGTAAAGTTAAATGGTTAAAATTAATGATTTGTACCGTAATATAATTATTAAGAGGTAATTTTTGTAACGGATTTTTTACGGACGCAAAGTTTAGATTTGACCTTAAAAATATTTGCATCATTACGGAAGAACTGATCCATTTTATTTTGTTAAGTCTAATATTGTGTCCGTAGAAAGCTCCTGAAGTAATCGATTTTAATTTATTATGTACCAGAATTTTATGAAATTGTTGATACACGATCTCGGTCGGACCAAGTTTTGTTTCACGAAAAATCAGCAATTTAAAAGAATAAATTATAATGTAAATTACAGACGATTTATTGTTTTATTTCCTTAAACTCTTTCTAACCGTACATACTCGTAGTAAATTCCTTAAATGAACAATAAAAAATATCATAGTATTTTATTAGAAGCGAATATTTCGTGTCTACAGTATTGCAAATGATGTGTAGTACCTAAACCATGTTCATGGTAGTTCTTAGCAGACAGAAAATCACCTCACATATTTAATTATTCTGTATCAGAGTACCAAAAAAATAACCAGGTGCTATCCCCACCAATTACCATCATCATATACATTATACAATTACTTACCTAGCCTAGCTTCAAAAGCAAATAAATATCTGAAAAATATTTTTTTTTGGGTTGGAAATAACCATGCACCATAGAATTATTATTTACAACTTTTAACAACTAAATTAGAAAACTGAACTCACTGTGTCCTATCATAATTATTGTCTCTTTTTAGTAGCTTTAATTTAACTTTTACACACCGTGATTATACATCATTAAAATATTTTTATAGCTCTCTACTCTAGGCACTGGTAAATCATGTAGTTTTGTGTATTGATAAAGGTGAACTTAGTTTAACTTGTGTGCTTCATATAATAATACCTAACCATAGTTAAATGCTTCAAAAAGTTGGACGTTACATAGATTAGTCGATGGATAGAGACCATAATTTTAATATATGTTTGCGTGTTATTATTAACTTAAATCAATGTTTTCGATCTTTAAACAATCGCGTGTAGTTAAATTCATTGAATTGCGACTTTGAACTTCAAAAAGCACCTTGTTAACAGAAAGGTCTTGTGCTTATCGTGAATGTGAAAGCACTTAGTTGATTACGAAGAACAGTGACTTAAATCATAACATACGTAGTTGGAACACGCGATGACCATAAATGTATTTCAAATCATAATTCTTTACCATTGTGGACTATGCCAAACGTGAAAATGCATCTAAAAACTCTTCTGATTATTTTTGAGATCATTTCATCGAGCGTAAGTGAAAATACGCTGTTAAAGACAACTGGAAATTCTGGTCAAATAGCAAAAACGGCTGAATGCGTTTTAAAACTATCCGCTAAATATTTCGTAGAGAAGAAAGCACTTAGCGGAAGCATCGTGATAATCAACATTAACTCCTATAAGTCGACCACACAAAGGCTACTATTGCAAACCATCCACGGTGGTATAAAATATTCCATTATGGTAAAAGATTCTTTTTATCCGCATGCGAATGCATCGCATTTCCCCGAGAAAGCTAAAAATTATTTGTTGATTTTAGAAGAGAAATCCGAACTAACGAGAAACATATTGCAGTTGAATAAGTTACCGACTTGGAACCCGCTCGCTAAAGCTATAATTTACTATCAAGTTAAAGGAAGCGAGGATGCAGAGTCAATTGCCGTTGAGCTTATAAATTTGTTGAGACAGTATAAAGTTTTTAGAACTATTATTTTCATTTATGACGAAGATGAAGAGAAATTAGTTTCTTATACTTGGAAACCTTATAGTGACAATAACTGTGGCGGCAAATGCAATTCTGTGTATGTTTTAGATTCGTGCAAAGATAATGTCGTAAATCAATCCAAACCTCTTATTGATATGTTTCCAGCTGACATGCAAGGGTGTCCACTTGTTACTTATGCAGTTATATCGGAGCCTTATGTGATGCCTCTTATTAGAAAGCGAAATGACACTATTTATAACGATGCATACGATTTTGATAAAGGTGGAGAGATTAATTTAGTCAAAATTATTAGTGAGTTTACTAACATGTCTCTTGTTGTAAGGATGTCGAAAGAAGAAGAAAATTGGGGCAACCTCTACAAAAACGGTACAGCCACTGGAGCCTACCGCATTCTTAGAAATGATGAGGCTGATTTTGTTATTGGAAATATTGAAGTAACAAGAACGATAAGGAAATGGTTTGATCCTACTGTGAGTTACACACAAGATGAGATGACGTGGTGTGTTGCAAAAGCAGGCCAAGCTTCAACATGGAACAATTTGGTGATCATATTCCAATGGTCAACGTGGGTAGCTACAATTGGTAGCGTCATCGTGATGGGGTTAATATTTCATTACTTTAACTATAAAGAGCACATCGGTAAAGTCACAAAATGGCCGACGAATTCCTTCCTAATGACGTTTAGTATGCTGCTGGGATGGGGAGCGGCGTTCAAGCCAAAAACCGCAACGTTCCGCATTTTGATGTTCGGTTGGCTTTGTTTCAGCATAAACATGGGGATTTCATACGAATCTTTCCTCAGAAGTTTCTTAATGCACCCGCGATTTGAAAAGCAGATCAACAACGAAAGGGATCTTATAATGTCTGGAATACCGGTGGGTGGAAGGGAGATTTACCGTTCCTATTTCGAGACCAATAACGCGAGCTCGTTTTATTTGTATCGCGAATATAACTCGACAACGTTCTCCGAAGGGATTAGACGCGTGGCGTTGGAAAGGAATTTTGCCGTTGTGTCTTCGAAGAGACAGGCAGTCTATCAAGACCAGAAGTTGGGAAAAGGTGCACCGTTGATCTACTGTTTTCCAGAGAGTGATAACTTGTACAAATACGGAGTTGTGCTTCTTGCTCGTAAGTGGTTTCCGATGTTGAACAAATTCAATGAAATAATTAGAAGCGTGTCTGAAAACGGGTTGATTAATAAATGGAATGAAGAGCTTATCGTACACAAAGTAAGCACTGAAGGTGCTGGTACTATCGTACCGTTGAGTATTCAGCATTTGCTTGGAGCTTTCATGTTTATTGGGTTTATGTATGCAGCAAGTATCGTTGTGTTTGTAGGTGAGATTTCGTACGTATACTTTAAAAAGAAGAAAAATGTGAAACTTCACATTTGTCTTAAACATAAACCTACAAATATTCCTCAAAAACGATTCATGAAGTAATAAAATAAACTAATTAGAACCCTATTAAAAGTTGATTAAGACTAATCTATAATGCCTTCTTTGTAGTGAAAGCATTGTGATTAAGAGTAAAGCTACAACATTGATAACTATAGGTTACTGCAGCCAGCTTAAACTTTATACACATAGAGCTGTGTGAAGCATAATATACAGCAGTTTTACATATATCTTTCTTCTAGCTTGGATATAAATATCACATGCAAGATACCCGAATCCCCGTAGGAATTCATATCGTATCATCGTGGAAACAGTTTGTGAGAAAATTTCATTTTCAATTATTTCGGCTGTTTTATTTCAAAAAACTATACAAAAATAGACACTAAAACTACATTAACTTCATCATAAAAGTATTTGATCGGGAAGGTGAAAAAGTTAATAAAAATTGCACTATACATTTTTAGCTTGTTTTATTGTTACTGTAATAACTTGATGAGATTAAAAATGCAAATAATCTCAAACTACTCAGTTTTTACAATACATAGTTCTATACATCAATTGTTCACATACACATACATAGTTTAGTACATAGTACAAAAGTTCAATACATAGTCCTGTCACTTTTTCACGATATCACGCTATACAAATCATAGACTATACAAATGATGGTATAAAATTGTGGTAAAAAAGCATCAAAATCTCCAATAATGTATATATGTATACATACACTGCCGAAATTTGAGGTTATATGATATTACGTTATTTTATGTTGCTAACGCCACATCAGGTTTATGTTGCACCATAAAATGTAGGTGTGTAACGTTTAGAATATTAAAGTGTGCAGTTTAGGTGAATAGAATGTCGCGGCATATGTATTTACTTAGGTTTTTTGGTATTGTGACTAAGTCTTTCTTAATTTGTCACCTAGTTCAAAACTTTCTTTTTTATCCCTTTTGGCAGCTTTTTTGATTATGTTTTAATTTATTTTTTATATAATAAAGTATAACTAGGCGTACATACTACAAAAATGTTGGAAAAAACATTTATCTAGACTACTATAACAAAAAAGTCAGAAGTTCCTTACTTCCCTTCTTATGACTTAGGACAACCTTTTTGTGTTGTTACTTAGACTTAACATTAAAATTAATCTGTTGACGTTTTGTTTTATCGAGTTTTTGTGTGTGTTACCTTAGTTGATGTAAGGGAAGGCCCGTGTTGCAGTAGCGGGAATGTGTTGGGCTGATAACGTGAGGTACGAATGTGTGAGAGAAAATACAACTTAAAATAAGTTTTATTATTATTCAACTGCTCAGCAAGACTATGTGCAAGCAGAACAAGGTTTAAAATGAATACATTTGGCATGCTTTGACATTGACACCTAGGAATTTCACAAAACTCTTAGTCCTATTAGCTCCTGGCAACATAAGCAAATTTATATCGCCCTATAGAATATAACAGGCGCTGTATACGTATTAGAGCTGCAAAATATACGTTCAATTCGTTGTAACTACCCCAGCGGGAAATGCGGTATTCGGGTAGAACAAAATTGAGGGTGGAACGTTCAACATAATTTTTGCGTTGTTTTTAACCATTTAAGTGATGTACAAAATGTAGGCAGTGCTAGAGAATAGGAAGGAATTGTTTTACTCTGAATGAAAATTTTAATTAAGTATAGGCAACGCTACAGTGAGTTATAGAAAAGACTATGCTTGGAGAAGAATCTAATCAGACTTGAGGACCCACACAGAGCCACGGTAACCGAGATAGCCCAAGAAATTAGCAAACTGAAGTGGCAGTGAGTAGTGACGCAGAAATGACACCCGTTAGAATATACGTACTTGAGCATCCGATTGATTGCGACTTGATAAGAAGTTCTCTGCACCGCTTGACAGCGGTTGACGAGTACTGTTTAGATCTGCTCGTGGGCGAGTTGGCTGGACTGCAGTCGTGACCCCTTCTTGCCCACGGTACGGCGGAAGAGGGCTCACGGGGGCGTTTTAGTGGGTTCGAGTCCCACATACCCCCTGCCACCACGGGGGTGGTGGCAGGTTAGTTCGAGGGCATTTCCCTCTCTCAAAAAAAAGGACTGTTTAGAGCTAGAGTGAGTTGCGTACCTTGCGAACTTGGGCGAGATCTATGCCTAGCAGTGCAGACTAATGAATTGAGACATATTAGTTATACTTTTGTTCACTAAACGAGACTAAAACATAAGCAATCTTGCTATAGAATCACACTAATATTATTAAAGCAAAAGTTTGTATGTTTGTATGTATGTTTGTTTTTATGTGTGTATGTTTATTACTCCTTCTTTCACGCGTAAACGGCTGAATGGATTTGGATGAAATTCGATGCTAACATAGCTTATACACTGGATTAACATATTGGCTACATTTTGTGTGTGTGAAATGTTTCCGTGGGATGAGCAAATAATTGCAATACTTTTATCCGCGGGTGTCACCGCGGGACGCAACTAGTAAATAATAGTACAATAATCTTGCTAGACTGTCGAATGTCTTCTTAAACTTGACAACTGTTATTAACCAACTGCTCTGCATAGTTTTAGCGTATTGCTGGCAGCATTGAATTGCAATGCTGACTCATTGTGCCAAATTATATTAATCTTAAGCCCAGGCCCAGTTGCCACTGAGAATCTTAATTAGGGGTCACGATCATGTGAATGGTCATCATTTAAATTTCACAAACATTTAACCAGCCTATTAAGATACCACGACACACGCAACCCTCAATAAATTAGAGAGGACAAGTTAATTTAATGCTTTCCCCCTCAAGTTCTCTCCCCCCCACTATTCTGTTAGTTGAAGGAAACATTTCATACTAATGAAGATACGTTTCCTCTAATGATGGAACACACTGCTTCAGTTTGACATGTGTATTTTGGAGGCGAGTTTTACAATGAACGTTTTATTGCTGGGTAAGGGTAAGTTTAAGCATTACACTGGTAGTGGAATTACTACCGCGTAACAGTACAACAGTAAATTAGATTTGTTAATATGTGTTTAATAAGGACTTTTTTATGCCATAATTTTCGCTAACGGACGTGCAACCGCGAGGGACGATAAAGATGAGTAATGACGAGTTTTTTTTGGCGGGAAAGCGAAAAAGATTGCGTCACCGCATTGTATTATTTTCCTAAACTTGTGTTATTTTCAGTGTTAGTGCATAAAATTGGTGGCATTCTATTTGTTAAGTGCTGGATTACAGGCGTGAGTGTGGGAAAATGGTATAACGATGAAGAAACGTTTCTTTTCGTGTTGTTTCCAAAACTCAGTAGAAGCTTCAAGTAAAGTTGCCACCACTTTACTAAGAGTATGATTTTGAATAGACTATGACTTGACTTGATGACTTTGACTGTGACTTGATACATATTTGCGTGAAATATCATTAACTTGATGAATTATCAATTACTTGATACTGGCTAAATACACAAAAGTGTGAAGCCAAAACATAAAAAAAAATAGTAATGACCTTTTCAGTACGAATGTGCTTTCAATTGAGGCTACAGGAGCGCTCTATTAAGTGTTAGGCAACTATGATTCTTAACTTGAGGCTGAGCCAGTCAGGCGAGCTCTACAAAACGCTATTCATTACCAATCAATTAAAAATAATAACGCCCAATGATCACATAGCGCTATCTAGGCCCAAACTAAGCAAAGCTTGTATTATGGGAACCAGATAGCTGACACAATACTTAGATACTTTTTGTTTTAATTGCCCTTTTTTGTGTACATACTTGGCGAATCAAACTCGTCGCCTCCGGGTTTTGAGCAGACCTGCTCAACCAGCAGAGGTTGTCTAAAATCATCAAATGTTTGTCCTGGATGGGAATCGGACCCACAACTTTCAGCTCAGAAGGCAGAGCTACTGCCAACTGAGCTATCGGGCCAGTAAGAATGGTAGGTATCAAAATACTAAAGCAAGCAGTAAATTGTAATATTTCACAGATAAAAGTTAGCATCCTCGTAGACTATGAAAAAAGCTTACTTAGGGCGCCAATAAACTTGCGCCCTAAATTCATCCAGATTAAATTAGGCTTTAAAAAGATAGTACACGTAAAACATTCATTCTTGTTTATCCAATTTATTTCCTTTAACCTGTTTAGTTTAGAAGAGAAATTTGGACGAAATAAAATGTTGCTCTTTTGTAGAACCCTCACTAGTTACGCCCTGCAGTTTCACCCGTATATAAAAAGTATAACATGCGTTAATTCAGCGTATAAGTTATTTACATTCCAAGTTTCATTAAAATCCATTCAGTAGTTTTTGCGTGAAAGAGTAAAAAACATCCATAGATCCATACATACATACACACTTTAGCATATATCTAAATATATATAACTCAAAGGTGAATGATTGACATAGTGATCTATCAACGTACAGCCCAAACCACTGGACGGATTGGGCTGAAATTTTGCATGCAGGTACATGTTATGACGTAGGGATCCGCTAAGAAAGGATTTTTCGAAATCCACCCTTAAGAGGGTGAAATGGGTGGTCGAGTTATTTTCCCATAGGCCACGCCGCGGGCGAAGCTGCGGGCAGAAGCTCGTTTACATATAAACATAATACTAAACTATTTTTTTTAAACACGGCAAATTGCCTTTGTTTTCTAAATATTTCAATGATTTAATAACTAATACTAAAAACTACCTACTATTTCTAGTTACAGCCTAATTTTCTTCCGCGTAAATGTTCATGTTCTGACTTGAAACATGGGCTAGAAACTAATTTACAAAAATATGACTGGCCCTATAGCTCAGTTGGTAGTAACCCTGCCTTCTGAACTATGGGTTGTGGGTTCGATTCCCACCCAGGACAAACATTTGTGTGATTAACATAGGTGTTTGTTCTGTGTCTGGGTGTTATATTGTATTCTATGTATGTATTTACAAAAAAAGTATCTAAGTATTGTATCAGTTATCTGGTTCCCATAGTACAAGCTTTGCTTAGTTTGGGGCTAGGTGGCGTTGTGTGAGATGTCCACACATATTATTATCATTATCATTATCATATAACAACGTTCCTTTTTCGACTCAGTTGAAAAAAATAGTGTCAGATAAAAAGAAAATTCAAACAGTATCCATTCCACAACTGTTGATAACGCATTGTTTTTAAACTAGCTCCTATAGTAATTAACGAATGCAGAACGCGAATGCCAGCCCGTTTACGTCAGATCTTAATGAGAGACAGGCGGGGACAAAGGCATTACGTAAACATGCAATATAAGGAAACGGTATGTAAGCTTATGATTTCCATTTTGAAGTAAAAAACATTAAACAAGGCAAAAAGCAAGCAGTAAAAAAGCAACAGTAATGGATAGAACATTTTTGCCGATTCTTTTTTTTGTTGTGTTCATTATTATTAGGAGGTTATTATGAAAACAAGAATTAAGTAATCTGAGCAGACAATTAGACAATTTTTACCACGCGGGGGCAGCTATTTTTTCATAAAAATCAAAACAATTCGAAATCAGCAACTGTGTAAGTGCTTAGTGAAACCAACCCTTCAAGCATCCTTCTAAGTTCTAAAATTAAAAATGGCACATGTGATATACGAGCTTGGAGTAAAATGGAGCATCTGTCTGTCTGTGCCACCCAGCGAGAGACAGAACGAATCTACCATTCATCTTTATTCACAACTAACCAACACTATTATCTATACGCTTCCTCACTACCTTAACACTAAAACAATAAAGCCTATTTTTCGTCAAACATCTACGGAGGAAAGTCTGCGAATAAAGGCTTCTAACCAATTTCATATGCACTCGTCATTGACTTTAACTTGTTACGTATAAGGAATACTTTTCTGCAATTTGCAGTAAGATAAATTTGGTTAAAACAGGCGCCGGGTAATTTATGGACAGGGTCTTATCACACAGGAATAAAGTTGTTTTTTGTGTGAGGGAAATGAAAAATGAATTTTGAATAATGTGTGACGTTTTTGTTAGAGAGTTATGCATTGTTTGTGGCAATTTTTATATAGTTTCTGTTTGTTTGTTTTAATTTGGTATATTCTATTTAAAAGGAGACCAAAAGGGTAGAAAAGCAAATTTGTTATCTGTGGCTACTATTGTAGCCGTGTATACTAAGTAAATAAAAAAAAATGTTAATTAAAAATTAAAAAAAATCTTTTGGTGTTGTTGCTGACTGGCCCGATAGCTCAGTTGGTAGTAACCCTGCCTTCAGAACTGTGGGTTGTGGGTTCGATTCCAGGACAAACATTTGTGTGACGAGCATAGGTGTTTGCTCTGTTCCTGGGTGTTATATTGTATTCTATGTATATATTTACAAACAAAAAGTATCTAAGTATTGTATCAGTTATCTGGTTCCCAAAGTACAAGCTTTGCTTAGTTTGGGACTAGATGGCGTTGTGTGAGATGTCCACACATATTATTATTATTATTATTAGTTGGAAATTTTCAAGTTAAGAATGAAATTATCAATTGCAATACTATGATCGCCCCACTGATAACTAAAAACATAAATAAGGAACTATAAACAGATAAATAAAAATAGAAGAAAATTATTTATCCGGCATTTGATTGTTTTTGAAATAAATGAAATGAAATAAGGTTAAGAAAGTATAACAAATTATAAACCAAAATGTATGGATTAGTTATTTCTATTTATGCGTATCTGTAATAAAGTTGGACAGTTCCTAAGCTGCCACTTAACCGTCTATGACACTAGTCTACGCATACTGAAATGCATTTGGGCTACAGTAGGATAAGTGCGAACTTAGCAGCTGCCAAACTTTAATAAAGACGGGCATTAGTCTCAGTAGTAAGGGGCACTAATCTAAGCGTTTAGAGCACCTAGATAGTCTAGGTGCTCTAAACACTCTGACCGTAGACCTAGACCATACTGCGAGACCTGGAAGACCACCGAGAAAGTTACTCACCAACTTCAGGTCTTCATCAATCGTTGCCTTCGTCAAATTTTGGAAGTCTTCTGGCCAGACACGATCACTAACATCGAGCCATGGAGGTTGTGCCATGAAGACCCAGTAGATATACAAATCCGGCGCCGCAAATCGACCTGGACAGGTCACACTTTGCGTAGGAACGTGAACCACATCCCCAGATAAGCTCTGGATTGGAACCCACAGGGCCGGCAAACGTGGTCGCCCCAAGCAGACCTGGCGACGATCAGTGATCGCAGAGGCGAGGGACATTGGCAAGACATGGAATGAAATGAAGCGAGCA